>CM055116.1:346298917-347777250 GCA_029206835.1 Rana muscosa | reverse complement strand
ACTAGTTGAAATATTTGATTCCAGAAGCTAGTGAGGTTGGGACATTCCCAGAAGGAGTGTAATAGATTTCCTACCTGGCCAGAGTCATGCCAGCAGAGTGGGGAAATTGCCATCCTGTAGGGGATGTAATACCACCTGTTGGTCATTTTCAAAGTCAGCAGCTCCACATGGCTAGTGCAATGGGTGGCTTGAGAAATTGACCAAAAGCCAGCTTGCCATTGTGATGGTGAGTAAGTTTCACAGAGATAATTTTCACATTTAAGCATACAGTTGGATTTACTAAAGGTGAGTTTGTCTTGGAGTACATTATAAAACAGGGAGATTCCTTTGACTCTACGTTTATGCAAAAGGTAAAATTTCCACACTTTGAAATGCAATTTGAATGTTGCATTTAGAAAATGTACTATTCGTTAAGGGTATTTTAGATTTGCTCTTTAGCCCCTCTATGTTACTGTATATGGAACATCGCCCTTAAGGTGAGCAACTATTTTCAAGGATGAATCATGTAAAGGGCAAAATTCGAACCAAAATATCTGATAAGCACCTTGAGAATTCATTGAGAATTGCTACTATATACATCAAACCAGATATTGATCTGTTAGTTTATCAAAACTATGTACCATATCACACTTGTTTTATGTTGCCCTCTTTTACTTTTATAATAAACATTTTTACTCAGATAAGATCCTTATTTATATTAGTAATCGTTAACTTGTGTTTTGCCAAACTTTTTTCTGGTCATCAGCTATCCTTATTGTTTATGTGTGGCCTAAGACAATTCCTAATAATCCAATGTGGCCCAGGAGGGTTAAAAGTTTGCACACCCCTGCTGCAAGGTATCAGGCTCCCAGGTAGCGTTTTGTTAGTTAGGGAAGTTTGTTTACAATAGATGAAGGACCTATAACATGTGTAGAGGCACACAACTGTGTAAAAAAATTCAAGCAATTTGGGTTTTGTAGCCAAGGCCTCCTAAGGTATTGAAATGTATTGTGTAAAGTTGGCAGTGAAAAACATAAATTTTAAATGAGCATGGTCATTTAGGATTTGGATTGATGTGTGAACAGTGGAGGATTGGCTACCTTCCAATTCCTAGCTATAGACAGTCTGGCAGCTACCAAAAAATAAGTAGTTACAGTGTAAAATTTGGAGACCACTCCCAGAAGTGCTAACATGGGGTCCAGTAAACACTTGGTATCAGTAATATTGGATATTGAAGAAAAAACGCTGACCAAAATCTATAAGTAAAAAGCAGTCCCACTATATGTGAACCAAAGATCCTCCAACACTGAGGAGAATGGTTAGAAAATATTTGGGCTAGGCTATTTGAAGTGTAATATCATGTAATAACATTTATGAGTAATTTTTGGGACTGATTCCCAGTGGGAGATGCATTTGGACAGTTTAAGGGATCTAAAAAGAGCAAATAACTATTGTGAAGGGGTGGCAGAAAATTGGAGGGCTTGTTCCCAAGATTCCATAGTAGGAGTTGGATAAGATTGCTTAGGTTTAGACAGCAGTTGGTAGATGAAAGAAACTTCCTTCTTGCTCAAATCTGAGGATTTAAAATACTTTAGTAGGTCTCCAATTAAGTTGTCTGTGTTGCGACATACCGTAATCACTGGAGTAAATCTTGAACTTAGAGATATTTATAAAACAAATTTCTGCTTGGAAAAAACGACGTGCAGAGATCTTGGATTGATATTATTTGGGACCCTTGATATTAGTGGCACACAGATTGCATTCCTGCTGCTTCCTAAGATTTTAGTGAGAGGATATCGATAAGTAGTTCCAGGGAATGAATTGAGATGTGCGACAGTGCTTGAATTGGTCTGGCTCCTTCTGAAGATTGACTAGGTTTTTAATTTAGCCACCAAAATGCCCAGGTATGATCTGTGAAAATAAGGTTGTAGAACAGTTGCTTGTTCAATTTGAAGCCATGAGAATTTTGGAGGAACACATCACTGCTTGGATTGAGCTAATATAATAGTTTTGTAATATTTAGTCATTTCCGGAACTCCCATACCTGCAAATTTTGTTGAGAAATAGAGAATAGAGCTATTTACTTGTGGCTTTTTGTAACCTCAGATCAGTGAGCTAATGATTTGCTGAAGGTTTTTGTGGATTGGATGAGAGAATAGGGAGTGGCAATGACTGAAATAGGTATAGAATATGTAGTAGGAGAAAAACTTCCTCAAGGAGATACAACCAGCCCAAGAGCCAGATGAAGACTTGACACGTGTCCTATGCCGTGTACACACGATCGGTTTTACCGATGAAAACAGTCCGATGGACTTTTCTCATCGGACATTCCTCCGCTCTTCATCCTGACAGATCCGGGACAGGAGGGACCGGAGGAGGAAGGAGGACATGGAGGAGGACTGGAGGAGCATGGAGGACACAGAGGGGGACCGGAGGAGCATGGAGGGGGTCCAGAGGAGCACAGAGGACATGGAGGGGGACTGGAGAAGCATGGAGGACACACAGGGGGACCGGAGAAGCATAGAGGGGGACCGGAGGAGCACAGAGGACACAGAGGGGGACTGGAGGAGCATAGAGGACATATAGGGGGACCAGAGGAGCACGAAGGACACAGAGGGGTCCCAGAGGAGCACAGAGAGGGGGACTGGAGGCGCAGGGAGGAGCACAGAGAGGGGGACTGGAGGAGCACACAGAGGAGGACATGGAGAAGGACACAGGGGACAGTCAGGGGTGATCGGTGTGGGGGTGGGGGGAGTTGCAAGCACTGATCTCCCTGTGTAAATTTAAATAAATGAACTTAAATCCGTGGGGGGGTGGGGGGAGATTGAGAAGTGGCTGTCATCTGCTTTATTAAAAGCTATACAGGGATATCGGTGCTTGTAACCCCCCACTGCCACACAGATCACCCCTGACTGCCCAGCTATCAGGTCAAGCATCGGAGCATTTGCACAAGTAGAAGTACTCATGCAAATGCTCGGTATCAGGGGGGGAACCCCCAGATCCCGCCCCCCCTATGTGAATTGGTAACGGGGTACATTGTACCCCTACCATTTCACAAAGAAAGTGTAAAAAATTGTAAAAAAACACACAGACACAGTTGGGATAAGTCCTTAAAAAAAAAAAAAAAAAGACTCCAGCGGTTGTAATCCACTCTCAATCTCCACGATGTCGGTATCCTGCGATGGATAATCTCTCCAGGCTCCAGCGACGATATCCAGCTACGAGGAACAGCACACGGTCCTCTCTTCACTGGAGTGAAGACACCCCGGGAATGACGCCGCCGAAGCCTGACAGGTCTTATGTAGCCGAGGACGGGGCCACCCGTCACGTGACCCCGTCCCCCTCTGACGCAAGTGGAAACCCAGGTTTTCCCAGTGATATGCTCGGTGACCCCGCCCCCTCTGATGCAACACAGGTTTCCCTTGCATCAGAGGGGGCGGGGGTCACCCGTCACATCACTGGGGAAGCCCGGGTTTCCCCTTGCATCAGAGGGGGACGTGGTCACGTGGCGGGTGGCCCCGCCCTCAGCTACATAAGAGCTGTCACTGGCTGAAGCCTCATCATTCCCAGGGTGTCTCCGCTCCGGTGAAGAGAGGACCGTGTGCTGTTCCTCATAGCTGGACATCGTCGCTGGAGCCTGGAGAGATCATCCATCGCAGGATACGAACATCATGGATTACCACTGCTGGAGTCTTTTTTTTTATTCTTATCCCAACTGTTTCTGTGTGTTTTTTTTTTCTTTGTGAAATGGTAGGGGTACAATGTACCCCGTTACCAATTCACATAGGGGGGGCTGGGATCTGAGGGTCCCCTTTGTTAAAGGGGTCTTCCAGATTCCGATAAACCCCCCGCAGACCCCCACAACCACCGGGCAAGGGTTGTGGGGATGAGGCCCTTGTCCCCATCAACATGGGGATATGGTGCTTTGGGGTCCAGACCCCAAAACATCCTCCCCATGTTGAGGGCATGTGTACTGGTACGGTTCAGGAGGGGGGGCGCTCTCTCGTCCCCCCTCTTTTCCTGAAGCCTGCCAGGTTGCGTGCTCGGATAAGGGTCTGGTATGGATTTTTGGGGGGAATCCCAAGCCATTTTTTTTTTTAATTTGGCGCGGAGTTCCCCTTAAAATCCATACCAGACCTGAAGGGCCTGGTAATTGAATTTGGGGGGACCCCCACGCATTTTTTTTTTTTTTATCAATGACTTTCAATTACTTTTCTCTGTATTGCCGGGACCGGCAATTCTTTACAGCCGCGAGTACTTTTAAATGACTTATTTTTCCTTCAGAAATGACATTTTGTGCAGAGACTCTTCTAAGCATGGGAAACAAGCGCTGCTTTACAGGCATACTATATACACCCCCCATGTATGAAATTTTAAAGGAATATTTCACTTTTATTGTTTCACTTTAAGCATTAATAAAATCACTGCTCCCCAAAAAACTTCAGTTTTTAAAACTTTTTTTTGCATTGATACATGTCCCCTGGAGCAGGACCCGGGTCCCCAAACAATTTTTATGACAATAACTTGCATATAAGCCTTTAAAATTAGCACTTTAGATTTCTCCCATAGACTTTTACTGGGTGTTCCGCGGCTTTTCGAATTTGCCACGAACACCCCAAATTGTTCGCTGTTCGCCGAACGAGCGAACAGGCAATGTTCGACTGGAACTCGAAGCTCATCCCTAATGGAGAGTGCACAAAAGTTGATCTACTGATCGACTACCGTACAACTGCCCTATCAGACCTTTCCTGCTCGATCAGTGATGCAGGCTAAAGCCAGCAATGCTTATAAGTGTATTCTGATAGCAGGCGAGTCTCTCTGCTGTCAGAATACAAAGGCTCCACAGGGAGGTTTCCACAATACACACACACTTGAATCAGGTCAGTATTTTTGTTTAATCATTGACTCATCTATGGCCAGCTTAAAGGGACACTAAAGGTTCAGTTTTTTTTTAAAATAACAAACATGTCATACTTACCTCCACTATGCAGTTCGTTTTGCACAGAGTGGCCCCGAATGTCCTCTTCTGGAGTCCCACGGTGGCTGTCTCAGCTCCTCCCTGCAAGAGCTAACCCCCTCTGGGAAGCTCTCTCCTGAGAGCTATATCGTCGTGCATAGCCACCGAGTGTATGACTCGGCCCCGCCCCCCGGAGGCTGCGTCACTGGATTTGATTGACAGCAGCAGGAGCTAATGGCTGCGCTGCTATCAATCTATCCAATGAGGAGCCGATCAGCCATGTGGGATCACTTCCACGGAGATGTGGGGCTCAGGTAAGAAAAATGGGGGCTCGGGGGGGCCGGAGAGTGCAAGGTGTTTTTTCACCTTAATGCATAGGATGCATTAGGGTGAAAAAACACAAAGCTTTACAACCCCTTTAAGAGTGGACTCCTACACTGAATACACTGATCAGGACCTTGGACATGTGGATGGGGGGAATTGGCACATTTAAAAATGACTAATATGTGGGCTGCCTTACTGAACTTACCTTAAAGAAGCACCCCCCTGGATTTGACCATGCCACACAGTAGCAGACAGGATTTACTGAACGGGGAGGAGAGATGTTCAGCTGAAGAGCTGCCCGAAGGGAGGAAAGAGGAAGAAACAGCAGCAGTATGACAGACTGAGTGCTTTAAGGCAGTGGTTCTCAACCCTGTTCTCAAGTACCCCCAACAGGCCATGTTTGCAGGTTTCCCTTCATCTTGCACAGGTGCTTTAAATCAGAGTCAATGGTTTGGTATTTTGGACAGCTATTTAATCTAAGAGAAATTCCCAAAACATGGCCTGTTGGGGGTACTTGAGGACAGGGTTGAGAACCACTGCTTTAAGGAACTTTTTCCTGTACAATTACAGATTGGAAAAAGGCACCCTGTTTTTCTACAGTCTCTTCCTTTACCAGTAACTGCTCTGAAGGAGGGGTTCAGACCCCCTGACCCTCCTTACATTCCTGTATATTTCACCAAATGTTGTAAAAGGTCGCACAGCGGAGGTAAGGAAGAGATAGGGTCATTTAATGAAAGATGCACATCATCTGCATAAAAACCAAGCTTGTGATGTACTTCATTCACCTAAATACCAGAGATTTGAGTATGAGAATAGATGTGTCCTGCTAGCGGTTCCATAACTAGGGAAAACATAATTGGGGAGAGAGGACAGCCCTGTGATCAAAAACTGGGTGGAAAGGCAACCAAAAGTCCACACTCTGGTGTTGGAATATATGTATAAGACCTAGATGGACAAAAAAATATGTTCTGATAGGTTGGATTTGACAAATACAGCCTTGAGGCACTGTAAAATGCCTTCTCTGCGTTTAATGAGAGGAGCAGAGAATGCTTTTCATGGTGTTCTGCCTATTGGAGAAGATTAATGTATCTCCTTGTACCGTCAAAGACTGCCATCCGCAACTAGTAATGAACCTCACTTGGTCTGGGTGGATTAGAACAGGGGTATATTTAGCTAATCTCGACTGGTTAATGGTAACCCTGGGTTTCCTTCCAGCTATATTTCTTTTGTCTGCGTAGTGTTTACTGCAAATGTTCTTACACCTAGTGATGGTTCTGGTTCTGTTCTCATATACAGTAACTGTTTGGTTCTACCTCCATTATGCAACACCTTCTGCTTGAATTCTCTAAAAAGCAAAGATCTTGCAATGAATTGTATACGTTCTATGCCTTTTTTTGTTCAAGCTACCAAGATACCCCACCCTTATCTCTTCCATTCACCTTTCCCTTACCTACCCCTTCTCTCCCCTATATCCCTTTTCTTGCCATTCTTCCTTCCCTTTACCTTTGCCCCTAACTCTATGTCTCCCTGATTGAAATTTATTGGTGATGTTTACTTAAAGTGGAAGTCCACCCTAACACTTAAATTCTCACCGGCAATCATTAATGTGAGCTGAGTTCAGCCTTATGTCTCAAAATGAAAAGATCACAGTTTTTCTACCTTTGTTTTACAGTATCCAGTACTGTCACATGACTTCAAATCTACTTTCTTCTGAGAATAAAATCAGCCAGTAGGTGTGGTTACTGAAAGCTAGTGACATCACTTCCTGGGAGGGACAATGTTCCTGTGTAGCCAGTGGGTGTATACAGGATGGGAGGAGCTGATCATAGGTTCCTGCCCAGTGTTCTCTCATCAGTAAGAATGCATTGTACATCCTAATTCATGATAAAATTAAGGAATAAGAAGCCCCATCACACAGGACCGGGAGGGGGGTGGTGCTTGGAGACAGTATAGCTGTACACAGGAAAAGGGAGCTGGACATGGGGGGGGGACTTTCAGTGTAGCTGGAAGTGCTCTGGGGTCTCAGCTTACAGTCTATGTTGTTCATAGTACAGGCAACCACACAAAGGCTCTGTTTCCACTAGTGTGACTTTTCATGCAACTTTGGACACAAAATTGCATGACAAGTCAAAGCCCATTGATTTCAATGGCACCCATTCCCATTTATGCAACTTTGAAAATCAGCGACTTTGAAAAGGTACCTGCAATGCTTTTACGCGACTTTGATCCAGAGAGTGTAAAGTCGCATAAAAGTCAACTTTGGGGTCACAATAGTGGAAACATGACTTGTCATACGACTATGTGTCCAAAGTCGCAAGACAAGTCACAGCCCGTTGATTTTAATGGTTTCCATTCCCATCTATGCAACTTTGAAAAGCAATGACTTTGAAAATGTACCTGCACTGCTTTGATGTGACTTTGATCCAGAGAGTGTAAAGTTGGATCAAAGCTGCACTCAAAGTCGCATCAAAGTCGCACTCTTGATCGTGCAACTTTGTGGTCGTTGAAGGGATATTTAGCTTAACCGCTTCCTTTGTTATTATAATCAGTTTCCATTTTGTGTTTTTGCTTGTACTGTATTTCACATATTACTAGGTGCGTACTGGTAAAGTAGTTTCGTTTTTCTCATGTTCATGTTATCTACTTGTTATAGTTTTGTTTCTTATTAAGCACGTGATTTCTTAGAAATAATTGGTTTCACTTTTGTCATGAAATGTCTCTGTATATGATTGGATAATTTGTCAAAGGGCGGTACTTTCTGAAAGCCCCTTTAAATATTCACACCAAGGAATAAAAGATTAGATTTGCTCAGAGACCTTGCTGTTTTGTGTCATTGTCTCAATGGGCTAATCTCACAGGCCTGGGGGGATTGTAAGTCACATCTTATCAGAAATATTATCAAGATTCAAACTCATCCCTAGACTGACTATCTAAATTTCCCTATCAGTTGGGGGCGTCGTCCTGGATCGATTAAAATATGTCTGTCGGGTGAGTAGAATTGATCTATTTATCTTCTCTCACCGTGACGTCTATTTAGAAATCATTTCCTTTAAAGGGACCTGTGATTTATGTCAGAGCTGTTTTTAAACCTTGATAATAAGTTAACTGCTCTGAAGAAGAAGCGCTGTTCCGTGTTAACAGCGAGACAAGCCTTGGGAGGGCTTGTATGTAGGACTGCTCTGTGAAGCAGCGTTTGTTCTGGGTGAACAAATAAAAAGACTGCAGCAAGAAACGCTGTTCCGTGTTAACAGCGAGATAGGCCCCGGGAGGCCTATGACACTGCTCCGTGTAGCAGAAAGCTCTGGGAGAGCTTTTGGACTCCATGAAGTCCACAGGAAAATTATTTATACAGTACTGTAATTATAAGAACAAGTCTGATAAGGTGTGCCGGCCAAAACCCGATCTCTTTGCTTATCTTTCTATCGCTTGCTCGTAGAATTCGTAAGATAATTTGTAATCTGTCTGTGTGTGTGTGTGGGTGGGAGTGTTGTGAGGTAAGATGACACTTTCCACTGCACTGTGTTATAATTGAACTCCCGGCTCCTTTTAGTGATTGATGGAAGTTCCCCAATCAAAACGTACAGTGATGCTACAGTATCCGGTGATGTATTGATGTTTATTTTTAATGATTTATATATGAATGCTTTGACTCTAAAGTATAAGATAGTGTGCATAGTAGCAGTGTTAATAACACTTTCTTAAGGTAATACATAAATTGGTATAGTCCGTAGGATACTCTGAGGCTAACTTTTGATCAAAACATGCTATTTGAATAATTCTTTTTGCTACTGACATCTCTTGCGCAGAGGAAGTCAGGTGCAAAATTTGGACATTTGGCTTTTTGCCAACAGGGTTCAAGTGTTAATATCTCACTGACTGTAATAGATAGTGGAGAATTGTTTGCAGCATTAGTACTACAGCAATTGAAAGTACTGTTTGAACCTGTTGGCACTCTGCCAAGAAATTTGAAATATAAATAAAAATTGTTTGGTTATAAAAATAGGAAAAGTAATAACGTACAAAGCTTGCTTGTGATCAGGGGAACCTCTGGCCATAAGGAGTGCTTATTGGCATTTTGCCAAGAAAAAAAAAAAAAAAAAAAAAAAAAGCTACAAGAACTTGATTAGAATGTTAAGAAAGATAAAATAAAAATGCTGTGGAGATCCCCGGCTGGACCGAGGCTCCCTATAGCATCCTAGCCCAAACATTGTCCACGATGGGTTTAAGAGTCATGGGATGGTGAATTTAAGGGTTAAGTCAGCCTTCTCTATGCCTGTACCATGCGCCCCGCCTCCTCCCCCTTACATTCCATAACCCGATAACAAGTGATTTCTGCAAGAGGCTTACAGTGAAGGATGCTGCAGGATGTTTTGACATTCCTAACAAACACCAGAGCAGACACATTATCAAATTGATTTCTCAGGAAATCAGAGGGGAACCTTTTATAAAAAAAAAAAGAGAGGAAGAGGACACAGAGGGAGGGGACAAGGACAAAGAGGGGAGGTCACAAATACTGAGCCTTTTATTGGGAATAAATGGGGTACTGACCAAAACTTTTAAAACACCACCCCTCACAATCATCGACCCGACTGGAATGGGATCAGTGATCCAACACTGTTTCAGAATAATGCCCGGCTATCCGGTGATTCTCTTGGGCAGAGATTTACTAGGAAAACTGGGAATTACAGTGAAAGTCACAAAGCAAGGAGGATTACACGTGGAATCTGACAGGATAAACATCCTCACCCTTTTTCCATCCATCTCCTTGACAGAAGATGTGATTGAAGGAGGAATAGAGGAAGCAATTTGGGCAGAAAATTCACTGGATGTGGGATTTATCCCTTGTATACCTTACAAAGCCACCTTAAAGCCAGGGGCCCAACCTGTATAACACAAGCAATACCCCATAGCTAAAGAAAAAGAGGATGGCTTACAACCAATAGTCAAGGATTTTTTAAAGAAAAGAATCTTAAGGGAAATTGTCTCACCCTACAATACTCCCATTAACCCAGTAAAGAAGGCAAATGGTGACTATAGGTTCGTACAAGACCTAAGGGCCATCAATAGCCTAGTGGTACCGATTGCCCCAATAGTGCCTGATGTGCCATCAATACTTACCGCCATACCATCCGATGCAGAGTATTTTACTGTGATTGATTTAGCAAATGCATTTTTTAGCATCCCTGTGGATGAGGAGACACAGCCAATCTTTGCTTTCTGCTTTAAAAAACGCCAACTAACATGGTGTAGAATGCCCTAGGGCTATATAGACTCCTCTGCAGTCTATTCCATTGTCCTCCAAACTACTCTCAGAGCTTGGATACCAGGACACTGTTCATCCCTGCTGCAGTATGGGGATGTTCTCCTCCTCTGCAGTTCTACTCGGGTGGCCACCCTGGAGAATGGGAGGGATCTTTTGCAATGTCTTTTTGAAAGTGGTCACAAAGTGTCAAAGAAAAAAAAACTGCAATGGTGTCAGGAAACGGTTGAATATCTTGGGTTTGTACTCTCAAAAGGAGAAAGGAAAGTCAGTCACAAAAGAGCTGTGGCTCTTGTGGGTCTGCCCCGCCCACTTACTAAGAAGGACATGCTCACCCTTCTTGGTACGATTGGTTAACTGCCGCCAATCAGATACCTGACTGTTCCCACTATTACAATCTCCTGAGACAAGCCACAGGTTCAGACATGCCAGACTGTATAAAATGGTCAGATGAAATGTGCAATGCTTTTGTGTATTTGAAAAGTGCTATGTTAACGGCTCCAGGGCTCGGCCTAACTATGGAAAGATGTTTCATTTGTTTGCAAGGGAAAATTGTAAAACGTTGTCAGGTGTCCTCGCTCAAGAGCATGGAGGCAAGTTGCGCCCTATTTTTTTCTTCAAAGATGGTTCCGGTGCAGGTTCAAGGCATGCCTGAGTGTCTCAGAGCTTTAGCATCCTGTGTGATGATGGTTGAGATGGCCACTTCTTTCACTCTGGGGCACGACACTACACTTCAAACCACCCACAATGTATCAATCCTGTTGAAAAATGTACATACACAGCACATGTCTGCTCAGAGGTTGAGCGGCTATGAGGTGATCTTGCTATCTAACCCAAAATTGCACATCACATATGCTTCTCCCACTGCAGGACCAGCAGCAATCCAAATGCCCTTTTGTGATTAAAAGGAGAGAAGGATGAGGTTGTGCCACAACATGATTGCATAAACCTCATTCTCCAAGACACATGACCCAGGTCTGATTTATCTTCCACAACACTGCAGAGCACACACAGGCCAACAAACAGAGATAGCCAAGGGAGATGCTCTCGCTGATTTAGCTTCTAAACAAGCTGCTACTTCACAAAATGCACAGATCCAAATGCCCATGCTAGCACCAGGATTGCCCTTTTTTTGATCAGGTTCTTTCAGATTTGCAGGGATGTGCAGAAGAAGCTGATCTCAAAGATTGGGACGAAATAGGTGTGCAGAAAGATCCAATGACTGGACTTCTCTGCAAAGAGGGGAAGCCATGTATACCAGTAGCTAGTGCATCACTTTTTATTTCCTAGTACCATGGAATAGGCCACAGAGGCTGGAAAGCCACTTGTGAACTATTGGAGAAATACTTTTACATTTCAGAACTTTCCTGGCTGATTAAAGATTATGTATCGAGATGCATCACATGTATCAGGAACGATTGAAACAACCCACACAAGGCCAAACATGAACACCTGATATATCCAGCAACTCCTTTTACACATTTGCAGATTGACTTCACACACATGCCCAAGCTAGGCAAAAGACAGGAATACCATATTTTGGTAATTGTGGACATGTTCTCAAGATGAGTTGAACTTTTCGTGACCACAGAGGAAGATGCACAAACAGTGGTGAGGATCCTCATTCAGGAAATCATTCCTCGATGGGGATGCCCACTTCAGATAAACTCAGACAATGGTCCCGCTTTCATGGCCAGGGTCTGCCAGGACCTGGTAAAAACTCTCAAGGTAGAATGGAAATTTCACATTCCATACCACCCTCAAAGTTCAGGGATAGTAAAAAGAATGAACAGAACAATAAAAGACAAAATAAGAAAGGCCACAGGAGGAACCTTTGCCAACTGGAAAAAGGTCCTCCCAGCAGTCCTGGCAGAAATAAGAATGACCCCTTCCAAGACAACAGGGTATTCACCTTATGAAGTCTTTATGGGTAGCTCTTTCCCCACCCCATGGGCCAGAACCCCTTTAAATGATAGAAAAGGGAGATTTAGACTTAATACAGGAAGAATACGTAAGGAAATTGGTTGAAACATTGGATACAGTTGAGAGAAATGTTGCCCACACCTCTCCTTTTTCTTCACAGGAAGCTACTCACCCCTTGAAGGTGGGAGACACCGTGGTAGTCCAACAGCTGAACACAAATAAGAAGCATGGGTATCCCTTTGGACCTCCTACCACAGTGGTTGCAGTGACCAGAACAGCCATCTTAGTGGAAAATTGCCAGTCCTGGATCCATGCCAACAGAGTGAAAAAGATCGCCCAAAGCCCCAAGAGCAGGAAGGAGATCCTGGATACAGGAGGCCCTCAAGCAGAAGGCCAAGCAGACGAAGGAGGAGTTCCTGGGAAAGCAGGTCCGGCCAGAGAAGATGACCTCGCTTATTTCACCACAGACTTCTGGGAAGGCATTCTGCCTACTGATCCTGATCTCTCTGACAGTGTTCCTACCCACCTGGATCATCACTAACTGTATCTACCACCCTGAAGATTTGGGTGCAATTAAAAGTATCTGTGGGAACACACACACAAAAGAACATTACAATGACACAAGCTAGAACCAAGAGAGAGACTGGAGATAGTTTTACTGATAAGATGCTTTTGCTAAAATCTAAGTATGCTTATGCTAAAAAATCAGGGTATGAAGAATGTTGGATATGTAGTAAATTACATCCTAGCACTGCCTGAATTCCCCTTTTGGCTGTACCTTTAAATATCTCCTCCTTTCTCAACGAGACTCCTCCTGTATTCTTGACTAACATATCCGCTCTGTACATAAACAACACTGTTACCTTTCCAATAGCAGGTAGGAGTCATTCCCCTGATTGGTGTTTTTATTTAGGGAATGAGACACAGATTAACCCTTTTTCCTGCAGCAGGTCAATATTTAACATTTCCATGTGAGAATCCAGAGACTCTGCCCCTGCCTGCTCACTGTTTCAAGTATCTGACCCAGGGCTAAACCGCACTTTGCATAACTTTTCCTCTTTCTCTGATAATGTAGTTGAAATATTGCACCAATTTATAATCGCAACACAGGACAAGTACACTCATGAGATTGTCGTTAGGAGACCTTTTGCATTGGGAAAAAGTATCTATGTATGTTTGAATGGAAGTGTGTCATTCCTGGGTGCCCCTCCATGTTAAGGGATGGTGTTACCTTGCATCCTTGGTACCTGTCATGGGAGTGGTAGGGGTATAGATACAATGAAAAGGTTGAATAATTATTCAAGTATATTGGATGAGATAATGGAGAGGAATTCAGATGACATTGCCATGTTAAACATAGAAACTAGAGCAATTAGAAAACAGTTAGAGTTACATGATCTTGCCATAGAAAGTATGAGTGCAGCGCTCACAGGCCTGTGTGAAGTAACTGAGGACTATGAGTGTTGTATTTGGATTCATAATACAAGTGCCAAGGTGCCTGACTACTATGATATTATTGCACAACACCGAAAAGAGGTAGGCCAGCTCCAGCAGGAAGCTAGGGACATTGCTTAAACATGGAGCCCATTTGCCAATGCAGGATTTGGGCTTGGAGGTATATTTTCATGGTTAAAAGACATTGTCCTTGTAATTGTTATGGTATTTATCCTTGCTCTGATTCTTTACCTCTGTTTTAAGAGTTGTACTTGCATAATTGCACGCCTTCAATCTCCTGATGATAAGGTTCTATCCTACATGACATACATGAAGAATCATCAGGCAATCTATGCCACAATCCCAAAGAAGTATTAAAACATAACATAGAGTGTAGAGATCATCTTATATGATCTAAGAGGGGATTGAAGGGATATTTAGCTTAACCGCTTCCTTTGTTATTATAATCAGTTTCCATTTCGTTATTTTGCTTGTACTGTATTTCACATATTACTAGGTGCGTACTGGTAAAGTAGTTTCGTTTTTCTCATGTTCATGTTATCTACTTGTTATAGTTTTGTTTCTTATTAAGCACGTGATTTCTTAGAAATAATTGGTTTCACTTTTGTCATGAAATGTCTCTCTATATGATTGGATAATTTGTCAAAGGGCGGCACTTTCTGAAAGCCCCTTTAAATATTCACACCAATGAATAAAAGATTAGATTTGCTCAGAGACCTTGCTGTTTTGTGTCATTGTCTCAATGGGCTAATCTCACAGGCCTGGGGGGATTGTAAGTCACATCTTATCAGAAATATCATCAAGATTCAAACTCATCCCTAGACTGACTATCTAAATTTCCCTATCAGTCGCAATAGTCGAAACAGACTAAGGCTCCACTAGTATGAATGTCATGCGACTTTGAACACATAAAATCGCATGACAAGTCACAGTCCATTGATTTCAATGGCAAACGTTCCCATCTATGTGACTTTGAAAATGTGCTTGCACTACTTTGATGCAACTTTGATCCAGAGTGAAAAGTTGGATCAAAGCTGTACTCAAAGTTGTACTCTAAATCGCATGACGTCAGAAGGGGGCGGGGTCACCCGTTTATGTCACTGGGTGGCCCCACCCTCAGCTATATAATTGTTGTCAATCAGGCAGAGTAGTTGCAGGTTTTTTTTGGTCCGACGGATGCTGTGATCGAAGATGAATGGACATCGTGGGACAGTTTTGTCCCAAATTGTCTACTGTCATTTTTAACATTTAAAACTTTTTTTGGTGAATGAGTAGGGGTACAATGTACCCGATACCCATTCACATGGGGGGCGGGATCTGGAGGTCCCCTTTTTAAAAGGGGCTTCCATATTCCGATAAGCCCACCGCCCGCAGACCCCCACAACAACCGGGCAAGGGTTGTGGGGATGAGGCCCTTGTCACCATCAACATGGGGACGAGGTACTTTGGGGCGGACCCCAAAGCATCCTCCCCATGTTGAGGGCATGTGGCTTGGTATGATTCAGGAAGAGGGGACGCTCTCTTGTCCCCCCCCTTTTTCCTGCGGCCTGCCTGGTTGTGTGCTTGGATTATGGTCTGGAATGGATTTTGGGGGAACTCTACGCCATTTTTTTTAATTTTGGCCCAGGGTTCACCTTAAAATCCATGCCAGACCTGAAGGGCCTGGTATGGATTTTGGGGGGACACCTACGCCATTTAAAAAAAATAATTGGCACAGGGTTCCCTACCAGACCTAAAGAGTCTTTTTTTAATTGGTGCAGGATTCCCCATTAATATTCATACCAGATCCAAAGGGCCTGGTAATGGACTGGGGGAGAACTCATGCCGTTTTTTAAAATTATTTTTATTTATCTTGCCGGTATCTGACAATTCATTACAGCCGCGAGCAGTTTTAAATTCCTTTTTTCCTTTAGAAATTGAATTTTGCTGTGGTACTGTTCTAAAAACTGGAAAAATTTGCTACTTTACAGGCATAGTAAGGACACCCCCAGGTACAATATTTAAAGGAATATTTCATTTTTATTGTTTCACTTTAAGCATTATTAAAATCACTACTCCTGAAAAAACAGACATTTTTAAAACTTTTTTTGCATTGATACATGTCCCCTGGGGCAGGACCCATGTCCGCATGTCGTTTTTTTCAATGATTTTTATCTATATTCCCGGGATCCGACAATTCATTACAGCCATAAGCAGTTTTAAATGAGATTTTTCCTTTAGAAATTTCATTTTGCTGTAGTATTGTTCTAAACACGGGAAAGATGCGCTACTTTACAGGCATACTAAGGACACCCCCCAGGCATGATATTTAAAGGAATATTTCATTTTTATTGTTTCACTTTAACAATTATTAAAATCACTGCTCCTGAAAATACATCCGTTTTAAAAACGTTTTTTTAATTGATACATGTCCCCTGGGGCAGGACCTTGGTCCCTATACACTTTTTATGGCAATAACTTGCATATAAGCCTTTACAATTAGCACTTTAGTTTTTTCATGTTAGTGTCCCACAGACTTTAACAGTGTTCCGTAGCTTTCGAATTTGCCGCAAACACTGCATAATGTTCGCTGTTCGGCGAACAGACGAACACTCCATGTTCGAGTCGAACTTACGTTAAATTCGAACATCGGGCTCATCCCTAGATAGAAAAACTATCTTGGTGCTTCATTAAAAAAACACATATATGTATATATACCTGTAACCAAGCTTAAGAAAAAGTATTTCTGATCCTAAAAATATTGATGTATTTAAAAAACACTCTTAATATATAAAACTTAGGCCCCTTTCACACATGCGGACCGTATGTTCGCTTTTTCATCGATACGTTTACGGAAGAAAAAGGGACATATATTGGTCCCTATGAGATAGTGGGTGTCAGCGGTTGAACATCCGCTGACACCCGATCTCATCTATGTCCGCAATCCTCCGATTCTGCAGACGAAGGAAAATCCTATTTTTCAATCCGTCTGCAGAGCGGATCGGATAAACACGGACAGGCTGTCCGTGTTCATCCGATCCCCCCATAGGGGAGAGCGGAGATCTGACAGGGCGGTCCCTGCACAGTGTGCGGGGACCGCCCTGTCATCCGCCGGCTCAGCGGGAATCAGCAAGCGGAGGTTCACGGGGCGGATCATCACGGATCCGTCCCATGTGAAAGAGGCCTAATGTGTTTCAATACTAGAATGAGTATGTTCTGTAACATGTATATAAACTCATATATAAAAATATAATTTTTATATGTAATATACAATGTACATGTAACATGTGTCGCTGGAGAAGTGACAGGCAGTGATTTTATCTGACTTCAATAAAGGTGTCTCAATGGAGTGCGGCTGTCCAGCCATTTTTAGCTCTTTCTATGCACTTGCAGAGCCTGAATCTGTCTTTTGCTAGCAGGAGGTGTGACCCTGGCATGGTTTGTCTAGAGCAGTGAATTATTATCTTATTGAGTATATCCTTATTGGGTTTGGGGATAATTGTGTTTAATGAGTTGATTAAAGTCAGAGATGTTCAAGTCTACTTTTCAAAAACAAACTCTCATGGGTAGTTGATATTTTAAATCAAATGAATATTTACTTCATGCACAATTTACTATTTTTTACATTAAACTTAGTAACAGTTAGGACACTAACTGTGGTTGTCAGAACTCAATTCACAGAAACCTACTTTGTAGTCTTACTGTCAGACCCGGTTCACACAGGGGCGACTCCGGACGCGACTTCAGGTCGCCCCGAGTTGCCCCAAGTCGCGCTATTTTTAAAACTAATTGAAGTGAATGGAGATGTTTTAATGTACACGACTGCAGTCGCTCCGACTTCAAAAAAGGTTCCTGTACTACTTCAATCAGACTCCTCGGTGACCTGTAGGCAACTTGTACCCATTGATTTCAATGGAAGTCGCTTAGAAGTCTGATCACTGTTCATTATGAAGGCAACTTTACAGGAAGCAGAAAGGAATTTACCCAGAAGCCACAAGGAATTTACTTCAAGTTGTGTTGTTAATGACCACAAGTCGCGCTGAAGTCTCCTCCAAGTCTCGCTGTGATTCATGCTCAAGTCGTGTCTAAGTTGCTTCTGGAAGTCACGCTGGAAGTCGTGTTGCCCCAGAGTGAACCGGCTCTTACAATGCCACAACCTTAAAGTTATACCTGTTGATGTATTAGGAGCATTTATTTTTCCTTGGCTTGTGTCAAATAACTTAGGGGGAAAAAAAATTAACAAAATCCAAATATAAATAAATATATGTACATTTTTATGACAAAACTAGTTTTGGATTGGATATTATAATATTAAAATGTTTGCTTAACAAGGTATGTATCTTCATTGTGTATTGAAGTGTTCATTAAATCACATGCTGAATGTCAATAGTGACATAAGGTATTTCAGAGAGTTTATACATTGGTATTAAATCAGACACTAGTACAAAGTAAAAATGTCACTGGTCTAGTACACTAAAGGATACTAGATACTAGATTTAAATGTTTTGTTTAAAGTTATAAGCCATTCAAAAACATCAACTATAAAAGCAGAAGATGTTTAATGCCCCAAGGATGCAAGAAATTAATAATAAAATTCTCCTAACACCTTCTATACACTCACACTGTCTGTTAATCATAACACTGTTCTATCCCTCTGTCCTTGATGTGGAAAATACCAAGCATCGTAGGAAAGCCACAACCATTTTCAACAGTGTGAAGGAGGCTATGGGTGGTGTATACCTCACAGCTAATCCTTTGGGTTCTGGTTGCCTGGCTGCAGTTCTTTTTTTTTTTCTCCTTCATTTTCCCCCGAGTGATTCCCTCCACTGACAGTTCATGCAATACTGTCAATGATGAAAAGTATTTTGGTGTTTTGTTGTTATATGTTATTGCAAAAAAAGATTTTTGAGGCTCTGTTAGCATATACTGTATTTCTAAAAAAAATAAAAACACATTTAACTTAAAAAATATAGTGAGTCTATCGACAGTATTTGATAAAAATTAAGAGGTTTTATTTCTAAGGATATTTTATTATAAAGTTATATTCAGTAATAATAGTCTGGAGATTTTGTAGGAAACAACATTACCTTTGTTCATGTTTAAACAGCACATTCATCTTTTGGTTAGCAATAATTTAAAGTGTCATTCAACACAAATGTAATATTTCAATTAGGAGTGCATTTTTTATAGCTCTTTGAGTATCCAGACTTAAAATACTTTTGCTAATGGTTCATTCTTTCCTAACTTAAAGTAGAACTATAGGCAAAACTTTTTCCTGGTGCCTCTATGGCAGCATACCTGTGATAAGCTCTGCCCCAAACTCCTCCCCTTAGAATAGTGAGTATATTATAAAAGAAAGACCAATACCCCCTTACAGCATTCTCCTTTTTTTCCTCATACCTCATGGATTAGTGATGGTGCATGGTCCATAAGCACCTCTGCCGTGTGCAGGTTCCATCTGCGTTCAGCCTCTCCCAGATGCGGTCCTCAGCCTTGGGCTACTAAAGGTGCTGGTAAGGTGGGTAACCCCTTATGAGGGTATTTTGGGGCAGCAGCGGTCTACTAACCAGGAGCATTAGTCCTGCAGTTTTGCTATGGCTGGTACTGTGTTGTGTAGGCAGGCAGAGCGGTTCTCTCCTATTCCTGTATTTTGTGCAAGGTTCATTTTGTTACTTTAAAGATCCTTTTTCCTCTTTCCTACCTTTCTGTTTTGTCTTTCTTCTTGTGTCTCTCTGCGTCCCCCGTACTGCGTGCCGAGTGCGCGTGCCAACGTCATAACAATATAGTCTCCGGGAGCGGAGACTGAAGGAGGGACCTGTGTGGCGTTCCCTGCCGGATGGCGCATGCAAAAAGGGCGGTCGGCCCTGGTGGCCATTTTTGGTTGAGGGAAACACAGAGGTCTTTTGCCCTCACAATAGGAAGGGTGGGATGGCGTGGTCTAAGATGGGTCCACGCCTCTTTTCACTCCCCTTTGTCCTATTTGAGGATATGGGGAGGTCAGTATGGCAGCCTGCCTGGAATAAACAGGTTGTCTGTGCTGAGTTCTCCTGGATGCCCTCAGATTGCTATTGCTGCTGGTAAGTAATGTTTTTATATAATAAAAAAAAGAAACTTTTTTGTAGAAGGAGATATGGACAGGTGGGAATAAGGCACAGGCACATTAGGTATTTAAAATATTTTTTCTTTTAAATCTCCATATTTTCTAGCAATTTGTCATCTAGCTGCTACTTTCTGCCCCGCAATAATGAGTCAGTCGCCTTCAAGACCCTTGTTTTCTTAAGTAAGGATATGCAGTTTGGTTCCACTTAAAAAAAAAAAAAAACTA
The DNA here is from genome assembly GCA_029206835.1 of Rana muscosa. Classification (NCBI taxonomy): domain Eukaryota; kingdom Metazoa; phylum Chordata; class Amphibia; order Anura; family Ranidae; genus Rana; species Rana muscosa. The sequence continues at coordinate 347,757,048 of CM055116.1, read as the reverse complement.
AAAGAGATAAAAAGAGTGAATTTATGCTGTTACTTTTGTTACAGCCCTATATGCCAAAATAAGTCTAACAAGACTTCTGGCTGACATGGAGATCGCTCACATCCAACGCAGCCGATCGTCTAGATCACGACATCACTCTGATGAAAGAACTTCCTCTAAGAGGCACCGATCTTTAAATTTTCCCAAACGGGAAAGCTCTAGAAGGTGTCAGGCATCAAGGACACACTAGTGGAGCTGATGGGGTCAACTTCTTCCCAGCAGGCTGCGCCAAGTGTATTTTAAGAGTTATGCCGCATACAGACGATTGGACATTCTGACAACAAATGTTTGATGGGAGCTTTTTGTCGGAAATTCCGACCGTGTGTAGGCTCCATCGGACATTTTCTGTTGGAATTTCCGATAACAAAAATTTGAGAGCTGGTTCTCAAATTTTCCGACAACAAAATCCGTTCTCATAAATTCCGATCGTGTGTGGACAATTCCGATGCACAAAATTCCATGCATGCTCTGAATCAACTACGAGACGGAAGCGCTCAGCCTGGTAAAACTAGCGTTCGTAATGGAGATAGCACATTTGTCACGCTGTAACGGACTGAAAAGCACGAGGTGGAAATGCGCAAATCGTCTCTAACTAAAATTCTACTAACACGACTGGTATTGAACTTCCCTTTAATAGTGCTGTCGTACGTCTTGTACGTCACCTCGTTCTTGGCGTTCGGAATTTCCGACAACATTTGTGTGGCCGTGTGTATGCAAAACAAGTTTGAGCCAACATCCGTCGGAAAAAAATCCACAGTTTTGTTGTCGGATTTTCCGATCGTCTGTACGTGGCATAAGATTTTACTATTTGAACGATATCCCCAGTCCGATACAGCTTCTGGAGCACAAAGAGATCTTGCTAACAACCCTAGCAAAGTTTAGGTGGCGGGGGAATCAGGGAAAGGGGTCTTCTCACCCCGACCCAGTCAATGGTCTATCTCGGGGCATTAATTAACACTTCAGTCGGAACCATATGTCTCCCTCCCCAGAAGGTGGCATCAATTTCCCAGAAAATGAGTCACGTCAGAACACTATCCCACCTCTCTTTTTCGAGTTGTCTGAGTTTAATTTGGACCTTGCATCCTGATGTTGCCATGGGCTCATTGGCACCTGAGATTTCTTCAAGTAGGTTTCCTGACACAGTGGAAAAAACAGTCACTGAGTCAGTGGATATACCTCACAAACCCCATGAAGAGAAATTTTCTATGGTGGACAAAGAAGGAATTGATCTCAAGGCCGCGGCATCTGCAGTGCCTCTCCTGGACCATACTTACTACAGATGCAAGCTCAAGAGGCTGGTGAGCGCACTGCAATCACAACTCGGAATCCGGGGGAAATGGGACTTTCCCGCTGCAGGAGTCTCGAACATATTGGAAGTACGGGCAGCTTATCTAGCCCTGATAAACCCGAAGGATCATTTGCAACAAAAACCAGTTCTGCTACGCATGGACAACAGAACGGCGTTGTCTTATATCCAATGACAGGGGGAACTCACAGCACCCCTTTATTGAGGCAGGTGGAGCCCATTATGTTGTCTGTAGAAAGGAACCTGCTAGATCTGAGGGCAGTCTACCTTCTGGGCCACCTGAACGAGGAGGCAAACCATCTGTCCCGGAACTTTCAAGACAGCATTGAATGGTCCCTTCATCCCTCAGTATTCAACTAGATCATGAGTCTGCAGAACCGCCCGGTATTGAATCTCCTTGCCTATTCAGTGAATGCCAAGTTACCGAGGTTCCTTTCCTGTTTGCCTCACCCCCAGGCGGAAGAAATGGATGCCTTTTTGAGCCCTTGGAGATGCAGGACAGCATATTCCTTTCCCCCCAAGCCTCTAATCTTGAGGTTCCTTCTCAGATTATTGATAGAATCAGTCATGGTGATAGAAATTCTTCCATATTGGCCGAGGAGGCCATGGTTTTCCTGGGCAATATATCTCAGTACCCGTCAACCCATCAATTTCTTGTTCATACATCACGGGACACAGAGCAGCATAGTCATTACTATGTGGGTTATATAGAATTACCTTCAGGTGCTGGCACTGGCAACTTCCAAAACAGGAAGTACCCTCCCCTATATAAGCCCCTCCCATCCGGGAGTACCTCAGTTTTTTGCCAGTGTCTAAGGTGTTGGCCAAGGTTAACATGTATTCATCTGGGCTTGTGTACAGGTTCTCTGGGCCTTAGCAAGCTATTCCGGATCCGACCAAAAAAGCTTCATAGCTAAACGGTCGGTACCCGGGCCTTGCAGAGAAGAGCAGGGTTTTGCCTGTAATGCCTCTCTTAGGAGGGCTGGACCCTGGGATCCAGAGCTCTGGTCATACCCAAAACCAAGAGGCTATCTGTGCAGGGTGCTATACAGGTCCAGGGGAGTGGAATCCTTGGGAACCCGGTCCCTGAAGGTCTAGTACAATGCCTGCCGTGAGAGGTGAAGTTTGGGCTTCTGTGGACCAAACAAAGTCCTGCGGCGGGGAAAAGGTAAGTGGGGGCCCCTCAGGAACTTGGTTCTATTGAGGGGACCCCCAAGCCTAATATGTCTTTCTGCCTGTTACCTAAAGGGTATTCCCGCTAATAGCTGTATATGCCTAAGAAATCCTAGAAATGTTTTTTCATAAGGGAAGTTTTAAAAAAACTGTAAACCTGGAAATGTTTTTTCATAAAGGAGGTTTTAAAAAAAAAAAAAAAAAGACAAAGGTGCGGTACCTGTGTTTGTCCACTAGAGGCCGCTGTGGAACGTCTTTTTTCTTGGGACTATTCCTTCCATGGTGAAAGTCCAGGCAGATGAGTGAGCTCTCTATCAGGGAAGCTGCATTCCTCTGTCATGCTGCCAAGTAGTTTCCTTCCATCCCTGAGTCCTGGTGAAACAGGGACCCTGGCTCCTCTCCCTACATGGCGCCAAGAGCGCACACGTGCACGCGCGCGCACACATGCTTTCCTTTTATAAGGTTTAGCTTCAAAAAAGGGGGCGGAGCCTGGCGGATGACGCGCTCTGTGCGCCCAGCGCTTCTGCGCATGTGCGGGCGTCCCAGCAAGATAAAAGGACTCAGTCCACGCTGCTTGCTATGGACACAGAGCATGAAAAGGAGCTGGTAGCATGGTATAGGGGCTTACAGCGGGCGGTTGATACAGGCATCCCCAGAAAGACGCATTAGTAGACACCCACTGATGTACATAGCAGCAAATTGCATTAGACTATTTCAGTAAGGGGTGTATTGCGGCTGGAATACCTCAGCTTTGAACTAAGGAATATGCCGCCTAAAAAACTCCGAGATATACCTCTCAGGAAGTGTAGGGGGTCTCCATCGGGCTCTGAGGATCTGGAGCAGTCATCTGCACCCTCCTCCCCTGATAAATCAGAGGTTAATACCCATAAGGAACCCCCGGGAGTGCCAGGTACTGCGGCTGTCCTCAGTCCACCTGCTCCTGCATATATAACAGAGGAGGTTTTTTCCTCAACTCTGGAGGGATTGGAGCAGAGATTGGCTGCATTGATCGCTTCTTCTCTACAGGAAAGAAAGCGCGCCAGATCTCCATCACCTCCATTAGAGTGCCTGTTGGCAGAGCAACAGTCCCAGGAAGGGACCGACCTACCTGAAGGGGATCAGGAGGAGGTTAGCTCTGTTTTTGAGGAATCGACAGTAGATGAACCATTTTCAGCATCACAGACTGAAAGATTGTGGGTCCAGACCCTAACTGACATGGTTCGATCTGCATTTAAAATGCCTCTTGTTGAACCATCAACTACTGCTGTCTCCTCATTGGGGTCGCTAAAAGCTCCCCAGGTTAATTGCTCCTTTCCAATACATCCATTATTGGAAGGACTTATATACCAGGACTGGGAACATCCTGATAAACTATTTGTTCCGCCTAAAAGGTTTCCGGTGATCTATCCCATGGAGGAAAAGTTCACCCAGAGATGGAATGTTCCTACGGTGGATGCAGCCATCTCTTCTGTGAACAAATCACTGACATGTCCAGTAGATAATGTTCAAATGTTCAAAGATCCAGTGGATAAAAAATTGGAATCTTTATTAAAATCTGCTTTTTCCACAGCAGGGGCTGTTACACAGCCAGCAGTGGCAGCTATTGGGGTCTGCCAAGCTTTAAAGGATCAAATGAAAATGGTCCTGAGGGATTTGCCAGACCAGCAGGCCCAGGCTCTGGCTGATCTGCCTAGAGCATTATGCTTTGCGGTTGACGCCATCAAGGATTCTATCCATCAGGCCTCCCGCCTCACGCTGTCTTTGGTACATATGCGTAGGCTTCTGTGGCTCAAAAACTGGTCTGCTGAAGCTCCCTGTAAGAAGCTCTTAGTTAGCTTCCCATTTCATGGGGAACGCCTTTTTGGCGAAGACCTGGATAAGTATATCCAGAAGATTTCCAGTGGTAAAAGTACTCTCTTACTGAGTAAAAAGAGGTCTAGGGGTCCATCTTTTAAGAGGACTACCTCTCCTATCCCTGCGACGTCTGCTACTAAGCAGTTCCGACGGCCTCCTCGGTCAAACTCAGGAGGTAAAAATCAGGGACAGCCACAGGGTAATAAAAAGCCCTGGATCCGAAGAGGTACTAAACCAGCCTCCAAGTCAAGCCTATGAAGGGCTGCCCCCACTCAAACGGGTGGGGGGAAGACTTCAGTTGTTCGCAGAGACCTGGCGGGAGACGATCAAAGACAGATGGGTGCTCTCCGCAGTAACTCTGGGATACAAGTTGGAGTTAAAAGAGTCTCCTCCGTCCCATTTTATGTGGTCAGGCATGCCAAGAGACCCTCTGAAAAGAGGGTCTCTCCTATTGGCGTTAGAACAACTATTGCTCCAAGGAGTAATTATGGAGGTTCCTATGGAAGAGTGGGGGTTGGGTTTCTACTCAAACCTTTTCACAGTCCCGAAGCCAAACGGGGACATAAGACCCATATTGGACCTAAAGAGTCTAAACAAATTTCTAAACGTCCGGTCTTTCCGGATGGAGTCGATCCGATCGGTCACCGCTGCCCTACAAGGGGAGGAATGGTTAGCCTCGATCGACATCAAAGATGCTTACTTGCATGTTCCCATCTTTCCAGGTCATCAAAAATTCCTACGCTTTGCAGTAGAAGGGCGCCATTTTCAGTTCAGAGCCTTACCATTCGGTCTGGCCACAGCACCACGAGTGTTGACAAAAATTCTGGCCCCACTGTTGGCCGATCTAAGAACACGGGGTGTAACGATAATGGCATACCTAGACGACCTGTTGTTGATAGACCACTCAGTTGCCAAGCTAGAAGTGGTAATTGTCGATACAATCAAGTATCTAGAGTCTCACGGTTGGATCATCAACCTGGACAAGTCAGCCCTACAGCCAGTGAAAAACCTGGTATATCTAGGGCTACGGCTGGATTCAGACCAGAGGAAGATTTTCTTACCTCTAGACAAGGTATCCTCTTTGAGGGCCTTGGTCCGTCTGCTTTGTGCAAAAAGACAGCCGTCCATACGCCTGTGCATGAGGCTGCTAGGAAAGATGGTAGCATCATTCGAAGCTGTGCCATACGCCCAATTCCACTCAAGGAATTTACAAAGGGCCATATTGTCAGCCTGGAACGGAAAAGTTCAGGCTCTAGACTTCCCGATGGTTTTGTCCCCTTTCGTTCGGAAGAGTCTCTGCTGGTGGTTGATCCCCCAGAATCTCCAGAAGGGAAAACCCTTCAGCCCGATAACTTGGAAGGTGGTCACTACAGATGCCAGCCTTATAGGCTGGGGGGCAGTACTGGAGCAATGGTCTCTCCAGGGCAGATGGTCAAATGTAGTAAAAACCCTGCCCATCAATCTCTTAGAGATACGAGCAGCCCGGTACGCCCTAGTAGCCTGGACATCCAGACTCCAAGGGTCCCCTGTCAGAATTCAATCAGACAATGCCACAGCAGTGGCATATATCAATCATCAGGGAGGCACCAGGAGTCGTGCAGCCCAGAGGGAAGTAAGTCACATCCTGGAATGGGCAGAAAAGCATGTCCCATGTATATCAGCTGTCTTCATTCCAGGGGTGGAGAATTGGAAGGCGGACTTTCTGAGTCGCCAACAGTTATGCCCAGGGGAATGGTCCCTTCATCCCGAGGTCTTCCGAGCAATATGTCAGCGGTGGGGAACACCGGATGTAGATCTGCTAGCATCCAGATTCAACGCAAAGGTGGACAGATTTGTCTCCCGGACAAGGGATCCCCTCGCTTGCGGCTCGGATGCTCTGGTGTTCCCTTGGGATCAGTTCAGACTGATATATGCATTCCCTCCGCTACAACTGTTGCCTCGACTCCTTCGCAGAGTCAGGTTGGAGAAGAAGCCGGTGATCCTGGTGGCTCCAGCGTGGCCCCGAAGGGCCTGGTACGCGGAGATCATCAGAATGTCTGTGGGGAGTCCTTGGACCCTTCCACGTCGTTCGGACCTGCTTTCGCAAGGACCGATATACCACCCTTCCTTACTAACTCTAAGTTTAACGGCCTGGCTATTGAATCCCACATCCTAAAGAAGAGAGGTCTCTCTAACTCTGTGGTATCAACTATAATCAATGCCAGGAAGCCTGTATCCAGGCAGATCTACTATAGAGTTTGGAAGGCGTACATCACTTGGTGCGAGGCCAGAAAATGGCATCCACGTAAGTACGTTATAGGCAGAATTCTGGACTTCCTGCAGTGGGCTGTAGACAGGAAGTTTGCCTTAAGTACTATCAAGGGCCAGGTTTCGGCCTTGTCAATACTATTTCAAAGGCCCCTGGCTATGCATTCACTTGTCAAATCCTTTATGCAAGGTGTGACTCGTATTATTCCACCGATTAAGGCTCCCATATGCCCATGGGATCTAAATTTGGTTCTGTCGGTTCTGCAGAAGCAGCCATTTGAACCTTTGCGGCACATTTCCTTGGTTCTACTCACCAGGAAATTGATATTTTTAGTAGCCATATGCTCGGCTAGAAGAGTGTCGGAATTAGCCGCCATGTCCTGTAAAGAGCCATATCTGGTTATCCATAAGGACAGAGTAGTATTACGTCCTCACCCAGCCTTTCTTCCTAAGGTGGTATCGGGGTTTCACTTGAACCAGGATGTGGTTCTTCCTTCTTTTTTCCCCAAACCAAGCTCGGTAGAGGAAAAGTTATTGCATTCTTTGGATGTAGTAAGAGCAGTTAAAGCTTATCTAAAAGCCACTGCTCAGATTCGTAGAACGGATTCTTTATTTGTTCTGCCGGAAGGCCCCAGAAAGGGTCAGGCAGCATCAAAATCTACTTTAGCCAAGTGGATTCGACAGGTCATAATACAAGCCTATGGCTTGAGAAGTAGACCGCCTCCGTTCAAAGTTAGGGCGCACTCCACGAGAGCAGTTGGAACTTCATGGGCAGTGCATCACCAGGCCTCCCTGGCGCAAATTTGTAAGGCCGCAACATGGTCTTCAGTACACACGTTTACTAGGTTCTACCAGGTGGACGTTAGAAGTCAGGAGGATGTCGCCTTTGGGCGCAGTGTGTTGCAGGCCGCAAAAGATCCTCATGCCTGATGGCGCCCAGCTTATGTATGGTGTATCCCCCCCTCATGTGGCATTGCTTTGGGACGTCCCACATAGTAATGACTATGCTGCTCTGTGTCCCGTGATGTATGAACAAGAAAGTAGGATTTTTAAAACAGCTTACCTGTAAAATCCTTTTCTTGGAGTACATCACGGGACACAGAGCTCCCACCCCTCTTTTGGGGACACGTATTGCTTTGCTACAAAACTGAGGTACTCCCGGATGGGAGGGGCTTATATAGGGGAGGGTACTTCCTGTTTTGGAAGTTGCCAGTGCCAGCACCTGAAGGTAATTCTATATAACCCACATAGTAATGACTATGCTGCTCTGTGTCCCGTGATGTACTCCAAGAAAAGGATTTTACAGGTAAGCTGTTTTAAAAATCCTACTATTCCGCTCTTAGGGGGGGCGCATGCGTGGCTCGATGCAGGTCAGCAGCTCTATGTAGTAGCTCTATCAGATCAGCAGAGTTCTAACGCACACGGCAGGGAAAAACCACCACAAATCACCCCAATTTCCATCACCGCCCCTGCAGGACACACCAGTGCATGTAGTCGGGTAAGAAGGCGCACCGTCGCCGTTCACAACAGCACTCTTTGACCACTTATCTGCTGCGCAATAAAGAGCAGAAGAAAAAGGCTAAAGATGGTGCCAGCTCTCCACAGCCTGTACAGTCTCCTACAACAGTGTGCGATCCTCTGCAGGAGTTTGCTACCACACAAAATAACAGAGAGTTCTAACCTGAACATCAAACCCCATTGAAGTCTATGGGAGCCGAACATGAAAAATCAAAAGTGCCCATTTTTGTGGCTTATATGAAAGTATTTGGCCATAAAAGGTGCATGGGGGTCTGGGTATTGCCCTGGGGGACATGTATCAATGCAAAAAAACTTTTTTAAAAACAATAATTTTTTTAGGAGCAGTGATTTTTTTATTTTTATAAGAAACTTTATTGAGTTTTACATCGTAGGAATCATAGACGATAACACCAAGAGTATTAACTGATGCAAATGCCAAATAGCACAAAGTAAAATAACAAGGAAAATGGAGTAATAAGATGAAGGGGTGGGATGGGGAAAAGGAGGGGGAGGGCAAAGGGAGAAGGGTCATAAACCTGGAGATAAGCACCTCCAAACCAGGAGCTAACAGTTAGCTTGGTTAAAGTACAGACACAAGAAGAATACAAGGCATAATCTAGTATCATGGGATACTAGTGTAATACATCAAATAACAAACAACACTATAGTTAGATTGTCTCTTCATTAGTGATAAATAAGCTAGCACTTTTCGTTTTGTGGAAGATTGGGGGGGGGTAAGATGTAGGAGTAAAGAACACTGTCGGAGGCTGGGAGGACTTTAGCAATGTACATATCCCACTTGTGATGGATACGCAGAGTTAGATCCTGGTGAGACAGGGTTACATCCAGTTTGTCTTTACGAAACAATCCCAACAGATCTGCTTTCACATTTGTAAAGTTTGGTGGGTATGTGAAAGTCCATTGTTTCAGTATGGCTCTTCTGGCCACCATAAAGCATGTCGCAAGCTAGGCTTTGTTGCGTGGCATGATTGACCAGTTTGCATTCAAGTGGCCTGAGCGATGGCCATCTAAATAGCTGAAAAGCAAGACAAAATAATTTTTACAAGGTTGTTAGCCTGTGATCATGGCGGCAAAGTTCTCCACTTGGTCCCAGAAACAGGATATCCGCTGGCAAGACCATAGTCTGTGGGACAATGAGGGTTCCACCTTCACCAAGGGCACTGCTGTTGCCCTGTCATTTGAGAGTATGGCATAAATGTGATATAGGCACAATGCATAATTTTTAATTGTGCTCTCGCCGGAATTAGTTGGTGACGAAAGCACAGGTGGTGTTATAGCCGGCAAGGATATAGTCCACAGCCTCTGGTGAGTTGAGTTCCTTGGCCCAGGAGGTGGTAGAGCAAAGGTGCAATGGCTTGGTGAGATGAGTTCAGGGGTTTGTAGACATCTGAGAGCTTAAAGCGGTTGTGATGTAAGAGATTGTCTAATAGTGAGGTATTAAATCTACGTTGACTATGAAATTAACTGCTTGCTGAGCGTACAAATGGTGGCGGGCAGGCAGGTGAAATTGGCTCATTAGTTGTGGGAAAGTCAAGCCTTTAACAGAGGAGGGGTCAAAAAGTTGGACAAAGCATCTCAGACCTTGGGTAGGCCAGAAGGTGTACGCTGCTAATTGCTGCACCTGTGTAAACATAGGGTGCCTGTTTATAGGATAGTGGCAGGAGGAGAAAGGAGAAAGTCCCAATTTTTTTCTAACTTCCCTCTAGGCCACCAACGTATATTGGATAAGCAGACTGTTTTTCACATTCGGGAATAAACCCAAAAGGGCACAAGTACCCCCCGGGACAGCGGGACTTTTAAGGGCAAACAATAAAAAAGCAAAAGATTTATAAAAAAAAATTCTCATTTATTTAGAAAGGGGTTTTGTTTAGAAAAGACTAAAAGATATGCATATATCAAGAGGTGTGTTAAACACAATGATAGCTTTACATATCAAAGTTATATTGCAAAAATACGGAACATTCAGACATTAACTATACATATTCCAATAGAGAAAAAATGTTTGGAAGGAATATGTCCATCAAGCTCCACTCCTTGCAGATTTCTCCATGTCCAGCCCTCTGGACTACCCTGCATTTTCCCTTCCCAATCCCTCTAACCCTCATACACACATCCATATACCACGTGTACCAGTACCCTCCACCCTACGTTAGGTGGACCAGGTAATACCAGTATCGCATGATTGCGTTTTTTTTTTTCCCCTGTTCTCTTCATGGCAGGGATTACTCAATCGATTTTCTTTTTTCCTGTTACAAGGCTGTTGGTTTTGCCCCCATTTTAATTTTCTCTGCCCGGTTCAGCTCTGCCTGGCGCACGGGAGCCTGTCCTCCATTCCTTTGAGCATGGGGATGGGCGTCTTAGTACATGCGGTATGCCTTGGTGCCATGCTTGCTTGGCCCCTCTGTATTTGCATTCGGTGGTCTCTTGCTGCATGATGCTCATCCATTTTGCAATGGGGGGGCACCGTGCAGCTTTTGCCCTGGGGGCCCTTTCGTTCCGGCATTCTCTGTTTCCACCCTTGGGTCTGTATATCCTGATAGCCATTTCCTTTCAATTCCTATCACAATTTATTTCATAATCATTGTTCTTTCTTTCTTGATACTTATTTTTCTGCTTTGACTGTTCCTCGATCTACTTTGGTCCAGACTATGAATTTTTTCGTTCTCCAATGTCAATAGAGCATCAACATTATGCTCCTTTTTTCTATTTTTCCTTCCTGAGATCTATATTTCTGGATGTGTTGCCCACATCCACCACTAGATTGCGCTAAACCTCCATTTTCCAATGCCTGCTTCTTATCCATAATCTAGAAAAAAATAAAATATATATATATATATATATATATTTTCAATTATATGCAGTGGCTGCTGACAGCGCTCCAGCATACTGCTGCACCGTTCTCTGCTATCTTTTTCTTTGCGCTATCTGCCCCTCCCTTTTGATTCCACTTTTTGCTCCTCTATGCCTCACATATCTTCGCTTTGTTTATGCGCCGTTCAGCTCCGGCACGGTTTTCTGATGTCACTCATTGACTGACATTGGCGCGCATTCGCGATTTGGCTTTAAAAACACTGCCTGGCGCCATTCGTTTTTACAGACGCCAACAATGCAGTACATGCAGTTTGAAGCCAGCCACCATTATAAGGTAAGAAGACTCTCCTGCTACCTCTTCCATTCTTTAATGGAAATGCAGGATGCACCCCTTTTTTGTGCCTATTCTTCCCCTCTTTATTTAATTCATTTATCCATATATTTTTTTCTTCAGCATTTTCATCTGGGCTAAGCTCTGTCCATTCTTGGCTTTTCTGATTAACAGGTACCTATATTCTAACATCTTTTGATATTTACTTATAGGCTATATTTTAATATCCATGCTGCTATTTTTTGCATTATATGCATTACCTGCATTATTATATGCTATTTGCATTTGTATGCATGGTGTTATCACCATCAGGGATGAGCCGAACACCCCCCTGTTCGGTTCGCACCAGAACCTGCGAACAGACAAAATGTTCGTGTAAACTTTAGAACCCTATTAAATACAATGGACTCGAACGTTCGAAATCTAAAGTGTTAATTATAAAGGCTAATATGCAAGTTATTGTCCTAAAAAGTGTTTGGGGACCTGGGTCCTGCCCCAGGGGACATGTATCAATGCAAAAAGAAGTTTTAAAAACGGCCGTTTTTTCGGGAGCAGTGATTTTAATAATGCTTAAAATGAAAAAATAAAAGTGAAATATTCCTTTAAATTTCGTACCTGGGGGGTGTGTATGATATGCATGTGAAGTGGCGCATGTTTCCCGTGCTTAGAACTGTCCCTGCAAAAAATGTCATTTTTGAAAGAAAAAAAATGCATTTAAAACTGACTCGCGGCTATTAATGAATTGTCGGCTCCCGGCAATACATACAAAAGTCATTGAGAAAAAAAAAAAAAAAAGCGTGGGGGTTCCCCAGAATTCAATTACCAGGCCCTTCAGATCTGGCATGGATTTTAAGGGGAACTCCACCCCAAGTTTAAAAAAAAAATGGCGTGGAGTCCCCCTAAAAATCCATACCAGACCCCTTATCCGAGCACGCAACCTGGCCGGCCGCAGGGGAAAAGGGGGGGATGAGAGAGCGGCCCCCCCTCCCTCCTGAACCGTACCAAGCCACATGCCCTCAACATGGGGAGGATGTCCCCATGTTGATGGGGACAAGGGCCTCATCCCCACAACCCTTGCCCGGTGGTTGTGGGGGTCTGCGGGCGGGGGGCTTATCGGAATCTGGAAGACCCCTTTAACAAAGGGGACCCCCAGGATCCCGCCCCCCCCCCTATGTGAATTGGTAACGGGTACATTGTACCCCTACCATTTCACGAAGAAAGCGTAAAAAAAATGTTTAAAAAAACACACAAACACCTTGAAAAAGTCCTTTATTTAAAAAAATAAATAAATAAACATTCCAGCGGTGAAATCCAGTGTCCCGCGGCGATCCCGATGTCCAGCGCTGTCCTTCATTGGTTGTGCCTGAGCGGACCTGATGGGGAACTCCCTCTCAGTATTTTAAATGTATAGACCCGCCCCTCTAAAGTTCCCCATCAGGTCCGCTCAGCGGACGAGATGCGGAACATGAGAAGGGGCGGGTCTATACATGTATTACCAAAGTGAGAGCAGTTCCCCATCAGGTCCGCCCCCTCGGTATGTCAGACCCGCCTACGTCATTGGCTTGAGCGGGGAACTTCCTTCACTATGTAAATTTAAATTACACAGTGAAGGAAGTTCCCCGCTCAAGCCAATGATGTAGGCGGGTCTGACATACCGAGGAGGCGGACCTGATGGGGAACTGCTCTCACTTTGGTAATACATGTATAGACCCGCCCCTTCTCATGTTCCGCATCTGGTCCGCTGAGCGGACCTGATGGGGAACTTTAGAAGGGGCGGGTCTATACATTTAAAATACTGAGAGGGAGTTCCCCATCAGGTCCGCTCAGGCACAACCAATGACGGACAGCGCTGGACATCGGGATCGCCGCGGGACACTGGATTTCACCGCTGGAATGTTTTTTTTTTTTTTTTTTTTAAATAAAGGACTTTTTCAAGGTGTTTGTGTGTTTTTTTAAACATTTTTTTACGCTTTCTTCGTGAAATGGTAGGGGTACAATGTACCCCTTACCAATTCACATAGGGGGGGGCCGGGATCTGGGGGTCCTCTTTGTTAAAGGGGTCTTCCAGATTCCGATAAGCCCCCCGCCCGCAGACCCCCACAACCACCGGGCAAGGGTTGTGGGGATGAGGCCCTTGTCCCCATCAACATGGGGACATCCTCCCCATGTTGAGGGCATGTGGCTTGGTACGGTTCAGGAGGGAGGGGGGGCCGCTCTCTCGTCCCCCCCTTTTCCCCTGCAGCCGGCCAGGTTGCATGCTCGGATAAGGGGTCTGGTATGGATTTTTAGGGGGACTCCACGCCATTTTTTTTTTAATTTGGGGTGGAGTTCCCCTTAAAATCCATGCCAGATCTGAAGGGCCTGGAATGGATATTTGGGGGAACCCCACGTCAATTTTTTTTTTATTTGCGGCGGAGTTCCCCTTAATATCCATTCCAGACCTGAAGGGCCTGGTAATTGAATTCTGGGGAACCCCCACGCTTTTTTTTTTTTTTTATCAATGACTTTTGTATGTATTGCCGGGAGCCGACAATTCATTAATAGCCGCGAGTCAGTTTTAAATGCATTTTTTTCTTTCAAAAATGACACTTTTTGCAGGGACAGTTCTAAGCACGGGAAACATGCGCCACTTTACATGCATATCATACACACCCCCCAGGTACGAAATTTAAAGGAATATTTCACTTTTATTTTTTCATTTTAAGCATTATTAAAATCACTGCTCCCGAAAAAACGGCCGTTTTTAAAACTTCTTTTTGCATTGATACATGTCCCCTGGGGCAGGACCCGGGTCCCCAAACACGTTTTAGGACAATAACTTGCATATAAGCCTTTATAATTAGCACTTTAGATTTCTCCCATAGATTTTTCGAATTTGCCGCGAACACCCCAATTTGTTCGCTGTTCGGCGAACGGGCGAACAGGCAATGTTCGAGTCGAACATGAGTTCGACTCGAACTCGAAGCTCATCCCTAATCACCATGCAATCATACATAGCTATTTATACTTGATTTGGCAAATGCCTATAAATCTTAAAACATCCACACACCGGTGTTAAGTTTCTTCACCCTGGTGTGTAAACATTTTATTTTTTGTACTTTTCCTTTACAAGCACAGTGCCATCAGTGTCCTTCGACTCAGTGCCATTGCAATATAACCGTGCACAGCTGTGCACCTGTTTCTTTTGTAATGACTTATGTAGCGACCTCACCCCATCTCTTTCTTCTAGGGGTATCACACACGACAGAGTGAGATGCGCTACAGCCCATGTCCTCCCCATAGCTGTGGGTGAGGTGAAGGCCAGTACCAGATATTTCCTCGGGCCTGTGTGCTTCTGTCTAGGAGTAAGTCCTGCTGTGTCAACACTTCCCTTTGCTCCCATTAACCAGAGTTCCACACACCGATCACAGTCCAACTCTTGTTTTATTGCATAACTCACAATAAACAGTGCTTCAGTAGCCAACTGGTTGGGACTCCATAACAGTTTGATACAAGGGTATGAGCAGGTCGAGGCACTGTCCTGATTGTCAGCTAAACCACTGTGATTTCACCAGCGGTTACTATAGCCTTGGCTAGAAAGGACTTAGAACTTGAGAGTCTCTACCAGCGACTCAAGAGAACATAGATAGGAGTACCTTTGCTGCGTTGTGGCCCCTGTTAGGGGAAGATGTCCCTCCAAGGGAGTTACCAGAGGCCCATCCGTCACTGGGTTGATGCTGCTCCAGACTCTCCGAATGGGTAACCTCCCCGGCCTCCTCACCTCAGATATGGGCCCCATCCACTTCAGGGACCCTCGGACTTCTCCACCCTCGTGGGACCCAGTCGAAGTCACTGGGCCCCAGGCCTCCTGGTTTAGTACCTCACCCCAGGCTGAAGGTGCCTGGGATGGACTCCAACTCCATTCCGGTCAGGCCTAGGGCACCTGAGCCGGAATCCAGAACCGCCCACACCCAGGCCTAAGGTGCCTGAGTGCGTGATGAAGGACCTCCACAAGAGCAAGACCTCGTGACCAGGGCGTCTCCCCCTTTTATCCCCTCCAATGATGACACGGCAGGTTCCTCGCTCTCGCCGTACCATCTCCGAGAAGGGACAAAAAGGACAGCACTGTGGCGGCAAATCTACCTTGAGCCTGCGGGCACCTGCCACCAACAGGCCAAGGAGATTATTACACCGCCCAATCCTCCACGAATACAAATGGTCCATTTACTCCCATACTTTACACACCTGGACCTCACTACCACCCAGGTGTACCCCACCCAAATTTAGAGACCCCGCTACACTTATAATAAACATTAACCATATCATACAACTGGTTTTGCTCAACTAATACCCCTGTGCAATTATCAGTAGTCATTCATGTTCCTTTTTATCTCTTCTATTTGATATAGATTATGTGGTGCACACTTTACATTCTCCTCTTTTTGATTATTTACATAGGCACTAGGAACTTTATCCTCAGACCCCTCGTATGGCTCTGGTTCCATGAGAGTGCCGACTTGGGACCCCTGCGTGAGCCGATCCGGGCTTTGATGTGGGTTTCTTTTTCCCAATGAGTGGCAACAACGGCCTTGTCTGCGTTTTTCTTTCTTTTTCTTTTATTGTTAGGACTTTGTTATGTCCTTGATTTCAAATTAAATACGGAACATTCCTACATGCACAGATACCGGTTTCATATGTGGTATGTACATTGGATGTGTGTGTGTCTGTTTAATGGGAATCCGGAGACATTTTTTGAGTTTGTGCTTTTGTCTCACTTCTAGAAACACAACTGTATTCTCTCCTATCAAGAGCCTCCGAAGAAAGGATTGATATTCCTGAAACATGTCAGGCTAAAGGAGTTGATTGTTTGTTTTTTTTTCTCTATTGGAATATGTATAGTTAATGTCTGAATGTTCCGTATTTTTGCAAATTCAGTTTTGATATGTAAAGCTATCATTGTGTTTAACACACCTTGATACATGCATATATTTTAGTCTTTTCTAAACAAAACCCCTTTCTAAATAAATGAGAATTTTTTTTTATAAATCTTTTGCTTTTTTATTGTTTTCCCTTAAAAGTCCCGCTGTACCGGGGGGTACTTGTGCCCTTTTGGGTTTATTCCCACTATTTTGGGACGGTGGCAACATTTGAGGAGAGACTTCTTTCAGTTTTTCCTCCATGTGGTTCATTTCCTATATCCGTTTTTCACATTCGGGGGAGGCGTTGAATTTTAGAGTGCAGCAAGGCGGGTAGGCCAAACGGTTCTACCATTTGGGATTCTATCTCAAAATTTGAGTAGCTGGATGACTGAGTTATCCAGTCCAACTCCACTCTTAAGAGGCAAGCTAAATTATACAACCTGGTATTTGGCAGATTTACCCCCCTTTGTGTTTACGTAGGAATAATTTCTGGAGTGAAATGCGGGGACGTCGACCACGCCATATAAAAGACAGTAAGGGCTTTGTGAAGTTTTTGGATGTCTTTGTGTCTTAGTAATAGTGGTATTGGTGGGGGTAAAGAAGTTTAGGGAAACTAACCATCTTGTAAAGGTGACACCTCCCAAAGAATGTGAGAGAAAGTTCAGCTCAAGTTTCCATTTCTCCAATCAACTTAGAAATGACTAGGGTGTAGTTAAGGTGGTATAAGGAGGAAAGGAGTTTACAAATTTTGATCCCTAGATAGGTGATATGTGACTTGGCTATAGGGAAAACCGACGTGGTTGCCCAACAAGGTGGGCAAGTATGGTAGAGTGGTAATATTTTACTCTTGGAAAAGTTAATCCTTAACCCTGAACAGGCCCAGAAGCGAGAGAACATTTCTTGGATGTGGAGCATATCTGACTCGGGGTTAGAGGTAAAAATTAGGATATCATCTGCGAATAGTGCTGTGCAGAGTTCATGATTGCCCACGGTGACCCCATGTAGGGGGAAATGAAGCAAGAGATATTGGGACAGGGGTTCTAAGGCTAGGTTAAAAAGGAGGGGGGACAGGGGGGATGTTGTTAGACATGTGACCCGCAGCAATCAAAAACGCTGATGTGGATGAGTACATAGTGGATATTAGATCAAGGAAGGTGCCAGAGAAACCAAAACTTCAAAGGACTTACTGCAACTACTGAAAGCTAATGTTGTCAAACACTTTCTCTGCATCAAGCGTGATAATAGCTAAATCACTGGAGGTGTTGGTCCTTGCCTGTTCCAAAACTGCGAGTACTTTGCAGGTATTAGCTGTGGTTGAGAGCCCTTTTATGAAGCCAGCCTGCGCTGGGTGAATCAGTGTTGGCAGTATTAAGGCTAGCCTGTTGGTGATAATTTTGGAAAGTATTTTGGAGTTGATGTTTAGTAACGAGATCAGGCGGTATGATTCCGGTGTTGTGGGGTGTTTCCCTTTTTTTCTGGATTAATTTGAAGTGAGCCTGATAGCCCGAGGGGAGGTATTGTCCTCTATCTAGGATTGATTGATACACTAAGACTAGCGTCAGAGATACAGTGCCCGAGGCTAATTTGTAGAATTCCGATGTATACCCGTCAAGTGCCAAAGCCTTGCAATTAGCCAACATCGCAATAGCTGAGGAGACCTCAACGAGGGTGACTGGGGCATTCAGTTGGT
Source organism: Rana muscosa (assembly GCA_029206835.1). Classification (NCBI taxonomy): domain Eukaryota; kingdom Metazoa; phylum Chordata; class Amphibia; order Anura; family Ranidae; genus Rana; species Rana muscosa. The sequence continues at coordinate 347,739,160 of CM055116.1, read as the reverse complement.
TTTTGAGTGTCTGGTCTACCTTTGGGAGGGTAACTTGGGCCAAAAAATATTTTGCAACAGTGTCATCTATGGGGTTATGGCCATATAGATTAGCGTAGAAGCACTTAAGAAATGAGGCTAATGTCCTTGGGGACTGAGATGAGTTTCCCTTGGGTGTCTTTCAGAGCTTGAATGTGGGTAGGGGTATGGGGTCCCTTGCACAGACGTGCCAACAATGTTCCTGCTTTATTTCCAAATTTGTGATATTGGAGATCTGACAAAGATTTATGGATCCTTTCCTGAGCATCCGCCCATAGGTCGAAGCGGGCTTTAGCCTCCCTCCAAAACTTTTCTGTGTTCAGGGGAGTTCTGTTGGGCTAGCTGTCTTTGCGCCGAGTGAAGAGCTGTGATCGCCTCACTGTATTGTTTGGTTATGTTCTTTTTGTAGCCTACGGAGAATGCGAGGATACTGCCAAGTAACACTGCTTTACCCGCCTCCCAGAAGAGATTAGGATTATCGCTATGGCCAGAATTGGTGGCTACATAGTCTGTCCAAGTGTTTTTACCAATTTCAAGAAGATCCTGATTGTTGGCTAAATAAGACGGGAAGCGCCACGTTCTGACTACGTTTTGCAGGATGAAGGCTGTTAGATCAACCGAGACTGAGCACGGTCAGAGATTTCTATGTCATGGATGCGGGGATCAGTGGTGTGTTGTAGAAGCATGGAGTTACAGAGTAAATAGTCAATTATAGACAGAGTATGATGTGGGGGGAGAAGAAGGAATAGTCATTACAGTCAGGGTAGGCTAACCTCCAAATATCGATCAGTTGTAGGCCATCCACAAAGTGTGACAGAGGGTATTCTAATGTGAAGGGAAGAGCACCCTGAAGGCTTCTACCTCAGGACTTATCCTCCTAGAGATGCATTACTGAATTAAAGTCGCCTCCGATTAGGAGGGGTTGATGGAGGAAGGGGGCTAGATGGGAGGTTATGTGTTAAAGAGAAGAAACTTGCGTGCTACTATGTATAATTTAAAGTAAAATAGAACATCAAACTACAATAAATATAGTGAAATAAACACTCAAAATAAATGAAAAAAAGACAATGAATATGAACAGCTGCAACCACTGAAGAGTGCACTCAGAATCACTGCATAAACAAATGAAAAATAAAGGGAGAGTGATGCGCTTATTCAGTATAGTGTATCATTAACTCAAAACCCACAACAACAAAAAAAACGTCCAAGTAAAACAAATAATAGGAATCAGTTCATATATACATATATATACAAATACATGTCTTATAAATCAGTGACTTGATAGAGGGAAAAACAAAGCATCAGTCCAAAATCGATTGTAAAATTTATAGATTGGCCGCTCACCTCCAACAATGACCAAAAAGGTCAAACAAGGCTCATCAGATAGTTAATGGGGAATCCTGTTGGTGGATTTGCAGAGACAGTCCGGTCCCAAGTGAATACGAAATGCTGCATGGAATCTTAGAACCAACACATCCTACTATCACCACTGGATCGTCCAATACATAGAGAAAAACTCGCTCCAAAAAACGACTGCTTCTTGTGTAGATGGCACTCATGGGCAATAACGTGTATTATCATATATACCGATTCTGCTTTGCTCAACACATTTCTTAGACATAATCCACTTCTTCAGGAGCCATTAGTATTGTCTATTGTATGCACTAATAAAAATCTTAACCCAGTAGTATAAAACGCCTAACACACCAAAATGACCATCAGGGCACAAGCCAAGGGGAGGAAAAGTTTTCTTCCCCCCCGGATTGTACACTGATGGTCATTTAGGGGGGATGGGCTATCTAGGACATGACAGAGATTGCTGTTCCCGATGACTGGTGTAGCGGACCCCCAAAATTGGGGTCGCTATGCCTTAAATTTAGGGGTAGCCTGAGCAATAGTTTGGCTCAGGTCTTCGGTATTCTTAACTTTGGACTCTGCTCTGCTGTGTTTTTGCCTGGGTGTGTAGTTCCCCTTGATCTGTGGGTGGTGCGGTCGCTCAGGTCTCGGGTTGAACCATGGGTGACATTGTGGTGTGATTGGGTGTCCTCTCTCGGCAGCCATACAGTGGGTGTGGTCTACCTGCTGTGCATGCCGGGAGAGGGTACATAAGGGGCAGACGCCATGATCTGGGGAGATTGTCCGGGGGATTCCAAGGTGGAACCCCTGGTGGCGAAAGTCGCGCCCGTTGGCCAGGGGTGCGTGAATTGACCTAGGAGTCTCGGGCACCTTTAGCCCAAGGCTGTAGTGTTCCAGGTAGGCCCAATACCTTCAACTGGGTCTACAGCTAAACCACTGGAGTCCCAGGGAACCCGAGGGAGGGTGGCCCACTCTGAGAGAGAGGAAACCAGGGGAGGACCTGTCCGGAGGATCGGTGAAGGAAGTCACTGTCTCAGGACAGGCCTGGTTGTCTATCAGAGGGAAGGATTCCGTGAGTTGCACAGTAGCGCCTGTGATGTGCCCCATTGGCACCTATGGTCTCTAAAGGTTGCAGGCGTTAAAGAGTTCTAGATTCAGGAACTAATGGATTCTGTGGCAGAGGATCTCCTGAACCTGTCTTTGAAGGGGACTAAATTTGAAGTAACTGTTCGTGCTCCACTCCGGCTGCTAGAACTGTGAGAGGGATCTATCCGGGTGAGCAATACCCACTCAGGCTTGAGTGGAGAATAGGGTGACTGGGTGCCGCGTGCCTGAACCTATCTCCCTACCTAACTCTATCTCTGTCTTCAACCTTTTCCCAATTTGTTCTGAACAAGGAAAATAAACTTGTCTGTTGGAGTTTAAACACCGTCTGGACATTGGCCTTCTTTTGGGAGAAAGAATAGACTTTTCCCTACATTCTAGGGATGAGAACCAATGGAGGGAGGTAACTCGCTGCAGGACCCAAAAAATAGTATGAACACCGCTCAACCTCTTATACCAGGAGGATACGGGCATGTGGCATGGTGTGCCTTACCCTGCAAGTGAAGGTAAGCAGGAAAAAGGGTCCGTGTGCTACACTGGGAACAGAAGATCTCTGACATGTCACTAGGCAGAGCAGGGAATTGCCTTGTTTACATAGGCAGTTCCCCGTTCTGCCTCTGTACACCACGGGTACGCTCCAGCAGCGCGCGCCCGCTAGCCTCCCTGCACAGACCGACGTACACCTACGGTGGTTTGCGCAGGATAGCCGACCTGCCGCAGTATAAGGACTGGTCGGCAAGAGGTTAAAGTGCAACAATAAAAACAAAAAGTTCCTTTAAATATAGTATATGGTGGGTCCCCATAGTCTGACTGTAAAGTGGCACATCCGTAGCATGCATAGAACATGCTGCAGCAAAAATTACATTTCTAAAAAAAAAAAAAAGTCAAATCACATTTAAAAATTGCTTGCGGTTGCCAGCACCCGGCTATTGAAAAAATAAATAAATAAAATGCGTGGGGTAACCCCCAAAATCCATACCAGACCTTTATCTGAGCATGCAGGCCTAAAAAGGGTGGCGCGCGCACACACCCGCCGAACACCCTGCAAATTGGGGTGTTGGACAAACAGGCCAAACAGTCAATGTTTAGCCCAAACTCATGCTCGGGCCGAACCATTCACCCAACACTAGTTCTGGCCAATAAAATTAATTAATGTCCAAGAGCCTGATGCCTGTAAAAGCTCCTAAAAGTATGTAAAAGCTGTTGACACTTTTACAATCATTGGCCATTATTTCTGCAAAAATGCTGCTAGGATAGTTAAATAAACGTGTGCATGAGACCTAATCAGTAATTAGGTGGCCAAATATATACATATATATTAAAATGAATCATTCTATATAAATTACTTTCACCATGACAGTGATCCCTTTTTTTATTACCTTTGTTATTATCTTTCTCTTCTTCCTCTCTCTATGCAGTCTTAACACACCACACCTGAAACCAAAACAATTACAATTAAATTATACCCTTAGTGCCTTAAAACTAATGAGATCATTAAAAATAGCTAGAGGTGATAAAGTTTAAGGTAGGGAGATCTGTTTACAACATTACAGACAATGTCAAGAGAATTGACACACACTCTAATAAATGACAAGGGTTTCCTCATGCTGAAATCCCTTGTTTCTCTTTATTTTTTTATTTTTTAACATAGCTTTGAGTTAAATCTCTATATAAGAGGATATTTAGAAACATGTTTTAAGTGTATATTTCAGTGTCTTTTTAAACAATGTTGTAACTGACTTTCCACCCAAAACTATTTTCAGGCTACGGTAAATACTAATGACTTAAAGCAGAACTCCAGGATTTTCAAAAAATCCCCCATTAGTACACCCCCCAAACAAAACACTAAACAGTTAATACATTTGTGAAATTTCTTATGACTGATTGAATTTTCAGGAAGTCAGCTTTCTCATTCAAAAAATGCAGCCTGTATTCTGGAAAAGAGGAGGTGTTAGAACCATGATTGCATCATATCTCTCTCTAACTGTAATCAGCCTACATTTCCCATGAATCCTAGACATGTGCACACTGAAATATTTTGTTTCGGAATTTCGTCCGAAAAATACATTTATTTACCGTAGTTACTCCCGAAATTTGTTTTTATTTATTTTGTTTCATAAAAAAATGCATTCGTCCGTAAATCCGAATTAATTAAGGTTGAATCTGTCATTGAAGGCTTATGGTGTCTGTCGAATGTTCTAAGAAGATTCGACGGAGCAGGTAAACTGTACGACGCCGCAATCGTACATTTCCGGTCGAATGTTCCGCCTATAAGCTATAGAAGAATTCTAATGTTGTATGACACTAGTAATAATTATATTTATAAATTATTATTACTAGTCAACCAACATTCAAATTCTTCTATAGCCTTTGGCATTTGACGAAATGTACGATTGCAGCGTCGTACAGTTTAGCTGCTTGTCGAATCTTCTTAGAACTTTCGACAGACACCATAAGCCTTCAATGACAGATTCGACGTTTGTATGTTTTTCGCTGCTTCATCAAATCGTCGTCGTTCATGTCAAATGGTCTACCCCAACACTGTCTCTATAATGTCAAATCTTTTCTCTCTATGTCGAATCTTTCCTCTTTATGTAGAATAATCTTGGACTAATAGAGTTAAGGTTAGGCACATTCGACAACAGGTTCGATAGACACAGATCGCTACTGTCAGCGTCATGTCAAATCTCCTATCTATATCGAACTGTTGTCGCAAAAAAACAAAAATAAAGCATTTTTTTATGTCGGATCTTTCGGATTTCGGACTCTGCACGTCCATTTTCGTTTGTTAAAACGATAACGAAAATACCCAAAATTCGGACGAAAATGCATTCGAATGAAAACAAATGCACATGTCTAATGAATCCTTGGAATGGGAGTGTCTGTGGGAGGTACACTAGGCTTGTACATGTAAATGTGAACTCGCCCACTTCAACATCAATCACACCCCTCATTCTGCAGCCAGCAATCCATACATAACACAGAGTATGATAGGTTACAGCCTTATAAATACCCCACCACCTTGCTGCCTCCACCCCTCCATCTGGCTGCATCCACTCCGCCATCTGGCTGCCTCCACCCCTCCACCTGGCTGCTTCCACCCCCCTAATGGCTGCATTCACCCCCCCTAATGGCTGCCTCCACCTGGCTGCCTCCACCCCTCCACCTGGCTGCCTCCACCCCTCCACCTGGCTGCCTCCACCCCTCCACCTGGCTGCATCCACCCCTCTGGCCCCTCCACCTGGCTGCTTCCACCCCTCCACCTGGCTGCCTCCACCTCTCCACCTGGCTGCATCCACCCCTCTGGTCCCTCCACCTGGCTGCATCCACCCCTCCACCTGGCTGCATCCACCGCTCCACCTGGCTGCATCCACCGCTCCACCTGGCTGCATCCACGCTGTCCACCCCTCCACCTGGCTGCATCCACCCCTCCACCTGGCTGAATCCACGCTGTCCACCCCTCCACCTGGCTGCATCCACACTGTCCACCCCTCCACCTGGCTGCATCCACACTGTCCACTTCTCCACCTGGCTGTGTCCAACCCTCCACCTGGCTGCGTACACCCTATCCACCCCTCCATCTGGCTGCGTACACCCTCTCTTTTGTCCACCTGGCTCTGTCCTCCCCTCCACCTGGCTGTGTACACCCTCTCCTCTGTCCATTTGGCTCTATCCTCCCCTCCACCTGGCTGCATCCCCCCTCTCCTCTGTCCATCTGGTTCCATCCTCGCTTCCACCTGGCGGCATTCCTCGCTTCTGTCCACCTGGCTGTGTCTTTGGCTCCACCTGGCGGCATCCCCCCTATTCTCTGTCCACCTGGCTCCTTCTTCCCCTCCTTTTTTCCGTCCACCTGGCTCTGTCCTCCCCTCCACCTGGTGGCACCCCCCCTCTTCTCTGTCCACTTGGCAGCATCCCCTGCTCTCTTCTGTCCACCTGGCTCTATCCTCACCTCCACCTGGCTGCCTCCTTCCTCTTCTCTGTCCACCTTGCTCAGTCCTCTTCTCCTCTCCTCTATCCACTTGGCTTCATCCTCCTCTTCACCTGGCTGCATCCCCCTCTCTTCTGTCCACCTGGCTATGTCCTCACCTCCACCTGGGGGCATCCCCCCTCTCCTCTGTCCACCTGGCTCTGTCCTCGCCTCCACCTGGCAGCATCCCCACTCTCCTCTGTCCTCACCTCCACCTGGCAGCATCCCCCCTCTCCTCTGTCCACCTGGCTCTGTCCTCACCTCCACCTGGGGGCATCCCCCCTCTCCACCTGGCTCTGTACTCGCCTCCACCTGGCAGCATCCCCCCTCTCCCCTGTCCTCACCTCCACCTGGCGGCATCCCCCCTCTCCTCTGTCCACCTGGCTCTGTCCTCACCTCCACCTGGGGGCATCCTCCCTCTCCTCTGTCCACCTGGCTCTGTCCTCGCCTCCACCTGGTGTCATCCCCCCTCTCCTCTGTCCTCACCTCCACCTGGGGCATCTCCCCTCTCCTCTGTCCACCTGGCTCCATCTTCCCCTCTTCTTCCCCCCCTCTTCTTCTCCCCCCACCTAGATGTAGGGCAATTGCCCGGGGTGGCCACCCTAGGCAAGTTTGTGGAGCCAAGTGCCAGATGCTTTTGTTTTATTTAACCATGCCCATTTAAGCCCCTCCCATTATTAACACAATTTGGCCACACCCACTGTTTGCTGAGTTGCTGCTCTGCTTGGGGCATCTAATGGTGTCTCCGATCTTTTACAATCCTTTAGTTTATTCTACAAAAATAATATAAATATATATATATATATATATACACACCCTATATACTCAAGTATAAGCCGACCCGAATATAAGCCGAGGCACCTAATTTTACCACAAAAAGAATGGGAAAACGTATTGACTCGAGTATAAGCCTAGGGTGTCCATCTGCATGCCTCACTGTGCCTCACTTTGCCTCACTGTGTCCATGCCTCACTGTGCCCATGACTAGACTGGCGTTTAACATGGGAGTCTATGGAAGGGGTGCCCGGCTTTGAAAAATCGTTGCTCCCCGGCTGTAGGTTCCCCAGACAATAAACTTTGCAAATGGAAAAATAAAAATTGCGCTAATCAAAAAGAATTTAAGTTAAGAAAGGAAAGCGGCAACAAAGGTGATATACAACACAAACTGATATAATAAAAAATAAGTTGCGCTAAACCAAAAAAATGTTGAGTGACAATGAACCGTGCATAAAAATATATAGTAAATAACATATATATCCACCACTGAGTGATTTAGGTTCCGTTAAAAAATAATATTGAATAAACTTTGCACACTTGTAGAGGAGAAATGGGGCTACATGTGTGCCAAGTTTCGGGTCCAGGAGACCTACGACCGGCCAGTACCGGGTCCCCAAAATCACCAGAGAAATGACCGTTTAACATGGGAGTCTATGGAAGGGGTGCCCGGTTTTGAAAAATCAGTGCTCCCTGGCCGTAGGCCCCCCGAGATCAGACGCAAAAAGGTGACTCAAGTATAAGCCGAGGGGGGTATTTTGAGCACAAAAAAATGTGCTGAAAAACTCGAGTATATACAGTATATATATATATATATATATATATATATATATATATATATATATACACATACACACATATATAAAAAAGGAAGCAGAACATGATGCCAGCGCTCAGTGGTAATTGCCTGTAAAAATTCAGTGGAGAGAGACATAAAACGGAATCGCTTATGCAATGGCCTACCTCTCCATAGGCTATCCCCTCTTCAGTCTAGCATGAATATAGTCTATCATGAAGGGAAGGCATCATTTAAACAGGCAGAGGAGAGTACCTGTGCTGAGGTGAGGTCCATCCATCGGTCTTCCTGGCAGTCTTAGAGTATTGATATCCATACCTGTGCATTGTTCTACCTGCTTGTGATGATCGCTGTTTCTATCATTTGACTATCCACTGTGTAAATCCCTTTGATTTAGGGTAAGAGTCAGTACTATTGGGTGTTGGTGACGGCTTTTTCTATCCAGCATACCAGTAATTTATCTCAAGAAGTGTTTTGGCTCTTTATGAACTTTAAATTACTTATTGGACTATTATTTAATAAGCGCTGCACCTCTTCATTTAGTCTATCATGAATGCTGCTGCCAGACTTATCCACCTTACCAACCGTTAAGTGTCTGCCACCCCTCTCCTCCAATCCCTACACTGGCTCCTAATCGCCCAGCGAATTAAATTCAAAATACTAACCACAACATGCAAAGTCACCCACAACTCTGCCCCAAGCTACATCACCAATCTTGTCTCCAAATATCACCCAACCCGTCCTCTCCGCTCCTCTCAAGACCTCCTACTCTCAAGCTCTCTTGTCTCCTCCTTCCATGCTCATCTCCAGGATTTCTCCAGAGCCTCTCCCAACCTCAACCTGTCCAGCTATCTCCTACCCAATCCCTGAAACCTCCAACTAATCTTCTACCGCTTTGATCAGCTCATTCCCCACAGTTACAACCTTTTGTTCCACCTTCCCCTACCTATTAGATTGTAAGCTCTTCTGAGCAGGGCCCTCTTAATCCTCTTGTATTTTACTGTATTGTAACTGTACTGTCTCCCTTTTATATTGAAAAGTGCTGCGTAAACTGTTGGCGCAATATGACTTCTGAATAATAATATAATAATGATCATAGCCAGATTTTGTTTTCCACTACCTTATGAAGCAGGCTAAATATAACTAAAAGACATCAAGAAAATGGTAGATGTAATTATTTATGAATTGTTTTAAAAATAAATAAACAATGGGCTGCTCAGTCTAAAATGCCCAGGCCTATTTTTGTCCCAGTCTGGGTCTAATACATGATATGTATGAATTGCAAATATTGCAATTCTGGAATCCAGGTAATCATAATTTAACAGTTATGCGCATTAGCTACAAAACAGGCAAAAGAAAAAAAAAACTTTCCAATTCACTGATTTGAAAGTAACTTTCCTCATCACTAATAGAGACACAGACACACATATTGCTGTGTTTTCAAACAGTTACAGTATCTTATCCATCTTAAATCCAGTGGCGTCTGCAGCTTTCATATTTAGGGGGGGCACATGGGGGGACAGGGACAAAAGTAGGGGGGCAACTATAAAACGCAAACAGAAGATTGCAGCTCATCAATCAATGCAGCCTATCAGTGCAGCATATCAGTGCCCATTAGCGCCTCCCATCAGTGCTATTTTTTTTTTTTTTTCATTTTAAACCCTGCAAAATAAAGGAATAATGTGTTACTATGCATCACATACTAGCACATTATGAAATACTTACCTTAGAACAAAGCCCTCCAGTGCTGTGATGTCACCACTGACAGTCGCCTCCATCTTCACCCGGTCTTCCCTCCGGGTTCGCGTCCTCCAGCTGTCTCATTGGCTGTGCCGGGTTGATGTCACTCCACCGCGCACAAAGCTCTGAAGCGATGGCACGGATATACCGTCTGTTCAGAGTGCATGTGGCGGTGACGTCACCGCCTGCATGCAAAGGGAATATCTCCTAAATCGTGCAGGTTTAGGAGATATTCACTGTACCTACAGGTAAGCCTTATTATAGGCTTACTTGTAGGTACAAGTGGCAAAAAAGGGTTTACTTCCACTTTAAGGGTTGCAAAGTAGCCAGAGAGTCATCTAAAGCCTCAGTCACACTTTGTCCCATGCCAACACCAGAAGCTCTTTTAGACCACGTCCTCATTTGCACCACAAACAACAGCTCTTCTCATATCAATCTGCCAATGATGACAGCCATGAGTCCCAGCAGGCTACTACAGACTAGATGTCAGGAGATGCAAGATTGCTCTGCAGACCACAGATAGGTTCCTGACTTCCCTCCATCATTGCTTATAAGTTATTAGCTAGAAAAAGCTAAATACTGCCTCTCACTATGGTGCATGGGTGTTGCTAGGATTGTGAAATACCTAGGGAACACAAAAAATAAAAATAAAGCACTGAGCAAGCCACGGTTCATAGTGGGCATGCAGAGATAACATCCAACAGTGGCCTAAGAGAAATAGGTTAAATAGAATCTGATAAATGTGCATAGAAACTAAATTGCTTAGTGGTAATTCACTAAAATATTTTAAAAAATGATAATAACATGGAGAAAACAGCACACTGCATTACGTGTGAATGAACAAACACTTTGAGAAATACCTGAATATTAAATAGATTTGCTGATTCGTGCCGATTTCATGCTGTGCAAAATTAAAGTGCTGAGTGCAAACAAAGTGTTACATACATAACTAAAAAAAAGTGAATAAAGTTGAAACCATCAGATTAAATTAATTTATGCATTACGAACAAAAGCAGATCTCCTGACGGCTATTAACCGCCATTTCATTGTTCCTCCACCAAAAATAAAGTGACATGTGCAATAAAACAAAAGTTCATCTGGATATTTAAGATCTTCACACCCACTTTGGTGTGCCACCACCACCACAACTGTGAGCATACAGGGCGCTACCAGAGGCTGCAGCCACAATACATAGGCCCAAACATAATTGTAATCCATCTCCAAATGAATAAACTGCATTGCAGTTTTCAAAGGCTTGCCAACTGACATCATCACATGTTAGCTGCAGTCATAATATATGCATGGAAAATAAAATCTACCATAGTGCATAAACCCTTTCAAAGATTATTTATTTGGAAGTGCAAGTATTGCACTTTTAAATTTCAGTAGAAATAAATGGCCCATGCCCTCTCCTATAACTGGCCTTTGCAGCGAGGAGCACATAGAAGGGCAATACATGCAAAACAAAACCAAAGACATTCCCAGATCAACTTACTGACCAGCCTGCTAACCAATCAAATTATTCTGTCTAACAGTATGCATTAAAAGCCGGGGTTTAGTCAGCATACATTTGCAAATACATGCGTAAGCTACAGAGCCCCATCAAGGTACCCCATTTTCTGTAGTCCTAGCTCTAAATTTTGAGAGTCTGCAAACCAGTAATAAGCTTACACCACAGACAATCCACAAAGTGCACGCCACTCTGGACATCCCTGCTTCAGCTCTGCCCCCCCCCCCCCGCTAAAGCCCGCTGTCGGCTGATGTCACAGAGCTGGTCCAGGCTCTGCAGGGATAATGACCAGTGGTTCAGGTGACAATAAACCCATGGCTCAAATGCCTACTTTTTTGCCCCCTTACAGCAAATGTAAATGAGCCTTTACATTGGTGGCATATATATTTATTAGATTAGTAAAAATAAAACCTTTATGGTAACATGATGAGGGAGAGGGAAAGTTCACTTTACTTATATTGAGATTGATTGTGACACCACACCACCAATGTTAGGGATAATTCACACTAGTGGTTTGGGGGCTGTAAAATTCTTCAATTGAGCCACATTTTTACCACCCCCAACTGCTACCCTTTTAGCTGCATAGGCAGCAGCTGGAGGTGTACACATGCTGTGGTCTTGATGTTTTTTTGTCATGGTGGGTACCTGTGGCTTTTGGCAGGTGCTACCGCCCACTGAACACAGCCCATTCAAGTGAATAGGGATGCTCCACAATGCACACAGTTGTGGTGCACTAGTGTGAGGTTCAAGGATATAAAGCAGGCGAGGAGGAGGTGATATAACACCTTCTCACCACCTGTCTAATGTTTTCTAAAGAGCAATCTAAATGTTGATTGCTCTTCAGAGGGCAAAACTAGTGTGCATGGGCTAAAAGGGTTAAAGATGGAGCTAGCAGAGACAGGAAAGGGACAGAACACACAGATCTCAGGGATTCTTTTCTCCTTGTCACAGAAGTCTCTGTAATAAACATGATTTTTGCTGATATAAATCAATGTATGAGGTCTGTGTGTTCTGTCTTCTGATGCTGAGGATCTAACAGCCTGATAATTACACCATACATAACTTATAAGATATGTTTTCCCCTTGTTCTGTCTCCCTCTGGAGAACACTGCTGTCTGTCTGCACTAAACCACAAACCTATCACTCTGCAAGCTGCTGCACAATCTTTTTCTCCCCTCCATGAAGTACATAAAAAGAGACTCGCATGGGAGTTAGAAAGCTGAGGGGCCTGGCTTCTTCTTTTTCCTCTGGAGCTGCCTGATCTCAAAACAAGGCGGCAGGGGAAGAGGGAGGGGTTGTAGCACAGGCACAGCATGATTGGATAATGTTGAGCAGGTGCTTCCAGGATCCCTCCCTCCTTATGCTGCACGGGGCATGAGATCCTCTAGCCCTGCCACTGACATGCTTTTTGACGATCTCTGGACACACAGGGGCGGGCTGAGGGGCGGGCGTGTCACTGGTAGCAGCACACCCAGGCTACAGTAAATATGTTCCCGAGGCAGCTGCTGATGGGGGTGCTATATGTGAAATTATGGAGGAGCTACAACACCCACCTGGCACCCCCCTGTATCAGTGTTCATTATTGCCTCCTTTTAGCGTCTCCTATCTTTGCTCATGATGCCGTCTGCCTTCCAGCATGGTTCTGAGCTGAGAGCTCTCTCTCATGGAACAGCTCAGAGCCCGAGAGCCGGAATTGATAGCTCTCTCCCCTTCTTCCTCTCTCGCACGGAATTATGAGAGAGGAGACACAGCCAATCTTCTCCCTCTCCCCTCTCCTGTGTGTGTACCGTGGGAAGTGTGAGCTTGTTAGCTTCACACTTGACTTCCCTTGAAGCACACACAGGAGAGGGGAGAGGAGGGAGCAGATTGGCTGTGTCGAGAGAGGAAGGAGGGGAGAGAGCTATCCATGCCGGGTCTGACGTCACCGGTTGCTAGATGCAGGGCAGCTGTAGCATCCAGTGGCCGGGAGTAGACTCAGGAGGTGGAGGAGCCGGAGACAGCAATACAGCGGCTCAGTCCATACCTGTCCCCTTCATTCCCACTGTCAGTTTTTTTAACTGGGGGGGCACAGTATAATGTTGGGGGGGCATGGCCCCCTCTGGCCCCTCCTGGTGACGCCATTGCTTAAATCACAAAGGATAATACTGTTTTAATTCCTTAAATCTGGGTTTATTTTATTTTACCGTATTTTTCTTTTTATGTTTTCATTTATAAAGTACTATTCCCATGTTTTATCTTCTCATTTGTGGCCTGGCAACTCCTTACAACATTTTGTTTCATATTTTTCCAGCACTCTTCCAATATATAAAAAGTGTCTTCATCGCAAAAGTAATATGTGAGAGGCAGTTAGAATGTGTACAGAACTATAGAAACACCACATAAAAGAGAGTTTAACTTTGAAAAATCCATATTACTATTGAAAACACAGGTGTGAAGGTATGTCATATCAGGTTAATTGCAAATCAACATTTTGTGTCAACTATAATTTTTTTTTATCAATTAGCAATTTAATATGTGAGTCTTTCAAGTAATTTAATGCAAAGAATAGAGTTCTAAAGCGGCTCAATTTTTTAGCACTTAAAAGGTGGGCAAAAAAGCCAAAATTATTTAACATGTCAAGGATAACAGTCTTTGAGATAAGGACAGTTTATGCCAAACTTTCAGCGGCACAGTATACTGAATTTTTCCGACAGCAGACTTTTGACAGAGGTAAAGCAAAACTCTGCTTTAAAAAAATAATATTGCAATTACAATTGCTATGTGCGCTGTTCAGTATTTTAATATTATTACTATGACCTTTCAATATTAGTCTGCAGCTGATATAATTTTCTAAAACTGTTAATAAATTCAAAAAGTCAACCTGGAGTCATTCTGCAATCTGTTTTTATATTTGGATCACTGTTTCACTGTTTTCTCAGAAGTCTGCACTGAGATAGAAGTAACAGCATCCCCTGCAATAGGCACTTATTTTTTGGTAAGGTACTCTCAAAGGATTACCAACTTCTAAAGAGCTACAGATATTGTAGGTTTTCTCCTTAGAGTCTTGCTCAGATAGTTATAAGGAACTCCCCAATGGAAAACAGATGTCAACAAATCTTGACAGGGGGTTTAAGATATTTCCTTTTATTTCCACAATTAAAGAAAAACTAGCTTTAGATATGCTTTAAGAGTATAGCTGATAAATGCCTTAAGCCTAGGTTCACACTGATTTATATGATATGCATCCATTTTGCAGTGCGATTTGAAGGAGCAGCTGCAGTGCGAGTTGATTTGGATCAGATGTGATTCTAATGCATTTTTGATATGAACTCTCTCTCTCTCGTTCTCTTCTATCAGTACATAAATGTTTATAATTTAAAATTTAAAGTAATTCTTTTAAGGCGTAAGAAACTACTTCATATGCCTGTAATAGCTTTCATGCTGCCTGTTTTGAACAGACAAATCTTGGGTACTTTCGGGTACACATGACCACCCCCTCCTGATTCACACGCTCATTGGCGAGTGAGGAAGCTCAAATTAGCAATAGGCCAATAAGAATGCTTGGGGCAAAAACAAGCTCTGACAATGCCCCCCAGAAGTGCCAGAGCTTTGTATATTTGGAAGGGCAGGCATTCAGCCATAGAGGATAGGAATAATAGCTATTGCGGGTACGTGCAAGCACCTTTAAGAGCCTGAATTTTCTATGTGTTGCCTTGTTTTTCTTATTTTCTTTTTTTTTTCTAATTTATAGAATCATCTTTAGACCCAAAAGATCAGCTACATATGGCACATGATTGCTAAAAAAAAAATCTGCTAAAAGTAACATGATATTGTAGAAGGATGTGTTGAGTTGGCATATACTGTAGCTGTAGACCATATAATGGTCAAAAAGGATTGTTTCTCACTGGCTTTTGTACATTTTAAGGACATCAGTGACAAAAACTCTACAACAGGGTTTCCAAGTTTGTTCACTGGCAAAGTTATTATGAAACCAAGCAATAAAGTCTCACAGTTTTTGCAATATGGGTGGGTGGAGCTGGGAACGTAAGTGCAAGAATACTACAGTTGTCCTTGAGATCAATAAATGCAAAATCCATCCACTCAAAACTGAATTGTAAATTCTGGATAAAAGTTGAAAAAATATTATGTGCTGTAAATTGATACATTTCTCTATTCTCTACTTTAAAGCAGTATTAAGCAAAAATATTGCAGCTTACCAATCTTTAGATGTGGTGGATGCATTATTTTTCTTTTTTAGACTTGTCCCCTCTGTTTTTATCTGGTGATTTGGCCAATAACACACCTTCTGTATTAGAGTGCCCCCACTCCGGATGAAGGAGCAACAGAGACACTTTTGGACAGCAGCATTGTCAGTCTGAGGGGAGGGAAGCGTTAGATGTATTAGCATTAGAAATAATAGTGTGCTAAAAACAACCTAATAATATTATCGCACAGTGCCTATTAAAATACATAATAGTAAAACATAAAAGATGTGAAGAAAAAACGTGAAGAAAAACTCCTCCGTGAACATAAAAATATATAAATAAGTTCACCGCCACCTGTAAATGGATTGCCTGCTCACCTTCCAAACAAAGCAAATAAAATGTCACTTTTCAGCTAGTCAGGTTACGATCAGATCTGACTTCAGAAGATGACCCTAATGCCGCGTACACACGATCGGAATTTCCGTAAACAAACCGCAGATTTTTTTTTCGATGGATGTTGGCTCAAACCTGTCTTGCATACACACGATCGCACAAATGTTGCTTGGAAATTCCGAACGTCAAGAACACGGTGACGTACAACACTACGACGAGCCGAGAAAAATTAAGTACAATGATTCCGAGCATGTGTCGAATTGATTCCGAGCATGCGTAGGATTTTTGTGCGTCGGAATTGGATACACACGATCGGAATTTCCGACAAGAACTTTTGTCGGAAAAATTGAGAACCAGCTCTCAATCATTTTTTGTCGGAAATTCCGACAGCAAATGTCCAATGGAGCCTACACACGGTCAGAATATCCGACCAAAAGCTCACATCGAACATTTGTTGTCGGAAATTCCGATCGTGTGTATGCGGTATTAGTGTTTTCTTGACTTCTCTGTGTATAGTGGTTCTCAAACAAAAAGGATAAATATCATCGCGCAAGATTGCCAGATCATCATTGACTCATATAATAAATTATTGCACTCACATAGATTGAATGGCATAAACGCTTAATAACGATCAGGCTCGTGGACAGCTTACTCAGCAGTGAGTAGGAGTAAGCTGTCCACGAGCCTGATCGTTATCGGAAATTCCGACAGCAAATATCCGATGGAGCCTACACACAAATATCCGGCCAAAAGCTCACATCAAAAATTTGTTGTTGGAAATTACGATCGTGTGTACGCGGCATTAGGGTCATCTTCTGAAGTCAGATCTGATCGTAATCTGCCTATCTGAAAAGTAACATTTTATTTGCTTTGCTTGGAAGGTGAGCAGGCAATCCATACACAGGTGGTGGTGAACTTCTTTATATATTTTTATGTTCACGGAGGGTTTTTTCTTCACATTTTTGATGTTCTACTATTACGGATTTTAATAGGCACTGTGCGATAATATTATTAGGTTGTTTTTAGCGCACTATTATTTCTATTGCAATATCAATTTGGTGTCACACCACTGTTCAATGGTTGCAGCTGAATTAATTTAGTAATCTTTTAATACACACAGGTTTTTAATTATATCAGCGCTTAACGTATATTCACTTTAGATGTATTAGGCCGGGTTCACACTGGGGCGTCAAACGCTCCGACATTGGGAGCTCATGTCGCATGACGTGTGAAAATCAATGTTTCCCAATGGGAGCCATCTTTACTGGTCCGACACATGTCGGTCCGACTTTGAAAATGCTCCCTGTACTACTTTGGTCCGACTTTGATCCGACTTCAGCCCATTGACTATCATTGAAGTCGGATCAAAGTCGGACCGCAGTCTTGCATGATCCGACTTTGGCATGCGACTTGTGCTCTGCTGCTCTTGAGGGGGAACTCCACACCAAATTTTAAATAAAAAATCGGCATGGGTTCCCCCTCCAGGAGCATACCAGGCCCTTGGGTCTGGTCTGGATTTGAAGGGGAACCCCTACGCCGGAAAAATGGCGTGGGGGTCCCCCCAAAATCCAAACCAGACCCTTATCTGAGCACGCAACCTGGCAGGCCGCAGGGGAAGAGGGGGGGGCCGAGAGAGCGGCCCCCCTCCCTCCTGAACCGTACCAGGCCGCATGCCCTCAACATGGGGGGTTTGGTGCTCTGGGGCAGGGGGGTGACCTGCGGCCCCCCCACCCCAGAGCACCCTGCCCCCATGTTGATGAGGACAGGGCCTCTTCCCGACAACCCTGGCCGTTGGTTGTCGGGGTCTGTGGGCGGGGGGCTTATCGGGATCTGGGGGCCCCCCCTTGATAAGGGGGCCCCCAGATCCCGGCCCCCCACCCTATGTGAATGAGTATGGGGTACATCGTACCCCTACCCATTCACCTGGTGGGAAAAAAATGTCAAGAAAAAACACAACACAGCTTTTTAAATTAATTTATTGCACAGCTCCGGGGGTCTCCGCGCTCTCCGGTTCTTTCTTCTGCCGGGCCTCCGCTATCTTCTTTCAGCTCTTTTGCTAGCGGGGCCCGGTCTTCTCTGTCGCCTTCTTCTTCTCCAGCTCTCCGGTTCTTCTCCCGCTCTCCGGTTCTTTCTTCCGCCGGGCCTCCGCTATCTTCTTCCAGCTCTTTTGCTAGCGGAGGCCCGGTCTTCCCGTCGTCTCGTCCGGCTCTCCATTGTCCTTCTGCCGGCCCCTCCACTATCTTCTTGCAGCTCTTTTGCTAGTGGAGGGGCCGGTCTTCCCGTCGCCGTCGCCGTCTTCTTCTCTCTTCTCCTCCTCGATGTTGACGTGTCGCTTCCTTCCGCTGTAATACTGGCTGTTCGCTCCGCTCCGCATTAATATAGGCTTCTCATGACGTCACAGTCACATGCTCCGGCATGTGACTGTGACGTCATGGGAGCATGTGACTGTGACATCATAAGAAGCCTATATTAATGCGGAGCGGAGCGAACAGCCAGTATTACAGCGGAAGGAAGCGACGCGTCAACATCGAGGAGGAGAAGAGAGAAGAAGACGGCGACGGGAAGACCGGCCCCTCCACTAGCAAAAGAGCTGCAAGAAGATAGTGGAGGGGCTGGCAGAAGGACAACGGAGAGCCGGACGAGACGACGTGAAGACCGGGCCTCCGCTAGCAAAAGAGCTGGAAGAAGATAGCGGAGGCCCGGCGGAAGAAAGAACCGGAGAGCGGGAGAAGAACCGGAGAGCAGGAGAAGAAGAAGGCGACGGAGAAGACCGGGCACCCGCTAGCAAAAGAGCTGGAAGAAGATAGCGGAGGCCCGGCAGAAGAAAGAACCGGAGAGCGCGGAGACCCCCGAAGTCGGAAGAAGACCCCCGGAGCTGTGCAATAAATTAATTTAAAAAGCTGTGTTGTGTTTTTTCTTGACATTTTTTTCCCACCAGGTGAATGGGTAGGGGTACGATGTACCCCTTACTCATTCACATAGGGTGGGGGGCCGGGATCTGGGGGCCCCCTTATCAAGGGGGGCCCCCAGATCCCGATAAGCCCCCGCCCGCAGACCCCGACAACCAACGGCCAGGGTTGTCGGGAAGAGGCCCTGTCCTCATCAACATGGGGGCAGGGTGCTCTGGGGTGGGGGGGCCGCAGGTCGCCACCCTGCCCCAGAGCACCAAACCCCCCATGTTGAGGGCATGCGGCCTGGTACGGTTCAGGAGGGAGGGGGGCCGCTCTCTCGGCCCCCCCCTCTTCCCCTGCGGCCTGCCAGGTTGCGTGCTCGGATAAGGGTCTGGTTTGGATTTTGGGGGGGACCCCCACGCCGTTTTTTCGGCGTAGGGGTTCCCCTTCAAATCCAGACCAGACCCAAGGGCCTGGTATGCTCCTGGAGGGGGAACCCATGCCATTTTTTTATTTAAAATTTGGCGTGGAGTTCCCCCTCAAGATTCATACCAAACACAGTGCCTGCTATTGGCAGGGATCCAAGTCGGATCCCCGTTCATTGAAAGTCGGACATATGTCGGCTTCATGTCGCAGGGCAAAGTCGGATCCAAAGTAGGACAGATGTCGTGTCGCACTAGTGTGAACCCAGCCTTAGCAGAACAAACTGAAGTCAAACTCCAGCTCACACTGCAGTTATACAAATAGTTACAGTAACAGTTGTTTTTTTTCAGTTATTTTGGGGTAAAGGTTTTGCATAAATAAGTTAAAGCTGATTATTGTAAGCACCCCTGTGAGTGGTAAATGTTTTTTCTCAACTGCTATAAATGCAGGAGAGTTTGTTCTGTTGAAAAAACACAGACTAACTGGCTGGTTCACCAGGTAAAATAAAAAAAATAAAACCTAAAAAATAAAGCGAATGCAGCCATCACACCTAAGAATCAGTAAGATGCAATATAATACATATTTGCTTTTGTGTTTAATAGCACTTTAACATATTTGGTCATTATTATAGTATTGCAAAAACCTGAAAACAATATTATTTCAACAGGTTTTTCTAATCTGAACACTGTAGAACTGCTCCTTGCTTCATACAGCTAACCTTAAAAACATGAACTGTTATGCACCAAAATTTGTAACATGAATTGGGAATGATTCAGGGACACTAAAGTGTTCATATTGAACACATTCCTTATCTGTCAGTTTTTTGCTAGCCACTGGTTAGTTTACATTGATGTGCATATTTATAGAGTAGGTCACACATGGAAGAAGTAGAAAATAAATTGTTTCATCTCATATTCATGCATTTTTCAAATTTCATTGAATATACATTAAAAGAAGAATATTCCCAAGCTTGGCTAGATTTTGGGCACATATAGCTACCTAATGGATGAAACCGAATGTTTGTATGTATAAACATTGGCTCAAATTCACTGGTTGATAAATTTGTTGCGCGTTTTGATGTGTTACAGCCGAAAAGTCTATATGTGAATAACATTTTACATATATGAATTAGGCAAATCTCTGGAATCCAATATATAAAAAAAGTAAAATGGCAGTACTTAAAGAGGAACTTCAGTTAAACTGTATACATTTTGGAAAAAATACTAGCAACATGGAAAAATGTCAGTTATGATATTTATCCCATTAAAATAGCAGCATCGTCCTTTTTCATTTTCAAAAAGTAGACTGGAAGTACACTTACCCTGTTGTACCACTGAATTAATTTTAAATGTGGGCAGCTGAAGCCAGCGTCCTTTGATTTCCCGTTTTTTCTACCACATCTCCACGTTCTATAGTGGCAAATCTTGCGCATGTGCACCACACAATTGGCGCATGTGCAAAATTTGCCATTATATAAGGTGGAGAAGCAGTTGTTCTATGTGGTTATACACCTGCACATGCACAGTACTGTGCGTGCGCATTAAGGACACATGCATCTCTAACCTCCTCCACCCTCTAGCCCACATCCAGCCCTCCTCCTGTTCCCCCATCCCACCCTCTCCAGTTCTGTCCTCACTTAAAAAAAATGCCCAGAGATTCCTGGGATCTGTGACAACAGTGTCACAGGTGTCAATGGGACTGGAGAATAATATGGGGGTTATTTATGAAAGGCAAATCCACTTTGCACTACAAGTGCAAACTACAAGTGCAAAGTGCACTTGAAATTGCACTGAAAGTGTACTTGGAAGTGCAGTCGCTGTAGATCCGAGGGGGACATGCAAGGAAAATAAAAAACAGCATTTTAGCTTGTATATGATTGGATAATAAAATCAGCAGAGTTTCCCCTCATTTCAGATCTACCCCTGAGATCTACAGCGACTGCACTTCCAAGTGCACTTTCAGTGCAATTTCAAGTGCACTTGTAGTTTGCACTTGTAGTGCAAAGTGGATTTGCCTTTAGTAAATAAACCTCAATGTATTTTGCCTAGGCAAATGACTTAGGATGAGGAGTGGAACTACAAAAACAAGGTATTTAGCTTTAGAATTTTTTTTTTTTATCCCATTTATGTTAAAGGGGGGAGAGACCATTGTAGCAGATCCAAATTAAAAAGAAGACTGAAGTTCTGCTTTAACCACTTCCCTTTGTTGTTCTGGGTCAACATCATATGAAGTCCTCCCGGTATTCTGCTGGTACCATGTGATCGCTGTGACCAATCACAGCAGATCACATGACAATTGTAAACAATGAATGGCTTTAGTGCATGTGATTCATTGTGTACATTTGTGTTGCTAGCTGTGATTAGTCATAGTGACCACATGGTACAGACAGGGCCAATCACAGCTTATCTGTAACATGTGATTAGCTGTGGACAATCACAGCTAATCACAATAGTAAACTCTGAATGAGTAGTTTTCACTCAGAAAAAAATAGTTGCTTACAACTGTAAAATGCAGTTATAAGCAATCACAGTGTGTTAAAAAAAAAATCATGATCACCTCTCCAGAGTAGTACAGTGTTACTGTGATAACACTGTATTGCTCTGGTCACTGTAAGTAAAAAAAAAATGTAAAAAATAAATAAAATAAAATGTAATTAAAAATATTTAAAAAAAATTAAACAAATTTTTTTAAAAATTATTTGTTTGTTTTTTTGTTAGTTAGATTCATAAAGTTTATTTGAACAAAAGTTCAAACATAGAATAATACAAGTTTAAACAGTGACAATGCAGTGTCCATATCAAAAACATATAGAATTTACAACGTATAGTTCACAGTATGCACTAATAAAATTACATCACAGTATGTTTCGGTAGGAGCAAAGATCATTAAATTGAGGTTGTATGATGTCATTTTAGAGTAACAAACTGACAGAACAAATAAAAAAACCTTAGGTTATGGCTTAGATGTTGTGACAGTGGTTACAGAAATAGTCTCTCCTGGTTAGTGTAACCTGAGGATGGGTGTAAAAGTTCTAAGTGAAGAACCAGTGATAACATTTAGCCTGCATATATATGCCTTGTACACACGATCGGAATTTCCGATGGAAAAAGTCAGACGGAATTTTTTCATTGGATATTCCGACCGTGTGTGTGTCCCATCTGACTTTTTTCCGTCCAAATTTAGAAAGAGAACATGTTCTCTTTTTTTCCGATGGGACACACAATTCCATTTGTCTGTGTGGAACTCCGACGGACAAAAAAACACGCATGCTCAGAATCAAGTCGACGCATGCTCGGAAGCATTGAACTTCATTTTTATCGGCTCGTCGTAGTGTTGTACGTCACCGCATTCTTTACGGTCGGAATTTGGTGTGACAGCGTGTATGCAAGACAGCTTGAATGGAATTCCGTTGGAAAATTCCATCTGAGTTTATCCCGACGGAAAATCCGATCGTGTGTACAAGGCATTAGAGAATAGACTTGCAATAAATGAATGAGTCTAGCTATCAAATTTCTGTCACAGAATTTAGAGGAAGATTCCTAGGGGCAAGGCCTTAGGGGTTTTTTTTGTTTCCTATGTGAGAGAGAAAAAAAAAAATAATATAAAAAGGGGGAAGTGGATAGAAAGCAGATGGGGTGAAGGGAAAGAGCAAAGGTAAGTGGAGGGGGAGACAAAGAAGAATGGAGGGTGGGTAAGATAGCAGAAAGCAATTCAGAATTAAATAGAAGCTAAATTTATGCCTGACTGTTTTTTTTATTTGCCATTTCCTTTCTATAGTTATGTATAGCAACAGAATACTGTCCAGGGCCGCACAAGTGGCAATCCTGTTTTTGGAGAGGAAAAAAATTAGCAATGTTTACATAAAATAACTCACGTGTTCATGACGGTGTGGTAATAACCAATGGATTGAAAATGGATCCAGCATGACCAGATTTTGAGAAACCTATCCAGACTATCAATGAAAATAGTGATTAGTTCCTCCATCTCCATTACTCTATTGAGCCGAGTAAACCAGTCTCTCAGAGAAGGGGTTTGTGGTTGTCTCTATAGCATCGAAATGCACATCCTGGCAGTATTAATCTTGTTTAGACTAGAGATTTTTGGTAGGTGTAATTCAGTAGAGTTGAGTGATGTAGGAAGTATGGATGAGATGAAAACTATATGGGATAGGAAGATACAGTGAGTATGATTGTATGACCTTGTGACCAGAATGATGTGATTTGGGGGCATTCCCACCAAATGTGGGCCATTGTGCCAGAATGAGCAACACATCTCCAGCAAGAATCTGGCACCTGGCGGAAGATCTTGTGGAGATATGAAGGAGTTCTGTACCAATGCGTTAGTACTTTGAAATTGTGTTCCAGTTAGGTAATGTTTAATGAGTAAATGGTGAATTACTGTGCTAGTCCTTGTAATATTCAATATATTGCTGCAACTTAATATGTGAGACACACACAATATAACAAAATTCTAAAACAATAAGCTGCGCACATAACAAAATTAATACCTCTAAAATGTATGTACATACAGATGAGGATGTGACCTCTCTCTATGCAGTGATACGTAAAAACAAACCAAAGGTGAAAAAACGTAAATATTCCAACTCAAAAGAACAATAGAGTGACTTGATAAATGCTTATATTCCAAAGTCTCTTTTCAGATATCAGAATAATTTATAAGAATTAAATAAACTTTTTCCCATCTGATATTGTCACCATATGATTCCAAGTGAAAAAGCAAGATGAATAATATAAAATCCTTTCCACCCAAATGTCATTGGTGATGATTAGCAAACACCCAAGAAAGAGTGATGATAGTGTGACAGAAGGACCCTCCACCAATGATATGCTGCCGCTTACCAGAAGGTGAGATCTCTTTTTAAGGAGATCGTACACGCTTGGGGCTATTTCCCCAGCCCTGGGTCTCTGCACTCTGGTGCTTAGTATGCCGTCAATAACTCCCAACCGAAGGTTCTGCAACAGCTTCCGTATTCATTTTCATGTAAACAAAAAGGGGAATGCCACCATAGCGTAATTCCATAAAAGCATTTATTCAGAATAAAAAGATTTACACTTACAGTTATGCGGATGGTAATAGGCAGTTTCAATAAAATTCGAGCCGGCCGGCTCTCGATCACAGCCCGTGACTTCCGGGACTGGCAGTACGCGGTGACGTCAGCATGCCGCTTTACCCTACGCAGTTTCGTCAAAATTGACGTCTTCCAGGGGCACGGGCAGCGTGCTGACACACCGCCTTAAATACACATCATCATGGTAAGTAACGCCCAATTCTGATCTACTGGCGTCCACCCTCTCAAATCGCCATTTTGAAAGCTGGCATTTGACCTCAATATACAAGATATGAACGAGCGCCCATATCGTACTTGCAATTAAAATACCCCATTGGGTATGAATACATGAATTAAAATGTTAACAAAAAATGTAAAGTTAAAAAAGGAGGATAAAATAAAGGGTTATTTGAACTAACACCTCCATTATATCCATCTATAGCAGACAGCATAGAGCCTCAGCGGCCATATCTGGTACTGCAGAAGAATTGCCTTGTCAACTGTCCCGACAGAATGGGCCCCACATAGTGGCCTTATATGACAGCCTCATCTGATGTCAGATCAGAATAGGAATTAATTCCCCCCATATTAGATAAAGATGAAATAAAATTTTATAAAAGAAGGAAAAGAAAGAGAAAAAGAAAGATTCATCCCTCCAAGCACGTTAAATGCCAAGAGAGACGAACACTTCCCTTTGACGCAATGCATTAATAATAAAGCTAGCGTCTTCTTCTTCTTCTTATGCTAAAAGCACATTCTGTTAAAAAGAGAAAAAACTATAATGAATTACAAAAAAGAGAAATTATACTATCTGTATTAACTAATTAAGATGAAATCCTTTCCTAAATGAAAGTTAACCCCATCCAGGAATTTGTTCCACCTTTCATGCACCACATATTGTGACATACAGGCTGGATGTTTAATGAATGTAACATCCAAGGCTGTTCCTGCTCCCACGAGCCCCTATATACAGTCTCACAATGTTTGAATATTGTGGGCATCCATTATGTGTCCAATTTATAGACAAAAAGAAACATAAAGAAAAGGGGGAGGAAATTAACATAAAAGTGCAAAAAGGCAAATTTGATATGTAATGACCCCCAAGTGCTCTATATTCCAATTGGAATGCCTTACTCATTCCGACAACCAGGAAATCAGAGCTGGTTCACATTCAGACAGTGTCGACCATTATCAATAAATGCATTGACATCTGTGTCAATGTTGAGGCTGTACGGTGTATAACAGCGAACCCTATGTATCCATGCCATCTCTAGCCTTGAGATTTCTCTTACTAGAGAGCTCCCCCTCCAGTGAGTGCTAAACTTATCTATTCCTAGAAAGAGTGTGTTGGCTGGATTACGATTGTGGTGGGTAGCATGATGTTTAGAAACAGAATGGAAACGGAAACCACTTTTAATGTTGGTGATGTGTTCCCCCAAACGAACCTGCATAGATCGTTTGGTTCTGCCAATGTACTGGAGCCCGCATGGACATTGTAAGAGGTATACAATGCCCGTTGAGCTACAAGTAATGAAGGGCTCAATTTGGTGTACATTAGATGTGCTAGTTGACACAAAAGATTCTGTTTTTCTATTTCTAGTTTTGTTTAGTTTACAGATCTGACATCTACGACATTGGTGGTATCCAGTAATGTTCTGGAAGAATGACACCTTCTTATTTGGAGGGTCTACAACATTCGGGGCAATCCTATCTCTTAGGGAGGGGACCCCTCTGAAGATGACCTGAGGATTAGCAGGAAGAAAGGTTTTAATAATCCTGTCATTCCCCAATAGGTGCCAGTGTCTCCGAAGTATTTTTTTAATCAGGTAATGTTGGGTAGAATAGGTGGTAATAAATGGAACAATGGGTCCCTCTCTCTGTTTTTTAGGGCCATCCTCTAGTAGTGTTGATCTGTCTATTGCGGCAACCTCTTCCAAGGTTTTTCCCAAAGTGTCAGAATTATAGCCTTTTTCTTCCAGTCTAGTTAATAGAACGCCTGCTTGAGCCCTGTAGTCACCTAGGTTCGTACAGTTGCGTCTCATTCTAATAAACTGTATTTTTGGCACCGATCTCAGCCAAGGGTCATGATGACAACTCCCCATTGGTATAAAGGCATTACGATCTGTTTTTTTGAAAAAAGAGGTAGTAGTAAAATTGCCCTCACTTTTTGATATTACAAGATCTAGAAAACTGATACTGTTTAATGAGCCCTTGTGTTCTGTCAGTCCCAGTCTTCCGTATTGAAGACTGGGAATGTTTATCCTATTTCCTATAGTTTGATTAGTGAGGATAAATGGTCAGGGTCTGAGGTTGTCAGAAGTGAATAAATAGTTGAGATTCGATGTCTCTGAGGTGGGGTGAAGGTGCACAGTAGTGATGAGCCGAACACCCCCGGGTTCGGTTCGCACCAGAACCCGCGAACGGACCGAAAGTTCGTACGAACATTAGAACCCTATTAAATACAATGGATGCGAACGTTCGAATTCTAAAGTGCTAATTATAACGACTATTATGCATGTTATTGTCCTAAAAAGGGTTTGGGAACCCGGGTTCTGCACCAGGGGACATGTATCAATGCAAAAAGAAGTTTTAAAAACGGTCGTTTTTCGGGAGCAGTCATTTTAATGATGCATAAAGTGAAAAAAAAAAAGTCAAATATTCCTTTAAATATCGTACCTGGGGGGTGTCTAAAGTATGCCTGTGAAGTGCCACGTGTTTCCCGTGTTTAGAACTGTCCCTGCACAAAATGACACTTCTAAAGGAAAAAAAAGCCATTTAAAACTGCTTGCGGCTTTAATGTAATGTCTGGTCCCGGTAATATGGATGAAAATCTTTAAGAAAAATGGCATAGCTACCCCATGACCCCCCCCCCCTACCCCAGCCCATTACCAGCCCCTTTGGGTCTTGTATGGATATTAAGGGGAACCCCGCACATAAAATAAAAAAGGCCCTATATACTCTGAACAGCCGTATACAGGCGGTGCATACAAGACAGGGACTGTAGGTTTGTTCTTATGTAGAATCTGTTTGTAATTTTGAACAGGTACATTGTTTAAGTGTAGCTCCAGCCCAAAAATCTATTTTTAAACTTTTTGGAAAACATAGGTAAGGGTTATCACCCCTGTAACATTTGTTTTGCTGTCTTTGCCCCTGTTCAGAACATTTCACCTCACTTTCCATCCCAATGACAACTGTTTTTGAAATGTGGTGTTTTTCTTGAAACAAGGATTGCTGATAAAGCATCAGTACAGAGGAGACACCTTTCTCCCATATTAATTCTTACAGGAGAGAATTTTCCTTCCAAGGGGTAGATTTCCTCTCACTTCCTGTTGTCTTCTTGCGTTTGCAAGTAGGAGTCGTTTGTAAGTTGGATGTTTGAAAGTAGGGACCTGCCATATATACTCTGCAGAAATAGGCCCCTTAGTTGTTGGTGTTGGCACAACACTGTAAGCACTCACAGTTACTCTTGGTTGGTGCTGGAACGCCCTGCTGTCAACTATTATATCAGGAATTTTAATTACATATAATTGTTGAACAGTGGTAGTAAAAATTGGGCCTTTGATGGTGGTGCTGGTGCCACAACACTGTAAGCCCTGACAGTTACTCTTGGTGGGTGCAGCAATGGGCCCTGCTGTGAATTATTAGATCAAGAATTGTAATTGCATGCCCCTGTTGAACAGGGGCTGAAAAATTGGGCCTTTCGTGGTGGTGGTGGTGGTGGTGGTGTTTCCACAACACTGTAAGCCCTCAGAGTTACTCTTGGTGGGTGCAGGAATGGGCCCTGCTGTGAATTATTAGATCAAGAATTGTAATTACATGCCCCTTTTGAACAGGGGCTGAAAAATTGGGCCTTTCGTGGTGGTGGTGGTGGTGGCGTTGCCACAACACTGTAAGCCCTCAGAGTTACTCTTGGTGGGTGCAGCAATGGGCCCTGCTGTGAATTATTAGATCAAGAATTGTAATTACATGCCCCTGTTGAACAGGGGCTGAAAAATTGGGCCTTAGGCACTGGTGGCACAACACTACAACCCCTCACAGATACTGTACTTGGAGCACAGCAATGAGCCCTGTTGCAAAGTATTGCTTCAAAAATTGTAATGACACGCCCCTGTTAAATAGGGGCTGAAAAATTGGGCCTTAGGCACTGGTGGCACAACACTCCAACCCCTCACAGATACTGTACTTGGAGCACAGCAATGAGCCCTATGGCAAATTATTGCTAAAAAAATTGTAATTACACGCCCCTGTAAAACAGGGGCTGAAAAATTGGGCCTTAGCCACTGGTGGCGGCACCCATAAACAAAAATGATCTTCCAAGCTATCATCATCAATCGTATCATTGAGGACTCGGAGGAGGAGGATAGCCAGTCAACATAACAGCACAGGCACTCAGCATCAGCATCAGTCTTGAAGGGATGTGACATGTTAAAATCAATTAGTCTGTTATATCAGCATCAGGTGTGTGGTAGCTGGTGGTGATCCAAGACTGGTTCATCTTGATGAAAGTCAGTCGATCAACCGAGTCGGTGGACAGGCGCACCCTGTGATCCGTGACAAATCCTCCAGCAGCACTGAATGTGCGTTCCGAAAGAACGCTGGATGCAGGACAGGCCAGTAGCTCAATTGCATACTGTGCAAGCTCTGGCCAGTGATCCATCCTCAAGACCCAGTAAGCCAGAGGAATTTCGGTGGGGAAGGTGTCCAAGTCTGACCTTGCCCCTAGATATTCCTGCACCATGTTTATCAGACGCTGGCGATGGTTGCTGGAACCGATCATACTTTGGGGCTGCGGACTAAAGAATTGTCTGAACGCATCGGTCAGACAGCCACCTTCCCCACCGCTCCTTCTTTGACTGGCCGAAGCCTCAGCAACTCGTTGTCCAGGACCAGGAGTTTGTAACCTCCCAGTCTCTGGGAACGCGTTGCACAGACCTTTCTGCAAGGCCTCCCGGAGTTGTCTCATCCTCTGCTCCCTCTGCGACGGTAACATAAGGTCCGCAACCTTACCCTTGTACCGTGGATCAAGGAGAGTGGCCAGCCAGTAATGGTCCCTCTCCTTGATCCGAAGAATACGAGGATCCTTCCGCAGACTTTGCAGGATCAGGGAGGCCATGCAGCGTAGGTTTGCTGAGGCATTCGGTCCGGAGTCCTCTGGGTCACTAAGGACGACATGATCCGCAGCCACCTCCTCCCAGCCACGTACAAGTCCACTGGTTTCTTGGGACTGTAAATCATCCCTAAAAGACTGCTGCTGATGATGCTGAGTGCCAGCCTCCACCTCCATGCTGACACAATCCTCCTCCTCCTCCTCCTCCTCCTCTTCCTGTGCGATGGGTGGGACAGAAGGAACACTGTCTGGGTAAAGGGGGCCTTGAGAGGCAAGGAAGTCCTCCTCTTCCTGCCTCTGTTCTGCCTCAAGTGCCCTGTCCATTATTCCACGCAGCGTGTGCTCCAACAGGTGGACAAGAGGTACAGTGTCACTGATGCATGCACTGTCACTGCTCACCATCCTCGTGGCCTCCTCAAATGGTGCCAGGACAGTGCATGCATCCCTGATCATGCCCCACTGGCGTGGAGAAAAAAAACCAAGCTCCCCTGACCCTGTCCTGGTGCCGTAGTCGCACAGGTACTCATTGATGGCCCTCTGCTGCGTGTGCAGCCGCTGCAGCATGGCCAACGTTGAGTTCCACCTGGTGGGCATGTCACATATAAGGCGGTTCTTGGGCAGGTTCAACTCCTTTTGCAGCTCAGCCAGGGGAGCACTGGCATTATAAGATCTGCGGAAATGCACACAGACTTTCCTGGCCTGCCTCAGGACATCCTGTAAGCCCGGGTACCTGCCCAAGAACCGCTGCACCACCAGGTTAAGGACGTGAGCCACACAGGGCACATGGGTCAGTTGTCCCTGTCGGAGGGCGGAGAGGAGGTTGGTGCCATTGTCGCAAACCACCATTCCTGGCTTAAGCTGGCGTGGCGTCAACCACCTCTCGGCCTGGCCCTGCAGAGCAGACAGGACCTCTGCCCCAGTGTGGCTTCTGTCCCCCAAACACACCAGCGCAAGCACGGCATGGCATCTTTTTGCCTGCGTACTTGCGTAGCCCCTTGAACGGCTACGGAGCACCGCTGGTTCAGAGGACAAACCACAGGAGGAGGCCATGGAGGAAGAAGAAGAGGAGGGGGTGGAGGAGAGAGGTGTGTCACAACCAGTAGTAGCATTTTGGAGGCGTGGCGGTGGAACAACCTCCAACACTACTGCACCTTGTCCTGCATCCTTCCCAGCTGCCAAAAGAGTGACCCAATGGGCCGTGAAAGAAAGGTAACGTCCCTGTCCATGCCTGCTGGACCATGAGTCAGCGGTAATATGCACCTTACCGCTGACCGCCCTGTCCAGCGAGGCCAAGACATTGCCTTCCACATGCCGGTAGAGAGCCGGAATAGCCTTCCGTGAGAAAAAGTGGCGTTTGGGAACCTGCCACTGAGGAACCGCACATTGCACAAACTCACGGAAGGGGGCCGAGTCTACCAACTGAAAAGGCAGCAGTTGAAGCGCTAGCAATTTAGCCAAGCTAGCATTCAACCGCTGGGCATGTGGATGGCTGGGAGTGAACTTCTTTCAACGGTCCAGCAGCTGGGGCAGGGAAATTTGCCTGCTAGAATCGGACGTCGGTGTACTGCTAGCAGAGTGGCCGCAACTACTTGGCTGTGACACACCTAATTCTACACCTTCATTCCTCTCAGTGCATGTTTCAGACAGGACTGAAGTTATAGTGGGGTTGGAGATCCCAGCTAATGCGGTGCAAGGAGAGGTCCGCTTTGTTATTTGGTGTCGGTCTTTGAGGTAGGCTTGCCAACGAGCTGCATGGCAGGTCAACATATATCTGGTCAGGCATGTGGTACTCAAGCGGCTGATGTTTTGGCCACGCGATATACGCTTGAGACATATGTTGCAAACAGCAGCTGTGCGATCTGATGCACTAGCCTCAAAAAAGGCCCACACCAAAGAACTTTTTGAATGACGGGCAGAGGCAGCGCCCTGCACAGGCGGAGCTCTGCGGTGTGATTCCGTCGGTGTACTGCCCTTACGCTGGCCACCAAAGGGCATCCTGCCTTGTTGGAGATGTGCCTCCTCCTCATCCTCCTCCTCCTCCTCTCTCCTATTAGGCACCCACGTGGAGTCAGTGACCTCATCATCCCCTCCCTCCTCATCACTGGAGCCAATCTGGCAGTATGCTGCAGCTGCTGGAACATGACTGCCAGATTGGTGTCCTTCTTGAGCATCCCCTCTGTCTGCTCTCACGCTACTGCCTTCCTGTAGCTGGGTTTCATCATCAGACCCTTCGAAACGCTGGGCATCCTCCTGGAGCATGTACCCAACACTGTGCTCAAACAGTTCGGGGGACTCCTCAGGAGGAGGACATGGTGGGTCTAGGGAAGGAGTGACTGATGATGAGTCTGACATTGATACCAGGGAAGAGGACGCTTTGGCAGCTGCTTTGCCAGTACCCTGAGCCTGGGTGAGAGAGGATGAGGAGGAGGAGGAGGGCTTGGTCATCCACTCTACCAAGTCTTCGGCATGATGTGGCTCAACATGTCCAGCTGCCGAAAAGAAGGACAAGCGTGTCCCATGGCCATGTGCTGATGACAATGCACCGCGTCCACGACCAGCACTGTTGCCCCCAGACACAGAGCCTGCTTGCCCTCTTTTATTGCCTCCTGACTGTCTGCCTCTCCTTGTTTGCCTTCCAGACTATCTAATATATGGCCTGCAGGGAGATGGGAAAAAAGCAATAAGGGCTACCTTCAGGTGTCCTTCTCTGTCCCTTTACTTAAGGATTTCTAAATATGGTTGAGGATGATTGCTTTCGCACAGAATAGCACAACGACAATTTCCCTGACTGTCCAAAAAACAAGGATTTCAAAGATGGTTGATGAGGAATGCTTTAGCACAGTATAGCACAAGGAGAATTTCCCTCACTGTCCTTCCATGTCCCTAGAAACAAGGATTATCACAGTGAAAGAAACTGACACTCTTCCTACCTATAGTTTTCTGTCCCTAGAAAAAATGTTTTTTTTAAAGACGGTTGATGATCAATGCTTTAGCACACTATAGCACAAGGAGAATTTCCCTCACTGTCCTTCCCTGTCCCTAGAAACAAGGATTATCACAGTGAAAGAAACTGGCACTCTTCCTACCTATAGTTTTCTGTCCCTAGAAAAAATGTTTTTTTAAAGCTGATTGATGATCAATGCTTTAGCACACTATAGCACAAGGAGAATTTCCCTCACTGTCCTTCCCTGTCCCTAGAAACAAGGATTATCACAGTGAAAGAAACTGACACTCTTCCTACCTATAGTTTTCTGTCCCTAGAAAAAATGTTTTTTTAAAGATGGTTGATGATCAATGCTTTAGCACACTATAGCACAAGGAGAATTACCCTCACTGTCCTTCCCTGTCCCTAGAAACAAGGATTATCACAGTGAAAGAAACTGACACTCTTCCTACCTATAGTTTTCTGTCCCTAGAAAAAATGTTTTTTTAAAGACGGTTGATGATCAATGCTTTAGCACACTATAGCACAAGGAGAATTTCCCTCACTGTCCTTCCCTGTCCCTAGAAACAAGGATTATCACAGTGAAAGAAACTGACACTCTTCCTACCTATAGTTTTCTGTCCCTAGAAAAAATGTTTTTTTAAAGCTGATTGATGATCAATGCTTTAGCACACTATAGCACAAGTAGAATTTCCCTCACTGTCCTTCCCTGTCCCTAGAAACAAGGATTATCACAGTGAAAGAAACTGACACTCTTCCTACCTATAGTTTTCTGTCCCTAGAATAAATGTTTTTTTAAAGACGGTTGATGATCAATGCTTTAGCACACTATAGCACAAGGAGAATTTCCCTCACTGTCCTTCCCTGTCCCTAGAAACAAGGATTATCACAGTGAAAGAAACTGACACTCTTCCTACCTATAGTTTTCTGTCCCTAGAAAAAATGTTTTTTTAAAGATGGTTGATGATCAATGCTTTAGCACACTATAGCACAAGGAGAATTTCCCTCACTGTCCTTCCCTGTCCCTAGAAACAAGGATTATCACAGTGAAAGAAACTGACACTCTTCCTACCTATAGTTTTCTGTCCCTAGAAAAAATGTTTTTTTAAAGCTGATTGATGATCAATGCTTTAGCACACTATAGCACAAGTAGAATTTCCCTCACTGTCCTTCCCTGTCCCTAGAAACAAGGATTATCACAGTGAAAGAAACTGACACTCTTCCTACCTATAGTTTTCTGTCCCTAGAAAAAATGTTTTTTTTAAAGACGGTTGATGATCAATGCTTTAGCACACTATAGCACAAGGAGAATTTCCCTCACTGTCCTTCCCTGTCCCTAGAAACAAGGATTATCACAGTGAAAGAAACTGACACTCTTCCTACCTATAGTTTTCTGTCCCTAGAAAAAATGTTTTTTTTAAAGACGATTGATGATCAATGCTTTAGCACACTATAGCACAAGGAGAATTTCCCTCACTGTCCTTCCCTGTCCCTAGAAACAAGGATTATCACAGTGAAAGAAACTGACACTCTTCCTACCTATAGTTTTCTGTCCCTAGAAAAAATGTTTTTTTAAAGACGGTTGATGATCAATGCTTTAGCACACTATAGCACAAGGAGAATTTCCCTCACTGTCCTTCCCTGTCCCTAGAAACAAGGATTATCACAGTGAATGAAACTGACACTCTTCCTACCTATAGTTTTCTGTCCCTAGAAAAAATGTTTTTTTAAAGACGGTTGATGATCAATGCTTTAGCACACTATAGCACAAGGAGAATTTCCCTCACTGTCCTTCCCTGTCCCTAGAAACAAGGATTATCACAGTGAAAGAAACTGACACTCTTCCTACCTATAGTTTTCTGTCCCTAGAAAAAATGTTTTTTTAAAGCTGATTGATGATCAATGCTTTAGCACACTATAGCACAAGTAGAATTTCCCTCACTGTCCTTCCCTGTCCCTAGAAACAAGGATTATCACAGTGAAAGAAACTGACACTCTTCCTACCTATAGTTTTCTGTCCCTAGAAAAATTTTTTTTTAAAGACGGTTGATGATCAATGCTTTAGCACACTATAGCACAAGGAGAATTTCCCTCACTGTCCTTCCCTGTCCCTAGAAACAAGGATTATCACAGTGAAAGAAACTGACACTCTTCCTACCTATAGTTTTCTGTCCCTAGAAAAAATGTTTTTTTTAAAGCTGATTGATGATCAATGCTTTAGCACACTATAGCACAAGGAGAATTTCCCTCACTGTCCTTCCCTGTCCCTAGAAACAAGGATTATCACAGTGAAAGAAACTGACACTCTTCCTACCTATATTTTTCTGTCCCTAGAAAAAATGTTTTTTTAAAGATGGTTGATGATCAATGCTTTAGCACACTATAGCACAAGGAGAATTTCCCTCACTGTCCTTCCCTGTCCCTAGAAACAAGGATTATCACAGTGAAAGAAACTGACACTCTTCCTACCTATAGTTTTCTGTCCCTAGAAAAAATGTTTTTTTAAAGACGGTTGATGATCAATGCTTTAGCACACTATAGCACAAGGAGAATTTCCCTCACTGTCCTTCCCTGTCCCTAGAAACAAGGATTATCACAGTGAAAGAAACTGACACTCTTCCTACCTATAGTTTTCTGTCCCTAGAAAAAATGTTTTTTTAAAGCTGATTGATGATCAATGCTTTAGCACACTATAGCACAAGTAGAATTTCCCTCACTGTCCTTCCCTGTCCCTAGAAACAAGGATTATCACAGTGAAAGAAACTGACACTCTTCCTACCTATAGTTTTCTGTCCCTAGAAAAAATGTTTTTTTAAAGACGGTTGATGATCAATGCTTTAGCACACTATAGCACAAGGAGAATTTCCCTCACTGTCCTTCCCTGTCCCTAGAAACAAGGATTATCACAGTGAAAGAAACTGACACTCTTCCTACCTATAGTTTTCTGTCCCTAGAAAAAATTTTTTTTAAAGATGGTTGATGATCAATGCTTTAGCACACTATAGCACAAGGAGAATTTCCCTCACTGTCCTTCCCTGTCCCTAGAAACAAGGATTATCACAGTGAAAGAAACTGACACTCTTCCTACCTATAGTTTTCTGTCCCTAGAAAAAATGTTTTTTTAAAGATGGTTGACGATCAATGCTTTAGCACACTATAGCACAAGGAGAATTTCCCTCACTGTCCTTCCCTGTCCCTAGAAACAAGGATTATCACAGTAAAACACACTGACACTCTCCCTACCTATAGTTTTCTGTCCCTAGAAAAAATGATTTTTTAAAGATGGTTGATGATCAATGCTTTAGCACACTATAGCACAAGGAGAATTTCCCTCACTGTCCTTCCCTGTCCCTAGAAACAAGGATTTGCACAGTAAAACACACTGACACTCTCCCTACCTATCCTTCTCTTTCCCTAAACTAAAGGAATCCAGGTTAAGCAAGAAAAAAATATGTCACTGTCCCTGCCTATGCTTCTCTTTCCCTGCTCCGGAACACACTACACTAGGCCGCCGTGCTGGCGGCCTTTTATAGTGTGGGGCGTGTACTAAACACCCTCAGCAATAATTGGCCACAGGCATCCTGCCTGTGGCCAATCATTGCTCTCCTCGCTGCCGGCGCTGTGATTGGCCAAGCATGCGGGGTCACAGTGCATGCTTGGCCAATCACAGCGCCTGGATGACACTGTGATGGCGTAGTGCATTGTGGGCCGTTCGCGTCACTCGAATTAGGCGCGAATGGCCCAAATCGTTCGATCTTCGTCGAACGATCGAACAGCCGATGTTCGAGTCGAACGTATGTTCGACTCGAACACCGAGCTCATCCCTAGTGCACAGTTTCTCAAATGTGGATTACATCTATATACTTTGCAAGTTTTAGGGTTATTGAGAAAGAGGCATGTTTGTAGGTATGACCGAGTGGGCATGGAAAGATTGGGAGTAGTGCATAATAGTTCTTCTTTGGTATGGAAAACTCCACACGTGAAAAATCGGTGTTCTCTTGGATGAGGGTCAGTCAGTAGAAATCCAATTTCCGATCCTGGGGGTAACTCTGTATTATTCCTGAAAGGGGTCATAGGGCCTGGAATTGAAGCAAATGAGGTAGTTTTAACAGTTTTACAAAGGCATTGCAAGGTAGGGCAAATAAGTGGGTTGTTTTTTAGGTGTCTAGGGAGCTTGTTTGAAGGGAACCATGCCAGGTCCTGTAGAGATCCCCCTGCCCAAATTTGTTAGAGCGTGATCCAGTCCTTCAAGATTTCATATATGTGCCAATCTGCCCTGTGATACTTTTTTCCTTCAATACGTTTTTATTGTCAAAAACAAGCAACATTACATCGCAAATAAGATGGTGAACAAGAAATATCAAGTGTAACATAAATCATATGACGGTTACAGAGACCTTCTGATATCACATAAAACATATATTATAACGAGGCTGTTTATTTTTTCTCTTCCTCAGAAGAATATCTCACTGGTGTCTGTGAAGTGGAGTTGAAGATTAACGATAAACAGCTAGCAAGTGTTCCTTAGGTTCCTAAGGCTACAGCCTGTGCTTATGATTGTAAGCAGTCAGGGTGTCATCTGTACTGTGCTTATGATTGTAAGCAGTCAGGGTGTCATCTGTACAGTACTAGGTTTCTGAATAACCTAAACTTGACTGTAGGCATAAGTAAAATTTTGCACAAAGAGACAGTGCACAGTTGTATTTATAGGGAAAGAAGAATAGTCTCAAAAGAGGAAAGGAAAGAAAAGAAAGGAAAATATATGGGGAAGGTTATCCAGCCTCTCGTCATCCCCCCAGACTCCTATCTATATTCTCCATATTAACTTGAAATGCCTATATAGCAGTGTTTCTCAACTCCAGTCTTCAAGGTGCCCCAACAGGTCATGTTTTCAGGATTTCGATCAGATGAAATGGCTGTGGTAATTACTAAGGCAGTGAAACTGATTAAATCACCTGTGCAAAATAATGGAAAGCCTGAAAACATGACCTGTTGGTGCGCCATGAAGACTGTAGTTGAGAAACACTGCTATATAGGATGCCCAGGGTTCCCAAGTTGCTTCAAACTTAGCAGCATTTTTTCTTGTGCCATCACCCAAGAAATTTTTATTTTGGCTGCTGCTACGGAGACTTTTGGTTGTTTCCAAGCTCGTGCTATGGTTAGTTTCGCTCCTAGAAGGATAAAGAATATTATATTATGGGTGGCTTTGGTGGTTTTAGGGACCAGGGCATTAAGTAATGCTATGGAGGGATCCTTAGGAACCTGGCAACCTGTACCCTTGCTTATTATGTGAAACACTCTGTTCCAGAATCCTCTGATTCTCGGACAGTCCCACCATATATGGATCATGGACCCTGAAAGAGAACAGCCTCTAAAGCATTGAGACGAGGCAGAAGGGAACATTTTGGCTAATCTGGTTGGAACTAAATACCATCTAGTTAGCACTTTTTAATTAGCTTTAATCAGGGCAGTGTTGTACATACCTTTGTAAGAACGGAGAAAGTTTCTATTTCACACCTCCACATCCCAGCTATTCTGTAGCTCTCCCTCCCAGGCCATCATGTATGATAATTTAGCGCTGTCTGAAGAAAGTGACAGGTATATTGTGGAGATGCCCCCCCCCCTCTGCTCTGTGACTTGGCCACACCATTGCTCATATGCAGTCAATTTTGGGGGTTCTGGTTTATTATTCCATCGCGAGTGTAAGAAGTGAGATGTTTGCATGAATCTAAACCTCTCAGATTCAGGCATTTCAAATTTTCTTTTGCAATAACTGAGCGAGAGTGGGCCTAGGGGGTAAGGTAGTGTCCAATGCGGTATAACCCCTTGTCCATTCACCATCTGAAGGCCTTAATGTTCATTCCCAGAGTGAATTTGGGGCTGTGAAAGATGCGGGCTAAAGAATGTATGTCCGAGGTGAGAGCGGGAGGCTTTTCAGGCTTTCCCAAAGGGAAATGGAGTTAGACAGTGTCAGAGACAATATAGGAGGACGATCTTTGGGAGGACACCAGAGAAGGAAGTCTAACGTGTGTGTGGGAACTGCTTGCCGTTCTATATGCACCCAATCAGGTTTCTCCTGTCGTGTATAGACGGTTGATAGTTGTGCCAGTTGTGCCGCTTGGTAATGCCACAGTATGTTGGGTACTTCCAGTCCTCCCTGTGTTCTATGTCTGTATACAATTATTCTGGAGAGGCGGTGCCCAGAGGAGCCCCAGATGAATTTTATGATTTTTCTTTGGAAAATCCGCAGATGATCCTTCTTTATGGGGATCGGGAGAGCCCTAAGGAGATAAAGTTATTTGGGAAGCAGTGTCATTTTAACTGCATTCACCCTGCCCAGCCAGGATAATTCATGGAGCGCCCATTTCTTAAGATCTAATTCAAGTTTTTTGTAGAGAGGGGGGAAGTTTACCATGTAAAGTCTATCAGTTTTTGAAGTAAGATCTATTCCCAGGTACTGTGATACTTTTTTACGGGTAAACCAATGCCTCCTCGGTTTTTAGGGGATGAAAGTCTCGCCAGGCAAAGTCTAGGTGTGCGCCCTTTCCATAGATAGGTACTGATGAGTGAGCAAAGTGATGTAAAAAACATCTTTGACAGGCTGATGGGAATTGCTTGGGAAAGATAGAGGAAGTGTGGAAGAATAGACATCTTAATCATGGCGGCTCATCTAAACCATGACAGATCAGATCTTTTTTGAATGTTTGTAGAAGGGGGTGAAAGATTAATGGATAGAGGGTTGATGGTTTTGAGTGGAGTTAAATGCCCAGGTATGAAAAAGAGTACAATTCTTTGCAACTTTGAGCTAGGGCTTGAGGAAGGGTCACATTTAAATTGCAGGATTTATTAAGATTGATTTTAAAGTATGATAATTCACCAAAAAGTTTAAATTCCTTGAGTAAATAGGGCAATGTAATCTTCGGGTTTGTGAGAAATAAGAGAATGACATCAGCGAAGGCCACAATCTTGTATTCTCTTTCTGCTATTTTTACTCCGGATATGTTGGGATGTGTCCAAATGTACCGCAGAAAGGGTTCTAGTGTCAAAACAAAGATGAATGTTTTGGTATTTTTTTCTTACATACTGGGGTTGATTTACTAAAATTGTAAAGTGTAAAATCTGGTATAGCTCTGCAAAGAAACCAATCAGCTTCCAGGTTTTTTTGTCAAAGCCTAATTGAACAAACTGAAGTTAGAAGCAGATTGGCTACCATGCACAGCTGCACCAGATTGTGCACCGTCTAGTTTTAGTAAATTAACCCCTCTGTCACCAGATAGTGTCCCTGAACACTGCCACAACAGTTATATGATGTAGCTGCACTGCACTGGTAACAATATGAAAAACATAAAAAATAAAAATGTGAAAAAATAAAAATAAAAATAAAATTATTTTCCCCAAAAAACAAAAAAAACTCAACATTGGTCTTACTAAATACCTTGTACTGTCTACTTTTCAAAAAGGGGTCATTTAGGGGATATTTTCGAGCCTCAAAAAAATAGATAAGGCATCAGTACATCAGGATTGATACATTTTATATATATATATATATTGGTACAGTGTTGCATGACCGCGCAATTGTAATTCAAAGTGTGACAGTGCTGAAAGCTGAAAATTGGCCTGGGCAGGAAGGGGGTAAAAGTGTCTGGTATTGAAATGGTTTAACCACTTGCCGACCAGCCGCCGCAGTTTTACTGCGGCAGCATGACACAGCTGGGCAAAACAACGTTATGCTACGTCGCTTTGCCCTGTGGCCACTAGGGGCGCACGCAATCTCTGTGTGTGTCTGTGTCACACGATCGCTCGTGACACAGTGAGAACCGGGATCTGTGTGTGTGTAAACACACAGATCCCGGTTCTTATAGGGGAGAAATTACTGATCGTGTGTTCATACAAAGTATGAACAACGATCTGTCATTTCCCCTAGTAAGTCCCATCCCCCCCTTCAGTTAGAACACAGAGAGGGAACACAGTTAACCCCTTGATCGGCCCCTGGTGTTAACCCCTTCCCTGCCATTGACATTTTTACAGTAATCAGTAAATTTTTATAGCACTGATCGCTGTAAAATTGTCAATGGTCCCAAAAATGTGTCAAAAGTGTCCCACCTGTCCGCCATAATGTCGTAGTCCCGATAAAAATCGCAGATCGCCATCATTACTAGAAAAAAATAATTATAATAAAAATGCCATAATTCTATCCCCTATGTTA
Source organism: Rana muscosa (assembly GCA_029206835.1). Lineage (NCBI taxonomy): Eukaryota > Metazoa > Chordata > Amphibia > Anura > Ranidae > Rana > Rana muscosa. Next base: position 347,698,679 of record CM055116.1, on the reverse strand, counting down.
TAGACGCTATAACTTTTACGCAAACCAATATGCTAATATGCTTATTGCGATTTTTTTTACCAAAAATATGTTGAAGAATACATATCGGCCTAAACTGAGGAAAAAAAAATTTGGGGGAAAAACAATTGCGATATTTATTATAGCAAAAAGTAAAAGATATTTTTTTTTTCAAAATTGTCGCTGTTCTTTTGTTTATAGCGCAAAAAAATTAAAACCGCAGAGTTGATCAAATACCACCAAAAGAAAGCTCTATTTGTGGGGAAAAAAGGACGCATATTTTGCTTGGGTTAAAGCGACGCAGTGCCAAACTGTAAAAAGTGCTCTGGTCAGGAAGGGGGTAAAATCTTCCAGGGCTGAAGCGGTTAATTCAGTATCAATCCCTAAGCTCCTCTTCAACAGAATTTTGCCTGCTACTGAACAGCAATTGCACTAATTTAAAGACCAACATGTTTAAAAATGTTGTTTTCATGTTTTTAAGGGCCAGTTCACACCACATGCAGTTGGTTATATGGTTTTCAGTGGCATAGTTCACCCCAGTGCTTGCAGTTCCAGTGTGTTCCAGTTCCAGAAAAAAAATAGAACATGCTGCATTTTACCTGCACTGGACTGTACTGAAACACTGTAAAACGCATCAAAAACGCACTGGAACGCACCTAAATGCACCAAAAACGTACTGGAACACACTTGTCCTTATCTAAGGTTAATAAAAAAGAGGGGTGAAAAAAAGCACTGGACTGCATCAAAAACGTACCAAAAACACACTGGAACGCATCAAAAACACACATGCAAAAAAGCACCTGGAACGTATCTGGATTGCATTTCTAAATCAATTGCACATTAAATGCAGTCCTGTAATGCTTTCTTCATATGTTCAATTTTTTGGTGTTGCTTAAAAAATTAATTTTTTTCTAATAAGATGGAGCAGAGGATATGTACATTACAAAGTGTGTACATGTTGTATGATTAGGAATGGGTTTTTGCCATGGAACTACAGTATGCATGTTTTAAGTGTCTAATATGCTGAAATTAGAACTCTACAGTTACTCTAAAGGAAAAATAGTTCAGGTTCAGTTAATGGTCACAAGCAACAATATATTCTGCCAAACCAGCAGCCTTATGGGGAAATGCCTGGCTTCTTGCTAAAGCAGATGTTTAGTCACTTCTCTGAGTTCAAAATAACAAATTGTTATCTATTGCTGCTGGGAGCTAACTGTACATAAGCAGATAATGTACTGCACAAAGGCAGTTAAATTAACACATGTGCTTTCACCATTGCTTATGGCCTTCTAGGAATCTAATGAAAAATGGTTTAATCTTCTTTCAAGTATTAAATGGCTTCATCTGTTTGGTGAAACGCTCTCTCTTCTTCTTTTCTCGACCTTTTTGCCAGGTTAAATTACATTGCTGCTTGTTTTCATTGTTCCATTTCTGAACTGAAGACTCAGTCAATGACACAGGTATGAATGAGCTAATCACACTGGCACAACCTTTTACTATATCAGATGACAGGAGTTGAAGTTATTATAAAATACACCTCATGAATCGTGGTTTCAGGTAATCCTGGTTTCAAAGCAGTTAAAGTAAAGGCATTAATTATACATTTCCATTATGATGGAGCCAACATCAGCAGCAACTAAAACATAATTTGTTTAGGTGGTCATGCAGGCTGTTCACTGATCAAGTTTTGCTTCCCACAGGGAAGAATCAGTCTTAAATTACACAGCAAGCAGGCAGAGATTTGAAGGAAACAATAAAACACTTCCCAGGGGTAGGGAGAATGAAGAACAGGTTTGCACTTTCCTATTAAATAAGTCTAAAATCCTTTTTAAGAAGTTTGAAACAAAAAAAGAAAAAAAGAAACAAGTTGTACTTTTGATAGAAAGGTTACATTATGTGTGTGTTTGCAATTTTTAAGAAACATTTTTTTTTTAACTGATGTTAAACAATTTGTGATTATTAAATTAATTATTGTATTAATGTTTATTTAATATTGCTTTAACCACTTGCCAACCGCCTTATGACGATATACGTCGGCAGAATGGCACGGGCAGGCAGAGTAACGTATATATACGTTACCACCTACCCGAGGGTGGGGGGCACGATCGCGCCCCCCCCCAGTGCCCGAGGCATCGTTTCAGGAGCGATCTGTCCTGAGGGAGAGGCCACTGATTTATGGCCTTTCCCTCACGATTGCTCCTGACGAATGAGAAGCTTCCTCTGCTTCTGAAACTGTAAACAAAAGCAGAGGAAGTGATGTCATCTCACCTCGTGGAGCCTTTTCGCTCCGGACCCCGAGGAGAGAAGACATCACAGTGAGTTGCACCAACAGCACACTAACACCAGGACACGTAGGCACACAAATCATCCCCCGATCACCCCCCCCCTGCACCCCCTGTCACAGTGACACCAATAGCAGTTTTCCCTTTTTTACTGATCACTGCATCAGTGTCATTTTGTGACTGTTAAAAGGGTTAGGGCAATTAGTGGTAGACCCCTTTAGGTCTAGGGTACCCCCTAACCCCCCCCCCCTAAAAAAAGTAGTCAAAAGAGGTGGACAGAGACCAGCAAACCAAAAGTTTAAAAAATGGCACCAACATCCCTGTAATTTAAGAACAATAAATATACAGGATATGGGACATTAACAGTGCAATGAAAGTTCACGCAAAAACAAAGTAAGAAAATTAGAAAAATATTTATTAATATAAAGTATTTAAAAAGTAATGAGTACAGTTAGTTCCAAGTCATAGGTGTACACCTGCTACCTATAAAGTGACATTGAAATACTATACTATACACATGAACAAGTTGACGTGGCGTCCATTGTTTCAACAGTTTCGCCTATAAGGCTTCTTCAGGATATGGACGCAGAGGCACTTTCATTGTATATAGTGATACATAAGCCATTCAACTTATTGGTGTATATATAAAAGAGAACAGAAACAGAAAATTATTATTAACACAAATCATACATATATTTCACTAAGTGGTTCACAGAACAAATGTGTTATGTGACGTAGACTAAGAATGCGTGATCACGGGTCACATAGATGGACAAAGTCAAATAAACAAAACCCAATACCTCTGGATAGAGTGTAATGCCCTGTACACACAATCGTTTTTTCCGATGAAAAAAGACCGATGGACTTTTTTCATCGGAAAAAACAATCGTGTGTGGGCCCCATCAGACTTTTTTCCATCGGTGTAAAAAAATAGAACATGTTTTAAATTTTTCCGATGGAAAAAAAAACGATAGGAAATTCCGATCGTCTGTGTGGAACTCCAACGGAGAAAAAACCCGTGCATGCTCAGAATAAAGTCAACGCATGCTCAGAAGTAGGGATGAGTTGAACACCCCCCGGTTCAGTTCGCACCAGAACCTGCGAACGGACCGAAAGTTTGCGCAAACTTTACAACCCTATTAAAGTCTATGGGACTCGAATGTTCGAAATCAAGTGCTAATTATGAAGGCTAATACGTAAGCTATTGTCCTAAAAAGGGTGTGGGGACCCGGGTCCTGCCCCAGGGTACATGTATCAATGCAAAATAAAGTTTTAAAAACTGCCATTTTTTCGGGAGCAGTGATTTTAATGATGCTTAAAGTGAAAAAAAAAGTGAAATATTCCTTTAAATATCGTACCTGGGGGGTGTCTATAGTATGCCTGTGAAGTGGCACGTGTTTCCCGTGTTTAGAACTGTCCCTGCACAAAATGACAATTCTAAAGAAAAAAAAAGCCTTTTAAAACTGCTTGCGGCTTTAATGTAATGTCTGGTCCCGGCAATATGGATGAAAATCATTGAGAAAAATAGCATGGGTACCCCCCCCAGCCCATTACCAGCCCCTTTGGGTCTTGTATGGATATTAAGGGGAACCCTGCACCCAAATGAAAAAAAGGAAATCGGTGGGGCCCCCAGACCCTATATACTCTGAACAGCAGTATACAGGCGGTGCAAACAAGACAGGGACTGTAGGTTTGTTGATACGTAGAATCTTTTTGTAATTTTGAACTGGTACATTTTTAAAGTGTAGCTTCAGCCAAAAAATCTATTTTTAAGCTTTTTGGAAAACATAGGGAAAGGTTATCACCCCTGTAACATTTGTTTTGCTGTCTGTGCACCTGTTCAGAACATTTCACCTCACTTTCTGTCCCAATGACAAATGTTTTTTTGAAAATTTGGGGTTTTTATTGAAACAAGGATTGGTGATAAAGCATCAGTGGAGAGAAGACACCTTTTTCCCATATTAACTCTTACAGGAGAGAATTTCCCTTCCTAGGGGTAGATTTCCTCTCACTTCCTGTTGTCTCATTCCGTTTGCAAGTAGGAGTCGTTTGTAAGTTGGATGTTTGAAAGTAGGGGCCTGCCGTATATACTCTGTAGAAATTTAGCCCTTAGCCCTCACAGTTACTCTTGGTGGACGCTGGAACGCCCTGCTGTGAACTATTATATCAAGAATTGTAATTACATGCCATTGTTGAACAGTGGTAGGAAAAATTGGGCCTTTGGTGGTGGTGCTAGTGCCACAACACTGTAAGTCCTCAATGTTACTTTTGGTGGGCGCAGGAATGGGCCCTCCTGTGAATTATTAGATCAAGAATTGTAATTACATGCCCCTGTTGAACAGGGGCAGAAAAATTGGGCCTTTGGTGGTGGTGGTGTTGCCACAACACTGTAAGCCCTCACAGTTACTCTTGGTGGGCACAGGAATGGGCCCTGCTGTGAATTATTAGATCAAGAATTGTAATTACATGCCCCTGTTGAACAAGGGCATAACAATTGTGCCTTAGGCACTGGTGCCACAACACTGCAACCCCTCACAAATACTCTAGTTGGAGTGCAGGAATGAGCCCTGCTGCAAAGTATTGCATCAAAAATTGTAATTACACGCCCCTGTTAAACAGGGGCAGAAAAATTGGGCCTTAGGCATTGGTGCTGGTGCCACAACACTGCAACCCCTCACAGATACTCTAGTTGGAGCGCAGGAATGAGCCATGCTGCAAAGTATTGCATTAAAAAATTTAATTACACGCCCCTGTTAAACATGGGCTGAAAAATTGGGCCTTAGCCACTGGTGGTGGTGGCCAGAAACAAAAATGTTCTTACATGCTATCAGCATGATCATTGAGGAGGAAGAGGATAGTCACTCGGCATAACAGGATAGTCACTCTGCATCAGCATAGGCAGTCTTGAAGGGATCTGACATTTCAAAGAAAATTATTCTGTTACATCAGCATCAGGTGCTTGGTAGCTGGTGGTGATCCAACACTGATTAATTTTTATGAAGGTCAGTCGATCGACCGAGTCGGTGAACAGGAGCACCCTGTGATCGGTTACAAAGCCTCCAGCAGCATTGAATGTGCGTTCCGAAAGAACGCTGGATGCAGGACAGGCCAGTAGCTCAATTGCATACTGTGCAAGCTCTGGCCAGTGATCCATCCTTAAGACTCAGTAACCCAGAGGATTTTCGGTGGGAAAGATGTCCAAGTCTGATCTTGCCCCTAGGTATTCCTGCACCATGTAAACCAGATGCTGGCGATGGTTGCTGGAACCGATCATACCTTGGGGCTGTGGACTAAAAAATTGTCTGAACACATCAGTCAGACGGCCACCTTCTCCACCGCTCCTTCTTTGACTGACCGAAGCCTCAGCAACACGTTGTCCAGGACCAGGAATTTGTAACCTCCCAGTCTCTGGGAACGCATTGCACAGACCTTTCTGCAAGGCCTCCCGAAGATGTTTCATCCTCTGCTCCCTCTGCGACGCCACGATAAGGTCCGCAACTTTACCCTTGTAACGTGGATCAAGGAGGGTTGCCAGCCAGTAATGATCCCTCTCCTTGATAGCACGAATACGAAGATCCTTTCGCCGGCTTTGCAGGATAAGGGAGGCCATTCAGTGTAGGTTTGCTGAGGCATTCGGTGCGGAGTCCTCTGGGTCACTGAGGATGACATGATCCGCAGCCACCTCCTCCCAGCCACGTATAAGTCCATGTGTTTCTTGGGACTGTAATTGGTCTCTTGAAGACTGTTGCTGATGCTGAGTGCTAGGCTCCACCTCCATGCTGACACAATCCTCCTCCTCCTCCTCGCCCTCTTCCTGGAAAAGTCCTTTATTAAAAAAATAAAATAAAAATGAAAAAAAAACATTCCAGCGATGAAATCCAGTGTCCCGCGGCGATCCAATGTCCAGCGCTGTCCGTCATTTGCTGAGCCTGAGCGGACCTGATGGGGAACTTCCTCCGCAGTCTATTAAATGTATAGACCCGCCCCTTCTAAAGTTCACCATCAGGTCCGATCAGCCAATGACTAGGTGTAAGGCTGAGGACCTGATGCGGAACGTGAGAAGGGGTGGGTCTATTCATGTATTACACAGTGAAGGAAGTTCCTCATCAGGTCCGCCCCCTCGTATGTCAGACCCCGCCTACGTCATTGGCCTGAGCGGACCTGATGGGGAACTTCCTTCACTGTGTAATACATGAATAGACCCGCCCCTTCTCATGTTCCGCATCTGGTCTGCTTAGCCTTACACCTAGTCATTGGCTGAGTGGACCTGATGGGGAACTTTAGAAGGGGCGGGTCTATACATTTAATAGACTGCAGAGGAAGTTCCCCGTCAGGTCCGCTCAGGCTCAGCCAATGACGGATAGCGCTGGACATCGGATCGCCGCGGGACACTGGATTTCATCGCTGGAATGTTTTTTTTTTTTTAAATAAAGGACTTTTCCAAGGTGTTTGTGTGTTTTTTTTTGTTTTTTTTTACACTTTCTTCGTGAAATGGTAGGGGTACAATGTACCCCTTACCAATTCACATAGGGGGGGCCGGGATCTGGGCGTCCCCTTTGTTAAAGGGGTCTTCCAGATTCCGATAAGCCCCCTGCCCGCAGACCCCCACAACCACAGGGCAAGGGTTGTGGGGATGAGGCCCTTGTCCCCATCAACATCCACGCCATTTTTTTTTAAATTTGGGGTGGAGTTCCCCTTAAAATCCATGCCAGATCTGAAGGGCCTGGTATGAATATTTGGGGGGAACCGCAAGCATTTTTTTTTTATTTGCGGCGGGGTTCCCCTTAATATCTATACCAGACCTGAAGGGCCTGGTAATTGAATTTGGGGGGACCCCCACCCTTTTTTTTTTTCTTTATCAATGACTTTTCTATGTATTGCCGGGAGCCGACAATTCATTAATAGCCGCGAGTGAGTTTTAAATGACTTTTTTCCCCTTCAAAACTGACATTTTGTGCAGGGACAGTTCTAAGCATGGGAAACAAGCGCGACTTTACATACATACTATACACATCCCCCAGGTATGAAATTTAAAGGACAATTTCACTTTTATTTTTTAATTTTAGGCATTATTAAAATTACTGCTCCCATAAAAACGAAAAAAAAAATTACTTTTTTTTGCATTGATACATGTCCCCTGGGGCAGGACCCGGGTCCCCAAACACTTTTTAGGACAATAACTTGCATATTAGCCTTTATAATTAGCACTTTAGATTTCGAACGTTCGAGTCCATTGTATTTAATAGGGTTCTAAAGTTCACGCGAACATTCTGTCTGTTTGCAGGTTCTGGTGCGAACCGAACAGGGGGGTGTTCGGCTCATCCCTGCTTACCGCTGACCGCCCTGTCCAGCGAGGCCAAGACATTGCCTTCCACATGCCGGTAGAGAGACAGAATTGCCTTCCATGAGAAAAAATTGCGTTTGGGAACCTGCCACTGAGGAACCGCACATTCCACAAACTCACAGAAGGGGGCAGAGTCTACCAACTGAAAAGGGAGCAGTTGAAGTGCTATCAATTTAGCCAAGCTAGCATTCAACCGCTGGGCATGTGGATGGCTGGGAGCGAACTTCTTTTGGTGGTGCAGCAGCTGGGGCAGGGAAATTTGCCTGGTACAATCTGACGCCGGTGTACCGATAGCAGATTGCCCGCAAGTACTTGGCTGTGACACACCTAATTCTAAACCTTCATTCCTCTCAGTGCAGGTTTCAGCGAGGACTGAAGGTATAGTGGGGTTGGAGATCCCAGCTGATGAGGAGCAAGGAGAGGTCCGCTTTGTTCTTTGGTGTTGGTCTTTTTTGTATGCTTGCCAACGGACTGCATGGCAGGTCGACATATGTCTGGTCAAGCACGTGGTGCCCAAGCAGCTCATGTTTTGGCCACGCGAGATACGCTTCAGACATATGTTGCAAATAGCAATGGTGTGATCTGCTGCACACGTCTCAAAAAAGGCCCACACCAAATAACTTTTGGAGTAACGCGCATAGACAGCAGCGCCCTAAACATGCGGAACACTGCGGTGTGATGCAGTTTGTTGGTTGCCCTTAAGCTGGCCCCTGGAGGGCATCCTGCCTCGTTGGAGATGTGCCTCCTCCTCCTCCTATCTCCTATGAGGCACCCACGTGGAGTCAGTGACCTCATCATCCCCTCCCTCCTCATCACTGGAGCAAATCTGGCAGTGTGCTGCAGCTGGGGGAACATGACTGCCAGATTGCTGTCCTTGTTGGGCACCCCCATTCTCTGGGCTCAAGTTACTGCCTTCCTCTAGCTGGGTACCATCATCGGAGCCTTCAAAACCGTGGGCATCCTCCTGGAGCATGTACCCAACACTGTGGTCAAACAGTTTGAGCGCCATCGGTTGTGAGGATCTATACTGCTGCCTGCAGCACACTGCGCCCAAAGGTGGTATCCTCATGCCCTCTTACATTCACTTGATAGAATTTCATGAACGTATGGACTGAAGACAAGGTTACAGCCTTGCAGATCTGAGCCATGGAGGCCTGGTGATGCACTGCCCATGAAGCACTTACTGCTTTGGTCAAGTGCGCTCTGACATGAAAAGGAGCAATTTTCTTCCTCAAACCATAGGCCTGAACAATAACTTGCCAAATCCACTTAGAGATAGTAGATTTTGACGCTGCCTTGCCATTTCTGGGACCTTCTGGCAGCACAAACAAAACATCAGTTTTCATATCTGAGCCGTTGCTTTCAGATAGATCTTGACTGCTCTTACTACATCCAGAGAGTGCAACAATCTTTCTTCAGCAGAATGAGGATCTGGACAAACGAATGGTAGGACCACATCTTGGTTCAGATGAAATCCTAAAACCACCTTAGGCAGAAAAGTTGGGTGGGGACGCAACACTACCCTGTCTTTGTGAATAATTAAATAAGGCATTTTACAGGAAAAAAATGCTAATTGTGATACCCTTCTAGCAGAGGATATAGCAACCAGAAAAAACAATTTTCTTGTCAACAGGACCAAAGGAATATGGCGCATTGGTTCAAAAGGCTGTTTTTGTAAAACAAACAAAACTAAATTCAAATCCCATGGGCACAAGGGAGACCTAACTGGCAGACTTAAACGCAACACCCCTTGAATAAAAGCCCGGACCAAGGAATGAGAGGCAAGCGGCCGTTGAAAAAATATTGATAAGGCTGAGATCTTCCTTGGACCGTAGCTTCTTCTAGAACTTCTCCCCAGACTATGAGGCTGGCATCCGTAGTTACCACCTTCCAGGTAACTGGGACAAAGGATTTTCCCTTCTGCAAATTTTTGGTTAGCAACCATCAACTGAGGCTTTGGTGTACTTCCGACGCCAGCCGCATTGGCAAGTCCAAGGCTTGGACTCTCCTGTTCCAAGCAGACAGTATGCTGCTTTGCAACGGTCTTGAATGAAACTGGGCGCAAGGAACAGCCTCGAATGAGGCTACCATCTTCCCTAACAACCTCAGGCAAAGGTGAACGCAAGGTCTCTTCCTTGCCTTGACCACCTGGACCAACTCTTTTAAGGCCTTGACCTTTGACTTGGGTAAAAATTCCCTGCTTTGGGCCGTGTCTATGACCATACCCAAATACTCCAGCCTCCTTAGGGGCTGCAAAGATGCTTTTACTAGGTTGAGGACCCAGCCTAGGTGCTCTAGGTATTTCACTGTGTTGAGCACACTGTGGTTTAATCGTGCAACCGACTGTTCTACCAGTAGTAAATCGTCTAGATATGCTGTTACTGCTATGCCCTGAGCCCATAGATTTGCCAGGAGCGGGGCTAGAACCTTGGTGAATACCTGAGGTGCAGTAGCTAGACCAAAGGATAGAGCCACAAATTGGAAGTGGTGCTGTTCTACCACAAACCTTAGGAACCTGTGGTGAGCGGGAAAAATTGGCACATGTAGATATGCATCTTTGATGTTTATAGACGCCAGGAACTCTCCCCCTTGTAGGGTGGAGACCACTGAGTGGATTGACTCCATACGAAAAAATTCAGAAATTGATTTAGATCTTTTAGATCTAGAATGGGTCTGACATTTCCGTTTGGCTTTGGAATCGTAAAGAGGTTTGAATAAAACCCAGAGCCTTGCTCCTCTGAGGCAACCTCTATGATTACCCCTTGGGATAACAAGTGATCCAACGCTAGGAACAAGGGCCTTCTTTTTACTGGATTCTTGGGAATGCTTGACCTTAGGAAACGGGATGGCGGGAGCCCCCGAAACTCCAGTCTTTAACCCAGAGATACTGTGGAGATTACCCACTTGTCCTGAATCTCTTCCTGCCAAGCCCTTGAAAATCGCAGGAGTCTCCCCCCCACTCGGCCATAAGGAGGCTTTGGGGTTCTGCTTTGCAGAACTTTGACCCCAAGATTTATTTTGTCCCTGGGCTTGGCCCTGGGCTTTCCCTCTTGCACTTGGCTGGGGAGGCCATCGCCACTGCCTGGAAGTTGTAGCCCCCAGGACTGGGGAAAGAGAGCATTTAAAAGAGGGATGTTTACGCTTTTTCTTAACTGGCCTACAAAGTAGTCTTACCACTAGAAATATTTTGGATATATTTATCCAGGTAATGCCCAAATAAGCGTTCCCCATTAAATGGGAATCCGGCCAAAAGCTTTTTGCACGGAGCTTCAGCTGACCAATGCTTTAGCCAAAGAATCCTGCGCATGTGTACCAGCAGGAGAGTAAGGCGGGAGGCTTGCTGAATAGAATCATTAATAGCATCCACCGCAAAACATAAGGTCTTAGGTAGGTCCGCCCAATCCCTGGGAGGATTTTAATCACCTGCTTCATCTGATCCTTTAAGAACTGACACATGCCAATCGCTGCTAATGCAGGTTGGGTTACAGCGCCAGCCATATTAATGGAGGATTTAAACAAAGACTCCAGCTTTTTCTAAGTTGGATCTCTAAATACCTGAGCATTGTCCACAGGACAGGTTAGACTTTTATTCATGGAAGAAATAGCCGCGTCTATTGCTGGCAAACTCAATTTCTTGGTGAATTTCTCCTCCATTGGATAAATAAGGGAAAACTTATTGGGAGGAGAAAACAGCTTATCTGGGAGATATCAGTCAGCATACATAAGCTTTTCCAGTAATGAATGGATCGGGAAGGTATATGCAGCCTGCAGGGATTTTAAAGACCCCAAGGATTGAACAGGGGACTTGGCTGACTCTGTGGAGGGCAACTTGTACGCAGCACGCACGCACGAAAGATCTTCTCCTCATCCCCTGATTCATCCGACTGCCCCTGATCCTTGTCCCCAGATTCATCAACATCATCATTATCATCAGATATATGATCGTCTGACAGGGACCCCAGAGCAGAGGAATAGGACCTACCCCGCTTTCTGCTTTTCTGCGAGGATGCTGTAATTAAAGCAGCTAACCTCCCTTCTAAACCAACCAATGCTGCTGCTAGCGCGTCCTCAGTGTCATATGCAGGAGTTGCAATGTTGGGAGAGGCTGCAATGCCTGACAGGCGCAATGGCTCATCCTGTGCAGCTGCCTCAGGTCTCTCAGGGGAGGATGGTATCATGCAGGCATGTCTAGAACCCCTAGATCCAGATGGCGACACTTTAGTGCCCCTTCTTCCTACCCCTTAATCCCTTCTACGGGGAGACATAGTCCTAAGCCCAAAAGCCAAGGTACTAATACAGGTGCATCAACTGCTGAGCCTAGTCTGGCAATAAACAAATGCCTGCTAATCTGCACAGCCTGATGCTAAGTAGGTGTATTAGTATGCCTGAGTTCATTCCACAAGATGCTTACGTGCCCCAAGCTGCTGTGTCCCAACGCTTTACAGAGCTCTTGGCGTCTGGATTTTTAAAACAACCCACTCTGCACCTGCGCTGTAGACCGCCGTGCATGCCACACATGCACGGTGGGCGGCAACCACGCCCCCTTTTCTCCCCACCATTCCAACAATTGAAAAGCGTGACCCTGCGCTCGCGTAGGAGAAGACGGCCGATGGGGGAGAGGGAGGGAAGAGGACCTTGTTTGGAGAACCATCGTGGGAACCCAGACTTCGTGGGACCCCCCTTTTAATCTCTGTGGCAGAGCCTGAAGTGGAGGAAGTGAGCAGATCAACTGACCGACTGCACTGAGATTTCATCCTGAAGAGCATGTAAATAAAACACCAGGTATGTCTCTTTACTCCCTCTTCCACGAGGCCCGGGTACCATCCATTTTTGCATTTTTTCTGGCCTTCTTGGATGGGTCCAGTTGTGTAGCTCCTTATCCCCCGCAGGGACCCTTAGCAGAGCTTCTTATAAGCACATTCTTAACTGTGACCAACACCTTAGAAACTGGCGAAAAAACTGAGGTACTCTCCATAGAGGAGGGGTTATATAGGAGGGGAACTTCTCTTGTAATTAGGGTGTGCCAGTGTCAGGGCCGGATTCCCCACAAGGCCACCGAGGCCAGGCCCCGGGGTGGCAGTGGATGCAGGGGCGGCGCGGCGGCACCCCCTTCCCCCGCTGCAGATAGCACCACCCCCCGCTTCTCTGCTCAGGCTGCTGGAACTCTCAGCTAACACTGGTCACTGGTCACGGCCGCCGCTCACCTCCCGCTGTGCAGTCATGCCTGTTGTCAGCTCCGAGGTGTATGGCTGCAGGGCTGAGCTATGTTTCGTCTCACACATAGCTCAGCCTCAGAGCACACCGGCACTGACATCCCTCTCTCTGCACAGACGCGAGGAGAAATAGAGCAAATCTGCTCCTCCTCCTTCTGAGTCTGCCCGCCCACACTCCCTGGGCATGTGTGGGCACTGGGCAGGAAGTTTAAACCCAGAAAAGCGGCAGACAGACTGCGCCTCAGCCTCCATCCTGGTAAGCTCACCCTCTCTCCTGCCTCCCAGTGTATAAAGAGAGGTGCTCTGTGGACTTTGTTAAAGAGGAGGGGGCAGGCTTTGGTGAGCAGAGACCCCCTTTACACCACAGCATGCCCCCTTAAATCAAGTTTCACAGAACACCCCTTACATCAGATCCCCCCTTAAATCAGGGTTCCCATTTACATTAGAGTCCACAGAGCTCCCCCTTATAGTGTAAGTGGAAATTCTGTGCAGACTCTGATGTAAGAGGGGGCCTCTGTGCAGACTCTGATGTTAGAGGGGGCCTCTGTGCAGACTCTGATGTAAGAGGGGGCCTCTGTGCAGACTCTGATGTAAGAGGGGGCTTCTGTGCAGACTCTGATGTAAGAGGGGGCCTCTGTGCAGACTCTGATGTAAGAGGGGGCCTCTGTGCAGACTCTGATGTAAGGGGGGGCCTCTGTTCAGACTCTGATGTAAGGGGGGCCTCTGTGCAGATTCTGATGTAAGGGGGGCCTCTGTGCAGACTCTGATGTAAGGGGGGCCTCTGTGCGGACTCTGATGTAAGGGGGGCCTCTGTGCGGACTCTGATGTAAGGGGGGCCTCTGTGCGGACTCTGATGTAAGGGGGGCCTCTGCGCGGACTCTGATGTAATGGGTGGCCTCTGTGCAGACTCTGATGCTTACATAATAATGTACATAACATAATGTACCAAAATATGCCAGTCAGCCCCTGCCAGGGGCTCTGGAGGGCAACATTGTCCTCTCCCCACTCTTGTGATCATGAAAAATCTTAGACTGTTTTCCTCGAACCATCACTTTCCCACGCTCTATGGGCCACTTGACTTGCCCCCCAGGCGCAAGGCTGCCAGGGGAGGTGAGATGTCACTAGAACTTTCGGCAGCACCCCCCCTCTCAACCTCCGATGCAGAGGAGGAGGGAGAGGTGAGATGTCAGGACTTTCGGCAGCCCCCCAGCTTCTCAATCTGCGGCATTGGGGCGGCAAAGGGAGGACTCGGCCTTGGGGCGGCAAAGGGAGTAAATCCGGGCCTGGCCAGTGTCCAATCACCTGATGGTGACATATAGCCCACTAAGTAATTAACAGGGCTCTGTGTCCCGTGATGTACGAAAAATAAAAATAAATCCATTATTGGAGTTGCAGGAACGTTTCTCAGTCAACTTGTAGATCTGCGTGAGACATCACACAAGGAGAAATGTAGTGTCAGGAATAGGGATGAGCCGAACACCCCCCCGGTTCGGTTCGCACCAGAACCTGCGAAAGGACCGAAAGTTCGCGCAAATGTTAGAACCCTATTAAATACAATGGACGTGAACGTTCGAAATCTAAAGTGCTAATTATAACGGCTAATATGCATGTTATTGTCCTAAAAAGGGTTTGGGGACCCGGATTCTGCCCCAGGGGACATGTATCAATGCAAAAAGAAGTTTTAAAAACGCCCGTTTTTTCGGGAGCAGTCATTTTAATGATGCATAAAGTGAAAAAAAGTGAAATATTCCTTTAAATATCATACCTGGGGGGTGTCTAAAGTATGCCTGTGAAGTGGCATGTGTTTCCCGTGTTTAGAACTGTCCCTGCACAAAATCACATTTCTAAAAGGAAAAAAAGCCATTTAAAACTGCTTGCGGCTTTAATGTCATGTCTTGTCCTGGCAATATGGATGAAAATCTTTGAGAAAAATGGCATGGCTACCCCATCACCCCCCCCCCTACCCCAGCCCATTACCAGCCCCTTTGGGTCTTGTATGGATATTAAGGGGAACCCCGCACCCAAAATAAAAAAAGGCCCTATATACTCTAAACAGCAGTATACAGGCGGTTCAAACAAGACAGGGACTGTAGGTTTGTTCTTAAGTAGAATCTGTTTGTAATTTTGAACAGGTACATTGTTTAAGTGTAGCTCCAGGCAAAAGATATATTTTTAAGCATTTTGGAAAACATAGGGAAGGGTTATCACCCCTGTAACATTTGTTTTGCTGTCTGTGCACCTGTTCAGAACATTTCACCTCACTTTCCGTCCCAATGACAAATGTTTTTGGAAAAGTGGGGTTTTTATTGAAACAAGGATTGGTGATAAAGCATCAGTAGAGAGGAGACACCTTTTTCCCATATTAACTCTTACAGGAGAGAATTTCCCTTCCTAGGGGTAGATTTCCTCTCACTTCCTGTTGTCTCCTTCCATTTGCAAGTAGGAGTCGTTTGTAAGTTGGATGTTTGAAAGTAGGGGCCTGCCGTATATACTCTGCTGAAATTTGCCCCTTAGATGTTGGTGTTGCCACAACACTGTGAGCCCTCACAGTTACTCTTGGTGGGCGCTGGAACGCCCTGCTGTGAACTATTATATCAGGAATTGTAATTACATGCCATTGTTGAACAGTGGTAGGAAAAATTGGGCCTTTGGTGGTGGTGCTGGTGCTACAACACTGTCAGCCCTCACAGTTATGCTTGGTGGGCGCATGAATGGGCCCTACTGTAAATTATTAGATCAAGAATTGTAATTGCATGCCCCTGTTGAACAGGGGCAGAAAAATTGGGCCTTAGGCACTGGTGCCACAACACTGCAACCCCTCACAGATACTGTACTTGGAGCACAGCAATGAGCCCTGTTGCAAAGTATTGCATCAAAAATTGTAATTACACGCCCCTGTTAAACAGGGGCTGAAAAATTGGGCCTTAGGCACTGGTGCTGGTGCTACGACACTGCAACCTCTCCCAGATACTCTAGTTGGAGTGCAGGAATGAGCCCTGCTGCAAAGCATTGCATAAAAATTGTAATTACATGCCCCTGTTAAACAGGGGCTGAAAAATTGGGCCTTATCCACTGGTGGCGGCACCCAGAAACAAAAATGTTCTTCCAAGCTATCATCAGGAATCGGATCATTGAGGAGGAGGAGGATAGTCAGTCAACATAACAGGACAGTCACTCAGCATCAGCATAGGCAGTCTTGAAGGGATGTGACATTTCAAAATAAATTATTCTGTTATATCAGCTTCAGGTGCTTGGTAGCTGGTGGTGATCCAAGACTGGTTCATCTTTATGAAGGTCAGTCGATCAACCAAGTCGGTGGACAGGCGCACCCTGTGATCCGTGACAAAGCCTCCAGCAGCACTGAATGTGCGTTCCGAAAGAACGCTGGATGCAGGACAGGCCAGTTGCTCAATTGCATACTGTGCAAGCTCTGGCCAGGGATCCATCCTCAAGACCCAGTAAGCCAGAGGATTTTCGGTGGGAAAGGTGTCCAAGTCTGACCTTGCCTCTGGGTATTCCTGCACCATGTATATCAGACACTGGCGATGGTTGCTGGAACTGATCATACCTTGGGGCTGCGGACTAAAAAATTGTCTGAACGCATCGTTCAGACGGCCACCTTCCCCACCGCTCCTTCTTTGACTGACCGAAGCCTCAGCAACTCGTTGTCCAGGACCAGGAGTTTGTAACCTCCCAGTCTCTGG
The DNA here is from genome assembly GCA_029206835.1 of Rana muscosa. NCBI lineage: Eukaryota > Metazoa > Chordata > Amphibia > Anura > Ranidae > Rana > Rana muscosa. The sequence continues at coordinate 347,682,139 of CM055116.1, read as the reverse complement.
GAACACGTTGCACAGACCTTTCTGCAAGGCCTCCTGGAGGTGTCTCATCCTCTGCTCCCTCTGCGACGGTAAGATAAGGTCCGCAACCTTACCCTTGTACCGTGGATCAAGGAGAATGGCCAGCCAGCAATGGTCCCTCTCCTTGATTCGAAGAATACGAGGATCCTTCCGCAGACTTTGCAGGATCAGGGAGGCCATGCAGCGTAGGTTAGCTGGGGCATTCGGTCCGGAGTCCTCTGGGTCACTAAGGACGACATGATCCGCAGCCACCTCCTCCCAGCCATGTACAAGTCCATGGGTTTCTTGGGACTGTAAATTATCCCTAAAAGACTGCTGCTGTTGATGCGGTGTGCCAGGCTCCACCTCCATGCTGACACAATCCTCCTCCTCCTCGTCCTCTTCCTGTGCGATGGGTGGGACAGAAGGAACACTATCTGGGTAAAGGAGGCCTTGAGAGGCAAGGAAATCCTCCTCTTCCTGCCTCTGTTCTGCCTCAAGTGCCCTGTCCATTATTCCACGCAGCGTATGTTCCAACAGGTGGACAAGAGGTACAGTGTCACTGATGCATGCACTGTCACTGCTCACCATCCTTGTGGCCTTCTCAAATGGTGCCAGGACAGTGCATGCATCCCTGATCATGCCCCACTGGCGTGGTGAAAAAAACCCGAGCTCCCCTGACCCTGTCCTGGTGCCGTAGTCGCACAGGTACTCATTGATGGCCCTCAGTGCAGCCGCTGCAGCATGGCCAACGTTGAGTTCCACCTGGTGGGCATGTCACATATAAGGCAGTTCTTGGGCACTGGCATTATATGATCTGCAGAAATGAACACAGACTTTCCTGGCCTGCCTCAGGACTTCCTGTAAGCCCGGGTACCTGCCCAAGAACAGCTGCACCACCAGGTTAAGGACGTGAGCCACACAGGGCACATGGGTCAGTTGTCCCTGTCGGAGGGCAGAGAGGAGGTTGGTGCCGTTGTCGCAAACCACCATTCCTGGCTTAAGCTGGCGTGGCGTCAACCACCTCTCAACCTGCCCTTGCAGAGCTGACAGAACCTCTGCCCCAGTGTGGCTCCTGTCCCCCAAACACACCAGCGCAAGCACGGCATGGCATCTTTTTGCCTGCGTACTTGCGTAGCCCCTTGAACGCCTACGAAGCACCGCTGGTTCAGAGGACAAAGTACAGAAAGATGCCATGGAGGAAGAAGAAGAGGAGGGGTGGAGGAGAGAGGTGTGTCACAACCAGTAGTAGCGTTTTGGAGGTGTGGCGGCGGAACAACCTCCAACACTACTGCACCTTGTCCTGCATCCTTCCCAGCTGCCAAAGGAGTGACCCAATGAGCCGTGAAAGAAAGGTAACGTCCCTGTCCATGCCTGCTGGACCATGAGTCAGCGGTAATATGCACCTTACTGCTGACTGCCCTGTCCAGCGAGGCATGGATATTGCCTTCCACATGCCGGTAGAGAGCCGGAATCACCTTCCGTGAGAAAAAGTGGCGTTTGGGAACCTGCCACTGAGGAACCACACATTGCACAAACTCACGGAAGGGGGCCGATTCTACCAACTGAAAAGGCAACAGTTGAAGTGCTAGCAATTTAGTCAAGCTAGCATTCAACCGCTGGGCATGTGGATGGCTGGAAGTGAATTTCTTTAGACGGTCCAGCAGCTGGGGCAGGGAAATTTGCCTGCTTAAATCGTACGTCGGTGTACTGCTAGCAGAGTGTCCGCAAGTACTTGGCTGTGACACACCTAATTCTACACCTTCATTCCTCTCAGTGCAGGTTTCAGAGAGGACTGCAGGTATAGTGGGGTTGGAGATCCCAGCTGATGAGGAGCAATGAGAGGTCCGCTTTGTTTTTTGGTGTGGGTCTTTAAGGTACGCTTGCCAACGAGCTGCATGGCAGGTCAACATATGTCTGGTCAAGCATGTGGTGCCCAAGCGGCTGATGTTTTGGCCACGCGAGATACGCTTGAGACATATGTTTCAAATAGCAGCGGTGCGATCTGATGCACTCGACTCAAAAAAGGCCCACACCAAAGAACTTTTGGAAAAACGAGCAGAGGCAGCGCCCTGCACAGGCAGAGCTCTGCGGTGTGATTCAGTCGGTGTGCTACCCTTACGCTGGCCCCTGGAGGGCATCCTGCCTCGTTGGAGATGTGCTTCCTCCTCATCCTTCTCCTCCTCCTCTCTCCTATCAGGCACCCACGTGGAGTCAGTGACCTCATCATCCCCTCCCTCCTCATCACTGGAGCCAATCTGGCAGTATGCTGCAGCTGCTGGAACATGACTGCCAGATTGCTGTCCTTCTTGAGCATCCCCTCTCTCTGTGCTCACGCTACTGCCTTCCTCTAGCTGGGTATCATCATCAGACCCTTCAAAACGCTGGGCATCCTCCTGGAGCATGTACCCAACACTGTGCTCAAACAGTTCGGGGGACTCCTCAGGAGGACATGGTGGGTCTAGGGAAGGAGTGACTGATGATGACATTGATTCAAGGGGAGAGGACGCTTTGGCATCTGCTTTGCCAGTACCCTGAGCCTGGGTGAGAGAGGATGAGGAGGATGAGGAGGGCTTGGTCATTCACTCTACCAAGTCTTCGGCATGATGCGGCTCAACACATCCAGCTGCCGAAAATAAGGACAAGCGTGTCCCATGGCCATGTGCTGATGACGATGCACCGCGTCCACGACCAGCACTGTTGTCTCTAGACCCAGAGCCTGCTTGCCCTTTTTATTGGCTCCTGACTGTCTGCCTCTTCTTGTTGGCCTTCCAGACATAGTAATGGACTGCAGGGAGATGGGAAAACCAGGAATTGGAGTAGTGTATATTGTGCTGGAGGCACACAACACCCACTTACTATTAGAGAACACCAGCAATAAAGGGTAGATACAGGTGTATACTGTGCTGTGCTGGAGGGACACAACACCCAGTAACTCCTGCAGATGCCTTTATTAGAGAACACCAGCAATAAAGGGTAGATACAGGTGTATACTGTGCTGTGCTGGAGGGACACAACACCCATTAACTCCTGCAGATGTCTTTATTAGAAAACACCAGCAATAAAGGGAAGATACAGGTGTATACTGTGCTGTGCTGGAGGGACACAGCACCCAGTAACTCCTGCAGATGCCTTTATTAGAGAACACCAGCAATAAAGGGTAGATACAGGTGTATACTGTGCTGTGCTGAAGGGACACAACACCCACTAACTCCTGCAGATGCCTTTATTAGAGAACACCAGCAATAAAGGGTAGATACAGGTGTATACTGTGCTGGGGCACACAACACCCACTAACTCCTGCAGATGCCTGTATTATAGAACAGCAAAAAAGGGTAGATACAGGTGTATACTGTGCTGGGGCACACAAAGCCCACTAACTCCTGCAGATGCCTGAGAAAATAACACACTGTCCCTGCCTATCTAGCTTAGAGAACAGTAATAAAGGGTAGATACAGGTGTATACTGTGCTGGGGCACACAACACCCACTAACTCCTGCAGATGACTGAGAAAAGAACACACTGTCCCTGCCTGCCTATCTAGCTTAGAGAACAGCAATAAAGGGTAGATACATGTGTATACTGTGCTGGGGCACACGACACCCACTAACTCCTGCAGATGCCTGTATTATAGAACATAAAAAAGGGTAGATACAGGTGTATACTGTACTGGGGCACACAACACCCACTAACTCCTGCAGATGCCTGTATTATAGAACAGAAAAAAAGGGTAGATACAGGTGTATACTGTGCTGGGGCATACAACACCCACTAACTCCTGCAGATGCCTGTATTATAGAACAGCAAAAAAGGGTAGATACAGGTGTATACTGTGCTGGGGCACACAACACCCACTAACTCCTGCAGATGCCTGTATTATAGAACAGCCTAAAAAGGGTAGATACAAGTGTATACTGTGTTGGGGCACATAACACCCACTAACTCCTGCAGATGCCTGTATTATAGAACAGCAAAAAGGGTAGATACATGTGTATACTGTGCTGGGGCACACAACACCCACTAACTCCGGCAGCTGCCTGTATTATAGAACAGCAAAAAAGTGTAGATACAGGTGTATACTGTGCTGGGGCACACAACACCCACTAACTCCTGCAGATGCCTGTATTATAGAACAGCAAAAAAGGGTAGATACAGGTGTATACTGTGCTGGGGCACACAACACCCACTAACTCCTGCAGATGCCTGTATTATAGAACAGCAAAAAAGGGTAGATATAGGTGTATACTGTGCTGGGGCACACAACACCCACTAACTCCTGCAGATGCCTGAGAAAAGAACACACTGTCCCTGCCTGCCTATCTAGCTTAGAGAACAGTAATAAAGGGTAGATACAGGTGTATACTGTGCTGGGGCACACAACACCCACTAACTCCTGCAGATGCCTGAGAAAAGAACACACTGTCCCTGCCTGCCTAGCTAGCTTAGAGAACAGCAATAAACGGTAGATACAGGTGTATAATGTGCTGGGGCACACAACACCCACTAACTCCTGCAGATGCCTGAGAAAAGAACACACTGTCCCTGCCTGCCTAGCTAGCTTACAGAACAGCAATAAAGGGTAGATACAGGTGTATACTATGCTGGAGGCACACAACACCCACTAACTCCTGCAGATGCCTGAGAAAAAAAACACACTGTCCCTGCCTGCCTATCTAGCTTAGAGAACAGCAATAAAGGGTAGATACAGGTGTATACTGCGCTGGAGGCACACAACACCCACTAACTCCTGCAGATGCCTGAGAAAAGAACACACTGTAGAACACACTGTCCCTGCCTATGTAGGTCTTTCCCTGCACGCCGGAACACACTACACAAGGCCGCCGCGCTGTCGGCCTTTTATAGTGTGGGGCATGTACTAAGCCCCCCTATGCTATGATTGGCCACAGGCATCCTGCCTGTGGCCAATTATGGCTCTCCTCGCTGCCGGCACTGTGATTGGCCAAGCATGCGGGGTCACAGTGCATGCTTGGCCAATCACAGTGCCGGCCATTCAGTGCGATGGCGCAGTGTATTGTGGGCCGTTCGAGTCACACGAATTTGGCACGAACGGCCCACAAAGTTCTGGTTTCGCCGAACAGGCGAACAGGCGATGTTCGAGTCGAACATGCGTTCGACTCGAACACCGAGCTCATCTCTAGTCAGGAAATAAACATAGCTCAACACCCCTACATCTACACCCCTAAGTAACAGGAGAGTGGGTGTAGGCCGTGTATCACAAATGCATGGCAGAAAGGGCCTAGGACACTCAACAGTGTGCAGCAGGGCTAAAACGCCCCCTAGCATCTAGCCCCTGTCTACCATTCTCAATTTTGCAGGGAAAAGCATACTGTATGCCAATTGTAACTTCCAGGACCTTTTCTTTACGTGGACAAAACTGGCCCTTTGCCTCTGTGTAGCTGCCGAGAAGTCAGGATATATAGAAATGCGGTTACCATTATATTGTAGGTCTCCCAGGGATTGTGCTGCACGGAGGATACTTTCACAATCTCTAATATGCGAGATACATGCAATAATTGGGCGTGGGTGTGACCCAGGCGGGGGAGGTTTATATGGGATCCTATGTGCCCTTTCAATAGCAAATAAGCGTGAGAAAGTGGTATCCGCCATATTGTCTTTAAGCCAAAGTTCCAGGAAGTCTTCGGGCTGTTTACCCTTTGCTCTTTCAGGAAATCCCACAAAGCGAACATTGTTCCTATTTGACAGTCCTCCATATCTCCTAATTTGTCTGTGTGGGCAATAACCTCTCTTTGAATACTTTGCACCGTGCCCTCCAAGGGGCGAACTACATCTTCCAGGTCGCTGATTCTTTGCTCAGCTTCTTTGGCCCTTTCTCTAATACTCTGCACATCTTGCTTCAGGAAAGACATTTCAGCCCTCATGCCATCTATAGGCTCAGTCAGGGTAGTTTGGCAGGTGTGTATGGCCTCCATAATTTGTTTCGGGGAGGGCTCTCCTTCTCCCTCTGCCAGCACTATGTCACCCAGGTCTTTTTGGGACAGCCTGTCCAGCGAGAAGCCTCTTCTTAGCCCCCTAGCTCTGCGAGGCAGTAGGCTTACCTTGCTTGGGTCAGTGGGTGAGCGATCAGCCCCGTTCTGCTGTGTGCTTCTGGGACCCTGGGCTTCCTCCTCATGGTCGCCGCCATCTTGGGATCCCCATGCAAAATGGGACAGATGTTCCACAGCGGATTCCATGGGTGCTGGCCCGTATTTCACCATATCCAGCAGCTCTGCCAACTCTGGGGAGTGTTAGGGTGCCGGTGTGGTTCAAGATCTGTGTCTCTGACACTCAGGATGGCAGCAGGAGAAATAGTCCCGGCCGAAGCTCCTTCACAGTGCTGTTCACATGTTGGCCGCTTGCTCTGCCCCCCAGGGTAGACACCTTACCTGTTGCGGACAAATAACCGTCCTTCTTCAGAGTTTTTTTTTGTGTCAATAATTTTTATTGAAAATTGCCTGTATAAGTAATGACATAGGTACAGTTTTACACAGATAATAAAAACTCCATCTGAATGTCAATACATGAAGTTGGTATTACAGAACATAATACAGAAGAGAATAACGACAAGCAAAAGGTAAAACCAGTACAAAATCAATAATATAAGTGCAAGTCAATAGGCAAAAAAAAATAAGAACAAAGAAAAAAAAAACATAGAACTTTGCCAAGTCTGACTATATGTGTCTTCAGTGCCCGATATGGGCAAGGCCAGATTGAAGACCTAACTACAAAGACATTTCAAATCAAACCTGAATGTATTGAAACATACACACGGAAGTAACTAAGGATAATCAATATTGGTTATTATGAGCTCGAAACCAATCAATCCAAGGGCGCCAAATGGGGAGTTTAGATTGATACATCCCTTGTGAGGCTGCAAACATCAACTCATAGTTAATATGCAGGTTAGTCGTTCTGACTACTTCAGTAAGGTTTGGTGTTATTGGACTTCTCCATTTCCTAACTATATTTAATCTAGCGCTCATAAGGATATGAGAGACCATACATCTAAGATTGGAGGGAAACTCCTCGATCCCTACTGATAATATGGCTAGACCAGGATTCATAGAGACAGAAGTATGTGTAATCTTACTTATAAGATCAAAGATCTGGGCCCAAAAAGCTGTCAACGATGGGCAAGCCCACAATATATGAATCAGAGAACCCCTCCGCCCACACTGTCTCCAGCATAGGGGGGATGAGTTGGCCACGAAACCCGCCAGCCTGGTGGGTGTCAAGTACCATCTCAGGAGAATTTTGTTATGGAGCTCCCACAAGTTAACACATCTAGTGGAGGTGAAAGTTACTTTAAGGGAGTATCGCCATTGCTCTGGGGAGTACTTAGACAATAAATCCAGTTCCCAGGTGGACATGGAAAGTGTTTTGTGAAAGTCAGCTTTCTGATTTAAGTAGTTGTAGAAATGGGATATACCCTGGGGTTAGTGAAATAAAGGAAACTCCGAATCGGTATGGAAATAGATCTATAGGGAATGGTCGCAAAAAGATGCGCTATTTTCTTGTAAGTATAAATCTCATTTGTTTCTAGGCTGAATTCAATCTGTAGTGATCTAAACGTTTTTAATGTAGGACCAATAGATAGGTCATCTACAGTAGTAATACCCCTTGATTTCCAAGAATTAATGCGCAAATCAGGGATAAATAGCTGCAAACTTGAGATAGGGAGTGGTATAATTTTAGTTATGGATTGGGAGGAAGGACTATCTAAGAATATCTTCCAGGCACGAAGGGTAGGTAGTATAGTGGGTGAGCTATTGTTTGTTTTAAGCCCCTGGAGGGTGCTCGTTATGAGAAGATCAAATGTGTTGTGATTAATGCATTGTTTTTCTTCCAGTTCAATCCACCTGGGCGTAGGAGTATGTCCAAACCATTGTCTAGTTTGGGCAAGAATAGCTGCGGTATAGTAATCCTTCAGTACAACATGACCTACCCCTCCAACTCTTCTGGATTTAATTAATTTCTGAAAAGCACACCTAATTTTGTTCCCCTGCCACAGATACTTATTAAGCGTAGATTGTGCTTTCTTGAAGAAAGCTTCAGGAACTGGAATCGGTAAAGCTCTGAACAAATATATGAATTGAGGCAATATTAACATCTTAAAAGCAGCAAGCCTCCCTGACCATGATAGTTCTAATTTGGTCAAATTACAGAGTTTAGTGTCAAGGCCTCGGAGGAAGAGCGTATAGTTTGCATCAAACAATTGGGAAGATTGTTCAGTTAACGTTATACCCCAAAACTGTATACCACTAGAACTCCAACCATATGGGATAGTCTTCTGGATTTTAGTTTTAACTCTATTATTGATTCCTAACCCAAGAATTTGTGATTTACTCTCGTTAACTTTATAATACGAAACTTGGTTAAACAGTGATAGAGCCTCATATGCTGCAGCCAGGGAAGTTTCAACATTGGATAGAATCATAATAACATCATCAGCAAAAAGGCTGATGACGTGTTCAGACCCCCAGATAGAGAAACCCTCAATTTGCGGGCGAGATCTAATATATATAGCTAGTGGTTCCATCAACAAATTGGAAATTAAAGGGGATAGTGGACACCCCTGATGAGTGCCATTGGTTATAGGAAAAGGGGAAGATAGTATTCCTGATAGATATACCCTAGCCGAGGGTTTGGAATATAGGGCCAAGATGGCCGACAGTATAGGTCCACCAAATCCAAATTTCTGCAAAACTTCGACCATGTACTGCCAATGTATACGGTCGAAGGCCTTCTCTGCATCCAAAGTAAGAAGCAGAGAAGGCCTTTTCCTCACCTCAGCCAGATGTATGATATTAATTAGCCTCCTAGTGGCATCAGATGTTTATCTATTTTTGGTGAAACCCGTTTCATATGGGGAGACAAAATGTTTTTACACACCCTGTAGTATTCCCCACAGAACCCATCAGGTCCTGGTGACTTATTTGTAGGTAAAGAGTCAATTATTTTCTGGATCTCCTGTACAGTAAACGGGGCGTTCAATGAGGCTAATTGGTCAGGAGTTAGATGTGGCACGGACAGTAGTGATAAGAATTTATTAATGCCCTCTGTCGTGGGTTGATAGGTTGCAGGGTCCTCTTTTAAATTATATAGAGATTTATAATACGAGCTAAAAGCATCCGCTATTTGTTGAGGATGAAAAAGTTTCTGCTTCGTTTCTGGATGTATGAGAAATGGGATTTTTTTTTTACCCCTGTGACCTCTGATATTTTGCACTAACAGTTTCCCCGCTCTGTTTCCATTGGCATAGTACGACATTTTCAGTCTTTTGCTGGCCTTTTCAAAATTATCTAACAATAAGATTCTAAGTTCACTATGCCGTTTGGAAATAGTTTGAGACAATAAAGGGGAAGGATTAATTTTATTTTGCCTATCAAAGGTGGAAATTTTGTGTGTAATATCATTTAGTTGCTTCTGCCTCTGTCTCTTCACCCTTGCTCCCAATTGGATACATATCCCTCTCATGAACACTTTATGTGCATTCCATAATATGAAAGGATCCTTCACATATCCTGCATTATTAGAAAATAATTCAGGTAATTGAGTCTGAATAGCCTTAGTATGTTCCTCCTTTTAAAGGAGAAAAGGAGTTCATTCTCCATATCGGCCTCGTGTTAACAGACGACGGGTCCGCTATGGAAAGAACAACGGACGCATGGTCCAACCAAGTGATGTTATTAATTGAAACCTGAGAAGACCTCAGTAAAACTTGCTGATCAACCAGAAATAGATCAATTCTAGTGTACGTTAGATGAGGAGAGGAGAAAAAAGTGAAGTCACGCTCATCAGCATGAAGGCAACGCCAGGCATCAAATAGATTATGTGTTAGAATGGAAGGCATAAGGGAGGGTAACCCTCTTTTAGAGTGGGAGGTGGAGTCTAGGGAAGGGTCAGGTGTAATATTGAAATCTCCACACACCACTAGTAGTCCTTTTTGGAAACGGGATATTTTCTTCATCAATTTGTTAAAGAATTGAATCTGATGTCTATTTGGCGAATAAACATTCACTATGGTGTATGTGGAGGAATTCAAATCACAGGTCATGATAAGGAACCTACCCCAGGGATCATACACAATATCATGCAGTTTGAATGCTACAGTGTCTCTGATAGCTATAAGTACCCCTTTGGTCTTGGAGTCTGCATTTGCAAAAAAAAACATGGGGGAAATTTTTATGGGAACACTTGGGTGGGTTAGAAATCTTGAAATGAGTCTCTTGAGCAAAACTATGTCACATTGGTGTGTAAGTGCTTCCTTCCACAGCGAACTGCGCTTCGCCGAGTGGTTCAGTCCTTTAGCATTAATAGAAAGAATATTCAGAGCCATCAAGATAGAGAAGTTTTATATGTAAACAATCCTGTGTACAATTTTGTGGTGAAGTGGGGTGTCTGTCCCAGTCTCTGCCACCCCTGCAGATAGCAGATATAGGAGTGTTCCCCAATGTCAGAAGAAGATAATATACTCACTAGTGGTAGATAGAAGAACAACTGTATGGAAGGTATGTGCTGCAGAGAAGTCTGCTCCACATTGCTCACGTTGTCAGTTCCGGTTAAGTAAGGCTCTTCAATCTCGTGTCGAGATCCGTTAATCTTAAGAACTTGGCATAGAAGGAGAGAAACAAAAAAAGAAGAAGAACATAACAGTAACTGAAAAATCAAAAGCAAGATTACTCTCCTTAAACAGGGCCCAGAGAATAAAATAGAAAGAATAGTCAGAGGCAGCATAGGCTGCTAGATCTGTTTGGGGGATAAGTTCGACCTTAGGTTTCACAGGGACTTATCCATCTATCAGTTACATCTGAGGTAATTTAAGTATGAGATTTAGCATTCCTCCCTGTTACTCTCCTCCACTCATTCTCAATAGGGTGCAGGGTGCTAGTAGCAGGAACATTTTCTTCTTGCTCCAGGAGAATGCCCCAATCCCTCAGCAAAGCCATTCCCTTCTCCAAAGAAGTGATTGTGTGCGTATGGCTATCTCTCGTCACAGTGAGTTTGGTTGGATAGCCCCACCTATACAAGATCTTGTGATTCCTAAGAACCTTTGTCACTGTGTTTAAGTTCCTCGGTTTTTGGCGTGTATATTGAGAAAGATCAGAGTAGAACTGCAGGTTTTGGTATTGCGAGGGGACCTGGTCTTGCTTCCGCATGGCTGACATAATTAGCTCCTTGACATGGAAGAAGTGGAGGCGCATGAGGACATCCCTCGGGACATGCTCAGATAGATGTGGAGGCTTAGGAAGGCGATGAATCCTATCAATGGTAACATCCAGATCAGTCAGATCTGGCAAAAGTGTTTTAAACAGTGTTGCAGCGTATCGGTTCAGATCAGTTTTCTGGACCGATTCGGGGAGATCCCTTATCTTTAGGTTGTTCCTCCTGGACCTGTCCTCCATGTCTGCGAGCTTAGCTTTGATCCAGTCAATATCCCCCTCTCTCGCTTCATCAGCATCCACCAAATCATTTATAGTCTCTGCATACTCCCCCATTTTTGTTTCTATATGGTCCACCCTGCCCTCCACTGCTTGGATTTCTCTGTTAAAAGTATGCATATATGAAGCCATGTCAGATTGAATCATTCTGCGTAAGGACAGCAACATGTCCTTCAGAACAGTGTCGAGCACTGGTTAATTCATAGTAGGAAAAGTTTCTATAGGTTCTGGCAGCTCCCTTGTGTCCTCCCCTGACTCTGAGGCCTGGCTGCACGCTGGGCTAGATCCGTTGCCATCCATCCTCGGCCTGGATTTAGCAGGGCTGCTGGTGGATGGAGAGGCAGGGCAGGGACACTGGCTAGTGTGAGAAGTGCCCTTTGGCTGACTTTTACCTTTGGAGGAGCCTTTCCCATGAGCGGATGCATGAGAAGGAGAGCAGGCCACAGTGCCATCTTGTCTCTCGTCACCGCTGGGAACAACCGGATAAAAGTCCGTGAGCCGTTTAGGCTTCCTGTCACCTCGGCGCTTGCTTGGCATGGTCCGGTTGTCTGCTCGGTACTGTCCCAATACGATGGGGTGAAAAAATCCCTTGGATGAGTTCGATTAGAGCCGCTATGTGTCCCGTGAATCCGGAGCTCCGGAGCTATGCGTCCATCCGACTCATGCGTCAGGCCACGCCTCCCCAAGTTTTTTTATGTCAAATGGGTACTGATGAAGGACTGTTATTTGTCCGTAACATGTAAGGTTTCTACGCCAGTATGCATCACCACTAGTCCGTTTACTTCTAGGAGCTCACATACTAGCACACATACCGGTGCGATTTTGGGTACTATGTATTTTAAACAAGTCACTATTGTTCTTATGTATTTCATTTTTTGTATTCTTAATAAAATGTACAAATTTTTATATACATACTTGGTCTGTCTATAATAGATCCATTAGGGGCTCTTCACAGTGCCTTGATCACTAGTGGTTCTTATGGTTTTACATTGCCAGATCGGTCAGACCAAGTGTTTTGGTATACACACACCAATCCCTCCCCCCTTGTTTTAATCCCATATATATGACTGAAAATTTGGGGGAAAAACATCCCCCCTCAAAGATTTCTCCCTTTACAATGTCACAAAAGATATGATGCAGCTTTTATTCCTGGATTTAAATCCAGTGCATTATTTTTTATTTGTTTTTGCTTTTTCTATTGCGAGCTCTGATGGTCATCATTCAAAAAACATAGTGCCATAAATTAAGCAAAATCAATGTTAAGTTTGTCCTTATGTTTTACATATCTATTGTGGAAACACAGTCTTATAAAAAAAAATTACAGACTTTGTGGAAATGCTCCATTAGTTCTCTAAACTCTGAAAGCAAAGTGATCCTACTGCATCAACAAGATACAGTATCTCAAAGACAGCAATTTGAAGGAAGACAGATATTTCCAGATGTGTTGCCCAAGGTCCTCTGCAGAAACACAAAGGACCTTTGAAGGTGAAGCTTTCAGGGCCATGCAGTGGTGTAATCGGTCGCTGGCTGTGTCCATCGAACACAGCCGATGACTACTCACTATACTCACTCACTATACTGGCCTGCTGCCAGTAAAATGTGATTGCTGTGACCAATCACAGGAGATCACATGACAATTCTGAACAATGAATGGCTTCTTTTCCTGCCATCTATTGTATACAATTGTGTTTCTAGCTGTGATTGGTCACAGTGATCACATGGTACAAACAGCCCATCTGTATCATGTGATTAGCTTTGACCAATCACAGCTAATAACTGTAATCATTGAGTTATTACTGTATTAATAATTCATATTGATGAGGAAAGTTCCAAGAAAATCTATTTAGTTCTCGTGTAAAAATTCTAAAATTGGTTTATTAATGCAATAGCAAAATATTACAAGAACAATATCAAAATGTAAAATATAATAATAGCATCAAAAATGTAATTATATTCTTAAAATCAAAGATTGAATAAGATGTGTCTGTGTGTGTGAAGTTTCCTTGAGTCCCAGCGTGTCTGCTCGTGTCAGCTCTTTAAAGCTTCTCCCTCCCAGTCTAGCTTTTACTTCACAACTCAAAATCAATGAAAACAGCCCCCACCTTTCCTAGAAAGGCTGGTTTAATGTTCCCATTTGTCTTATAGTTCCACAGAAAGCCCACAAATTTCAAACATCTCCTTATGTACACAAGGATGGGAGTTATTCAGACTCTTATACATTAACATTCCTGAGGAATGGCATGTAAGAAGCTGTGACAAGAATCATTTACCTTGTACGATATACGCTTCCTTTAGCATCTAAATCAAATACCGTATATACTCGAGTATCAGCCGAGATTTTCAGCCCTTGTTTTGGGCTGAAAATGTCCCCCTTGGCTTATACGCGAGTCAGTGTACCTGAAAATATTGAGAGGCTGCGGGCGTCCATCTTTTAAAACTTGCGGTCTCCTCCTGGTCCCTTCCGTGATAGGCGTTTCTCAGCAGACACAGTTCCGCCTATCACAAACGTTCTCTCATCCTCACCCATCCCAGCAGACACTGTGTTCAGTGTTCCACCAATCACGGACGCCTTTTCATCCTCGTACAAGAGGACGTCCGTGATTGGCGGAACACTGAACACAGTGTCTGCTGGGAAACTGAGTCCGAGGATGAGAGAACGTTCGTGATAGGCGGAACTGTGTCTGCTGAGAAACGCCTATCACGGAAGGACCAGGAGGAGACCGCGAGCTTTAAACAATGAATGGACGCCTGCAGCCTCTCAATTTCAGGTACACTGACAATGGGCACAGTGAGGATTGGCACAGTAAGGATGGGTACAGTGAGGTGGCAATGGGCAGAGTGAGGTTGGGCACAGTGACAATTGGCACAGTGAGGTTGGCACAGTGAGGTTGCAATGGGCACAGTGAGGCGTGCAAATGGGCATTGTTGACCCTCTTCCACTTACAGTAGCTGCTGCATTCTCACCCTCGGCTTATACTCAAGTCAATAAGTTTTCCCACTTTTTTGTGGTAAAATTAGGTACCTTGGCTTATACTCGGGTCGGCTTATACTCGAGTATATACGGTACTACATAAATCAGTATGTATATTATATTCATTGAAAACCGAATGTTCTTATTAATATCCTAATCAAGAAGTGTTGTAATATTAACCACTTCTCCACCGGGCCTATTCTAGCACTTCTCTCCTTCATGTAAAAATCATAATTTTTTTGCTAGAAAATTAATCATAACCCCCAAACATTATATATTTTTTTAGCAGACACCCTAGGGAATAAAATGGCGGTCATTGCAACTTTTTATCTTGCACGGTACTTGCACAATCATTTTTCAAACGCCTTTTTTGGGAAAAAAAAAACGGTTTCACAAATTAAAAAATAACAAAACAGTAAAGTTAGCCCAATTTTTTTGTATAATGTGAAAGATGCTGTTACGCCGAGTAAATAGATACCTAACATGTCACGCTTTAAAATTCTCATGGAATGGCGCCAAACTTCGGTACTTAAAAATCTCTATAGGCGACGCTTTAATTTTTTTTACAGGTTACTATTTTCGAGGTACAGAGGAGGTCTAGTGCTAGAATTGTTGTTTGAACTCTACCGCACGCGGCAATACCTCACATGTGGGGTTTGAACGGCGTTTACATATGTGGGCGCTTCTGAGTGCGAGCTACCGGGGATAGGGGAGTTTTACTTTTTTTTTTTTCATTTTTTTTTTTTTTTACTGAATTTTTTTATTTTGACACTTTTTTTTCAATTATTTTTTTGATCACTTTTATTCCTATTACAAGGAATGTAAACATCCCTTGTAATAGGAATCACTGTGACAGGTCCTCTTTATGGAGAGATGCGGGGGCAATAAGACCCCACATCTCTCCTCCAGGCTGGAAAGCATGAGATCGGTGAAAAAAATTCACTGATCTCATGCTGACAGCCGCAATTGCGGCTTTGTTTACTTCCGGGTACCGGGCGTGACGTCACAACGTCGCGCCCGGGACTCCGACGGTCATAGAGAGGACTGGTGACCATCTGGTCACCAGTAATCTCTATCGTCATGAGCCGGCGCCGGCCAATTCATTCTCCAGGCCCCCGATGGCACGGGAGAGCCCGGAGAAGCACCGGATGGCGGCAGGATAGGGGGTGTCCCCTCCAGCCGCCTATAAGAGCAATCAAACGGCGGAACTGCCGCTATGATCATTCTTATGGTGCGCAGAATCGCTGGCAGAAGAGAAGGATATCTGAATGATGCCTGTAGCTGCAGGCATCATTCAGATATCCCCGCTGAAAGTCAATCACATCATATGACATCCTTGGTGGACAAGTGGTTAAAGAACATATAATCTTAACTAAAACAAACTTTTGTATCTTTGAAAAGAATGTAACCTTATCTATTTCATTTGCCATGGGGGGAAGGTGAGACTAACTCAAGTTTCCTAATTACTAACACATGTTTGAGCTTTTTAGAAAAGCATATAAAGCTTATAACAAAATGTATACTTTCATAAGTATAAAAGTCTATATAATTTTACTTTTTCCACATTTAGAAGATAACGATATACAGTCATGCTCGAAATTGTTGGCACCCCAGAAATTTTTCCAGAAAATCAAGTATTTCTCACAGAAAAGTATTGCAGTAACACATGTTTTGCTATACACATGTTTATTCCCTTTGTGTGTATTGGAACAAATCAAAAAAAGGGAGGAAAAAAAGCAAATTGGACATAATGTCACACAAAACTTCAAAAATGGGCTGCTCAAAATTCTTGGCACCCTTTAAAAATTGTGGATAAATAAGATTGTTTCAAGCATGTGATGCTCCTTTAAACTCACCTGGGGCAAGTAACAGGTGTGGGCAATATAAAAATCACACCTGAAAGCAGATAAAAAGGAGAGAAGTTCACTTAGTCTTTGCATTGTTTGTCTGTGTGTGCCACACTAAGCATGGACAACAGAAAGAGGAGAAGAGAACTGTCTGAGGACTTGAGAACCAAAATTGTGGAAAAATATCAACAATCTCAAGGTTACAAGTCCATCTCCAGAGATCTAGATTTGTCTTTGTCCACAGTGCGCAACATTATCAAGAATTTTGCAACCCATAGCACTGTAGCTAATCTCTCTGGGCGTGGACGGAAGAGAACAATTGATGAAAGGTTGCAACGCAGGATAGTCGGGATGGTGGATAAGCAGCCCCAAACAAGTTCCAAAGAAATTCAAGCTGTCCTGCAGGCTCAGGGAACATCAGTGTCAGAGCAAACTATCCGTCGACATTTAAATGAAATGAAAGGCTATGGCAGGATACCCAGGAGGACCCCACTGCTGACAGAGAGACATAAAAAAGCAAGACTATAGTTTGCCAAAATGGACTTGAGTAAGGCCAAAATCCTTCTGGGAAAACGTCTTGTGGACAGAGGAGACCAAGATGGAGCTTTTTGGTAAAGCACATCATTCTACTGTTTACCAAAAATGGAATGAGGCCTACAAAGGAAAGAACACGGTACCTACAGTGAAATATGGTGGAGGTTCATTGAAGTTTTGGGGTTGTTTTGCTGCCTCTGGCACTGGGTGCCTTGAATGTGTGCAAAGCATCATGAAATCTGAGGATTACCAAAGGATTTTGGGTCGCACTGTAGAGTCCAGTGTCAGAAAGCTGGGTTTGCGTCCGAGATCTTGGTTCTTCCAGCAGGACAATGACCCCAAACATACATCAAAAAGCACCCAGAAATGGATGGCAACAAAGCGATGGAGAGCTCTAAAGTGGCCAGCAATGAGTCCAGATCTAAATCCCATTGAACACCTGTGGAGAGATCTTAAAATTGCTGTTGGGTAAAGGCGCCCTTCCAATAAGAGTGACCTGGAGCAGTTTGCAAAGGAAGAGTGGTCCAAAATTCCGGGTGAGAGGTGTAAGAAGCTTATTGATGGTTATAGGAAGCGACTGATTTCAGTTATTTTTTCCAAAGGGTGTGCAACCAAATATTAAGTTCAGGGTGCCAAGAATTTTGAGCAGCCCATTTTTGAAGTTTTGTGTGACATTATGTCCAATTTGCTTTTTTTCCTCCCTTTTTTTGTTTTGTTCTAATACACACAAAGGGAATAAACATGTGTATAGCAAAACATGTGTTACTGCAATACTTTTCTGTGAGAAATACTTGATTTTCTAGAAAAATTTCTGGGGTGCCAACAATTTCGAGCATGACTGTATATAAGTCAATTATTCTCGGAGACCTAATCCATTCATTCATTTGTTAATATATATATTTTTTGTTTCACAAGATTTTATTGGGTGAATAATAGCACATAGTACAGCGTAGTAAAAGAATAAGCATCTGAAGTTGTTAACAATGACAATTGAGTTAGAGTACATTTTACAGAAGAATATGGTATCCATATATGGTATCCATATAGTTGTGAACAAAACATTTAGTTTGTGCAAGTAGTTAGAAATATTTCACCATTTTTATACGAACATGCTAGTTGTTAAGGTGAATATATTCAATTTAGGTAATGAGGGGGGTAAGGAAAAAAAAACAACAGGGGTTGGGAAAGGGGGGGATTGCATATTTATGAAATTAGGACTCATAATGTAGTATTTTTTTCCAAGACTTGTGTGAGCTATTTTCCTTAGAAATTTAGTCTGTTACAGCTTTATAATTGATTTATAAGACTGAGAATTTTTAAAAATTATCCAATTATGCCATGTTGCAGAAAATTTTATAATTTTTTCCTGAGATATGCTTATAAGTTCCTCAATTTGTTCTATGCTATTTATTCTCCTGAACCATTCAGCTTTCGTTGGAATGTTGTTTGAGCGCCAATGACATGGGATACAATGACGTGCTGCGTTTACCATAAACATAGGTAGTGACTTCAGGTATTGTTTTATGGGGATGGAGTTGAAATGTAGAAGGTATTGTGCTGGATTAAAGCTTAATTTTTCTGAAGTGATTGAAATAATGGTTATGTGTACTGATTTCCAGAAGCTTTGAATTGAGGGGCAAGACCACCAAATATGTAGCATTGAGCCTTCCTCCTGTTTGCATCTCCAACATCTGTCAAAGATTTGGGGAGAAAATGTATGTAGAATGGTAGGGGTTCTATACCATCTTTTGAGGATTTTAAAACCACTTTCCTGGGTGGCTACATTTAGGAATCCTTTGTGTGCGTACATGTATTTTTTTTCCCAATTTTCCTTTGTTTGATATCTAGGTTCCTTTCCCAATTTTGACAGGACATGCTGGAGAAGTCCGTTATCCCTTTGAATAGCGAGTTGTAAATGGTTGAAATTTTATGTCTGTGCAGGGTTGCCAACTTTCAGTAAATTTACGAACAGTTTGTAAAATCTGTACTTTTTGCATCTGTCCTTGAATGTCCATTACGAACATGTAGGTTGCATGTCCGTAACTGACATTCATGGACAAATGCAACAATTATGGATTTTACAAACTGTTTGTAAATTTACTGAAAGTTGGCAACTCTGTATCTGTGTTTTTTTTTTTGTACATAGGTCTTCTAGCATCATAAGGGGTTTCATCCAGGAGTAGACCGTCTCTCTTTTGGTCAGAAAGTGTCTAATTTGATTATAGTTCCATTGTGGATTAGAAATGGTTTATAAATAAAAAAGTGTTTTCGCGCTAAATACCAACACACATCCTCTATCTGTTGTAACAACCACTAGGTGCAAATAAATCAAATACAACTATAAATATATATATAAATCCACTAAAGTGAAAATATAATACATACGTGTTCAAAAATATACAAAGTGCTAGTGCAGAAATGGTTCACATTAGTGCAACATTGCTAAAGTGATACTAGGTGAAATTAAAATTAAAATAAATATAAAAATAAAAATGAAAAATAAAAATTGTAATTAGTGTCCCAGAAAAAATGCCAAATACTGTTGATGTGGCTATATATCTAACAAATAGTCTTTCAAAGTGCCTTTGATGGAAGTAAAGTGAACCCGTGCTTCTCTTGATGGAAGTAAAGTGAACTAGTGCTGGTGCAGGTCCCCTGCTATAATGGTGATCACTAATGACTCCAAACAGTAGTCTCACAGAACTCTCACCTCCATATACATGTAATTGGGCATAATCAATACTGTCTCCCTCCTCTGCACTGGCCCATCCACTGTATGTTTCTATCGTCTCCTCCACGTCTCCACCAATGTGTTGATGTTAATGATCCTAAAGGAAGGGGGGGGAGAGGGGGGTTGGCGCAACTCCAGTGGGGATGTCAGATCGGGAATAAGAGGAGAGAAAAGGCTCCAATAGTGTAGTATTTAAAATTGAAGAGTTTATTAATAATGGTAATGCTCGTACATAAAATAAAGATAAAAAGGAAGTCAATAATAACCAACGCGGCACGATACGCCGCCTTACTGTTGCTCCGGTACTTCCGGTCTGCGGTGCCTCGCAAATTCCCTACGGCGTTACGTCACGTACCTCGTGACTTCATCAGGGGAGCCTGATTGGCTGTCGAGGCTTTGTTTTTATTTGTGTGCACCGGAAGTAGTTGTTCGGCCATTTTCTTGTAGCCTAGTGTATATACATGGGCGCCGCCATGTTTGCTCATGTTATAGAATGGCGAAATTATCTATAGAGATGCGCCCAGCTATCCTACTAATATTAGTAATTATTTACTTTCTGAATAAGGTCTAAACCAAGATTTATAAGATCTTAGTCTGCCATAAGAGGAATGTCTATAGAGAATGTACCAAATCAAAAAACCTGCAGTTATCTGGCTGCATGTTAATATGGGTCACGGGACAATCAAATAGAATAACGTCTTAGGGGAACAGACACCCATCTCTAAATCACTCTTAATAAAAATGACATGAATCTATATAGAATATAATTGTTATCTAACTTGAACAATTACTATATCACCTAAAATTACTGCATTGGATAAATGTTTGGCCATATAGTGCACAGTAATCATATATGTGAAAAAATGGGCCGTGGTGAGTGTAAATTGCTCTAGGGTATTGATCTGATATATGGGGCTCAGACACTGAGTTCAGCTCGTAGGCCTCCGCAAATCGCATGTACCCATGGAGTAGCAATAAATACTTACACAACACTACATCAATAAAATATGCATAAAAATGTATATAAAAAATATAAAAAATATAAAAAAATTAAAAAATATATATATGTTGTATAGAGTCTGATCACAAGGAACTAATCATGGAATAACCATGATATATGTGAGAATGTGAGGAGGGGGGGGGGTACATAGTTACCTACATATATAAATAATGACTAAAAGTAATTATAATGGAAGTCTTAAAATATAGTGAATATTATTAATTAGGATATTGATGTGGATAATTGACTAAAAATTGCTTAAAAAGCAATTCAGGTCAAATTCCACATTCATTCCCCCAGGCACTAAAGTTCTTAAGGTATGGATCCATTTGGACTCCTTTTGACTAATAGTCCTGATTTTGTGACTTCCTCTCCAATTGGCTTTATATTTATCTATCCCCCAAAATTGTAGCTGAGAGGGGCCCTTGTTGTGAAACTGTGCAAAGTGTCTAGAGACATTATGTTTGGGGAACCCATTGGTGATGTTCTGTACATGTTCTTTTATGCGAACCTTCAAGGCCCTTTTGGTTCTCCCTACGTACTGAAGATTACAGCTGCATTGTAGTACATATACTACACCTTCTGTGTGACAGCTAATAAAGTCTTTGATTTTGAATATTTGTCCTGTGTTGGTTCCTGTAAACTCAGTGCGTTTGCCTTGAAACTTTTTTGCATGACGACAAGCGTAACAGTTTCTGCATGGAAAGAAACCTATCCCATTGAAAAATGAAAAACTTGGTTTTGGGGGGGAGACCACCACTGATTTGGTGATGATGTCTTTCAATGTCGGAGCTCTTTTGTAATTAATTGATTTCAACAATAAGAGCATAGAAGCGGTTAAATTTTTGTTGAAAAGAAAACAAAAGAAAACCAGAATAATACAACAACAAATAGATGAGATTAAGATCCAATTAGAACCATATAGGGAATCCACAGAGTTTAATAAACTCGCTACACAATTGAACAAAGATTTAATAACCAAAGATTTAGAAGTCCAACAAAGAAAAATAAAGAAGTTCCAGCGAGATATAACTGATTATAAAGAGGATCATGTTTTTAAATGGCAACAAAAAGTGGAGCCCGTGCAACCGAGCTCCACTTTCTCCACACCAGTGAGAGAAGTCAAAATACAGGATCCTACCATACTACATGAGAGAAATACACCAAGATGGGATAATCAACAACCACCCAGATCCCACTATGATACACGTAATGACAGTTATCATCAACCTCACATGCCTAAAAAACTATGGAAAAAACCTTTTAAAAAATATAAAAAATCATACTGGCAAAATCATGATAGAAACCAAAGAGACAATAGAGGACCCCCGCAGGGGCCAGAATATGGAGGACAGAGAGAGTATAGAGGACCTCCACCAACATATGACTATCAAGTATACCAAAATAGAACACCTATAATGACACATAATAGATATGACCCAATTGGGAACCAACAGGACCATTATAGCTATGAACAACGATATCATACACATCAACCCCAATATGATACACAACGCCCTTTTGTGGACAGGGAGAGGAGGGATCACTCTCCCCGGAGACAAGTGCAAGATCCCATCTGATCACCCAGAAGATCGTCTCGGGAGGACAGAGTAAGAACAAGTCCCACTCAAAGAGAGGAAACAGAGCAGGAAAGAGACTTAAAAAGAAAAAGATACGGATAGGAGAAAATGTTGTTAATTTGAGTGGCACTGCTTAACAAAAGAAGAACTCGCAGTCCTCACTAATGGATTGAAACATGCACCAGTCAAAAATCTCAACAAATTTGACACGTATGTTGGAATACAAAAATACATAAGAAAGATGAATATTAAAAAATACATCTTGAACAATCCATTCCCAACAACATCCAGTCTTGATAGATCACAAACTAGAATAGCACAGAGCACTTTACGAAATAATTACATTTTTAATCCTCAGGTATCAAATGGTCAAAATATAGAGGTCTTCAAAAGATTAGTTCTACAAGATCTTGAATCTCTTGAACTAAAGAAAAAATATGACCCGGCACATTTGAAGAAAGGAATGAAACTCTTGTCAGATTGAAAAGATATATTTATACGCCCCGCAGACAAAGGTGGGGCAGTAGTAATCCAAGGAAAGGAGCAATATTTAAAAGAACTAGAAAGACAGTTATCACAAGAAGAGACCTACACCAAACTACTGGGAAATCCAACCCATAAATACAAAAAAGAACTTAAACTGTTAATAGATTTAGGAGTCAAGAACATTCTAAATGCAAAAGAATCTAGATACCTAATACCCGAAACATGCAGAATCCCCATAATATAGACAGTCCCTAAAATCCATAAGGACAGAAATAACCCTCCGGGAAGGCCGATTGTCAATGGCATAGAGTCATTAACATTGAGACTAGGACAGTACATAGATTTTTTTATGCAGCCAGCAGTCCAGAATACCCGAGCTTACCTCAAGGATACAAAACATCTATTACAACTAATAAATACCATACCAGTACTAGAAGGGCGTACGTTACTAGCCACTGCAGATGTAACATCTCTATATACGATTGTCCAACATCATGAAGCCTGCCACGCCACAAAATGGCTTTTAAAGAAACATTGTGAATTGGTCTGCAAACAAAGAAAATATTTACTAAAGAGTTTAGATTTTTGCCTGAAGTATAATTACTTTTGGCATGACCAATCATACTATAAACAAAGTATAGGTATAGCCATGGGTGCAAAATTTGCACCTAGTGTAGCAAACGCATTCATGGCACAATGGGAGGAAGAGGTGGTATATGAGAACTCCCCTCCAGAATTAACCCTATACAAACGCTATATAGATGACCTTATCATCGTATGGAATGGCAGCAGAGAAAAACTAGTAGACTTTCTAGAAACATTAAATAATAATGCTAAGAACATCAAATTGGAACGGAACATAGATACCAAAACAATAAATTTTTTGGACCTGACCATACAATTGGAGGGAGATAAAATAACCACCAAAACTTTTTTTTAAACGGTAGACACGAACAGCTATTTATCAATAGCTAGTTGTCACCATAGAGCGTGGTTATATAATATCCCCAAGGGCCAACTGGTACGCATAAAAAGAAACTGCACCAATGAAGAAGACTTTAATCAACAAGCCGAAGCAATAGGCAAGAGATTCATAGAAAAGGGATATGAAAACAGTTGGATAAAAAAACAAATACAAGATGTAGGTGAGATGGATAGAGGAAAGATGCTACAAAATAAGGAGAAGGATTCCTCTTTCCAAAGTGCTCCCTGTCTAATTTTGGATTACAATGTGCAATACAAAGATGTATCTAGATTAATTGAACGACATTGGCACATTTTAAAGAATGACAAGGACCTTAAACATATTTTACCTGATAGGCCGAAAATCAATTACAAAAGAGCTCCGACATTGAAAGACATCATCACCAAATCAGTGGTGGTCTCCCCCCCAAAACCAAGTTTTTCATTTTTCAATGGGATAGGTTTCTTTCCATGCAGAAACTGTTACGCTTGTCGTCATGCAAAAAAGTTTCAAGGCAAACGCACTGAGTTTACAGGAACCAACACAGGACAAATATTCAAAATCAAAGACTTTATTAGCTGTCACACAGAAGGTGTAGTATATGTACTACAATGCAGCTGTAATCTTCAGTACGTAGGGAGAACCAAAAGGGCCTTGAAGGTTCGCATAAAAGAACATGTACAGAACATCACCAACGGGTTCCCCAAACATAATGTCTCTAGACACTTTGCACAGTTTCACAACAAGGACCCCTCTCAGCTACAAATTTTGGGGGATAGATAAATATAAAGCCAATTGGAGAGGAAGTCACAAAATCAGGACTATTAGTCAAAAGCAGTCCAAATGGATCCATACCTTAAGAACTTTAGTGCCTGGGGGAATGAATGTGGAATTTGACCTGAATTGCTTTTTAAGCAATTTTTTGTCAATTATCCACATCAATATCCTAATTATAATATTCACTATATTTTAAGACTTCCATTATAATTACTTTTAGTCATTATTTATATATGTAGGTAACTATGCCCCCCCCCCTCCTCACATTCTCACATATATCATGGTTATTCCATGATTAGTTCCTTGTGATCAGACTCTATACAACATATATATATTTTAAAAAAATTTAATTTTTTAAATATTTTTTATATACATTTTTATGCATATTTTATTGATGTAGTGTTGTGTAAGTATTTATTGCTACTCCATGGGTACATGCGATTTGCGGAGGCCTACGAGCTGAACTTAGTGTCTGAGCCCCATATATAAGATCAATACCCTAGAGCAATTTACACTCACCACGGCCCATTTTTTCACATATATGATTACTGTGCACTATATGGCCAAACATTTATCCAATGCAGTAATTTTAGGTGATATAGTAATTGTTCAAGTTAGATAACAATTATATTCTATATAGATTCATGTCATTTTTATTAAGAGTGATTTAGAGATGGGTGTCTGTTCCCCTAAGACGTTATTCTATTTGATTGTCCCGTGACCCATATTAACATGCAGCCAGATAACTGCAGGTTTTTTGATTTGGTACATTCTCTATAGACATTCCTCTTATGGCAGACTAAGATCTTATAAATCTTGGTTTAGACCTTATTCAGAAAGTAAATAATTACTAATATTAGTAGGATAGCTGGGCGCATCTCTATAGATAATTTCGCCATTCTATAACATGAGCAAACATGGCGGTGCCCATGTATATACACTAGGCTACAAGAAAATGGCCGAACAACTACTTCCGGTGCACACAAATAAAAACAAAGCCTCGACAGCCAATCAGGCTCCCCTGATGAAGTCACGAGGTACGTGACGTAACGCCGTAGGGAATTTGCGAGGCACCGCAGACCGGAAGTACCGGAGCAACAGTAAGGCGGCGTATCGTGCCGCGTTGGTTATTATTGACATCCTTTTTATCTTTATTTTATGTACAAGCATTACCATTATTAATAAACTCTTCAATTTTAAATACTACACTATTGGAGCCTTTTCTCTCCTCTTATTCCCGATCTGACATCCCCACTGGAGTTGCGCCAACCCCCCTCTCTCCCCCCTTTCCTTTAGGATCATTAACATCTACACATTGGTGGAGACGTGGAGGAGACGATAGAAACATACAGTGGATGGGCCAGTGCAGA
This sequence comes from Rana muscosa, assembly GCA_029206835.1. Taxonomy (NCBI): domain Eukaryota; kingdom Metazoa; phylum Chordata; class Amphibia; order Anura; family Ranidae; genus Rana; species Rana muscosa. The sequence goes on along the minus strand of CM055116.1, from coordinate 347,656,423 downwards.
GGAGGGAGACAGTATTGATTATGCCCAATTACATGTATATGGAGGTGAGAGTTCTGTGAGACTACTGTTTGGAGTCATTAGTGGTCACCATTATAGCAGGGGACCTGCACCAGCACTAGTTCACTTTACTTCCATCAAGAGAAGCACGGGTTCACTTTACTTCCATCAAAGGCACTTTGAAAGACTATGTTAGATATATTGCCACATCAACAGTATTTGGCAATTTTTCTGGGACACTAATTTTAATTTGAATTTTTCATTTTTATTTTTATTTTAATTTTAATTTTACCTAGTATCACTTTAGCAATGTTGCACTAATGTGAACCATTTCTGCACTAGCACTTTGTATATTTTTGAACACGTATGTATTATATTTTCACTTTAGTGGATTTATATATATATTTATAGTTGTATTTGATTTATTTGCACCTAGTGGTTGTTACACCAGATAGAGGATGTGTGTTGGTATTTAGCGCGAAAACACTTTTTTATTTACTTTAATTACGGTGTAAGGTGAACACTTTAAGTTTTTGCAGCCATTTGCACTCAAAGCACTTTGATTCACATTTTTTTACTCATCAGTAGCGCGAAAGATCCACCTTTATTAGAAATGGTTTAATGTCTTTATGTAAGTCGTCTCTAGATAGAAGTTTTCAGTTTTTAAAGAAATGTTTAGTCAAAATTTCTTTGTGAGACCAGCTATATGTTAGAAAGTTTTTCTCCAGACCTGGGGGGAAATCTGGGTTGTTTCTTAGTGGTGTGAGAGGGCTTTGCCATGGTGATGTGTTGATGGTTTAGAAGGTGTTATGAAAGATTTCTAGTGTGGGACCTATGAGAGGATGTGATTTGATGTATTTTGAATGATATTTGGGGTGAATCCAAGGTAGAGGCTTTATCTCTTGGGGGAACTGTATTTGTTCCAATGTCACCCAGTCTTTTACTGTTTGGTGTATGTTCCAGTCCACTATCAATGTTAAAAGAGTTGCTTGATGGTATTTCCTAAGATCAGGTAATGCTATTTAATTTAATCTAGTAAATTTGATTCTGGGAGGTTTGCCCCTCCAAATAAAGAGGGAGCATGCCTTTCGAAAGGATGTAAAAAAATAAGATGGCAGTCTAATGGGAATTGTTTGCATGACATATAGGAATCTAGGTAGTATTGTCATCTTTATTAGTGAGGCTCTCCCAAACAAAGATACATTTAAAAAGTTCAATTTCTTTAAGTCTTCATGAGATTCTTTTAGTATGGGTATGTAATTTAGTTGATAGAGGTTGTTTAGATTTGAGGGAATTTCAATTCCTAGATATGTAATATTTTGTTTGGCCCAAGTGAATGGGAAAAAAAAATTACACAAAAATTATGTAAATATTTGTTAATTGATGAATATTAGATTAAAGAAAACTTTCTAACAATAACAACAAAGGACACTGAATGAATCAGTTTTATTCAGTAAAAATGGTTGCTTATATTAATGGTAACAACGTATTGCTCTGGTCACAGTATGTTAAAAAAACATTGTAAAGAAAACTGAAAAAAAAAATGTTATAAAAAAGATAATCATTTAAAAAATATATATACATTTAATTATTTTTTTTACATACTATCACCAGTCAGTGTCCCTGATCACCAGCACGCCATTTATATGATAACACTGATAATATAGACTAGCGTGGATAGACATGTGCATGACAAAAAAATCTGTTTTGTTTCCTTTCGTTTAGATGAGTTAATCTAGTTATTTTGTTTTGTTAAATTCTATCAATTCGTTCAATTCGTATTTTGAATTTATATTCTGAATTTGTTTAGTCTTTTTTCTAATTTTCTTGGACTTTACTGATTTTTTTAATTCAAAGTGTTCGAATCGATAAAGTTTGAATCGGTCAAATCGAAAATGTTATATTTTTTTCGATTCTAATGCGGCAAAGTGAACAAAGGAAAGATCTTCATAAAATTATTTCAAATCACCTTTGGCTTAACAAAAACATTATTATTTTGAAATGATACTCTAATAACACACGCAGTCTTTGATTTCAGAAATATGTTTACAGTTCAAATTAGAATGGAATTCAATGTAAAATTTGATTCAAATTTCAATTAGAATTTTGAAAATTCTGACAAATTTTGTTTTGTTATTCGGAGAATTCTGTAAACTTTGTTTATACTGTAATTCAGGTATATCCAAATCTCTGAATAATGAAAAATGTGTCTGAATATTAATTCGGAACTAAACAAATCGCACATGTCTAAATATCATCACACAGGGTGACACCACAGTAAGAGGGAAATGGATTATTCTATTATTACATCGTATTGGTGTGGGTCAGCGTACCCAACACTGACATCCCAAAAAGGTAGGTACTTAATGCGACCACAAATGGGAATATTGTGAAAATAATCTTTATTATGGATTTCAAAATGAGAAAAAAGCACAAAAAGGCTCTTTACACCTCTACCAACACTAAAAATTACAATGTTGTTAATTGTACATTACAGAGTTCAGGATACTCAGTATGATATACAGTAAAACCCTGGTTTGAGAGTAACATGGTTTGAGAGCATTTTGCAAGACAAGCAACATTTTTAAATAAATTTTGACTTGATATACAAGTGATGTCTTGATATACAAGTAGCGTCATGTTACAACTGAGTATAAAAGAGAAGAGAGGCTCCTCTAAGTGTAGCAATATTGTTACATGTATTGAAGGTACGACATTTAGCTACACTTAGAGGCGCCTCTATTCTCTTTTATAATCTGTAGCTCTTGCTGGATTTTGCTTCTAATCCCCTTGTGGAGGCTTCCATTTGTGGATAGACATTTTATGATTACACAACCTATTACATTGCTATAATCTTTTTATATGGACTGTAAACTTAAGGACCTATGAATAAATGGTTGTGGAACAAATCATTTGAGTTTCCATTATTTCTTATGGGGAAATTTGCTTTGATATACAAGTGCTTTGGATTACAAGCATGTTTCTGGAACAAATTATGCTCGCAATCCAAGGTTTTACTGTACTGTTAAGTACATTAAACCGTAACTGCACTTTTTTTGAGAAAAAAAACATTCCCCTCTGTGTGATCTATGTACAGTAGGGATTCTAACAAACTTTTTTGCAGATTCCTAAATTTTGTTATTCTGAAGAAATCACTTTGTTTCTCTGTGCCCCTGTTCCGAGTGAGTCTACGGGGAATGGTTTCATAATTATCAAACAGCTTCTGCTGCAGCTGTAAGGCTTTAATGAGGAAAACTTCAGGGTCTGCATTTCTTTACACTGTGACGTCAGCGCGTTTACCTCCCGATGCACATTTCGTGTCAAAACATGTCGTCAATGGGGCCGTGTTTTGACACGAAATGTGCGTCGGGAGGTGAATGCGCTGACGTCATCACCAAGAGACAGGTGACTGCAGACCGGCCGGTTGTTCTATGACTTTTTAAACGTCCATTTTGTAAGTGTTTCTGCTTATTTTAAATAAATGTTTTTTAAACGGTAACACGCTATTGAGCATTCTTACTTTTTGGACCATTCGTGTGCTGATGTCATCTCCTGGCTGACCGCATTGGATCCGGTTATCCCCATTGGAGGAACCAGACTGTTGATGGGCTTGTTATTCCCTTACCTCTGGTAAGCAGTGTATTCAAATGGTGGTGGATCACGGGTGTTGCATGAATAACTAGAGCATCAATCCTCAACTTCTTCTACCCCTTCCACGGTCACATCTCCATCTTGGATTCTTTTTAGCATTTTGGGACTCTATTCATATTAATAGTTGGTGCACTTGCCTTCACGTATGGGCTTATATTATGCATTTTTTCATTACTTATTAGGACTGGTTTGTCACTGGTCTTCTAATTATTAGCGCAGCTGTTTATTGTTTCTTCTGGTATTTTTATGTTATCACATAATTACAGTTGCTGCTTGTTATCTTCTTTTTATTTCAGTTAGCGCAGTTTATTTTCTTTCTATTTTATAACAGAAACAAGTAAAAATGCATTTTTTTACAGAATTTTCTTTTGTGTGAAAAAAAGGACAACAATTTCATATGGGTACAGTGTTGCATGACTGAATAATTGTCATTAAAAATGTGAGAGCAGGGGCGCATGCGCGGCTTTCCGACATGGCGGACGTGCTCTGAGTGAGCTCCGGGTCTCCGCCGCTCTTCGTGACCTCCGTATAGCTTCATTAGCCTCCAATTAATTCGGGGGTAGGCCTGATACTCCGCTCTACTCCCTGGGCGCCCCATGGGAAAGATTGGCCAGCAGAAGCGCAACTATAACCCGCTGTTTGGGCCGCGAACAGGAACGGAGATGGAACGCTTCATTACTAGGCCGCAATCCGCGGCCTCGATTTCGCAAGCAGACCCCTTTGCCGCGATGGATCCGTTCATTGATGCGGAGGAACCGGGACTCCCTGGGCTTACGAACGCGCCGATTGTGAGCCCCGCCACACACGCACCTCAGGAGATTCTCACTCCTGACATTTTAGATAAAAAATTGGATTCCAAGCTGCAGCACCTGCTCCTACAAATCACCCGGAACATTGCGGCAGAGGTGAGCAAGATCTCAGCTGAACTGAGGGGGGAAATTACTCAAATTGGGGAACGTGCTGATGCATTGGAACACAAGTTTGATGAGATGGTGAACTATGTGCAGGCAATTGAGGAAGAAAACTACAATCTTAAACACTCTGTCTCCCAATTGCAGCTTCAACAGGAGGATTTAGAGAACAGGGAGAGGCGCCAAAATCTGCGCTTCCGTGGTATCCCTGAGTCGGTGGGGGACTCCTCCCTACGCTCATATCTCTTGGGGCTTTTTAATGTTCTAGCTCCCTCAGTAGCGGATGTGGATTGGCGTTTGGACAGGGCTCATCGCTCCCTGGGCCCAAAACCCCCGTCGGGGGCCAGACCCAGAGATGTAATCGTGAGGTTTCATTATTATGACAGCAAGGAAGCCCTGGTCCTGGCCACACGTAATAAATCCCAGCTTTCATATAAGGAGACGAAGCTACAGATCTTCAGTGATCTCTCTCCCATTACTTTGGCGAAAAGGAGAAATCTGCGTCCGATTACAACTCACCTACAGCTACACAAAGTCCTTTACTACTGGGGCTTTCCCTTTCGCCTCATTGTGTCTAAAGATGGTGTTCAGCATAGTTTGCGTGACCTACAAGAGGGTAAAGCGTTTATAAAAAGCCTTGGTCTCCCACCTCTGCCTGAAGAGGACCCTCATCTTGCTCCTGCTCAAGCTCGTCCATTTCCACCCACTCCCAGTCACCTCTGGACCCCTGTGAGGAGCCAATCGAGGAAACATCTCTCCACCCCTCAGCGCCCAAGATCCTCCAGACAACCTCCTTGATTTCCTTGAAGGGGGTGACCGGATCCCCATTTATCGCTCTTGTTTCTCCTCGTTGAGTCCTTGGAAGTCTTTCCGCTGCAATCTGGACTCTAGGTTTGGTTAACTACCCCCCCCACCTGTGTGGGGGGGAGTTCTTGGTATCTGTCCCATGGGGCAACAAAGTTTCAAAGTTTTGTCGTTTTTTTTTCTCCTTTTTAGTTCAAGGTTACGCCTTTTTCAAAATTGATGCTCTTTTGAAGGATTTTCTTTTGCCTAAGAAGATGCGGCGGACACAGCCCTGTTCCAAGACTTCCATGTTGGAGGCCCCCTTGTGCCCATACTGGTCCCTTGACGTTGTTCAGGGTCCCCTGAGTTGTCATAACACCTCAGGTTCTCAATTAATGTTTTTCTTTTTTTTTCTGTGGAATATATACTTCCTCATCTGGTTTTGCCCTTTTAATTATATGCTCATACGTCAGTTCTGCTGGTCGAGGTCCCTTTTTTCCTGTTTTTTTCCTTTTTTCTTTTTTTTTCTTTTGTCTGTATTTTTTAGTTTACCTAAGGTATACTGGTACTTTTCAAGGTATAATACTAACGAGAGACTTTGTTTTGTTTCTGTATGTACACCACTAATTTTTCCAAGTAGTGCAAGAATATGTCCTTGTAATTTTTATTTGCAAACACAGGCTACTTTGTTACAACTGTGCTTATGTCTCTGAGAATTATGTCCTTTAATGTGAAGGGCCTGAACTCTGTTCAAAAGCGCTGGATTGCTTTGAAGGAGTTTAGATCCTCAGGAGCTGATATAGTCATGCTCCAGGAAACCCATTTTAAGGCTAACGGCTCTTTAAAATTTGCTTCTAGGTTATATCCCAACTCCTTTCTTGCCTCTGACTCCACTGGCAAGGCAGGAGTTGCTATTCTGATTAAGAAAACATGTCCCATCAGGGTCAAAGATTCATATTCTGACCCTCATGGTAGGTTCCTTCTCTTGGATTGTGATTATATGTCCTCCTCTTTTACCTTAGCTAACATCTATGCTCCTAATACCGGTCAGGTTGATTTTCTGACTAAGGTTTTAGATATGCCTCAGTGTCGCCCTCAACCCTTCATGATAGTGGGGGGGGACTTCAATCTCGTCATGTCCCCTACTAGAGACAGGCTAACTATTCCTCTTGATACGCAGTCTAGAAAGGTAGTCTCCACAGCTAGATCCTTTCGTAGATGTATTAGATCCAATCAATTATTTGACTCATGGAGGATTAAACACCCCTCCGCTAAGCAGTATACTTTCTATTCCATGGCCCATAAAATGTTCTCTCGTTTGGATAATTTTTTTGTTTCAGCCCCACTCATCCCCCACATTACAGACTCAGACATATCTCCCATTACGTGGTCGGACCATGCCCCTATCACTTTGGATGTCCAAATGTCTCAAACCCCTTCTAGATCTTGTCACTGGCGGTTAAATGACCACCTTCTTCAATCTGAACCTTCCCGCACGACGTTAGCATCTGCACTGAAGGAGTTTTTCCTACTTAATTTAGGGTCAGTTGCGGATTTTTCCACGCTGTGGGAGGCACACAAAGCGGTTTTCCGTGGTGTGTGCATCGCGGAGGGTACTCGCCTGAAAAGGGATAGGAACAGCCTCCTGAAATCCTTGACGGCTGCCCTTGGGTTGGCCGAGTGCAAACTTCTGTGCAAACCCACGGTGTCGAAACTCCGCACTGTTATGTCTATCAGAGAACGAATTAAATCATTACATCAAGGTAAGGCCGCTAGATCTCTCCTATGGGCTAAACGAAAGTTTTATGAATTCTCCAACAAACCTCACAGGATGTTGGTCAATAAGCTCAGGCCACGCCCATTTCATTCCTTTCCAGATTTTCTCCTCCGTGCGGATGGAACTAGGACCCACTGCCCTCTTGAGATGTCTAAGATATTTGGTAGCTTCTATCGGAAGCTATACAGTTGTCTTACACCCGAAAATCACTTTAATTTCACGCAAGATAAATTCAATGACTTCTTTACAGGCCTAAAACTCCCGAAAATTTCCACATCGAATCTGGCGGAACTGAATACTCCCATAACTACCGAGGAACTTCATAATGTACTTAAGGAACTCCCACTTCATAAATCCCCAGGCCCTGATGGACTCCCCTACTCATATTATAAATCTTTTGAAGATATCTTGTCTCCTCATTTACTGTCCCTCTATGGTACCCTCCTTAAAGGACATCCTCCGCACTCTCAGTTTTCCCACTCCTATATCTCTGTAATACCTAAGCCGGGTAAGGACCCCTCTTCCCCTGACAACTATAGGCCTATAGCACTTTTAAATTCAGATTACAAGATTTTCACCAAAATCCTTGCGTCCAGATTATCCAAATATATCCCCAAATTGATTAATAGAGACCAGGTGGGCTTTGTCTCGGCGAGACATGCTGGCGATAATACTCGCCGCACGGTTGACTTGATTGATCTTTTGAACAGATCCTCACACCAAGCATTGGTTCTCAGCCTGGATGCGCAAAAAGCGTTTGACAGGCTGAGCTGGCCCTATATGTTCTCGACACTCCGGTTTTATGGTTTCAGGGGGCCTTTTCTAAATGCATTACACGCATTATACTCCCAAGTTACAGCACAAGTCCAGAAGTCTTCTTTTCTGTCGCCCCGCTTCCCCATGTCCAATGGTACTCGCCAGGGTTGCCCTCTTTCCCCATTGCTTTTTATACTATGCTTGGAGCCCCTGGCTGAGGCCATCCGTTCCCATCAGGACATTCGTGGGGTTGTGATGCGACAGAGGGAATACAAACTTTCGCTATTTGCTGATGACATTCTGCTTACTATTACTCACCCTTTGCTTTCCCTCCCATCTCTACACAACCTCCTTAATTCCTTTGGTGCTATTTCTGGTTATAAAATAAACACTACAAAAACTGAGGCCCTTCCTATCCATATCCCTCCCACATTACTGTCCCAACTTATGACTTCTTACCGCTACAAGTGGTGTTCCATCTCCCTCAAATATTTAGGGGTTCATCTCACCCCTATGTACTCCACTCTGTATTCAGTAAATTTTCCTCCCTTATTTTCGGACATCAAAAAATCATTACAAAGTTGGGCCAAATATCCTATCTCCCTTTTAGGGAGGATTAACGTATTGAAAATGTCCATTTTGCCCCGGCTATTATATTATTTTGAGACATTACCAGTCGCTATACCTATGTCTCAACTCAAATCCCTCCACAGATCCTTTTCAAATTTCATCTGGAACGACAGGGCGCACCGCATTCCCAGTTCCGTGGTTTTCGCGTTGAAATCCAGGGGAGGCCTGGGGGCCCCAGATATTCTTAAATTTTACTATGCCACTCACCTTAGGATGATAGCTTCCTGGTCTACCCTTCATGCCCCTAGCCATTGGTCTGATATAGAGAAGGGAGTGCTTTTTCCGGTTCATCCCTGTTCCTTGATTTGGTCTCTTTCCCCTCATATAGATCCTGTTTATAGACGTCAATGTACAGCCCCTATGAACTTCACTCTATCAATATGGAGTAAATGCCTCAAATCATACCCCCTCATGTCTTCTTGCCCCCCCCCTTCTTAATGTTTTATTCAATCCGTCCATCCCTGATAGTCTATCACTAGGTCGGATATTCCCCTGGGTCGATGCTTCTTTGTTCCAGCTCCGCAATTTAGTGCATCCGGTAACTCGTAGGCTACACCCATTTGATTTTTTCAAAGAAAAGTTCCATATTCCTTCTCGACTTTTTTATTTCTATTTACAGATCAGGCATTTCCTTCACTCTAGATCTCCATCTTTGTCTTTGACCTCTCCTACCCCCTTTGAATATCTGTGTGCCCAAGGTCCCCATCAACTCCATTTGGTTTCCTCTATTCATCGTATCCCCCATGAGTCATTTATCCTCACTGAGGACACCCATCTGTATATGAAAAAGTGGGCCCAACTGCTGCAAAGACCCATAAGTTCTCAAATGTGGGACAGGATATGGTCCTCCGTCTCGAAATCTTCTAGATGTGTTATTCATAGGGAGACCTCAGTGAAGATCCTCATGTTCTGGTATAGGACCCCTGAACTTATACATAAATACGACCCCTCAATTTCGAGGAATTGTTGGCAATGTAATAAGGAAATAGGGTCATTGTATCATATTTTTTGGCAATGCCCTTTGATTCAGCCCCTCTGGTTGGATGTCATGAGGCTGATCCAGAGGGTGGTGGATGTCTCCTTGCCGCTTGATCCTCTACACTATTTGTTGGGTCTCCCCTTTAAGGGCATAACTAAAAACGGGAACAGACTGATTTCCTATATTCTGTTAGCTGCCAAGAGACTGATCCCCCTTTGCTGGTTATCTAACTCCACCCCCCCTTGGTCCAGATTCCTCCAACTAGTTGCTGGGATACGTAGGATGGAATATCTGACGGCTTCTGTAAATGACGCATTGCCCCAATTTGATAAGATCTGGGATCTATGGGATGCCTCGGAATATGGAATGCATCCTTTGGCTAATAAGTCATGATTTGCCCAATCCCTTCCCCCCTCTCCCCCTTCTAGTCTAATAAACCCGGTAATGCCTCACTTAGATTATGGTCCATACTCTGGTATTATCTTGACTTTCGTGTGGTTTTTTTTTTTTTTTTTTTCTTTCCCCCCCCTTTTTTTTTTATTTTTTTAATCTCTAAACTGTGACCTCTATCTCCTCTAGTTTCTTTGTTATGCATATGAGCCTTTTCTCCAACTTCCTTTGCTATACAGTTCACTCTTGTGTTCTGTATTTTTAGACACTTCGGCTGAAGTGTTCTGCCTGTAATGTACATTCTGATTTGCTTGAATTGCTTTGTAATTACTTTGTGATTATTGTCATTTTGCAAAAATTTTCAATAAAAATACAATTATAAAAAAAAAAAATGTGAGAGCACCGAAAGCTGAAAATTTGTTTGGTTAGGAAGGGGGTTTAAGTGCCCAGTGGGTAAGTGGTTAAGCTATATAATGGGCTAACATCAACTGAACATGTGTCGATCTGTGCTGCTGAAGCAGGAGTGGATTGGTGAAACACTGGCGGTGCAGTGGTATACTACCGAGACCTAGTGTCTCCCACTATGAGTGACATGGGTCTCACAATGTCACTGACCGGGTATCAACCAACGGACAAGTGAGTTTGTATGCCCCTGTGAGAGTTGCAAAGCTTGGGGTTTACGCTTTCCTTATGACAAGCTTAATCAGCCAACCTGTCACACACGTGGGCAGCATGTTTGTTTCAACTGAGCCTATGGGACTAAAGGCATCCTGATTTATCACTGGGAAGGATCCCTGATTCAGTATAGGCATACCCCACTTTTAAGTACACAATGGGGTTTATTTATACTAAAGCTAAAAAGTGCAAAATCAAGCTCACTTCTGCATAGAAACCAATGAGCTTCTAACCCCAGCTTGTTCAATTAAGCTTTGGTAATAAAACCTGGAAGCTCATTGGTTTCTGTGCAGAAGTGAACCTGATTTTGCGCTTTCCAGCTTTAGTAAATAAACCCCATAGTGTACTTAAAAGTGGGGTATGCCTGTATTGCATGGCTCATGTGTTTCTATCTCAGTGCTGCCATAGTGACTTAACTAGCTGTGAGGACTAACAGTGTTGAAGCATGCATGCAGTATGTACACAATGTTTTTGGAACTGTCATATCATTGCTAATGACGCGGCTGTAGAATTTAATTACCCTGGCTGTCATATACTTGGATTGACCTTCAGCAACTTTTAGGGGGAAGGAATACCTCTGTGTTTAAATGTTCCTGTGCAGTTATCTTACCATCTGGTCACTAAGGTCTCATGTACAGTGCTGGTAAACAGAAGTTTAGGAGCAGTTGGGCATTTTTTTCAACAGCTCCTAAACTCTCCTCTATGTTATCTTATCAGTACATGTACACAGGGTCATTTACAGTCGTTTCTAGGCATTTGAGTTTAGAGGCTTTTTTTGGAATGCAAAAAAATGGGTTCAGAAGCTGAGTTTAGAGGCATTTCAAGCGCCAAATGCTTCTAAATGTGGCTAAACACTGTAACTTGCGTTTGGCCGCGTTTTGTTTACAGGCGTTTTGTTTTTGGCTATTTTGAAAAAAAAAAACACTTCTAAACGGAAACGTGGCTCAACGCAGCATGTAAACACGGCAAAAACATCCATGTACATGAAGCCTTATTCTTTTGATGCTCCCTGGGGAGCAATAAGCCTGCCTTAATAGCTTCAGCCCTTACAGTTAATGCACCTTTTGCTCACTAACAATTAACTACATAGGTTGTTGTATCAATGGCTATTTGTATATTCTTTAATGATAATGTGTTTGCAGTCACTGTTACTTCACCACCTCATGCGTTTCCATTTTATATTGCATGCATTTTGATACACAAATAAAGTATATACTCTGTTGTGAGCTTGGAAACATTGATAGTGGTTGTTGTGATATGGTGACCATACATGTTGCTGAGTTAAGACAATTTTTTAGTGTTGGGTGGAGGTGTAGATTCCCTTCTTGTGCTTTTTTTCTAATTTTGAAGTCCATAATAAGGAATATTTTTTACAATATTACAATTTGTGGCCGCATTAAGTAACTACTTTTTTCGGGGTCTTTCCCCTATGTTTTACTTATATGATAACGCTATACTACACTGGTATTTTTTTTTATGTCTTCCTTTTCCAAAACAAGTGACAAAAAAATTACAATATGAAAAAACTTGCCACACCTCCAATACCTTGGACTGTCTACTTTCCAAAAAGTTGTCATTTGGGGGCATGTGTAATGTCCTGGCATTTTCCGGCCTCAAGAAATGAGATCTGGTGTCAGTACATCAGGATTGATTAATTTTCAGATATACAGTATATACCATAGTTTGTGGACTCTATAACTTTCCTAAAGACTAAATAATAAACACAGACTTGGGTTATTTTCACCAAGGAAATGTAACAGATTACATTTTGACCTAAATATACGAAGAAGAATAATAAGAGGGGAGGAAGTTTGGGACTTTTGTAAAATCTTTTTATTGAAGTTTTATAGACACATACATTTTGCCCACACATAGGCACAACATCTGCCCACGTAGGGGCCGTTACCCTGGTTCGGCAACATACCGCCACAGGGCAACAAATAACACATACACTTTAACTTAACTTACACTATAACCCCAAACTGGGGGAGAGGGTCCATTCAAGATAAGTCATGCTCAAAGTGATATCAATAGAGGAGGGTAGCCTGAAAAACTTGTTTGGGTTAATAAAGTGATAATCTAATGATACATTACAAGTTTAGGTATTGGTCACTATGTCACTTGCCGTGCTTCTGTCCTCTAGCCAACAACTCCACACCTTTTCAAATTTGTGCGGACAACCTCTGGACGAATAAGTGGCCCTATATAGGGGCAAACTGGCATTAACTAATCTTTTCCAGAATTTAACAGAGGGGGGAGACGGTTGTTTCCAGTTCATCGTAATGGCTTTGCGCGCATAGCATAGTAGCAGGGATATGAGTGTTTTTCTGGCTCTGATCATTAGCAGTTGATCAACTAGTCCTAGCAAACAGTATATAGGTTCATATGGGACGCAAGTCCCAGTGGCCTTAGTGATCACCCGTAGCACTTCGTTCCAATAGGGTACGATTGCTGGGCAAGCCCAGAAAATGTGGAAGAAACCCCCTGGTTGGTAGGAGCAACGCCAGCACTCCGGAGAATGCTCCGGCGACATCTGGTGTAGCCTGTGAGGTGTGTAGTGAGCTCTGTGTACAATTTTATATTGGACTAATTTATCCCTCGCTGAGACCAGTGGGGAGAAGGGAAAGTCCCAAACCTCCCTCCAGTCGTCTTCGTCCAGCCCCGGTATGTCCTCCACCCATTTCCTGCGAAGGGAAGACAGCTCGGGGATAGCAGCAACCAGCAGGGATCCATAGATCTGAGATGTGGGCTTCTCCAGGTCTTTCACCCGGATGGTAGATTCCAGCTCGGAGTATGCCAGTTCAACTGGCCTGCTCAAAAATTGGCACCTGTAGGCATGTGCAATTTGGAGATATCTAAAATGGGCTCGTTCAGGCACGTTAAATTTGGCGCATAAAGTGTGAAAGGGGGTGAGATCTCCGTTGGTGATGATATGTTTGAGGGTCAGTATTTTGTATTTGGCCCGGGCCTGCGGATCTGGGATAGTGTGGAATTGCGATAGGTTAGGATTCAGCCACAAGGGGATGTGAGGAGACCAAGAGTTCGGCTGGGGTGCCCTCAGCGCCTCACCCGCCTTCCATGCCCGCATAGTGGTACGCATCGAAGGGGTGAGATTGTGGGGCGTTTTAGGCCCCCTGAATAGCAGCCCCTCCAGTGCCTCCAAGGACCCCACTATGGCTGCCTCCAGCACCGTTGCAGAGTTGGTCAGGTCCGGTCATAACCACCAATGGGCGGTCACAAGCTGAGTGGCCAAATAATACTTGTAACAATCAGGGAGGGCCAGGCCTCCACTGTCCACAGGCCTGGTCAAGGTGGAATATTTGAATCTAGGTGGCCTGGACCCCCAAATAAAGGAGAGGAAGAGTTGCCTGAGGGAATTAAAGAAAACTTTAGTCAGCCAGTGAGGGGAGTTCCGAAAAATGTATGTGAGTTTAGGGAGGACTTTCATCTTGAGCAAGTTAATACGCCCAATGTGAGAAAGGGGGAGATTACTCCACGCCTTAAGTTTGGCTTTAATGGCTACCAAGACAGGGTCGAGATTAAGCCGCACAAAGTCCCCACTCTCTCTCAAAACAACAATTCCCAAGTAGGTGAACCGCTCAACCCATTGAAGCGGGAGAGAGGAGGGTGAGGAGGACCTGGCCCCCGCATCCACTGGAAACAACTGCGACTTGTGCCAGTTCACTCTCAGCCCCGTGAAGGCGGCGAAGGCATCCATGATACTAAGTGCGCCCCGCAGAGAGTCACCAGCATCATTCAAGAACAGGAGCATATCGTCCGCGTAGAGAGCCACTCTCTCCTCCAGCCAGCCCACCCTAAGACCACGGACCTCGGCCGAGCTCCTAAGGGCCTCAGCAATAGGCTCCATGGCCAGGGCGAACAGGGCCGGGGAGAGAGGGCATCCCTGTCTGGTGCCCCTCTGCAGGGGGAACGGAGGAGACAAGGAGCCATTCAGCTTAATGCATGCTGTGGGACCAGTGTAAAGCGTGCGTATTCAACCTATGAATTTTAACGGGAACCCCATTCTTCTAAGCACCTTCCACAAATAGACCCATTCCACTGTGTCGAATGCCTTCTCTATATCTAAGGTGGCAATGGTTCTAGTACCTTGGTTAGTATGGGGGGCATGAATATTAGTGAATAATCTGCGTATGTTAATGTCTGTAGATCTACCGGGCATAAAGCCCGTTTGGTCAGAGTCAATCAGGGATTTTATTACTACGTTAAGTCTAGTGGCCAATAGCTTGGTCAAGATTTTAAGGTCACAGTTGAGAAGTGCAATTGGCCTGTAGAAGGCGCATAACTTAGGGTCCCTATGGGGCTTTGGAATGAGAACTACGTGGGCTTCTCTCATAGAGGGCGGTAAGGAGTCTTGGTTCAAGCAAGCTTGAAACATCTGAGCTAGTTTGGGGGCAAGCAATTCTGCGTGGGCCCTATAGTACTCAATGGGCAGGCCGTCCGGCCCTGGGGTTTTACCTGCCGGAAAAGACCTAATGGCCAATGTGACCTCTTCTGGAGTGATTTCCGAGACAAGGAGTTGCCTCTCCGTGTCAGAGAGCCATCCCAGGGCTAGCGTGTCCAGTAGGGAGATCATAGGTGTAGGGTCAAACCCATCAGGAAGTGAAGAGACATACAAGGAGGTGTAAAATGTGGTGAACGCAGCCAGAATATCCTCCTGAGAGGTGACCAAAGCGCCATCTGTCGTGAGGATCTCCGGTATAACCACTGAGGGCCTGTCCTGCTGCGTAAGTTTGGGACTTTAAATGAGGCACATAGGTGGAAAAAAAATCACTTGAAAAAAACAAGTTTTAATAAATAAACGTTAGACAAATGTCTCTGAATGTCCGGGAGCTGCGATGCGTCCCTGGCGCCCTCCCTCCTCCCCCCAGCTGGGTGCTGGTTTCATAGGGGGGTGGGCGGGCTTGTCCAGTCACGCATCGGCGCCACGCTTGGACGTCCTGCGTGTGATGTTGTCTCCAATGCCACTACGCCGGTGTCCCACTTCCACCTAATTGCGTGCATGTGGGGAGGTTGACCGCTCGCCTATATGGGGGCGTTGCCGCTCAGGGCGGGGATCCCTCTCCTTCCATCCATGCCAGCTTGACATTGGGGGCTTTGTCCATGGGGTGAGCTGGGTTCCAGCGTGGCTCCCCGTGTGGTTTTGGCGTCCTCATTCCTTGCTGTTCATTAGCTGCCGGGTCCACTATCACACCTCACTATCCCAGTAGTCCGCCGGCACATACCAGGTAATTATTATTTGGTTCCCTCTTTGTAGTTAGTGACCCCTTATTGATCCCCCTTCTTTTTTTTTATTATTAACCTCACATACATTTTCATTCCAGCTCCTTCATGTGCCTCTCATTCCTCGTATATTTTCACTTTTCAGCCTTACCTTTATTCTTCTCTCTTTTCTTTTCTTTTTCTCTTTTTCTCTCTTTCTTCCCTTTTCCACCCTTGTTTTCCATCCCCTTTCATACACTCCTTCCCCCTCACACCACCACCTCAGTGTTCTTTTCTTAGTCCACTACATCAACATACATTTTCCCATTCCCAGCACTTTTTCACTAAATAATTCCTCACACATTTCCCTATGTGTCCTTCTGGCATCGACCGCCAGTGCTAATGTGGGCGTTGTCTTCCCGCTGGAGGCCCATGTTGGTGTCCCTCTCCCTTTGGGTTCTTCGTCCCCTCAGCTCCTGGCAGAGATATGTGACATGCACCGCTGGTTCATTAAGTGCGCACTGTGTAAGTAGGAGCCTGGTCAATTCCTTCTTCCATGCCCCCTTATTTTTGATCTCTTCATACCCATTTATATGTTTTTTCCTTTTTTTTGTTCTTCCCTTTTTTTTTGAGAGAGTTTTGAATACCTCTTTTGGTCCTTATTTTTATGTATATTGTTTTTTCATATTTTATGCATCTGCTACTGATGAGGCGCTACAGTTGCCGAAACGGGTCGAGCCAATGGCCTTGTCAACCTATAGGCTACCCTAGATGCTTGATGTTATCATATATGATGTGATGTAGCTATTTTAATCATTGCTGTTAACTTATATCTCTATATGGAGCCTGCTGGCCGAGATATTTTGTATAACTTGTGTTTATTTATTAAAACTTGTTTTTTCAAGTGATTTTTTGTTCCACCTATGTGCCTCATTTAAAGTCCCGAACTTCCTCCCCTCTTATTATAAATTGATTAGGGATGGAGACATTTATCTAGGGTGTCTTATTTAAAGTCCCACTTTTCCCCTCCCCAATTCCCCCATTTATGAATATGAAGAAGAATATTTATTTGCACAATTTTTTTCACTGAATGTAGGCTAGGATACACTGGGAACACACAGCTGAACATTGAGAACACTGGAGATCATAGAAACAACACTGGGAGACACAGAGAAGTCCCTTGGGAACACTGGGTGTCCTGCTGTTAGTGTGTGAACACGCTCCAAGTGGCTTGGTAGAAAAGACCAGCTGGTGGTAAAGTTTGAATTATAGCAAATAAGATTAATAATAAGAAAAAAAAAGTAGGAGGAAACGAAGAATGAATTAATATTGCTTTATATGACAGAGTAAAAAAGGCAAAAATATTGCGCCAACCTCGCAAAAAACTTATATGTTAGCAGCCAACATAACAATCTGACAGAAAAAGTAAAAATTATATGAATATATAAATGTAGGCGCTATGTGAAATTCAAAAGTGAATTCAAATGTGTGTTGGGACTCAATGGAGAACCGAATGGCCTAATGAAGACCAAATGATAAACGTTGTAACAAACACGTGTGACGTGTATACTTAAAATAAATTCAAACAGTGGTACGGTGATATGTCACCGTGATCTAAGAGAACTACTGATACCCCTAGAAATAGATCAAAATAAAAGATGTAGTGACTCTTTACAGTGAACACTTATAAACAATCATAAGGAATCTATAACACCTATTGGTGCCTAAATCATATACAAAACTGTAAATCACCTATAAGGAACAGAACTATGTGACATATGAAATATCCACAAAGTTCAGTGCAAACAAAATTTTAAATGTCTCTAAGTACAGGTAGGAAAACAATATCCAAAAGTGGTCGTCTGTGGATATGCAAGTCCTGTTTCAAATGGTTCCTTGAAATAGATGGTTTGTATGCCAATATGATGTAACACCCGGGAGTGCCTTCACCATTGGGTCAGGGACAATAAGTAAGAAATAAATACTCTTACCAAGTGTTGTAGATCCAGCTCACCATATAGCGGTGGATCTATCAGGCTTATGTCCACGTCAGGGACCAGCAAATAGAAACCAAAGTTGTCCTCTCCTGTTGGTGGCGTCTTTCAATGTTTCCAAATGTGACTCGCTCCAGGTGTGGGTAATCAGCATATAGACCCGAAGCCCTCCATATGGATGGTGTCACCAAAAAAACAGGAAAGAGCACTTCCACATAGTGTAAATCCAAAAATGGGAATTTATTTAAAAGCAACCATAAAATTCCAGTAAAAAACAGCAGCAAACAAGCAGTTCAATCTCAAAATAGAAGGCAATCCACTCAAAAATTACAAACAAACCCAAGGATGAACTTCAGAAGTGGTAAGCTTCAAATATCAAGAATGCGTGAGATGGGCAATAAGGACTGGCATGTAAAACCCGACGCGTTTCGTCTGATAAGACATCAACTGGGGTACACGCCGTCCTGATGCCCCCCACGCTATATATAGGAAGAGATTTGTACCTTAATTGCATGCCCGTATGTCCCAATGTTTCACTTCCGGGATTGGTGAGTCACATGGCTGGTTCTGCGTCACATGACCTCCGTCATGTGACGGATCAGGCCAATCAGGATAAACCGGAGAGGCATACTACGCCATCAACGTGACTGACGCCGTTCACGTGTCCTCGGCATACACTGGGCCAATCAGGACAAAGCGAAGAAGCGTGTTACGCCATCGACGTGACTTACAATGTCTACGTGTCATCGGCGTACATTAGATTGGATCCCTCATAGACGGCGTGACCGTGCGCAAAGCACAGTGGGATATGTAGTCGGAACGCAATAAAGCGTGGCGGCTATTTCCATATATTGTGTTCTCACTGTGTGCTTGCGGGCCATACGTCGTGTTCAGAGGGCAGATCACCACGTATTAGGATATGGAACTCAGAAATATGTCTCCCAGACTCAATCTCAAAGAACCAATTCCCCAATATGATGTAGTAAACATCCCGCTGATGATCAAAAGACCGAATGGTGCAAGTTTGATTAAACAATATATTAGTATGTAAAATATATGTATATATAGAAATTACCCATATATACCGGAGGATAAAAACATTGTAAACAATAGGGCCACACATGGCTATATGTTAATGAGACCTATGGTCTCATCCATACATATAGAATATATAATGACACATATAGAACCATATATAAATACAGAACATCAGGGCAAATGTGTGACTAATTGCCACGGTGCCAATGTAAACCCACACGTGAACAATGTATCAATAGGAAAGATTTTTAAAATAAAAATAAAAATTGCATGGAACATGAATGATTTGGAGCGGATGGCGAAATGTGTAACCCCGAATGGGAAAATATCAGGATTGGTTAATAAAGGCATTAATATCCCAATCGATGTTAAGTCCATAGGGCCTGTAACTCTTTAACTGGTATATCCAGTAGGTCTCTAGTCTCGAGACCCCTCTTACACAGGACTCCCCCCTCCAATGGGGAACAAATTTGTCTATGATCACAAACCTAGTGCCCCTTGGATCTTTATTGTGAAACTCCAAATAGTGTCTTGGAACACTATGGTTGGTTTTTCCTTTACGAATACTAGTGAGATGTTCACCCACCCTAATGGCAAACGTGCGAATGGTACGTCCTACGTACTGTTTCCCGCATGGGCAGGTAAGTAGGTAGACAATAAATCTAGTTGCACAGGTGGTAAAATGCTTCATTTTATAATTTGTTCCCGTGGATGTAGAGCAAAAAGTATCCGTTTTCCGTTTCCCACATAAATTAACCTGGCATACCTTGCATTTTCTGCATGGATAGTATGCTTTAAGGTGTGGAAAAAAGACGGGAATGATGGGTGGATTACTTATGTTTGGAGCTATCTGACTTTTGAGTGAGGAAGCCCCTCTGTAGGTCACTCCAGCTCTATCTGGGAGTGAAGGACCAAGGACCTGATCATTTTTAAGGACATTCCAATGCCTCTGAAAAATATCTTTTATTTGTTTATGTTGGGTGGAAAATGTGGTGTAAAAAGACCATTTAAATTTAGAATCCTGAATTGTTTTACTTCTTTCTGTTAATAATGAATCCCTACTTATAGTGGAAATACGTTGAATTTCTTCATCTATCTGAGAAGGATTGTAGCCCTTATCAACAAACCTAGATTTCAAAATGTTTGCTTGGTATTGAAAATCTGAGAAATGGGAACAGTTGCGCCGAATCCTCAACAGTTGACTCCGTGGGACCGATTTCAGCCATGCTGAATGGTGACAACTGTCAACCGGAATGTATCCATTCCGGTCGGTGGATTTGAAAAACGTTTTAGTATGTAACTGGCCCCCACTTGAAAATATCTCTAAGTCTAAGAAATGAATCTGAGTATAACTCATTTCATATGACAAACTAATGCCAATATTGTTGTCATTAAGAATAGACATGAAACTCTTAAGGGAATCCTGATCTCCCCTCCATAGGAGGAGGATGCCGTCGATGTATCGTACCCAGAGTACAATCTCGGGACGATTTAAAGCATAGACGACATCCTCCTCCCATTTGGCCATAAAGATATTAGCCAGGCTGGGAGCAAACTTTGCTCCCATTGCAACTCCCTTTTGTTGCAGGAAAAAATCTCCATTATGCCAAAAATAGTTATGAGTTGTGGCAAAATGTAGGAGATCCATGATGTACCTTTTTTGTGTTCCTGACAACCTGTTGTCTCTAGATAGAAACAAACTAACTGCAGATAGACCCAATGCATGAGAAATGCATGTATACAGTGAGGCTACATCAGCCGTAACCAACAGAATATCCTCACTGTATTCTATCTGCTGTAATAATGAAATGGTGTGTCTGGTGTCCTTAAGATACGATGGAATTGCTCGAACAATTGGCTGTAAATGAAAATCTATGTATCTCCCTATGCGGGAGGTCACAGAATCTATGCCGCTGATAATTGGGCGGCCAGGAGGATGATTGGCATCTTTATGTACCTTAGGGAGGTAATAAATAATGGGAATCCGTGGAGCTACTGGCACTAAATAACTTTTCTCTTTTTTATCTAAAATACCAAGCTGAGCTCCAGTATCTACAAGTTCAATCAATATTTTCTTAAAACTCTGTGTGGGGTTTTTGGATAGACGTACATATGTATCACCATCGCTCAAGATCTTGATCATCTCAGCATGGTAAGCTTCTTTATCGAGTACTACTATGCCCCCACCCTTATCAGCGATACATCGACGACATCCTCCTCCTATGGAGGGGAGATCAGGATTCCCTTAAGAGTTTCATGTCTATTCTTATTGACAACAATATTGGCATTAGTTTGTCATATGAAATGAGTTATACACAGATTCATTTCTTAGACTTAGAGATATTTTCAAGTGGGGGCCAGTTACATACTAAAACGTTTTTCAAATCCACCGACCGGAATGGATACATTCCGGTTGACAGTTGTCACCATTCAGCATGGCTGAAATCGGTCCCACGGAGTCAACTGTTGAGGATTCGGCGCAACTGTTCCCATTTCTCAGATTTTCAATACCAAGCAAACATTTTGAAATCTAGGTTTGTTGATAAGGGCTACAATCCTTCTCAGATAGATGAAGAAATTCAACGTATTTCCACTATAAGTAGGGATTCATTATTAACAGAAAGAAGTAAAACAATTCAGGATTCTAAATTTAAATGGTCTTTTTACACCACATTTTCCACCCAACATAAACAAATAAAAGATATTTTTCAGAGGCATTGGAATGTCCTTAAAAATGATCAGGTCCTTGGTCCTTCACTCCCAGATAGAGCTGGAGTGACCTACAGAGGGGCTTCCTCACTCAAAAGTCAGATAGCTCCAAACATAAGTAATCCACCCATCATTCCCGTCTTTTTTCCACACCTTAAAGCATACTATCCATGCAGAAAATGCAAGGTATGCCAGGTTAATTTATGTGGGAAACGGAAAACGGATACTTTTTGCTCTACATCCACGGGAACAAATTATAAAATGAAGCATTTTACCACCTGTGCAACTAGATTTATTGTCTACCTACTTACCTGCCCATGCGGGAAACAGTACGTAGGACGTACCATTCGCACGTTTGCCATTAGGGTGGGTGAACATCTCACTAGTATTCGTAAAGGAAAAACCAACCATAGTGTTCCAAGACACTATTTGGAGTTTCACAATAAAGATCCAAGGGGCACTAGGTTTGTGATCATAGACAAATTTGTTCCCCATTGGAGGGGGGAGTCCTGTGTAAGAGGGGTCTCGAGACTAGAGACCTACTGGATATACCAGTTAAAGAGTTACAGGCCCTATGGACTTAACATCGATTGGGATATTAATGCCTTTATTAACCAATCCTGATATTTTCCCATTCGGGGTTACACATTTCGCCATCCGCTCCAAATCATTCATGTTCCATGCAATTTTTATTTTTATTTTAAAAATCTTTCCTATTGATACATTGTTCACGTGTGGGTTTACATTGGCACCGTGGCAATTAGTCACACATTTGCCCTGATGTTCTGTATTTATATATGGTTCTATATGTGTCATTATATATTCTATATGTATGGATGAGACCATAGGTCTCATTAACATATAGCCATGTGTGGCCCTATTGTTTACAATGTTTTTATCCTCCGGTATATATGGGTAATTTCTATATATACATATATTTTACATACTAATATATTGTTTAATCAAACTTGCACCATTCGGTCTTTTGATCATCAGCGGGATGTTTACTACATCATATTGGGGAATTGGTTCTTTGAGATTGAGTCTGGGAGACATATTTCTGAGTTCCATATCCTAATACGTGGTGATCTGCCCTCTGAACACGACGTATGGCCCGCAAGCACACAGTGAGAACACAATATATGGAAATAGCCGCCACGCTTTATTGCGTTCCGACTACATATCCCACTGTGCTTTGCTCACGGTCACGCCGTCTATGAGGGATCCAATCTAATGTACGCCGATGACACGTAGACATTGTAAGTCACGTCGATGGCGTAACACGCTTCTTCGCTTTGTCCTGATTGGCCCAGTGTATGCCGAGGACACGTGGACGGCGTCAGTCACGTTGATGGCGTAGTATGCCTCTCCGGTTTATCCTGATTGGCCTGATCCGTCACATGACGGAGGTCATGTGACGCAGAACCAGCCATGTGACTCACCAATCCCGGAAGTGAAACATTGGGACATACGGGCATGCAATTAAGGTACAAATCTCTTCCTATATATAGCGTGGGGGGCATCAGGACGGCGTGTACCCCAGTTGATGTCTTATCAGACGAAACGCGTCGGGTTTTACATGCCAGTCCTTATTGCCCATCTCACGCATTCTTGATATTTGAAGCTTACCACTTCTGAAGTTCATCCTTGGGTTTGTTTGTAATTTTTGAGTGGATTGCCTTCTATTTTGAGATTGAACTGCTTGTTTGCTGCTGTTTTTTACTGGAATTTTATGGTTGCTTTTAAATAAATTCCCATTTTTGGATTTACACTATGTGGAAGTGCTCTTTCCTGTTTTTTTGGTGACACCATCCATATGGAGGGCTTCGGGTCTATATGCTGATTACCCACACCTGGAGCGAGTCACATTTGGAAACATTGAAAGACGCCACCAACAGGAGAGGACAACTTTGGTTTCTATTTGCTGGTCCCTGACGTGGACATAAGCCTGATAGATCCACCGCTATATGGTGAGCTGGATCTACAACACTTGGTAAGAGTATTTATTTCTTACTTATTGTCCCTGACCCAATGGTGAAGGCACTCCCGGGTGTTACATCATATTGGCATACAAACCATCTATTTCAAGGAACCATTTGAAACAGGACTTGCATATCCACAGACGACCACTTTTGGATATTGTTTTCCTACCTGTACTTAGAGACATTTAAAATTTTGTTTGCACTGAACTTTGTGGATATTTCATATGTCACATAGTTCTGTTCCTTATAGGTGATTTACAGTTTTGTATATGATTTAGGCACCAATAGGTGTTATAGATTCCTTATGATTGTTTATAAGTGTTCACTGTAAAGAGTCACTACATCTTTTATTTTGATCTATTTCTAGGGGTATCAGTAGTTCTCTTAGATCACGGTGACATATCACCGTACCACTGTTTGAATTTATTTTAAGTATACACGTCACACGTGTTTGTTACAACGTTTATCATTTGGTCTTCATTAGGCCATTCGGTTCTCCATTGAGTCCCAACACACATTTGAATTCACTTTTGAATTTCACATAGCGCCTACATTTATATATTCATTTATATGACAGAGACCTTCATCTTGCCAGCTGCTTACAGAAATTATTTCAGGAAGAACAAATGTATTAGTCACTGGACAAATCAATTTAACATGCACACTTTTCTTAACTAATGATCTCTTGAGAAGTGTTTCATAAAACATATTCTGACGGTGACAGAACAAGAGATCCACTGTGTTTGCATTTGATATGTGGCAATTATAGACATTATTTCTCTGATTGATATATAATTATGTCAGACTTACATTTACTTCTTGCATATGGTGGATAGTTCTTTTCGGATAAGGCTACTTGTATTATTGTTTTTTATTCATATCACTTTTAACAAGCCAGCAAGTAGATATGACTGGGGAAAGCTACCTCTAATTACAGTTCTTACATGACCCCTACTGACTTTCAGGATGTATATTCTACTGATTCAGCACTGACAAATGTGTTTAATGATTGCAATTGCCTGCTATGTTGAAAGGTCATTTGTGCTTGTGTGTCTCCTTGACCTTTTTACTGATTTTGACAGTGTCCATCAACTATTTGTACAAGACAATTAGTATTTTGACATGTGTAGTGTGTCTCACTAACCACGCCACTCCTTCTTTCTTGTCTTTCAATATACTGCACCTATTGATAAACAAATTTTACACAGGTTTTAATGCACTGCAAATATTGTTAACATGACATATTCTTCATTATATGTAAAATATTATATATGTTGGGGTCAAGTCACTAATGCCCTGTACACAAGATCGGATTTCCGATGGAATAAAATCAGATGGAATTTTCCATCGGAATTCCGATGAAGCTGACTTCCATCAGTCTTGCATACACACCATCAGACAAAATTCCAACCATCCAAAACGCAATGATGTAAAACACTCCAACGAGCCGAGAAAAATGAAGTTCAATGCTTCTGAGCATGTGTCGACTTGATTCTGAGCATGTGTGGGTTTTTTCTCCGTTCCACACAGACAATCAGAATTTCCTATTGTTTTTTTTTACATTGGAAACATTAAAAAAATTTAAAACATGTTCTAATTTTTTACACAGATGGAAAAAAGTCAGATGGGGCCTACACACGATCGTTTCTTTATCGGAAAAAACGATCATGTGTACAGGGCATAAGAGTTAAATAACGGCAAATAAAATGCAGTAAAATAGTTCTTGCATTAAGCCCTGGTTCACACTGGTGCGATTTGACATGTGATTTGACATGTCAAATCGCATGTCAAATCGGCGAAATTTGCCGCAAATTGCGGGCAATGGCACCGGACGGTGCAACGCCGCATCTGCGGCGCTGCAACGATTTCAAAAAGTAGTTTCTGTACTACTTTTTGCGATTTCAGCCGCGATTTACATTGACATCTGTGTCAGATGTCTCTGTAATCGCGGCTGAAATCGGGACTGACAGGCAGGAGTGAAATCGTGCGAGTTTAGCTGAACTCGCACGGCTTCACTCCCGCAGCCCCAGTGTGAACCTGGGCTTAATCAGTATTGAAAGAGTAATTCACTCAGAATTTTGCGTTAAATAACTAATGCAGTGTTTGTTTGATTGAGCATTAAATACTGCATTTCTTCATACGAAAATGTATTGCACGTGTCAGTGGTTAAGGTAATTTCCTGTGGGCAGAGCATAACTTCCACAGCTACGTCGAACTAAAGGAAAGAGAGAGAGACAGGATAGGTGGAGAAGCCAAACATGGTGGAATGCATGGTAAGTTTTCACAAGCACACTCTCCGCTTGCAAGCTCTGCATAAAAAATCTGCATTGTACACCACCACTAGCAAAGTCTGCATGCACCTTGTGCAGCAATGCCTTCTCCATGCACTAGACAGCTAGCAAACACCATTGCTGCAATACTGCCTTCTTCATGCATGCAACCACTAGAAAACGCTGCATGTACCGTGTGCAGCAATGCAGCAATGCCTCCCCCATGCACACCACAGATAGCAAACTTTGCATGCACCATTGCTGTAATGCCTCTGCTATGCACACCACAGCTAGCAAAACTCTGAATACACCATGTGCAGCAATGCGTCCTCCATGCACACTAAAGCTAGCAAACTCTGCATTCATCATGTGCAGCAATGCATCCTCCATGCATGCCAGCAGGCAGCACTAAAAAACTCTGCATGCACCATGTGCAGCAATGCGTCCTCCATGTACACCCCAGCTAGCTATTGCTGCATGCACCATTGCTGCAATACTGCGTCCTATATGCATACCACCACTAGCAAACTCTGCATGCACCATGTGAAAATCATACAGATATGGCTGATAACAAATAAAATTAAAAATTAAAATTTACCTTTTTGTTTTTTCTTCTATTAATTTTCTTAGTAAGTGTACTTTGCTATTATTTAAACATGTTTTGTGTAATAACTGTTGTTGGCATCAGAAAATCATACAGAAAAGTTGAATCAGTGTGCTATTAATATCCATAGGGGAAGGTTTGAAAAGTTTCACTTTACCAGACATGTAAAAATTTATAAAAAAGAAGGGGGTGGAGGCGCCAACTAAATAAATCCTACTGTAAACATTAATGTAAGTATAGTATATATACTTACAGGTTCACTTGAAAATGATAGCCATCGAGGATGGGGGTGTTCTGAGGTCTGTTGGTGCCACTCTGCTGGCTCTGGCAAAGTTACCCTCGGCCGTGAGGTGTAGGAGATGTCGATTTTCGTTTGCACAGGCTTCTCTGCGGTGTCACATGACAGGAAGCTCCATGCTAACCAGTCTGCAACGTGGAAGTGATGTCATACAGCAGGGCAGTCCTCCAAACATAGAGTGGGACATTTCACAGGCTACGCGCTCGAAGCTCACAGCCTCTTCTACTGACCATTCTCCAGCCTGCTGATTTGGTACTTCACCGCCAGCTAGTGTATGACCTCCGCCTGCCTGACCATTCTTTGGATTTCGATTTTGTATCGCTTTGCTTGATCTGTTGCTGACTTGACCTGCCTGACTGACTATGCCTTCATCTGAATCCTCATCATACAAACTCCACTTCGGACACTACCTACCGCAGGTACCTTACAGAAGCCCAAAGGATTACCAAAAGTCTGTTAAAGGTAATATTAATGAATCTGAAACCAAATTTTGTAAGCATGAGATACTAGCCTTTGACCAGGCTCGGAAGGTCATGGGGGAAGTCCATGCTGGATAGAAGGGTGGATTTTTGTGGAATGAAAAGAGTGGGTTATGTAAAGTTTGTAGACCGTACATAGTTCTGTGTCTATACCATAATGATAAAGAATGTTTATTGATCGGGTTCAAAAGGTTCTTATGAGTTAATAACGATATGTATCGTAATGTACTAAATTGTACTTTTAATTTTCTGAAAATAAAACATTTTGAAAGAAAATAAAAAAGGTTCTTACGATCCCATGGACGTAACCATAATTTATTCAATATGGAGAAAGGGTCACAGTCCACTACTTATATTGCAACCCAGAGGAGGGTTTCAGTAGTAGCTTGATATTTTGACAGTTGTGCCACTTGAGCAGCCTTATAATATGTCATAAAATTAGGAAAACCCAAGCCACCCTGCAATTTGGGGAGATATAAGGTTTCTTTAGGCAATCTTGGTTTAATTTGTGCACAAGTGAATTTATCACTCTCTGCTGTATAACTCTAAAAAAATAAGCCGGGATGTGTATAGGGAGAACTCTAAATAAATATAAAAATTTTGGGAGAATGGTCATTTTGATTAAATAGATTTTCCTGACCAGGAAAGTGGATTAGATGACCATTTTGACAATAAATGTATGCTTTGTTTCAATAAGGCTGGATAATTGGCGGAAAATAGATCTTTGTGATCTGTAGTGAGCTGGATACCTAAGTAAGGCAGACTGTGTGTAGCCTATTTAAAAGGAAATGCCTCCTTAACCACTTGCCAGCTGGCCTCCTGTACATTTACGTCAGCAGAATGGCAAGGACAGGCACATCAACGTACCTGTACGTCCCCTTTAAGTGCCTGTCCGTCTGGTCGCACGCACGCGCCACCGCCGGCGCGCTCGCAACCCTGTCGCTATCCCCGTGAGTCGGACCACGGGTCCCGTGGACTCGATCGCCACGGGGATCCCCGCAATCATCTCACGGAGGTATAGAGCGGGGAGATGCTTGTGTAAACAAGCATCTCCCGGCTCTGCCTAGTGACAATGACACGGATCTTGGCTCCGTGTACTCGGAGCGGAGATCAATGTCATGTGACACACAGCCCATCCCCCCCTACAGTTAGAAACACTATGCAGGGAACATTTAACCCCTACAGCGCCACCTAGTGGTTAACCCCTTCACTGCCAGTGTCATTTTCACAGTAATCAGTGCATTCTTATAGCACTGATTGCTGTGAAAATGACAATGGTCCCAAAAATGTGTCAAAAGTGTGTTCGATGTGTCCGCCATATTGTCGCAGTCACAAAAAAAATCACTGATCGCCGCCATTACTAGTAAAAAAAAATGTTTTTATAAAAATGCCATAAAACTATCCCCTATTTTGTAAACGCTATAACTTTTGCGCAAACCAATCAATAAGCTGATTGCGTTTTTTTTTAACAAAAATATGTAGACGAATACGTATCAGCCTAAACTGAGGAAAAAAATGTTTTTTTTTATATATTTTTTGGTGAAATTTATTATAGCAAAAAGTAAAAAATATTGCCTTTTTTTTCAAAATTGTCGCTCTATTTTTGTTTATAGCGCAAAAAATAAAAACCGCAGAGGTGATAAAATACCACCACAAGAAAGCTCTATTTGTGGGAAAAAAAGAATGTCAATTTTGTTTGGGAGCCACGTTGCACGACCGTGCAATTGTCAGTTAAAGCGATGCAGTGGCGAATCGCAAAAAGTGGCCTGGTCTTTAACCAGCCAAAATGGTCCGGGGCTTAAGTGGTTAACAGGAAATATTTCCTGCTGTTGATTTCTGCATATTAACTTTAAGACCTGAAATAACTGATAATCTGTTTAGGATGTTCATTAGATAAGGGATAGAGATTTGTGGGGAGGATAAGAATAGAAGAATATCATCCGCAAAAAAGTACAATTTATGATGATATTCACCTAGTTCTATGCCTGTAATGGAAGGGTCAGTTCTAATTCTCTGGGCCAATAGTTCAATAAGCAGGGTAAATGGAAGAGGAGAAAGAGGGCACCCTTATCTTGTGCACCTTCCTATAATAAATGCATCTGATTTATAGCCTGCATATTTAATATATGCCTTAGGTGGTTGATTCTATAATGCAGCGATCCACTGTAGGAAATGAGGGACAAAGCCCCATTTCTGCAAAATAAAATGCATATAAGATCATGATATAAAATCAAATACTTTTTTAATGTCTAAGGAGAAAAAACAGGATGGAATGTGATGTGTTTTAGCAAAGTGAAATAAAAAGACCGCCCAACGAATATTATCGCTGACTTGCCGTATAGGCATAAAACCTATTTAGTCACGGTATATAAGATTTCTTATAAATCTATTCCATCTAGGGGCAAGAACCTTAGCTATAATCTTGATGTCTAGGTTCAACAGAGAAATAGGATGATAATTCAACCAAATTGTATCATCGGTGTGGGGTTTGGGAAGCATGCATATCATTTCTTTCAATGTTTCCTGTCTAAAAGACTGACCTTTGAGGAGGGAATTGAAGGCATTGGCTAAAACAGGAGATAGTTTCCACAAAAGAAAGAGAAAATATAAAGCAGAGAACCCATCAGGTCCAGGTCTCTCATTAAGTTTTAGTGTTTTTTTGGGATTGAGCACTTCATTAGCCGAGATCTGATCTTCTGGCAAGTCTGCTTGTATTTGTCATAATGAGGGGAGAGAGATATGGGAGAAAAATGTATCTGCCTTAGAGGTATCCAGCTTCTTTTTGGGTGAATATAATGTCGCTAAGTTTGATCTAAACTTTCGTAATATTTTCACAGGGTCATTAGAATTTAAGGGGGAGGGGGGTTTTTGTATGTGGATTATGATAGGTTGTTTAGTTATGATGTTTTGTATGTTACTTGTATGGGTGAATACCAGAAAAATAGAGAAATTGCTGTCCCCTTATATGGTTAAAAGTACCTGGCCATGTGAGCAACACCTATTAAAAAGGTGGCACCCTTAAAAATAACTAGCTACAATGTTAGAGGTCTCAATAGTCCTTGCAAACGGCATCAAATATTGCAGGAACTGAAAGGTTGGGCAGTAAATATAGCCTTCTTGCAAGAGACTCATCTTAAATGGTCCACTAGGGTGGGACTGAATACTAAAAACTTTCCAGTCTGGTTTCATGGATATTCTCCCAATAAAATATCTAGGGGGATAGCAATAGGTTTTGATAGTAATACACCATTCATCTTAAAGGCAATGGAGTATACGTTAGTGAATATTTATTGTCCCAATGTCCATCCTAGCTTATTTTTAAAAAAGGTATTGAATAAATTGGAAAACTTCAGAGAGGGAAAGTATTAATGGCAGGAGATTTGAACTTTGTTTTTGATCCAACCTTGGATACCCAACCGCTCTCTTTCTGTTCAGAGGGAAAACACTGAAGCCCTGTACACACGATCGGTTTAACCGATGAAAACCGTCCGATGGATTGTTTTCATCAGACAAACCGATCGTGTTTGGGACCCATCTGTCTTTTTTCCATCGGTTTTAAAAAATAGAACATGTTTTAAATTTTTCTGATGGATAAAAAACCGATCGAAAACTCAGATAGTCTATGGGCAAGTCCATCGGATAAAAAACCCACGCATGCTCAGAATCAAGTCGACGCATGCTCAGAAGCATTAAACTTCATTTTTCTCTGCTCATCTGAGTGTTTTACGCGTTTGGAACGGTCGGTTTTTTGACTGATGGTGTGTAGGCAAGACTGATGGAAGTCAGCTTCATCGGATTTCCGATGGAAAAAACCATCGGATTAGAATCCATAGGATATCCGATCGTGTGTACGAGGCTTTAAAGGTAGTCAAACAAAAACTCCATCAACAGCAACTTGTGGATGTATGGAGAATTCTGCACCCAAGGGGGAGAGATTTCACATATTACTCCCAGGTACATTCCTCCTACTCAAGAATTGACTATGTCTTCTTAGACCATCAGCTCCTTGAGGGTCTATTAAAGGCGGAAGTGAAATCGATCACCCTCTCGGATCACGCCCCGGTTATAGTCAGCTTGGAGTTAAAGGATGAGAGGCAAAGATCCTGGAGGCTGGACGAATCACTTCTATACGATCAGGGTATTTTGGGTAAGTTGGAAAAGGAACTAAATTTTTTCTTTATAGAGAATAACATAGAAAATATTGCACCAACGACTTTGTGGGAGGCTCATAAAGTTTTCATGAGGGGGAGATTAATAGCGGAAGGGGCTAAGAGGAAAAAAATTTGGACGACCCAAAAACAGCTCCTTTTACAGGAAATCCAGGGGCTGGAACAGAAACATAAGAGAATAAATGATAGGGAGGTAGTGGTTGAACTGACAGGAAAACGTGAAGCCTTGAGGGATTTGTTGGAGCAGGATACCAAACAAGCGTCGAATAAACAGTATAAATTTGGGAACAAATCAGGGAAACTGTTGGCGGGACAGATTAAATCTAGGAGAAACCCGAACTTCATAGTAAAAATAAAAACTAAAAAAGGGGAGATGAAATACTCTACTAGGGACATTAGTAAAATATTTACGGAGTATTATCAATCATTGTACAAAGTGAATGACCCACAAGATCCCGGGGAGGTGCAAAATAAAAAAATAAAAAATAGAACAGTATTTAAGGGGGATAAAATTGCCTGAAATATTAGAAGAAGACTCAAGGATATTGGATAGCGATATCTCTAAAGAAGAAATAGAGCAGGCAATTAAAAATAGTAAAGGAGGAAAAATCCCCGGGCCTGATGGTTATACGTCCCTATACTTTAGAAAATTAATTGGAATCTTGACTCCCCAATATCACTCATATATGAACTCAATAGGGGGGGGCCTTGAGATGCGAGGGGAAGCCTTGGGTGCTTATATAACTTTTTTAGCAAAAGAAGGAAAAGACCCCACAATGTGCTCAAGCTTTAGGCCAATATCCCTGATAAATGAGGACGTAAAAATTCACGCAAGGATATTGGCCGAGAGACTAAAGCCGTACATGCCAGAATGTATAGAGAAAGATCAGGCAGGTTTCGTCCCAGGGAGGGAGACCAGGGACAATATATTAAAAACAACTCTCCTAATTCATGAAGCTAAGGGTAAAAAGCCAACCCTGTTCCTGTCAATAGACTTTATGCTGCAGACATTATATAAATTTGGCATAGGACCCCGTATGCTCAAATGGATAGAGGCTTTGTACTCCAATCCTACGGCTCAAATACAAGTTAATGGAACCCTTTCAGAAAGTTTCCGACTTTTCAATGGTACACGTCAGGGGTGTCCATTGTCTCCCTTACTCTTTGTGATCTCATTAGAACATTTTCTCCCATCTATAAGAGCCAAACAGGAGATTCAAGGCATAGAGGTTGGGGATCAAGAACATAAGCTATCCGCTTTTGCGGATGACATTATGATCTATGTAGCAAACCCTAGGCAGACTCTTCCAAAAATCATGGAAGAATTGGGAAACTATGGGAGGGTATCAAACCTAAAGATAAATATGGAAAAAAACGGAGATAATAAATATTTCAGTCCCCTTGATTGAAAGCAGAGATCTTAGAAAACTGTATCCCTTTACGTGGAAACAAAGAGGACTGAAGTATTTGGGAGTATTCTTGACGAAATCAAGATTAGATTTATATCAAGACAACTATATGCCTCTCCTGAATAAAATTAAAAGTGAATTGAAAGGATACCCCACGCATAGACTGTCATGGTTTGGCAGAATAAGCGTGATTAAAATGATGATTCTACCAAAAGCTTTGTATATTTTTCAAAGTCTCCCAATTAATATTCCATATTATTTAAAACCTTGAGCTCAATAATACAGAGATTTGTGTGGAACAATAGAAGTAATCGTGTTTCCTATAAGAGTCTGACTAGATCAAAAGAGAAGGGAGGCTTATTCCTCCCTGATCTCGAAAAATATCATGAGGCAGCAATTCTGCGGAGGATCATGGACTGGGTACATGCTCCTCGGCAGAAAAAATGGGTGGAACTGGAGGACAATATTAGTAAATTGAAGCTGGGACAAGTAATTTGGATTCCAAGGCAGTATAGAGGCCCTCTAGTTGATGCAGCACCAATTACGCTAGAAGCATTGAGAATGTGGGATAAATTACTTAAAAATATACAGGGACAATATAATAGCCCTTTAATGGCCCTAACAGGAAATAATTATTTCCCACCAGGGAAAGATAATAAGTTATATTTAAAATGGACTACATCGACCTTTTTGAGATTAAGGGATGTTATGAAAGGGAATGCTCTTTGCTCCCTTTTGGAACTACGTGAAAGATATGGGACAACCCCATGGGATGTCTGGAGATATAAACAACTGCAACATTTTGTAGAGTCCCTCCCAAAACCCCTTCGGGGGACGGGTAGCATGAATGTATGGGAAAAACTGGCAGATCAAGGAGGGATAGATAAGTATGGAATTTCTAGCATATAGAAAATGTTGATAACATACCCAGATGGAGGATCCGCGTGTCCAATGGCAGGTTGGGAGCTGGAACTAAATCTCTCATTACCAGAAATAATGAGGGGTAGAATATTAGACTATGTTCATTCCACGTCTGTGGACGCATGGATAAAATAAATGAACTACAAATTATTAACTAAGTGGTATTATGTCCCAGTAAAATTACATAAAATAAATCCCCAGACACCGCCCCTATGCTGGAGGGAATGTGGGGAAGAGGGAACTCATGCCCACATATGGTGGCAATGCCTCAAGATCCTACCATATTGGCAGGAAATACTAGATTTAATTAAGATGATCAGCGGGACAGAAATCAGTTTGGACCCATGGCAATGTCTGTTTCATGCAACAAATACCCCAAGGAAGAAATATAGAGCAACAATTATCCCGATTTTACTGAATTCAGCAAAGGTATTAATTCCAAGACAATAGAGGATAAAACAGGCCCCAACGATACAGGAATGGTTGAGGGAAGTAGATAAGACAAGATATATGAAAGAGGTAACATATATGCAAAAGGATTCTAAAACTGAATTTATTGAAATTTGGAAGGGATGGGAGGAGTTTATATACTCATCGGTATATGAAGGGTATATGAGAAGAGAGGGTAGCACCTAACGGTATTTTGGCTGGACTCCCGGTGATGGAACAATGTTCCCCCCCCCTTTTTTTTTTTTTTCTTTCCCTTCCTTCTTCCCGCATGTTACCCGGGCCCTCCCATTAAAACACAAAGGTCACGGAAGTTGTATAAAGGAGGCGGGGGGGAGGAGGTTGAAAGAGGGAGGTAGGGTAGGGCAAATAAAAAAGGGTAAGAAGGGCACGTTGTTTATCTAATTTGAAATGAGAATAGGTGGAGAGAGTTGTTTTTTTTTTTTTTTGGAGCCAGAGAGAGGCACTTGAGACTCCTCATAAATTAATGATAACACAGAACACATGATAGCTAACTTAAAAGGGAAAAAGGAAGGGGAAGGGTAGAATAGGGGAAAGAGGGTACTTGGCACTAAAAGTCAAAAGGAAGTGGATTTTGTGAGTTGGCAGAGAGAGGGAGGGGAAGGGAGGAAGTGGAGAGTGGAGGATTGGGAAAGAGGGGATGGAGGAGGGGGAAAGAGGGAAGGAAAGGAAAAGATTTTTATTTATTTTTTTCTTCTTCTTGTATGTTACCCGGGTCCTCCCATTAAAACACAAAGGTCACGGAAGTTGTATAAAGGGGGCGGGGGGGAGGAGGTGGAAAGAGGGAGGTAGGGTAGGGCAAATAAAAAAGGGTAAGAAGGGCACGTTGTTTTTTCAATTTGAAATGAGAATAGGCAGGGAGAGTTGTTTTTTCTTTTTTTTTCTTTTCTTGGAGCCAGAGAGAGACACTCGGGACTCCTCATAAATTAATGATAACACAGAACACATGATAGCTAATTTAAAAGGGAAAAAGGGAGGGGAAGAGTAGAATAGGCGAGGGAAAAGAGGGCATTGGGCACTAAAAGTCAAAAGGAAGTGGATTTTGTGAGTTGGCAGAGGGAAGGAGGGGAAGGGAGGAAG
This sequence comes from Rana muscosa, assembly GCA_029206835.1. Classification (NCBI taxonomy): domain Eukaryota; kingdom Metazoa; phylum Chordata; class Amphibia; order Anura; family Ranidae; genus Rana; species Rana muscosa. The sequence goes on along the minus strand of CM055116.1, from coordinate 347,621,233 downwards.
TGGAGAGTGGAGGATTGGGAAAGAGGGAGGAGAGGGAATGGAGAAGGGGGAAAGAAAAAGAGAATTTTATTTTTTTTGAGATAGGGGAGGGGATTAGAAGGGGAGAAGAGAAAGGGGAAAGGAGAGGGGGGAAAAAAGGGAGTAAGATATATCACAGAGGTCATGTAGGTAGTCCAAAAGAGATAGAAGAGAGGGGAGAAGAGTAAATGATGTTAAGGGAATGACCCATTTTTGTTGTAAGTGTATGTTTAGTATATTGTTTATTTGTAATGTACATGTGTTGATTGGCAATGACATAAAATATAAATGTATGTATGTATGTATAAAAATCTTTGAATAAAAATATGTTTAACCACTTGCCGCCCGCCCTATAGCGGATTGACGTTGGCAAAGTGGTTGCAGAATCCTGACAGGACATCATATGACGTCCTCAGGATTTTGAGCCGCTGCCGGGGGCGCGCATCGCGGCGATCGTTGCTGCGGGGTGTCAGTCTGACACCCCGCAACACCGATCTAGGTAAAGAGTCTCCGACGGAGACTCTTTACCACGTGATCAGCCGTGTCCAATCACGGCTGATCACAGTGTAAACAGGAAAAGCCGGTCATCGGCTTTTCCTCACTCGCGTCTGTCAGACGCGAGTAGAGGAGAGCCGATCGGCTGCTTCTCTGACAGGGGGGGTTTGTGCTGATCGATTATCAGCACAGCCCCCCCGAGGATGCCCACTGGACCACCAGGGATGCCACTAGACCACCAGGGATGCCACTAGACCACCAGGGAAGCACACCATAAAGATATATAAGGTATGCCACCCTAGACCACCAGGGATAATGGATGCCAATCAGTGCCACAATGGATGCCAATCAGTGCCCACAATGGGCACCACTGATTGGCAGGCATTATTGTTTGGCACTGATTGGCATCCATTAGTACAGTACAGTGCCACCTATCAGTGCCCACCCATGCCACCTATCAGTGCCCACCCATGCCCACCCGTGCCACCTATCAGTTCCCATCCATGCCGCCTATCCGTGCCTATCTGTGCCCACCCGTGCCGCCTATCTGTGCCCACCCGTGCCGCCGATCGTTGCCCATCCGTGCCGACGATCGTTGCCCATCCGTGCCGACGATCGCTGCCCATCCATGCCACCTCATCGGTGCCCATCCGTGCCGCCTTATCCATGCCCATCATTGCAGCCCCATCAGTGAAGGAGAAAACTAACTTATTTACAAAGTTTTGTAACTGAAACCAAAAAAAAACTTTTTTTTTTCAAAATTTTCGGTCTTTTTTTTATTTTTTAGCAGAAAATAAAAATCGCAGAGGTGATCAAATACCACCAAAAGAAAGCTCTATTTGTGGGAACAAAATGATAAAAATTTAGTTTGGGTACAGTGTACCATGACCGCGCAATTGTCATTCAAAGTGCAACAGCGCAGAAAGCTGAAAATTGGTCTGGGCAGGAAGGTGTTTAAGTGCCCAGGATGGAAGTGGTTAAACAGAATGTAAATCTCTGGAAATTTTCAGGCGTATTGGTTTAGAGGGTCTTTGGTAAGATTTAAGTGTATGGACCAAAAGGGTGTCAGGTTTATTAGCCTTAACGTAATAATTATGGCGTGATCTTTTAAGTGTTTTGTCAGCTGTTTCTGTAATAAATCAAACTCCAGTTTGGCCTTGTCCAATTTAAGCTTTAATTTGGGAGAGGGATTATTTTGAAACACCATATAACTAGCATTAAGATCTGCTTCTAACTTACTACACAGTGATTTGCGCTCTCTTTTAAACAGTGCAGCTTGTCTTAAACAAATCCCACAAAGAACTTGTTTATGCGCCTCCCATAGGGTAAGTGGGGATATATCAGGGTATTCCTTAAGAGCAGATTCAATATCTATTTTATGTTTCATATTTTGAAGAAAAGAGTCTTTAAGATACTACGTGGGATCATAAGTAGACATGTACACTGCCGAAAAATGTGTTAGTTTTCGTTTCATTCATTCATTTTTTTTTTTTTTTTTTACGTTTTTCGGGTCATTCATTATGATCGAAATTCGGAAATCAAAAATTTGTAAATTGGAAAATTAGACAATTCAAAAATTTTAAAAACCCGAAATACAGAAATTTGAAAATCCAAAATCCAGAAATTCGAATTAATAACTAACTAACAATAACTAACTATTAAATTATAGGTATTGGAATTTTCTTTCAAATTTGGCTGTTAGTGAACGTAACTAATACAACTTTATCCAAATTTACTAATTATCCGAAATAACGAATGTGTAATCTAAACAAATGGAACTAATTAATAATTATTATTAATAATAATAATAATAATAATAATAATAATAATAAACTTTTTATTATAGTTATTTATTATTATTAATTATGTTCCATTCATTTAGATATGGCATTTGTTATTTTGGAAAATCTGTAACTTTGCATAAATTCGTATTCGTTATGTTCACTAACAGCCAAATTTGAAAGGAAATTCCAATACCTATAATTTAATAGTTAGTAATACTTAAGTTATTGTTAGTTAGTTATTATTTCAGATTTCCAGGTGTGCGTTCTTTTCAATTTTCGCTTTTTTTTTTGGGGGGGGGGGAGTTTCCAATTTTGTAAATTTGTAAATTCTAAAATTCTAAATCTGGCAATTTGAAAAATGTGTAAATTCCGAATTTTCGAATATTCAAATTTACGAATATTCGGAAAAATATGTTAAATGTTTTTCATTAATTCAGATATTTACGAATTTGTTGAAATTAAAAAAAAAAAGAATTCAAAATTAAACAAATTACATGTCTAATCGTGAGCTTTGGGAATCATAGAGGCTATGACAGTAAAAACTGCATTATGATCAGACCATGTGACCGGTATGATCTTAGATGCCAAGACCTCAGGCGCCATTCCTATGGTTAAGAACACATGGTAAATTTGTGAGAATGAATTGTGTGGATACGAATAATGTGTATATTATCCTTTGATCGAGTTCCATTCCTTCCATGAATCTACTAGATTGTTTCGCAATGAGTTGTGAAAAATAGGATTTTTTACTCACCGTAAAATCCTTTTCTCTGAGTCCATGGACTGACACAGCTTCTCTATTGACAAAGTGGGTATTATCCGTTAATTAGGAGTGACTAGGCAGAAAAACTTGTAAAAAGTGTTGCATCACACCTTCTACAGTACCGCCCAGGGGGCGGACCCTCTGGGTATACCCTCTCAGTCTGCACATCGCAGATCAGTTCGTCAAAAAGCAGTACAAACTTAAAAGGAGGGGTGGGTGCTGTGTCGGTCCATGGACTCAGAGAAAAGGATTTTACGGTGAGTAAAAAATCCTATTTACTCTTTCGTCCATGGACCGACACAGCTTCTCTATTGACAAAGTGGGACGTCCCAAAGCAGTGTCAGAGAAAAAACGAGGGGTGGTAACAGCATAAAAACAAACTTCACCCCAAAACACAAAACAGCACTCCTCCAACGGAGGAGCTGCAACTCTAAACAGCCGCCTGCAAAACCTTGCGGCCGAAAGAGGCATCCGAAGATGCACCTACATCAATTTTGTAGAATTTTGTGAAAGTGTGAGCGGACGACCAAGTCGCCGCTTTACATAGTTGGGAAACAGACGCTTGGTGTCGGAAAGCCCCAGAGGCACCTATTGCCCTGGTCGAATGCGCCGTGACAGGAAAGGGGGGCGCCTGACCCTTTAAGGCGTAAGCCTGGATTACTATCTGTCGGATCCACCTAGAGATGGTGGCCGATGAGACTGCTTGGCCCTTTTTGGGACCAGCCACCGAAACAAACAGTGAGTCTGACTTCCGGAACAGGGAAGTAGCAGATATGTATACTCTCAAAGCTCGGACAACGTCCAAGGAATGCAACGCCGACTCCTTAGGATTCGACGGCTGAGGACACAAGGATGGAAGTACAATGTCTTCGTTGAGATGAAAAGCCGAAACGACTTTCGGAAGAAAGGAAGGCTGCGGCCGCAGCACCACTTTATCCTTGTGGAAAATCAAAATAGGGAGCCTTGCAGGGCAAGGCTGCCAGCTCAGAGACTCGTCTAACTGACGTAACAGCCACCAAAAAGACCACTTTCTGAGAAAGTGTCAACAGGGGAATATCTCTAATATTCTCAAACGGTGCCGTCTGAAGCACCGAGAGGACCAGGTTCAAGTCCCACGGAGGTAATGGGGGGCGGACCGGAGGGGCCACATGTTGAACCCCCTGCCCAAATGTACTCACGAGAGAGTGAGTCGCCAGGGGTCGCTGAAAAAAGACAGCCAGGGCAGATATCTGTCCCTTAATCGTACTTAGGGCAAGCCTTTGGTCTACCCCATGCTGTAAAAACAGCAGGATTCTGGAAACCAAATAGGTACGCGGATGCCATTTCATTTCCTCACATATGGAGATGTAGGCCCTCCAATTGCGGTGATAGACCTTCCTAGAGGACGGTTTCCGAGCACTTCTCATAGTAGAGATTACTGAGTCTGACAGGCCCCGATCTCTCAGTACCTGGTTCTCAACAGCCATGCCGTTAAAGCCAATGACTGTAAAGCAGGATGGAATATGGGACCTTGCGATAGCAGGTCCTTCCGTAGTGGTAGGCGCCAGGGGACGTCTGCTACCAGACGTACTAGATCGGCGTACCAAGGACGCTGAGGCCAATCTGGAGCGATTAGGATCATTGGAATTCCCTCTGCCTCCACTCTGCGGAGCAGAAGAGGAAGAAGCCTTAAGGGAGGGAAGGCATAGATTAGCCGATACTGACCCCACGATGCTACCAACACGTCCGTTGCGTCTGCCCATGGGTCTCTTGACCGGGCCACAAACCTCAATACCTTCCGATTGAGTCGGGAAGCCAGAAGATCTACGTCTGGTGTGCCCCATCTTTGGCAGAGGAGTTGGAACACCTCCGGGTGTAAGGACCATTCTCCCTGGTCCAGCATCTGGCGGCTCAGGTAGTCCGCCTGCCAGTTTTCCACACCCGGAATGTACACGGCCGACAGTGCCGGTACGCTCCTCTCTGCCCACTTCAGGATGCGAGCGATCTCCGATGCTGCAGCTGAGCTTCTTGTTCCTCCTTGATGATTGACATATGCCACTGCTGTGGCGTTGTCTGACTGGATCCTGACTGGACGCCCTTGCAGTCTCTGAGACCATTTGAAGAGGCACAGCTTGATCGCCCGGATCTCCAGGACATTGATCGTCAGGAGGGCTTCCTCTGGGGTCCAGCGACCTTGCGCCGACTGGACACCCCAGACTCCCCCCCAACCTGTAAGGCTGGCGTCCGTCGTGATCACTATCCAGTAAACCGGAAGAAATGACTTCCCGGCCATTAGAGCCGGTGCTGTCAGCCACCATACCAGGGATCTCCTGACTAGGTGGCTCACTCGGATTTGATAATCCAGAGATGAAGGGCATCTGTTCCATCTGGACAGAACTTCCTTCTGTAACACTCGAGTGTGGTATTGAGCATATGGGACCGCCTCGAAGGAGGCTACCATGAGGCCCAACACTCGCATGCAAAAACGGAGTGACGACCAATTCCTGGAAGTCAGCTGCCGTACTGCAGCCCGGAGGGTCTGCAACTTCTCCACAGGGAGGAATACCTTTGCCTCTGAGGAATCCAGAATCAACCCCAGGTACACTAGGCGTTGAGTGGGCACCAATACTGACTTTTGCGTGTTTAGTATCCAACCACAGTCTCGAAGAGTCTGACAGGTAATGGACACGCTTACCTCTAATTCTGAGCTTGAAGGGGCCTTCAGCAGAAGGTCGTCCAAGTAACCTGTGATAGCGATACCCCGCTGTCTTAGAAGTGCCAGAATCGGAGCGAGCACCTTGGTGAACGTCCTGGGTGCTGAGGCAAGGCCAAACGGGAGGGCCACAAACTGGTAGTGGTTCTTCCCGATAGCAAATCGCAGAAACCTCTGGTGTCTGGAGTATATGGGGACATGCAGGTATGCGTCCTTGATGTCCAAGGAGGCCAGAAAGTCCCCCGGATGGAGAGCCGTGACTACGGATCGAACCGACTCCATCCGAAATCTTTGTACCTTCACAAAGCAATTGAGGGCTCTGAGATCCAAGATTGGACGAACCCCCTCCTTCTTTGGCACAATGAACAGATTTGAGTAAAAACCCTGACCCCGTTCCTGTTCTGGAACTGGAATAACTACCCCGTGTTCCAGTAGACCCTGGACCGCCCCATACAGGGCCTCCCGACGGGTCGGTAGTAGCTGGAGATTGGAGGTGATGAATCTGTCTGGTGGACAAGAGAGAAATTCTATCTTGTAGCCTGAGGAGATTACTTCGCAAACCCACCTGTCGGAGACTAGAGCAGTCCACTGAGTCGCGAATTCGTGAAGACGTCCCCCCACCCGAGAGCTGGGTGGGGGCGGACCTTCATGTGGACGCAGATTTGTCCGCAGGCTTGTTGGGTCTGCGGGACCAAGGACGCTTTTGTCCTTGGGCAGGCGCTTTATCGGCCTGGGGTCTTTTCCCTGTCGCCCTAGGGGGACGAAAAAACCACTTGTGTGCAGTAAAGGAGGGCCCTTGCCCTTGGCGTGGCCCCTTACCCTTGCTAATTTGGGGAAGCAAAGTGCTTTTACTTCCTGTGGCATCCTTGATGATGTCATCCAGAGAAGCCCCAAAAAGTCTGTCGCCCTTAAAAGGCAGATCCAACAGGGCTTTCTTGGAAGTCTGGTCCGCAGACCAGCCTTTTAGCCAGATCAGGCGGCGTATTGCTACTGCATAAACCGAAGTTTTAGACAGCAGGGGAATAGTATTCATGTCTGACTCGCAGACAAACCTAAGGCCCTGGACCAACAGGTCGGCCAATGTTATCTCATCAGGAGGAGCATCTCGCTCCTTAACCCCTGGAGTAGCAATCTTGCCCATTCAGTAAGTGTGTGAGACACTAGGGCCCCCGCCAATGCCGGGCGTACTGCCGCGCCTACCACTGAGTATAGGTAGCAAGCGAGTGCTTCAGCCTTCTTATCCACAGGGTCCTAGAAAACAGGAGCCCCTTCTACAGGAATTGGGGTGGCTCTATTAAGTCTGGACACCGGAGGGTCCACTATAGGGGGGAGAGGTCCATTTCTTCAGAAAACTCTCCTCAAAAGGGGTACCGTACCGCAAACCTCTTTGGGGCTGTAAAGACCCTCAGTGGGTTCTCCCATTCCTTGTATAAGAGTTTATCAAAAGACACACAAGGGAACACCTTAGCAGTGCGGGCAGGTCTATGAAACCCAAGTGGACCGGAGTCTCTGCTGCTTCTGCAGTATTTTCCAACTTTAGCGTATCCCGCACTGCAGTAATAAGGTCAGATACCAAAGCCGTCTCGCGTACTGACCTGGACTTTGAGTCATTCTCACTGTCCGGTCACGGTCTGCAGTCTCTGATGCATCAGAATCTGGGCCATGAGCCGTAGCTGGACCTGGTTCTGCATCAGAAATATCCCCAGAAGCTTGCAGGGGACGGGGCGTTTACTACCCCCTGTATTCCCGTGTGCTGCTTCCACCCTGGCAGCAAACGCCTCTAGGATTGCAGTCATAGCGTTCATAGACACCTCAGGGGCACCAGCTGCTAAATCTGGTGTTTCAGGGGAGAAGACATCTGGCTCAGATGCCATGCTGACCACACGCTGACACTCACAGGGCTCCAGGCAAGATATCAATAGGCCACCCTCCTGCGCTGCAGAGATGCTGGGTTACCCAGAGGACTCACCACCCTGGATAGGTACTGCTATGCTGCGCCTGTGATGCTGTCCCCTTGCTGCTGTGTCAGTCTGCTTCTTTTATCAGCACTTCCTGTGTGAATTTTCACGCCAGTGTAATGCACCCTAGAGGCCGGAGGCTCTCGCAAAATGGTTGCCAAAAACGTCTGTATGGAAGATAATGTGGGCTCTAAGAAAATGGCCGCCGACAGAAGATAGAGGTCAGGCAGCCATAGCCCCCAAAAAGATGGCCGCCGAACGGCAATATCTGCATACAGGGTGGACCAACATGGCCGCCGATCACCTGATAGGGGCCAGTGGGTGTGGCCGAACCACAGGAAGATGGCCGCCAGGCAGTTACAAGAGGCCAAACTTGGCATGGACCACCTCAAAATGGCCGCCGACAGCATGGAGACACAGAAACACAGGTAAGCAAAAATGACATTTCTTTTAAATGTTAGTTACAGCCAGCCCCGCTCCAGTGGGACCCCCTAGGTGACCCCCAGCACCCAGCAACCTTTAGCTAGAAGCCCAGGGAGGAGGGAAAGGCAGGGAGAGAGGGAAGAAAGGGGCCACAACCACTTACTTGATCTCTCCAGGAATGTCCAGCTAAATCACCCAGCCGAGGCAGGGGAGTTTTACTTACCTATCCTGCATGTATTCTGCTGGAAGACATTCCAAACAGATCATCGTCCGCGCACGGAAGGTGACTGTTGGCCAGGCATGCTGTGATTGGACCCAGAAGGGACGATCATATGTATGCCCTGGAGCAAGACGCTCACCGGACAGGCTGCTGCGACTCGGCCGTAAGGTCAGCCGAAGCTGAGCGGTCCGATGCAAGCCTTGGAGCGTAAGCTCACCGGCCAGGCTGCTGCGACTCGGCCGTAAGGTCAGCCGAAGCTGAGCGGTCCGATGCAGGCCCTGGAGCGTAGGCTCACCGGCCACCCGTGGAGCGACGGGCATGTCGTGGAAAACCCAGCGCGTAGCTAGGGTCGGCACACGCTCGATGGCCGAAACTGGGGAGACTACAAGGATCGAGGATCCAGCCTGTCACCCAGTCGGCAGTTGATCGAAGATCGCAGGAAACAACAAATGTAGCAAAAAAATAAAATAAATATATATATATATCTTTTTTCCCCGGACCAATGGGCCCGAAGGGAGCCATGTCCTACTCCTTGCTAGACAGAAAAAAACTGATCTGCGATGTGCAGACTGAGAGGGTATACCCAGAGGGTCCGCCCCCTGGGCGGTACTGTAGAAGGTGTGATGCAACACTTTTTACAAGTTTTTCTGCCTAGTCACTCCTAATTAACGGATAATACCCACTTTGTCAATAGAGAAGCTGTGTCGGTCCATGGACGAAAGAGTAAGGAGTATTTATTGGGAGTGTTCGATTGTGATATTTGGGATTTGTCTAAGAATGACAGGAGGATCTGGTTTGAATCTCCACATATAATTACTGTGCCTATTTTTTGGGTTTCCACCACCTGCAAAAGATGTGAAAGGTATGATATGGGTCTTTTTTTACTGGCATAATAGGATACTATTGTAACAGCAAAATCTGCTAAATGACCTGTAAGGAGTAAATTTCTATCCTCTGGGTCCTTAATCTCTTTTAAAGTTGTGAAAGGCGTATTGCGATGTAAGGTAATAAGTACACCACGCTGTTTGGTTGCAGCGGAGGCTGTAAATATCTGTGGATATAGTGCACTAAAGAATTTAAAATGTGTGCCTTCCTAGTAGAAAAGGAGCGGAAAGCTTTGGTGCGTTTTTGTAGAATATTGAGTCCCTGTACATTCAGGGATAATATATTTAAAGGGTCTCATGGGATTACTTTGTGAAATATAATATCTGATAGTCCTAAGTAAAGTTGAGCGGACACCTGGATGTTCGGGTTCGACGGGTTCGGTCGAACTTCGGAAAAAAGTTTGAGTTCGGGACCGAACTTGACCCCGAACCCGAACCCTATTGAAGTCAATGGGGACCCGAACTTCTGAGGACTATTCGCACTTGTTTCCCGTGCTTAGAACTGTCCCTGCACAAAGTGTCATTTCTGAAGGAAAAAAAGTCATTTAAAACTCACTCGCGGCTATAATGAATTGTCGGCTCCCGGCAATACATAGAAAAGTCATTGATAAAAAAAAAATGCGTGGGGGTTCCCCCAAATTCAATTACCAGGCCCTTCAGGTCTGGCCACATGCCCTCAACATTGGGAGGATGCTTTGGGGGTCTGTGACCCCTCAAAGCACCATGTCCCCATGATGATGGGGACAAGGGCCTCATCCCCACATCCCTTGGGATGGGTCTGCGGGCAGGGGGCTTATCGGAATATGGAAGACCCCTTTAACAAAGGGGACCCCCAGATCCCGGCCCCCCCTATGTGAATTGGTAATGGGGTACATTGTGTAAAGTGTAAAACATTTTAAAAAAAATACACAGACACCGTTGGGAAAGTCCTTTATTAAAAATAAAAAAAATTAAAAAACATTCCAGCGATGAAATACAGTGTCCCACAACGATCCAATGTCCAGCGCTGTCCACACGAAACGTCATTGGCTGAGCCTGAGCGGACCTGATGGGGAACTTCCTCCGCAGTGTAATAAATGAATAGACCCGCCCCTTCTAAAGATGCGGAACGTGAGAAGGGGCGGGTCTATCATGTATTACACTTTGGAGGAAGATCCCCATCAGGTCCGCCCCCTCGTATGTCAGACCCCGCCTACGTCATTGGATGAGCGGACCTGATGGGGAATTTCCCCATCAGGTCCACTCAGGCTCAGCCAATGACGTTTCGTGTGGACAGCGCTGGACATCGGATCGCGTGGGAACTGGATTTCATCGCTGGAATGTTTTGGTTTTTTCTTTTACAATTTTTTACACTTTCTTTGTGAAATGGTAAGGGTACAATGTACCCATTACCAATTCACATAGGGTGGGCGGGATCTGGGGGTTCCCTTTGTTAAAGGGGTCTTCCAGATTCCGATAAGCCCCCCGCCCGCAGATCCCCACAATCACCGGGCAAGGGTTGTGGGGATGAGGCCCTTGTACCCATCAACATGGGGATATCCTCCCCATGTTGAGGGCATGTGGCCTGGTACGGTTCAGGAGGGGGGGCGCTCTCTCGTCCCCCCTCTTTTCCTGCGGCCTGCCAGGTTGCGTGCTCGGATAAAAGGTCTGGTCTGGATTTTTGGGGGAACTCCACGCCATTTTTTTTTTACATTTGGGGTGGAGTTCCCCTTAATATCCATACCAGACCAGAAGGGCCTGGTAATTGAATTTGGGGGAACCCCCACGCATTTTTTTTTTTATCAATGACTTTTCTATGTATTGCCGGGAGCCGACAATTTATTGTAGCCACGAGTGAGTTTTAAATTACTTTTTTTTCCTTCAGAAATGACACTTTGTGCAGGGACAGTTCTAAGCACGGGAAACAAGCGCTACTTTACAGGCATACTTTACACACACGGAAACAATATACAGAAAATTCCAAAACAAAAGTTGATTGGTTGCCCTGCAGCTTTTAAAAATGCGCCATTACATCGCCGAACACCGGACCCGAACCCGAACATACAGTCAATTGTTCGGGTTCGGGTCCGGGACCCAAAAACCCAAAAGTTTGGTACGGACCCGAACTTTACAGTTCGGGTCTGCTCAACCCTAGTCCTAAGCAATATTTGGACGAACCTACTTTTGGGGAAGGGGGGATAGAAAAATATATAAAGAAAGAGAATGGCAAGATCATGGGGGAAGTAAAGATCATAGATATCAATATATTGTCCATATAACATGGTCATTGGGGGGGAGTCACCCTCCAAGGATACATTGGCTATTATCAGTTGTCCACTGTTAATATGAACTAACCAAGGGTAGCAAGTGGGGAATGCAGGGAACTATCCCAGAGGATAAGGAAAGCCAGTTACCAAATCATTACAAGGGAATGAGAGAAAACCAGGATATATTAGCCCAAACAAAAACTGTAAATCCTAAAAAAACTAGGATTATTAAGGAAGATTCCAAACTGAAATATAATAAACATTTTTGAGAAAAGGTGAAATTAGGGAAACTGCATTTAAATTCTTTGTAAGATCAAGAAAAAATATTAAAGCAAAATGAGCTGAAAAATCTTCAAAACTACCTCATTCATATGTAAAATAAAATAAAAAAATTAAAGCGGATTAAAGTGTAGCTGCTGACTTTTAATAATCAGACATTCACCTGTTCCAAGGTCAAGCAATGCGGGTGCACGAAGCCTCGCTCCTCTCCCCCTCTTCTCCACGGTGCTGGCATTCTAATTGTGGGCGCTCAGCTGTGGCTTCACAGCTGGGCATACACTGCTCATGTGCGAGCCGCGCTGCATGCTGTGAATGGCCGGGCAACCTTCTGGGACCTGTGACATGTGCCAGAAGATTGCAGGGAGGGAAGGGGGAGAGGTGATCTTCCTTCCGGCGCTGAGCGCCAGGGGAGGAAGTGGGATCTGGGTGCCTATAAAAACAGGGTACCCACTCCCTGCCTAAAAAAAATACATGCCAAATGTGGCATGTCAAGGGGTCACCAGCACTTAAAGCGGACGTTTCATTTTTGGGTGGAAAAAATTAAGAAACAATTAAGAAATAATTGTAGGAGAGATAGGGGCCATCATAAGGCCATAAGACAGATAACCAGTATAGGTTGGCATATTCTACGAAGCATTGGGAAACAAAAAAACACAGCCTATTGAGGCTATCAATCCATTGAGTCAACAGGATCTGTATCTGGGGATCTGAAACAACCTCTTTTATTTGAACTTTGTCATGATTCTTCACTGCTAAGGTTGGTGACTTGTGTGCAGAATATGAAACAGGTCTACTACATGAATGTCTTGAAGGGTGTTTTGTAAATCAATCGCAGAATGACAAGTATGTTGTCAGAGAAGCTAGTAGACCAGACTGTGTGACTGCACAGAGGAGACCAAACAGATGTAGGTGAAAATATGATAATTTATTAAGATCAATGAACAAACACTCAACCACCTCCAACAGAACACTGTGCAATAAATCAACCAATAAACAGTGATTATAGACAATATGTACAATAATGGGAGCTACCAGAATCGTAGTAAAGCCAGGCTGAGGTCATACACAAGGGGATGTCAGCAGATGGGTAAGGACGGGAGACAAACAGGAACAGGGAAGGGACAGATGGGTACGCTGCAGATCAGGGATCCAAAGTACTCAGGTAACAGGAGGACAGGTGACCGTGGTTCTCAGGAGACAGGAGGGACAGGTGCAGGATAGACTCGGGTCGGATTGGGTCGGGTAGGATGCAGGCTCAAAAGTCAGGATCGCAGGTTCTAGGTCAGGGAGAGAGATACCAGGGCAAGGTATGTTTGTACTTGCCAAATATAAATAGGAAGGCTTGTAATTGGCTTCAAGTCACACCTGAGCGCAGGAAGAGCAGTTCGCCCGACACTGCCAGAATTCATCCGCTGGTGGAGACCAGTACTGCATCCAAAGGATAATATAATACCAGCAGGGAGAAATTCTCCTGACAGTTCCACACTGCCAGGAGATACCTGCTGGTGGACCACAGTACTGCTAGCCAAATAATAAATATCACCAGTGGATGGAACCTTTCCTGACAGTACCCCCCTCAAAGGAGCGGCCTCCGGAAGCTCCAACTAACTGTTGCTGGGAAAAGTTCATGGCAACAAGCAACAGGCAAAGTCACATCTGGGCAGACAGCGGGCACATCCAGGCAGACAGTGGGCACATCCGGGCAGGAGACAGGCACATCAAGCTGGACAGCAGACAGGGGCACATCAAGCTGGACAGCAGACAGGGGCAAATCAAGCTGGGCAGCAGACAGGGCCAAATCAAGCTGGGCAGCAGACAGGAACACACCTGGCTGGGCAGCAGGCAGGAACACATCAGGCTGGGCAGCAGACAGGAACACACCTGGCTGGGCAGCAGGCAGGAACACATCAGGCTGGGCAGCAGGCAGGAACAAACTAGTCTTAGCAGCAGGCTCTGGGAGATCGAGCTGGCCAGCAGGCTCCGGGAGATCGAGCTGGCCAGCAGGCTCCGGGAGATCGAGCTGGCCAGCAGGCTCCGGGAGATTGAGCTGGCCAGCAGGCTCCGGGAGATCGAGCTGGACAGCAGGCTCCGGGTCATCGATATGGGCAGCAGGCTCCGGGTCATCGAGCTGGGCAGCAGATAGAGGCTCTGCAGGCCAGGAACCGGGCACCACAACCTCAGGCCGGGAAATGGGCACCACAACCTCAGACCGGGAAACGGGCACCACAACCTCAGACCGGGACGCTGGCTCTAGCTCTTCAGGCTGGAATGCTGGTACTGGTTCTTCAGGCTGAAACGCTGGCACCCCGGGCTGAAACACTGACATCTCAGGCTGAAACACTGACACCAGGACATCAGACTGGAAGGCAGGCACCAGGACATCAGACTGGAAGGCAGGCACCAGGACATCAAACTGGAAGGCAGGCACCAGGACATCAAACTGGAAGGCAGGCACCAGGACATCAAACTGGAAGGCAGGCACCAGGACATCAAACTGGAAGGCAGGCACCAGGACATCAGACTGGAAGGCAGGCACCAAGACATCAGACTGGAAGGCAGGCACCAGGACATCAGACTGGAAGGCAGGCACCAAGACATCAGGCTGGAAGGCAGGAACCAAGACATCAGGCTGGAAGGCAGGAACCAAGACATCAGGCTGGAAGGCAGGCACCAAGACATCAGACTGGAAGGCAGGCACCAAGACATCAGACTGGAAGGCAGGTACTGAGACTTCAGGCAGAGACATGGGCACCGGATCTTCAGGCCGAAACACGGGCACAGGGACATCGAGCTGGAACACAGGCACAGGAACTGCAGGCTGGCAGACTGGCACAGGAACTTCAGGTTTGCAGACTGGCACAGGAACTTCAGGCTGGCAGACTGGCACAGGAACTTCAGGCCCGGCAGACTGGCACAGGAACCTCAGGCCAGAAGACTGGCACAGGAACCTCAGGCTAGGTAAAAGGCACAGGAACGCCAGGCTGGGTAAAAGGCACAGGGACGACAGACTGGGTAAAAAGGCACAGGGACGACAGACTGGGTAAAAAGGCACAGGGACGACAGACTGGGTAAAAAGGCACAGGGACGACAGACTGGGTAAAAAGGCACAAGGACGTCAGCCTGGATAAAAGGCACTGGGACGTCAGCCTGGATAAAAGGCACTGGGACGTCAGCCTGGATAAAAGGCACTGGGACGTCAGCCTGGATAAAAGGCACTGGGACGTCAGCCTGGATAAAAGGCACTGGGACGTCAGCCTGGATAAAAGGCACTGGGACGTCAGCCTGGATAAAAGGCACTGGGACGTCAGACTGGGTAGCAGGCATAGAGTTGGCAGATTTAGGTGGGTCATCAGGTTCTAGGCTTGTGCAATTCGTTTCGTAACGAATTGAAATTCGTCCGAATTTAGCAACTTTCGGACATTCGGAAGCATTCGAATTTCCGAACAAAGCAATTACGAATAAGACCGAATCCGAAATAAATTATACCGCAAATAGCGAATGCCCGAATGTCTTCGGCATAATTCGTTATGAAAAAGTTACGAATGTACGAATCCATACGAAGCACAATAACACTCACTCTGCTCTGCTCTCTGCTTCTCCCACACCGTGCTGAACTCCCTCTCAAAATGGTGTACAGGGGCGGAGGTTATAGCCGCATGTAAAAAACGAAAGTAAAATACGAGATTTCGAATCCATTCGAAGCACAATAACACTCTGCTCTGCTCTCTGCTTCTCCCTCACCGTGCTGAACCCTCTCAAAATGGTGTACAGGGGCGGAGCCTATAGCCGCATGTTAAAAACGAAAGTAAAATACGAGATTTCGAATCGTTACAAATAACCGCAATGTATTTAGAAAAGTACAAATCCATTCGAAGCACATTAGGCATAATAGGCAGCGTCGTTGTGAGAGAGACACGGAAAATTACGAATCAACGAACCCAAAAAAAGTTACGAAAGTAGGAGTTGTGTCCAGAATCAACGAAAAACAACGTACTCTACCGAAAGTACGAACCCAAAAAAAGTTACGAAAGTAGGAGTTGTGTCCAGAATCAACGAAAAACAACGTACTCTACCGAAAGTACGAATTATAAAGCAACAAAAAATTCAACGAAAAATGTCGCTTGCAAAAATACGAATGAGTCCGAACACGAAAAATCCCGTCTAGCAAAATTACGAATGATTACGAATCAACAGGACCGAAAAGAAACGAACCGAAACGGAACGAATTTTTCCGTTGTGCACAAGTCTATCAGGTTCAACTGGCATGAACGCAGGCTGGAGCAGGTGGGTGTGGAGGCAGGTTGGGTTACTGGTAGGATTGAGTGGGTCGGAAAGTACTTCCGCTTCTTTTTAGGCTTAGTCACTGCAGATTTGTAAATAGCGGGAGGGATGTATGAAAAGGATGGAATTGAGTAAGAGGAAGGACTGGAATGCGGCAGAGACACGGTAACAGTAGCTGGAGGAGGTTCTTGTGGATTTGTTACAGGTGGAAGGGAAGCAGCAGGTGGATTGAAGGCAGGGTAGGTGTGACAAGTAGAGACTGGGTAATAATATTTT
Source organism: Rana muscosa (assembly GCA_029206835.1). Lineage (NCBI taxonomy): Eukaryota > Metazoa > Chordata > Amphibia > Anura > Ranidae > Rana > Rana muscosa. Next base: position 347,604,914 of record CM055116.1, on the reverse strand, counting down.
TTAGGAAGCTGTGTAAACTGGGCTGTAACTGGGGTTGCCATAGGCAATGGTCGGATAGATTCTTGGGAAGGCAGGTGATTAATGGCAGGGCTGGAATGTTGTGGCTTGGCTAAATTCAGGAGATCCGACCATGCCTCTAGCACAAGTCAAACAAACATTGGTTCACACACAGCCTGTCTGACCAGGGATTGCACTGAATGGATGCAATCAGACAACACCTGCTGGGAACAGGAGGAATAACGTTCACTAAAATAGGCTGGATCGTCCTCTAATAACCATACCAATGATTCAACTTGGTCGTAATTGAAAGGGGGCGAAAAATCATAACTCCCATCGAGAATAAATGACAGGGCTGGCTTTACACATAACCAGATTAACGGCTGAACATCCTCAAAAGATATGTAACCCTGATCCACTAGGGAATGAGCTAATTGGATAGTTTCCATCAGCTAGTCACTGGTACAATCTTTTAAAATCTGACGACAATATTCACCATCCTCTGCTGCCAGCAGAGAATAATAAATGGTTTCATTGATATCCATATTAACAGGGCTTAACAAACCAGGATTGTTCCTCAATGCAGCCACGTCTGGTTTAGGGATGGCCCTGGTATACTGTCAGAGAAGCTAGTAGACCAGACTGTGTGACTGCACAGAGGAGACCAAATGGATGTAGGTGAAAATATGATAATTTAAGATCAATGAACAAACACACAACCACCTCCAACAGAACACTGTGCAATAAATCAACCAATAAACAGTGACTATAGACAATATGTACACTAATGGGAGCTACCAGAATCGTAGTAAAGCCAGTTCGAGGTCATACACAAGGGGATGTCAGCAGATGGGTAAGGACGGGAGACAAACAGGAACAGGGAGGGGATGGATGGGTAGGCTGCAGAGCAGGGATCCAAAGTACTCAGGTAACAGGAGGACAGGTGACCGTGGTTCTCAGGAGAAAGGAGGGACAGGTGCAGGATGGACTCAGGATAGGGATCGGGTCGGATCGGGTCAGGTAGGATGCAGGCTCAAAGTCAGGATCGCAGGTTCTAGGTCAGGGAGAGAGATACCAGGGCAAGGTATGTTTATACTTGCCGGGTATAAATAGGAAGGCTTGTAATTGGCTTCAAGTCACACCTGAGCGCAGGAAGAGCAGTTCGCTCCACACTGCCAGGATCCATCCGCTGGTGGAAACCAGTACTGCGTCCAAATGATAATATAATACCAGCAGGGAGAAATTCTCCTGACAGTTTCACACTGCCAGGAGACACCTGCTGGTGGACCACAGGACTGCAAGCCAAATAATAAATATCACCAGCGGATGGAACCTTTCCTGACATATGTTTGGAACCACGATATGAGAACCGGACTGAAAAGGGAAAGCCCCATTGGTAGGTTATTTGGTTTTGTTGTAGTGCTTGAAGCAAAGGTTTCAAGGCCCGTCTTTTATTGATTGTTAACTGCAACAGGTCAGCAAAGAATTGTGACCTTGGAAGATTAGAGACTCTTTTCCTCTTGCTGCAGACAGAGGCTGTTCCTTTGTGCAATAAAAATTAAAATTTAGCAATAATATCCCGAGGGGGGCCCTCAGGTTTTTTTGGGGTCAAAGCTCTATTAACTCTGTCCATTTCAAGGTGTTTGACTGGAATGGCCGGTTGTAACTGCTGGAATAGTGCCAACATTGTGGCCTGTAAATCTATCATAGATTCAGGAATACTTCTTATGCGTAGATTTGAGCGTCTTGCTCGGTTTTCATAATCCTCCAAACGGGTATGCAGAATTACATTTTTATCTTTGAGATTTTAAATTTCTGTTGTATAGTTCACCATGTAATTAACACATGTTTCAAGCTCTTACAATGGCCCAGTTCCCTAATTTCTTTAGTGAGACTAAAGGTTATGTGGTCAGAAGTGCACTTTAACTACTTCTGACCCGGGCCATGTACAAAAGACGGCCACAAGGTGGCTCTAGAAATCCGGGAGGCCGTCTTTTTACAGCCTCCGCTCCTCCGGCCACTGGGGGGCACGCGAGCGCCACCGGCGTGTCACTGACATGCCGATGCGCGTGCCTAGCGGCCGCGATTTCCGCCAGGTACCCGCGATCGGCCGGTACACAGACAAGGACATGGATCTGTGTGTGTAAACACACAGATCCATGTCCTGTCAGGGAGAGAGGAGACCGATGCTGTGTCCCCTGTACATAGGGGCACAGATCGGTCACCTCCCCCAGTCAGTCCCCTCCCCCCACAGTAGTAATCACTAATAGGGCACACATTTAACCCCTTCCTCGCCCCCTAGTGTTAACCCCTTCCCTGCCAGTCACATTTATACAGTAATCAGTGCATTTTTATAGCACTGTTCGCTGTATAAATGTGAATGGTCCCAAAATAGTGTCAAAAGTGTCCGATGTGTCCGCCATAATGTCGCACTAATGAAAAAAATCACTGATCGCCGGCATTACTAGTAAAAAAAAAAATTTTTTATAAAAATGCCATAAAACTACCCCCTATTTTGTAAGCGCTATAACTTTTGCGTAAACCAATCAATAAACGGCAATTGCGTTTTTTTTTTTACCAAAAATATGTAGAAGAATACGTATCGGACTAAACTGAGGAAAAAAATATTTAAAAATAAAATAAAAAATTGGGATATTTATTATAGCAAAAATCCAAAAATATTGTATTTTTTTTTCAAAATTGTCGCACTTTATTGTTTATAGCGCAAAAGATAAAAACCGCAGAGATGATCAAATACCACCAAAAGAAAGCTCTATTTGTGGGAAAAAAGGGACATTAATTTTGTTTGGGAGCCACGTCGCACGACCGCACAATTTTCATTCAAAGCGTGACAGTGCCGAAAGCTATAATTTCACCTGGGCAGGAAGGGGGTATATGTGCCCAGTAAGCAAGTGGTTAAGGTCTTTTAAAGCATTTTTTCAATTTTTTTTTAACATTGCTGGGGATATATGTTCACCCTGAGAGAAATCTTCCCCACACACAGAATCCCATTCTTCTTCTGATTTGTTTAGTACCTGTGTGTTTGCTTTTAAGGCTCTCATGAGGTAGTTGAGGAGAATGCAGACGGTGCCATTTTAGCTATAGAATGGTCCGGTGTGTTTTTGCTGCTTCTCTTCCTTATATCCCAAAGAGGATCACTTGCAGCTAAACTGCCGTCTCCCTGAACTCAATGGGCCCAGGAAGGTATTATTTGCGTGCAGGTGTCTCGTAAACAGCTGCTAATATAAGTTTTTTTTTTACCTTCCTCTGAGAGAGGAGCTTCATGCAGGCATGTCTGCTCCACTCGGCTCCACCCACATTCCTCCGTACCCCCTTTTTTATAGTTTTTACATTTCTGTCAGCGTCAGTCCTCAATTTTAAGTGCACCATATACAACTTTTCATTAAATAAAGTGCATCCAATTACACATCTATAACATCTATAACATTTGGGTAATAAGCCCCCCATCATGTCTGGGAAGCCAACAAGGCAGGGAGGGATGAAGTCATTCCCATGCCACTATGAGGGAGGCAGCAGCATCTGTATTCACAGGCAAAGGTGGATGTGGTCCATCCTTATGCAGGGCACCTTTGTCTCTGTTTAGTGATGTTGCCATGTAGCCACAGCATGTAGAGGAGGTGATGAACTGGCTTACTAAACCATCCTCATCCTCTATGACCCAAGCTGGCACTAGTGCACAGTTACCGCAGCTGCCATAGCAGATTATTCTGCCACCTTCTTGGCAGCTACTCCTGCCATAGCCCCAGCATCATGCATGCAGGAGTCAACTGATTTATTTGAGCACAGCGTCAGCTAATTGCTTTTTGAGGCTGCACAGACATTACTTGATTCAGATGTTGGTTCTGAGGTAGAGGAAGGGACTAACATGAGCCTACACAGAGGGGGGAACACTGATAAACAACAAATTGTCAGTCCTGTTCCGGCAGATGCAGTGTATTGCCAAGTTGGCTCAAGTGATGCTGAGGATGGAGGGGGTGCTGATGATGAGGTCACTGAGCAGAGGAGAAAAGTGAGGAGGAGAAACAACCCCAACAAGGCAACAACAAATCAGGATGTCTTCCAGAGGCAGGCATTATGGAAGAGTAAAGAGCAGCCACCCTATGCCATCAGATTGTAGAGCTGTTATCTCTCGGGCCCACTTCTCACAACTCACAACCCACAAGCTGTGTAGGCCATTTTTAGCACATGTTCAGCTGATCGCACGGTTGCAATGTGCAATCTGTCGCAAGCAGATAAAGTATGGCAAAAACACAAGCCATTTGGTTACCACATGCTTGACAAGGCATTTAACCTTTCACCACTCAGCCCATTGGCAAGCACACCTGAAAGCCACACTCAAAAGGACATAATTCTTCTCCTCCTCACCTCTTATGTCTAACCCCGCTTTATCTCATGACCTCTCAGCAACCCCCACTGACGGGGATGATAGTATAGCAAAGGGTGTCACAGGTCCTTGCAACACGTCTGTCAGCAGCACACCACCAGCTGTAGAGTATAGCAGGAAAATGTCTCTGTCCCAGCTGCTGCAGCACAAAAACAATACACTCCCTGCCCCCAATACCCCACGTCTAAATTCCAGCTTGTCCAAATTGCTAACTATACAACTCCTGCCTTTCTGTCTGGTGATTTTCTGCTCCCTCCCATGAATGTTCAGAATTTGCCGTACCACAATGGCAGGTTCCCAGTCGCTATTTCTTTTCACGTAAGGCCATTTCAGCTCTGTACCATCACATGGAAGGCAATGTTGTGGCATCATTGGTCAAGGCAGTCAGCTGCAAAGTCCATCTTACTGCTGACACATGGTCCAGCAAGCATGGTCAGGGACGATATATTTCATTCAAAGAACACTGGGTAACTCTGCTTGCAACTAGGAAGGATGCTGGACAGGGCTTAGTGCTGAAGATTCTTTTGCCACCATGTATCCATACAGCTGGTGGTGATGATACATGATCTCCTCCTCCATGCCCTCCTCTGCTGGATTGTCCTATGAACCACCAGTACCCCCTAAGCATTCATGGATCCATTCAATGAGTCAAGCTAAAAGAGGCCATGCTCTGCTCTTTGATAGTGAAAGTTGACACATGTGCCATGCCTGGCACATGTCCTCAATTTAGTGGTGCAGCATTTCTTAAACAGGTACACAGGTTTGCAAGATCTTCTAAAGCAGGCCAGATGAGTCTGTAGCTATTTCAAGTGGTCATACACAGCCAGCGTTCAGTTGGCTGAAATACAGTGGGTATTCCACCTGCCTGTAAATTTGCCCGATTTGCGACATGCCTACCAGATGGAACTTAACTTTGACAATGCTGCAGTGGCTGCACATTCAACAGAGGGCCATCAACTAGTACCTATGTGAGTATGGCACAAGGACAGGCTCAGGGCACCTCAGATTTTTTCCCAATGCCAATGGCTGCTGATAAAGTATGTATGCACTGTACTGTTACCATTTGAGGAGGCAACAAGGATTGTGAGCCGTGACAATACATGCATCAGTGAAACAAGCCCTCCTGTGTTTCTGTTGGAGCATACTCTGCATGGCAATATGGACAGGCCACTCGGAGGCAGAGCAACGGGAGAAAGAGGAGGACTTGCTTTCCTCTCAAAGACTGCTTTATGCAGACACTCTGCGCTCGGGAGTTTAGTCTCTTAGTGACACAACCAGAGTGTTCTGTAAGAAAGGAAATGACCAGGAATCTTGCTGCCTTCCTCAGAATAATTGGTATTCTTTAAGACAAAAATGTAAAAGGAAAAAAGAGGGCACACCGACCTAGTGCATTACCAATGGCTAGGTTTATTAAAAGTAAGATAAAATATTACAAATACTCACAAAGCCGTAGCTGTAATATCTGTCGTCTGGACTCTCTGGTCACCTGGTTCTAGTAGGAGGCAATCCCTTTTGATGGAATGATTATGTGCCTACTATTATACTTGCTTTGTGAGTATTTGTAATCTTTTAACTTACTTTTAATAAACCTAGCCATTGGTAATGCACTAGGTCGGTGCGCCCTCTTTTTTCCTTTTACATTTTTGCTTTATGCAGACACCATTCTTGTGACACCACAGAACACACAAGAGGAGAGGGAGGAGGTGGAGGAGGATTATGTCAGTTTTGAAGGCATTGAAACAGAGGAAGACATACGTCAAACCTTAAGAGATGGTTTTCAGTCCTCAGAATCCTTAAGAGTAGAATGTGGTTGAGAGAAGGCAGTTCCAGATAATATAATCCTCAGTGACCTTGAGGACTTTGCTTCTCATGCCTCCGCAAACTTGCAGTGCATGGGGTCCCTTATTCTTCAAAGCCTGCGAAAGGATCCAAGAATTTGTGACATCAAGGATAAGAATCATTCATGGTGGGCAACCCACTTTGACCACCATTACAAAGGGAATGTGTCAGAACTTATCCTGTCCCCACAGAGGGAGCAGAGGATTAAATATTTTGAGGACACCTTAGAAAGGATTTTATGTAACACCTTTTCAGACCCTGGTAGGTTACAGTCTCATGGATAAACTAGTTTTAAGGCATCTGTTCGTCAAAAGGAGGATAGGTGGAGAAGTGGGCCACCTCAGTGATGCATTTCAAAAATGTTTTAGTCCTCCGCACCCAGGGCTGTCAGCTTCAACATCCCATTGGCAGCATCTGCATCAAATGGTGGAAGATTATCTAGGGGCAAAAAATACATGGAGAGCTTTTCAATAGACGATCCAGCCCAGTATGCAATTGAGCTGCTGAGTTGCCCTGCATCCAGCGTGCTTTCTGTATGGGCATTCCGTGCTGCCAGAGATTTTGTGACAGATAAAAGAGCGCGCAAGTCCACAAACTCCAAACACTAATTTTATCTTGAAGTAATTGTTTGGTATAGGTTTCATGGGAACAATCAACACCCAATGACCAATTTATCCACACCTTTTTGACATGGGCATATTTTTTTTTTTTTTTTTTACAGCAAGACCAATTCTTGCTTTCATAAAGTGTACCTCTAGAATGTTTTGGGAGTGAAGGCACCAACAACACCCAAAGACCAATTTTTTCACACCTGTTACTTCTATCCAAAGTCAGCAAAAGAGACACCAGACTTTATCTAAGAAATCTTGGCCCGAGTGTACTATATTTTGGCTTCTTCACATAAGGCTTTTTCCAATTACACTAATATGTGGCCTTATCATACAAACTGGTGTCAGAAATCATGAATCAGATCGAGACTTTAGTACGGTTAAATCACACTTGTTTAATAATAAAAGTAAATAGAACAAATGTAGTCAAAACATAGCCAATGATTGGTAACCGGAACGGATAGTCAGACAAGCCAGAAAGTCAGGAAGCCAGAAATCAGCGTAGTGGAACAGCAAGCAGGATCTGGAGCCATAAGGAACGTCAGCCAAGCAAGCCTTTAACAGGAACGCAGGAGAAAGTCTCTGTAATGTTGACCAGGCGAAGGCAGAGATCATCTGGGCTGGACGGCTTAAGTAAGCAGGACTGACGAGCAGGAAATCATCAAAAGGTGAGTCACTGTGGAGAGATAGGAGCTGGCAATTAATCGACAGCTGAGCAGCCAACTCAGAGAAGGAGGGGCTGAGCCCAGCTCTGACAACTGGCTCCCCAAGCCATTGTTTACTAAATAAAGTATGAAGGGAAAATCAATTTAAATGTCTTTTTTTTCCTTTCTAAATGTCAGTTTTAGGCTCCATGTACACAGAAGCTCAAAAAACTGTTGTTTTGAACGCCAGATTTCGCAGAAAAAGCTGCTTTAAAATATAGCTTTTATCAGCGTTTTTTACTAATGTTTATTAGCGTTTTTCAGTGTAGCGTTTTTTAGCTTTTTTTTTATTCAATGGATCAAAAAACGCTAAAAACCGCTGGCGACCAGCGTTTGAGTGTTTTTCAGCGTTTTGTTGCGGTTTTTCCCGCCGAAAAACGGCACTTTTAACACGAATTTCTTGCGTTCAGAAAAAAGCCCATTAACTCCACTGCTCATTAATGCTAAAAAACGCTATGTGTACATGAACACATAGGCTAAAATAGAGTGCAGTTAATGGGCTTTTAAAAAAAACGCCAAAACTGCAGTTTATCAGCTTCAGTGTACATGGAGCCTTACTGAAGCAGGTTCTATACATGGTACAGATGTTCCACTTTACAGGCAGACTAAGGGGACCCCCAGGCACTAAATTTAAAGGAATTTTTCATTTTTATTGTTTCAATTTAAGCATCATTAATATCACTGCTCCTTAAAAATGTTTTTTTTTTAATGTATTTTTTTGCATTTGTACATGTCCCCCAGGGTCGTCCCAAGGCCCCCATATCCTTTTAGCCTTCAAAATGTGGACTTTTGATTTTTCCTATTCGGGTCCCATAGACTTCAATTGAATGTTGGTCAGGTCCGAACTTTTGCGATGTTCGAGGGTTCTGGCGCAAACCAAACCGAGGAGTATTCAGCCCATCTCTACTGAAGGCATACAGTATTAGAAGGTGCAAGGCTACAGCAAAACAATTTAAAGTATATGGAGAAAGAAAATAAGTTTGAAAAATAATTGGAATACACCAACGTCTTTAGCCTAGTACACACGACCGAGAATCTCATCAGGAAAAAACCTGTCGTTTTTCCCTGACGAGATTCTTGACAAGAATCTTGTCCCGGCCGAGTGTACACACGCTTGATTCAAAAGAACCGCCGTTCTTTTGAATGGAACGAACGCGGTGACGTCATCGACTACGACGAGCGTGTGCTCCTCACATTCGATGCCATCGCCGCCATCTTGCTACACCCTACCTATGCCTAGGAAGCTACCGCGCATGCGTCAAAGTCATTTCGAGCATGAGCGGGGTTCCACGGCAACAGGTAAGCGTACACACTCTCGGGTTTCTCGTCGGGAAACAGGCCGACGAGAATCCCGACGAGAAAATAGAGAGCAGGTTCTCTATTTTTCTCGTCGAGATTCTGGCCAGTTTTCTTGACGAGAAACCTGAAAGCCTCGTACACACGCACAGTTTTTCTCGGCAAGAAAGCTCTGCCAGCAATTTTCTTGCTGGTTCTTGCTGAGAAAACCGGTTGTGTGTACGAGGCTTTACTCCAGATGACAGGCACAAAGTAATACTGGACTGGACAATGTTTTGTATTATTTGAAATGGTATAACACTGGCAAAGTAGCATGCATCTCCTTAAAAAATATTGAAGGGACACAGAAAGGCATATCATTTTTCAACAAAGCATCTGATTTTCACAATTCAGTCTACTATATTGGAGATTAACATAAACATATAATAAGAAAAATACAGGTGCTGTAATTTTTGACCTTCCTCTGAAAATAACTGAATAAATGAATGAATGACTGTTTGCTAAACAATCAATTGTGAAAGCTTGGAAGTCTAACTCCCTTAATATCATAGAGCCCAAACATAGGTTTACTAAGGCTATGTTACTTGCCAAAATTAACACAATCCTCCAAGACAGAGTCAAATATACATATACAAAATTATGGCAGCCCTGGGTGCATTACTTTCTCTCTCCCCAATTTAATGATTCTCTACTACTTTCTTTACATACAGGTATCTATCTGGGTCTCAAACAACAATATCTACAATTTTTATAGTGTTAGACACAGTGGCGCCCCCCCCCCACAGCTAGTCACAAAAAAAATCCCTTTAAAAAAAAGAAAAAAAATGTTCCTTTAAAAAAAAAAGTGTACGGGCGCCGGCCACAGTGCTGTTTGAAACGTCATGCAAGTGCAATCCCGTGATTGCAGGCAGGCAAGACGCTTCATTTGCAGGGTTTTGTGAGTCTTTGAGGCGCACTGCACATAGCCTCTCTACACTCTCATTGGTCATTTTCCTTCATATCTCTCTGTGGATTGGCACCGCCGTAGGATATGGGCGGTGCTTTCCCCGGGCAGCGACATTACTTCTGGTTTCACTTTCTGTGCCAGCATGGAAATCGGCTCCCTATCTGTCTGTATCTATCTATCTGTATGTATCTGTCTGTATGTATGTATGTATGTATGTATCTGTCTGTCTCTGTATGTTTCTGTCTGTCTATTTATCTATCTATTGATCTTTCTTTAGGCCCTATTGCGGGCGAGTGACGGGAGGGGGGGTTGGTTGGGGCTTTGTTTGCGCCCCCCCCAAAAAAATGAAGCACCAGCTGCCACTGGTCAGACACCTCCTGGTTCCCTGGGGCTCTTTTTTCCCCCTTTCTCCCTTCCCTCTCACTTAATCTTCTCTTTCTCTTACTTATGTTGGCCATGGTCTAATAGAGCTCTCCTCTCTAACCTTTAGCCCTATTTTACATCATAGTGATTGTTGTTTACTATGTCCCACCCTCTGCTCTTATCCCTCCTACTTTATTGTTCTAGATTTATACCATGTTTCTGTTGATTGATCACCACTGTTCATCAGTTCAATGTATTTGATGCCACTTTTACATATCTGCTTTACATTCTGAGGTTTCTGTTATTCTACTATTGTGTTCTGAGAGTGGTGTCTTCTGTTGCATTGACACAATACAAATATTAAATAAGAATGAATGCCTCACCGGTTACACTGTTTTAGTAGTTCAAACCTTTCTGGGTAACTGATCTTGCACAAAAGTCAGGAAAATCAGAGAAAAATAAGTCCTTATCATTCTACTAGTTCTAGTTCAATAACTCTAAATATTGAGCTGGGAAGGTCTGTGTTCTGAGAGCAATGTCTTCTGTTGCATTGACACAATAAAAATATACAATAGGAAAGAATGCCTGTTAGACCGTTCCAGTAGTTCAAACCTTTCTGGGTAATTGATCTTGCACAAAAGTCAGGAAAATCAGAGGAAAATAAGAAGCCCTCATTACTTGTTCTAGTGCAGTAACTCAAAGTATTGAGCTACTTCTGGTTCCAGCATCGTTTGAGGAAGGAGTGAGCGCATTCAGCTCCTGCCCCCCCTGACAAATCTGCTTTGCCAAACCATGCCACAGCTCTGGTTCCCAGGGCAGATTACATTATCTTGCTCCCAGGAGCCAGATCGATAGTTTTTTGGAGTGCACCGCTTGACCCTCTCCACAGGCCCCCTGGCGGGAAGCCAACCCATAGGCTGATGTGACATCCAAGTTGGCCACAGCCATGCTGTCCATGGGCAGTTCTGCTCTGGCCCCTCCTCACCCAGGGCAGCCAGTGGATGACACAGACACCGCTCATTCCCAGATCGCCAAGGCTGTAGCTTACATGTCCTCCCCCATGATAGCTAAGGCAGTGGACAAGGCTGTCCAGCATGGCATGGAGCAGCTGTGTAAGGATTTCCACAGCCAGACACACAGGCTGCAGGAAGCTGAGCGGCAGATTTCAGTGGTGGAAGAACAGGTACAGACCTCTTCTTCTAATCAGATGGGGGTACCACAGTTTATACTTGACAAGTTGGAAGACCTCGAGAATAGGTCCTGCAGGAAAAACCAACACATTAAAGGTCTCCCTGAGTCTTTCATGTCACCATCTTTAATCAAGCTTTGCAGTCATTGCATCCCTGAGGCTCTGCATCTCCGCTACCTCTGCGTGGTGGAACGCACACACCGGACGGATCCCCAACATGACCAGCAATCTAAACCAAGGCCAGTTATAGTGCATTATCTAAACTATGCTGATAGACATGCCCTATTGCAGCACTTTCGCAAAGCCCGGGGCTCTTCGTGGATAACCACAAGTTGTTGCTGTTTGCCGATTATTTGGTGGAAGTTTCCAAGCAATGTAAATCTTTTGCTCCCATCTACTCTTTTCTGCACCAGCACAATTCAAAATACTCCTTGGCATATCCAGCCATCATGCACCTACAATCTTCCCAAGGTGACCAGCTATCGTTCATGTCTTCTATGGAAGTGCAACAATACGTTGATTCTATACTGGATGGAGGTTCTGGCCTCCACTAATATCATTGATGATACACCATCTCCTTCATCCTCTACAGTTCCTAGTGCATCCAAGCTTCAGAGCAGCCCTACAAAGTATACTTCCAAGCATGGGTGATGTGTCTCTAGCTCTACCCATTTAGGGATCCGCTGACTGTTACAGGACGGTCACTTTTGGCCTCCCTTGGGACATGCTGGCCATTAATATGGCGTTCTTACAAGTAATGTTCTGCTGGTTTTCTTCTCTCCACAGGGCCTCCTGGTTGAAGAGCCCTGTATTATATTATACATGACATGTAGTCTTTCTTGTCAGAAGTGGCTAGCTTCCCTGCCAAGACACAGCTGGGGTTTCTGATGTGTTTGTTTTTTTTTTGTTCCCCAACACATCTTTTGTGCCAGCGTATCATGCTACGCAATAGCGTCATCTGCTTCTGACAGGGGCTTGGAAGCTAGACTGTTCTGTGTATGTTTATTTCTTGAATGGAAAAAAGTGAAGTCATTAGAATTACTCCAGTTATTATTTAGCTTTTTCTTCTGTTTCCTTGTTCTTATTATTTCTGCAGGATGCACTTACCTTGACCATTACACTTCAAATGGCTTAGCCCACAGTCTTAGGGCATTTATACTAACAATACAAGGAGGTGTTAATTTTTAATCACTGTTTATCATCAGCTTAAGGGGTGTAAGGGTTCATTTGTATTATTCTCCTTCTCTCTCCTCTTGTTTGGGGGCGCTACCCTTTCATGAGCCCGCATCAGTCAGACTTCTAATATGAGGGTCATTTCATGGAACATCAAGGGGCTGTGGTCACCGAACAAGCGGATGAAAATCCTTTGGCATTTAAAATGTTTGAGGGCAGACATTGCCTTTCTCCAGGAGACCCATTTGACTGAAAGTGATTTTCATCGCCTTAAACTTTGGGTGGGTGGGGTTTTCGGTTCCCCAGCAGTAGGACGTTAAGTGGGAGTGATTATCTTTTTCCACAAGCAATTGACCTGCTCTATCCGCTCGGTAGACAAAGATCAGGAGTATAGAATAAATGGTTAGGAGGCGCTAATAAGTGCAAATAAAAAACCAATAATGCTGAAACAGTAATACATGTACCAATACTTCAAATAATATACATGCAATATTGAATTCTCTATATAAGTGTCCCAATATATTGTATAAACAAAAATTCAGCAGAAAAGATATCCAAATTTTGCTGCTGGAAAAGAAATCAAGTTTTCATGTGACTCCAATATTCAGTGCTGACAACTCAGTGCTGACAGAAAACTTGAAGTGATGTGAATTGTGCTCCTTCACCAAGAAAAAACGTACACCCAACGTGCTGTAGTAAATCCTGCTTACCAGAGGTAGTTGACCACTTTACCTAAAAAGTAGGTCAAAATCGCTTTTACAGGATAGTGCCTGTCCACATGGATTGGAACTGGAAAAAATCCTTCCTCCTCATACAGTCATGACCGGAAAATTAAGATGGAAACATTCCATAGTGTAAAACTGTTTTTTATTCGTAAAAAACATAAAAAGAGCCAAAAGGCTACTCACATTCACAAGTGCCTATTCCCGGCACTGGGGCTGCAGGCTCTCAGAGGAATGAAAGGGAAAAATCCGCTGCGATCAGTCCACTTGCATGGACGGCATGCGTTCCACCTCCCTCCTTCCGCTAGTCACACAGGCCGGATGTGGGCATAAAATAATGTGACCAGATACCGCCTCGACGTACGTTTCGTAGGATACTACGTCAACAGGAAGCGTATCTGGTCACTAGAGGTCACGTATTATATACTGTGTGTAATAAAATACCCGGGAAAACCAAATTTGAACTGCGCAGCCTCAGTCTCGGTTCAAACTTAACAAAAACAAAGATCGCGTTTACATAAATAAATATACTAGATATGTAGATAGCCTTTACAACATACCCAACCTAAAACAAACAATTAATAGTTTAATAATATGACAAAGATTAGTAGTCCGAACACTCTCTTCAGAAAAAATTCAGGCTCATTGTTTTTTATCCACGGAGACACAAAAAAACGTACTCTAGTGTCCCCTAGTGGAGATATTCCAAACTTCACCCAAAACTACATTATTAAAAGTATACTGACTCATAATGCCTTATAAGAAAAATTATCTATAAAAGGAAGATGATGAATAAAAATTCTTTCCACATAGAAAAAATATTTTGACTATATAAATTTTGGTGGATAATCTGGATATCATCCACCAAATACTGGAAGTAATAATGCCTTAAAATAAATTAGGTATAATACTAGAGGTTACCCTTCCCCTTTAACTTGGTGCCATTGGACACCGCAAGAAAACTGCATATATAGAGACAAGATAATCTTCATCAGTCTCTGATCCATATGCAGTTAAAATGGATCAAAGGTAGTATAAAAATTAAAAATTAAAACATACATATATAGACATATATACACATACATATAATCATTGTATATATGGAAGACTGCTAATTATTGGAGAGGAAACAATTAAGATCTAGTTCTATATTCATACCAAGCGGATGCATACACTTCAGTCTATATAGCCACTTGGTCTCGTTTTTAGAGACCTCTCGGGTCATATGTGTACCTCTCCAGTGTCTACCAATTTTATCGATCCCATAGAATTTACACAACGAGGGGTCACTATTATGAAACATTTTAAAATGTCGGGAAACACTATGATTAGGATAGCCATTTTTTATATTTTTAAGATTTTCATTAATTCTGATTCTCAGGTTTCTGGTAGTGCGGCCTACGTACTGAAGGGAGCAAGGACACTCTAACACGTATGTCACATGATCTGAATTGCATGTGATAAAGGACTTAATATCAAAAAAAATTTGAGTAACTTTAGACTGAAAATTTGAGATTTTTTTAGGTGCCCCTGCTTTTCTAGTCGTTTTACAGGCTTTGCACCTAGTCCAGTAATGGAAGCCTACACTATCAAGGAAGGTGGAGGTTTTTTTGGGGGGATCTGGTACATTCTTGGCAATTTTTATTCTGAGCCCTGGGGCTCTTCTATAGATAAATTTGGGTTTTACAGGAATAATGGATTTCAAATCAGGATTCTTAAGCAGGATTGGCCAATGTTTTTTGATGATAGCTTCGACCTGCTTATACTGCCTATTGAATCCTGACACAAAAGCTACTTCCCCTTTAAATTCAGATTTTACCTTGGTTTCTAGGAGGGATTTTCTATCCATGGCAGATACTTGTGCTAATACCTGGGTGAGTGTCCCCATGGAATATCCCTTTTCTAGGAACTTTGCTTTGAGTATTTCGGCTTGTTCATAAAAATCAGTATCAATGGCACAATTGCGCCTGAGTCTCATGAACTGTCCCTTGGGCACTGCCCCTATCCATTGGGGATGATGGCAGCTGCGGGTCGGGACAAACCCATTTCTATCCATAGCCTTGAAGTATGTTTTTGTCTCATAGATCCCATGGTTCTTGGTTATAGTCAAATCAAGATAATTTAAACTATTAAGATTAAATTCTGCCGTGAATTTTAGACCATATTCATTAGTATTTATTTTTTCTACAAACGATGTTAGACTTGACATAGGTCCATCCCATAGCAAGATAACATCATCGATATATATCTTTTATAAAAGATCAATGATCTATTCTGGTCTTTAAAGATGGTCTCAAGTTCCCACTTGTTGAGAACCACATTGGCCACACTGGGGGCATACCATGCCCCCATGGCCACACCTCCAATCTGGTTATAGAAGTGATCTCTAGCCCAGAAAAAAGTATTGCCCATAGCTAACTCCAGGCCCCCAACCAGATAATTAATCTGGGCCTTTTTGAGTTTGGACTCCCTATAAAGCGCCCATTTCATGGCTGACAGTGCATCCTTTTGTTTGATATTAGTATATAATGACTCAATATCTATTGTAACCATAATTGTGTTTTCTGAGGCTTTGATTTCATTCAAAAGAACCATGAGATCTTTACTGTCTTTCAAGTAGGACGGGCTTTGTGACACTAGGGGTTTGAAAAAAACATCAAGGTACTCCCCCAACCTAGAGAATAAGGAGTCCAGCCCACTAATGATAGGTCGGCCTGGTGGTAACTCCCTGTTCTTATGTACTTTAGGCACTATATAAAGTACTGGGACCTTTGGTGCCTGTATTTTAATATAGTTTGCTTCCTTCAGGTTTAGTAGGGACTTTGATATTCCCTCCTCTACCCAAATATTCAATTCTTCTTTTAATCTGATTGTAGGGTCTCCTTTTAACTTTTTATAAGTAGCTGTGTCATTAAGTAATCTTTCAATTTCTTGGTAATAATATTCGCGAGTAAGTATCACCAAACCTCCCCCTTTATCTGCTGGTCTCACCACTATTTGTTTATTTTCTTCCAATAATTTTATTCCTTCCCAAATATTTTTGTTAAATCCATAATTTTGAATGGCTAGTTCTCTGGCTTCATCTTGCACCATATTCCTGAAAACTTCTATGTGATGATTTTTGCCTTTACCCGGGTTGAACACTGAATTATTTTTTAACCCACTATGCACATATTGCTGGTCAGTGGTATCCCCTCCTGTTTTCAATCCTAAATTTGCATAGTGTTTTTTAATGTTCAATTTACGGACATATTTTTCAATATCTATGAACAGCTCGAATTTATCCACATTTTTATCGGGTGCAAATTTAAGCCCTTGATTTATCACTTCCCATTCTTGATCTGTAAGAGTTACCCCTGCTAAGTTGTAGATTCCTCCATTTATCTGTTCCTTTTTCTTTTCTTTTCTCTTTCCTCCTCGTCGCCCTCTTTGTCTATGGGGTCTTTGGGGACCTGTGGAGTGCTGGATGGGATATGGTAGGGTTCCTTCCAGTCTCTCCATTCCCCCCCTGGTGGGAATTCAGGAGGGCCACAAATTAACAATCCATTTAACCATAGTGTCCAAGGAACTAGCCCTTACCACCATCTATGCGGGCAACTCGCCGGGCACTTCTCTTTTCGGGACCTGTCATCATGGGTGCGGCGCTCCCCTGAACTTTTACATATACTCGGCAGGGAACACTGTAATGATTGTCAAAGAAGATAAATCTTCTTTGTGCTAGGCACACAGATCAGTTCTCCATCCTAACCAGTGGGCCACTACATTGCAAGCCAAACCATATCACTCTTGCACATGGCCGATGTGTGGAGCTTATCCAATTCCACTGATATGAATTTCACTTTTTACTCACCTCCACATGACACCCAATCACAGTTTGATTACTTCTTTTGTTCACCCTCACAGCTGTCAGCAATACTGGATTTGGAGATCTTTGAAATAGCAATTTCAGATTAGAGTCCCATTGTGATCACCTTAGATGATTTTTAGCCATGCAGAGCACCTTCTTTGTGATGGTTTCCGTCATATATAGCAAATAATGAGGACTTTGGTCATGCAATCTTTGATGCCCGAATCGACTTTGTTCTTACTAATACTGAGGACAGCTCTGATTCCAACTTGTTTTGGGAGAAAGGCATGGCTGTCCTACAAGGCAAAACCATCTCATACACAACACAATTCAAAAATAATTCATTGGAACAATTTTGTCAGGCAAGCGATGCTCTCCGAAAAGCCCAAGCAGACTTACATCTGCATCGCTCTTCCAAGACTAGACAGGCCTGGCTAGCAGCTAAACGCCACTTGGGCAAAAAGGGATTCTCTGCAGTTTCATAAATTCGGCAACAAGGCCGGTAGGTTGCTTGTTAAATCTCTGTCAAGGGACTTACACACCCACTCATATCATGGCACTGAAAGATACTAGTGGGGCCATTAGCACTTCTCCACCAGATATAACCTCTCTCCTGACTAAATTTTACCAACAACTGTATTCTGAGGATCCCGTAGACTTAGACAAGGCTGAATTGCTTATCACCTCCCTTAAATGAACTACATTATCAGACTCCCAGCTGGACATTCTAAATGCCCCTCTATCTTGATAGGGGAAATCTTTTCTACTGTTAAACATCTATCGAACAACAAAGCACCTGGTCCTAATGCTTACTCGGTGGAATTCTAAAAACTGACCCAAAACTATATACTGCACACTTTGTTGTGTGTTTTCAATGGCATTTGGGATGGGGGCCCTATTTTCCTTTGGGTTTAATGGCATTTATAAAACTCCTAGTGAAGAAGTGGGAGGATCCAACTCTCCCAGGTTCCTATGGCCCCAGATCTCTAATAAATGTTGGATCAAAAATCTTATCTAAAACTGTCACTTCCTGACTGGCTAGTATCCTTCCTCAACTCTTACATTAGCGCAATTGGTGTTCGTTATGGGCAGATCATCAGTTCTCCATATTCGCAAGTTCATTCTCACCCTAGAACATGCCAGACTTCACCCTGATAATGACACAGCTATCCTTTCCCTTGACGCGGAGAAAGCATTCGATAATATAAAATTTCCAGTGGTTATTTCTGGTGTTGAGAAATTCCTGGGTTCCTGGGCCCAGTAGTAAATTTCATACAATCAATCCCATCCGTTTGATAAAGGGGACATGTCAGGGGTGCCCCCCCATTTCTCTTTAATCTGGCCATAGAATCCCTTTCCAATAACCATCCACTTCTTACAGGCATTAAGATTGTGACACTAAACTATGAGCAGCCCTCTTCGCAGATGACTTTCTTATTTTTCATCGGCAGTATCTTTTGACCTCCCCATCATCCAGGATCTTTTTTCCACTTAACTTTGCCAAAAGCATGGTCCTCCCACTAAATCCTGCGTGCTCTTGACTATGAATCCACTCCTCGCCAATACAGGTTAAAATTGATTGTGACCCATCATCTGTTTACCACCTTAATTACTTCCCAATGTTTTTAAAAAATCACTTGCGAACTGGAAACGTGGATGTCTCTTCCCATTTTGCTTTTTGAAGCTGCCACCTCTACAAAATGGTGTATTTTGCTAGTTTGCTATACCCCATGCAAACTTTGCCCTTATTACTCAAACATAAGGATTCTATGGCGGTCCAAACAACCTCGTATTGCCAGTTGTAAATTGCATCTTCTGAAGCACAAAAGGGGGTTAGGGCTACCTAATCTCCATTTGTACAATTTATTATGTCTTCTTAGGCAGGGTATGGACTGGTTGCTACATAGGTCCCCATATTCCAATTACACCCTAGAGGTGGCCTGGGTATCCCCCCTCAATTTATCTGCACTGATCTACTCTCCACTTAAAGCTTTACCCTCCCACCTGTGGAGGAACTCTCTATTTAGGGACACAGTGATAGCGTGGCGGGAGATATGTAAGATTATAGGCGCCCCTCCACCATTTCTAATCATCTACCTACACAGGGTAATCCCATGTTCCCTCCTGTATTGGAACATGAGGCCTTTCTCCTCTGGACATCTCTGGGTCTCACAAAAGCTGCTTCCATACTCTGTCCTGGCACCCGTAACCTCAGATTCTTTCAGGAAATATCCCAGAAATACCATCTACCTTCTCATCATTTTTTTCACTACTACCAACTGGGGTATTTTGTCAAAACTTAACTAAGCATGAGGAGGACTATTCTGACACAAATTAGTTGTTGACAGGGTGATACAACAAATAAAAACTACTACATCTTGTCACTGTATTCCCAGGTGCTGCAATATACCACCACCTCGAAGGCACCATCCCTATTGAATAGCTGGTCTATACATATTCTGGAACTGAACAACACCACAATATTCCTAGGGATACAAGACAATCTGTAAAGTCATTGTTAATGAGTAATGGCAAGAGTCACAATTCAAGCTCAAAGTCCCCTGCTAGCTTTTTGTCCCTGGGTGGGGCTAGCAGAACGACCCTTCACCATCTTTTCTGGTCATGTAACGTAATTTAGGACTATTGGGGTCAAACTAACCACTACATCTTTGGAAATCACCAACCTGAGATTACCTAAGGATCCACCTACTTTGCCTATTTAGCCACACACCACCTTCTGATTATTCTTCTCTTACCAGGGGAAAATTATTGTCCCTGACCCCATGGGTACATCTTCTTCTAACAGCCAGGAGGGTCATACTCCAGGCCTGAACATCTCATCACGACCCATCACTTTCTACAGTTAAGAAGGAGCTAAAAACACTTATATACCTGGAAAAATTGGATGCTATACTACAGAACTTTGGACCCACCAAACATCTTTTTTCTCATTGGAAAAACTTTATTGAACATACCTTTTCATTGACTGAAATTCATTAGCTCATGACCACCTTTAATTTTTCCGCCTGATACGCCAAGGCAAACCTTACCAATGCCCTGGGGAAACGTAAAGTACCATATCCTGCTCCCACATTGTGAAGCAAACCCCTTATCCTGGTGGGGTGTTGACCACACCCATCATTTGACGGGTGTGCATACACCATGTGATCACTCCTTGCCATCTACTCTCCTATCCACTCACTTAAGTATGAGAAACCTTTGCAGGCCAACTATTACTTATGTTTAGTTTAGTTTGGTTAATCATTACTTCTTTGGATGTGTTATCTTAGTTTACATGTCAAATTTGCTCTCTCTCTCTCTCTCTCTCCCTCTCACACTGTGGCGCGGTATGAGACAGAGATGCCCTTACCATCCATGTTTCTTAGTTCCTACCATCCCTGCTTTTGTGGGATGCACATTCTCATATTGGTCAACCATCATATATTTTGTTATGACTTTTATTATGATCTACGACTTCTGCGTACTTGTGTATGACGTTATTTGCTACGTATACACTATTTCTCTTTGTTTTCTTTCGTCGTTGTACTATGTAAACTCCTGAATAAAGATATTTACAAAAAAAAAAAAAGTATGGTGCTGGGAAGGTCAATATGCAAGCAAGTATAATTTTCGGGAGGAGAGGTTAGAAATGACAGCCTCCATGCATGTAGTAACATGCATTGTAAATTGTAAGGTGAAAAAACTTCTGTCAGTCACCGGCCCCCCAGCCCCCCCGTTTTACTTACCTGAGCCCTGAAACTTCACCCGGTGGAGATGCGCTCTTCCTCTTCTCTGGGTTCTCGGCTCTTGATTAGATTGATTGATAGCAGCGCAGCCATTGGCTCACACTGATGTCAATCAAATCCAATGAAGCAGGCTTCAGGGAGCGGGGCCGAGTCCGGCATTCCAATCTTCGAATGCAAATGCTGGACTCGGGAGCTCGCCCGCAAGGTAACCCCCCGGGAGAGTGGTTACCTGATGCAGGGAGGAGCTGCGAGAGCTGCCCGGGGACCCTAGAAATCGAGGATTGGGGCCACTCTGTGCAAAACGAGCTGCACAGTGGAGGTAAGTATGACATGTTTGTTATTTAAAAAAAACAAAAAACCTTTACAACCACTTTAATGTCAGACTACAGGCAGATACAGAAACAAACATTCATTTACACTGTAATTTTCTCACTTTCAGAGAAGGGAGAAATGTTCACAGGGCGAAACTTTTAAATAGCCAGGGCTATCATATTGTTCCAAAGAGTATGTTTTCCCTTGTAGGTGGATTGCACAGAAAGTGCAGTGTGTGGATAGTTTGTTTGTAACTATGTACAGCACGGTTTTGCAGGGTGAGTACAGTGAGAGATCTGGTGGTTCACTGGGGGTGACTGTGAGCCTCCAAATGTTGGGAGATAGTGGGTGGAAGCAAAAGGAGCTATGATGTGGATCACACTCATCTGCCATGTTGCTAGTCAGCCTCTGGTCCCTGATCGGGACAATATAGTTGACAGTGTTACTCACAGTTAAGAATTGATACTGAATGCCAGGTGGCCGTGGATTATCCAGAGATTCTCCTGCTGTGGGGCTGCTGACAGTGTTTTCCTCCTGGCTCTGTGTAGGCCAGTGAGGGCTGTGGGTGAGAGTCTCATCCGAGCCTCTGGAGCTTTCTGCAAATGTTTCTCCCAGTAGATGGGGCTGAAGACTCACAGGGGAGTAATGGTAGTCCGTACGCCACGAGCACACTGTTTGGAGCCTTGGTTGCTCCGTTCTGGACTTTGAGTCCCAAGGGCTTGTCCACTGGAAAATCAGGATGGTGGCAGAGTGCTGGGATCCAGGGGTGATACTGTTATGCAGGAAAGATTCCGGTTGCCACTGTGAACTGAGGTGTGCTGAAGCAAATGCACTGACTAGTTTCATCCACTAGGTGGCGCGGACTTCAAGGTGGCGTTCTCTCCAAATTCCTTTTAAAGTGTTTAGGTTGTTCCCTAATGAGAACTAACAGGTGGAGGAGCCCTGTCCTTAATTGGTTTCAATGTTAACCCTTCTCAGGGTCAGTTTGGGTGTGTAGTAATCCAGTTCAGTGTGGCGCCATCTTGTGGCTAATATGCAAATTGACACTTGATAAAGTGGTCAGGGTTGATGCTTTAAATTAGTATTGGGTATACAGTATTATGCATATTTACACATTTATTATTTTTGCTTTAGTTCAGCCGGTTGCATATTTATACATATTAGTGATATTGGTTTAGGAGGATTGGCGGTTATGAGTAATTATATTCCTATGTTTTTAGGAATACTTGGAGATTTAATTTATTATTGATTCCTTTAGGCGCCATAGTTTTTAGGCGGAAAATCTATTCCTTTTCGCGTTGCAGGAGGATGGTGTTGAAATCCTCCCTCCTGTCCGATAATTTGAGGGCAAAGAAACCCTTCACTTTAAGGCCGTTAGGTTGGCCTTTATGAAATTTTGCAAAATGATGTGCGATGGGAGTCTTTTCTTCATCAGTACCTCTGATGCTTGATAGATGTTCTTCAGCTACTGTGTAAATATGTTAGCTTTTGTCTCTAAAACATGACACATAGATTTTTTGGGCATAACAACTACCTTGGCTCTGCAATGTGGGTTTGAGGCTTGTGGGTGTTTTGATGCACTCTTGGTTAACATTTTGTTCAACTCTGTACACAATGCAGTGTTTTAATGTCACGTCTACCCCAATGCAGGTGGTCAGGCACTATAGCTGGCTACTGTGTGCTTCACCTATAGCAGCCCCTATTCCCATAAGGCAAGCAGGCCTACCGGTACTCGGTTGCCCCCAGGACTTATACACAATGCTATAGTGCCTGGCCAGCCACCACACCAGGGCAGATGCAAACTGAGCAAAGCATATAGATACTTGAGGTTAGCAGACAGATAATGTGGTTCTATGACAGTCCAGGTAAAAGGCAGGCTGAGTTCAAGGAATAGTCCAATAATCCAGTCCAAAGTCATACACAGGGAAATCCAAACTAGCAAAGCAGGGTAGACAGATCGGAGCTTTATCAGGAACAAAACATGTATCACTCTCTATCACAAGCACCCAAATGAGGTTTAAGCTGGCTTATAACTAGGGATGGGCTATCTGTTTGAATTGAACATGAGTTCACCTGTTCGTCGAACAGCAAATAATTTGGGGTGTTCACGGCAAATTCGAAAAGCCATGGAACACCCTTTAAAAGTCTATGGGAGAAATCAAAAGTGCTAATTTTAACCACTTAACGACCGCCTCCAGTAGATATACGTCGGCAGAATGGCACGGACAGGCACATCAACGTACTTGTACGTCCCCTTTAACTGCCCGACGTGGGGGTCGCACGCGCACCGCCGGTGGTATCTCCGCAATCGTCTCACGGAGGGATGGAGCGGGGAGATGTTAGTGTAAACACAACATCTCCCTGCTCGCCTACTGACACTGTCACCGATCTCCGCTCTGTGTAATCAGAGCAGAGATCGGGGACGTGTCACTTGTAGCCACGCCCCCTAACAGTAGTAATCACTCCCTTAGGCACACTTAACCCCTTCAGTGCCCCTAGTGGTTAACCCCTTCACTGCCAGTGTAATTTTTACAGTAACCAGTGCATTTTTATAGCACTGATCGCTGTAAAAATGACAATGGTCCCAAAAATTTGTCAAAAATGTCCGATGTGTCCGCCATAATGTCGCAGTCACTAAAAAAAAAAAACGCTGATCGCCGCCATTACTAGTAAAAAAAAACAAAACTATCCCCTATTTTGTAAACGCTATTACTTTTGCGCAAACCAATCAATGAACGCCGATTGCGATTTTTTTTTACCAATGACTTTTATCTGTATTGCCAGGACCCGACAATTCATTAATAGCCGCGAGTAGTTTGACTTGTTTTCCTTTAGAAATTATATTTTGTGCAGGGACAGTTCTAAACACGGGAAACATGCGCTACTTTACAGGCATACTATAGACACCCCCAGGTACGAAATTTGAAGGAATATTTCACTTTTATTGTATGTACGAAATTTAAAGGAATATTTCACTTTTATTGTTTCACTTTAAGCATCATTAAAATCACTGCTTCCGAAAAAACTGACGCTTTTAAAACTTTTTTTTGCATGGATACATGTCCCCTGGGCCAGGACCCGGGTCCCCAAACACTTTTTATGACAATAACTTGCATATTAACCTTTAAAATTAGCACTTTTGATTTTTCATGTTCGTGTCCCATAGACTTTAACGGTGTTCGCGTGTTCAAACACATTTTTTGCCTGTTCGCATGTTCTGCTGCAAACTGAACTGGGGGGTGTTCATCCCATCCCCACTTATAACATGTTTGGTTTCCACCCAGAGACTGATCACATAGCCTGCAGGTGGACAGACAGACAATGAGAGTGCCATAGCCAAAACCCTGAATGCTGGAATGAGGAACAGGAGCACTAAGTGACCCTGACATTACCCCCTCTAAAGGAGGGGCCCCTGGACCCTTAAAGACAAGCTGGACATCCATCACAGGACCATCAGACTGGGCAGAGGTCAGCGGATCCACAAGGTCAGGTTGGTTAACAGGTGAGGTGTCACAGGAATCAAGCCGGATAGCTGAAACACAAGCAGAATTCAGAGAGCCCTGAAAAAAAAGGTTGGAAAGCCCCACCTGACCAAATGAGGCAGTCTATCCAAAGGATGGATTGAAGTTCTTAGACAGGTTTGAATGGATGTAGTAGAAGTAGGGTGAGACCAGGTTACAGAAAGTCTTGAATAAGAAAAAGCAGTAGGTTCAATGGGCATGGGCTGTACTGGCATAACTGGTGCAGAGGGCGACTGAATCGCATCGCCAGGTGTAGTGACTACCTGAATTGCATCACCATGTGTAGCGACTACCTGAATCGCATCACCAGGTCTAGCTACTACCTGAATTGCATTGCCAGGTGTAGCGATTACCTGAATTGCATCACCAGGTTTAGCGACTACCTGAATCACATTGCCAAGTGTAGGAACTGTGGAACTTGCAGACAAGTTAGCCTGGCTGTGCGTCCAAGGGAGTTTAGTGACAGCCAAAGGTTGTGGTAATCCAGGGGACTTGACATTTGAGGACTTAGAGGAAGTTTCCAAACAGGGCTCAAGGCTGCGAGACAGTGGATACGTTTGGCTTCTAGGAGTAGAAGATTCAAGCTGTGGCAATTGGCAGGAGAGGTGGCCTGTAGAAAATTCAATAGACTTGTCAGTGTCTTTTGCTAAAACAGAGTCATATAAAAGGCACATGGTTATGCAAACTGGAGTCACAATTTAAAACATTGTCATGATCAGGATCCAAATAGGACTGTAATAAAGGCACATGACTGGTACTGGCCACACAAGAGTTGTAAATGGGCAACTGGTCAGCAGTTTTAATGCAGTTCTGGATGCAGCTCTGGGACCAGGACCTAATCTCCTCTGTAGCCCAGTCTATGTGTGGGTTATGAAGTTTAAGCCCGGGATACCCTAAGATAAGGGTATAGGCAGGAAATGAGATCAAGTAGAAGCTAATTGTCTCCCTATGAAATTCCCCAATGGTCAATATAATAGGTACAGCACACAATATGACCAGGCCCATGGACAAGGGATGCCTAGTATACACAGCAGAGAATCTCGTCGTAAAAAAAAAAACATTGTTTTTCTCTACGAGATTCTTGTCAAGCTTGATGGGATTCTTGTCAAGCTTTCCTTGCATACATACTGTCATTTAAAAATCTCGTTGTTGTAAAGCGTGGTGACGTACAACACGTATGACGGCAGTATAAAGGGGAAGTTTGATTCCAATAGCGCCAACCCTTGGGCTGCTTTTGCTGATCCCGTGTTACCGCGTGTTAGTAAAAGTTTGGGGAGAGACGATTCGTGCTTTTCAGTCTTCATGCTTTCAGTTCATTTTCTGCGGTTCAGTTTGTGCTTGTGGGTTCATATCTTGTCTTCCAGGGTGTGTAGTCAGGTCGTATCTGTTTTACAGTGCGTTCTTGTCCTCTTGTTTCTGATTTTCAGGTCGTTCTTCATAGGCCTTGCTGTTCTTAAGTGCGTTCTGTTTAGTACGTTCTGATCAGACGACCGTCTTCTAGCCATGTTACGTTCTCGTCGTAGAGTTGGTGCTGTGCAGGCGCTTGGTGTTGGTCTGCTTGTCTTGGACCAAGACCAGTCCATGAACAGGGTGAGGAGGAGTTCATGGACCAAGAATTGGTTGCTCCAGCGGGACCAATTCTGTCACATGCCTCTGCTACGGGAGATCCAGGAGAATAATCCTGATGACTACAGGAATTTTCTTAGGATGTCTGACCCTGTTTTTCAGCATCTGTTGGCTTTGGTGTCCCCCTATATCACTAGGCAGGACACCGTTATGCGGGAAGCCATCACTGCTGAGCAGAGGCTCATTGCCACGTTGTGATATCTGGCGACTGGGAGAAGTCTGCAGGACCTCAAGTTCACGACAGGCATCTCCCCCCAGGCTCTGGGCCTCACTATCACAGACACCTGTTCTGCCATCATCCAAGTCCTGCAGAAGGACTATATTAAGGTAAGTTTTCTCCTTTAACATAACATTCTATGTAATTCATGTATGCTATTGTATTGTATTTCTTTCATCCTTCCCTAATTACCATGATTGTAATATGCTGTGAATGTCCCCTTTGTCCCCATGCATGCTGTAAGCTTTTAATGCCCCTTTTTTGGCCTACATGCATATTTCCCTTCACTAACCTCTCCAGCATGCTATCCTGGGCCAAAACACCCCTAGCCTAGTCACTTACCAATGTATTTTGTCAGCTCCATTGTAGTGCTTTACCCCCCCCCCCCCCAAACACCCACTAAAATGTCTATTTTCACGTAAAACTTTTTTTTTTTTGGGGGGGGTTCACAAACTCGTCTAACCCCCCCCAATTTTTTTACAATGGCCCATCAGAGGGGGTGATGAATCTGATAATTGTGCCTTCTATTTTTGTATTTAAAAACTCATTAAAATAGAAGTTCTAATGATGTTGGCCAAGAATGTATTTTTGTATAATCTATTAGCAATGTAATGTGCAAAAATACTATTTTTTTATCTCGTTTGACTCCTCAGCTTCCTTCCACGCCACAGGAATGGCATACTGTGACATCCCATTTTGCCACGCGGTGGGAGTTCCCCAACTGCGGAGGAGCAATAGGTGGGAAGCACATCATGCCACCACCCCGGTCAGGGTCATATTTCTTCAACTATAAGGGGTTTCATAGCATCGTGCTGATGGCGGTGGTGTTAGCACAGTATGAGTTCCTCTATGTTGATGTGGGGAAGAATGGCCAGATGTCCGATGAGTTTGCCCTCCATCTACAGAGTGACGAACTTGCATTGCCACCGGATGCAGGGAATGTGGAAGGACTCCCCTTTGTTTTTTTGGCTGATGAAGCCTTTGGACTGGGACCGCATCTCATGAGGCCATTTCCCCAGAGAACCCTGACCCCGGAGAGGAGGGTATTCAACTACCGGCTGGCCAGGGCCCAAAGAGTTGTGGAGAATGCCTTTGGGATAATGGCCAGCCGGTTCCGTCTGTTTATGACATTGATAAACTTGGCAGAGTACAAAATGAACTATATAGTATTTTGTTGCTGCGTTCTGCATAATTATTTGCGCAGAAAATCCCCAAATTATATGGCCACAATTGGACCTGAGGCTGGACTTTTGGGGGACAATATTTTGCCAGACCTTGAATCTGGCCATCCTAGCTTGCCCCCCAAAAACGCCCATGAGGTTCGTCAAAAATATGTAGAGTATTTCACAGGTAGGGGGGCCATTCCTATGCCAGGCAATGCGTAAAACCTTTTTGCAAACAAAAAAATAAATTCTGCTTTAATCAGATTTTTGGATCTATTGCTTGTGTTTCTTTTAGCTGTCTCCTAGTTTTTCCTAGTGCACTTGTAGTGCCAAGTGTATTTTCCTTTAGTAAATACCAACCATTTCACTGGTAACACCAAAAATATACACAAAAAAGGTTATAGCGGATTTGATAAAGAAGCTGCACTTTGTTGTTGTTCAAAAATTTTACTCTGTGCACATTCACACATGGTAAATATAAAATTTTTGGTGTTATAAAAGATATTTTTTTTTTTTGGTGGCCATAAACAGGCCATTTTTTTTATTTTGGTAATAAAATACAAAACTCTCATTACCATACAACAAAATACAACATTGTAAACCTCTAGGCAATATCAGACATTCTATTTTAGGAAAAATGTCTCTATCTGGCCTTCATAATATGGGGTGTCACCCCAGAACAAGCCAAAAATTGAAGATGCACACAATTTTTAGGGTTTTTAAAGAGGGGTATTTCCCTCCTGATCCCTATTGTCAACATGTGCTATCTGCCATCATGGGTGATTAATGGACGTGTTTTGGGGGTGCAACCCCTTCTTCCTTTCACCTACTTGAGTTGTGAGGAAGGGGTTGCACCCACAAAACACGTACATGGATATCCCCTGATGGCAGATGGCAGATGTTGACACACTGGGGTTGATTTACTAAAGGAAAATCCACTTTGCACTTGAAAGTGCACATGTAAGTGCAGTCGCTGTAGATCGCTGTAAATCTGAGGGGAAGCTCTGAAATTAGGGGAAGCTCTGCTGATTTTATCATCCAATCATGTGCAAGCTAAAATGCTGTTTTTTATTTTCCTTGCATGTCCCCCTCAGATGTACAGCATCTGCACTTCCATGTGCACGTTCAGTGCACTTTCAAGTGCAAAGTGGATTTTCCTTTAGTAAATCAACCCCACTGTGTGCATCTTAAAATTTTGGCTTGACTGTAAAAGTGCAAAATTTTAGAAGAAAAAATAGAAAAATAGAACTAGGGGGGTTCTGTGCTTCATTCAATTAGCCTCAAAACATCAATGATGTCCTTAAATGTTTGCTCCACAACATTCATCCTTTTCTTCATTATGTACAGTTCACTACTACACTCCATAACTTGCTGGATGATTCTTTGGGCACTATCACTTGAGAAACGAGGACTTTCTTCCTCAACAACATGTTCATCCCCTAAAAAATGTAAAAAAGGTATTATAACTCTGCAGGCCTACATCTCTTACCTGAAGCTGTGGTGACAGACACTGACCTGTTGTGGTGACAATTTCCACCACGTCATCCACTTCTCCTTGCTCCACATCCTCAGGTTGGGGTTCTTGTTGAGGTTGGGGTTCTCTCTGTGGTGTGGGGTTCCTGTGCTCCCTGGAGTGGTGTCCTCCCAGTCTTCTCTCCCCTATGAGAATGAAAGAAAAGGTATAATTAGCACACAGATATTTTATGGAAAAAATATGAAAATGATACATTGCTTGGAAGTGGGTTACAAGTGTCTGTTTGGGCAGAGTTACAAGCTGAAGACATTATTTAAAAATAACCAAATCTTGACTATTCACCTTTTTGGGACAAGTTTTACACATGGAGACACCCCAAGAATACACTGAAGCACCTGTGTGGGGCACCCTAAAAAGGTTGTTCTGGTGGCCCACATTAGTGCTCCTGAGTGCAGATGTGTAAACAGCTGCTGAGTGTCCTCTCCTTTACACTGATTCAAGTTTGCATTTCATTCTAGTTCCAAACACATCATCTAGTCAACAATGTAATAACATTTATGGAATAAAAACAGGCATGTCAAAATTATTTTAACCCTGTATCTTCTAAAAACATCGTATGTAGTGGGTGAAAGATGAGTCTGTAACGACCGATTACTGTGCCCACTAAATTTTGCGAGATGTAATTTTTTAAAAGGTCCAATAGTATAAAGCAACAACATGGAGCAACATGCAAGTTCTGAAATACAATAATAGGAACACAGGAGAAGTACTTACTTTTTTCTAGCATTCTCTTAATACTCCTTAACTGCTCTGGCTCCCTCAGTTTCTGGTCAGACCACCTCTTTCTAAGCTGCTCCTTTGATTGTCGTACCCCGAAATTCTTGTTCAGACTTTTCACTACTTTCTTCATGATTTTGGCCTTCCTTAGATTAGGGTGGGTATACAGCCCATGCTTTCCATCATAATCCGACTTTCTCAATATGTCCACCATCTCCACCATCTCCGCGAAGGACATATTAGATGCCTTGAATTTCCTCCTTGATCGTGAGGTTTCACGCTCCGGGCTTGTCTCGTCGCTTTTAGAGGATTTAGCAGACACCTGCTGTGACTCCGCCATATCGTCTGCGCGCCGAAAGAGAAGGAGCGGGGAAAAGTCGATAATGTGAACGTCATGGGCGGGCGACGTAAGCGGAAGTTTCACGCATGCGTAGTGTATATAAAGCTAACACATATGTGACGTTACTACGTTCTGTGCGCGAAGAGAGGAGGAAAAGTGACGAACGTCAGACCGAAGGCATGATTTTTATACTTTGTGAAATCGGTGGCCTATACTGCATAGAGATTGTTTGAGGATATATATGGGGATAAAGATTTACTTGAGTTTAGACTGACTGACATTACTAATTTTGTCTTGTGTTTTGTCTTGCAGACAAAATGAATGCATTTCTGGACAAAGAGTTTCTGGGGGAATATATAGATTGGGTAAGGGAGCTGCCCGCTCTGTGGGAGACCAAAAACTCTATACATAGAAAAAGAGGGGTAAGGACAGCAGCGCTGGAGACCCTGCTCCCATCTGTGCAGACAAGCATAACCACAGCAACCACCCAACAGGTGGACAGTAAAATTGGGAGCTTGAGAGGGACATACAGGAGTGAGCGCTTTAAGGTCCTGGCTTCTCAGAGGTCAGGAGCAGCAGCAGCAGATGTATATGTCCCGATTTTGTGGTACTACAGCAGGATGTCCTTTCTGAACGACCACCTTGAGGCAAGGCCATCACTGTCCAGTCTTCCCTCCAGCCTTCCCTGCAACCAACCTGAGCCTTCTCTGGAGCAAGAGGAGGCAGCCATCCTGGAAGAACCTGATTTGGACATCTGGAGCCAGGTATAGTATTTTATAATCATTTATTGTGATAAAATTAATGCAGCAAAAAAGATGTTAATATGGAAAGAAAACAGAAATGTTTGATCAAAAAGTTTTTTAAATATCATTAGACAATAGTGGCCCAAAAAGTTGAGGAGAAGAATGAAAACTGCTGGGGTCATAATAATAGTGTTTTCTATTTATTTACATTCAATTTAAAGTCATGAGCTGAAAATTGTGTGTGATTGATGAACCAAAAACTCAAACTATGTCCCTTTTTCATACACAGGATGACATCAACCAGGATGAGGTTCAGGAAAGTGTCAGGCAGGAGGAGGCAGGGCCCACTGTGAGCCAGGAGCAGACAGGGCCCACTGTGAGCCAGGAGGAGGCAGGGCCCAGTGGCAGACTGGAGGTGGCCGGGCCAAGTAGCAGGACCAGATCGCAGGTGCCTCCCATCCTCCTTACAAGAAGGACCAGGAGGGAGAGGAGCACCAGCCAGGCAGCAATGGCCCTAATAAGAGAGGCACATGCCACCCTCCAGGAGCCAACAACCACAGAAGAGGCCTATGCCAATCTAGTTGGGGCAAAAAGGAAATCTATGACCATGGAACAACGCCTCCTATGTGAGCCCCTGCTTCTCTCCTTAATGAATAAGGGGGCGATGAGGAAAATTACCCCCAATACTGCCATATGTGAGGTCGCCCAACTTTCACAACCTCAACCTCCTCCTCCTCCACCTCCCTCCTTCTCCTCCACCCCCTTCTCCTCCACCTCCTTCTCCTCCTCCTGACATGAGTACACCTCCAGTGGCACAGCCTCCAACAACGCGCAGAAGGAAGGCTGCAGAGAAGGCTACCAAGAAGACCAGGAAGTGATGGCATTGCTTCAATGTGGTCTGACAGAAGGCAGCCTGTTTTAGTACCACAGACTTGGGACATATATCTCACCTGCTGCTGTTCCTGACCTCTGGGAGTTCAGGACCAGATTGTGCTCACAACTGGATGTGCTTCTCAAGGTCCCAATTTTAGTGTCCACACAGAGTTTTGATGTGTGCTCTGGGGTACCAAGGATGCACAAATGGCAGCAGGGTCTGCAGCGCTGCCTTTTTTTGTAATTATATACCATAATTAATGGATTTTTTTTTTTTTTACAGTTAATACTTGCCTATGTGTTTTTATAAAATTAAAACATTTAGCTTTGGAGTAGGCAGATACATTTAAAAAATAAATAAAATAAAAAGGGAAAAATATCACCAAACAATCTCCTTGAAGGTCAAAAAATACAAGATATTATTGGTAATTTTGTAAACTTTACACAACAATATTAAAATTCTAATCATGGAGAGCACTATAAATTAAATAATCATTTAAAATGAAGATCTTTATTCAAAATTAAAAAAACAAAAAACAAAAGCAAAATAAATATTAAGGAGATCTTGCTCTATATAATACAAAAAAATATTCATGAGATCAGCATGAAAAATGTTTCAAAAACTTAGTCATAACTCTGAGTGAATATCGGAAGCAAAACAAGTTCATTATTTTACCATTCTAAAGAAGATTTAAATGTGCACCATTTAAAAGATGCAATAATTTACAGCGTGACGAATGTGCTATCTCCATTACGAACGCTAGTTTTACCAGAAGGAGCTCTCCTGTCTTATACTTGATTCTGAGCATGCACGGTTTTTTAAGACTCGGAAAAGCATACACACGACCGTTTCTCTCGTCGGGAAACAGGCCGACGAGAATCCCGACGAGAAAAACGAGAATCCTGACGAGAAAATAGAGAGCAGGTTCTCTATTTTTCTCGTTGAGATTCCCGGCAGTTTTCTCGACGAGAAACCATAAACAAGAACGGTTTTCTCGGCAAGAAAGCTCTCCCTGCAGTTTTCTTGTCGTTTCTTGAAAACCGGTCATGTGTATGAGGCCGGAGAGTTATCAACAGCTAAGACTGAAAAGGGTCTGTGCACCTTAGTCACAGGAATCTGTAGACGGGGTGCTATGTCCCTATCAATGAAGTTGCTAGCGGCACCAGAATCTATGAAGGCTGAGAGGTGATGAGAAACATTGTCAGGAACAAATAGTTTATCTCTGAGGGAAACTGACACAGTATAGTCTATAGAAGCGGACCCCACCCACATGAGACTCTTGATGTTTCTCGCTGGCAACAAAGTGGCTGTGGTTGCCACAGTATAAGCAGAGTCCCTAAGATCTTCTTCTAGCCTGTTTCCCAGAGGATTAATGGATAGCGCCAATTTGCATGGGCTCATCCTCCAGGAGGTTGAGAGGGCTCAGGAAGGGTTTATGAAGAATAAGAATTAGGTGACGTACTGGGGGGGGGGGGCAAAGAAACAAACCTTTCTGTACGTCTTTCCCCGTAAACACCTGTCTATACTGATGGCTACTTGCATTATTTCATTCAATGAATTTGGTTCAGGGTAGTATACTAAGGAGTCTTTGATGGAGTCTGATAAGCCTAACCTGGCTTCTTAGAGCTTCATTCCACCCTGAGTCAGGTGCCCAGCAGTGGAAATCAGAACAGTATTGTTCAGTGGTGCGTTTATTCTGAAATCCAAACTAGCAAAGCAGGGTAGACAAACAAGGAGCTTGATCAGGAACAACACACGTATTACTCTCTCTATCACAGGCAACCCTAATGAGTTTTGAGCTGGCGTATAACAGGCTTGGTTTCCACCCAGAGACTGATCACATTAATCAGCCTGCAGGTGGACAGACAGACAAGGAGAGTGCCATAGCCAAAATCACGGATGCTGGAATGAGGAGCAGGGGCACAAATTGATCCTGACAATTAACGAATAGAAGATGACAACAATTTATGCTGTGTCACTTGTTTTGCCCTGTTTTGCAATTGATATAACATGAATAGCTTTATTTTTTTTATTTTATATTTACCTCATTATAGTTTTTTGCTGTATTGTCTCTGATGCTTCCAACGTTCAATAAAGGCAGATTACTGCTACACAAAAGTGATAAAGTCATAAAAATGTTATTGCAAAACTACTGATTTTTAGCTTAGAAATTGTCTATTACTTAAGCCAAATGTTCAGATCTCTTTAATTTCAATAGGGTTTGGATTCCGGATCCAAACTTTGGTAATGTTTGCTGAATGTTCACCAAACCGAACCTGGGTACATTTAGGCTCATCCCGAGTGACTGCACCAATTTTAAATTTTTTAGGCTAAAAACTATTTTAGCAAGTGCAAAAAAAAAACAGTAATATTGCCAGAAATGCAATGTTCTTGTAATTTCCTGTGAGCAAAATAGAAAGTACAAAAATCCTTATTTTTATTGTATAAACAATTAATCTCACCAATGTTCATGTAATTAAGATGAACAAAAGGCATGTATGTTTGAAGTCCAGCCTGTATGACAGCCCTGGGTTTTTTCTTAGATACAGTGCAGACAAAGGCAAAAAAAATAAGAAAACAAAATTACCTCTACATCCAAGGACTAGTAAGCTGCAATATTTTTCATTCTTGTTTTGGGGTTTAGATACACTTTAATATAGGTTGCCTACTGTAGTTTTCAGTTTGTCTTAGAAAGTTTTGCAACTATAATTGTTTTATTGACAACTTTGTATGATTTGCCTTTTATGAAAGCTCCACATGCTCATTCTGATTCTTATGCCTGGAAGACCCACTTTCTAGACCCACCACTGAACTGTTACTTACTAAACTTAATCCTGTTCATAAGAGGGGGGCGGGGTCACCAGCTCGTCACTGGGAAAGCCCGGGTTTCCCCTTGCGTCAGAGGGGGACAGGGTCACGTGACGGGTGGCCCCGTCCTCAGCTACATAAGACCTGTCAGGCTGCGGCAACGATATACCTGGAGTGCCTCCGGTGGAGACAGGATGCGCTGGACATCTCATCACTGGAGCCTGGACCTGGATAGAGAGGAGATCATCCACCACTGGCCCCCGGAGAGGAGAGCATCCATCGCAGGATACCGACAGCATTGGAGTGGAGACCGAGAGTGGATTACCACCGCTGGAATCTTTTTTATTTTTATTTTTTTATTTTTTAATAAAAGGACTTATCCCAACGGTGTCTGTGTGTTTTTTTTCCATTTTTTTTACAATTTTTTACACTTTCTTTGTGAAATGGTAGGGGTACAATGTACCCCTTACCAATTCACATGGGGGGGCGGGATCTGGGGGTCCCCTTTGTTAAAGGGGTCTTCCAGATTCCGATAAGCCCCCGCCCGCAGACCCTCACAACCACTGGGCAAGGGTTGAGGGGATGAGGCCCTTGTCCCCATCAACATGGGGACATGGTGCTTTGAGGGGTCACAGACCCCAAAAGCATCCTCCCCATGTTGAGGGAATGTGACCTGGTACGGTTCAGGAGGGGGGTCTGGTATGAATTTTTGGGGGGAACTCCACGCCATATTTTGTTTAGATTTTGGGTGGCGTTCCCCTTAACCACTTAAGCCCCGGACCAATACGCAGCATAAAGACCAGAGGTGATTTTACAATTTGGCACTGCGCTGCTTTAACTGGAAATTGTGCGGACATGCAATGTTGTACCCAAACAAAATTTCCCCACAAATAGAGCTTTCTTTTAATGGTATTTGATTGCCTCTGCGATTATTTTTTTGCGATATAAACGGAAAAGACCGAAAATTTTGAAAAAAAATTATATTTTCTACTTGTTATAAGAAAAATCGAATAAACTCAGAGGAGGTCTACTGCTAAAATTACTGCCCTCGATCTGACCTTCGCGGTGATACCTCACATGCATGGTGCAATTGCTGTTTACATATGACACCAGACCGACACTTGCGTTCGCCTTTGCGCAAGAGCAGGGCGGGACAGGGGTGCTTTTTTTTATTATTAATTTTGCTTTTTTATTTTATTTTTAAACTGTTCCTTCCATATTTATTTTTTTATCATTTTTATTGTTATCTCAGGGAATGTAAATATCCCCTATGATAGCAATAGGTAGTGACAGGTACTCTTTTTTTGAAAAAAATGGGGTCTATTAGACTCTAGATCTTTCCTCTGCCCTCAAAGCATCTGACCACACCAAGATCGGTGTGATAAAATGCTTTCCCAATGGCGCTTTTTATATCCGGGGGGGTACATTCCCTCCCACTGCTGGCAAAAGCAGTCCAGAGGCCAATTAGCTGCTAGGATTGCTTTTACATGAAAGCCGGCCGCTGGCTGAAAAGAATGATACCAAGATGATACCTAAACCCGCCTGTCAGTGCCAAAGATGTAAATACATTGTGGCCGGGGATTCGAATGTGAATTTCCCTGTCTACAGGGTGGAATAACCTCCAAATGTCATTAAAGTGCAGAGATTCCATAGTTGTTGTGAGATAGGTTGGGTTAGAGTCTTCTAGTGGACATTGGGAACGTTTAGGAGTGGACTTATTAGTTAAGTGCATTACTGTATTAAAATCGCCTCCTACTATGTGGGGTAGGTGGGGAAATTTCAAAAGTCTAGTGGACAATTCCCCAAAAAAGGGTTTCCCAGGGTTGTTGGGTGCATAAGTACTTGTAATTTGCAGGTCTCTATTCCCGAAGTGTAAATGGACAGTAATAAGATGTCCCTGACTATCCGTGTCAGTCGCTAAAACCTCACAAGGGTTGAATAGGGTGAATCATCAAATAATTTTGGGACAATTTTGGCCAAAATTTTAGCAAAATGTTGTGATAAATATAACCCACAGTAATTTGTTCAGATTGTTTAACCAGTTCCTGACTGGCTCAAGCAGATATACTGCGGCAGAATGGCTCCCCTGGGCGAAATCCCGTACGGCTACGTCCTTCTCTATTTCGGCCACCAGAGGGCGCGCACGCTACACGGCTGGGAACGCGATGCGCGTGGTCGGCAGGCATGATTGCCGCCAGCCACACGCGATTGCATGCACGAGTGCCAGCACCGGGATTTGTGTGTGTAAGGGAAGAGGAAACATATTGTTTGTTCCTACTAAGTAGGAAAAATGATATGTCTCCTCTCCTAGTCAATCTCATCCCCACACAGTTAGAACACACTGAGGGAACACACAGTTAACCCCTTGATCGACCTCTATTGTTAACCCCTTCCCTGCCAGTGACATTTAAACAGTAATCAGTGCATATTTATAGCACTGATCGCTGTATATTGTCAATGGTCCCAAAAAAGTGTCAAAAGTGTCCGATCTGTCCGTCGCAAAATCACAGATCACTGCCATTACTAGTAAAAAATAAATAAATATTAAAAATGCCATAAATCTTTCCCATAGTTTGTACATGCTATAACTTTTGCGCCAACCAATCAATATACAGTTAGGTCCGTATAGATTTGGACACAGGCACACTTTTCATACTTTTGGCTATTTATGCCACCAGAATAAAACTAAAATGAAACAATCCAAATTAATTTGAAGTGCAGACTTTCAGCTTTAATTCATAAATATCAAGTACAAATTTTAGGAACTACAACCATTTTTATACACAGTCCCCCCATTTTCAGGGGCTCAGATGTAATTGGTCAAATGAAAATAATCATAAATAAAAATGTAAATTTTTAATATTTTGTTGAGAATCCTTTACTGGCAATGACTGCCCGAAGTCTGGAACCCATGGACATTACCAAAAACTGGGTTTCCTCCTTTCTGATGCTTTGCCAGGCTCTAACTGCAGCTGTCTTCAGTTGTTCTTTGTTTGTTTCTACCTTTAGTTTTGCCTTCAGCATGTGAAATGCATGCTCAATTGGGTTGAGATTAGGTGATTGACTCAGCCATTGCATAATATTCAACTTATTTTCCTTCAAAAGCTCCTGGGTTGCTTTTTAAGTGTGTTTTGGATCATTGTCCATCTGTACTGTGAAGCGCCGTCCAATCAACTGCAGAATTCATCTGGCTGCTTCTGTCTTCTGCCGCACCATCAATAAACACCAATGACCCAGTGCCACTGGAAGCCATGCATACCCCCATGCCATCACACTGCCTACACCATGTTTTACATATGACGTTGAGTGCTTTGGATCATGAGCTGTTACAAGCCTTCTTCACACTTTTTTCTTCCCGTCATTTTGGTACGGATTAATCTTAGTTTCATCCATCCAAAGAAGGCTTTTCCAGAACTGGTCTGGCTTTTTTAGATGTTTTTTGGCAAAGTCTAATCTGGCTTTTCTATTCTTCAGGCTTATGAATGTTTTTCACCTTGTGGTGAACCCTCTGTATTTGCTCTCATGAAGTCTTCTCTTTATTGTAGACTTTGACAATGATACACCCACCTCCTGGAGAGTGTCCTTCACGTGTCTGGATGTTGTGAATGGGTTTTTCTTTACCATAGAGGATCCTGCGATTATCCACCACTGTTGTCTTCCGTGGATGTCCAGGCCTTTTTATGTTGCTGAGCTCACCAGTGCGTTCTTCTTTCCTCATAATGTACCAAACTGTTGCTCCTAATCTTACTCCTAATGTTGCTGCTATCTCGCTGATGGATTTGTTTTGTTTTTGAAGCCTTACAATGGCCTGCTTCACTTGCATGGACAGCTCTTTAGAATGCATGATGTAGGTTCACAGCAATAGATTCCAAATGCAAATACCACACTTAGAACCAACTCCAGACCTTTTACCTGCTTAATTGATGAAGAAATAATGAAGGAGTAGCCCACACCTGGCCATGAAACAGCTTTTGATTCAATTGTCCAATTACTTTTGGTCCCTTGAAAAAGGGGGGATGGCAATTCTTAAGAGCTGTAATTCCTAAAACGTTCCTCTAATTTGGATGTACATACCATCAAATTAAACCCGAGAGTGTGAACTTTCAGCCCATATCCATTATATAACTATAGTTTGAATATGTTTTGGTAAATACCTGAATAAAACTAAAATTGTGCCTGTGTCCAAATATATATGGACCTAACTGTATGCTTATTGCATTTTTTTTTTACCAAAAATATGTAGAAGAATATATATTGGCTTAAACTGATAAAGAAATTATTTTTTTTTTAAATTTGGGGGGATAATTATTATAGCATAAAGTAAACAATATACTATATATATTTTTTTTTTAATTGTCGCGCTTTTTGGTTTATAGTGCAAAAAAAAAAAACCGCTGAGGTGATCAAATACCACCAAAAGAAAGCTTGATTCCTGGGAAAAAAGGACGCAACTTTTGTTTGGGTACAGCATTGCATGACCGTGCAATTATCAGTTAAAGGGACACAGTGCCAAATTGTAAAAAGTGCTCAGGTCAGGAAGGGGGTAAAATCTTCTGGGGCTGAAGTGGTTAAATTCTGAACAGTTTTCTTTTTTTAATATTTCAAGTGCTATAAAATGTAGCAGCTGATATTACTGTTTCAAATGATTTGTAACAGCAGAGAAGGTCAGTGCACTGAGCTGTAAATTTTATTGGAACACCTCCATTATATTAGATTTATTTTTATATACAGTATAAAAAAGTAAGATCAATTTATTATGAAACAAACAGTGTTATTATATGGAAATATTTTCTGTTTGAATTCATACATATTATTTGGTCATGGATTTGTTGCGATTTAGTTAAGAGACATAACTCAGGTTTGTTGTATATTCACTATTCTCTTTCAAGATATTCTACATGTTCTATATTTGTTATTAAAGTTACAGTACTTCTAAATAAATAGTGACAGGTTTTCAATACAATAATTGGAGGCTGTGACCTCAAAAACAAATATGATTCATCTCTGGTTGTTCATCACTTTCCAGGTGAATTTTTTCTTACTGTACCTACTCTAGAATCTTGAATTCTTTATTTTGTAAAATATTACTGGAAAAACGTAATACAATGCTATCTTTTTAGCACTTTTTAAAGATCCCTTTTTATTTTGTATCTATCTACTTGAAAATTATATATATTTTAACCACTTAAGGACCAGCCACTGTATATATACGTTGGCAGAATGGCTCGTACAGGCACAATCACGTACCTGTACGTCCCCTTTAACTGCCCGACGTCGGGGTCGTGCGTGCGGCGTGCTCGCGACCCCCCTGCCCTCCCCGTGAGTCGGACCGCGGGTCCCGTGGACTCGAACGCCGCGGGGATCCCCGTGATCATCTCACGGAGGCATGGAGCGGGGAGATGTTAGTGTAAACACAACATCTCCTCGCTCCCCTACTGACAATGTCACCGATCTCCGCTCTGTGTAATCAGAGCAGAGATCGGTCACATGTCACTCGTAGCCACGCCCCCACACAGTAGTAATCACTCCCCTAGGCACACTTAACCCCTTCACTGCCAGTGTAGTTTTTACAGAAACCAGTGCATTTGTATTGCACTGATTGCTGTAAAAATGACAATAATCCCAAAAATGTGTCAAAAGTGTCCGGTGTGTCTGCCATAATGTCGCAGTCATGAAGAAAAAAAAAACGCTGATCGCCGCCATTA
The DNA here is from genome assembly GCA_029206835.1 of Rana muscosa. Classification (NCBI taxonomy): domain Eukaryota; kingdom Metazoa; phylum Chordata; class Amphibia; order Anura; family Ranidae; genus Rana; species Rana muscosa. The sequence continues at coordinate 347,564,519 of CM055116.1, read as the reverse complement.
CTAGTAAAAAAATAAAAAATTATAAAAATGCCATAAAACGATCCCCTATTTTGTAAACGCTATAACTTTTGCGCAAACCAATCAATAAACGGCGATTGCGATTTTTTTACCAAAAATATGTAGAAGAATACGTATCGGCCTAAACTGAGGAAAATTTTTTTTTATATATATATTTTTGGGGGATATTTATTATAGCAAAAAGTAAAAAATATTGTATTTTTTTTCCAAATTGTCAACAAAAATAAAAACCGCAGAGGTGATCAAATACCACCAAACGAAAGCTCTATTTGTGGGAAAAAAAGGAAGTCAATTTTGTTTGGGAGCCACGTCGCACGACCGCGCAATTGTCAGTTAAAGCGACGCAGTGCCGAATCGCAAAAAGGGGCCTGGTCTTTATGCTGCGTATTGGTCCGGGGCTTAAGTGGTTAAGGATAAATACGAAGAAGTGTGATAACTCACAGCAATCAGACAGAAGTAAATTCTGATTAGTTACCGTGAACAACTGTAAATAGCATTATATTGATAAATATCGATAAGTAAATATGCTTGGTTTCAAATTGCAGGCCATTCATTAAACTCAAAAACTGTAAACTGTAAACTTTAATCCAAACCCCAGGGGTGGGGTGAATTTTGAAACTAAATTGTAGCAATTGTGGCAAGGGAGGTGGGCACTGCTATAAGTTACATATACTAATGAAAAACTGAAGGAAGAGCCAACACTGCTGGATATAACATCTGTGATCTTATTGTATCATAACAAGAATAAAAAGGACAACAGACGCGTTTTGGCACAAGCCTTGTTCACAGTGTGGCTGAGCTCTAGAGCACCTGGATTGCTGAGGTTATAAGTTACCTGTTATTCAGACATTGTAGTTCAGAGTGGTGTTATTTTTGTGTTGCTACATATACTAAACAGACCCTACTGTTTTATGCAACCTTATGGTAAACTGGGTAAAAGTGTCAAATTTTCAAATCACATTCTTGGGAGATGCCTTTAAGCTGTATATGGATTAATGTAAAAATAAGTTGTTTTTTTTACTTTCACAATATACACTGACTCCCATACTAAATCAGAACCCCAATCAGATTTATTATTACTCAAATAAGTACATTTATGTAATGTTGGCTGCAACACCTGTAATAGGACAGAATTGAGCAGTTGGGGTTGTGGTCACAACAGATCCAAAAAGGAATGTTTAATTCAAAAAGAAGAAAAAGAAAAAGAAAAGCTGAATGCCAATTGCCAAAGAGTGGGAAACAGATTCTGACAGCGCAGTATTTACATATTCAGGTGGGTCCTTATGTTTTTTTTTTTATGCAAAATACCTAATAGGTTGCTCTCTTAGATATTCCATTTGCCTCTATACTTAAGAGGACTGTATACTTACCCATTTAATAATTTGGTCGGGTATCCATGAGCCACTTTTCGGTACTATTGGTAAGTACCATTCATATATACTCTCTGGATATTTTCTTTTGTATTTTTTTTCTCTATTATATATACCATACCTAAAGGGTTAATATCTGATTATCGACTTTATTTTTAGATACTGTATTGAACACGCTTATAGTGGGAATCTGTGACCACTTCCATTGTGTGTGATTTATACTCTAATACCTATACATGACCACTATATACCAGGTGAGAGCTAAGTCTAATGCAAATCAGTCTTTGAATTGAGGGACCCTAGTCCATTTTTTTTGTTTTATTTAGTGGTATCTACTATAGACCACATGATATACTGTATGTGTATCCTACTACCATAGACACACATATGCAATTTTGTTTTTTCAGTTGTCTGTCAGTTTGGTCAAGTTCTCCCATACCCTGAGCCACAAGTTTACCAGGCAAGCATACACGTTGTTATGTTTATATGTAATTAGTCTTTGTGTATATGTACTCCTCCTGGAGAAATGTTGTAGCAATCATAATTCATACTTCTATAGATATATACTACATTAAATACTTATACACGTACTCTCTTGTTTTTAAATATACCAGCACCTAACCAGTATCTCTCCTGAGGAAGCTAATATTTTAGTGAAATGCTTCGATGAGCAAGTTTTAGGAGGCATTACTGGATCCGAAATTCTTCTGTTACCTTGATACATTATTAAATGAATTTTTGTACTGTAGGTCCAGTCCTCTATAACTTAATTATTGGATAACTGGTAACTGTGTCCATACAGGGTGTTGTTTTTATGTTGTTTATATGCTTTTTAACTATGTTGTAATAAAATGTATTATTTTTTACGGATTCTCCCTTTCATTGTGTGCCCACAAGGTCCGCAAATTTTTTGACTTGGTCAATCCTTAAATCTATAAAATCTCCCTCACTGTCTCTGGAGAAACCCACTACTTTTGAACTCCTTTGTGCTAATGGTCCTTATGAACCTCAATTAATTTTTTCTTTATACAAAATTCTACATGACCCTAACTGAGTCCACCCACATATATTTGAAAATATGGTCTTGTATTTTACAGCAACCTATCTCTATAGAGGATTGGGGGAAAATATGGGAATCCACATCTAGAACCTCATGTTGTGTTGTGCAGAAAGAAACAGCATTTAAGATTCTTCTTTTCTGGTATAGGACTCCTGACATCTTACACACCCGAAACATAGAAGCCTAAACTTTATGCTGGAGATGCCAAGTGTCCACTTTCATATATTCTGGGAATGGCCAGGTATTAGTTTGTTTTGGGGCCAGATTCAGGATTTTCTGCAAAACCTACTGAACACCCCCATACCTCTCAACCCTATACATTACCTATTGGGTCTTCCTCTACCAGGTATCCCTAAAGCCTCAGGGAGAATTATGTCCTTTATTTTATTGGCTGCAAAGCGGGTCATAACTAGATGCTGGTTGTCCACTTCTCCCCCTACTTTCCCGCAATTTCTAGCCACAGTGACAGACATACAAAGGATAGAACATTTTACTGTATTGATTGATGGTTCATTACCTAGATTATATAAGATCTGGAAGGTATGGGATGAATCTGAGTTCTCTCCTGAACCAATCCATTCAGTGCCTTAATTAAGAGTCCAGTACACCTTGTGACTATTTCCCTTTTCCCCTACGGAGCTATTTTTTCTACTCCAAAGTTTTCCCTTTTAGAAGGTTTTTACTTTTGTTTTTGAAGTTCTCATTCAGTTGTACAGTATGGTATGATGTAGTACATATGTGTAACTGAAACAAAAATAGAATGTTGATGTGTTAGACTGCATTTGAGTGTTCACATTCCTGTGTGCATGTGATACTCCTTATATGTTAAAATGCCTAACTTATCTCTTACTTTATTGTATGTTTTATAAAAATGTTATATGTGTAGCAGGGTTTTACTGTCATAGACTATTGTTATATGGAGTATACCCCAGTCATAGATAGGAGCAGTGACATTTGTTTTTGTATTGTTGTCATTGTGGTCAGGCAACGCACTAGCACCTTTGCTTCTATGTGCTGGGTGCCTAGTGTGCTCCTGCTCCTTTAAGGAGGGTGGGCCCCCTCCAGTTATCTGCCCTTTATCTATCCATCAGCATGCATGTGCTTACACTGAGAAGACTTTCAATTTCAGAGTTAGGACTGCAGTACACAGGGAGCCTTGACGAGGCCTGGAACTTACGCATGTATTTGCAAATGCGTGCAACTAAACCCCTGTTTTTAAAACGCACTGTTAGACAGGTGAATTCGGTTGGTTGCTGATCGGTTGGTAAGTTGAGCTTGGGTATTGTTTGTCTTTTTGTGTTTTTGTTTACATAGTATACCCCAAACTCCCTCCGATGTTCCAGTTACAACCCTCTAGACTGTTTACTTATGTTCAGTGACGCATTGTGGAACTTATGATACAGGGAGAAAGGGACTCCGTTGCCATGGATATCTAATAGACTATGGTACCCACAGTGCAGCTGTACTCCCAGAATGCATCACAACCACCGCGCAGCCTGCTGGTGGAGGTTACTAAAAGGAGGGGCGGAGCCGCGCTCAATCTCTTTGGACTTCGCCCTCAACCAAGCAGGAAGTCTGTGTGCGGCCTGCTGCCAGAGCGACTAGGCCCAAAGCCTGTGCCTGTAGTTTCACCAAGTCAGAGAGGGATCTCTTTCCGTGTGACCAGCTTGCGCTCCCCAGAGACCGGAGTAATCCACCAACCGACATCTACGGCGGCGGTGAGAGGGACTGAAGACTGTACGTTGCGGAGAGGTCTCGGATCGAGGTACTGACAGCGGATCGTGCCAGGCGGACTAGGCCTGTTGGGTGAGCGGGCACCTGCCCATATTCATTAACTATTGAATAGGCCTGTGACTTAAGGCCCATCGCCATTTGAGTAGTGCGCCATGCACCGGAACATATTGCATCGTGTGGTAGTGCACAGTTTGAAGTTGGCGTTTGCACCGCCTGAGAGTTTCACACTCCCAAAAGCATTGCGTGAGTTCAGTTCTTCCTTTAACACCCATTGGATTACAAATAGTATGTGCACCAATGTTTGCTAGCGAAGACTCCCACCATTGAAGAATTTGTTACACTAATCTTAGTCAGGCTTGACTGGAATTAACAGTGATGGGACACAGGGTGGTATTGCCCACTAGGTAGAGCTCGCGAGCATAGGACTTTTATTCATAAGAAGTAAGCATTAGCATTGTATATAACTATTATTCTATTCATATTATTGACTCTTGTAGGGCCCTGCAGAGTCAACTGAAAGCACATAATTGTCTTAACCTGTTTCTCATGTCTTATTAAGTAAACTTTATTTCTTGGTTAAATATAAAACCTGTGTGATGAATGAGGGAGGCAACTTTATTGGGATAGCTTGCATCATATAGAGCAATCTGGGGAGGACGTTCATTTTCAATATTGCCGCTCTGCCGAACCACGAAAAAGGGCCTTTAGTCCAAGCGGTGTGGTCTCCTTGAATCTTTTGTAGTGTGGGTGTAAAATTTTTGCCATATAGGTCAGAAAGTTTGGTGGGGAGTTTAATGCCCAAATAAGTTATATCGTTGGTTTCCCAGCTAAAAGGGAAGTTGGTCTGACAGAGAGAAACCTGTCATGGAGGTCCTGCCAGAAGCAGGCGTCCTGGTCTTCCTGATTCTCGGTTGCGCATGCTCCGCCCTGCAGGTGGCGCCAGAGGGGCTATTTAAACCTGTCAATCGCAGACAGTCCCTGCTGTCTGCTCTACAGCGTTGAGTACCTGAAAACCTGATCTGAAGACTTACCTGTGTTTGACCCGGCCTGCCTGTGACTTCTCCAGTTTTCTGCCTGCATCCGACCCCTGGCTTGTTGTGACCTCTCCTCTGTCTGATCCCTCTGTACCTTGCTGCCAGCCAGTTAACCGACCCGGCTTGTCTGACCAAGCTCACTGTTCCTAGTTCCGGTCCAGTCTGCTAAGCTGATCCAGTTTGCTAAGTTCCTGTGTTCCTGGTTCCAGTCCAGTCTGCTAAGCTGATCCAGTCTGCTGAGTTCCTGTGTTCCTAGTTCCGGTCCAGTCTGCTAAGCTGATCCAGTTTGCTGAGTTCCTGTGTTCCTGGTTCCGGTCCCGTCTGCTGAACGATTCCAGTTTGCTGAGTGTTCCTGATTCCAGTTCGACCTGCTGTGTTCCAGTGTGCCTACCAAGTCTGCATACCTACCTTCACCTTGGTTGATCCTGCCAGGCACTCGTACCCCTCCTACCTCCGCGCCTGCTGTTACCTTACCAGGGACCGCTGGTGGGAGCCGTAAGGGAGGCCTTCCTCTGCAAGTCCGGGCTCATCACCGCTAGGTACGTGACAAAACCATGGCAGTGTTATGTTATGAGCTTTAGACTTGTCGAAATTAATTTTCAGATTGGATAGTTTTTTAAAGAGCTCAAAATCTTTGAGAAGATTAGAGAGAGTGGTCAGGGGATCTGTAAGGAAGAGTAGGATGTCGTCAGCGTAAGCTGCAATCTTGTATTGCCTATGGTCAATCTCTATCCCTTTAATATCGGGGTTTTCCCGCAGTCTGCGGAGGAAGGGTTCCATGGTGAGAATGAAAATAAGGGGGGAGAGGGGGCAGCCCTGACGTGTGCCATTGGCGATGGAGAAGGCGCTCGACAGCCGACCATTTACCCTGAGCCTAGCTGTAGGGGATGAATACAATGCCATGATCATTCGGTGAAAGCGAGGGGGAAGCCCCAATGCCAACAGCGTGGCAGACATGTAGTCCCAAGCCACTCTGTCGAACGCCTTCTCCGCGTCAAGGGAAAGGAAGAAACATTTGTTTTTAGTGGAAGTCAGCCAGTGGTGGATATTTATAGCCTTTGTGGTGTTGTCCCTGGCTTCCCTGCCAGGGACGAAGCCAACTTGATCAATTGAAATATAATTGGGGATTAAAGGGAGGAGTCGGTTCGCTAGGATTTTGGAGTATAGCTTAATATCAACGTTAAGTAGTGATATTGGGCGGTAATTAGACACTTGTGTGGTTTCCTTGTCCGATATCGGTATCAGGGTAATGTGTGCTTCCAGGATATCAGTATGAGGGAGGGAAGAAGTGGGAAGGGCATTAAAGGGTTTGACAAAGTGGGGGATCAGTAGTTCAGCAAAGGATTTGTAGTAATTAGTCGAGAGTCCATCCGGTCCGGGGCTTTTGCCTGCTTTCAGCTGTTTTAGAGCTGAGAGAGTCTCTTCTATGGAGATGGGGAGGTCAAGGTCCCCCAGTTCTTCGGGGCTGAGTGGAGACGGGCTATACCGGGTCAAGAAGTCCGCTATGGCCTTAGATTGGTCAATGGAGTTGGCCGTTTGGTGGGGTCTGGGCAGGCTGTATAATTTGGAAAAGTATTCAACGAACTGTCTAGCTATGTCTTCTGTGTTGGCTACGTTGGTTCCCGAGGGGGTTTTGATAGAGTGTATGGTGTTTGCAGTCTTTCTTTTGTAGGGCTCTCGCCAATAGCTTCCCGGCCTTGTTACCGAACTCATAAAAGAGTTTGTGTCAGTGCAAATTTGCGTTTCAGCGTCTCTTGGAGCTCTGATAATAAGTCCTCTCTTGCCTTAAGGAGGTCAGAGAGGCAGTTGGCCGCTAAGGAGAGTTTATGTGCACGTTATAAAGTTTTAACCCGATTAGACAGTTCCTCAATGCAAGCTTTCTTGAGCTTGTGTCTCTTGGCCATCAGGGAGATAAGCTTGCCTCGAACAACACATTTGTGTGCGGCCCAGACCGTGGTAGGGGAAATATCCTCTGCAACGTTATCGGCAAAATAGTGGGAGAGACAGTCTGATATTGAGTGGGTATAGTCCAGATCTGACAGCAGGGAGTCATCCATGTGCCAGATCTCGGACCTGGAGCACCACAGTGGAAATGTTAATGTCAAGGTAATGGGATTGTGGTCCGATAGTATCCCAGGTTCGATCGTGGCCTCAGTAAGCAGGGTTAGGTCGTTCTGCGAGAGAAAGAAATGGTCAAGTCTAGAATACTTATTGTGTGGAGGGGAAAAGAAGGTAAAGTCTTTAACGTTTGGATTTAGCGTACGCCAAGTATCATGAAGGGTAAGGGTGCACAGTTCGGATTTGATCGCGCGGAGAACTCTATACGTCATACACGAGGACCCATTGGATGTGTCCAGGGCCGGGGTCAATGGAACATTGAAGCCACCTCCTAAAATAAGAGTGCGAGATTGAAAAGCTGTAAGTTGATGAAGTGTGGTGCGGAAGAAGGATACCTGTTGAGAATTCAGGGCATAGATGTTTGCGATGGTCAGGGGTCTACCGTGAAGCATGCCTTTGAGAAAGAGGAACCTGCCTTTGGTGTCTTTTTGGATCTCTGAGATCTGGATGGGGCAATGTTTAGAAATTAGGATAGAGACGCCTTTGGATTTTGCCTCATTAGCAGCATGGTATACCGTCGGAAAAAAATGGTTATGAAGCTTAGGGATACTGTCTGCTCTGAAGTGAGTTTCTTGGATAAGCGCAATGTGTTTTGGCTTTCTGAAGAGAGTAAAGCAGTTGCGACCGTTTTTCAGGGGTATTCAAACCACGAATATTCAGAGAATATAATTAATTAAAGTTGCAGTGGGGATCCCTGACAACGCAGGTTTGTAGTGGCAGATTCGGAGGCTTCCGTCATAGTGATGGGGAGGTAGAGTGGGAGGGAAGGGGCAGCTCTGGATAGTGCGAAAAAGAGGGGGGAAGTTATGTAGGTGTCAGTACAAGTTAGGAGTATACAGTAATCGTAGGGGATTAACCGATGAGGAGGATGGACGACGCCAACCACCTCTGAGGGGGGGGGGCAAAGATTCTGAGAATTACAGTGCGTATAGGACGAAAGCACGTCTAGCAGAGTGCTGGCCTCACTATACGCCACTGTGTGGGGGTTGACCCAAACCAAAAGCAGAAGTATGTAATTAACCACAGAAGTGCAGGAAGGTCCGCCACCTCAGAGCATATGAAGCCTATTAAGGGGAGGTACTTCCCCTAGGAAACAGCAATGGGGGGGGAGGGGGTGAGGGTATGTAGTAATGAACCAAGAAAAATACACTGAAGGAGGCAGGATACTCATAGATGCCCGAGTAGTGTCAGGCACATAGAACAATCCAGTGGGAGCTGGGGCTGAACCAAACAAAACCAATGCAGCATACCCCCCTGCTGGATCACCCCCGATAGAAATGGTGCGGGTGACCCAGCAAGGGGGCAGGACAAACTTACAGTAATGAAACCATTCTACGTAGATAACAGCTCTATGCAACAAAACAATGTAAAGCAATAAAGCAGTCCTAAAACATAGCGCATCATTACGTATCTAACTATCGTGAGAGGACATCAAGGTCCTCGGCAAGTGACGCTATTGGATACCGCATATGAAGGACTCAGTATTTGGCATAGGTCCCCCGTGTGTCAGCAACGACAAGTCCGCCGTATACTCACTCTTTGTGTGATAAGGGTGTATAGCAGTGTTTCTCAACTCCAGTCCTCAAGGCGCCCCAACAGGTCATGTTTTCAGGATTTCCCTCAGATGAAACAGCTGTGGGAATTACTAAAGCAGTTAAACAGATCAAATAACCTGTGCAAAACAATGGAGAGCCTGAAAACATGACCTGTTGGGGCGCCTTGAGGACTGGAGTTGAGAAACACTGGTGTATAGTACAGGGTTCAGGCAGCTGCCATGCAAGCATGCGGGTTATCCACTGGGGGCCTCACGTGGATTCGAGCTGCCACTAAACACTGTAGCACAGTCTACAAATAACCTGGAGAGGGTGGGGAGATCAGTTGGCTCAGTGTAAGATCTCCAATTGTATAAAGAAGCAGTCCTCTCTCACATCAGGGCATGGCCAATGAGAAGGTATGGATAGCATTCATATCAGGTGCTGTGATTTGGGCATTAGTCAGATGTGAAGTAGCAAGCCCAGGTATTTAGAAGCCAAAGTCTCTGGGACAGGCTATAAAAACATTGTCCCGCACTCAGGAGTGTCAATCTTACCTGTCTCCTGATGGCCAAGAGGGGCGTACCTATAACCAATTCTCCCATTGTCAAGTACCGGAGGAGGTATAGGAGACCTGGGCGGCTAGTAAGTTCTCAGCGTCCCGGTATCAGTAGTCTATACCAAAAACGTCGCTGGATGTTAAGCAGAGAAGAGCTGCCTAGAACACAGGCAATGCAGTGGCGTGATGCGATGGCTGTGGGCGGTGTGCCGAAGTTGCTTCCGGACGTTCGTCACGTTCAGCGGTGTCAAGTGTCCAAGATCCTTCAGCGTGCCGCTGGGAGTTCTGGGGGTCGTTTCCTCAGAGAAACTTGCGCAACGTGTCACTTCAGTTGTGATAGGAATGGAACCGTCCCGTGTCAAGTATTCACCGCATACAACAGTCGAATAGGGGACACAAAAGCGCGGGTAGATAAGTTGAAAAGTCAAAGTAACAGAAGAAGAAATCCAAAATCCAAACTTTAAAGGCGGGAAAAGAAATGCACGACCAAAACATGGCCAGCACTATGAAAAATACAGGGGGGGTAAACAGAGAGTGTCACCGTATGGTAGAGGCAGTGGTTCCCGTGTTCAATAGTCCCGGTGGGCTCTCCGGGAACCCAGGGGAGACGAGGGGCTGAGCTCCTGGCGTGAGTTGCGGGATGAAGAGTAACGTCTTGAACCCGAAGGGGAACGTCTCCTGCGTGCGCCGGTAGTTTGTGTCTCCATGGGCTCCTCTGCGCGTTTACCCGGTCTGCATACTGCCTTTCTGAAAGCATCATACCAGTCCAGAACCGCTACACGGGGGATACCGAGTGTGTCACAGAAACGAGGCAGGTCCTCTGGAACCTTAAGTTGCGCTGTGCGGCCATCCACCGTGGCGGAAAGACAGAAGGGGAACTTCCATTTATAGCGAATATCTTTGGCACGTAGGGCATCCAGCAGGGGTCTCAGGTCCCTGCGACGGTGGGAGCATTTTTTATCTTTCAGGTGGGGCCTAGTATGGACTTGGGGGACCACACTCCATTTTTATCTTTATTTTTTTCAATAGCCGAGTGCCGACAATTGCAATTTCAACCGTGAGTCATATTAAGTGTGATTTTACGTGTTTTTTTCTTTATATGTTCTGTATATGCTACAGATGAGTCACTTTACAGGCAGACTAAGGAGACCCCCCAGGCACTATATTTAAAGTATTTTTTTATTTTTTTTGCACTTTATGTATCATTAAAATCACTGCTCCTGAAAAAAAGCAGATTCCTGGCTGGTGGCAGCAGGGACCAGGCAGGTGCATGCAGAGCAGAAGAGACACAGAGTGCGTGGTCAGACGAACCGGATTGGTAACAGATGGTCAGATTCAGGCATATATGGCAGGCAAAGAATAGTCAGGGTACAGACAAAGATCGTCAATGTGAGTTCAGGCAGATAAGCAAGAGACAAGAAGCAAAGTGCAGATACAGGCCTGGGTCAAGGTAGGAGAGGTTCAACAGAGTCAGAGGCAAGCCGGGCAAATACAGAAATAACAGGATCAGGTTCAGGAACATAGGTACAGCTGCAGATCAGACAGCAAAGCATTAGTGCAACTGCTCACTTATACATGGCATTTGGTGCCAACGTTTATTGGTGTGCACATTGGTACATGTGCATTGGCATGTGTATGTGTGAATATTCACGTGCACGCGCACATTTGTGTGCCTGACATGATGGGCATTTGCGGAACCGTGCCTGCGCATGCGCATTTGCGCCCGCCCTTGAGCATTAGTAGCACTATGGCCAGTCGGTCCCTGAAAGCTCTTCTCAGTGGTGTACCTAAATCCACTACAAATTGACTTTAATATGTTCAAAATTATGCAGCCAGAATCCTGACTAGGTCTCGTACAAGTGATCATATGATCCCTATCCTGGAGTCCTTGCACTGGCTACCCGTCAGGTTTTGCATAGACTTTAAGACAATCTTGCTCATCAACAAGGTTCTATGGCTTGGCACCCCCTTGGCTCTGAACTTTTTTCAACTTTTGCTGTTTGCTGTGTGTCCCCCCTACTCACCTACACTCAATGGGGGTCATAGCCTTCTCCTGCTATGCTCCAAAACTCTGGAATTCACTTCCTAAGAACGTCAGAGAGCCATATTCTCTAAACTCATTCAAACGAAATCTAAAAATGTCAGAGACAACTGCCAGAAAAAAATTCAATTTTCCACATCATGTAAGCAGTTTTACTAGGGCACAATGTATCTAGAGAGATGAGGCAATTTTAATATTGGAATGTAATTTAGAGTGTATTATTTCTGAGGCAAAGGCCCAAAAGATTTTACAAACTCCATAGTCAGCATTGAAGAAGTTGGAGTAGATCTCGTTGGTCGGGGTCATTGTCTATCATGGTGTGGTTCTTGTCCCCTAGACATGCCAGCTGTAAAACAGCATGGCACATTTTGTTTGGGATGTTGTGTAGGCTCTTGATCACTTGAGGGGTTGGGGGCTAGTGGTTCTGATGAGTGGTGACTAAGGTTTCATCATCAACAAGTTAGATGACATGGGGCAAACCCATCAGCTTCAGCGCTGTGCCCCGCCCTGCATTCTTCCCTGCCATCAATAAATGTACCCAGCAAAAGAGAAGTAACATTCCTGCCCATGTTTGTTAGACAACGCGTCTATGGTCATGTGGACCCTGACGCTAACCTTATGGTCCAGTAACATGGTGACATTATCTTCCACATGGCCTAGGTACCTGCCATTGTAGTTCAGCAAAGACCATAACGTTGTAGAAAGACTCCACCAGCTGCAACAGGAGCAGCTACTGTATAAGGCTGCATTCACATCTGTGTGTTGTGTTAAAAAAAATTGGGACATTCTGTTGTGCATTTTTATGCAAATTTTTTGAGCAATTTTGAAAATTTGTATGTGTTTTTGAGCTTTGGCATTTTAGGGAGCCAGCTTTCCAATCAGTGACTAATCGCTTCTGTAAGCATCAGGGATGAGTCATCAGTTGTTCAGAAGCCAGTACCTGCTGGCATCATAACAACAATGAGTCATCTCTGCTGTCAGTGGGTTTCTGGAAAGTAGACAGTCCAAGGTATTTAGTAAGAGGCATGGCAAGTTTTTCGAAGTTATATTTTTTGTCACAATTTCTTGGAAAATTAAGAAATTCAATAAAAAAAATTAGTTCACAGTTTTTTCTACATACTGTCACCAGTGCAGTACAGCGTCAACATGGTGTGGCAGCGGTGATCAGGGATAGTGGCTGGTGGCAGTTTGAACAAAAAAGTAATCATTCTTTATTACATTTTTTAAATATTGTTTCTTTTTTTTACATACTGTCATTAGAGTAGTTAAGTGTCACCACAGTGATACTCTGTGTTACAGCGATGATCACTGTAACAGCAATCGTTTGAACTGCCATAATCCATTGTTTACTATTGTGATGCTGTAATTGGCCACAGCTATCACATGGTATAGGGTGCTGTAATTGGCACATGTACCAGGTGATCATTGGTGTCCAATCACAGAAGTAAACAATGATATCATGAATAATTTCCACATCGGGAAGCAATCTCGTGGTACCTGGGCTGGTCATAGCGGCTCGATACCAAGCACCGCAATCCGCAAATCAAGCCACTGTGCAGCCCAGGGGGGCTCCAGTGTGCATGAGCAGGGTGATGTATAGTTATGTCATGGTGCTTGCTCATGCCGCCAGCCAGCAGTAAAATTAAAGGGGCCTTCCAGATTCTGATAAGTCACCCCCTAAACCCCCAGAACCACCTGGGCCATGGTTGTGGGGATGAGGCCCTTGTCCTCATTAACATAGGGACAATGTGCTCTGCCAAGGGGGGCCCTGGCCTGGTTTGGTTCAGGCCAGGGGGCACTCACTCATACCCCCTTTCCTGGCCTGCTGGGCTGCATGCATAGGATCCCCCAAAATCCATACCATACCCTTATCCGACCCCTGCAGCCCAGGAAAGGGGTGGTGAGCAACCCTCCCCTCCTGAACCATACCAGGCCATATGCTCTTAACATAAGGGGCACCCCTTGGTAAAGCACCTTGACCCCATGTTGATAAAGACAAGGTCCCCCAGATCCAATCCCCCCCATGTGAATGAGTATGGGGTATATAGTATTCCTACTCATTCACTGCAAAAAAGTCAATAAAAAGTAATAAAAACAAACACTGTTCTAACAAGTCCTTTATTTTTTTTTAAATGCCCCCCATTCTCAATCATGATGAATGCCAGCCACTGAACCACACAAGAAAAAACATTACCCGCCAAACGTGTCTGCTCCCGTTGGTTTTCACTAGCCGAATGAAAGTCACTTCCCATCATGTCTTGGGGGCACAAGGTCACCCGGTGGGCCATCACTCAGGTGCACTTGGAAATAAAAAAAGGGAGACGCTCAGGTGCGGGAATCCTCCAATCACCTCCTCCCAGCAGCCAAGGGTGCAGATAATGCTACTAACAGCAAACAGGAACAAAAAAGTCTTCTGGACTGCAGCACTCCAAAGATAAAAGCCTTTATTAAAATAGGAAATCCAAAATGCACACTGTACAACGGTACACAGGTCAAAAAAATCTGGCTAACATGTTTCGCACTGTGCTAGTGCTTATTCATAGCCATGAATAAGCACTAGCACACAGTGTGAAACATGTTAGCCAGATTTTTTTGACCTGTGTACCGTTGTACAGTGTGCATTTTGGATTTCCTATTTTAATAAAGGCTTTTATCTTTGGAGTGCTGCAGTCCAGAAGACTTTTTTGTTCGTGCACTTGGAAATAAGCTGCTGCTGCTGCTGAAGGTACATCAAAGGCAGTTCTCCTTACTGCCTGTTGTCTCCCTGCCTCCCTTAATGCTCCTCATACTCTTCCTCAACATCAGATACACTTAATTCCTGCTCATTGTCCTGCATCAAGTTATTGAAGCTGTGCCCAAATAATTCAGCTGACTTTTCCATCCCAGTTTCTGGGGCAATGGTGGGATTATCTGTAGAGGAAAAGGAAGAAGACAGATAATTTTCAGTTACTGATTCTCTGTACCTGGGAAGAGGAGATTGGTTGGTTGTTCACTCCACCCTCTCCTCTGTGTTCTGGTTGTATAGCACACCCAATGCCCTAAAGGAAAGACAGACATGCCCGGTCTATAAAAATGAATGCCTAAACACCGCTTTGTCCTGCTGGTGCAGAACCTGCTCTCTCCTGACTAGCTGCACATGATGACCCTCTGCTTCTCCCTTTTGGCTTTTTATACATGGATGAAAAGAGATGATTGTCCAACCTATTTACAGGTATGGCAATAGTGGGATTGAGAATGCTGTCCTTTGGTGACCTTTTACAATGTGGCTATTTATAGCACTAAGCTGTACTGCACGAGTACAATTAATTTCCTGTTAACAAAGGGCAGATTTCCTTATGTCACCAATAAGTTCATGCTTCTGAACAAAACACAAAACACCAAACACCAACCTTAAAACACTATATTCCAAAATTCTATGTAGCGGGTTTCAAATTTAGAGGGGCGTACCTGGGCAATAGATGGCCCAGATACATTGATTTTTGGGATTTATGGACACTTTGCAGTGTGGGAGGTATGAATGGTGTCATGTTCCCTGCGGTCCCTAGTTGGCGCTGTCACCTGGGATCGGGGTTGAACTGCCATTCTAGCGCTGTGCCCTTTGTGTCCTCTCGCGGCAGAAGTACAGCGGGGCGGGGAACCCGCTGTGCCTGCTGGGAGAGGATATAAAGGGGCGGACATCTTGTGCACGAGGTCCATTCCCCAGGCACCTTCGGCCTGGGGGCTGCGGTTCGTCTGTGCCCAGGCGCCCTTGGCCTTGGCGCGTGGAGTCGAGTTCCATCCCAGGCACCTTCAGCCTGGGGTGAGGTACTTTTTAAGGAGGCCTGGGGCCCAGTACCTTTGACTGGGTCCCGCAAGGGAGAAGCATTCCTAAGGTGCCCCCGATATTGGGTGCCTGAATTCAAGGCGGAAGGGACCGGAGACGTGACCCTCCCGTAGAGCCGGTGCAGCATTTGGCCGGTGCCAGTGTGGGCCTCTGGTGACCGTCCGGATGGATGTCTTCCCCTGACAGGGGTCGTTTGTCCTAACGGAGGTATTTCATGTTCTTATGGTCTGTGGCAGAGAACCATCTTCATCAGGTCAGTGGCAGGCCTCCTCTAAGGCCTGTGGCAGAGGCCTCAACGTTCACCCAGGTCAGTGGCAGGGACCAAATTCACAGTCCGTGGCAGCGACTGTGCGCCAAGCCTGTTTGCACTAAATGGAACAGGAGAGACTTTATTCATTGAGTGTGCCTGGTCCTACTCTTTCCCACACCATGTCTGTTCTTTTAAAGTTCAACCAGAACCAGATTGATCAACCAGATTGATCAAAGCAAATAAAAAACAGTGTTGGACTTTTTATGGTGTGGAACTCGTGTTACTGGAAGCTAAGTGTCCCTGTCTATGACAGTGACAATCATCCTCCACAGGAGAAGCTGAGGCTCCGGCCTAAAACGCAGACCCGAAGGTAAACGGTTTTGCTCATATCTCTGCATACTACATCAGAGAGCCGAGCTGGTGGTGTACATCTTCCCCCTTCTCCCAGATACCCCTAGACGAGTCATACAGCCATACAGAGAGGGGAGAAGGCGGGTGAGGGCGCTACATCTATATTTTATTTTTTTAACTAGCACAAACTTTAAAAAATATGGTAATCATGGGTGCAATGCTTTGTAGGCTCCCACAGGAAAAAAATAATGAATGCACTTTTTTTTTCCTGCAAAAGCATGTGCTTTTATTATTTTCCTTGAAATGTGAACTTAGCCTTTACAGAATTACAGTATACAGTTGCTTTTTTGATACTAGGTTGCTTCCTGACAGAAAATATTGGTCACCCTTTATGTGCTAAAGTCATTTTTTTTGTTTACATTTTAAAAATAAGTCTTTAATACATTACTGTCACTATTTTTGCACAGAAAAAAGCAATTACCTAACAAGGCATAAACCATGCAAGCATTTAAAATTAATCTTAAATAGGAAGTTCTTTAATAACAAGATAGATATAAGATACTTCTTGCTAATCCCCATTCAGATTCCTGTCTTATTTATTAGCATCTTTACTGAGGCTTGTTATTTCATATGTGATGCTCAGCTTCAAACGTTCTGGTAACATAAGCAGGAAAGCAAGCTTTGTTTTTGTTTTTTTTTGTTTTTTATATAAAAGCAAATGCAAATATCTTGGAATATTTATTAAAAGTCAAAGCCAGTTTCTAAGTTTCATGCCATAAATGACAGCATATGCCTTGCAAAAGTAGCTTCAACTTTGTATTTGCTGGAGCCAAGGCAAATAATTACTTACAGAGAGTCTGTGTTTTACACATCAGTTATTAATATCTGTGTGAACAATTTAGCAAGAGGCAGACACTAAAATATTAAAATGCATGGAGCATACAAAAGGTTTGCGCCATTTGCAAATATTAAGGGTAGGAATGGTAATACAGATAGGCATAACAGATGCAAGTTACTCATATTAATCATAATTTTAGTTAAAGTGTTAAATCAATATATATTCTGTCTACTACTGGTTCATGAAAAATAAAAAGACTTACCTTGGGATTTAGCATATTTAACAATTTAAACAAGCTTGGCATGAAATACTAATGAAGCCCCTTATTTAAAAGTTGCCTTCATTCCCATATGGGCAAATATAATGTGTTAAGATGCAGAATGTTGACATTTCCTTGGAAACTTTTCAAGAGTAAAATGCGTTGTGTACAAGACACCATTAAGCATTCTATGACAGTGGGTGCAGTAATCTTCATTAGCAAACATTCGATTGCTAGTGTCAGGTCTGTCTTTCTGACAAAGGTCTCTGTCAGCTATGAAATCCACACAGAGTAATTAGTATTACTGTCAAATTAACTGTTCTTGTGTTGCACACAGATCTTAATATATTTTAAAAACTGTACACCAGCAACCTTTTAAAATTTAGAACAGAAATTATGCTATGGTAAAGGGTGTTGAACTTTAATTCACAAAATAGAACTTTTAACCTATTAATAAAATGTTTAACTTATTATTTGCTGATAGATTTCTTTAACTATTCATTATGAAAATAAAAAAGGCGATACCTACAATCTGGGCAGAAAAATTTTGAATGACCTTTTAAAAGTTATCAACTTATCAACAATACTCACACAAAATCTGGAAATAAAACCAGTGACACTAAAACAGAAGTGCAGGACTACAAAAATAAATAAAAATCATACTTACCTATTTGGCTGCAGCATCAGTCTGATGTTGCATCTGTCTCTCGCCGGTTCTAAGACTGAGAACTGAGCAATCACATGACTGCTGATCACTCTGTTCTTGATCTTCACTGAGCAGAGTGGTGGCTGACAGTTACCAGCTCTTTGCTCTGCCCCTCCAATGCTCACTGGGGCACTGGGCTGTGCAGGGAACTGGAGTGGCTGGCTCAGGCTCTCAGTGGCATATCAACAGCAGGCTTTAACCCACTTTTGGCTAAATATGGGTCACAGGAGTGTAGAACCAAGTGAATTCCTGTGACCCACATGAATAGGTATGGCTAAAAAAACTTTTGGCTATACTTCTCCTTCAACTACATTCCGCCCGGCCTATAGTCAAATGACAGTCAAGTGGGAGCTTCCTAATCCTTGGTGGACATCTTATAACATCCACCTCCGGCGCTCTTTAGAGGCCATGCTGCAGCTCAGTCTGTCCCCCACTGTGTACACCAGACACAGCGGATAACAGATCGTTGTACCATTTGCAGTGGTCACATGTAAAATTCTCACAATGAATGGCTTTCCTTAACCACTTAAGCCCCGGACCATTTGGCTGGCCAAAGACCAGGCCATTTTTTGCGATTCGGCACTGCGTCGCTTTAACTGACAATTGCGCGGTCGTGCGACGTGGCTCCCAAACAAAATTTACTTCCTTTTTTTCCCCCCACAAATAGAGCTTTCTTTTGGTGATATTTGATCACCTCTGCGGTTTTTATTTTTTGCGCTATAAACAAAAATAGAGTGACAATTTTGAAAAAAAAAACAATATTTTTTACTTTTTGCTATAATAAATATCCCCAAAAAATATATAAAAAAAAAAATTTTCCCCAGTTTACGTATTCTTCTACATATTTTTGGTAAAAAAAAAACGCAATAAGCGTTTGATTGGTTTGCGCAAAAGTTATACCGTCTACAAAATAGAGGATAGTTTTATGGCATTTTTATTAATATTTATTTTTTTACTAGTAATGGCGGCGATCAGCGATTATTATCGTGACTGCAACATTATGGTGGACACATCGGACACTTGACACCATTTTGGGACCATTGTCATTTTTACAGCGATCAGTGCTATAAAAATGCACCGATTATTGTAAAAATGACACTGGCAGTGAAGGGTTTAACCTGTAGGGGCGCTGACGGGGTTAAGTGTGTCCTAGGGAGTGCTTCTAACTTTAGGGGGATGGGCTGTGTGTGACATGACACTGATCACCGCTCCCGATTACAGGAAGCTGTGATTAGTGTCCTTGTCACTAGGCAGAATGGGGAAATGCTTGTTTACATCAGCATTTCCCCGTTCTTCCTCTCCATGAGACGATCGCGGGTATCCCTGTGGACATCGAGTCCGGGGGACCCGCGGTCAGGCTCAATGAGCTTGCGGCGGGCGCACTCATCCACAATGCCGCATCTTAAAAGGGGACGTTAATATATGCCCATCTGCCTGTCCGTGCCATTGTGTCGATGTCTATCGTCGTGCGCTGGTCAGCAAGCGGTTAATATCCATGCATTGTATATTATTCTGATCTCTGTAATTGATCAAAGTGATTACATGGCCCAGGCAGGGCAAATCACAGCACACCTGTACCATGTAATAGTTGTGGCCAATCACAACTATCACAATATTTAAGGGCACATGAATGGATGCCATGCATATAAATCATTGCTTATGACAGTTTTTATCACTGCTGTAAGCAATCATTGTGTAAAAATGGCCAAAATGTAAACAAAGAATTTATATATATATATATATATATATATATATATATATATATATATATATATATATATATATATATATATATATATAATATTGTTTACATAATGCCACCCAGTCGGTATCCCTGATCACCCCCACACTAGTAATATAATTATGCTGCACTGCTCTTGTGATAGTATGTAAAAAAAAAAATTGCAAAAAATATTAATTTTAATATTTAATATTAATATTAATTTTCCTAATTTTCCAACAAATTATGCCAAAACATTAACCATGCCTCTTACTAAATATCTTGGATTCTCTACTTTCCAAAAATAGGTCATTTAGAGGTATGTGTACTATCCATAAGATAGTACAAATGATAGGGCATCAGTACATCAGGACTGATTAATTTTTAGATTTATATACCATAGTTATAACTTTCACACAGACGAATTAATATATACAGATTTGGGTTATCTTTTTATTTATTTTTTTACCAAAGAAATGTATCAGAATACACTTTGACCTATATTTATGAATAAAGAATATTTATTTGCAAAATTTTAGAACATAATCAAAGAAAGGAAAGTTACAATACCCTCCAGTTGTTAAGGGTATCTGACTTGGTATGGTTTAGAAAGGGGACACATGCTTCCCCTTTCTTGACCAGCCAAGAATCTGGCATGGATTTGGGTTTCTCCATTCTTATTTTCTTGTATTTTGCATAGGGCGCCTCCTTAAAATCTATACCAGATAAGGGTCTTATAGGAATTTTGGGGGGAACCCCACTTCATTTTTTCTTTTCAATACTGTCATATGTTGTTATGGTGTACTATAGAAAACCAATGACCATATGAAGTCCGAGCAGCCAATGACATTATCAGTTGCTGGAATATGGGCTACCAGCGCCCACACAGACTTTAGTTGGCAGCAGGCAGGTGGCCACTTACATTCTGGAAACCAAAGATGCTTGTGCCTGCACATTGGGAAGTTGTCATTTAGACTTCCAGCTTCAGCCTGAGGTTCGCTTTGGTATACAGCCAATCATCCTATTAAGTTTGCCAATCCACCAAACTGCAAATACCGACAATTTGCGCAAATTCAAAACATCACAAAAACTATAGAGCATGTGTGTTGGGGAACTATTCAAAATAAATGTTACTGCAATGCATCAATGACTGTAATGAACATTGATGCCCATTGTGGAAACATGTGCACTAATGAAGATCTTATAGTAATGCTCAGTTTACCTCACTCACCTACAGGAGTGCTTAGTATATAAAATTGTTAAGCTGCTCCTTTTCTTAGTTGTATAGCTAAACGTAGACAAAATAAAATCAGCATGCAACCAGCTACAAAAATCGATATAGATAGATATATATATATATATATATATATATATATATATATGTATATATATATCCAAAATTACTTGTAAACTTTTTATAGTAATTTTTATGCACAGCTTGTACAACAATTTGTTGGTATATGAATTTGTAAACTTTATTTTCAGAATTGTTTTTATAACTTTTTAGTGTTAAAATATAAGAGAAACATTTTAGTGTTTGTTCCTGACTTTGTATGGATTTGTTATTAGTTAACAGTAATAAAGTTAAATAAACTATTGTTTTGATAATATAATCATGGCAATCAATTGTTCTACATTTGCTGCCAAAGCAAGGTAACACTTGTTTAAAAAAAAACAGGTTCCTTCATCTGGATGTGAAGTACTAAAAAAAAAAAAAAAAAAAAAAAAACATAAAAATTGGCACCTAGCAGCAAAACCGCTAGTTTGGATTATACATAGTCTGGAGAACAATGCATTTTTGGATGATTTATTCTGACATCAATGTACTGAATGCACTCTCTGCCACTAGAGGTTGCAGCTACAAACACACACATACACACATACTGTATATACAGTATGTACACTTTGGAACTTTGTTAATCAGAGGCCTGAAAATAAGGTTGGGACAGGGAGTAGTGGGTAGGGCAGCAAGAGGCATGCATAACACTGCACCAAAATTGCAGTCTCAATATTTCACTCAGTACAGATGACTTCGAATTGAAAAGTGGAGTTTGTAACTACATACAGAAGCATAGCTGCAGCTGCTATATTTGGTTCCAAAAAATGTTCAAGAAAAAGAAAGTTACAACACGCATTCTTTCTTAACAAGCACATTTAATAGTGCTCCACCTTAATTCTAAAGCCGTTTCCTGACACCATCTAAGTAAATTAAAATGTACAAAATTACCACAAAAAAAAAAAAAAAAAAAAAAAAATGTACAAAATAGTCTGATAGAACCAAAATGTTAAAGTTTTAGTACAGGAGTAAATGCATCAAGACATTCAAATTACTGCGGCTCTCAGTGTGCTAGTGTCAGCCTGCCTAAGGTGGGCAGACACTAGCACGCTGAGAGCCATGGCCATTTGAATCACTTGATGCATTTACTCCTGTACTAAAACTGTAAGTTACTATGAATACATTTCTTTTAAATGATTTTACAGGCTTCACTATTGGTTGAGAACCTAAAGAAGTTTATACTGTGTGAAAATACCTGATGATTAGCCACAATCCTGGGTTTGATTCCATTTACTGCTGAATATTGGAGATGTGATCTTGGGTTTCCATTATATGCCTATTCCTTTCAGCTGTCTGATAATCAGATTGGATTTCAAGAAGGAAAAAACAAACAGAATAGACCTCCACACACCTAAATGAGTTGATACTACAAAAGTTTAATAGCCTATATAAAAGGCAAATTGATTGATACAAAACATTGCTATAATACTCCAGGTTAAAAATATATATGCAGATCAAAACCCATTCATATCCAGTCGCCAGGTCATTCCTGCTCCAAACCCACCTGAGAAGGGAGAGATAACCTGGTAGCTGGCAGACCCGTTCCCTCCCCCAGTGTGAAAGAACACCCCCTAAAGGAACCTACTAAACCCCAAGAGCTACCCTAACAGACAAAATTGTTCCCACATATAGTTTCCTAAACTATAGCAGCGTGCACCTATAACAGGTATTTCTCGCTGCTACAGATTGGAAAAAAGCACATACCGAAAAGAACACACAGGTTATTCCAGCAAACCAGTCTTAAGTCAGTCAAAAAAAGGGGGGGGGGAGGTATCCTAAAAAATACTTGAAAAATATAAATGTATGTAACCGATGGAAGACCAAAAAAGAAAAAAAAAAAGAGATCAGGGTAAATATATGATAGGAGATGTGTATCAATATTCCCGACTAGAGTAAATGACAGTCGGCTCCAATCATTGTAAGAAATTATGCTGAACTGCGATGATAGTTAGTACAGAAATTGTATTGTTGGAGAGATATACATGTGTGAATAATCCCAAAATATATGAAATTGGTCTCTATAATTAAGAAGGAAGTAGAGGATTTCCAAAAAGAACAAAAAGCAGGAAAAACAAAATAAATTTCAGAGGGATACACTAGATTTCGAAACCGGCAATATCTTAGATCTAGAGAAAAAGAGAGGGAGGAGCATGTCCCGCAATAGATCAAACAAACAGAAGAGTAGAACTAATAGTAAAGAAGGAAATAATAAAAAAGTTACTTTTTTAACCACTTCCCTACACAGCCAAAGACAAATGACGTCCACAGATGGGATCTCCCATCCTGGGTGGATGTCATATGACGTCCTCGGCTTTGTAGGGGGATATCTGAATGATGCCTGCAGCTAGAGGCATCATTCAGATATCCTTTTGAAGCGTCGGCGATTCTGTGCACCATAAGAATGATCATAGCGGCGGTTCCGCCGCTTGATCGTTCTTATAGGCGGCGGGAGGGGACACCCCCCCTCCCGCCGCCATCCGGTGCTTCTCCGGGCTCCCCCGTGCGATCGGGGACCCGGAGCGAATCTTCCGGCATCGTTGGTGGAGTCACGTGATGAGCATAGAGATGACTGGTGACCAGATGGTCACCAGTCATCTCTATGATCGTCGGAGGCCCGGGCACGATGTGATGACTTCACGCCCGGGTCTCAAATGTAAACAAAGCCGCCATTGCGGCTGCAAGTATGAAATCAGTGAAAAAAATGTCACTGATCTCATGCTTTCCAGCCTGGAAGAGAGATGTGGGGTCTTATTGACCCCGCATCTCTCAATAAAGAGAACCTGTCACACACATTCCTATTACAAGGGATGTTTACATTCCTTGTAATAGGAATAAAAGTGATCAAAAAAAAAAAAAAAAAAAAAGTAAAATCATTGTAAAAAAATAAATAAATAAGTAAAATAAATAAATAAATAATAATAAAAAAAATATTAAAAACGCCCCTGTCCCCGGTAGCTCGCCATCAGAAGCGAATGCACACGTAATTCGCCCACATATGTAAACGCCGTTCAAACCACGCATGTGAGGTATCGCCGCGTGCGTTAGAGCGCGTGCAACAATTCTAGCACTAGACCTCCTCTGTAATTCTAACCTGGTAACCTGTAAAAAAAATTAAAGCGTCGCCTATGGAGATTTTTAAGTACCGAAGTTTGGCGCCATTCCATGAGTGTGCGCAATTTTAAAGCGTGACATGTTAGGTATCTATTTACTCGGCGTAACATTATCTTTCATATGTTCCCAAAAAATTGGGCTAACTTTACTGTTTTGTTATTTTTTAATTCATTAAACTATTATTTTTTTTTTAAAAAGGCGTTTGAAAAATTATTGCGCAAATATTGTGCAAGAAAAAATGTTGCAATGACCGTCATTTTATTCCCTAGTGTGTCTGCTAAAAAAACATATATAATGTTTGGGGATTCTGAGTAATTTTCTAGCAAAAGAATGATGATTTGTACATGTAGGAGAGAAGTGCCAAAATAGGCTCGGTATTGAATAGGTACAAAAAGCCCTGTATTGAAGTGGTTAAAGAAGACAAATGGGATGGGAGGACCCCCTAGGAGGGAAGAGTACAGAAAGAAAACAACGAAGGAGAAAGAGAAACCGGAAAAGAAACACCATATGGAACACAGGATCAGAATTTATCCAAGATGGGAGGCTTTACTTCAAATGAGGGCAGGATAACAAGGAGTGTACAGAAACAGCAAACATGAATGTCATCAATTTAACAGAACACACACTGAACTCCAATCACCTATCCGTTTTGAGTAAAGGCTTGGGATTCTCACCTTGTAATAAAGGAAACTCTTTTGAAATTTATAAGGCTATAGGTTTATTTTTGAGAAGGGTTAATTTTAAGTTGATGTTTTTTGGAAGAAATACAGATATCAAAGAAGAAATTGAATTCAATGCACTTATGGAGGTCGATGACTCGCAACTTATTGATTATCTTGAAGGAAATACCTGGATAGACTCTACACTATTGGATTTACCACCCAAGTCAGGATTGGCTAATAAGTCGCAACGCTTTCCGAGCTTTGCTAACAACAAATATCTACAGATGTTCTTGGAAGCAGCATCTGAGCATATAAGAACTATAAAATGGGGCAAAATAGAACCCACTATGGACAACCTGACAATAGATGAAAGGAAATTCCTGCATGAATTAAAAAAAGCTACCAAATGTCGTACTATGTAATGAAACTGATTATCTGGAAGACATTTACAGACAACTTGAAAATCCAGAATGTTATGAAAGATGGCCTAACAACCCCTTCCCAGATTTAGTAAAGGAAATCAATTATCGTCTGACTAGAGCCCAGGAGGTGGGACTACTAACACAAAGAATTAATTTTTCTCAAAGTAATCAACTTTAATACACCTACCTTTTATATTACACCCAAAGTGCATAAGAACCTAAAAAAAAAATCCCGACCGACCAATTGCATCGGGAATGGACGGTCCCCTTGAAAGAATTGGGAAATATATAGACAAAAGAATTAAACATCTGAATAAAGAGTTACCCTCATATGTACAGGATTCTGCTGATATCCTAAGAAAATTAGAAAACCTACAAATACCAGAGAACTCACTACTAGCAGGAAAAGATGTGGAATCGCTTTACTCATCCATCCCTCATCAAATAGGGATGCAGGCAGTATCCCAATGGTTGGATGTTAGGCACCCCCTAGCGGGCCCCCACAATGAATTCCTATTGGAACTACTTTAGCTAGTGTTGGACAACAATTTCTTTATCTTTGATAACAAATATTGCCGGCAAAAACGGGGCGTAGCGATGGGGGCATCATGTGCCCCCTCATACTCCTGCCTACATCTTGATGGTGGGAAAAAGGGGATGTATACAGTCACCCTGCCTTCCAAGAACATGTAGCCCTATGGGTACGCTTTATTGATGACATCCTGGTGGTATGGAGAGGTACTACAATACAATTTGAATCGTTCATAGGAGAACTCAATAACACCACTAGAAACATCTTCCTCACATACAAAGTGGAGAAGGATAAAATCGAGTTCTTGGACCTTTTGATTCGCAAGGAGAATACAACTATTGCAACTAATACCTTCAGGAAACCAACAGCAGGAAACACCCTCCTCCATGCCACCAGTCACCATCCATGGCCCCTAATTAGAGGAATCCCCACTGGCCAATTTATCAGGATTCGCAGGAACTGCTCTAACATAAAAGATTTCCATAAAGAAAGTAAAGACCCGAGTCAAAGGTTTAAACAGAGAGGGTACCCCAATTCAATAATCAAACAAGCAAAAACCAAGGCATGGAAGCAAAGAAGGGAAATCATCTTAGGCTTAGAAGTGGACGAGGAAAAAGAAGAAGAAAAAAGAAACGAAAAGAATGTGGACAATATAGGGGTAGTAACCACTTATGGCACTCATTGGGAATACCTACAAAAGTTATTGGGCAAACACTGGCATCTTCTCATGCTAGATAGGAAATCTTGGGCCCTTGCCCAAGGATAATAGCAAAACGAGCACCAACAATAGGAGATACCTTGGTGCACAGTGAATATATCAGATTGGGTAAAAAAATCCCCACTAATTTATCTACAGTACACATCCAGGGCATGTATTCATGTGGGCATTGTACTGTATGTAAGTTTGTCAAAAAAGCGGATACCTTTAGTGACTCTGCTGGAAATAATGTATACACAATAAAATCCTTTGTAAATTGCTCAACAACCTACACAATATATCAAATAATTTGCCCTTGTGGGAAAATATATGTAGGAAAAACCATAAGGGAATTTCGCAAAAGAATTGGGGAACATATATCCAGCATTGTCACAAAAGATGACACATCGCCAGTGGCGATCCACTTCAGGGATAACCATGATGCTAAGCCGGCTGGCCTAAAATGCATGATTATCCATAAACTAAAAGTATCCAATAGAAGAGGAGATTGGGACAGGATTTTGGTACAGGAAGAAGCAAAATGGATTTTTCTTCTAAACTCCATGATGCCTAAGGGGCTAAACAGCGACATGTCCCTACAATAAAATATAGAAAAGAAGAAACCCCCCGCGCTAGCTGGGTATTTAACTAGTGAAGGGGAATGGGAATTGAAGGAAGAAAAATGGCTAGGGACACTGCAGCAGTCACCGGGGAGTCTGATCCAAGCAGACAAAAGTGAATAAATGAAAGAAGGGTGATGGTGGCTGCGCTGTGATTATAACTAGTGAAGGAAGTGAAGGGAAGGATCTGGAAAAGGAAACTACCTAATACTAACCAAATAAATGAAATCGAATATAAACCAACCAGATGCAGTAGCGTGTTGACAACCAATGTGCAACATAAATGGTATGTGCATAAACTGAATGAATCACACCTATACACCTGAAAGGTGTGTAACCAACAGTGAACAATTAATGATGTATGCATACATCATTAATTGTTCACTGTTGGTTACACACCTTTCAGGTGTATAGGTGTGATTCATTCAGTTTATGCACATACCATTTATGTTGCACATTGGTTGTCAACACGCTACTGCATCTGGTTGGTTTATATTAGATTAAATGTATTTGGTTAGTATTAGGTAGTTTCCTTTTCCAGATCCTTCCCTTCACTTCCTTCACTAGTTATAATCACAGCGCAGCCACCATCACCCTTCTTTCATGTCCCTACAATGTTTCCTATAGTGCAAACAAGCCCCCATAAGGTAATATGGAGGCTAATACGAGTGGCATGCCCTTACAATGGTCTTTGAAAATCCCCGCTATAGCGCAATTTGGGGTTTTAAATCAGCAATATGACCTAATAAAACCCCTTGCACAAATATCCTCTATAATGCAATGTGGACAAGCACCCTTTACAAAGTGCTAATTACAACGTCCCTTAGGACTAGCTATAGCTGAAGGAATATGTATAACACCAATAGAAATCATGCGATATATATAGATGTATAGGGGGATCGCCTGGGATTGGTAAGCTAGCATGCTGAGATCGCCATATACTACACATAACTGTGGAATATAAATTGGTAATATACAACCAGACCTGACAACTATCTATGGGTAAGGTACACTCATGGAGGGGTTAATTATAAACACACTTATTCTCTGAGGGGCAGCACAGCCCTCTTGTAAAAAGCACAGCAAATTTGAAAACAATATATTTGTTGGAAAACTGACATGCACTCCATCTACTGATTTTTAAAAATCATATAATGCCATTCCACTAATCAGGCATAAAAAAAATCCACCTAGCAAAATAGGAATTCAATATATCTGTATCTGCCTCTTCGCATGGAGGACTAGCCCCACTATAGATACAGTGACAGAATATATTCATACTAATGGGGAAATCCTCTAATTGGATACAGTCATCATTTTATAGGAGTGCATAAGACTATCAGCTGTATATGTACGCATATATTTATATGCATTTGGGTTATAAGTAATGTATGGAAAAGTGGACCTGTAGATTTTTCGTTTCTGCGGAGCAGCACGTCACTACATATTTGTTTTTAACCTTTTTAATATAGTCACAAATAGGGTATGCAACACCTGGTAATCACTCCCATGTAATTAGAAGTGGGTTGTGGCTGAGTATTTAAACTGGTGACCATTGACCAATCCCTTAGTTCTGACAAAGTTCCGGGACATCGGAACGAAACATGTCAACTGTTGGGGTGAACACCCCCCTCTGACACCTACCCAAGTGATCTTCACCCCTGGAAAATGACTTTCTAAAGTTGTCCTACGAAGCACTACATGAATATATCATTTTCGAGATCCACACACACCCTGCAAGCAAACCCTTGGAAGGATCAGCATATGACTCGGAAATAGAGACCACTATCATAATTAACACCACTAACTGGATGCACTGCTGATGACCAACGATATATTTGTCGGGGACGTCCATACACAGATCGATCCCATATGGTGATCCCTGCGAAACCATTTAAACTGCTGGAATACCGACGAGCCGACTACCCCTGAATATAATCCACTGGTGATCTCTATAGGATCCGTGAGTAAAACAAAACTCTGCCGCATGTATTTTTGATTTATATAACCATAGGTTTTTTTACCTGCAACTTGCAGGAATACCTATTGCGGCCATAACGGAAGTATTGAGATTATACCTATGAACGTTGAGAGCAAGAACTTTTTGTGATACAAACCACTATGGTCCTATACCTGATGTGATACATCCAGGACAATTATAGAGACCAATTTCATATATTTTGGGATTATTCACACATGTATATCTCTCCAACAATACAATTTCTGTACTAACTATCATCGCAGTTCAGCATCATTTCTTACAATGATTGGAGCCGACTGTCATTTACTCTAGTCGGGGATATTATTACACATCTCCTATCATATATTTACCCTGCTCTCTTTTTTTCCCCCTTTTCTTTTTGGACTTCCATCGGTTACATACATATATATTTTTCAAGTATTTTTTAGGATACCTCCCCCCCTTTTTTGACTGACTTAAGACTGGTTTTCTGGAATAACCTGTGTGTGCTTTTCAGTATGTGCTTTTTTCCAATCTGTAGCAGCGAAAAATACCTGTTATAGGTGCACGCTGCTATAGTTTAGGAAACTATATGTGGGAACAATTTTGTCTGTTAGGGTAGCGCTTGGGGTTTAGTAGGTTCCTTTAGGGGGTGTTCTTTGACACTGGGGGAGGGAACGGGTCTGCCAGCTACCAGGTTATCTCTCCCTTCTCAGTTGGGTTTGGAGCAGGAATGACCTGGCGACTGGATACGAATGGGTTTTGATCTGCATATATATTTTTAACCTGGGGTATTATAGCAATGTTTTGTATCAATCAATTTGCCTTTATTTAGGCTATTAAACTTTTGTAGTATCAACTCATTTAGGTGTGTGGAGGTCTATTCTGTTTGTTGTTTTTTCCTTCTTGATATATGTTAATTTGACCACACCCCCGTTAATCTTCGGTGAGTGCTACTAATCTTAGTAATAGGACTCCCACCACTGCTCTTCCTTTGTTCATAATCAGATTGTATTTCCACATGGTGCCATGTGCTGTTATATTTATACACATTGGAGTTGGTGACGGGTGTATCAACTCTCCCTCCTTGTATTTATTTCATACATGAGCGCCGCATGTGGACTTTATTATAATCTATTGTAGAATAAGTCATACAGCCAGTGGTCACATCTAAAGTAATACTTTGATTTGTCGTGTCACTTGCCTGGCAGTATTGGTTAACATGAAAGAACAGCTTTTCCTGCAATACTTGACTTGTCATGACATTATCTCTCGCAGAGTTACAGCTTATGGTTCCAGCCAGTGCTCTTTCAGCTAACAGCCTGTGATATCCAAGTCACTACCTATGAGGACTCAAAATTCTCTTAGCCTGAGCAGAACTTATGCATTGTTATGTCAGTGCTACTTATTCCAGGGGAAAAGCCACCCTCTACCACCACCAAGAAAGAACTTGATCAGTCCTAAGACAGAAGGAAGGTATGTATAAAGATCTTTTTTAATACTTAAAATACATTAAAAAATGTGTGCATGCCACGCATTAAAATTGCATACGCTCATAAAATGCCACCAAGCTACAATACCTAAAAAATCTCCATAGGCAACGCTTTAAAAAAACCTTTACACGTTACCAGTTTAGAGTTACACAGCAGGCCTAGAGCTAAAATGCTTGCGCTTTCTCTGATGTTCATGACGATACCTCACAAGTGTTGTGCGATCACCATTTACATGCGGGACTTATGTATGCGTTCGTGTTTGCGCGCAAGAATGGGGGAGGAGACGTTTACATTTTATTTATTATTTTCATGATTTATTTTATTTGAAATGTTTATTTTTATTCTGTGCCTTTTTTTAAAATCAATTATTTTGCTTTTACAAGGGATGAACATCCATTGTGAAAGCATGGGCCGTGACAGGTCCTCTTTATGGAGAGATCTGGGGTTATTTAGACCCCTAATCTCTCCTCTGGCCTCCAAAGCAGCTCAGACACAGATTGGTCCGATCAGCTGCTTACCGGGCTGCCAGGTAAACAAAGAGCCAAAACCAGAAGTTATTAAATCATTGTCACTTCCGATTTCTGTGGTCACAGAGAGGGATGAAAAATGTCAGTTCCTCGGTGTGTAGTGTCACCATTGCTGCTGGTTGCATCGGTCCCAGGCTCCGTGATTTGACAAGTGAGGCCAGGAAAGGTGACAGTTAGGGGGGATCCACTTGCACTGTGATAATAAGAATATTGCGCTAGTCCTATGACTAAAACAAAGGGGAAAAACAACAAGTGGAAATAAAACAAAAGCGGCTGCACAAAACGTGACCAAAATTCAAATGTAATTTATAACTAAAATGCAGCGCTAAAAACAGAATCGCACCAAGTGAAAGGTGTCATAAAGTGCTCAGTGTAAAAAATAATTCAATAAGTCCGCGTCCATTCAAAGACCATGGAATGTGATGTTCAGAACCAGACGTGTGACAATATCGGTCATCTCATAAACCTTCAGACAAAGGAGTAAGGGAGAATACTCTTCCCGGAACTGATGGATCTACTTATTAGGTAGATCGTTAAAGCGTATGAAATCCCAATAGCAAGTCGCATCAGCTGGCAGGAAGACTCTGGATGTACCACACGAATCGCAGATGGGCGTTCGTTGCAAGGGAATCCCAACCTCAAAGAAACTCTGGATTCACTGGATATCCCTGTGGTCTTCAAGTGATGACAAAATGACCTCCAAT
Source organism: Rana muscosa (assembly GCA_029206835.1). NCBI lineage: Eukaryota > Metazoa > Chordata > Amphibia > Anura > Ranidae > Rana > Rana muscosa. Next base: position 347,533,042 of record CM055116.1, on the reverse strand, counting down.
CTAGGAATCCTTTTCAGGACTGAAGGATGGTATGATGGAAAAAACCTCCAAGCAGCAACTTAATCACCCACAATCATGAAAGAAAGGGAAAATAAAGAGGTGCTCCAATGGTGTCGGTAAATGTGGGTTTATTGGAAAACCGACAAAATTTTAAAAGTGATCACAATACAAAAGATAAAAAAGGGCAATAAGTGGAGTGGTGAACCAAGCCTGACGCGTTTCGTACACAAGTACTTCAACTGGGGCCAGCTTTCACAAATTGCCTGACATTTATAATAAAACACTCCAAACAGGCGCATGCGCGGCTTGTAGGATAGCGGACGTGTGAGAGAAGAGCTCCGGTCCCCGTCTCCCTGTTCCGCTTCCACAGCTACAATAGCACCAGGAGCAACACCAAAGTTAGCCTGATGCCCCCGGGCAGCTTATGGGCAAAAATCGAATTTCAGAAAGATATATATCGAGGCTTTGTCCCACCGTCATCCTCGAGGCCTAGTCACACTATGGAGCGCTTCCTGTATAGGCCGCAATCTCCGGCCTCGAGTATGGCCGCCGGCCCGCTGGATCACGCTGATGCCAGCCATGCGTCCGATACTACGCCACCGGCAGACTATGGATCCCAGCAATCCCAATCCACAGATGCTGCAGCGATGGTGACGGTGGCTGTGCTGGATCTCAAGCTAGAATCGCTGCTTCAGGATCTGACCAACAACATAGCCAAGGAGGTGGGTAAAATTGCACATGAACTCAGGGGGGAGATAGCGCAATTGGGGGAGCGAACAAACACCTTAGAGACCAAATTTGACGATCTCACCCAATATGTACATATTTTGGAGGAAGACAATGCGGCCATGAAGCACACAATTTCCCAACTCCAGGTACAGCAGGAGGACCTGGAGAACAGGGAAAGACGTCAGAACCTCCGTATCCGCGGAGTGCCTGAATCGGTCTCTGACAAAGAACTGCGCCCATACCTGCTAGGTCTCTTTGTCACCCCATATTCCGAACATTGACTGGCATCTTGACCAGGCCCATAGGTCTCTGGCCCCTAAGCCTCCTCCTGGTTCCAACCCCAGAGACATTATTGTTCCGCAATCTGGGTCTCCCCCTCATCCCTGAAGAGGACCTCCAGATACCCACTTTCAATGCCAAGCCTCTTGCAACTCCTGCCAAGATTTAGACCCCCGTTCAACGTCACGAAAAACCTTCTCCACCCCTCAACGCACTGACTCCCCCCAGATTCCCGACCTGAAGCTGCTTTTGGATCCAGTAATCTATGTATGGATCACCCTTGTTGTCCCCTATTTTTTTTCAAGAATGACGCTTTCCTGATTCATGCAGTCTACATGTTCCAGTTTTAGTTTTCATTTTAGTTTAACCGATAACTGCCTCTTTGATAAACGACCTGATACTTTGACTCATGCCCACTTACAGAATGGTGATGACTGAGGGGCGCATGCGTGGCGCGATGCGGGAAGGACGTGAGTAAGAGCAGCTTTGTCAAAGCCGGACAAAGCAGGCCAGATTCTCAGGGCAAGTAGGCTTTTTCTTCATCTCCAGCCATAAGTATCCCTTCAGGAGACCTTCGTGCATGCCAGGGAGAAACGGGCGTTCTCGCAGCTCCCATCACAATCTTACTAACTTTCTTCTGGACTCTGAAAGCAGACATCGCAGGATGTCCCAAGATGGCGCCACCGCCGGCCTGCATGCGGCCTCAGAGAAGGATCAGCAGCACATCTCACCCGAGGCAAACAGTGAGTACCATACACCCCTCTCAAAGGCAGGTCTGGATGCCAGTCTAACCTCCATGTTCAACAAACTGGTGAACAAGATATAGAGAGTGAGGTACATAAGTCCACCGCTGCTCTGTCTCAGGAGATTGCAGGCATAGGCCATAGAACTGACATTCTGGAAACAAAGCATGACAAACTTTCACTAGCCCATAATGACCCAAGGAAGGATTATGAAACCTTGGCTGATAGTTTTGCCTTTATGCAGGCACAAGTAGAGGATTTGGACAATAGGAATCGCAGGCACAATATTAGAGTGTGCGGTGTCCCAGAGACTGTCACAGATCTCATGCCAGCGATCTCTAAGGTTTTTCATGGTCTCCTGCCTGACAAACCAGTATCAGCTTTTATCTGCGATAGGATCCACAGAGCTCTTCGCCCCAAACCCTCACCAGATCTACCACCCAGAGATATCATCATGTGCATGAAAGACTTCCTGGTAAAGGAAGAAATCATTTGTGCAGCCAGGAACTCTCCTAACATTGATTTGGATGGCAAAAGACTTCAGATCTATCCTGACATCTCCCCAGCTACGTTAGACAGGAGGCGCAGGATGAAGGAGGTCACTAATGTTCTGCAATCTGCAAGAATTAGGTATAGGTGGGGTTTCCCCTTCAAGCTCACCATCCCACACAATGGATCTACATATACAGTATATATTGTGATAGAAGGAAAGGAGTTGCTGGTCAAAATGGGCCTGCTGGATCCAGTGCCTCCAAACAGACCACCAGCCACCCCCAGCTCCTCCCCGCTATGGTCTACACCATCCTCCCGTCGTAATCAAAGGGATCAAAAGACGTTGGCGTCAATCATTCCAAGACCAGGCTCATTGAATGAAGGTTATTTTCCATGTAACAACGTAGATTACCTACAACAATCAATCTCCTACTTTGTTGCTGAACTTATGGAAACCCTGGATACCCTATGGTTTCCCTTCTTTTTTGCAAGAGTCGAGACAGGGTGGTGAGCCAGATAACACTGTTTGGTTTCCCCCTCCACGATCGGGAGATCTCTTTTGGGCCTAGGGGGCTTTCAATTTTTATTTTTTCTGTTTTGTTTCGGGTTTGTTGTACAAGAACTAACGTTGGAAAGTTTTTTTTTTTATAATCTGAGCAAACAAGTTGCAGTTCTGTGCCAGAGTATTCTTAGAGTATACTAGAGTATTCTTAGAGCATAGATTCCATATATAATATAATCTCTCTAAGAATTGTTAAGCAATAACTTTGCAATTTTATTTTATATTCCCTTTTACAATTTGGCAGCCATGTCCTTCTCAGTTTCCTGTTGTAAGATGCATGCGATTTTATTTTTTTCTTGTTTTCTAGGATGCCTGCTAAATCCGTCGTCGCTGGTTTGACCCCCATCCTGCTGTCACAGTTAGTGCCACTGTCCTCAATTTTTGATGAACAGTGCCTGGCTAGGGTTGCAGGATTAGGACAAAATTGTCCTTTTGACAAGTATATGATTTTTAGTGACAAGTTATACCTTGTCCCTATGACTCTTTTTGGTGTTATTCTATTTGATTATCTTTGCTATTTTAGCTAAATATGTTTTCACATTTAAAATTGGAAGTCTTTACATATTTTTACAAAAAGTGATTTACTGGAACTGGTTTTTAGTTCAATGTATCCACAATGTCTACAAATGGTATAGTGCTCAGCATAACGCACAGTTATTATGTTTGTATTACATGAAGCCTCAGATATCACACCTAGTTTTAGTGATAGGACTCAATATTGAACCCCTTTTTTTACCTTATACACTGCATACCCAGTATATCTATCTGCACCTATCTATAAAGCTCTACCTCTTTCACTATCTATGGGTATTAAAATAATTTTGCATAATGTGTAAGGATTCAATACACCGCACAAATGCAAAAAAGCCTTTCAGCATTATAGGAGATTGGGGGCAGACATAATACTCATGCAGGAATCCCATTTTTCATCCTCCAACAACCCTAAATATTTTCACAAGGCCTATAACCAATTTTACTATACTACATATAAGAATAAAACCAGGAGGTGTAGCAATCTTTATTCGCAACTCGGTTGTTTTTGATGTTCAGAGCATACACAAGGACTCCGAGAGTCGGTTTATTATTCTCAAAGGTACGATTAACAACTGTGCCGTAACCATAGCTTCAATATATGCCCCCAATGAATCTCAGTCATCATTTTTTAACTACTTCGAGACTTTAGACCGATATAACTCACCCCACATTATTTTAGGTGGAGACTTTAACCTAGCCTCACATCCAGCTCTGGATAGTAATATAGCCCCCTCCTCCAAAGCATTCTCCAAGTCCCTTAATCGCTGTATCAACAACTTTCAACTAATAGACTCATGGGAGGGCTCACAATGTTGGTGTAAGGGGTTTCACACACTATTCACACCCCCATGACGTTTACTCCAGATTAGATTATATCTTCTGCACTCCCATATTATTAGCTAACTCTTCTAAAGCTCTTATCCATCCCCGCCCCTGGTCAGATCACAATATCACCTTTTTCGAAACCTTATATTGGAATGACACCCTCTCCCTTCAACTGGCGTCTGAATGATGCTCTATTATCGGATCCTGTTGTGAGACATACTATTTCCACTCAAATAGAGAACTATTTAGTGGACAACATTAATGAAGATACCACGCCCTCAACTCTTTGGGTAGCTCACAGAAAGTTCTGTGTGGCCACTTAATCAGCCTAGTGGCTAAAAAGAATAGGGAAAGACTAGCTGAGATTAGGTGCCTTAAGAGAGAATTAGATATTTTATACAATAGACTACAACAATCCCCTTCACAAGATATCACTAATCAAATACAAAGCAAACGCCAGACCTTAGATCAGATTCTCTAAGGCAAAAAATTTTCTCCATAGCAATTCTCCCTCAGCCATGTTCGCCAGGAAACCACCAAGAACACAACCCCCCCCCCATGTTTATAAACTTAGAGATCAGGCAGGGAGCATAGTCACCCATCCACGGGAAGTGCTGGATATCTTCTCCTCCTATAAGGATCTCCTCTCAGGTCCTCAAACACAACCCAGCCAGACCTCAAAATTTTGGCTAGATGACATACAACTTCCTTTCCTCAATATCCAACAGATAGACTCTTAATGCTCCCTGTACGAACATACAGATAATTAACCACTTGACAACTGGGCACTTAAACCCCCTTCCTAACCAGACGAATTTTCAGCTTTCGGTGCTCTCACATTTTGAATGACAATTACTCAGTCATACAACACTGTACCCATATGAAATTTTTGTCCTTTTTTTCACACAAATAGAGCTTTCTTTTGGTGGTATTTAATCACTGTTGGTTTTTTTATTTTTTGCGCTATAAGAGAAAAAAGACTGAAAATTTTGTAAAAAAATGAATTTCTTTGTTTCCGTTATAAAATTTTGCAAATTAGTGTTTTTTCTTCATACATTTTGGCCAAAATTTATACTGCTACATATCTTTGGTAAAAATAAGTACAAATTGGTGCATATTTTTTGGTCTTTGTGAAAGTTATAGAGTCCACAAGCTATGGTGCCAATATCTGAAAATTGATCACACCTGAAGTACTGACGGCCTATCTCATTTCTTGAGACCCTAACATGCCAGATAAGTACAAATACCCCCCAAATGACCCCTTTTTGGAAAGAAGACATTCCAAGGTATTTAGAAAGAGTCATTGTGAGTTTTTTGAAGTTGTCATTTTTTCCCACAATTCTTTGCAAAAATCAAGATTTTTTTTTCTTTTTTTTTTTTTCCACAAAATTGTCATATTAGCAGGTTATTTCTCACACACAGCATATGCATACCACAAATTACACCCCAAAACACATTCTGCTATTCCTCCCGAGTATGGCGATACCACATGTGTGAGACTTTTACACAGCGTGGCCACATAGAGAGGCCCAACATGCAGGGAGCACCTTCAGGCGTTCTGGAGAACCCAGGCCAATTCTGACATTTCTCTCCTACATGTAAAAATCATCATTTATTTGCTATAAAATTAAATAGAACCCCAAAACATTATATATGTTTTTTTAGCAAAGACCTTAAAGAATATAATGGTGGTCATTGCAACTTTTTATCTTGCACGGTATTTGCGCAGAAATTTCTAACGCGTTTTTTACGGAAAAAAACTGTTTTGTGCCTAAAAGAAAAAAAAAAAACAGTAAAGTTAGCCCAATGTTTTTGCATAATGTGAAAGATGAAGTTACGCCGAGTAAATAGATACCTAACATGTCACCCTTCAAAATTGCACACGCTCGTGGAATGGCGCCAAACTTCGCTACTTAAAAATCCCCATAGGCAACGCTTTAAATATTTTTACTGGTTATATGTTTTGAGTTGAAGAGGAGGTCTAGGGCCAAAATTATTGCTCTCGCTCTAACGTTCGCAACGATACCTCACATGTGTGGTTTGAACACCGTTTTCATATGTGGGCGGGGCTTACGTATGCGTTCACTTCTGCATGCGAGCTCGCGGGGGCAGGGGCGCTTTAAAAAAAATATATATATTTTATTGTTCATTTTATTTTATTTATTTTAGTTTGACATGTTTTTCCGCCCCAAATTTTTTTTGATCACTTTTATTCCTATTACAAGGAATGTAAACATCCCTTGTAATAGAAATATGGCATGACAGGTCCTCTTTACAGTGAGATATGGGGTCAATAAGACCCCACATCTCACCTCTAGGCTGGGAAGCCTGAAAAAACAAAAACAAAAAAAAAACAATCTTGGCTTTGATCGTAGCGGTGAGTCGGTAGAAGCACCGGAGGGCAGCGGGAGGGGGGGGCATCCCCTCTCACCTTCCGTAAGAGCGATCAAGCGGTGGAACAGCCACTATGATTGTTCTTATGGTGTAGGGAATCGCCAGCTGAAAAAGCGAATATCTGAATGATGCCTGTAGCTGCTCCCATCATTCAGATATCTCCGCACAAAGTCAAGGACGTCATATGACGGCCGGCGGGCGGGAAGTGGTTATTGCAGAGTATTGCCGGGTATTGAGGAGTATTGCCGGGTATTGATGAGTATTGCCGGGTATTGATGAGTATTGCCGGGTATTGATGAGTATTGCCGGGTATTGATGAGTATTGCCGGGTATTGAGGAGTATTGCCGGGTATTGAGGAGTATTGCCGGGTATTGTGGAGTATTGCCGGGTATTGTGGAGTATTGCCGGGTATTGTGGAGTATTGCTGGGTATTGTGGAGTATTGCTGTGTATTGTGGAGTATTGCGGAGTATGGCAGGGTATTGCACAGTATGGGCAGGGTATTGCACAGGGTATTGCACAGGGTGTTGCAGAGTATGGGCAGAGTATGGGCAGGGTATTGCACAGGGTATTGCAGAGTATTGCACAGGGTATTGCAGAGTATTGCACAGGGTATTGCAGAGTATTGCAGAGTATTGCACAGGGTATTGCAGAGTATTGGCAGGGTGTATTGCAGAGTATTGGCAGGGTGTATTGCAGAGTATTGGCAGGGTGTATTGCAGAGTATTGCACAGGGTGTATTGCAGAGTATTGCACAGGGTGTATTGCAGAGTATTGGCAGAGTATTGCACAGGGATGGCTGAGCAGGGATGGATGGATGGCTGGATCTGTGACTGCAATTGTCACAGATCCAGCCCACAGCTGACATGGGGGAGGGAGCGGACATGATCCGCTCCCTCCCCTCTCACACTGTACCGATCGGTACAGAGAGGGGAGGGAGGAACCGGCGTCATCACATGACGCCGGTCTGTTTACAAGTGATTGCTCCGTCATTTGACGGAGCGATCATGTGATAAACGGCCGCGATTAGCGGCCATCTACCGTGATGCGCCGGGTCTTCCGGACCTGGCGGTCACGGACATATCCTGGAGCGCGCCCCAGGGGGCGCGCGGGAGCAAGATTCTGTGAAGACGTCCCTGGGACGTCCACTCAGAATAACTCGACCGCGCTGTGGACGTCTTTTGTACATGACGCGGTCGGGAAGTGGTTAAAATTAAATCCTCTACAGCCCCGGGCCCGTATGGTTTTTCCTCCTCATATTATAAGAAATATGCTTCCCTTTTAGCCCCCAATTTGACCAAACTCTTTAATCATGTGCTTGAGGGGGGTCAATTCCCGGAAGAGATGCTCTTAGCCAATTTATCATTACTCCCCAAGCCACTGAAGGACCACTCCCTCCCACAGAACTTTCACCCTCTCTGTTCTTACCAATGACATAAAAAATTTTGGTAGACTACTTGCAGACAGGTTAGCAGCGGTTAACAATCTGGTACATATAGACCAGACCGGATTTATTCCTGGTCGCCAGATAACAGACAATATAAGATTGGTCACTAACATCATACAGGATGCAAACTTACACTCCTGCCAGTTATGCCTCCTCAGTCTTGACATTCATAAGGCTTTTGATAGCGTTAATTGGGCCTATTACCTAAATTTGTCATCTCTGATAAATTCTTACAAGGATTCAATGCACTTTACCACTCTCCCCAAACCCGTATTAGGATCCCAGGCCATAACTCTGAATTCTTCCCTCTGAGCAGGGGGACTAGACAAGGCTGCCCCCTATCCCCACTTTTATTCATGCTAGCTATAGAACCACTGGCCCAAAGAATACGGAATTGCATTAATATAAAAGGTTATACCAAAGGGGATAGTGAGTTTAAAATTTTAAAATTAGCCTTTATGCTGATGACGCCCTAATTTATCTTACTGAACCCCATACTTCTATCCCTTCCCTTCTCAAAGAACTAAAACTGTTTCATGACATCTCTGGCCTCAAAATAATTTAAACAAATGTACTGCTCTACCTATTAATCAACCTGACCAAATCTTGACCATGTTAAAAAAAAAAAAAAAATCCCATTTATGTGGTGCTCCCAGTCATTCAAATATCTTGGGGGTCTTTGTCTCCTCATCCCATAATCAACTATATAAAAGTAATTATAGTCCTCTATTCACTCACATTTCTGGTCTTCTTAAAACTTGGTCCACATATCACATATTATTTTTGGGTAGAATCTGCGCCATAAAAATTACAATCCTCCCTAAGCTGCTTTATTTTTTTCGTACCCTCCCCATTAATGTTTCTAAATCTAAGCTTACCTCTCTCCAAAGAGAGATTAATAAATTCATATGGGCGGATAAGAAACCTAGATGTAGCTACGCTCATATGCACAGATCACAGGCCATGGGTGGGATGGGACTTCCCAACCTCTGGCTCTACTTCCTTGCAGCCAGACTTACACAACCAACGTAATGGTTTACTCCCACCCAAGACACTCCATGGAAAAGGTTTCCCCATTCTATCTACAAGGGATTCTTTGGTCTAATGTTATCCCCTACAACAAACTCTCCAAATATAATACTATAGTAGCTCACTTGTACCATTTATGGCTAAAAATTTGCCACATATATATCCTGGCATCCCCCACTTCCCCTCTGGCCTCCTTTCTTGGTGATCCCAGATTTGTCTTATACCATGACGGATGTCGCCTCTCTCCTGTTGGATTGATAAAAATCTAACCACGTTAAAATCATTCCAAACGAAATGGGAGTTTTCCCCTTTCTCTACGCTGCAAGTCAGATATGACATACCAGCCTCTGAGATCCATCACTATAACCTAATCAAAGCCTTTTATGCAAAATGTTTTTTTCTCTCCACACACCCCCCTAACACATATGTATATCCTCATCTAGAGACAAGTGTCTCATCTCCCGTCTATATAACTACCTCAATAACTTTAATTTACCTGAAAAATCTGGACAAATGCTCCATTGGGAATCTGATATGGAAATTTCCTTTACAGCAGAAAATTGGCAGCTAATGTCTGACAACTTACGTAAAAGCAACAAAGCCATCTCTTTTAGAGAGACTCCTATTAAAATATTCTCCAGATGGTACCTCACCCCTGCCAAACTCCATACCTTTTACCCTTCAGTCTCCCTAAACGGTTTCAGGGGATGCTCAGAACCGGGTACCATCCTACACACATTTTGGAGTTGCAAACATTTAAGCAGTGTGTGGCGCAATGCAGTTGAGAGATTTGAAAATTCCTCCAAACAAAAAAAATAATAAATCACCCTCACACCCCAGATATGCAACATCCCTAATATTCCTCTGCCATGCATGAGACTTTTCCACTCCTTATGCAGTTCTATCCAATGGATGGTTGCCTTTAATTGGAGATCCACTAATTTACTTTGGTCACAGGTGTTGGTCACAAAGAAAAGCCCGGAGCAGAAAGACAGAATGCCATAGGCAGAGGGCTGGCATGACTGAGTGAACAGGGTATGAGATGTGAATAGATTAATGATTGGCTAAAATGAAGAAGTGAGAAGGGGAGGGGAAAAGGCCAGATAAAAAGGGAGTCCCTGCCCCCCCAAGACAACACAGCGTGGGGGAAAGTTCCTGATAGCAGCAGCATGTCATCTGTGGATAAACTTCTGGCCCAACTGTGGGCAGAGGCTGCTACACGGGGTGAGGATTGGCTCCAGGAGACCCTGGGGCCGATGCTGTCGGGTCCGTCTGGATCAGCAGGTACCGTGGGGAGAGAGGCAGCGCTTCTCACCAGGCCCCTCCCCGAGAGCTCAGCGGCAGACTGGGAGTCCCCCTAGGGCCCCTTTGGGCCCCCTGGCCAAGCGAGCTGCGTTGCCCAGGGTGGGGGGTACCGGGAGGAATCCCCCCCCCCCCCAAGTTCGGAGCTCGGCGGGGGGCCGCGCCGGGAGTTCCTGTGCGGCCAACAGGCCCGCGTGGCGCATGGAGTCAGAGAGTGCGGCCCTGCCCTTGGGGGTCTCCGGTGGGTTCGGGGCCCCAGCGTGGGTTATCAGGGGCTGCGGTGTCCGGGTATCCCCCCCTCGGCCGGACATCATGGGCTGGTGCAGGCGGGTTCAGGAGTGAGGGAGCCAGAGAGAGATGACGGCGGTACTGGGGAACAGCGTGGTGGCAAGTCGGCTAAACAATCGGTGTGCGGGTCTGGTGCGCGGAGGATGGATCGATCGGGTGCAGGACCCTCGGCGTCCAGGGACAAGTCGCCTGGTGAGCTTTCTTCTGGTGGTGAGGAGCAGTCTGGTGTGCTGTCGGAGGGGGAAGTGTGCAGCTCGGAGGAGGAGCGGAGACCCGGAAGGTCGGTGGCAGCGGTGGAGTCGAGTCGATCGGCTGGTGGGATTTCTTCCAGGCAGCCCGGTAAGTCATTTTCACTTACTCATTCTGGGGGCCATACTGGGGGTAGTGGCCAGGTGGTTAGGCCTGCTGTGGGTGAGGGTTTAGCGGTGCAGGTTCTGGATCCAGGTAGTGGGCAGGCTGGGGGGGGTTATGGTCCCTGATGGGAGAGGTGCACGGCTGGATGGGCTGCAGGGGTTTCTTGCGGGTATCAAGTCCTTGGTCAGCCAATTTGAGAGGGGGGTGGTGGGCAGGTCAGCCCGGCAGTGGCGTGGGTTCCGCCGGCAGGACCGGTGGGGCCCATGGCTGCGGTGGTAGCGCCGGTTCCACCTGCATCGACTACTGCGGTGGGGGAATCGGCAGGGGTGGCTACCGTGGCTTTGGGGGCCACACAGATGGGTAGCACGGTGGAACAGGCGGCACGGCAGGATATCATTAGGTTGGCTGATGCTGCAAAATGTGAGGTGTATGTGTGTTATGAGGCACGGCTGGGAGCACACCTGAAACCTGAAGTGAGGGAGAAGATATGGAAGGGTGAGTATGTGGAGATGTTCTCACTGTTACCATTGGAAAAGTTTCACCTGGACAGGGTTAAGCCAGATGATTCTAAAAAGGAGGATGAGGAGAAGAGAAGAGGCGTTCGCCATCATGGCCAGTGTTATAGGACAGAAGAATCCGGAGCACTATTTGGCTATCAGCACTCATTGGAGAGGCCTACAGGGTGTACGGGGGCACGGGGTGGCTCTGATATGACGAACAGTTCAGACAGAGGAGAGCAGTGCGGCCAGATCTGCGGTGGGATATTAAGGACATCAGCTTATGGATGCGGTTGATGACCTCGCCGAGGGGCTCCTAGTCAGTTTTTTCAGGGGGGGGGGGGGCGGGGCGGTGGAACCTCTTCCCCAGGACAATCGGCCGGTAAGAAAAAGGGGGTGTGCTGGCAATTTAATGAGGGCACATGCAAGTTTGGGGGGTCCTGCAGGTACAAGCATGAGTGCTCCGGTTGCGGAGGCTCCCATACGCAGGCTAGATGCTTTAAGCAAGGTAAGGGTCGTGCCGGAGACGCTGGGCACAAAAAGGGAGGACTCCGGTGATGGTGGAAAGGATGCGGCTGTTTCTCGGTAGGTATCCGGACAGGGGGGCGGCCGCATTGTTGGGTCGGGGGTTTTCGGAGGGGTTTCACATTCCATGTTCCTTGCAGGTTATCCCCCCGATCGGGCGCAATTTGCGGTCGGCCATGCAGCAGCCTGCTGTGGTCGCAGAGAAACTGCTCAAGGAGGTTACTTTAGGCCGCATGGGCGGTCCTTTCCCTCCCCCCTTGGAGAATTTGGTGGTCTCCCCGCTCGGGGTTGTCCCCAAGAAGGAGCCCAACAAGTTCCGCCTCATTCACCACCTGTCTTTTCCAAAGGGTGGGTCGGTCAATGACGCGATTGATCCGGAAGCATGTACAGTCAGTTACACTTCCTTTGATGCTGCAGTGGGCTGGGTTCGCCGGTACGGGCAGGGGGCGTTGATGGCAAGAGCCGACATAGAGGCGGCATTTAGATTGTTGCCGGTTCACCCTGATAGCTTTCACCTCCTGGGATGTCATTGGGACAATGCGTTCTATGTGGATAAGTGTTTACCTATGGGATGCTCCATATTGTGCGCATTGTTCAAACAGTTCAGCTCATTTGTGGAATGGGTTGTCAGGGATGTGTCGGGGGTGAGTTCAATTATTCACTACTTGGACGATTTTCTGTGTGTGGGTCCGGCCTTATCCAGGATCTGCGCGGTGCTCCTGGCCACCTTGGAGCACATTGCAGAGCGGTTTGGGATCCCTTTGGCGCCTGAGAAAACTGAGGGACCTCGCACGGTTATCACGTTTTTGGGCATTGTCCTGGATTCGGAGGCCATGGAGTGCCGCCTACCATTGGACAAGTTGGAGGCTCTCAAGGGCGAGCTGAGAGTTATGGTGGGGCTGAGGAAGGTGCAGCTTAGGGTGTTGCAGTCGCTGCTGGGAAAACTCAATTTTGCGTGCTGCATCCTGCCAATGGGCAGGGTGTTCTGCCGACGGCTGTCGGCTAGCATGGCTGGGGTAAGGTCTTCCACACATTTTGTGAGTTTGGGCAGGGAGCACAAGGCTGACTTGCAAGTTTGGCATTCATTTCTGGAGTCCTTCAATGGGAGGGCGTTATGGATGTCTGGCCCAATTAGCAATTTTGATTTAGAACTGTACACGGATGCAGCTGGGGGGGGTCAGGTTTTGGGGCTCTCTTTCAGGGAAAGTGGAGTGCGGGCCCCTGGCCTCAGGCATGGATTGATGCTGGTTTCACCAAGAACTTGGTCCTGTTGGAACTGTTCCCGGTGGTACTGGCGGTGGAACTGTGGGGGGTTTGTTTCAGAGACTTAAAAAGGTGCGGTTTCACAGGGACAACCTGGGGGTGGTGCAGGTAATTAACAAGGTGTCGGCATCCTCCCCCCTGTGGTGTGGCTGCTGCGCCATCTGGCGTTGAGATGCTTACAGCTCAATGTGTTTGTGTATGCGGTACACCTTCCAGGGAGTGGACAATGTCATAGCTGATGCGCTGTCTTGCTTTCAGTGGGACAGGTTCCGGGAGTTGGCACCGGAGGCGGAGCAACGTGGGGTCCCTTGTCCAGGCTGGCTGTGGAGGATTCCATTGGAATAGTGTCAGGTTGGATCAGAAAATCGGTGAGTACGAGCACATGGGTGGCGTATGAGAAGGTGTGGCTGGAGTGGCGAGAGATGGTTCGGGAAGCGGGAGTTGATTCAGTAGGTCCCGATGTAAGGTTATTGGTGCTGCATTTCCTGGCCAGGAACATGGAGGCTCACGTGTCCAGGTCCTGTTTGGGTAAGAAGCTGGCAGGGTTGGCCTTTCTGTTTAAATGGCAGGGCTGCCCTGACTTTACAAAAGATTTTTGGGTGCGGCAGGCATTCAAGGGATATGGTCGGGGGGGCCCCAAACACGGACGGCAGGTGGCCGGTATCGTTTGATCTGCTGGCCGGGTATGAGGTTTTGCTGTTCACGGTGGCTTTCTCCTTGGCATTCTTTGGAGCATTCCGGATAGGTGAGTTGGTCAGCCCGTCCAAGGCAGTGCACGGGGGTTTGCTGGCTAGCGATGTGGGTTTGACAGAGGAAGGGGTGTCACTGGCTCTTAGGAAGTCTAAGACGGACCAGATGGGCAGAGGTAAGTTGGTACAGGTTTTTCCGGTTCCAGGTTCTCTGTTGTGCCCGGTGAGGGCTGTTAAGGGGTACTTGGAGGTTCGCCCTTCCGGTGTGGGCTCCTTTTTGACGCACGAGGATGGGACCCCACTTTCAAGATATCAATTTGTTGCGGTGTTCCGAAAGTGCCTTCAGGCGTTGGAACTCCGTGATAAGGAGTTCTCCTCTCACTCCTTCAGGATAGGGGCAGCTACACAGGCGGCCAGATGTTGGATAGATGAGGAAGCTGTTAAGAGGATAGGCCGGTGGGAATCCAGGAGGTTCCGGCTGTACGTTCTCCCCCAGCTAATAGTGGGGCTTGAGTAATTTTGGGTGAATGCTTGGGGTTATATTCAGGCTGCTGGAGTTGTACAGGTTGGGCTTTGGGAATTTTCTTATGTGAGTTATTGTTCTTCTACTTTCAGGTGAGACGCAAGCTTTGGTCTGGATACTGGGCCATTCGTTTGTGTTCTGGGGGGCCCAAGAGGGCTGACGTTCGATATGAGAGTCGGCAGCTGGGGTTCCCGAGACCTGAGGCGTGTGGCCGATGGCTGGGAGTTCCGGGAATGTTGTGGAGCAGGATGGTTCCGGAGGTGCACCGTTTTGCTCGTTTGGACAGGCCACCTGATGGTTTTAGTACTGCACGTAGGTGGCAATGATCTGGGCAGTAGGTCCATGTTAGAGGTGACAAGGGACATTAAAATTTGATTTCCTGCGGCTCAGGATGTCCTTCCCAGACACGATCATTGTCTGGTCTGACATGGTGGCCCGGACAGCTTGGAGGGGGGCGAGGTCCGTGGATGGCATCAATCGGGCTCGCAGGAAAATCAATCGTGATATGGGTAAGTTTGTGGTCCGGAACGGGGGGTTGGTGGTACGACACTTGGAATTGGAGGTGGATACGTGGCGGTATCTACGGAGGGATGGTGTCCATCTGAATGAAGTGGGGACTGATTTGTGGGCTTTGGGTTTGCAGGATGGGATCCAACGAGCCCTTAGGGTTTGGAGGGGCACCAAAGGGTAAAGGTGTTTTCCCTTGGGTGCTGTGGCGGGTGTTTTGGTCTTTGCGGGAGAATGAAGTACCTCAAAAAGCAAGTGGTCAGGACCTATCGGTGGTATGGGTTCTGAGGGTGTATTCCAGCCAACAGGGGTTTAGCTGGAAGAGTTTGATATTGGGGGCACTGCGGTCAGTGGTCGTCTCTGAGCAGCTGGTCGGCTTGAGGCCTACGACCATTTAAGGTACCGCAGTGTCACATTGGTTGTTATTCCTATGATTAAGATTGATATGATTAATATTATTATGCTTAATATGATTATGGTAATTTTGAGGTTCCTGCAAAGACCAACACCAGGAGGCAATATTCTGAGAACATGGGTTCGGATTATGTTCTGATTATGTTTTGATGTTTTGATAACTGATGTAACAGTTATAATAAAGGAGGCTGCTACGGCCATGTTTTACTCCAAACTAAAAGGTGTGGTCTCATTGATTAAGTATAAGTAAGGTACGGGGTAGAACGTGGTTGGCAGACCAGGAATACATCTGTTATACAATAGTCATGGAGATGATTAGAATCTCTGAGTGGATCTTTCATACCCTTCATGACTCTATACACTTATGAGAATAAATGGTCTTACTGGAAAACAACCTAAATATATCCCCGATTGTGTGACCTGACTTAAAGTGTCTCTTCCCAATACCAACCTTTGTGATTAATTTTACCTCTTCTCACCATAATATATTGCATAACTACATACTGTATCCAATTTTCAAGCTACCATGTATGTAACATCAGTAATTTGTTCCAATATTGTGTTATGCCCCATACACACGATCATTTTTCATGCCGTTAAAAATGCCATTAAAAAAATGGCCATTAAAAATGATCGTGTGTATGCTCCAGAGCATTTTTAACGACGTGAAAAACGGGCATTAAAAATTTCGAACATGCTCTCTTTTTTCACGTTGTTTTTCATGTCGTTTTTTTTAACGACGTGAAAAACGATTGTGTGTATGCTTTAACGACGTGAAAAAAAATGCGCATGCTCAGAATCAAGTATGAGACGGGAGCGCTCGTTCTGGTAAAACTAGCGTTCGTAATGGAGATAGCACATTCGTCATGCTGTAACGGACTGAAAAGCACTAGACTGAAAAGAGCGAATCGTCTCTCAACAAACTTTACTAACATGAAGGGTGGCGCCATTCGAACGGAACTTCCCATTTATAGTGCCGTCGTACGTGGTGTACGTCACTGCGCTTTTCTTGAACATTTTTTAAAATGGTGTGTACGCAAGACAGGCTTGAGAGGAAACAAGAAAAAAAATGACGAGAAAAACGTCAGTTTTAAAAATGACATTAAAAATGATCGTGTGTATGGGGCATTATACTGTCGATTACTTGTAATAACACTTTGTATGATTGTACGTTTGAACTTCCAAATAAAACTTTTGTAAACAAAAAAAAAAAGAAGAAGAATGGTGATGACTGTTTACCTTGATGCTGGTTCTTGCAAGTTGCTATACTCCTCCATTTCCCAGACTGCTGTCTGGGCTCCCTGATGTTTTTTTCTTCATCAGGGCCCTTGAAAACGTGTTTTCACTTGTTTTTTGTTCATTTTTTTTTTTACTCTTTTTATTTTTTTATTTTTCCTTCTTTTGTTTAAGTAATGAATGTTTTATTAGAGGTCTTTTTTTGATGACCCTACTCAGGTTACTAATGCTGCCCTCATGGCATTATTTCGACTTATAAGCCTTTTAGCTGAAATATGCTCTATAATCATGGTTACTTGAATGTTTTTTTGTTACATATGCTACGCTAGCTAAGTACAACTCTGATAGGTTATGGCTCTGAAAGTGTACTCCTGTAATGTTAAAGGCCTGAATTTCATTGGTAAAAGATGGCAAGCTCTGAAAGAATTCAGGTCCTCTAATGCGGATGTGATTATGGTTCAGGAGACTCACTTTAGACCTGGGGGATCCTTTAAATTTGCTTCCTGACACTTTCCCACAGCGTATGTGGCTTCTGACCCCTCTGGAAAGGCCGGGGTGGCAATCCTCAAACGTTCTTGCCCGATCTGTGTCCTTTCATCCTATCTGGACCCCAAGGGTCGATATGTACTCCTGAATTGTACTCACTTGAACACCCAACTTACTTTGGCTAATGTTTATGCCCCAAATACCGGTCAGATTAGCTTTCTTACAACAGTCTTTGAGAAAATACAACTAGATTCTCAACCTTTTAAGATCATAGGAGGTGATTTCAATGTGTGCATGTCCCCGACCAAAGATAGACGGGCATTATTTCGGGACACACCACGTATAGCCGTCCAGAAAATGTCAGCTTCATTTCGTAAGCTGACGAGATCATACAACCTTTTTGACACGTGACAAGTTAAACATACAACTCAAAAAAGTTTTACGTTTTATTCTCCTCCCCATAAGCTTTATTCCAGATTAGACCACTTTTTTGTAACGGCCCCCCTGCTTCTTTATGTTGTCTCCTCTGAGATTGACCCAATCACCTGGTCGGACCATGCACCCATTGAACGTGATCTTGTACTTACCTCTACTACCCCTAAGATGTGTCATTGGCACCTTAACGAGTCGTTACTCAAAGACCCGATCGTTCAGCCCTAATTGCTGCAGAAACTGTCTGAATTTTTTCAATTAAAACAAGGGTTCGGTGTCAGATGCCTCCATCCTGTGGGAGGCTCATAAAGCTTTTTTCAGGGGTGAGTGCATCGCTGCGGGCTCTCGTCTTAAGCAAGACTCGCTGAAGCTGAAAGCTGATCTTCTCACTCAGTTGAGAACTGCCAAGATGCGCTTACTTGAATCCCCCACGGTGGAACGACTGAGACTTGTGACTTTGGTTCGTAACCGTATCAAATCATTTAACCCAAGTAAGATATCTAAATCTATGTTATGGGCCAGACAAAAATTCTATGCCACATAGAATGCTTGTTAACAGACTGAAGCCACGTCCCTTCCTTTCAATCCCTGACCACCTGATACAGCCAGATGGACTTCCTACGTACTGCCCTAAGACTATGTCCTAGGTTTTTGGAGATTTTTATAAGAGGTTGTATAACTGTCTAAATACTGACCTGACGTCCCAGTTCTCCCAGGATAAATTTGAAGAGTTTATGTCCCTTTTAGACCTACCTAAATTTTCAAGTGCCCAGAAATCCGCGCTTAACGCCCCTGTTACTATTGAGGAGATAGCGGCGATGATAAAAGCCCTACCAACTCATAAGTCACCAGGACCAGATGGACTCCCCTATTCCTACTATTAGACCTTCTCTGATATTCTCAACCCCCATTTACTATCTTTATTTTCCTCTTTACTTGCTGGTTCTATCCCACATTCACAATTTTTACACACATTCATAACTGTCATTCCTAAACCGGGTAAGGATCACTCATTACCTGATAATTATCGCCCCATTGCCTTACTAAATTCAGATTATAAGATCTTTACTAAAATTATTGGCTAACAGACTATCCCCATCACTGACGACACTGATTCACAGAGACCAAGTGGGGTTTGTACCTACAAGAAACGTGGGTGACAATACCAGACGGACTGTAGACCTGATTGACCTCTTAAATAGAACCAAACAACCTGCTATTGTCCTGAGTCTTGATGCGCAGGAAGCGTTTGACCGCCTTAGCTGGCCTTTTATGTTTGCTGTCCTTTCCAGATACGGATTCTCAGGTTCTTTTATAAAAGCTTTACATGCCCTATACTCTACTCCTACGTCTCAAGTTCAGATGTCTTCCTATCTGTTGCAGCGGTTCCCCCTCAGTAATGGTACCAGGCAGGGGTGTCCTTTGTCACCTCTGTTTATTCTATGTTTGGAGCCTTTGGCGCTTGCCGTCAGGTCCCATCCAGATATACGGGGGGGGGTTGCGCTGTGACAACAGGACTATAAATTATCACTTTTTGCTGATGATATACTACTAACCCTTACCCATCCCACCACCTCTTTACCCATTTTACACGACACTCTATCCGCATTTGGATTTCACCCGAATTGCTTAAATCTCTCCAAGACTCTTTTCGGTACCGTTGGAGTCCTTCCACACTTAAATATTTAGGGGTACACATTACCCCTTCATACACGTCCCTATATCAAGCTAATTTTCCCTCTATGTTTGCAGAAATAACACGTCTTCTGAATCATTGGACCTCTCTCCCGATCTCTCTCTTAGATAGGATCAATGTCCTTAAGATGTCGATACTTCCCAAGTTGCTTTAGCCGTTTGAAACACTTCCGATTCTGGTGCCAATGTCGCAATTGAAAATTCTCCAGAGACGATGCCTCAAGTTCATATGGAACAACACTTCTCATAGGATAGCACAATCAGTTGTTTTTGCTCCTAAGCATAGGGGTGGTCTGGCGGCACCAGATATCAAATAGTACTCTTAAGTGGGAGGCATAGTAGTAACTACTTGGATTTCTAGAAAGGCACCTAGCTGATGGGCCGAGATTGAGATGGGAATTACTGTTCCGGTCCATCTCTGCTCTATGCTATGGCCTCACTCTTCTAAATTCATGCCTCAGTTGAGATCCCTCTGCTTGGCACCGAAGCTTTTTACCCTTACTATTTGGATAAGATGTGCAGAGCGTTATTCTCTAACTTCCAAATGTCCCCCCCCTTCTGAATTTACTGTTCAACCCAGACATTTCTGATGGACTGTCTTATGCGAGGATGTATCCGTGGACTTGGGCGGGGATATTTCAGTTGCAACATATTGTGCATCCGGTTACTCGAAAACTCTTATCTTTCTCAGAGCTACAGAAAAAACACGATCTCCCAGCCTCACTTCACTATTCTTACATTCAATTTAAACATTTTTTTCTTGCCAAATCTCCTACACTTTTTTTTAGAAAAACCCACAGGCTTTGAAATTATATGTGCTAATGGTCCCTATGACTCCAAACAAATCTCGTCCATATATAAGATCTTCCACGAAAATCCACCTCTAACGGATTCCACCCATAGCTATATGAAAAAATGGTCACACATACTACAACGTCCAATTTCATTATTGGATTGGGATAAGATATGGGACTCTACGTCCAAGATCTCACGTTGTGTAGTACAGAAGGAAACCGCTTTTAAAGTTCTGATGTTTTGGTATAGGACCCCGGACTTGTTACATGCTCGTGATCTCTCCCTCTCCAAATTTTGCTGGGGGTGTGGCAAGTCTGTGGGTTCCCTTTTTCAAATTTTTTGGAATGCCCTCTCATTACTCCCTTTTGGACTGAAATCCAGGAGCTTCTACAAAAGTTATTGCTTACCCCTATTCCTTTAACTCCAATACACTTCCTTCTAGGCCTACCTCTCCACGGCTTATCAAAAGCTTTGAAGAAACTTATGTCTTTTGTCCTTCTGGCTGCTAAGAGCCATCCCTAGGTGCTGGCTCTCTACCTCTCCTCCTACGTTCCACCTTGCCCTATCATTATTGTCTGACACACGTAGACTGGAACATATATGACTGCTAAGATAGAAGAAACCTTACCTATTTTTGACAAAATCTGGGAACCTTGGGATAAATCAGAGTTTTCTTGTAAATCTGAAAGGCTTCATGATGTCTGATCTCACCGATTACGTTTACCTATGGTGTTATCCCCTATCATCCTCTCTTTCCAATTACTCAGAGCTGTAACCATTTTTCCCTCCCATGCCATATTGTCTTATGACACTGTATGTTATATATGCGTTATTGTCCCTAAGTTGGAGAACATTTCAATGCAATGTACATACTATGTTTTCTTTGATATCCCTTGCTTTGTCTTGTATATTCTTGTATTATTGACAGTCGAAATGCCTTTCCTTATAAGCATATTACAAAATAGTGCAAGACTTATAAATAAACAATAAAAAAAAAACACTACAAACATGAATAAAATCTAACCAATCAGTAAAGTTCCCAATACTGACACCTAATTGGAGGAAGGCTGCCACATGATCAAATGGGCATGGCCACCCAAACACTATAAACCAATCGGAATCACTGCTGAGAAAACTTCCTAGGTCATGTGATGACCATAAATGACTAGGCAGGTAGTGAACCCACAGCGGCCAATCAGAACTGCAAAAAAGCCAGCGAAAAATGGGGAGGAGGAGAGGACTGCGGTGGTAAACACCCACATGTCCACTCATGCATCCCCATTGGTGGAAAATGGGCCCTGAATGTCCAATGGAATGTGTGCTGTCTGCACAGAAGGTAACTTTCTATTACCCATATTACTCCAATAGCATCCCGCAGGTCACAGGCCATACATACAAACACCCTAGCTGCAGCAAGGACACTGCGCCCAAGGTAAACAGAAACCAGCAAGAGTTATCCATCTTATTGCGACCCATGAAATCGCGGCGTGCATAGAAGCCTCTGGGTATGCGCAGACTGGACCTCATCTGCCGCCGCGTGACGTCATGACGCACATCTGACGCCATGACGGATGCGCAGCCCTAAGTAACAAGAATGGACGCTCGTACAAAGCCACTGTAATGTAACATAAAATGTGCATGAATGGCGCTTCAGGAAACATCTCAATAAGTGGCAATGGGCGACAGCGCTGGCGCCATCTTGTGGAAGAAAACAAAAAATCGCCCAGTCCACATAGAGAGAGCTGAAACAGAATGAAAATAAAAATACAAAATGAATATGCAAATAAATGAGACAAGTGCCAGTAAATTAACACTGACACCTGTCCTACGAGTCTGTCAGAATGTAAATACATAGAATGACATAAATAAAATGGAAGAAAAAATGGAAACGAGGATGCACATGAATCGAAATGGAAAATGGTCAAAAATCATGAATGACATAGACCCTAAGAATAGGAAAAAAAAAATGTAATTGGAAAGATATAATGCATGAGGGGTGAAAGTGACAACAACTCTAAGCCATGTTAATGAAAGAGTTGATGTCCCACTCCACATTCATACCAAAGGGCTCATAAGTGCGTAGTTCATATATCCAATATGTTTCAAGGCGGGATACTCCTCTTATACGGGACTCTCCCCTCCAATGAGAAACAAATTGGTCGATCACCAAAAACTGTGTCCCCTTGGGGTCACGGTCATGGTGCTCTAAATAGTGGTGAGGAACACTATGATTCGTCTTGCCACCCTTAATGTTGGATATGTGTTCACCTACCCTAATAGTGAAGGTCCTAATTGTACGCCCACAGATTGCCTCTTGCACGAGCAGGTCAAAAGGTACACTATATATTGAGATGCACATGTAGAAAAACACTTCATTTGATAGACACACAGTGTAGTTGTTGACTGGAAGGTCTCACTTTTGTGTCTGCCACTGATATTGTGTAAACAGACCTTACACCTACGACAAGGGTAATAGCCTTTGCAATCAGGAAAGAAGGAAACCTGTTTGTGGGGGTCTATGATGTTAGGTGCAATCTGTCCCTGAATGGACCTAGCACCCCTAAAAATCACCCCGGCTTGTTCCGGAAATACCGGTCCAAGAAACCTGTCACTGCTGAGAGCCCCCCAGTGTCTTTTAAGGATTTCTTTAACCTGTCTGGATTGGATGGAATAGGTGGTAAAAAAAAGACCATCTGAATTTGTCATCTTTAGTCCCCTTTGAACCAACCTGCAGAAGTGAATTCCAAACGATCTCTTTGATCCGATCAATTTCAACATCCAAATCTTTGGGAGCATAGCCCTTTTCAACAAATCTATCCCTTAGGATTGCCGCCTGTGAAGAAAATCCCCCCACTTTAGTACAGTTCCTCCATAATCGGAGAAACTGACTGTGAGGAACTGACTTCAACCACTGTGGGTGGTGGCAGCTATCCACAGGGATGTAACCATTACAGTCAGTCGGTTTGAAATAGGTAGTGAACTCCAGATGTTGGTCCACCACCTTGATCTCAAGGGCCAAAAAATTAATAGACGTACGGTTAGCCTCATGGCTCAGCCGTATACCTCTATCATTGGAATTGAGGGAATGCATGAAGTCATCCAGAGACTCCTGGGTCTCTCCATAGGAAGAGGATGTCGTCTATATATCTGACCCACAGGACCAGCTCTGGTCTATTGAGAGCATAGACATCCTTCTCCCACTTGGCCATGAAAAGGTTGGCCAGGCTTGAGGCAAATTTAGCCCTTTACCTTGGGCGCAGTGTCCTTGCTGCAGCTAGGGTGTTTGTATGTATGGCCTATATCCTGCAAGATGCTATTGGAGTAATATGGTTTATAGAAAATTACCTTCTGTGCAGACAGCAAACATTCCATTGGACATTCAGGGCCCATGTTCCACCAATGGCAATGCATGAGTGGACATGTGGGTGTTTACCACCACAGTCCTCTCCTCCTCACGATCTTCACTGGCTTTTTTGCAGTTCTGATTGGCCGCTGTGTCAGGTCTGCCAGAAAATTGCAACCGTCCCTCTGCTTTCCTGACCAGTAGTCTTGTTATCCCGGTATCAGGTGGAGGGACAGTTGAGATCCTGCAGCCAGGAAATAAAGGACCGCAATGGATGGTGCAGACAGCCTAACCAAAACCCCCAGCAACAACAACTCACGGTTAGTAGAGGTGAAGGCTGGAACCCAGGAGGAGAAAGGATAATCCAAGTAACGCAGTCAAGAATGAGCCAGGCGGGGGTCGGCAACCAGATCAGCAAAGTCCAAGGGAAAATTCAGGTATCAAAGTCAAGAACAAGCCAAGGCTGCAACCAAAACTAAGAGCATCCACAACCAGCATCAACAGGAACCTATACTGGGGTACAGACAGGAAGCGGAAGTGGAGATTTATAGGGTGGCTGATCAGGTAACTACAAACAGCTGATCCCAGGGTGGAGCCAACATCAAACACATAAAGAAGAAAATAACCAGGATTCGAAACATAAAACAAGTTTCCTGGTGGTTCAGGACATAGGAACACCAGATCCCAGGATCAAATCCCGGACACAGCGTGACACGCTGTGGGTTCACTTCCTGCCTAGTAATTTATGGTCATCATTTGACCTAGGAAGTTCTCTCAGCAGTGATTCCGATTGGTCTATAGTGTTTGGGTGGCCGTGGGTTCACTTCCTGCCTAGTCATCATTTGACCCAGGAAGTTTTCTTAGCAGTGATTCCGATTGGTTTATGTCCAGCAGTGATTCCGATTGGTTTATGTCCTGCGGGATGCTATTGGAGTAATATGGTTAAGAAAAAATGACCTTCTGTGCAGACAGCACATATTCCATTGGACATTCAGGTCCCATGTTCCGCCAATGGGGATGCATGAGTGCACATGTGGGTGTTTACCACTCCAGTCTTCTCCTCCTCCCCCTGATTTTCGCTGGCTTTTTTGCAGTTCTGATTGGCCGCTGTGGGTTCACTTCTTGCCTAGTGATTTATGGTCATCATTTGACCTAGGAAGTTTTCTCAGCAGTGATTCCGATTGGTTTATAGTGTTTGGGTGGCCATGCCCATTTGATCATGTGGCAGCCTTCCTCCAATTAGGTGTCAGTATTGGGAACTTTACTGATTGGTTAGATTTTATTCATGTTTGGAGTGTTTTATTATAAATGTCAGGCAATTTGTGGGAGCTGGTTGATGCCCCAGTTGAAGTACTTGTGTACCAAACACGTCAGGCTTGGTTCACCACCCCACTTATTGCCCTTTTTTATCTTTTGTACTGTGATCACTTTTAAAAAGTTTGTCGGTTTTACAATAAACCCACATTTACCCGCACCATTGGAGCACCTCTTTATTTTCCCTTTCTTTCATGATTGTGGGTGATTAAGTTGCTGCTTGGAGGTTTTTTCCTTCATACCATCCTTCAGTCCTGAAAAGGATTCCTAGATTGGAGGTAATTTTGTCATCACTTTAAGACCACAGGGATATCCAGTGAATCCAGAGTTTCTTTGACGTTGGGATTCCCTTGCAACGAACAACCATCTGCGATTCGTGTGGTACATCCAGAGTCTTCCTGCCAGCTGATTTCATACGCCTTAACGATCTGGCTAATAAGTAGATCCATCAGTTCCGGTAAGAGTATTCTCCCTTACTCCTTTGTCTGAAGGTTTATGAGATGACCGATATTGTCACACGTCTGGTTCTGAACATCACATTCCTTGGTCTTTGAACGGACTTAATGTGGACTTATTCAATAATTTTTTTCACTGAGCACTTTATGACACCTTTCACTTGGTGCGATTCTGATTCTGTTTTTACTGCTGCATTTTAGTTATAAGACCCACTTGCACTGCCCGCAAAAGTGAGTGGTACATCTGCTTAGAAGGCAATCAGCGGCTGAAAATGTTGATACCAGGGTGATGCCTGTAGTTACAGGCATCATCCTGGTATAACCACCCCAACCCAAAGACATTCATGGGAGTCCTCCATATCACTGGAAGACCAGAGCGGCCAGCCGGCACATCCACTAGCTGGCCCGGACAGTCAAGCAAAGCCAGGATTGGCTTTGATCCGCTGTTCCTAATAGTAAACTGGAAGCAATGACATAACATCACTAGAGACGAGACGAGCCGAACTCCCCCCCCCCCCCCCCGTCCGGTTCACACCAGAACCTGCGAACAGACCTAAAGTTTGCGCAAACTTTAGAACCCTATTAAATACAATGGACTTGAACGTTCAAAATCAAAAGTGCTAATTATCAAGGCTAACATGCAAGTTATTGTCCTAAAAAGGGTTTGGGGACCCGGGTCCTGCCCCAGGGGACATGTATCAATGCAAAAAAAAAAAGTTTTAAAAACTGAAGTTTTTTCGGGAGCAGTGATTTTAATAATGCTTAAAGTGAAACAATAAAAGTGAAATATTCCTTTAAAATTCGTACCTGGGGGGGGGGGTTTATAGTATGCCTGTAAAGCAGCGCTTGTTTCCCGTGCTTAGAACTGTCCCTGCACAAATTGTCATTTCTGAAGGAAAAAAAGTGTAAGGTACCTGTGATAGGTAGTGTCCGAAGTGGAACTTGTGTGCTGAGGATTCAGGTGAAAACTTAGTCAGGCAGATTAGGTTGGCAACAGATCAGGCAATACGGTACACGATCGAAATCCAGAGAGTGGTCAGGCAGGCAAAGGTCATACACAAGCTGGCAGTGAAGTACAAAATCAGCAGGCTAGAGAGTAGTCAGGAATTCAGGCAGAAGTTCAACACGAAAATCAGGATCAAAAAGCAGTCACAACACCCAGGGAGCTATTCCACACAAACGGGCACTGAGAGATAGCATCACTTCCTTTTTATAAGCTGCTTTGATTGAAAATTGTCCACAGCTGGCAGCAGGTGGGGCTAGTGAGTCCAAGGTAATGCTTAATACTGAGAGGACATTTCCAAAAGTCTAGATCTGCTCCATAGCATAACAGGTAAGGCTACAGCTGTGGGACCAGGAAGATCCTGGTTCAAATACACCCAGGTACATGACAAAAAGTCATTTAAAAGCACTCGCGGCTATAATGAATTGTCAGCTCCTGGCAATACAGAGAAAAGTCAGTGATAATAAAAAAAAAATGCATGGGGGTCCCCCCAAATTCCATTACCAGGCCCTTCAGGTCTGGTATGGATATTGAGGAGAACCCTGCGTCAAATAAAAAAAATGACGTGGGGTTCCCCCCAAATATCCATACCAGACCCTTCAGGTCTGGAACAGATTTTAAGGAAAACTCCACGCCAATTATTTTTTTTTAAATGTCGTGGAGTTCCCCCCAAAAATCCATACCAGACCCTTTATCTGAGCACGCAACCTGGCAGGCTGCAGGAAAAGAGGGGGGGACGAGAGAGCGCCCACCCCCCTCCTGAACCGTACCAGCCCACATGCCCTCAACATGGGGAGGATGCTTTGGGGGTCTGTGACCCCTCAAAGCACCATGTCCCCATGTTGATGGGGACAAGGGCCTCATCCCCACAACCCTTGCCCAGTGGTTGTGGGAGTCTGCGGGCGGGGGGCTTATCGGAATCTGGAAGACCCCTTTAACAAAGGGGACCTCCAGATCCCGCCCCCCCTATGTGAATTGGTAAGGGGTAAGCCCCGAAATCCAGGGTATTACCCCAATGATCAGATGGGTGACCACGCCCTCTCGTACGTCAGACCCCGCCTACGTCATTGGCTGAACGGACCTGATGGGGAACTTCCTCCGCAGTGTAATAAATGAATAGACCCCGCCCTTCTCACGTTCCCCATCAGGTCCGCTCAGCCAATGACGTAGGGGGCGGGGTCACCTTCACTGGGTGTAAGGCTGAGCAGACCTGATGGGGAACATGAGAAGGGGCGGGGTCTATTCATTTATTACACTGCGGAGGAAGTTCCCCATCAGGTCCGCTCAGCCAATTACGTAGGCGGGGTCTGATGTACGAGGGGGTGGGGTCACCCGTCAGATGATAGGGGTAAGCCCCGGCTTTCCCCGCTTGCGGAGAATAGCCAATGACGTAGGCGGTATCCCGCCTACGTCATTGGCTATTCCCCGGCAAGCGGGGAAAGCTGGGGCTTACCCTATGATGTGACGGGTGACCCCGCCCCCTCGTACGTCATGGGGGTTTGTGTGGAGTGGAGACTGCAGCGCTGGACATTGGATCACCTCGGGACACTGGATTACATCGCTGGAATGGGTTTTTTATTTTTTATTTTTTTATTTTTATTAAAGGACTTTCCCAACTGTGTCTGTGTGTTTTTTTTTACATTTTTTTACACTTTCTTTGTGAAATGGTAGGGGTACAATGTACCCCTTACCAATGTACATAGGGGGGCAGGGATCTGGGGGTCCCCTTTGTTAAAGGGGTCTTCCAGATTCCCATAAGCCCCCCGCCCGCAGACCCCCACAACCACTGGGCAAGGGTTGTGGGGATGAGGCCCTTGTCCCCATAAACATGGGGACATGGTGCTTTGAGGGGTCACAGACCCCCAAAGCATCCTCCCCATGCAGGGCCATCTTTTCCATTGGGCACGCTGGGCAGTTGCCCGGGGGCCACACTTGCCTGGGGGGCCCCACCGGCTGCTCAGCGACCCCAGTAAAAAATGGTGGGAAGCGGCGCGTCAGAACTGTGCATGCACAGTTTGCGGAAATCGCAGAGAAGATCCGATCCTCCACGAGTTCTGCCTCTATCTGTCCGCCAATGATGACGTTAGCCACACCCGCCAAACTTAAAAAAAAAAAAAGCAGGAGGAGCTGAGGGTGAATGGACAGAGTAGAGTTGTCAGAGCAGACAGCACAGCAGGCTTGAAGCAGAGTGTGGCGGAGTCCTGTCGGCAGTGCCAGTTTTCGTGAGCCTGTAACCTGCCCAGCCACCAGCCAGTACAGACACGGAGTGCCCTGGTCGGTGTCGTACGGTGAGTGGCTGTCTGGCTGACTGTGCAGCTTGCACAAAGAGATCGGGGGTTGGTCTGTTGCTCTGATGTAAGTGGGAACTCTGATGTAAAGAGAAAGCACCAGAGCCCCCCTTACATCAGCGTTTCCCCTTACTTCATGATCTGCAGCGTTCTCCTTTACATAAGAGCTCCCTTTCACTGTAAGGGGGAATCCTGCAGACTCGGATGTAAGAGGAAACTCTGTGCTGGCTGGGTTATAGTAACCTAACCTTCATGTCAATGAAGAAATGTTTTTTTTTTTACTTTTGTTTAACTTAAACACATTGCTAATAGCACGATCTATATGTTTATAGTTTAAATACTGACATTTGCACTGTTATGCCGCGTACACACGATCGTGATTCACGGCGGTGAAAACACCGCCGTGAATCACGACAGGAAAAACGAGGGAACGGCTTGTTCCCCCACACACGGCCGTTTTTTCCCGTAATTTTTTCTCTTGATGAGAAAAACGACCGTGTGTAGGCTCCGCGGCAGTGTTTCCCTATGGGAAAACTGCAGCGGAAAAAAATGACAGGAATCACGACGAGAAAAATTAGAGCATGTTCTAATTTTTCTCGTCGTGATTAATGCCGTTTTTCCCGTCGGGAAAAACGGCAAAAAGCCCACAGACGATCGTTTTTCTTGTCCAAAGGGAAAAATGTAATTTTTCCCGACGGGAAAAATGATCGTGTGTACGCGGCATTAGGCACTGAAAACTGTAATTTTAGGTACCTTTTTGCAGTGGCAGTAAAAATGTGGTTCTGCCAGTAAATGTCATGATTTTTGTCAGTAAAAAATTCTCGTGCGTGATTGTGTAGACAGGACCCCAGTGCACCGTATTGCCCGGGGGCCTATAATGCTCTTAAAGTGGTTGTAAACCCACTTTTATTTTTTTTATTTTTTGGCCCACCTGCAAGAGAAAGGCATAATGAGCTATTATGACTAGCATAATAGCTCATTATGTTCCACTTACCTTAGATCGGGGCCCCCGAAGCCGTCCTTGTCCCTCTGTCCAGCCGCAGACATCACTGCGGCGATAGCCAGAATGTTACTTCCGGGTATCGCCGCACCAGCCAATCACAGCGCCGCTCCGGCGCTGTGATTGGCCGGAGCGGCGGAGACGTCACTCTGTGCATGCGCGCGGGAGGCGACCCACTCGGCTACGCCCAGCGATTGCTGGGAAGTAGCCGAGTATGTGAATGGGATTAACCCCATAAATGCGCCGTTGTCTACGGCGCGCATGCGCCGTAGACAGCGGCACTTGTCATTTTAGTAAATATCTCCTAAACCGTGTAGGTTTAGGAGATATTTCTTGCACCTACAGATAAGCCTTAATCTAGGCTTACCTGTAGGTGCAAGTTGAAAAAGTGGGTTTACAACCACTTTAAGATGACACTGTCCCCATGTTGAGGGCATGTGGCCTGGTATGGTTCAGGAGGGGGGGGCGCTCTCTCGTCTCCCCCTCTTTTCCTGCGACCTGGCAGGTTGCGTGCTCGGATAAAGGGTCTGGTATGGATTTTTGGGGGGAACTCCACGCCATTTTATTTTTTATTTGGCGTGGAGTTCCCCTTAAAATCCATACCAGACCTGAAGGGTCTGGTATGGATATTTGGGGGGAACCCCACGTAATTTTTTTTTTATTTGACACAGGGATCCCCTTAATATCCATTCCAGACCTGAAAGGCCTGGTAATTGAATTTGGGGGGACCCCCACGCATTTTTTTTTTTATCAATGACTTTTCTCTGTATTGCCGGGGAGCCGACAATTCATTATAGCTGCGAGTGCTTTTAAATGACTTTTTTTCCTTCAGAAATGTCACTTTGTGCAGGGACAGTTCTAAGCACGGGAAACAAGCGCTGCTTTACAGGCATACTATATACACCCCCCCAGGTACGAAATTTAAAGGAATATTTCACTTTTATTGTTTCACTTTAAGCATTATTAAAATCACTGCTTCCGAAAAAACGTCAGTTTTTAAAACTTTTTTTTTGCATTGATACATGTCCCCTGGGGCAGGACCCGGGTCCCCAAACACTTTTTATGACAATAACTTGCATATAAGCCTTTAAAATTAGAAATTAGATTTCTCTCATAGACTTTTACAGGGTGTTCCGCGGCTATTAGAATTTGCCGCGAACACCCCAAATTGTTCGCTGTTCGGCGAACGGGCGAACAGGCAATGTTCGAGTCGAACATGAGTTTGACTCGAACTCGAAGCTCATCCCTAAACATCACTTCCAGTTTACTTGGGAACTATTGGTGCCATTTTTTGAAAATCAAAAGCATTTGGGAAAACTGATCTTGGTGTTTTGAATGCTTTTAAGTGCATAGGAGGGATTTGGGGTTTTATAGATCCCAGATTTCGCTATAAAGAGGACCTGTCACATGCCTATTGCCTAATCAAAGTGGAATACTGTGCTGACACCCTAAATGATAAGCAGCAGCCAGCACAGTGAAAGACAACTTCATACAAACAGTAATGGAAATATGTGCAGCACTAATGTGAAATGGTCACTGTATAAACCCAGGAACTATAAACAAATATGTCTCCCACAAGAGGGGTCAGAGGAGGGGCCGGACATGGCATAAGAAGCAAATACCTGTATTATATTATATTATCTGCTCCCCCCTCCCCCTGAAAGGTGCAAATAGTGACACCAGAGGGGGGGAGGAACCGGAAAAGCGGAAGTTCCATTTTTGGGTGGAACTCCGCTTTAAGGTGGAGAACTGACTAAGAAGTGGATGTTCTTATCTATTGGTGTGTTTACACCACAAGCCCCTTGTGAGTCTCCTCCCCCTACATTTAGAATCCCTCCCTAGGACACACATTTAACCCCTTGATCGCCCCCTAGTGTTAACCCCTTCCCTGCCAGTCACATTTATACAGTAATCAGTGCATTTTTTTTAGCACTGATCGCTGTATAATTGTGAATGGTCCCAAAATGTATCAAAAGTGTCCGATATGTCCACCGCAATATCGTTTTCACAATAAAAATCGCAGATCGCCACCATTACTAGTAAAAAAATAATAAAAATGCCCTAATTCTATCCCCTATTTTGTAGACGCTATAATTTTTGCGCAAACCAATCAATAGACGTTTATTGCAATTTTTTTACCAAATATATGTAGAATACAAAAAAGTTTTTTTTTTTTAAATGGATATTTATTGTAGCAAAAAGTAAAAAAATATGTGTTTTTTTTCAAACTTGTCACTCTTCTTTTGTTTATAGCAGAGGTGGAGACTCGAGTCACATGACTTGAATCGAGTCAGACTTGACTTTGACTTGTCACCAATGACTTGCGACTTGATTTTGACTTGTCACCAATGACTTACGACTTGACTTTGACTTGGGCTATATGACTTGGCAAGCCCAAGTCAAAGTCAGACTTGCAATGACCACGCACTAACCCTAACCTAACCGCACTAACACTAAAAACAAGCCGCCGTCTGCCTACCTGATCAGCGTGTCATGCAGACAGACGGTGGCCATTGCAGTGTTCAAAAGCCGCGCCTCCTCGTCTGTGATAGGCGGAACACTCAATTTCACAGCAGGCAGTGTTCAGCCTATCACGGACATTCTATCATCCTCGTCTGTGTTATGAGGATGAGCGGATGTCCATGATAGGCGGAACACTGTATGCTGGGAAATTGAGTGTTCCGCCTATCACAGACGAGGAGGAGGCGTGGCCCTTGAATACTGGAATGGCCGCCGATCAGGTACGGCTGACGGCCCGGGCACAGTGAACTAAGCATGGGCACAGTGAGACACGGGCACAGTGAGGCATTGGGCACAATGAGGCATTGGGCACAGTGAAGCACGGGCACAGTGAGACACGGGCACAGTGAGACATGGGCACAGTGAGGCATTGGGCACAGTGAAGCACTGGCACAGTGAAGCATGGGCACAGTGAAGCAGGGCACAGTGAGACATGGGCACAGTGAGGCATGGGCACAGTGAGGCATGGGCACAGTGAAGCATGGGCACAGTGAGGCATGGGCACAGTGAAGCTGTGAAGCACGGGCACAGTGAAGCATGGGCACAGTGAAGCACAGGCACAGTGAAGCACAGGCACAGTGAGGCGTGGGCACAGTGAGGCGTGGGCAAAGTGAGGCACGGGCACAGTGAGGCATGGGCACAGTGAGGCATGGGCACAGTGAGTGAAGCATGGACACAGTGAAGCATGGGCACAGTGAGGCATGGGTACAGTGAGGCATGGGCACAGTGAGGCATGGGCACAGTGAGGCACGGGCACAGTGAAGCATGGGCACAGTGAAGCAGTGAGGCATGGGCACAGTGAGGCACGGGCACAGTGAAGCACGGGCACAGTGAAGCACGGGCACAGTGAATCATGGGCACAGTAAGGCATGGGCACAGTGAGGCATGGGCACATAACTAATATTATTTATTGTTATCCCTCCTATTATTTTTATACAGTGAAAAAATTACATATCCTCCTGCAGCCCGCCACATGTGACGAGAGGATACAGAAGAGGATAAACCGATAAAGTAAGTGTGGCTGTACTGTAGTGTATTGAGGCAGCGGGAGTTTGCTCTGTTCCCTGCGGTTTGTTTACATACCATCACCCCCGCTTGTTCTCAGGACCGGAGCGGCTGTGAGTCTGTGACAGTGAGTGATGTAGAGACGGCTCTCTGTGATGTCCCTGTCCCCCCTCCCCCTTCTCCAGTCAGCAGCACGAGAATGATGATCCGACAGGGCTGTGTGCATTCTTATTAAGATACATTACTGAGTCTGCTCACCATTCGGTTGCTAGGGGTTACTGCACAGTGATTGCCTTCCACTCAGTGTCCCCCTCTGTAAATTGCTCAGTCCTGAGCAGTAATGTAAAGCAACCCCTAGCAACCAAATGGTGAGTGAGCGGTAATGTATAGCAACCCCTAGACAACCGAATGGTGGGCAGTAATGTATAGCAACCCCTAGCAGCTGAATGGTGAGCGCCGCTCATTGAGCGGTAATGTATAGCAACCGAATGGCACTAAGCAGTTTTGTTAATGTTGAAAATAAAACAAAACCTTTCCTGAACACTGACTTTTAACTCATTTAAAGGTGGAAATGGGGTAGATCAGTATTTTGACTTGATTTGTGACTTGACCAAAATAAATGACTTGACTTGACTTGCTTGATTTCTAGCAGGGACTCAACTTGACTTGCTTGCTTTTCGCCACAGTAACTTGGGACTTGCTTGAGACTTGAAGGTTAAGACTTGAGACTTGCTTATGACTTGCACATGTGTGACTTACTCCCATGTCTGGTTTATAGCGCAAGAAAGAAAAAAACGCAGAGGTGATCAAATACTGCCAAAAGAAAGCTCTATTTGTGAGGAACAAAACTAAATAATTTATTTGGGTACAGTGTTGCATGACTGCGCAATTGTCATTCAAAGTGAGACAGCGCTGAAAGCTGAAAAATTACTTGGGCAGGAAGGGGGTTTAAGTGCCCTGTATTGAGGTGGTTAAATACAAGCTGGCACACTCTGTTTGCAGCAGATTGAGAGATTGAGCTCACAGTGCCTCTCCTCACTTCTTGTCAGAGGCACTGTGAGCTCAATGGACAGCTTGGAGTCTTGGACCAATGGTAAAGTACCATTAGCCCCAACTGTCCAATGGAAATGCAGCAGTGGAGACACGCCTCTCACTGCAGTTTCATAGAAGGAGCATGTGTCCAAAAGACACATGCTCCCTTCCAGCCCAGCCCTCTTAACTACAAGGAAAAACATGGGTTACTGGGTATACTATTTACCCACAATCCCATGTTTTTCTCACACAGTTAACCACTTGCCGACCGCCTCCAGTAGATATACATCGGCAGAATGGTACGTACAGGCACATCAACGTACCTGTACCTCCCCTTTAACTGCCTGATGTGAGTCAGACCTCGGGTCCCGCGGACTCAATCGCCGCGGGGATCACCGCGTTGGTATCACGGAGGCATAGAGCAGGGAGATGCTTGTGTAAACAAGCATCTCCCTGCTCTGCCTAGTGACAATGACATGGATCTCGGCTCCGTGTACTCGGAGCGGAGATCGGTGTCATGTCACACAGAGCCCAACCCCCCCTCAGTTAGAAACACTCATCAGGACACACTTAACCCCTTTAGCGCCACCTAGTGGTTAACCCCTTCACTGCCACTGTCATTTTCACAGTAACCAGTGCATTTTTATAGCACTGATCACTGTGAAAATGACAATGGTCCCAAAAATGTGTCAAAAGTGTCCGATGTGTCCGCCATAATGTCGCAGTCACGAAAAAAATCACTGATCGCCGCCATTACTAGTAAAAAAAAAATTATAAAAATGCCATAAAACCATCCCCTATTTTGTAAACACTATAACCTTTGCGCAAACCAATCAATAAATGCCGATTTCGATTTTTTTTTCACCAAAAAATATGTAGAAGAATACGTATCGGCCTAAACTGAGGAAATTTTTTATATATATATATATTTTTTATGGGATATTTATTATAGCAAAAAGTAAAACATATTGCATTTTTTTCAAAATTGTCACTCTATTTTTGTTTATAGCGCAAAAAATAAAAAACGCAGAGGTGATCAAATTCCACCAAAAGAAAGCTCTATTTGTGGGAAAAAAAGGATGTAAATTTTGTTTGGGAGCCACGTCGCACGACTGCGCAATTGTCAGTTAAAGTGATGCAGTGGCGAATCGCAAAATGGTCCGGGGCTTAAGTGCTTAAGAGGGAGAACTGCTGTTGAAAAGGTACTGTTATAATCAAGCTAAATCATATATTATTATGCTATATGTTATAAGATATTTAAATTAATAAATATATATTTTTACTGTGAAATTACTGGTTTGAAGTTATAACTTCAACATTCAGTAATTTCTCCGTTAAGCCACCTGCTTGAGTACAGTTACTGAAAATATAGTAAATTACCTTAAAGCGGGATTCCACCCGCAATTTTATTTTATTTTTTAAAGTCAGCAGCTACAAACACTGTAGCTGCTGACTTTTAATAAGGACACTTACCTGTCCTAGGCGCCCGCGATGTTGGCCCCCCGAGGCCGACCCCTCGATCCTGGCAGGTCCTGGCGCCGCCATCCTCGCTAAGGGAAACATGTGCGAGTCTTGCGGCGTTGTATAAATGGGTAGCTGCTCTCTGGGATACACACAGTTACCAGAAGGCAGCACGCCCCATTCACTAGAAGACAACGCGAGGAGGACGAGGAAGAAGACCTGCCGCGGACTAGGAAGAGGCAGATTAGGAACATCCGCCTTTTCTGGTGAGTAAATATTTATTTTTCAATTTTTTTGCAGGTTTTTTTTTTTTTTTTAGGGTGTAAATCCACTTTAAAAACAATATATAATAACTATTTGTATATTACTTATGGTAATTAACCCTTTGCCACCCAGGTCAATTCTGACACTTCTCTCCTTCATGTAATAATCATAATATTTTTGCTAGAAAATTACTCACAACCCCCAAACATTATATATATTGTTTTAGCAGACACCCTAGGGAATAAAATGGTGGTCATTGCAATATTTTATGTTACACAGCATTTTTTAAGCTATTTTTCAAACGCGTTTTTTTTGGGGAAAAAATATTGTTACATGAATATAAAAAAAAAACACTAAAGATAACCAGATTTTTTTTTTTATAATGTGAAAGATGGTGTTATGCCAAATAAATAGATACTCAAAATGGCATGCTTTAAAATTTCAAATTGGAATGGTGCCAAACTTAAGTACTTAAAAATCTCCATAGACAACGCTTTAACAGATTACATGAGGTCTAGTGCTAGAATTATTGTTCTCGCTGTAAAGATTGTGGCGTATGTAACCTGTGTGTATCTGTCTCTGATACTAGTCACTGCCTCAACAGCCACTGACCTCACCACACGTCCCTTGGGTGCAGGGGTCAGGGGTGTGTAATTTACAGGGTTCAGGGGTCAGAAGTGGGTAATGCACGAGGTGCAGGAGTCAGGAGTGTGTCATTTATAGGGTGCAGGGGACAGTAGTATGTAATGTACAATTTACAAGATGCATGGGTTAGAAGTGGATCATTTACAGGGTGCAGGGATCATAAGTGTGTAATTTATAGTGTGCAAAGTACAGGAGTATGTAATGTGCATAGTGCAGGGGCCAGGAGTGGGTAAGGTACATAATGTCTGGGTCAAAAGCATGTAAAGTATAGAGTACAGGGGTCAGGAATGGGTAGTGCACAGAGTGCAGGGGTAAGGAGTGTAAAGCGTACACACTGCAGGGGTCAGGAGTGGGTAATGTACATAGTGTAGCCTGATGAATAGTTTCTAAGGGTTACAGCATCTGGCACATTATCGCTTGCATTGGCACACTAAAAAAGGCAATATTTACACTTGTGACTGGGGTTGGAGGTGTATATGTGATATGGCTGCAATGCAAAAATGATCTTGCCTGTAGTGTTCGGTGGACTCTCCTGGTTGCTGAATTCACCCCATTCAACTGAAAGGAGCTGTGCCACAACCATGTGCAATGCATACCATGCATTCAAAAGTGATCCACCACAGATCCCTCTTCAGAGGGCAACACAAGTGTAAAAAGGAGCCCTGTAGCTCTGTTTATACTTGTGGTTGAGAGGCAGTACAAAATGCAAGGCTGAGCAGTGTTTTTATCACCCCCAACCATTCCCCTTAAGCTGCAAAGCCTACAGAGGGGAGTGTACACATTCTGCAGCCAAATTGTGTTGCAAAAATTGTCCCTGTTGTCCCTGTTGTTGGGTTCAGTGGGTAATAATTAACATGGCTAAATCAACTAAATGGGAGCTTCCTGCAACTATGCCCACAGTTGCAGCGTGCTGGTGTGGGGTATAAGAGGTTTAAATGGATGGTGAGGAGGTTATGTAACGCTTCCTCACTGCCTGTTGCATGTCCTCTAAAGAGAAATCCAATGTGGATTGATCTTCAGAGGGCACCTCATGTGTAAATGAGACCTAAGGCTGTTCAGAGAGTACACTATTTTCCGTCAGTTCAGCAGGGGCCTTGGAACAGGATTGGGATCATCCTTTAATTTAATTTGCAGATGCACAAGGATTACACCACCAGTTCCTAAAAAAAAACTTAAATAATCCTATTTCTTCTCCCTGCCCCCAGCCAAACAAATAGGGCCCAGAGAACATTTTTTTAAATAATCGCTGCAGACCAGGAGAGTAGTCAGTGGTGCCCCAAAGTAAAAATCTTTGGTATTCCACCGCCCCTCCCCCCTACTGAACTGTAGAGGCCCACGCCACATATAGAAGGACTGGATATATATAAAGTTGTGAAAAAGATGGGCAGGTGATAGGCAAAACACAAAGACATAAGTTACTAACATTTACAACAGATGAAATGGAAGGAACAGACAACTGAATGTAAAATAATTTATTATATAATTTTATCACAATAATAAATACACAAGGTAAGCATTTTCTATTGTGTTTACGGCACTAATCTGACATTAAACTGGCGCTGAACTACACATCCTTTACGTTTGGTTCTATATTTATCCACATGAGAAGGCTTTGTACAGCGAATATAAGTCAGGTATTTCTCTGCGGCACTATACATACATATACTTCAATATATAGTGGACAACATGATATTGTTTTTTTGTAATAACCACATTGTTTTGTTTTCTGGGTTGAGTTCATTCTTTTGGCAAGGTTCAGTGAAGGGCACTCTAACAGCACTGCACTCATCATTGAGAGGTGGACAGAAGCAGCAGGCAAAGCTAGCAGGTTTTATGGGGCAATAAAAAGAAACCAATTTATTAAAAAGCAAATTTTACTGGATTGGTCTGCATCTGTGTTTTAAGTTTTCAAATGTAATATTCATTACCCGTATTCTTATTGTGTAGTGGGGCTAATATTAAAGATCCATGTAGAGATGCAGACTTGCCAACTATTTCATAATAGGATGCATATTAGGGTCTAACAATAATGCTCTAAATTTAACTACTGCAGTATTTTTTCCTTGACTCAAACATTAAAACAAGGCCCTATACATTAAATATATATTAGATGTGCCTATATAATCTGTAATTATGTCCATTCTTTTTAACACCAATGAATGTACTTACTGAATTACTTGAACCTGCATGCTCAATGCAGGTAATGTAAAGACGCAGCAATTTTATTTTAGGGTTTTAAGTTTCCACTTAGGGTCCTTTCACACGGGTCGGATCCGTGCAGATCCGCCCCGTGAAGCTCCGCTTGCTCAGCGGGGATCGCTCCGTTGATCCCCGCTGAGCCGACGGATGACTGGGCGGTCCCCGCACACTGTGCAGGGACCGCCCTGTCAGAGCGCCGCTCTCCCCTATGGGGAATCGGATGACGACGGACCGTAGAGTCCGTTGTCATCCGATCCGCTCCGCCGACGGAAGGAAAAATAGGGTTTTCCTCCATCACACTTTGGCGGAGCGGATGTCAGCGGACATGTCTCCGCTGACATCTGTGCCTCCATAGGGGTACATGGAGGATCCGTTTTAGGTCCGCCTAAAAAACTGACAGGCGGACCTGAACGGACCTCCGTGTGAAAGAGCCCTTATTCTCATTTGCTCTCTACCTGGGAATAATCAGCAATAAGTGCTTGTTGATGCTCCAATCATCCAATCATAGTTCAGGTGTTTCATGCCTGGATGTTCATAAGAGGTTATGAACAGAGAGTCACACAAAATGAGAATGTTTGCCTTGATAGCACAGAAAAACTCAAATGTGAGCTTTATGTGCCTGTAATGATCTCAAGTCTCAAAACTCATGTTTAAAGATAATTGCCTTGTGATTTTATTATGAATGACCAAGGAAATGTGCATCAAATAGTGCATCAACTCATCAGTTTCTTCCCTACAGTTACACTTATAGTTACAGGCAGAGTAATCTCCTAGAAATGACCACATGCAAACGTTTTAAGTTGGAGATATCATTCTAGGCTCAAATCACAAAGCTAGCACACCAGGATGCATATTTTCAAAATAAGTGATGGCTGTATTCATTAATAAGGTGACATTGCTAAAATAAAATAAAGATCCTTATCTGTGGGTAAGGCTTTGCAATTTGAGCCTATTGTGTTTTAAACTTTTTGCAGTGATATAAAATATTTTTTTAATCAATTTACAACAACAGATGCGTTGGCAGGATGGGTAAGCGTTAATGCCCAGCCATTATATATACCGTATGTATATATCTTCTTGTTCTTAGAAGCTCTTCATTAGTGCCCCCAGAATTTTGACCAAGTTGTCATTGACAGCTCACGGTCAACTACTGATGATCAAGAGCCAGTAGAAGGGCTCTAGATGATGTCAACACCGTGCAGCCAATCACATTGCTGCAAGATAGGGAGCACTGGCTACTGCCTTGGGTGCCTCAGGCCATTTAAAGCAGCAGCTCTAGCTGGTGTAAAGGCATCAATGGAAATGTTTAAAATCATTTATTTCTTCTTTTCAAATAGCTGAACTTTCTCAGTACTATATGTCGTTATTATTTAAAGCTGGCTTCACACTATCACCTTGCATTTATGCACCTTACACGATCGTACGCAAAACAATTCCAAAACATGCAGCGTATCACTATATATATGTATAAAAGTATCAAATATGTATATACTATTCCCAAAATATTCAATTTATACTTAAAACACCATAAAACATTATATATAAAATCTAAAGCCCTGTACACACGATCGGATTTCCTAAGGTTTTTAAACCAATGGATTTTTCCATCGGAAAACCGATGAAGCTGACTTCCATCAGTCTTGCCTACACACCATCAGTCAAAAAACCGACCGTTCCAAACGCGGTGACGTAAAACACTCCGATGAGCCGAGAAAAATCAAGTTCAATGCTTCTGAGCATGCGTCGACTTGATTCTGAGCATGCGTGGGTTTTTTATCCGATGGAGTTCCCCACAGACGATAGTAATTTGTTATCGGTTTTTTAACCATCGGATAAATTTAAAAAATGTTCTATTTTTAAACACCGATGGAAAAAAGACAGATGGGGCCCATACACGATCAGTTTGTCCGATGAAAAAAGTCCATTGGAGTGTTTTCATCGGTAAAACCTATCGTGTGTACACGGCTTAACAGTGCAGTGTGTGTGTATATAAAAATACTGTAAAAAAAATAAGAAAATTATTAATGTCTCTTTAAAAAGCAATTTCCTAATAGATCCCACCAATAAGTTGCTTATTAACCACTTAAGCCCCGGACCATTTTGTAGCTAAAGGACCAGAGGTGATTTCAGAATTTTGCACTGCGCTGCTTTAAC
Organism: Rana muscosa; assembly: GCA_029206835.1. Lineage (NCBI taxonomy): Eukaryota > Metazoa > Chordata > Amphibia > Anura > Ranidae > Rana > Rana muscosa. The sequence goes on along the minus strand of CM055116.1, from coordinate 347,492,319 downwards.
TGCAAATTGTGCGGACATGCAATGTTGTACCCAAACGAAATTTGCGTCCTTTTCTTCCCACAAATAGAGCTTTCTTTTAATGGTATTTGATTGCCTCTGCAATTTTTATTTTTCGCGATATAAACGGAAATAGACCGAAAATTTTGAAAAAAAATGATATTTTCTACTTTTTGTTATAAGAAAAATCGAATAAACTCAATTTTAGTCATACATTTAGGCCAAAATGTATTCAGCCACATGTCTTTAGTAAAAAAAAGGTCAATAAGCGTATATTTATTGGTTTGCGCAAAAGTTATAGCGTCTACAAACTAGGGTACATTTTCTGGAATTTACACAGCTTTTAGTTTATGACTGCCTATCTCATTTCTTGAGGTGCTAAAATGGCAGGGCAGTACAAACCCCCCCCCCCCAAATGACCCCATTTTGGAAAGTAGACATCCCAAGGAAATTGCTGAGAGGCATGTTGAGCCCATTGAATATTTTTTTTTTGTCTCAAGTGATTGAATAATGACTAAAAAAAAAAAATTACAAAAAGTTGTCACTAAATGATATATTGCTCACAAATGCCATGGTTATATGTGGAATTGCACCCCAAAATACATTTTGCTGCTTCTCCTGAGTACGGGGATACCACATTTGTGGGACTTTTTGGGAGCCTAGCCGCGTACAGGCCCCCGGAAACCAAGCACCGCCTTAAGGATTTCTAAGGGCGCACATTTTTGATTTCACTCCTCACTACCTATCACAGTTTTGAAGGCCATAAAATGCCAAAATAGCACAAAACCCCCCCAAATGACCCCATTTTAGAAAGTAGACACCCCAAGGAAATTGCTGAGAGGCCTGTTGAGCCCATTGAATATTTTTTTTGTCCCAAGTGATTGAATAATGACAAAAAAAAAATTACAAAAAGTTGTCACTAAATGATATATTGCTCACACATGCCATGGTTATATGTGGAATTACACCCCAAAATACATTTTGCTGCTTCTCCTGAGTACGGGAATACCACATGTGTGGGACTTTTTAGAAGCCTAGCTGCGTACGGGACCCCGAAAACCAAGCACCACCTTCAGGATTTCTAGGCACAAATTTTTGATTTCACTCCTCACTACCTATCACAGTTTCGAAGGCCATAAAATGGCAAAATAGCACAAAACCCCCCCAAATGACCCCATTTTGGAAAGTAGACACCCTAAGCTATTTGCTGAGAGGCATGGTGAGTATTTTACAGCTCTCATTTGTTTTTGAAAATTAAGAAAGAAAATATTTATTATTTTTTTTTTTTTCAATTTTCAAAACTTTGTGACAAAAAGCGAGATCTGCAAAATACCCACAATACCTCTCAGCAAATAGCTTGGGGTGTCTACTTTCCAAAATGGGGTCATTTGGGGGGGTTTGTGCCATCTGGGCATTCCATGGCCTCAGAAACTGTGATAGGCAGTGAGAAGTGAAATCAAAAATTTACACCCTTAGAAAGCCTGAAGGCGGTACTTGGTTTTTGGGGTCCCGTACGCGGCTAGGCTCCCAAAAAGTCTCACACATGTGGTATCCCCGTACTCAGGAGAAGCAGCAGAATGTATTTTGGGGGTGTAATTCCACATATGCCCATGGCATGTTTGAGCAATATATCATTTAGTGACAACTTTGTGCAAAAAAAAAAAAATTGTCTTTTTTCCGCAACTTGTGTCAACATATAAAATATTCCATGGACTCGACATGCCTCTCAGTATATAGCTTGGGGTGTCTACTTTCCAAAATGGGGTCATTTGGGGGGGTTTTGAACTGTTCTGGCATTTTATACACAACATTAGGAAGCTTACATCCACTCTTCTAACCACTTGAAGACAAAGCCCTTTTTGACACTTTTTGTTTACATGAAAATATATTTTTTTTTTTGCAAGAAAATTATGTTGAACCCCCAAACATTATATATATTTTTAAATCAAAGGCCCTACAGATTAAAATGGTGGGTGTTGCATTTTTTTTTTCTACACAGTATTTGCGCAGCGATTTTTCAAACGCATTTTTTGGAGACAAAATACACTTTTTTAAATTTTAATGCACTAAAACACACTATATTGCCCAAATATTTGATGAAATAAAAAAGATGATCTTAGGCCGAGTACATAGATACCAAACACGACATGCTTTAAAATTTCGCACAAACGCGCATTGGCGACAAACTACATACATTTTTAAAAGCCTTTAAAAGCCTTTACAGGTTACCCCATTCGATTTACAGAGGAGGTCTACTGCTAAAATTACTGCCCTCGATCTGACCTTCGCGGTGATACCTCACATGCATGGTGCAATTGCTGTTTACATATGACGCCAGACCGACGCTTGCGTTTGCCATTTGCCAAGAGCAGGGCAGGACAGGGGTGCTTTTTTTTTATTATTAATTTTGCTTTTTTACAACCAAAGGCATCTGGTAAGCAGGCTTTCCCTGTGGTGGTGCACTGGTTGTTTTTCAGTCACGGGTGTTGTCTAAGCAATTGGTGCCTATTGCTTTTAGATATAGGCACCTGGTGTGATCCATAACAGTATTACGCTATTGTTGTTTTTTCTGTCTAATCCACTACTATGCCATGAAATTTATGCCACTATATGAAGCCCGTGGGATCTAGTAATCGATCGCATCTGTGTTGTGAGAGTCATCATCATCCACAGAGGATTTCGTTATCTCCCACTGGGATAAAGGCCCTGGCTGGGTTTAAGCCATCTGTGCTAAAAGGCTTTTGATCTGGTAAGCATTCATTGCACCTGTCAGCTGGCATTGTTTGAGATTCAAGTTTCTGTGGAAGGAATATATGAACTTTCGCTGAGATATTGAATTGATTTCTACAAATTGGACTTTTTAAGCGCAAAGTTTTACTTTCTACTTTTACTTGTGTTAATCCCACTTATTTTTGCTGCTTTTTGGACTGGTCCATCCTCTTTTCTTTCTTTAAGCGCAGTTTTTTACCCTTTATGTACAGTCAGGTCCATAAATATTGGCAAGCGGGGTTACCCAATGGTTACCCAATGGCAAGCGGGGTTACCCAATGAAGTGGGCGGGTGACCCCGCCCTGTGATGTCATGGGACGGGGTCACCCGCCCACTTCATTGGGTAGCCCCGCTTGCCGGAGAAAGCCGGGGCTTACCCAATGACGTGGGCGGGTGACGGGCGGGTGACCCCTTCCCCTCCTACGCGCCATGGGGGTTTCGTTTCTCGCTTGAGAATGAGTGGAGACTGCAGCGTCGCTTTTTGGACTGGTCCATCCTCTTTTCTTTCTTTAAGCGCAGTTTTTTACCCTTTATGTTGTTTCTGATTTAGCACTGCTGCTAAAAGGTTACATATTGAGCTTTGCCACTTCAATCAATTACACCCTATCATATCAATATGGATATTTTTGATTTCAGAGCCACTAAAGTGGTTAATGTGGAAGGTGTTTTTGAATTATATAGGGAAGAGGAAGGTGATCTAGGGGCTATGTTCATGAGACTCAAAAATCTTTTGGTCTCCGAGACCCATACACAGTGGGACATAGCCTACTTAGAAACATATATCAAGAACTCAATGGTTCCAAGGAGTCTTCGGTGGGAGATTCCTCCACAGAAAGGAGATGTTGAACGTGAGGGGTGGTTCAATTACTTTAATGAGGCGGGTGTATCATTCCTCAAATTCCTAATTGAAAGAAAATCTGCCAAGCTGACTAAATTAGATGTGGAGATTAAGCTCATTAAAGATAAACTCAGTCCTGTCAAAGACAGTGACGAATATAGAGAAAGATCACAGAACCTTTTGAAATTAATAGAGAAAGAGGATAAGGATCAAAGACATAAAAAGAAGAAAAAATATAATAGGGATTTATTAGATTACCAAAATAATATTGTTTTTGAATGGCAGAAAAAACTGCTAGAAGAACAGTCTCATGTGGATGGTTTGGACATGGAAGTGTCTACACAGGGGTTGGGTGAAGGTACAAGTATGGTACAACATCAATCTAAGCCCAATGTAACATATCCCCCAAAGAAAGGGCTTAATGCCGCTAAACCACAACGGGGTGGCAGACACAATTCATACCAATCACCCCAGAGACCCTTTGTTAACAACAAGGGGTCTTTTCCATCATAAGGTTCACAACAACCTGGTGGCCCTTCCAGGCCCCATTATGGTAATGATTATGGACCTCATTATGCTCCGCCTCCACCTTGGACTAGAGGTCCACCCCCCACTCAGAGAGGTCGTGGCTCCATGGGATATAGAGGGAAAGGCCATAACAATGGTAGTTCCGATTGGTGGAGGGGCACAATGGGAGGTGATTATGATAACTTCTCCCCACAAAGAGATCAACATGGAGGTAATTGGGATTACAACATCCCTGTGCATAACAGTTTTTTTCCTCTTAGAGATAAGCAATCTCTTGCTGACGATTGGGGGTATGGACAATACTATAGGGATGGTTCTGTTGTTCTTTCACATTTACCACCTCAGTCTGTTACTCCTAACCGGAGACGTCCGGCCCCCAATGGTCAAGGAAATTGGGGTTTTTCCAGGCCGAATCAAGGCATCAAAAGGCCTGTTGAAAAAAACGAGGAGTCAGAGGGGGGCGGCGTATACGATCAGAAAAAAAGGCCGAGAATGTAGCCAGAAAGGGTATCTTTAATCTTGGCAACAAAATCCTGACAGAATCAGAGAAAGCCGTACTAGACAAGGGACTCAAATTTGTGCCGCCCAGGAGTCTGGACAAGTTCCATACCTATATGGATGTACACAAATTTGTAAGAAAATTAAATATTAAAAGATACCTAACGGTTAATCCTATTACCAGCATTAGCAATCAGAGTTCCAGTGGTTATCTACACTCTGGTTTAGATAATGCGTCCCTCTTTAATCCCCCTGGAATATTAGCACCATCTCTGAGAATATTCAGAGATGTGCTACTCAGGGATCTTGAGGTCCTGGAGGTTAAAAAGGCCAGGAACAGCAAGATTATACAAGAGGGTCTTGAGTCCCTGTGTCATAATAAGGATCTCATAGTGAGGCCTGCCGATAAAGGCGGAGGAATTGTCGTTCTTGACCGCAGTGATTATTTGACAGAAATGTTTAAAATGTTGAGTGATACTAACACCTATATTTTATTGCCAAACGACCCCAAGCCTGCTTACTCACGAGACTTAACGGCTATTGTCAAAAGGGGTTTGAGGGCTGGGATTCTTAATGACAGAGAGAGTTTGTTTTTGGTGCCTAAGGCACCTCGGACACCTACGATATATTATCTCCCAAAAATACATGAAGACCCTGTTTGCCCCCCAGGACGGCCAATTGTGAGTGGCATAGACTCTATTACGTCCCGGGTGGGCAAATATATTGATTTTTTTCTTCAGCCACTTGTGCAAAAAATGCCTTCTTTTATTAAGGATACGAGACACGTCATTAATATGCTGTCAGGGATCACACTCAGGCCAGGCCTTATAATGGTCACTGCAGACGTTACTAGTCTTTATACTATCATTCCTCATGCACTTGGCCTTGAGGCTGTCTCTGTTTTTTTAAGCCGGGACTCTGGATTACCAGAGGAACAAATAATATTTTTGATGGAACTTTTAGAATACGCAGCGACCCACAATTACTTCTGGTTCGGTGGTCAATACTATAGACAGTGTCGTGGTGTTGCTATGGGGGCTAAATATGCCCCCAGCCTGGCTAACTTATTTATGGCCAGGTGGGAGGAGGATGTCATCTATTCCCGCAATACGCCTCAGTTAATTCTCTGGGCGAGGTATATAGATGCCATCCTCCTCCTATGGGATGGCGATGTTTCATTACTAGAGACATTTATGTCTTCCTTAAATGAAAATGATAGGGGTATTAAGCTCAAATACGAATCAAGTGAATTGGAGATCAACTTTTTGGATCTAACCATCCGGAGAGAAGGGGATAGATTGGTTACGGCTACTTACTTTAAATCTACAGATATGAACTCATACATTCCTGTAGATAGTTGTCACCATAGACCCTGGCTCAAGTCGGTTCCTAAAAGCCAGTACTCAAGAGGAATTGTTCGAATCACAGTGAATTCCTATCCCAGGCAGATGTTCTCACTCAGAGGTTTATGGAAAAAGGGTACTCAGAAGTGTCCCTAAGAGAGATATTGAACTCTGTAGATTTACTAAATAGGGAAGACCTTTTGGTAGACCGACCACGTCCTGAACTAGTTCCTTCCTCACAACGAGTCCCGTTCGTGACCACCTATTCCCTGCAGTCTAGAAACATCCAACAGATGGTTTCCAAACATTGGCATATAGCCAAAAATGATCATATTTTGAAGGCCATTCTGCCTGAGAAGCCTTTTGTTGTTTTTAAGGGAGCACCTTCACTGAAGAACAGAGTGGCCCCAAACATCTTAGACCCACCTATTAGAGGATTAACGTTTTTTAATCAACTAACTGGCTATTACAAATGCCAGAGATGTAGGGTGTGCTCACTCAATAGTTGTACACATCGCAGGACCACTAGGTTTACTTCTACTAGCACCCAAGAATATCATGATATTAAGCCGTTCATAACTTGTGCGACTGTCGGGGTAGTCTATTTACTTCAGTGTCCATGTGGACTACAATATATAGGGAGGACGAAACGCCCCCTTCAGGTCCGATTAAACGAGCACATAACCAACATCAAATTTGGGTTCAAGAACCACTCGGTATCCAAGCATTACTTGCTCGTTCTTAAAAAGGATTCTTCTAATACCCTTTTTCTGGGCATAGACAAGTTCAGCCCAAATTGGAGGGGTAGTTCTCTTGTTAGAGAAATTTCAAAGCTCGAAATGTCATGGATACATAAGGTTAGGACCTATGTGCCATATGGGTTAAACATAGACGAAGATGTAAATGCTTTTATAGACAATTCGTGATTTTAGATCATATGGTTATGTAAACTTGGTCTGAGTCACGTATGGGGGTCATTAAGATGAACAATTTTAAAAGTTATTTTTTAAAGTTATTTTTAAATTTATATTTATATATTTTTGCTTTTATTAATTTTGGATTCTGTCAGGTTCCATCCAGATATGGGGTGTCTGAAATGACACATTTTTTTCACGAATGGATCATATACCATTAGTATATTTTGGGATTGTATTCATTATACAGTCGAGATATGCAAAATAGGGTTAATATGATCTGCCTGGTTTATACATATATTTATTTATTTATATTCACTATTATACTTATTGTATATTTATTTAAGTATTTAATATTGCACTTAATATAAATATTTTTATATAATATAGATAAATTCTATATTTTTCATTAAATTAATCAATTCATCAGTTAATATTTTTCACACTTTAATAATTATAAATATAAAATATATTTTGTATTTTTATTTCTAATCAAATAAAAATGTAATTTAATTTCACATAGGTGTTTAGATTGCACATATACTTTGGCAATTAATAATTAATGGTTAAAGTTTATTGGTAATTTATTTTCAATTTTAGTCACGTTTAATTATAATTATGTGTTTATCACTATTCACTATTTATATATCTATATGTATATATTTTCAAAATATTCATCTTTATGGTATCCATCCATTTAGATAATTTATTTAGAGACTGCTTTGAAAAGCACCATTAAAGTCCTTTTTTGATATTGCTTTGAAACGCAATGCTAAAGTTATAAGGACGAGCATAGTGCTAGACAAATTTTTGTGCAGCAAAGTTTTTTCTTCTTTAAATTTCTTCTTTTTCTTTGTTTGCCTCGATCGTTGGCCTTGCTTGCTAATGATATAATATGATTTTTCCATCCGGGATTAACTCACAGATAAGGTTGCTGACTATCTGGACAGTTGGGCGTAATTGCCCATATACAAGATGGCGATCGTGACCTCGATCAGTGACATACTTTCCGTTCGAGATTTTCTGATGAATGTAGGTAGCGATTACATAGATTTTTGGGTATAATTGCCCGCAATCAAGATGCTGTTTGCGACCTTATATATTTAGAATCATCATGTTTGGTATGTTCGCCCATATCCAAAATAGCGAATACGATCTCACGTCCGGGACTCAGACCGAGGTGGGAGGGTACTAGTAGCGGTGAGTCAGCACGCCACCCGTCCCTCATTGAGAATGTCAGATATGACAAAACGTGTCTGAGGACTAGGAGCATGCTGACGTCACCGCGTTATCGTGTCTGGACGGGGTTGATCTAGGAGCCGGCCGGCTTTGTTTTTTAATGCTTCTTATTTCTACATAACTGTAAGTGTGGTTCTAATTATTTTATTAAACATTTTAACGGATTCACACTATGGTCCCCCATTTTTCTTCCTTTGGGTGATTCTGTTAAACATCTAAATACGACACAACGGATGTGTGCGGGGTGTCTGAAGATTAGAGCAGTCTTTTCAATCTTAGTGGACGGTTCTCCCCAAAGGCCCTGGCTGGGTTTGGCCACATGCTCAACAACCAAAGGCATCTGGTAAGCAGGCTTTCCCTGTGGTGGTGGTGGTGCACTGGTTGTTTTTCAGTCACGGGTGTTGTCTAAGCAATTGGTGCCTATTGCTTTTAGATATAGGCACCTGGTGTGATCCATAACAGTATTACGCTATTGTTGTTTTTTCTGTCTAATCCACTACTATGCCATGAAATTTATGCCACTATATGAAGCCCGTGGGATCTAGTAATCGATCACATCTGTGTTGTGAGAGTCATCATCATCCACAGAGGATTTCGTTATCTCCCACTGGGATAAAGGCCCTGGCTGGGTTTAAGCCATCTGTGCTAAAAGGCTTTTGATCTGGTGAGCATTCATTGCACCTGTCAGCTGGCATTGTTTGAGATTCAAGTTTCTGTGGAAGGAATATATGAACTTTCGCTGAGATATTGAATTGATTTCTACAAATTGGACTTTTTAAGCGCAAATTTTTACTTTCTACTTTTACTTGTGTTAATCCCACTTATTTTTGCTGCTTTTTGGACTGGTCCATCCTCTTTTCTTTCTTTAAGCGCAGTTTTTTACCCTTTATGTACAGTCAGGTCCATAAATATTGGCAAGCGGGGTTACCCAATGGTTACCCAATGGCAAGCGGGGTTACCCAATGAAGTGGGCGGGTGACCCCGCCCTGTGACGGGACGGGGTCACCCGCCCACTTCATTGGGTAGCCCCGCTTGCCGGAGAAAGCCGGGGCTTACCCAATGACGTGGGCGGGTGACGGGCGGGTGACCCCTTCCCCTCCTACGCGCCATGGGGGTTTCGTTCCTCGCTTGAGAATGAGTGGAGACTGCAGCGTCGCTGAAGAATGGATCATCGTTGGAATTCGGGGAGACGGGAGACGGGATTACATCGCTGGAAATTCATTTTTTATTTTTTTATTTTTAAATAAAGGACTTTTCCAGCTGTGTCTGTGTGTTTTTTAATTTTTTTTACACTTTCTTTGTGAAATGGTAGGGGTACAATGTACCCCGTTACCAATTCAAATAGGGGGGGGGGCCGGGATCTGGAGTTCCTCTTTGTTAAAGGGGTCTTCCAGATTTTGATAAGCCCCCCACCCGCAGACCCCCACAACCACAGGGCAAGGGTTGTGGGGATGAGGCCCTTGTCACCATCAACATGGGGATATCCTTCCCATGTTGAGGGCATTTGGCCTGGTACGGTTCAGGAGGGGGGAGCGCTCTCTCGTCCCCTCCTCTTTTCCTGCGGCCTGCCAAGTTGCGTGCTCGGATAAGGGTCCGGTATGGATTTTTGGGGGGACCCCACGCCATTTTTTTTTATTGTGGTGCGTGGTTCCCCCTAAAATCCATACCAGACCTGAAGGGCCTGATATGGAATTTGGGGGGGACACCCACGCTTTTTTTCAATGACTTTGATTGCCGGGACCCGACAATTCATGAATAGCCGCGAGTAGTTTTAAATGACTTTTTTTCCTTTAGAAATTACATTTTGTGCAGGGACAGTTCTAAGCACGGGAAACAGGCGCTACTTTACAGCCATACTATACACCCCCCCAGGGTTACGAAATTTCAAGGAATATTAAATTTTTATTGTTTCACTTTAAGCAAACACTTTTTATGACAATAACTTGCATATTAACCTTTAAAATGAACACTTTTGATTTCTCCCATAGACTTTTAACAGTGTTCCGCGGCTTTTCAAAAGAGCGAACAGCCAATGTTCGAGTCGAACTTATCAGCCTCATGCTTTTCAGTCTGTTACAGCGTGACGAATGTGCTATCTCCATTACAAACGCTAGTTTTACCAGAACGAGCGCTCCCATCTCATACTTGATTCTGAGCATGCGCATTTTTTTCCCCTCGTAAAAGCATACACACTACCGTTTTTCACGACGGGAAAAAAAAAACGACATGAAAAACGACGTAAAAAAATAGAGCAGGTTCTAAAAAAATTTAGGCCGTTTTTCACGTCGTTAAAAATGCTCTAGAGCCTACACACGATCGTTTTTAATGCCATGGCATTTTTAACGACGTGAAAAACGATTGTGTGTACGCGGCATAAGCCTATACACTACCTTGTCCCTATGCAAAAATGGCTGCCCATCCTTCCACAATGCATGGATAATGACAGGTAACAGCAAATAAAGGGTCAATTGCTACAGCCCAGGGAAGGTTTGCTAATATATAAAACAAACACAAGAGGGTGCCTCCATATAAGTGTAGCAATTTATTTAAACAGAATAAAAGACAATTACTTTGGTAGGGAGAGAGCTGGGGGAAGCAGAGTTTGGCTGGGGAGCTGTTGGTGGAGGTACAGCTGTCAGGCTTCAGTCCAGAACATACACAGCAGCAGCTTTTGGGTGTAGGAAGATGGCTGTGGCTCCAATCAGCACCTCTCCTGAATGGGTGCTGCACCCAGAAGCCGCTGTTGAGCACAACATTCTACAGCATCTACTGTTCTGTTGGGTTCTTACTGTGTATTGCACACTAAACTGGATGCATCTGTTTTATATTGTTGGCTTTATCAGATATTTTGACCATTGTCTTTTTATCATTGCTAATTGGCCCCATTGTTCTAATTGGCATTATGTTTTAATATAATTGTAGCGGGTGTCTCGTTTCTCCCGCAATCACACCAAGCTGGCCGTAGCGATTTACACAGGCTTTCCACACAGGGAGAAGTTGCCTGCCAGCTCTTGCGGGTGATTACCGCCCTTCTTCTCCTCTTACTCACACAGAACTGTTCACTCTGTAACCCTCCCCTGTGCCCCTATTGACAGGCAGAAGAAAGCCAGTTAAAGGCACAGTTACAGCAGCCAATCAGAGAGATGGTACTGAGCTACAGGAAGCAGCTGCAATGGATTCTGGGACATGCAGTTCCCTCACAAAACGGCTCTATAGCCTGGTATACAGGAAGTAACTATGTAACGGGAGGGCCCGGGGAACCCAGAATCTCTTAGAAAGTATGAGATACCCTTGCTTCAGCTTCCCCAATGCCTCTTATGTGTAAACCACCCTGTGTCTCACTTGGGGAACAGGGTGAATGAGAACCTCACCATGAAGTGTGATAGCCATATCCAATACTGTATATACATGGCACATATTGGATATACTGTGTGTGGGCTGTTTATGTAATACTTGCTGTGATGGTGTGTGATTACATTCTATTGTCTATTGTGGCTGGTGGGAATTAAGCCTGTAATTATAGGTTGTGGCCTAGCAGACAGACAGGTTAATTGAAGAGATGTTGATGTGTCACCTGTCTGCTTGTGTAATGTTAATGAACCTCAAATATGCTACAGATCCTTTCATTGTGTGAAGTCTTTTGATAATGTGGATTGGGAGACAAAAGCTAGCCTAAAAGGTCATATGTCTGAGTCATCAAGCTGTAGTTAAGTAGATCATGTAAATTAGCTGGTCAAAGATGTATGGGGAGAGAAAATAAGAAACTCCCCTCTATGTGTATAAAGGTTGCAATGTTTTTCAATAAAGTCAATATACTGTATATCTTGGGAAGATACAGAGTGTGTTGTCTCATTCTTCTGGAAGGATTAATCCTATGGGAGGTGGTCGCCTGACTGTGGAGCATCGGTAGTGGATGTGTGTCCAGGAGAGGGAAGATATCTAAACGGCGTTACCCCCCTTTCAGATTTGGGGTGCTGTTACAAACTAAAAAACCCATGATGCTCTGCTGACAGGAAAGTAAAAGACTCATTTTTTTGTCCCGAGGGGATGTTTTCAGTCAGCCATGAGGGAGTGAAAGAGACCAGACCTGGAGGAGAGATGCTGTCTCTCAGTTGATCTTCCTGCACGATTCAGGCCACCAACGCCAGTCGGGACATTCAGCCCGAGAGAGGGGGATCCCAGGTGCATATTGAGGTGCACCTGCACTGTCTGTGAATAGTTCCAGTGTGAGTTGACCAGTCGGTAGGGATGAGCTTTATGTTCGGGTCGAACATGAGTTTGACTCGAACATTGGCTGTTCGTCCGTTCGGCGAACAGCGAACAATTTGGGGTGTTCGCGGCAAATTTGAAAAGCTGTGGAACACCCTTTAAAAGTCTAAGAGAGAAATCAAAGGTGCTCATTTTAAAGGTTAATATGCAAGTTATTGTCATAAATAGTGTTTGGGGACCCGGGTCCTTCCCCAGGAGACATGTATCAATGCAAAAATAAGTTTTAAGTTCAGTTAAGTTTTTCGGGAGCAGTGATTTTAATAATGCTTAAAGTGAAACAATAAAAGCAAAATGTTCCTTTAAATTTCGTACCTGGGGTGTGTGTATAGTATGCCTGTAAAGTAGCGCATGTTTCCCATGCTTAGAACTGTCCCTGCACAAAATGTCATTTCTAAAGGAAAAAAAGTAATTTAAAACTAGCAGGAAAAGAGGGGGGGACGAGAGAGTTCCCCCCCGAACCATACCAGGCCACATGCCTTCAACATGGGGAGGATGTCCCCATGTTGATGGGAACAAGGGACTCATCCCCACAACCCTTGCCCGGTGGTTGTGGGGGTCTGCTGGCGAGGGGCTTATCGGAATTTGGAAGCCCCTTTTAACAAAGGGGACCCCAAGATTCCGCCCCCCCATGTGAATTGGTAACGGGGTACATTGTACCCCTACCATTTCACAAAAGAAAGTGTCAAAAGTGTTAAAAACCACACAGACACAGTTGGGATAAGTCCTTTATTACAGTTTACAGACAGTTTATCTATAAAGTTAAAACATTGCTTGTTGACTTGAATAGATGTGTAAAGCCTGGCCTGTGGTGTCGGGGGACAGTAGAGAGAGGCCTGACACAAAGGGAGTCATTCCTCTGCTTTCCTCCTGCCTGGACTCATAGAGCCAATCTGAGTAAAGGTAACCAATTCAAATTGAAGTGCCATATTTTTCTTTATTTACCATTAAAGTGTGCCTCTGCTCTTGGGGACATTCTCAGGTTTGGAATCCCCTGAAAGCCACTTGAATATAGGATTGAGGGCTATATTGCTCTAAAATCTCAGTTATTGATCTCTAGTTGATTATTTGATTATACAGTATATTGTTACTGTCTGTTATCCTTCCACATAAATATTGCAGTAAAGACAATTTCTATGTTTCATTATAATGTGCGTGTTTCTCATTGGTCATTGCACTTACACTATTGCCAGGTGTGCCAGAGGGGGTTGAGGCTGTTATTAGGGTTGAGAGGCAGAGTAACGGACTGAACATACTTAACCACTTCACCCCCGGAAGATTTGGCTGCTCAATGACCGGGCCATTTTTTGCGATATGGCACTGCGTTGTTTTTACTGACAATTTTGCGGTCGTGTGATGTTGTACCCAAACAAAATTGACGTCCTTTTTTCCCCACAAATAGAGCTTTATTTTGGTGGTATTTGATCATCTCTTTTTGAGCTATAAACAAAAAAAAGAGCGACATATTTGAAAAAAAAAACACAAAATCTTTTATCTTTTGCTATAGTAAATGTCAATAAAAAAAAAAAAAAAACGAATTTTTCCCTCAGTTTAGGCCGATATATAATCTTCTACATATATTTGGCAAAAAAATCGCAATAAGCGTATATTGATTGGTTTGCGCAAAAGTTATAGCGTCTACAAACTATGGGAAAGATTTATGGCATTTATATGGCGTTTTTATTATTATAATTTTTTTTTACTAGTAATGGCGGTGATCTGTGTTTTTTTGCGGTAATGCGACGTTGCGGTGGACAGGTCGGACACTTTTGACACATTTTTGGGACCATTGACATTTACAGAGCGATCAGTGCTATAAATATGCACTGATTGCCATGTAAATGTCACTGGCAGGGAAGGGGTTACTAGGGGGTGATCAAGGGGTTAACTGTGTTCCCTATTGTATTTTATACCCTCTGGTGGCTCTCCTGGGAGAAGCCACATATGTACAGGATTTCGCCCAGGAGAGCCATTCTGTCGCAGTATATCTGTGTGATCCGGTCAGGAAGGCCGGTCTGTTTGGTGGTCAAAGCAGGCCTAGCCCCACTTGGTGAAAAAGTATGCGCTACTGATAAAATTATTATTTGACACATTTGACATACGCCTTTTTTTAACTGCAATAAATCATATTAGGGTGATATGTAAGCCATACTGAGAGTAAAAGGAACAAAAACAGATCAACAGCCAAATATTCACTGCCAGAGTCATTTATCCTGGAAGTTAACTGTGTGTGCAGGGCTCTTTCATTCACACTGTAGAAATGCAAAGCATGGCACTTATGTTATTACTTTAGTGCAGCTCTTTGCACAAGAAGAAGAAAAGGGGAAGATCAGGATGACCTACAGCATCACAGGACCAGCCTAGTTGTCATGGGGAGGGAGGAGATTTGTGGGGAAGAGGAACAAGAAGACCAGAACTGGGCTTTAACATCCAGAAGAGATACCCTAGAAAAAAAGTCATGATTGCTTTCTCAACAGTATAAAGAGGATTAAAGTGATTGTAAAGCCTTAAGGTTTTTCACCTCAATGCATTTTCACCATAACTATTTGTTACCTGAGGTCGATCCGATCGAGCTATGTGCATGAGCGCAGTGGCTCCAGTCGCTGTCGCTCTCCTCATTGGACAGATTGATAGCAGCAGGAATCATTGGCTCTCACTGCTGTCAATAAAAAGCTGTGACATAGGAGCCGGGGTCAGGGCTGAGTCCCCGTTGTTTGTGTCAATGGATGCAGCAGCAGAACTCAGGAGTGAGCCCGCACTGGTGCCCTCATGGAAAGTGGCTTTCCATGGGGACACCCTATGAAGAGGTAGGGCCTGGAGCACTGGCGGAGGACACCAGGAGAAGCGGATTGGGGCTGCTCTGTGCAAAACCATTTCACAGAGCAGGTAAGTATAGGCATGTTAGTTTTTTCTTTTTTTATAACAAACGTTTACAAGCACTTCAACTGCGGTTGCCTAAATTAATTGTGCTACTCTAATCATGTATTGTTATTTTATTTATATGTAACTTATGTAACTTATACAACTTATTAAGTATGCATTTAACAACTGATTTATTAATTTATTCTTTATTTAATTTTTTTTGTATAAAATATAAATTGAATAATAAACACTGAACAGAATGTGCAACATCTGGATAAACTGTTGCAAAATAATAAATATGCATACAAAGATGCCCTGTTTATATTTCAAATCTTGTTCCTTTCCTGTAACCATAAATATAAGTGCTCATGTTTTATGGGAAGTTATTAATCATGCATCAAACAGAGGCAGCCATTTCATTTTCCCCTTCTTTGGTTACCAAATAGCCAGCCAGACGACAGAACATCTCTGGGCAGGTTTATTGGCGATCAGTCTCTGCTGTTTTCCTGACTGGTTGTAATGCTCAGCAGGGAGCATGTGTTCCAACATGCTTTCTGAAATAT
The DNA here is from genome assembly GCA_029206835.1 of Rana muscosa. Classification (NCBI taxonomy): domain Eukaryota; kingdom Metazoa; phylum Chordata; class Amphibia; order Anura; family Ranidae; genus Rana; species Rana muscosa. Next base: position 347,476,502 of record CM055116.1, on the reverse strand, counting down.
TAATACACAAAATTGTACTGAGGTTTCAGACAGTAGCAGATTTGTTGCTCTGTGGTTTTCTGATTAGAGGTGTATTGGTGATTCCGAGAAGCTAGTGGCGCCTAAATGGGTTAAGCCTAATAAGGTTTTGAAAGCTGATAGCATCACTTAAATGGGCTCTGAGTCAGAAAGCTACAGACCTGTCTGACCCTTGCAAATTACAGTGTTTGGTAATGTCCTTTTATAGACATCTTCTAGTCAACCCATTGAAGCTATATTAAGTGAAGAATTGAATTGTGGTTGGTGAAGATATGCCAGCTTGCTGGCTGAGTTTTGACAGTTGTTATTCTCAGATTTTAAGAACGTCAGAGTGGCCTATTTTTTTCCCAGACTCTTGGGACTTCAGCCTTCAAAAATCACTTTACTTTGCCATTAAAGAAATATAATTACCTTGAAAATATTAACATAAAAAGCATGCTATGTTTCCCACAGGAAATCTAAAACAGTTTAGAGATAGGAAGGCAGAGAAAAAAAGCTTCATCCTTAAAATTGAGTGATTATTGTATAACTGTAAACTGAATGGATAAAATATTGAACCCCTTCAGCTCTGAATCATTTTGTCACTGTTTTTAAATATTCATTTCAGTGTACTATTAGGCTGTTATCACCATAAAAAATTGGGAAAAAAATGTTTTTACTTTGAACACAAACATGTGAACTAAAAAAACATTCTCATATCGATTTTTTGTATTTCAGTTTTTTTGATCTGCAAGTAATATTTCAAAAGGTAAGCAAAGAATATAAGATGTACAAAGCGAGGACAAAAAAAAACCGGAAACACTAAGTGGAAATGTTTAATTTTGACGTAACTATATCACACAAACCTAGCTACAAAAGTGAGTCACACTGAGCTGATTGACAATTAGCAGAATGTGCACAAAAAAGGGGTACCATTTAGTACTTTCATATGTGAACTTTCATGAGACCATTAACAGAGTTCCAAAGAGGCCAGAAACCGGTGCATCATTCAGAAGTACTGCACAATGATTTAATGCGTTAAGGCAAACACCCTAAAAATAGTGACAATATACTGTATGTTTTGTATGAAAATACGACACTCGGTGCATGCGTGGAGTCTAGCAGTGCAGTCATGCAGAGTTAGAGCTCCACACCGTTCGGGAGGAGAGTCAATATTTCCACATAACCCGCAAGTATTTTGACATACCCACGGGGTTAAGCTAGTACCCGGGACTATTCTGGTCAATTTGTGGGGGAAACTATGGCTTTGGGAGGCAGCCGTGTGAAGTTAAAGAATCACCTCATGAAGAGGAAAACTGCAGCTAAAATGGCACCTCCCCCCTCTTCATACACAGCCTCTATGCGCTCTCACAGACAAAGCCTGACACAACCTGACTCCCCAGCTGATTCTGACAGTGAACTATTTACCTCACAAGACCCCATACAGATTTCTCATGTAACTCCAGCTGTATTAAAGCAATTTGAACACATGTTGAACAAAGCCTTAAAACAAACATCAGATCAAATTACAGCTAATCTCACCAGAGAACTAAGAGAACTTGGTAAGCGCACAGCAACACTAGAACTTAAAGTAGATAATTTGGAAAACATCTCTCTTGAACACTCTATGGAAATAGAGAACCTCAAAGAGGAAAACTTATTGCTTCAAACCAAACTTGAAGACCATGAGAATAGGGCCAGAAGGTCTAACCTACGTATCAGGGGAATTCCTGAAACTATCACTGACCTACAATCCACCATAACTGCTTTGTTCCAGGAATTGCAACCAGCCATTCCTACTGAGAGGTTAGAATTTGACAGGATCCACCGAGCCCTGACTGCAAAAAAGCCTGATGGCCCCCCACGCGATATAATAGTGAAATTACATTTTTATCGCACAAAGGAACAGCTCCTAGCATCTGCCAAGGACAAAAAGCAGCTGAATTTCCATGGCAATGACTTTCAATTATTTGCTGACTTGTCCCAGATAACGATTGCAAAAAGGCGAGCAATGAAGCCCCTTCTCCTGGAATTACAGCGCCACAACATCATCTATCAGTGGGGGTTCCCATTTTCCCTACGCTTTGCCTACAAAGGGAAGAAATACACCTGTAGATCCTTTGATGAACTCCAGCAAACCCTCTTAGACCTGAATCTCATGGAACCAGTCCCACGAAATACCCCAACCCACAGGAGATCAACATCTCTTTCATCCGCAGGAAACCCTTCCCATCCCAACCTGAACAATGGTACCCATCCAACTCACAAGAGAGGTCGCTACACATCACCTCCTCAGGAACAAAATGATTCTATGGACTGAAGGATGCTCCTATAACTGTGAAGTTGACTCTTTTTTTACCCTTTCTAGTCTTTCTAAAGAATCTCAGGGCTTCACCTTATCCCTTTTAGTTCTCCAATTCAAGACGCTACATCCTGTTTCCCTTTTTGTCCTTCAGATTTGCATGCTCAACCTTTACTTTCAATTTTCTCTGTTTCAGTTGACTCACCAAGACTGCATTTACAAATTATAATCATAGTTTTAAGTTCTTTGCTTAACCCATTGCATGCATAGTGTTTTTTTATTATTATTTATTTTTATATGTATGTGTATGTATATGTGTATATATATGTATGTGTATATATATATATATGTATATATGTGTGTGTGTATGTATGTATGTGTGTATGTATATGTGTATGTATGTGTATGCGTATATATATATGTATATATGTATATGTGTATGTATATATATATATATATATATATTTTTTTTTTATTTTTTTTTTAATCCTGGATAATTTTTGTCCCAAGTAATTAACATAAATGTAAGGTCTTTTGGCATTCATAAGAAGTATTATGACTAAAGGTCCCATTCGTTTTAATTTTTATAACTTTGCTGACCTAGCGCTAGCCTATCATTAGGAAGTTTTAAGGTAGTTTTGGCAATGTAATTTTAGGAATTCCTCACTCTACCTTTCCTGGTAGATCCTTCTGTTATACCCTTATTGTTAACTGATCCAGTTTTCACCCCCCAAATCCCTTAATCACTCCCTTAGCACATCTTACTTCCATACCAGGAAACCCTGGGGTAGTCAGATGCCATTCTCTTATTTCCCATTTCCCCTGTTGCCCCCTTTTCAACTAATTATAGTTAACTTTAATAGTTTTCATTATAAGTCGTGTGGTTTACAGTTAGGTACATTAACAAGAAGCTTTCATTAGAAGGCTCTCCTCCCACGAACGGGAGATCCGTGCACCCTATTTTGCCTCCCTCATTCAGCCACATAATATGTGGAAGTCTGACGGAAGCACCCTTTCCCCTGAGGGTGATTTTTGTCCCCACTCAACGGATATGTTTGAATGTGTTTTTCTGTTGAATTTCTTATTATTTTCTCTAACCATTTCTGTTTTATTTATTTTCCTCACTTCAGTACTCACCTCTATTCTTTTTCTCTCCTCTTCCTTCAAGTCCACCTGGATTGTATCAACTGACTTGAGCAGCCCGATTATAGTACTCATCTTCAATCCTCCTTTTCTCCCCCTCTTCGAGTTCACTTGGATGGCATCGAATGACCTGAATAACCTGGTAACGGGTAAGTCCCCTTTGTCCATCCAACTGCCATGGCACCATTAAACATTCTGTCCCTGAATGTTCAGGGACTAAACATCCCTCAGAAATGAACCAAGGCATTCCGTATACTTCATGCCAAAAAGGCTCACATAGTTTGCTTACAAGAAACCCACTTCATGAATACCTCCACACCAAAATGTATTTCCAATTTCTAACCGCAAACATATGCGGCCTCGGCTGCCTCCAAGCAACGGGGTACTCTCATAGCCTTTCATCGCTCTACCCCATTTACACTTCAATCTCAAATAAGAGATCCTGAAGGACGTTATCTAATTCTTACGGGCCACATTGTTGACCAGGCAATAACAGTAGTTTCCTACTATGCACCAAATAAACCTAATCCATTTATGTCACATTTACTTCAAGTTGTGAATGATCATAAGATAGGAACAGTTATGCTGTGTGGGGACTCTAACCAGGTCCTCTTCCCATTTCTGGATAAATCCCCATACACACCATCCCAAATTACATCTAAAAAATCTTTTTCACAAATTCTATCCAAATATAACTTGGTTGATTCATGGAGAGAAGTTAATCCAACTAAACGGAAATATACCTACTACTCCCACCCACATAAAACATTTTCAAGGATTGACCACATATTCCTGACCATAGGTATGCTCCCTGAAATCATAGCAGCAGATATAGTCCCTATCCCATGGTCCGACCATAATGCAGTACTTACTTCCATTAAATTAACATTACCCAAAGGCCACGACCCTACTTGGAATCTCCCAGATATCCTACTCAAACACCCATCTCATCGCCAAACCATTGAACAAGCCATTAAAGAATATATAACCCTCAATTCTAGCCCAGAAATTAGCACACTAACTCTTTGGGAAGCCCATAAACCAGTTATACGTAACACAATTCAGAAACAATCAGCCATATTTAAAAGCGAACGGAAGACACTGGCTCGTAAACTGGAAAGGGAATTTAATACAGCCTTTATAGCCCATCAAGAAAATCCATCAACATTAACAAAATCCCGATTAGACAAGACTTGAGTTGCATACGATCTATTTCTTACTGAAGCAGTGGAAAAATCCTATAAACGTTCAAGACACAACTATTTTATGAAAGCCAATAAATCGGGTACCTACCTTGCACGTACACTCAATTCTCTGAACAAACCCTTCAACCAATTCGCCTAAAACTGGCAAAAGATGTCTACACTTGCAATCCCAACAAAATAGTTCAGAAATTTCATTCACATCTGACCTCATTATATACTTCATCTAATAACTTCAACCCGGAAACAGCAGATGCATTTTCTCTGATATAAATCTACCAGAACTTTCCCTTGACCAAAAGAAGTTATTGGAAGATAATATTACATCTAATGATGTCGTTGAAGCCATCAAAGATCTTAAAATTAATAAGAGGCCAGGCCCAGATGGCTACTCAACCTTATATTACAGAACCTACGCAGACATACTATCACCAATCTTAGCGGAAGCTTTCAATGTATTATTAGAAGGGAAATCTTTTAGACAAGAAACTTTAACCGCCATTATTTGCATGATTCCTAAACCTCTTACTGATGATACCTTATGTACAAATTTTCGCCCTATTTCCCTTCTGAACTTAGACATTAAACTTCTAGCCAAAATATTAGCCAAAAGACTAACTAGCATAATAGGTAAGCTTATCCACAAGGATCAAGTAGGATTCATGCCAAAGCGCCAGGCGAGTGACAATGTCCGCCGGGCTGTATTGCTAGCTCACATAGCTAAAAACCGTTGTATACCCTCCCGTTTTCTATCCCTTGATATAAAAAAAGCTTTCGACTCCATATCGTGGCCTTACCTCCACTACACATTGCAAAGATGGGGCTTTGGCCCTCACTTCCTAACGTGGATCGCAGCGCTTTACAACAGACCAATCGCATATATTAAATATGCAGGATACAAATCTAATTCATTTAATATAGAAAGAGGAACACGCCAGGGCTGCCCACTTTCCCCCCTTCTATTCGCCCTCCTAATAGAACCCCTAGCCCAAAGAATCCGCACAGACCCAACAATTACGGGCATAGAAACTGCTGGATACCATCATAAATTATGTCTATTTGCGGATGACATACTCCTATTTCTATCATCCCCACAAGTTTCTGGTCCCAACCTACTGCTCATTTTAGACAAATTTGCAATGATTTCGGGGCTTACAATAAATCTCAAAAAATCCAAAGCCTTAGATATATCCCTCTCTAAAGTGGAATCCGACTCGGCCAAAAATGCACTTCCTTTCATATGGACTGAGAGGTCAATCCCCTATTTGGGGATTCACCTGACAGCCTCATATTCAGATCTTTTTACAGCAAACTATCCCCCACTCCTCAAACAAATAACAACACTTTTACAACAATGGTCACATCTCCCAATTTCATGGATAGGTAAAATGAATGCAATCAAAATGACAATCCTTCCAAAACTACTGTACTTATTTAGAGTCTTACCGATCCCTATCCCACCTTATTATCTTAGAATTCTCCAAAGACGAACATCAACATTTGTCTGGGGCTCCAAAAAACCCTGTGTATCGCTTCATACACTACACTTACCAAAACTCAAAGGAGGCTTTGGGTTTCCGAACTTCGCTAACTAATATAGAGCCGCACACATTGCTAGCCTCACTAAATATCATGCTACATATGAAATACCCCTATGGGTAATGATAGAAGCGGCAGAATGTGACCCTCTTTCTATTTCCAATCTATTATGGCTCCTACCTAAGGAACGGAAAACCCTACGTAACCCCATTACTAAATACTTTTTATCTATATGGGACAAACTTAAGCCCTGTACACACGATCAGATATCCTATGGATTTTCGTCTGATGGATTTGTCCATCAGAAATCTGATGAAACTGTTTTCCATCAGTCTTGCCCACACACCATCAGTCAAAAAACCGACCGTTCCAAACGTGGTGACGTAAAACACTCCGATGAGCTGAGAAAAATGAAATTCAATGCTACTGAGCATGTGTCGACTTGATTCTGAGCATGCTTGGGTTTTTTATCTGATGGATTTCCCCACAGACGATCGGAAATTGCCATCAGTTTTTTATCCATCAGATAATTTTAAAACATGTTCTATTTTTTAAAACTGATGGAAAAAAGACTGATGGGTCCCATACACGATCGGTTTGTCTGATGAAAGCAATCCATCAGACGGTTTTCATCAGTCAAACTGATCGTGTGTACAGGGCTTAAGAGTTAAACATCAGTTACAATCTTCTCACAATCCTGCTTTCTACCCAGCATGGGTCTCTCCTAAATCATTTAAGGTCTGGAATTCATTAAATATTACTCGGCTTAGTAACTTAACTTCTCCTTCATCCTTCCATACATTTCCTATACTCTGTGACACCTACAACCTACCGAACTCTGAACTTTTCAGATACCTCCAAATTAAAAACTTTTACGCACCTTTGCTAAATACAGATGTCTCCTTAACCCAACTTACGATTTTTGAATCTACATGCATGAAAGATCCTCACTTAAGAGGCATTATATCTTCTATATACTCCCACATTTCCACTTATCCCGGTTTAGATAAACCACCTTATGCACGTAAATGGGAGGAGGACCTGAAGAGAACATTCGATATGAATGATTGGTCCAAAATATGGTCTGTAACAAAATCTTCTTCACCAAATATCCTGGCGGTTGAAACCAATTACAAAGTTTTGTCTCGTTGGTACCTCGTTCCCTCCAGATTGGCCAAATTCACACCAAACCATACAGGCCTATGCTTTCGGGGTTGCCCAGATCCGGGCACCTACTTACACATTTGGTGGTCCTGCCCATTTTGTGCAATTATTTTGGGAACGGATATTTGAAACTGCCTCCAAGATATTTGGTTTCACTGTGCAACCAGACCCAGCCACAGCCTTGCTCAATCTAAAACCTGATCTCATTACACATAAACAATTCAAACTCCTCATTCAATTTCTTACAGCAGCAAAGCAAACAATAGCAAAGGCATGGAGGACCCCTAAATTGGAGATATCCGAGACCATAAATAGAGTAAATGACTTTATGTCTCACGCCAAAATGCTAGCTATAGAAAGAAATCAAATTCCAATCTTTGAAAAGATCTGGGATCCTTGGATTAAATTTCACCTACCTTCTATTAGTGACAACTCGATTCTCATGCCATGGTAGCCGGAGGACTCAATCGGTTAAACTATCTACTAAACCAAATTTCTGAAGCTTGGGAGCTACCCTGCTCAATATAGTGAACACTGTGTTTTACTTAAACCCTCAAGCCGTGGACCGATTCATTCATGCCATTCAGGTGGACTCCTACACTCCCCCCCCCCCTCTGGTTTCCTACTATTCTATCCCATCTATTTTATTTTATATTATCTATCTAATTTTATTTTATCCTATTTTATTTTGATATCTTTACTTCTTTTTCTCTTTTCTTTTCTCTATTATTCTTACTTCATAACGCACCTTATTGAAGCTACAACAAAGTATTACTCTACATTACTTTTTTCGAAGATACAGATCAATTTATAATTAATATGTTAAATATTTCTTTCAACTACAGTCTTGAATATATTAGTACAAGGATTTATTTACTTTCTATCTCATTTAAATCCTTATAACTTTCATTAGGATATATTCTGTAGACCCTATTATTTGTTATTTTTCTATATTTGTAATAATTGGACAAATATCAACAACATGTATTACATATGATCTGTATGTGACTAATATATATGTCCAATAAAATACTTTGACAAGGAAAATACGACACTCATAATAATAAAAAAAGGTCATCATTTAGGTAACAAGGGTAGGCAAACACTTAACAGTATACTAAATAAAGTAAAATAAAATAAAAAAATCAATGTTACCACAGAACTAAATAAAAAAAATCTCTGACTCCCCCCCAAAAAAACATTAAAAAAACAGTATAACTTCACAGAAATACTCAGATAATCACTTTCAACACAGAACTTTGGGCATAAAATGCATATACAGTATGATGCAGTCTGTCACTAGCATTTAGACTGTGCACTTTGATAGTGCAGCTGCACTCTGAAAGAACATGTATTTCAAAGCTTAGTAAATGAGGAGAAGCACTGCTGATTTCCAGCATCCAGTTATGTGGAAGCAAAAATGCAGTTTTTAAAAAAAAAAATCCTTGCATATGGTTGGGTATTCTTTTCAAAATAAAACTTGTCTTCATTTACTAAGGTCTGTGTCAAATTCAAACTGAACTGCACAGTCTATTTGTCTTTAGTATATCAACTCCTTTGTTTTTCTGAATCCTCTCATTAACATACTGTAATTTAACTACCTGTTGACTCTGCCAGTAGATTATTTTTTTACTTCCCTTAGTAGACCTTGTTTGGTCTGAAATTAAATCACACAACAGCATTGTCACCCTATGGACAGGGCAGTCTAAAATGGACATGTAGACCTCTTTCACACATGGTTCCGTTTTCTTCATCAGTTTGGTCATGTTTTTTTTTGTTAGAAAATTGGATAAAAAAAACAATCCAGACTTCAGTTTTTTTACATCCGTTGTGTACATCCATTTTTTACATCTGTTTTCTAACAAATTAAAAATTTTTGGAATGATTAGAACTCAAATCAGTTGAAAATTGATCGACCAATCCCAATTCTATTTAAAGAATAGCTGGTTGCTAAGGAGCGGCCCGCCAAGCTGGCTGTCGTGTCCTTAACAGGTAAGTAATCAGCTGTCAGCTGTCACCCGTTGTAAAAAAAACAAACATTTTTTTCTTTAATGGTGTGGTGTCCCCCAAAATCCATACCAGACCCTTATCCAAGTGTAATGTACCTGGTGATGGAGCCTGACATGTGGAGGTAGGCTTCTCTTACACCTCTGACTCTGGAACCCTGGTAAAGTGACAGGCGCACCTGAGCACAGAGTGGGCATGAGTGCCTGACTGGTCTTCCATTGCAAGATGCTGAAGAGCAGTGTTTGCATTGCTGAAGAGCAGGCTGTGCGTTGCAGTAGAGCTGAAGAACAGTTTGTTGCTGAACATTGGCTGTACTGGCAGGGAGACTGGAACAGGATATAGGCACAGGTCAGCAGGTTCAGATGCCAGTAAACAGGATCAGGCTGTCTTGGACTCGCTGGAAAGGGCAGTCAGCGGTAAGGTGCATATTACTGCTGACTCATGGTCCAGCAGGCATGGACGGGGATGTTACCTGTCTTTCACGGCGCATTGGGTGACTCTGCTGGCAGCTGGGAAGGATGCAGGACAAGGTGCAGTAGTGTTGGAGGTTGTTCCGCCACCACACCTCCAAAATGTTATTACTGGTGATTCTGACACACCTCTCTCCTCCACCCCCTCGTCTTCTTCTTCCTCCATGGCCTCTACCTGTGCTTTGTCCTCTGAACCAGTGGTGCTCCGTAGGTGTTCAAGGGGCTACGCAAGTACGCAGGCAAAAAGATGCCATGCGGTGCTTGAGCTGGCGTGCTTGGGGGACAGGAGCCACACTGGGGCAGAGATTCTGTCAGCTCTGCAGGTGCAGGCTCAGAGGTGGTTGACACCACGCCAGCTTAAGCCAGGAAAGGTGGTTTGTGACAATGGCACCAACCTCCTCTCCGCCCTCCGACAGGGACAACTGACCCATGTGCCCTGTTTGGCTCACATCCTTAACTTGGTGGTGCAGAGGTTCTTGGGCAGGTACACAGGCTTACAGGAGATCCTAAAGCAGGCCAGGAAACTCTGTGGGCATTTCCGCCGGTCATATAATGCCAGTGCTTGGCTGGCTGACCTGCAAAAGGAATCCAAGCTGCCCAAGAACCGCCTGATCTGTGACATGCCCACCAGGTGGAACTCTATGTTGGCCATGCTGCAGCGGCTGCACACACAGCAGAGCGCCATCAATGAGTATCTGTTGCAATATGGCACCGGGACAGGGTAAGGGGAGCTTGGATTTTTTTACCCACGCCAGTGGGCCATGATCAGGGATGCATGCACTGTTCTGGCACCATTTGAGGAGGCCACGAGGATGGTGAGCAGTGACAGTGCATGCATCAGTGACACTGTCCCTCTTGTCCACCTGTTGGAGCACACGCTGCGTGGAATAATGGACAGGGCACTTGAGGCAGAACAGAGGCAGGAAGAGGAGGACTTCCTTACCTCTCAAGGCCCCCTTTGTCCAGACAGTGTTCCTGCTAGCCCAGCTATCTCACAGGAAGAGGAGGAGGAGGAGGGGGATTATTGTGTCAGCATGGAGGTGGAGCCTAGCACTCAGCATCAGCAGCAGTCTTCAAGGGATCAATTACAGTCCCAAGACACCCATGGACTTGTACGTGGCTGGGAGGAGGTGGCTTGCGGATCATGTCGTCCTCAGTGACCCAGAGGACTCCGCACCGAATGCCTCAGCAAACCTACGCTGCATGGACTCCCTGATCCTGCAAAGCCTGCAGAAGGATACTTGTATTCGTGTGATCAAGGAGAGGGATCATTACTGGCTGGCAACCCTCCTTGATCCACGTTACAAGGGTAAGGTTGCGGACCTTATCTTGCCGTCCAATAAGCCCCCCGCCCACAGACCCGGTAACCAACGGCCAGGGTTGTTGGGAAGAGGCCCTTGTCCTCATCAACATGGGGACAAGGAACTTCGTAGTGGGGGGCGCAGGGCAACCCCTGCCCCAATGCACCCACCCCCCCATGTTGAGGGTATGCGGCCTGGTACGGTTCAGGAGGGGGGCGCTCGCTCATCCTCACACCCTTTTTCTGACCGGCCAGGCTGCATGCTCGGATAAGGGTCTGGTATGGACTTTGGGGGGAGCCCATGCCGTTTTTTTTATCTGCGTGGAGTTCTTCCTAAAGATTCATAACAGACACAGTGCCTGGGATTGTCAGAGATCGAATTCGGATCCCTGTTCATTGAAGTTGGATGCATGTCGGACTTCAAGTCGCAGGGCAAAGTCGGATCCAAAGTAGTACGACTGTCGTGTTGTACCAGTGTGAACCCAGCCTTAAGCCTCGTACACACAACCGAGTTTCTCGTCGTTAAAAACCCATCGTATTTCTCGACGAGATTCTTGTCAAGCTTTCCTTGCATACACACTGTCAATTCCAAATCTCGTCATTGTTCTGCGCGGTCACGTCCAGCACGTACGACGGAAGTATAAATGGGAAGTTTGTTTCCAATGGCGCAACCCCTTGGGCTGCTTTTGCTGATCTCGTGTTACCGCGTGTGAAGTAAAAGTTTGGGAAGAGACGATTCGCGCTTTTCAGTCTTCGTGCTTTCAGTTTGTTTTCTGCGGTTCAGTTTGTGCTTGTGGGTTCGTATCTTGTTTTTCAGGGCGTGTAGGCAGGTCGTATCTGTTTTACAGTGCGTTCTTGCCCGTTCGTTTCTGAATTTCAGTTCGTTCTTCATAGGCCTTGCTGTTCTTAAGTGCGTTCTGTTTAGTACGTTCTGATCAGACGACCGTCTCCTAGCCATGTCACGGGTACGTTCTCGTCGTCGATTTCGTGCTGTGCGGGCGCTTGGTGTTGGTCTGCTTGTCTTGGACCAAGACAAGTCCATGAACGGGGTGAGGAGGAGTTCATGGACCAAGAATTGGTTGCTCCAGCGGGACCAATTCTGTCACATGCCTCTGCTGCGGGAGATCGCGGAGAATAATCCTGAGGACTACAGGAATTTTCTGACCCCGTTTTTCAGCATCTGTTGGCTTTGGTGTCCCCCTATATTACCAGGCAGGACACCGTTATGCGGGAAGCCATCAGTGCTGAGCAGAGGCTCATCGCCACGTTACGTTACCTGGCGACAAGGAGAAGTCTGCAGGACTAGAAGTTCACGACAGGCATCTCCCCCCAGGCTCTGGGCCTCATAATCCCAGACACCTGTTCTGCCATTATCCAAGTCCTGCAGGAGGACTATATTAGGGTAAGTTTTCTCCTTTAACATCACATTCTATGTATTTCATGTATGCTAATGTATTGTATTTCTTTCATCCTTCCCTAATTACCATGATTGTAATATTCTGAGAATGTCCCTTTGTCCTCATGCATGCTGTAAGCTTTTAAATGACCCTTTTTTGTCCTCCATGCATATTTCCCTTCACTAACCTCTCCAGTGGCGGCTGGTGCTCAAAATGTTTGGGGGGCCACCCAAAAAATTTAAAAGGAAAAAACATAAATTTCCGCGACTGTGCCTATTAAACGCCACCAGTTGTCCCCTCAAATGCAGCCAGTTTGTCCCCTCAAATGCAGCCAGTTCCCCCCCCAGCCCTGCACTTAGCTTCCTTTGGTCAGTGCCGTCCTTCTTCTCTCCTCGGTGTCTTCTCCCGCCCTCGATGTTGCATCAGCCAATCAGGTTACCGGTAAACAGACTCTGTGAACATGATTGGCAGAGGAGCCTGTCAGTGTTTAACCAAGGAACGTACCCCCCCTGCGTCCCCTGGTTAACTTTTTGGAAGCCAATTACAGCCCCCAGGCTGTAATCGGCAAGCCTATCAGAGCCAGCGGCTCTGATAGGCACTTCCCAAAAAAAACAGCCGCTGTTATTCAGATGGCCGCCGCTCAACAGGGGGCCATCCACCTGAATAGTGGGCGGCATTGACAATACATAGGTTAATGCAAGGCATAAACATATGTATTGTTCTGAGTGACGGGCGCAGGAGAGAGGGGGCAGCGCTCCTGCGCCCACTCTGGACGCACCGCCACTGCAATGCTATCCTGGGCCCAAACACACCTAGCCGAGTCCCTTCCCAATGTATTTCTGCAGCTCCATTGTAGTGCTTTACCCTCCCCCCCCCTAATCACCCCCTAAAATTTCTCTAAATGTTAGTTCTCCTTATTTTTGAGCATTCCCAAACTCATCTAGCCCCCCCCCAAATATTTTTAGAATGGACCATCATATGATACTTGAGCCTTCGATTTGAGTTTTTTAAAACACATTAAACGGAAACTTAGAATGATGTTGGGCTAGAATGTATTTTAGTATAATATGCTTGCAATGTTATGTGCAAAAGTACTAATATTTTTTTTCTTGTTTGACTCCACAGCTTCCTTCCACGCCACAGGAATGGCAGACTGTGGCATCGGAGTTTGCCACGCGGTGGGACTTCCCCAACTGCGGTGGAGCCATTTACGGGAAGCACGTCCGCATCGTGCCGCCACCCCGTTCTGGGTCCTACTTCTACAACTACAAGGGGTTTCATAGCATTGTGCTGATGGCGGTGGTTTGAGAAAGAACAAAATTAAAATATGGTTTAATCTGTATTTTGTTGTTATTTTTGCTGTCTCCTAGTTTGTCTTAGTGCATTTGTAGTGCCAAGTGTATTTTCCTTTAGTAAATACCAACCATTTCACTAGTAACACCAAAAATATACACAAATAAGGTTAGAGCGGATTTGAGAAAGAAGCTACACTTTGTTGTTGTTCAAACATTTTACTCTGTGCACATTCACACACATGGTAAATAGAACACTATGTTATTTTATTTTTTTGGCTGCCCAGAAACACGCCCTTTTTTTTGGTAAGAAAATACAAAACCATCAGTAGCATCCAACAAACTACAACATTGTATACCTCTCGGCAATATGAGACATTCAATTTCACAAAAAATGTCTCTATCTGCCCGTCATAATATGGGGTATTGGCACCCCTGACCAAGCCAAAATTTGAAGATGCACACAATTTAGAGTAATTTTAAAATGGGATTTTTGACTCCTGATCCCTATTGTCAACATGTGCTATCTTCCATCGGGTGTGATCAATAAACGTGTTTTGGGGGTGCAACCCCTTCTTCATTTCACCTACTTGAGATGCGAGGAAGAGGTTGCACCCCCAAAACCCGTACATGGATATCCCCTGATGGCAAATGGCACATGTTGACACACTCTGTGCATCTTCAAATTTTGGCTTGATTGATTGTCAAAAAGCAAAAAAAGGGGGAAGAACACTCAGAAAACAAAAATGGGGTGTTTGGTGCCTTATTCAATTCGCCCCAAAACATCGAGGATGTCCTTAAAGGTTTGATCCATCACAATAATTCTTTGCTTAATTCTGTCCAGTTCTGTACTACATTCCAAAACACTTGCTGTATGATTCGTAGGGCACTGTCAGCAGAGAAACGTGTACTTTCTTTCACCCCAAAATTTTCATCCCCTATAAAAAAATACAAAAGGTATTTTAACTCTGCAGGCCTGCATCTCTTACCTGAAGCTGTGGTGACAGATACTGACCTGTTGTGGTTACCAGTTCCACCACGTCATCCACTTCTCCTTCCTCCACCTCTTCAACTTCCTCAACATCCTCAGGTTGGGGTTCTTGGTGAGGTTGGGGTTGTTTAGAAGGTGTGGGGTTCCTGTGCTCCCTGGAGTGGTGTCCTCCCAGTCTTCTCTCCCCTATGAGAATCAAACAAAAGGTATACTTAGCACACAGATATTGTTGTAAAAATAAATGAACATGATACATTGCTTGGAAGTGGGGTACAAGTGTCTGTTTGGGAGGAATTTCAAGCTGAAGACATTATTATAAAAAAAAGATTCTTGACTATTCACCTTTGGCTGACAATTTTTACACATAGAGGCACCCCAAAAATGCACTGATGCATCTGTGTGGGGCACCCTAAAAATGTGGTTCTGGTGTCCCACACTATAGTGCTCAAGAGTCCAGATGTGGAAACAGCTGCTGAGTGTCCTCTCCTTTACACTGATTAAAGTTTGCATTTCATTCTCTTTCCAAACACATCATCTAGCCAACAATATACTAACATTTATGGAATAAAAACAGGCATCTCTCTAAATTATTGGAACCCTGTGAAATCGCAAAACATTGTATATAGTGGGCGAACAATGTGTCTGTAACAAACGATTACTGGGCCAAACCAAGTTTTAACGATGCTATTTTGTAAGGTACAATTGTAAAATGCAACAACATGGAGCAACATGCAAGTTCTGAAATACAATAATAGGAACGCAGGAAAAAAAGTACTTACTTTTTTCTAGCATTCTCTTAATGCTCCTTAACTGCTCTGGCTCCCTCAGTTTGAGGTCAGACCACCTCTTTCTGAGCTGCTCCTTTGATCGTTTCACCCCGAAATCAGATTTACAGGAGGTTAGACTGTGTGACTGACATTACTTTTTTTGTCTTGTTTTTTGTCTTTCAGAACCAAAATGAATGCTTTCATCAGCGATAGGGAATTCCTGGCTGAATTTACAGACCGGGTAAGGGAGCTGGCCGCTCTGTGGGAGACCAAAAACCCCATTCACAGGAAGAAAGGTGTAAGGAAAGCAGTGCTGGAGACCCTGCTCCCATTTGTGCAGACCAAGGTACCCACAGCAACCACAAAACAGGTGGACAGTAAAATTGGGAGCTTGAGAGGCACATACAGGACTGAGCGCTTTAGGGTCCTGGCTTCTCAGAGGTCAGGAGCAGCAGCAGCTGATGTATATGTCCCGAATTTGTGGTACTATAGCAGGATGTCCTTTCTGAACGACCACCTTGATGCAAGGCCATCACTGTCCAGTCTTCCCCCCAGTCTTCCCTGCAGCCAACCTGAGCCTTCTCTGGAGCAAGAGGATGCAGCCATCCTGGAAGAACCTGATTTGGACATCTGGAGCCAGGTATAGTATTTTCTCAAAATGTATTGTGAGAAAATGAATGCATGAAAAATAAGATAATATGTAAATCCCCCCAAAAATTGGGAGCAAAAAGTGATCTCGATATCAATAGACAGTAGTGGGCCCAAAATTGGCAGAGAAGAATGAAATCTGATGGGGTCATAATAATAGTCTTTTCTATTGATTTACATTCAATTTGCAACAGTCATGAGCTATAATTTGTGTGAAAATGATGAACCACAAACTAAAACTATGTCCCTTTTTCATACACCGGATGACATCAGCCAGCAGGAGGGTCTGGAAAGTGTCAGGCAGGAGGAGGCAGGGCCCACTGTGAGCCAGGAGGAGGCAGGTCCCACTGTGAGCCAGGAGGTGGCAGGGCCCAGTGGCACACAGGAGATGGCAGGGCCCAGTGGCACACAGGAGGTGGCTGGGCCAAGTAGCAGGACAAGATCGCAGGTGCCTCCCATCTGCCTTCCTAAAAGATCCAGGAGGGACAGGAGCACAAGCGAGGCAGCAATGGCCCTTGTTAGAGAGGCACATGCCACCCTCCAGGAGCCCACATCCCCTGAAGAGGCCATTGCCGGCCTAGTTGAGGCCAAGTTCAAGGTGATGAGCATGGAGCAACGCCTCCTATGCAAGCCCCTGCTGATCACCTTGCTGAACAAGGGGGTGATGGAGAGATTTACCCCCAATACGGCCATATGTGAGGTCGCCCAGCTTTCCCAACCTCAACCTCCTCCTCCTCCTCCACCTTCTTCTTCTCCTCCACCTCCTTCTCCTCCTCCTGACACGAGTACACCTCCAGTGGCACAGGCTCCAGCCACACATAGAAGGAAGGCTGCAGGGAAGGCTGTCAAGAAGACCAGGAAGTGATGGCCTTGCTTCATTGTGGTCTGACAGAAGGCAGCCTGTTGTAGTACCACAGACTTGGGACATGTATATCACCTGCTGCTGTTCCTGACCTCTGGGAGTCCAGCATCAGATTGTGCTCACAACTGTTGTGCTTCTCAAGCTCCCAATTGTATTGGCCACACAGGGTTGATGTGTGCTCTGGGGTCCCATGGATGCACAAATGGCAGCAGGTTCTCCAGCGCTGCCTTCTATTTATTTTGTTATAGACCAGAATAAATGTTTTTCTTTTTTACAGTTAATACTTGGCTATGTGTTTTTATAATAATTATAAATTTAGCATTGGAGTAGGCAGATACATTTTAACAAATAAAATAAAAGGGACAGATAACACAAAAAAATCTCCTTGAAGGTCTAAAAAAAACAAAAAAAAATAAAATAAGGGGTAAACTTGACACAACAAAAATAATAAATAAAATCATGGAGATCACTATAAAATAAAGAAGCATTTAAAATGAAGATCTGTATTCAAAATTAAAATAATATAATTATTAAGGAGATCTTGCTCGATATAATACAGCTAAATATTCATGAGATCAGCATGAAAAAGGTTTAAAATAGTTAGTCAGAACTCTGTGTGAATATCAGCAGCAAAAGCAGTCCTCGTTTTCATTATTGTAACATTCTAAAGAAGATTTAAATGCGCAACATTTAAAATGATGCAATAATTTACAGCAGGACGAATGTGCTATTTCCATTACGAAGGCTTGTTTTACCAGAAGAAGCGCTCCCGTCTCATACTTGATTTTGAGCATACGCGCTTTTTGAAGACTCGGAAAAGCATACACACAAACGTTTTTCTCGTCGCAAAACAGGCCGACGAGAAACACGACGAGAAAAACGAGAATCCGGATGAGAAAAAAGTGAGCATGTTCTCTATTTTTCTCGGCAGTTTTCTCGACGAAAAACCATACACACGAACGGTTTTCACGACAAGAAAGCTCTCTTGGCAGTTTTCTTGTCGTTTTTGGACGAGAAACTCGGTCGTGTGTACGAGGCTTCAAACTCACTTCAGATGAGTTTCCTCATTATTTGAAGGGTATCTCACTCCACAGAGACTGAATTTACTTGCCACTCCAAAACCCCTAATTCATTGCCATGACCTAGTCCTGAGCACCCTTGAGCCCTTCCCATATGTTAGTTCTGTTACTATACAACGCGGGGGACCTCAGCAACAAAGTGTGCAGTCTGGGAAGCATTGCAAACCTATTTATGTGGTCCCCTTTTTAAACAGGACAGCCCTATAAAATCTGCCACCAGGAGGTGAAGCAATCTGGTAGTGCTGTCTAAGAGGCAGAGGCATCCCACCCCTAGCAACCACACTGGCTCACTGAAACTACAAAAATTTCTGTCAAAAACACTGAAGCCTAGTACACACGGCCGAGAATCTCGTCGTAAAAAAAAAACAGTTGTCTTTCTCGACTTGATTCTTGTCAAGCTTGACGGGATTCTTGTCAAGCTTTTCTTGCATACACACTGTCAATTCCAAATCTCGTCGTTGTAAAGCGCAGATGACGTACAACACGTACGACGGCAGTATAAATGGGAAGTTCGTTTCCAATGGTGCAACCCCTTGGGCTGCTTTTGCTGATCTTGTGTTACCGCGTGTTAGTAAAAGTTTGGGGAGAGACGATTCACGCTTTTCAGTCTTCGTGCTTTCAGTTCGTTTTCTGCGGTTCAGTTTGTGCTTGTGGGGTTGTATCTTGTCTTTCAGGGCCTGTAGTCAGGTCGTATCTGTTTTATAGTGCGTTCTTGTCCGCTCGTTTCTGATTTTCAGGTCGTTCTTCATAGGCCTTGCTGTTCTTAAGTGCGTTCTGTTTAGCACTTTCTGATCAGACGACCGTCTTCTAGCCATGTTACGTTCTCGTCATAGATTTCATGCTGTGCAGGCGCTTGGTGTTTGTCTGCTTGTCTTGGACCAAGACCAGTCCATGAACAGCGTGAGGAGGAGTTCATGGACCAAGAATTGGTTGCTCCTGCGGGACCAATTCTGTCACATGCCTCTGCTGCGGGAGATCCAGGAGAATAATCCTGATGACTACAGTAATTTTCTTAGGATGTCTGACCCCGTTTTTCAGCATCTGTTGGCTTTGGTGTCCCCCTATATCACCAGGCAGGACACCGTTATGCGGGAAGCCATCACTGATGAGCAGAGGCTCATCACCACGTTGCGATACCTGGTGACTGGGAGAAGTCTGCAGGACCTGAAGTTCACGACAGGCATCTCCCCCCAGGCTCTGGTACTCATTATCCCAGACACCTGTTCTGCCATCATCCAAGACCTGCAGAAGGACTATATTAAGGTAAGTTTTCTCCTTTAACATCACATTCTATGTATTTAATGTATGCTAATGTATTGTATTTCTTTCATCCTTCTCTAATTACCATGATTGTAATATGCTGTGAATGTCCCCTTTGTCCTCATGAATGATGTAAGCTTTTAATGCCCCTTTTTTGGCCTACATGCATATTTCCCTTCACTAACCTCTCTAGCATGCTATCCTGGGCCCAAATAGCCTAGTCACTTACCAATGTATTTTGTCAGCTCCATTGTAGTGCTTTACCCTCCCCCCCACAACACCCCCTAAAATGTCTACAAATGTAGATTTTCACTTAAAATTTGTTAAAAAAATTTTTTTGGTGTTCCCAAACTCATCTTACTCCCCAATTGTTTTTACAATGGCCGATTAGAGGGGGTGATTAATCTGATAATTGGTCCTTCTATTTTTGTATTTAAAATTAAAATAAAAGTTCTAATGATTTTGGCCAAGAATGTATTTTTGTGTAATCTGCTTGCAATGTTATGTGCAAAAGTCCTAATATTTGTTTATCTCATTTGACTCCACAGCTTCCTTCCATGCCACAGGAATGACAGACTGTGGCATCCCATTTTGCCACGTGGTGGGACTTCCCCAACTGCGGAGGGGCAATAGATGGGAAGCACGTCCGCATCGTGTCACCACCCCGGTCTGGGTCATATTTCTTCAACTACAAGGGGTTTCATAGCATCGTGCTGATGGCGGTGGTGTCAGCACAGTATGATTTCCTCTATGTTGGTGTGGGGAAGAATGGCCGGATGTCCGATGGGGGAGCCTTCGCCCAGACTGAGTTTGCCCTCCATCTGCAGAGTGACGACCTTGAATTGCCACCGGATGCAGGGAATGTGGAAGGACTCCCCTTTGTGTTTTTGGCTGATGAAGCCTTTGGACAGGGACCGCATCTCATGAGGCCATTTCCCCAGAAGACCCTGACCCCGGAGAGGAGGGTATTCAACTACCGGCTGGCCAGGGCCCAAAGAGTTGTGGAGAATGCCTTCAGGATAATGGCCAGCCGGTTCCGTCTTTTTATGACATCGATCAACTTGGTGGAGTACAAAATGAACTATATAGTATTCTGTTGCTGCGTGCTGCACAATTATTTGCGCATAAAATCCCCAAATTATATGGCCACAATTGGGCCTGAGGCTGGACTTTCGGGGAACAATATTTTGCCGGGGCTTGAATCTGGCCATCCTGGCTTTCCCCCCAAAACGCCCGTGAGGTTCGGCAATAATATGTCGAGTATTTTACAGGTAGGGGGGCCATTCCTATGCCAGGCAATGCATAAAACCTTTTTGCAACCCAAAAATAAAATTCTGCTTTAATCAGATTTTTGGATGTATTGCTTGTGTTTCTTTTAGCTGTCTCCTAGTTTTTCCTAGTGCACTTGTAGTGCCAAGTGTATTTTCCTTTAGTAAATACCAACCATTTCACTGGTAACACCAAAAATACACACAAAAAAGGTAATAGCGGATTTGATAAAGAAGCCACACTTTGTTGTTGCTCAAAATTTTTACTCTGTGCACATTCACACATGGTAAATAAAAATTTTTGGGTGTTATAAAATATTTTTTTTTTTGGTGGCCATAAACAGGCCAGTTTTTTTTTTTGGTAATAAAATACAAAACTCGCATTACCATACAACAAAATACAACATTGTAAACCTCTAGGCAATATCAGACATTTTCGGTTTTGTAAAATGTCTCTATCTGTCCTTCATAATATGGGGTGTTGTCATCCCTGAACAAGCCAAAATTTAAGATGCACACAAATTTTAGGGATTTTAAAAAGGGGTATTTCCCTCCTGATCCCTATTGTCAACATGTGCTATCTGCCATCATGGGGGATCAATGGACGTGTTTTGGGGGTGCAACCCCTTCTTCCTTTCACCTACTTGAGATGTGAGGATGGGGTTGCACCCACAAAACCCGTACATGGATATCCCCTGATGGCAGATAGCACATGTTGACACACTGGGGCTGATTTACTAATAACAGTGCGCTGCGCTGGTTCTAACCTTAATTGGTGCGCCGGATAACTCCTTCACTTGGCGCAGGAACCAGCAGCGCACAGCGGCGCACTGTTATAGTAAATACAAATATCAGCGGCGCTCTATTGAAAATGAATGGTTCCCTATGGGAGCCCATTGATTTGAATAGAGGTCGCCCGGGAAGTCGGATAAAGCGGATCCGACTCGCGGGGCGACTCGTGTGCCGGCTGACACAGGGACAGCACGACTTTGCGAGACAACTTGGACACGACCTGAGCGTGAAGCAACCACTCAAGTCGTGTCCTAGAGGCGACTAGCTGGCCGAGAATGTCTCCAGCGCGATGGCATTGCGCTGGTTCTCGGCAGCCTCGCTGTCCCGTGTTTGGTATGAATCATGAAGGGGAACTCCAGGCCGAATTTTAATGAAAAAACCGGCAAAGGTTCCCCTTCAGGAGCATACCAGGCCCTTAGGTCTGGTATGGATTTTAAGGGGAACCCCTAAGCCAAAAAAACGGCGTGGGGGTTCACCCAAGATCCATACCAGGCCCTTAGGTCTGGTATGGATTTAAAGGGAAACCCCATAGCCGAAAAAACGGCGTGGGGATCCCCCCCAAAATCCATACCAGACCCTTATCCAAGCACGCAACCTGGCAGGCTGCAGGGGAAAAGGGGGGGATGAGAGCGGCCCCCCTCCCTCCTGAACCGTACCAGGCCACATGCCCTCAACATGGGGGAGTGGGTGCTTTGGGGCAGGGGGGCGACCTGCACCCCCCACCCCAAAGCACCCTGCCCCCATGTTGATGGGGACAAGAGCCTCTTCCCGACAACCCTGGCCGTTGGTTGTCGGGGTCTGCGGGCGGCGGGCTTTTCGGAATTCGGGAGCCCCCTTTAATAAGGGGGCCCCCAGATCCCGGCCTCCCACCCTATGTGAATGAGCATGGGGTACATCGTACCCCTACCCATTCACCTGGTGGCAAAAAAAGTTAATAAAAAACACAACACAGGTTTTTTAATTAATTTATTAGGCAGCTGCGGGGGTCTTCCTGCCGGGCGCCCCGCTATCTTCTTCCAGCTCTTTTGCTAGCGGGGTCCCGGGCTTCGTCGTCGCCTTCTTCCAACTTCGGGGTCTCTTGTTCTGTTCTCCGGTGTCGTCTCTGCGCTCTCCGGTTCTTCTCCCGCTCTCCGGTGCCTTCTCCACGATCTCCGGGTGGCCACATGCTCCCATGACGTCACAGTCACATGCTCCGGAGCTTGTGACTGTGACGTCATGAGCGGCCTATATAAATCGGAGCGCACCGCACACCCAGCATTACAGCGGGAGGAAGCGACGTGTCAACATCGAAGAGGAGAAGAGGGAAGAAGGCGACGGAGAAGACCGGGCCCTGCTAGCAAAAGAGCTGGAAGAAGATAGCGGAGGCCCGGCAGAAGGAAGAAAGAATCGGAGAGCGAGAGAAGAAGAGGGAAGAAGGCGCCGGAGAAGACCGAGCCCCGCTAGCAAAAGAGCTGGAAGAAGATAGCGGAGGCCCGGCAGAAGGAAGAAAGAACCGGAGAGCGCGGAGACGACACCGGAGACCCCCGAAGTCGGAAGAAGACCCCCGGAGCTGTGTAATAAATTACTTTAAAAACCCGTGTAGTGTTTTTTTATTGACATTTCTTTCCACCAGGTGAATGGGTAGGGGTACGACGTACCCCATACTCATTCACATAGGGTGGTGGGCGGGGATCTGGGGGCCCCCTTATTAAAGGGGGCTCCCGGATTCCGATAAGCCCCGCCCGCAGACCCTGACAACCAACGGCCAGGGTTGTCGGGAAGAGGCCCTGTCCTCATCAACATGGGGGCAGGGTGCTTTGGGGTGGGGGGGCCGCAGGTCGCCCCCCTGCCCCAAAGCACATAACCCCCCATGTTGAGGGCATGTGGCCTGGTACGGTTCGGGAGGGGGGCCACTCTCTCGTCCCCCCTCTTTTCCTGCGGCCTGCCAGGTTGCGTGCTCGGATAAGGGTCTGGTTTGAATTTTGGGGGGACCCCCACGCCGTATTTTCGGCGTAGGGGTTCCCCTTAAAATCCATACCAGACCAAAGGGCCTGGTATGCTCCTGGAGGGGAACCCATGCCAGTTTTTTTATTTAAAATTTGGCGTGGAGTTCCCCCTCAAGATCAGCAGAGCACAAGTCGCATGCCAAAGTCGGATCATGCAAGACTGCGGTCCGACTTTGATCCGACTTCAATGATAGTCAATGAGCTGAAGTCGGATCAAAGTCGGACCAAAGTAGTACAGGGAGCATTTTCAAAGTCGGACCGACATGTGTCGGACCAGTTAAGACGTCTCCCATAGGGAAACATTGATTTTCACACGTCATGCGACATGAGCTCCCAATGTCGGAGCGTTTGTCGCCCCAGTGGGAACCCGGCCTCAAAGAAGGACAGGGAGAATGTGCCAATCAGTCTCAACTGCTTACATGTGTGCTGAGAAGGAACATAGTCTGTGCTGCTGCTGAAGTGGAAGTAATGTCTTGGATGTGATGCCCTGTAGAGTAATGTTCTGGATGTTGATGCCCTGTGGCTAAAACACCCCCTACTTGCTCTGCCCCTTGCTCACTCTTCCCATTCATTATCATGCTAGCCCTGGTCACTGATAAAATCAGCAGGGCTGATTGTAATTTTGACAGCTATTACAGTTGTCTATTTCAGGAGTACAAATTGCATGGTATTGCTTACAGTATGTTGGTGACATTGTTGGAACTTGTTGGCCTGTTCAGTGAGTGTTGACCTGACTGCTTATAATCTGTACAGGACAGGTGACAACACAGGGCATTTGGGAGATTGCCCCTCCATACCATAAAATGCCTCAACAAGGACCTTCATGGCAGGATCACCATGTATTTAATGATAGTAGACATGCGTACAAAATGTTATTTTGGGTAAACCAGATGAGGTTTAGAACCTTACTGTTTTTTTCTTTATTGCCTTGCCATGCAGGAAGTAAAAATAAATATTTATAATGTGAATGAGAGGTGGTTAGAGCATTTGTGCACTGAGAATTTCTATCAATTCCTGTTAAAGATGTCCATTTATCAAGCTGAGATCAGCGGCAATCCCGAGTCTCGCTGCTGATCTCAGGTCATTAGCAGTTTATGAAACTGAAGCCTCGTACACACGACCGAGTTTCTCGTCCAAAACCGGCAAGAAAAGTGCCGCGTGAGCTTTTTTGGCGAGAAAACCGTTCGTGTGTATGGTTTTACGCCGAGAAAATTGCCGTGAATCTCGACGAGAAAATAGAGAACCTGCTCTCTATTTTCTCGTCAGGATTCCAGATTTCCTCGTCGTGTTTCTCGTCGGCCTGTTTTGTGACGAGAAAATGGTTCGTGTGTATGCTTTTACGACTCTTCCAAAAGCGCGCATGCTCACAAGCAACTATGAGACGGGAGCGCATCTTCTGGTAAAACAAGCCTTCGTAATGGAGATAGCACATTCGTCACGCTCCAAATTTTTGCATCGTTTAAATGTTGGGCATTGAAATCTTCGTTAGAATGTTACATTAATCCAAACGAATGAACTTCTTTTGCTGCTGATATTCACACAGAGTTATGACTATCTTTTTTTAACCATTTTCATGCTGCTCTTAAGAAGATTTATGTGTATTATATCGTGCAAGTTTTTAGGAATATTTAAAACTTTGATATTTTTCAAACTGATGTTAATTGTAATTTTGCAATGTTTTGGTAGTGATCTCCCATTGAATCTTTTAATATATATTATTAAAATTTTACACCCTTTTTTGGGAAATACGATTTTGTTATTTTTTTGGGGGGTTGGTATCTGTCCCTTTTTTTGTCAGTCAAATGTATCTGCTTACTCCAAAGCTAGATTTTACATTTTTACAAATACACATAGTCAAGTATGAACTTAAAGAAAAATAACATTTATTCATGTTTGAACTAAAATAAAGAGAAGGCAGCGCTGGAGAAGCTGCTGCCATTTGTGCATCCCAGGGACCCCAGAGCACACAGCAACCCTGTGTGGACACTAAAATTCGGAGCTTGAGAAGGCCAACATTTCTGAACACAATCTGATGCTGGCCTCCCAGAGGTCAGGAACAGCAGCAGGTGATATATATGTCCCAAGTGTGTGGTACTACAACAGGCTGCCTTCTGTCCGACCACAATGAAGCAAGGCCATCACTTCCTCGTCTTCCTGGCAACCTTCCCTGCAACCTTTCCTGAAGCCTTACCTGCAGCCTTCCTTCTTCGTTTGGCTGGAGACTGGGCCACTGGAGGGGTACTCCTGTCAGGAGGAGGAGGAGGAGGAGGTGGAGGAGAAGGGGGTGGCGCAGAAGAACAAGGTGGAGGTGGAGGAGAATGGG
Source organism: Rana muscosa (assembly GCA_029206835.1). NCBI lineage: Eukaryota > Metazoa > Chordata > Amphibia > Anura > Ranidae > Rana > Rana muscosa. The sequence continues at coordinate 347,450,714 of CM055116.1, read as the reverse complement.
GTGGGGTGGAAGAACAAGGTGGAGGTGGAGGAGAAGGGGGTGGAGCAGAAGAAGAATGTGGAGGTGGAGGAGGAGGTTGAGGTTGGGACAGGTGTGCCACCTCACAAATGGCGGTATTGGGGGTAATTTTTCCCATCACCCCCTTGTTGAGCAAGGTGATGAGCAGGGGCTTGCATAGGAGGCGTTGCTCCATGCTCATCACCTTGAACTTTGCCTCCACTAGGCCGTCAATGGCCTCTTCAGGGGATGTGGGCTCTTTGAGGGTGGCATGGGCCTCTTTAATAAGGGCCATTGCTGCCTCACTGGTGGTCCTGTCCCTCCTGCCTCTTTTGGGTAGCCGGATGGGAGGCACCTGGGATCTGGTGCTTCTCCTTTGCCCTGCCACCTCCTGGCTGCCACTGGGCCCTGCCACCTCCTGGATGCCACTGGGCCCTGCCACCTCCTGGCTGCCACTGGGCCCTGCCTCCTCCTGGCTGCCACTGGGCCCTTCCTCCTCCTGCCTGACAGTTTCCAGACCCTCCTCCTGGCTGATTTCATCCTGTGTATGAAAAAGCGACATAGTTTAATATGTTGGTTTAATCTTTGCAGCAAACTTTATAAACATGATTGAAGCAATTAGAATGTAAATCCAGAAATCATTTTTTCTAATTTACACCTACATCAGATTGACTATTTAGCACCCAATTAAGTGCAGACTAATGTCTCGAGATCTTGATTTCACTTGTGGAAGCCAAAATATTGTATGTTTCTCATCTTGACATATTTGGCAAACATTAATTTTATCACAATGCAATTTCATTTAATACTATACCTGGCTCCAGATGGCCAAATCAGGATCATCCAGGATGGCTGCCTCCGCTTGCTCCAGAGAAGGCTCAGGTTGGCTGCAGGGAAGTCTGGGGGGAAGAGTGGAGAGTGATGGCCTTGCCTCAATGTGGTCATCCAGGAAGGACATCCTGCTGTAGAACCACAAAATCGGGACATAAACATCATCTGCTGCTGTTCCTGACCTCTGAAAAGCCAGGACCTTAGAGCGTTCAGTCCTGTAGGTGCCTCTCAAGCTCCCAATTTTAGTGTCCACTTGTTTTGCTGTGGCTGTGGGCACCTTGGTCTGCACAAATGGGAGCAGCTTCTCCAGTGCTGCTTTTCTCACCCCTCTTTTTTTGTGGATGGGGTTTTTCATCTCCCACAGAGCCGGCAGCTCCCTTACCCGGTCAATAAATTCCGCCAGGGACTCTTTGTCGCTAATAAAGACATTCATATTGTATCTGCAAGTTAAATAAATAATATATAACTAATGTGAGGCAAACAGTCTAACCTCCTTAACATCGTAGTCACCATATATATATCCTACAACATTCTCAAGACAGTATAGGCCAACAATTTGGCACAGTCTCAAAATCACATACCTTCGTTCGCACGTCCGTCACTTGAACTCCTCTCTCCGCACACCGAACGTACTATAGTCACATGTGTGTTTGCTATATACACACCACGCATGCGTTAAAATACAAACACGTCGCTCCGCACACGTCGCCCGCCCATGACATTCTAACTAACATCTTTTCCCCGCCCCTTCTCTTTCGGCGCGCAGACAGATATGGCGGAGTTACAGCAGGTGTCTGATAATTCCGCAACTAACGAGGAGGAGACAAGCCCGGAGACCGAGGAAATGTCACGATCAAGGAGGAGATTCAAGGCATTGAATATGTCTTTTGCCGAGATGGCGGAGATGGTGGACATCTTGCTCAAGTCTGATTATGACGCAAAGCATGGGCCGTATAGCAAACCAAATAGAAGGAAGGCCAAAATCCTCACTAAAGTCGTGAAGAGTCTGAAGATGAATTTCGGGGTGAAACGCTCAAATGAGCAGCTCAGAAAGAGGTGGTCAGACCTCAAACTGAGGGAGCCAGAGCAGGTAAGGAGCATTAAGAGAATGCTCGCAAAAAGTAAGTAAAATGTACACTTTTATGCTATTAATCCTTTTCTAAACTGACATGTTGCTGGTTTAGTTTTTTTTTCTTATTGGACTCCCTTCCAAAATGTAATATTTTGAACTTGGTTGGCCACAGTAATCGTTCGTTACATTACAGACACTTCGTTCGGCCACTATCCGCTGTTTTGGCTTATTTTACAGCCACAAAAGTAATTAGACATCTGCCATTTTTTAGGAAATTTGGGGCACCAAGTTTTAGGCTAGATGATGTGTTTGTAAAGAGAATGAAATGCAAACTGTAAACTGTAAAGGAGAGGACACTCAGCAGCTGCTTCCACATCTGTACTTTGGAGCACTATAGTGTGGGCCACCAGACCCGCCTTTTTTGGGTGTCCCACACAGGTGCATCAGAGAATTTTGGTGTTGCCTACATGTCTAAAAAATGACAGACAAAGGTGAATACTAAGCATATTCTTGGTCAGAAATAATGCATTCATCTTTAACTTCCGCCCAAACACACACTTGTACCCCACTTCCAAGCAATTTAGCCTGTTGTTTTTTAGACATAGAGAATTTCTGTGTGATAACTCTACCTTTTGTTTGATTCTCATAGGGGAGAGAAGACTGGGAGGAGGACACTCCAGGGAGCACAGGAACCCCACAGCTTCACAACAACCCCAAACTCCAAAAGACCCACAACCTAAAGATGTGGAGGAAGTTGAGGTGGAGGAAGGAGAAGTGCAGGAAGGAGAGGTGGATGACGTTGTGGAACTGGTCACCACAACAGGTCAGTATCTGTCACCACAGCTTCAGGTAAGAGAGGTAGGCCTGCAGAGTTATAATACCTTTTTATTTTGTTTTTAGGGGATGTGAATGTTGGGGTGAAGGATAGTACAGGTTTCTCTGCTGACAGTGCCCTCCGCCTCATCCAGCAAGTGATGGAATGTAGCACGGAACTGGACAAAATTAAAGAAAGAATTCATGTGATGGATCAAACATTTAAAGACATTCTCGATGTTTTGGGGAGAATTCAATAAGGCATCCCAACCCCCTTTTTTTCATGTTTCTTCTTCAACTTTTAAAAAACTTTTTGACAATCAAACCAGCCAAAACTTGAATCTTCACACAGTGTGTCAACATGTGCTATCTGCCATCAGGGGATATCCATGTACGTCTTTTGGGGGTGCAACCCCTTCCTCGTATCTAAAGTAGGTGAACTGAGGAAGGGGTTGCACCCCCAAAACACATCCATTGATCACCCCTGATGGCAGATAGCACATGTTGACAATAGGGATCAGGAGTCTAAAATCCCTATAGGAAAATAATCCCAATTGTGTGCATATTCAGTTTTTGGCTGGGCAAGGGGTGGCAGGACCCCATATTAGGACGGGCACATAGAGACATATAGTTTGTGTAAGTGAATGTCTCAGATTGCTCCGAGGTATCCAATTTTGTAATTTTTGGAATGCAACTGTTGTTTTTGTATTTTCCTAAGAAAACAATTGCCGGTTTGTGGCCAGGCAAACAAAAAATGTAAACTAAAAAAAAAAAAAGTGTGTGAATTTGCACATAGTAAAATATTTGAACACAAACAACGTGTAGCTTCTTTTTCTAATATGCTCTAACCTTATTTGGTACATTTTTAAAGGTTACATAGTGAAATGGTTGGTATTTACTAAAGGAAAATACACTTGGCACTACAAATGCACTAAGACAAACTAGGAGACAGGAAACCAACAAAAGTTAGAAGTTTAATCAAGATTTTTATTTGGATCGTTAGACAGGAATCTTTAGACATAGCCTGGCATAGGAATTGCCCCCCTACCCGTGAAATAGTCCATGTATTTGTCCCGAACCTCATGGGCATTTTGGGGGGTCAAGCCAGCACGGGCAGATTCCAGGCCCGGCAGGGGATTATCAGGGGAAAGTCCAGCCTCAGGCAAAACTGAGGCCATATAGGAATTAGATTTGCGGCAAAGAAAATTGTGTAGCACACAGCAGCATAATACTACATAGTTTATTTTGTAGTCCGCCAAGTGTATTGAAGTCCTAAAAAGGCGGAACCGGCTGGCCATTATGCCAAAGGCATTTTCAATGACTCTTCGGCCCCTGGCCAGCCGGTAATTGAACACCCTCTTCTCTGGGGTCAGGGTCCTCTGAGGAAATGGCCTCATAAGATGTGGTCCGAGCCCGAAGGCTTCATCAGCCAAAAAAACAAAGGGGAGTCCTTCAATATTCCCTGCATCCGGTGGCAATGCAAGGTCGTCACTCTGGAGACGGAGGGCAAACTCCGTCTGGATGAAGGATCCCCCATCGGACATCCGGCCATTCTTCCCTACATCAACATAGAGGAATTCATACCGTGCTGACACCACCGCCATCAGCACAATGCTATGAAACCCCTTGTAATTGAAGTAGTAGGACCCAGAACTGGGTGGCGGCACGATGTGGACGTGCTTCCCGTCAATAGCACCACCGCAGTTGGGGAAGTCCCACCGCGTGGCAAACTCCGATGCCACAGTCTGCTATTCCTGTGGCGTGGAAGGAAGCTGTGGAGTCAAACAAGATGAAAAAATATTAGAATACACAAATCAAACATTACAAGTATATTCTAAGAAAATACATTAGAGGCCAACATCAAGCAAAGTCTACGTTTATTAAGGTCGCCCCCCTGCCCCAAAGCACATAACCCCCCATGTTGAGGGCATGCGGCCTGGTACGGTTCGGGAGGGGGGCCGCTCTCTCGTCCCCCCCTCTTTTCCTGCGGCCTGCCAGGTTGCGTGCTCGGATAAGGGTCTGGTTTGAATTTTGGGGGGACCCCCATGCCGTATTTTCGGCGTAGGGGTTCCCCTTAAAATCCATACCAGACCGAAGGGCCTGGTATGCTCCTGGAGGGGAACCCATGCCAGTTTTTTTATTTAAAATTTGGCGTGGAGTTCCCCCTCAAGATCAGCAGAGCACAAGTCGCATGCCAAAGTCGGATCATGCAAGACTGCGGTCCGACTTTGATCCGACTTCAATGATAGTCAATGAGCTGAAGTCGGATCAAAGTCGGACCAAAGTAGTACAGGGAGCATTTTCAAAGTCGGACCGACATTTGTCGGACCAGTTAAGACGTCTCCCATAGGGAAACATTGATTTTCACACGTCATGCGACATGAGCTCCCAATGTCGGAGCGTTTGTTGCCCCAGTGGGAACCCGGCCTCAAAGAAGGACAGGGAGAATGTGCCAATCAGTCTCAACTGCTTACATGTGTGCTGAGAAGGAACATAGTCTGTGCTGCTGCTGAAGTGGAAGTAATGTCTTGGATGTGATGCCCTGTAGAGTAATGTTCTGGATGTTGATGCCCTGTGGCTAAAACACCCCCTACTTGCTCTGCCCCTTGCTCACTCTTCCCATTCATTATCATGCTAGCCCTGGTCACTGATAAAATCAGCAGGGCTGATTGTAATTTTGACAGCTATTACAGTTGTCTATTTCAGGAGTACAAATTGCATGGTATTGCTTACAGTATGTTGGTGACATTGTTGGAACTTGTTGGCCTGTTCAGTAAGTGTTGACCTGACTGCTTATAATCTGTACAGGACAGGTGACAACACAGGGCATTTGGGAGATTACCCCTCCATACCATAAAATGCCTCAACAAGGACCTTCATGGCAGGATCACCATGTATTTAATGATAGTAGACATGCGTACAAAATGTTATTTTGGGTAAACCAGATGAGGTTTAGAACCTTACTGTTTTTTTCTTTATTGCCTTGCCATGCAGGAAGTAAAAATAAATATTTATAATGTGAATGAGAGGTGGTTAGAGCATTTGTGCACTGAGAATTTCTATCTATTCCTGTTAAAGATGTCCATTTATCAAGCTGAGATCAGCGGCGATCCCGAGTCTCGCTGCTGATCTCAGGTCATTAGCAGTTTATGAAACTGAAGCCTCGTACACACGACCGAGTTTCTCGTCCAAAACCGGCAAGAAAAGTGCCGCGTGAGCTTTTTTGTCGAGAAAACCGTTCGTGTGTATGGTTTTACGACGAGAAAATTGCAGTGAATCTCGACGAGAAAATAGAGAACCTGCTCTCTATTTTCTCGTCAGGATTCCAGATTTCCTCGTCGTGTTTCTCGTCGGCCTGTTTTGTGACGAGAAAATGGTTCGTGTGTATGCTTTTACGACTCTTCCAAAAGCGCGCATGCTCACAAGCAACTATGAGACGGGAGCGCATCTTCTGGTAAAACAAGCCTTCGTAATGGAGATAGCACATTCGTCACGCTCCAAATTTTTGCATCGTTTAAATGTTGGGCATTGAAATCTTCGTTAGAATGTTACATTAATCCAAACGAATGAACTTCTTTTGCTGCTGATATTCACACAGAGTTATGACGATCTTTTTTTAACCTTTTTCATGCTGCTCTTAAGAAGATTTATGTGTATTATATCGTGCAAGTTTTTAGGAATATTTAAAACTTTGATATTTTTCAAACTGATGTTAATTGTAATTTCGCAATGTTTTGGTAGTGATCTCCCATTGAATCTTTTAATATATATTATTAAAATTTTACACCCTTTTTTGGGAAATACGATTTTGTTATTTATTTGGGGGGTTGGTATCTGTCCCTTTTTTTGTCAGTCAAATGTATCTGCTTACTCCAAAGCTAGATTTTACATTTTTACAAATACACATAGTCAAGTATGAACTTAAAGAAAAATAACATTTATTCATGTTTGAACTAAAATAAAGAGAAGGCAGCGCTGGAGAAGCTGCTGCCATTTGTGCATCCCAGGGACCCCAGAGCACACAGCAACCCTGTGTGGACACTAAAATTCGGAGCTTGAGAAGGCCAACATTTCTGAACACAATCTGATGCTGGCCTCCCAGAGGTCAGGAACAGCAGCAGGTGATATATATGTACCAAGTGTGTGGTACTACAACAGGCTGCCTTCTGTCCGACCACAATGAAGCAAGGCCATCACTTCCTCGTCTTCCTGGCAACCTTCCCTGCAACCTTTCCTGAAGCCTTCCCTGCAGCCTTCCTTCTTCGTTTGGCTGGAGGCTGGGCCACTGGAGGGGTACTCCTGTCAGGAGGAGGAGGAGGTGGAGGAGAAGGGGGTGGCGCAGAAGAACAAGGTGGAGGTGGAGGAGAAGGGGGTGGGGCGGAAGAACAAGGTGGAGGTGGAGGAGAAGGGGGTGGAGCAGAAGAAGAATGTGGAGGTGGAGGAGGAGGTTGAGGTTGGGACAGTTGTGCCACCTCACAAATGGCGGTATTGGGGGTAATTTTTCCCATCACCCCCTTGTTGAGCAAGGTGATGAGCAGGGGCTCGCATAGGAGGCGTTGCTCCATGCTCATCACCTTGAACTTTGCCTCCACTAGGCCGGCAATGGCCTCTTCAGGGGATGTGGGCTCTTTGAGGGTGGCATGGGCCTCTTTAATAAGGGCCATTGCTGCCTCACTGGTGCTCCTGTCCCTCCTGCCTCTTTTGGGAAGCCGGAAGGGAGGCACCTGGGATCTGGTGCTTCTCCTTTGCCCTGCCACCTCCTGGCTGCCACTGGGCCCTGCCACCTCCTGGATGCCACTGGGCCCTGCCACCTCCTGGCTGCCACTGGGCCCTGCCTCCTCCTGGCTGCCACTGGGCCCTTCCTCCTCCTGCCTGACAGTTTCCAGACCCTCCTCCTGGCTGATTTCATCCTGTGTATGAAAAAGGGACATAGTTTAATATGTTGGTTTAATCTTTGCAGCAAACTTTATAAACATGATTGAAGCAATTAGAATGTAAATCCAGAAATCATTTTTTCTAATTAACACCTACATCAGATTGACTATTTAGCACCCAATTAAGTGCAGACTAATGTCTCGAGATCTTGATTTCACTTGTGGAAGCCAAAATATTGTATGTTTCTCATCTTGACATATTTGGCAAACATTAATTTTATCACAATGCAATTTCATTTAATACTATACCTGGCTAAAGATGGCTAAATCAGGATCATCCAGGATGGCTGCCTCCTCTTGCTCCAGAGAAGGCTCAGGTTGGCTGCAGGGAAGTCTGGGGGGAAGAGTGGAGAGTGATGGCCTTGCCTCAATGTGGTCATCCAGGAAGGACATCCTGCTGTAGTACCACAAAATCGGGACATAAACATCATCTGCTGCTGTTCCTGACCTCTGAGAAGCCAGGACCTTAGAGCGTTCAGTCCTGTAGGTGCCTCTCAAGCTCCCAATTTTAGTGTCCACTTGTTTTGCTGTGGCTGTGGGCACCTTGGTCTGCACAAATGGGAGCAGCTTCTCCAGTGCTGCTTTTCTCACCCCTCTTTTTTTGTGGATGGGGTTTTTCATCTCCCACAGAGCCGGCAGCTCCCTTACCCGGTCAATAAATTCCACCAGGAACTCTTTGTCGCTAATAAAGACATTCATATTGTATCTGCAAGTTAAATAAATAATATATAACTAATGTGAGGCAAACAGTCTAACCTCCTTAACATCGTAGTCACCATATATATATCCTACAACATTCTCAAGACAGTATAGGCCAACAATTTGGCACAGTCTCAAAATCACATACCTTCGTTCGCACGTCCGTCACTTGAACTCCTCTCTCCGCACACCGAACGTACTATAGTCACATGTGTGTTTGCTATATACACACCACGCATGCGTCAAAATACAAACACGTCGCTCCGCACACGTCGCCCGCCCATGACGTTCTAACTAACATCTTTTCCCCGCCCCTTCTCTTTCGGCGCACAGACAGATATGGCGGAGTTACAGCAGGTGTCTGATAATTCGGCAACTAACGAGGAGGAGACAAGCCCGGAGACCGAGGAAACGTCACGATCAAGGAGGAGATTCAAGGCATTGAATATGTCTTTTGCCGAGATGGCGGAGATGGTGGACATCTTGCTCAAGTCTGATTATGACGCAAAGCATGGGCCGTATAGCAAACCAAATAGAAGGAAGGCCAAAATCCTCACTAAAGTCGTGAAGAGTCTGAAGATGAATTTCGGGGTGAAACGCTCAAATGAGCAGCTCAGAAAGAGGTGGTCAGACCTCAAACTGAGGGAGCCAGAGCAGTTAAGGAGCATTAAGAGAATGCTCGCAAAAAGTAAGTAAAATGTACACTTTTATGCTATTAATCCTTTTCTAAACTGACATGTTGCTGGTTTAGTTTTTTTTTCTTATTTGATTCCCTTCCAAAATGTAATATTTTGAACTTGGTTGGCCACAGTAATCGTTCGTTACATTACAGACACTTCGTTCGGCCACTATCCGCTGTTTTGGCTTAATTTACAGCCACAAAAGTAATTAGACATCTGCCATTTTTTAGGAAATTTGGGGCACCAAGTTTTAGGCTAGATGATGTGTTTGTAAAGAGAATGAAATGCAAATTGTAAACTGTAAAGGAGAGGACACTCAGCAGCTGCTTCCACATCTGTACTTTGGAGCACTATAGTGTGGGCCACCAGACCCGCCTTTTTTGGGTGTCCCACACAGGTGCATCAGAGAATTTTGGTGTTGCCTACATGTCTAAAAAATGACAGACAAAGGTGAATACTAAGCATATTCTTGGTCAGAAATAATGCATTCATCTTTAACTTCCGCCCAAACACACACTTGTACCCCACTTCCAAGCAATTTAGCCTGTTTTTTTTTAGACATAGAGAATTTCTGTGTGATAACTCTACCTTTTGTTTGATTCTCATAGGGGAGAGAAGACTGGGAGGAGGAAACTCCAGGGAGCACAGGAACCCCACAGCTTCACAACAACCCCAAACTCCAAAAGACCCACAACCTAAAGATGTGGAGGAAGTTGAGGTGGAGGAAGGAGAAGTGCAGGAAGGAGAGGTGGATGACGTTGTGGAACTGGTCACCACAACAGGTCAGTATCTGTCACCACAGCTTCAGGTAAGAGAGGTAGGCCTGCAGAGTTATAATACCTTTTTATTTTGTTTTTAGGGGATGTGAATGTTGGGGTGAAGGATAGTACAGGTTTCTCTGCTGACAGTGCCCTCCACCTCATCCAGCAAGTGATGGAATGTAGCACGGAACTGGACAAAATTAAAGAAAGAATTCATGTGATGGATCAAACATTTAAAGACATTCTCGATGTTTTGGGGAGAATTCAATAAGGCATCCCAACCCCCTTTTTTATGTTTCTTCTTCAACTTTTAAAAAACTTTTTGACAATCAAACCAGCCAAAACTTGAATCTGCACACAGTGTGTCAACATGTGCTATCTGCCATCAGGGGATATCCATGTACGTCTTTTGGGGGTGCAACCCCTTCCTCGTATCTAAAGTAGGTGAACTGAGGAAGGGGTTGCACCCCCAAAACACGTCCATTGATCACCCCTGATGGCAGATAGCACATGTTGACAATAGGGATCAGGAGTCTAAAATCCCTATAGGAAAATAATCCCAATTGTGTGCATATTCAGTTTTTGGCTGGGCAAGGGGTGGCAGGACCCCATATTAGGACGGGCACATAGAGACATATAGTTTGTGTAAGTGAATGTCTCAGATTGCTCCGAGGTATCCAATTTTGTAATTTTTGGAATGCAACTGTTGTTTTTGTATTTTCCTAAGAAAACAATTGCCGGTTTGTGGCCAGGCAAACAAAAAATGTAAACTAAAAAAAAAAAAGTGTGTGAATTTGCACATAGTAAAATATTTGAACACAAACAATGTGTAGCTTCTTTTTCTAATATGCTCTAACCTCATTTGGTACATTTTTAAAGGTTACATAGTGAAATGGTTGGTATTTACTAAAGGAAAATACACTTGGCGCTACAAATGCACTAAGACAAACTAGGAGACAGGAAACCAACAAAAGTTAGAAGTTTAATCAAGATTTTTATTTGGATCGTTAGACAGGAATCTTTAGACATAGCCTGGCATAGGAATTGCCCCCCTACCCGTGAAATAGTCCATGTATTTGTCCCGAACCTCATGGGCATTTTGGGGGGTCAAGCCAGCACGGGCAGATTCCAGGCCCGGCAGGGGATTATCAGGGGAAAGTCCAGCCTCAGGCAAAACTGAGGCCATATAGGAATTAGATTTGCGGCAAAGAAAATTGTGTAGCACACAGCAGCATAATACTACATAGTTTATTTTGTAGTCCGCCAAGTGTATTGAAGTCCTAAAAAGGCGGAACCGGCTGGCCATTATGCCAAAGGCATTTTCAATGACTCTTCGGCCCCTGGCCAGCCGGTAATTGAACACCCTCTTCTCTGGGGTCAGGGTCCTCTGAGGAAATGGCCTCATAAGATGTGGTCCGAGCCCGAAGGCTTCATCAGCCAAAAAAACAAAGGGGAGTCCTTCAATATTCCCTGCATCCGGTGGCAATGCAAGGTCGTCACTCTGGAGACGGAGGGCAAACTCCGTCTGGATGAAGGATCCCCCATCGGACATCCGGCCATTCTTCCCTACATCAACATAGAGGAATTCATACCGTGCTGACACCACCGCCATCAGCACAATGCTATGAAACCCCTTGTAATTGAAGTAGTAGGACCCAGAACTGGGTGGCGGCACGATGTGGACGTGCTTCCCGTCTATAGCACCACCGCAGTTGGGGAAGTCCCACCGCGTGGCAAACTCTGATGCCACAGTCTGCTATTCCTGTGGCGTGGAAGGAAGCTGTGGAGTCAAACAAGATGAAAAAATATTAGAATACACAAATCAAACATTACAAGTATATTCTAAGAAAATACATTAGAGGCCAACATCAAGCAAAGTCTACGTTTATTAAGGTGTTTTAAATAAGTATAATGGAAGGCTCATGTATCATATTCATCACCCCCTATGATGGTCCATTAATAAATTATAATGGGGAGGGGGGGGGTAGATGTGTTTGGACACAGGATAGCATTGCAGTGGCGGTGCGTCCAGAGTGGGCGCTGGAGCACTGCCCCCTCTCTCCTGTGCCCGTCACTCAGAACAATACATAGGTTCATGCCTTGCACTATTCAGGTGAATGGCCCCCTGTTAAGCGACCGACATATGAAAAACTGCGCCATTTATGGGCTTAAAATTGCATATCAGAAACAGTAAGGAAAATTGTCTTGCACATTACAGCCTGAGGGATGTAATTGGCTTCAGAAAAGTTAAATAGGGGACGCAGGGGGGGGGGCATTCCTTGGGTAAACACTGACAGGCTGCTCTGCCAATCATGTTCACCAAGTCTGTTTAATGGTAACATGATTGGCTGATGCAACATCAAGGGAAGGAGAAGACATCAAGGACAGAAGAAGGATGGCGCTGACCACAAGAAGGTAAGTGCAGGGCTGGGGGGAACTGGCTGCATTGGAGGGGACCAAAATGGTTGCATTAGAGGGAACAAAATGGCTGCATTGGAGGGAACAAATGGGGTCGTTTAATAGGCACCAGGACAAAAAAGGAGGAAGTTTATTTCCTAAATTGGGGTTTGAACCCCCAAACATTTGGAGCAACAGGCGCCCCTGCTGGAAAGGTTAGTGAAGGAAAATATGCATGGAGGAGAAAAAAGGGGCAATCTAAAGCATCAAGCATGCATGAGGACAAAGGGGACATTCTCAGCATATTACAATCATGGTAATTAGGGAAGGATGAAAGAAATACAATACATTAGCATACATGTAATACATAAAATGTGATGTTAATGGAGAAAACTTACCCTAATTAGTGATGAGCCGAACACCCCCGGGTTCGGTTCGCACCAGAACCCGCGAACGGACCGAAAGTTCGAACGAACATTAGAACCCTATTAAATACAATGGATGCGAACGTTCGAATTCTAAAGTGCTAATTATAAAAACTATTATGCATGTTATTGTCCTAAAAAGGGTTTGGGAACCCGGGTTCTGCACCAGGGGACATGTATCAATGCAAAAATAAGTTTTAAAAACGGTCGTTTTCCGGGAGCAGTCATTTTAATGATGCATAAAGTGAAAAAAAAAAGTCAAATATTCCTTTAAATATCGTACCTGGGGGGTGTCTAAAGTATGCCTGTGAAGTGCCACGTGTTTCCCGTGTTTAGAACTGTCCCTGCACAAAATGACACTTCTAAAGGAAAAAAAAGCCATTTAAAACTGCTTGCGGCTTTAATGTAATGTCTGGTCCCGGTAATATGGATGAAAATCTTTAAGAAAAATGGCATAGCTACCCCATGACCCCCCCCCTACCCCAGCCCATTACCAGCCCCTTTGGGTCTTGTATGGATATTAAGGGGAACCCCGCACATAAAATAAAAAAGGCCCTATATACTCTGAACAGCCGTATACAGGCGGTGCATACAAGACAGGGACTGTAGGTTTGTTCTTATGTAGAATCTGTTTGTAATTTTGAACAGGTACATTGTTGAAGTGTAGCTCCAGACCAAAAATCTATTTTTAAACTTTTTGGAAAACATAGGTAAGGGTTATCACCCCTGTAACATTTGTTTTGCTGTCTGTGCCCCTGTTCAGAACATTTCACCTCACTTTCCGTCCTAATGACAACTGTTTTTGAAATGTGGTGTTTTTCTTGAAACAAGGATTGCTGATAAAGCATCAGTACAGAGGAGACACCTTTCTCCCATATTTATTCTTACAGGAGAGAATTTTCCTTCCTAGTGGTAGATTTCCTCTCACTTCCTGTTGTCTTCTTGCGTTTGCAAGTAGGAGTCGTTTGTAAGTTGGATGTTTGAAAGTAGGGACCTGCCGTATATACTCTGCAGAAATAGGCCCCTTAGTTGTTGGTGTTGGCACAACACTGTAAGCACTCACAGTTACTCTTGGTTGGTGCTGGAACGCCCTGCTGTCAACTATTATATCAGGAATTTTAATTACATATAATTGTTGAACAGTGGTAGTAAAAATTGGGCCTTTGATGGTGGTGCTGGTGCCACAACACTGTAAGCCCTGACAGTTACTCTTGGTGGGTGCAGCAATGGGCCCTGCTGTGAATTATTAGATCAAGAATTGTAATTACATGCCCCTGTTGAACAGGGGCTGAAAAATTGGGCCTTAGGCACTGGTGGCACAACACTGCAACCCTTCACAGATACTGTACTTGGAGCACAGCAATGAGCCCTGTTGCAAAGTATTGCTTCAAAAATTGTAATGACACGCCCCTGTTAAACAGGGGCTGAAAAATTGGGCCTTAGGCACTGGTGGCACAACACTGCAACTCCTCACAGATACTGTACTTGGAGCACAGCAATGAGCCCTGTTGCAAAGTATTGCTTCAAAAATTGTAATTACACGCCCCTGTTAAACAGGGGCTGAAAAATTGGGCGTTAGGCACTGGTGGCGGCACCCATAAACAAAAATGATCTTCCAAGCTATCATCATCAATCGTATCATTGAGGACTCGGAGGAGGAGGATAGCCAGTCAACATAACAGCACAGGCACTCAGCATCAGCATCAGTCTTGAAGGGATGTGACATTTTAAAATCAATTAGTCTGTTATATCAGCATCAGGTGTGTGGTAGCTGGTGGTGATCCAAGACTGGTTCATCTTGATGAAAGTCAGTCGATCAACCGAGTCGGTGGACAGGCGCACCCTGTGATCCGTGACAAATCCTCCAGCAGCACTGAATGTGCGTTCCGAAAGAACGCTGGATGCAGGACAGGCCAGTAGCTCAATTGCATACTGTGCAAGCTCTGGCCAGTGATCCATCCTCAAGACCCAGTAAGCCAGAGGATTTTCGGTGGGGAAGGTGTCCAAGTCTGACCTTGCCCCTAGATATTCCTGCACCATGTTTATCAGACGCTGGCGATGGTTGCTGGAACCGATCATACTTTGGGGCTGCGGACTAAAGAATTGTCTGAACGCATCGGTCAGACGGCCACCTTCCCCACCGCTCCTTCTTTGACTGGCCGAAGCCTCAGCAACTCGTTGTCCAGGACCAGGAGTTTGCAACCTCCCAGTCTCTGGGAACGCGTTGCACAGACCTTTCTGCAAGGCCTCCCGGAGTTGTCTCATCCTCTGCTCCCTCTGCGACGGTAACATAAGGTCCGCAACCTTACCCTTGTACCGTGGATCAAGGAGAGTGGCCAGCCAGTAATGGTCCCTCTCCTTGATCCGAAGAATACGAGGATCCTTCCGCAGACTTTGCAGGATCAGGGAGGCCATGCAGCGTAGGTTTGCTGAGGCATTCGCTCCGGAGTCCTCTGGGTCACTAAGGACGACATGATCCGCAGCCACCTCCTCCCAGCCACGTACAAGTCCACTGGTTTCTTGGGACTGTAAATCATCCCTAAAAGACTGCTGCTGATGATGCTGAGTGCCAGCCTCCACCTCCATGCTGACACAATCCTCCTCCTCCTCCTCCTCCTCCTCCTCCTCTTCCTGTGCGATGGGTGGGACAGAAGGAACACTGTCTGGGTAAAGGGGGCCTTGAGAGGCAAGGAAGTCCTCCTCTTCCTGCCTCTGTTCTGCCTCAAGTGCCCTGTCCATTATTCCACGCAGCGTGTGCTCCAACAGGTGGACAAGAGGTACAGTGTCACTGATGCATGCACTGTCACTGCTCACCATCCTCGTGGCCTCCTCAAATGGTGCCAGGACAGTGCATGCATCCCTGATCATGCCCCACTGGCGTGGAGAAAAAAAACCAAGCTCCCCTGACCCTGTCCTGGTGCCGTAGTCGCACAGGTACTCATTGATGGCCCTCTGCTGCGTGTGCAGCCGCTGCAGCATGGCCAACGTTGAGTTCCACCTGGTGGGCATGTCACATATAAGGCGGTTCTTGGGCAGGTTCAACTCCTTTTGCAGCTCAGCCAGGCGAGCACTGGCATTATAAGATCTGCGGAAATGCACACAGACTTTCCTGGCCTGCCTCAGGACATCCTGTAAGCCCGGGTACCTGCCCAAGAAGCGCTGCACCACCAGGTTAAGGACGTGAGCCACACAGGGCACATGGGTCAGTTGTCCCTGTCGGAGGGCGGAGAGGAGGTTGGTGCCATTGTCGCAAACCACCATTCCTGGCTTAAGCTGGCGTGGCGTCAACCACCTCTCGGCCTGGCCCTGCAGAGCAGACAGGACCTCTGCCCCAGTGTGGCTTCTGTCCCCCAAACACACCAGCGCAAGCACGGCATGGCATCTTTTTGCCTGCGTACTTGCGTAGCCCCGTGAACGGCTACGGAGCACCGCTGGTTCATAGGACAAACCACAGGAAGAGGCCATGGAGGAAGAAGAAGAGGAGGGGGTGGAGGAGAGAGGTGTGTCACAACCAGTAGTAGCATTTTGGAGGCGTGGCGGTGGGACAACCTCCAACACTACTGCACCTTGTCCTGAATCCTTCCCAGCTGCCAAAAGAGTGACCCAATGGGCCGTGAAAGAAAGGTAACGTCCCTGTCCATGCCTGCTGGACCATGAGTCAGCGGTAATATGCACCTTACCGCTGACCGCCCTGTCCAGCGAGGCCAAGACATTGCCTTCCACATGCCGGTAGAGAGCCGGAATAGCCTTCCGTGAGAAAAAGTGGCGTTTGGGAACCTGCCACTGAGGAACCGCACATTGCACAAACTCACGGAAGGGGGCCGAGTCTACCAACTGAAAAGGCAGCAGTTGAAGCGCTAGCAATTTAGCCAAGCTAGCATTCAACCGCTGGGCATGTGGATGGCTGGGAGTGAACTTCTTTCGACGGTCCAGCAGCTGGGGCAGGGAAATTTGCCTGCTAGAATCGGACGTCGGTGTACTGCTAGCAGAGTGGGCGCAAGTACTTGGCTGTGACACACCTAATTCTACACCTTCATTCCTCTCAGTGCATGTTTCAGAGAGGACTGAAGTTATAGTGGGGTTGGAGATCCCAGCTGATGCGGTGCAAGGAGAGGTCCGCTTTGTTCTTTGGTGTGGGTCTTTGAGGTAGGCTTGCCAACGAGCTGCATGGCAGGTCAACATATGTCTGGTCAGGCATGTGGTACCCAAGCGGCTGATGTTTTGGCCACGCGATATACGCTTGAGACATATGTTGCAAACAGCAGCTGTGCGATCTGATGCACTAGCCTCAAAAAAGGCCCACACCAAAGAACTTTTTGAATGACGGGCAGAGGCAGCGCCCTGCACAGGCGGAGCTCTGCGGTGTGATTCCGTCGGTGTACTGCCCTTACGCTGGCCACCAAAGGGCATCCTGCCTCGTTGGAGATGTGCCTCCTCCTCATCCTCCTCCTCCTCCTCTCTCCTATTAGGCACCCACGTGGAGTCATTGACCTCATCATCCCCTCCCTCCTCATCACTGGAGCCAATCTGGCAGTATGCTGCAGCTGCTGGAACATGACTGCCAGATTGGTGTCCTTCTTGAGCATCCCCTCTGTCTGCTCTCACGCTACTGCCTTCCTCTAGCTGGGTTTCATCATCAGACCCTTCGAAACGCTGGGCATCCTCCTGGAGCATGTACCCAACACTGTGCTGAAACAGTTCGGGGGACTCCTCAGGAGGAGGACATGGTGGGTCTAGGGAAGGAGTGACTGATGATTTGTCTGACATTGATACCAGGGAAGACGACGCTTTGGCAGCTGCTTTTCCAGTACCCTGAGCCTGGGTGAGAGAGGATGAGGAGGAGGAGGAGGGCTTGGTCATCCACTCTACCAAGTCTTCGGCATGATGTGGCTCAACATGTCCAGCTGCCGAAAAGAAGGACAAGCGTGTCCCATGGCCATGTGCTGATGACAATGCACCGCGTCCACGACCAGCACTGTTGCCCCCAGACACAGAGCCTGCTTGCCCTCTTTTATTGCCTCCTGACTGTCTGCCTCTCCTTGTTTGCCTTCCAGACATTCTAATAGATGGCCTGCAGGGAGATGGGAAAAAAGCAATAAGGGCTACCTTCAGGTGTCCTTCTCTGTCCCTTGAAACAAGGACTTTCACAGTGAAAGAAACTGACACTGTCCCTACCTAGAGTTTTCTGTCCCTAGAATAAATGTTTTTTTTAATCACAATATAGCACAAGGACAATTCACTCAATGTCTCTCCAGGTCCCTGGAAACAAGGACTTGCAGAGTGAAAGAAACTGACACTGTCCCTACCTAGAGTTTTCTGTCCCTAGAATAAATGTTTTTTTTAAGCACAATATAGCACAAGGACAATTAACTCACTGTCCTTACAGGTCCCTGGAAACAAGGACTTGCAGAGTGAAAAAAAAAAAACACTCTCCCTACCTACAGTTTTCTGTCCCTAGAAAAAATGTTTTTTTTAAGCACAATATAGCACAAGGACAATTAACTCACTGTCCTTACAGGTCCCTGGAAACAAGGACTTGCAGAGTGAAAGAAAAAAAACACTCTCCCTACCTACAGTTTTCTGTCCCTAGAAAAAATGTTTTTTTTAATCACAATATAGCACAAGGAAAATTAACTCACTGTCCTTACAGGTCCCTGGAAACAAGGACTTGCAGAGTGAAAGAAACTGACACTGTCCCTACCTAGAGTTTTCTGTCCCTAGAATAAATGTTTTTTTAAGCACAATATAGCACAAGGACAATTAACTCACTGTCCTTACAGGTCCCTGGAAACAAGGACTTGCAGAGTGAAAGAAAAAAAACACTCTCCCTACCTACAGTTTTCTGTCCCTAGAAAAAATGTTTTTTTTAAGCACAATATAGCACAAGTAAAATTAACTCACTGTCCTTACAGGTCCCTGGAAACAAGGACTTGCAGAGTGAAAGAAAAAAAACACTCTCCCTACCTACAGTTTTCTGTCCCTAGAAAAAATGTTTTTTTTAATCACAATATAGCACAAGGAAAATTAACTCACTGTCCTTACAGGTCCCTGGAAACAAGGACTTGCAGAGTGAAAGAAACTGACACTGTCCCTACCTAGAGTTTTCTGTCCCTAGAATAAATGTTTTTTTTAATCACAATATAGCACAAGGAAAATTAACTCACTGTCCTTACAGGTCCCTGGAAACAAGGACTTGCAGAGTGAAAGAAACTGACACTGTCCCTACCTAGAGTTTTCTGTCCCTAGAATAAATGTTTTTTTTAAGCACAATATAGCACAAGGACAATTAACTCACTGTCCTTACAGGTCCCTGGAAACAAGGACTTGCAGAGTGAAAGAAAAAAAACACTCTCCCTACCTACAGTTTTCTGTCCCTAGAAAAAATGTTTTTTTTAAGCACAATATAGCACAAGTAAAATTAACTCACTGTCCTTACAGGTCCCTGGAAACAAGGACTTGCAGAGTGAAAGAAAAAAAACACTCTCCCTACCTACAGTTTTCTGTCCCTAGAAAAAATGTTTTTTTTAATCACAATATAGCACAAGGAAAATTAACTCACTGTCCTTACAGGTCCCTGGAAACAAGGACTTGCAGAGTGAAAGAAACTGACACTGTCCCTACCTAGAGTTTTCTGTCCCTAGAATAAATGTTTTTTTTAATCACAATATAGCACAAGGAAAATTAACTCACTGTCCTTACAGGTCCCTGGAAACAAGGACTTGCAGAGTGAAAGAAACTGACACTGTCCCTACCTAGAGTTTTCTGTCCCTAGAATAAATGTTTTTTTTAAGCACAATATAGCACAAGGACAATTAACTCACTGTCCTTACAGGTCCCTGGAAACAAGGACTTGCAGAGTGAAAGAAAAAAAACACTCTCCCTACCTACAGTTTTCTGTCCCTAGAAAAAATGTTTTTTTTAAGCACAATATAGCACAAGTAAAATTAACTCACTGTCCTTACAGGTCCCTGGAAACAAGGACTTGCAGAGTGAAAGAAAAAAAACACTCTCCCTACCTAGAGTTTTCTGTCCCTAGAAAAAATGTTTTTTTTAATCACAATATAGCACAAGGAAAATTAACTCACTGTCCTTACAGGTCCCTGGAAACAAGGACTTGCAGAGTGAAAGAAAAAAAACACTCTCCCTACCTACAGTTTTCTGTCCCTAGAAAAAATGTTTTTTTTAATCACAATATAGCACAAGGAAAATTAACTCACTGTCCTTACAGGTCCCTGGAAACAAGGACTTGCAGAGTGAAAGAAACTGACACTGTCCCTACCTAGAGTTTTCTGTCCCTAGAATAAATGTTTTTTTTAATCACAATATAGCACAAGGAAAATTAACTCACTGTCCTTACAGGTCCCTGGAAACAAGGACTTGCAGAGTGAAAGAAACTGACACTGTCCCTACCTAGAGTTTTCTGTCCCTAGAATAAATGTTTTTTTTTAAGCACAATATAGCACAAGGACAATTAACTCACTGTCCTTACAGGTCCCTGGAAACAAGGACTTGCAGAGTGAAAGAAAAAAAACACTCTCCCTACCTACAGTTTTCTGTCCCTAGAAAAAATGTTTTTTTTAATCACAATATAGCACAAGGAAAATTAACTCACTGTCCTTACAGGTCCCGGGAAACAAGGACTTGCAGAGTGAAAGAAACTGACACTGTCCCTACCTAGAGTTTTCTGTCCCTAGAATAAATGTTTTTTTTAATCACAATATAGCACAAGGACAATTAACTCACTGTCCTTACAGGTCCCTGGAAACAAGGACTTGCAGAGTGAAAGAAACTGACACTGTCCCTACCTAGAGTTTTCTGTCCCTAGAATAAATGTTTTTTTTAAGCACAATATAGCACAAGGACAATTAACTCACTGTCCTTACAGGTCCCTGGAAACAAGGACTTGCAGAGTGAAAGAAACTGACACTGTCCCTACCTAGAGTTTTCTGTCCCTAGAATAAATGTTTTTTTTAAGCACACTATAGCAGAAGCACAAAACACACTGACACTCTCCCTACCTATCCTTCTCTTTCCCTAAACTAAAGGAATCCAGGTTAAGCAAGAAAGAAATAACAGTCACTGTCCCTGCCTATGCTACTCTATCCCTGCTCCGGAACACACTACACTAGGCCGCCGTGCTGGCGGCCTTTTATAGTGTGGGGCGTGTACTAAACACCCTCAGCAATAATTGGCCACAGGCATCCTGCCTGTGGCCAATCATTGCTCTCCTCGCTGCCGGCGCTGTGATTGGCCAAGCATGCGGGGTCACAGTGCATGCTTGGCCAATCACAGCGCCTGGATGACACTGCGATGGCGTAGTGCATTGTGGGCCGTTCGCGTCACTCGAATTTGGCGCGAACGGCCCAAATCGTTCGATCTTCGTCGAACGATCGAACAGCCAATGTTCGAGTCGAACGTATGTTCGACTCGAACACGAAGCTCATCCCTAACCCTAATATAGTCCTCCTGCAGGACTTGTATAATAGCAGAACAGGTGTCTGGGATTATGAGGCCCAGAGCCTGGGGGAGATGCCTGTCGTGAACTTCAAGTCCTGAAGACTTCTCCCTGTCGCCAGATAACGTAACGTGGCGATGAGCCTCAGCTCAGCACTGATGGCTTCCCGCATAACGGTGTCCTTCCTGGTAATATAGGGGGACACCAAAGCCAACAGTTCCTGAAAAACGGGGTCAGACATCCGCAGAAAATTCCTGTAGTCCTCAGGATTATTCTCGACTATCTCTCGCAGCAGAGGCATGTGGCAGAATTGGTCCCGCTGGAGCAACCATTTCTTGGTCCATGAACTCCTCCTCACACCATTCATGGACTGGTCTTGGTCCAAAACAAGCAGACCAACACCAAGCGCACGCACAGCACGAACTCGACGACGAGAACGTCCAGGCGACATGGCTAGGAAACGGTCGTCTTATCAGAACGTACAGAACAGAACGCACTTTAGAACAGCAAGGCCTATGAATAACGAACTGAAAAACAGAAACGAACAGGCAAGAACGCACTGTAAAACAGATACGACCTGCCTAGATGCCCTGAAAGTCAAGATACGAACCCACAAGCACAAACTGAACCGCAGAAAACGATCTGAAAAGTACGAAGACTGAAAAGCGCGAATCGTCTCTTCCCAAACTTTTACTTCACACGCGGTAACACGAGATCAGCAAAAGCAGCCCAAGGGGTGGCGCCAAGAAAAAAGATCTTCCCCTTTATAGTGCCGTCGTACGTGCTGGACGTGACCGCGGAGAACAACGAGGAAATTGGGAAATGTCAGTGTGTACGCATGGAAAGCTTGACGAGAAAATCGACATGGTTAACAAGAATCTCGTCGAAAAAAACGACGTGTTTTTTACGACGAGAAACTCGGTCGTGTGTACGAGGCTTGACTGTCACAGAAACGGCCAGTTTATGAAGGTGCAATCTCGGTACCTCACTGGTGATCTGTGACAGAATTCT
Source organism: Rana muscosa (assembly GCA_029206835.1). Classification (NCBI taxonomy): domain Eukaryota; kingdom Metazoa; phylum Chordata; class Amphibia; order Anura; family Ranidae; genus Rana; species Rana muscosa. The sequence continues at coordinate 347,428,639 of CM055116.1, read as the reverse complement.
CACTCTGATTCACCAGCTCAGAGGTGGAGAATCAGAGAGAGAAGCGCAAAGCTGGCTGAGTATTCTGGAGGAAGCAGGAAGTGTTTTGACTTCCATCTTTCACACACGAGCAGCCCGTACAGTCAGAGCACATCTTCCTCACCATTACACACCCCAAAATGAGCAGGTTACTAATTTATACTGTATATATATATATATATATATATATATATATATATATAATGTGTGTGTGTTTATTTCTAAGTGTATATCTATATCTATATACTGTAGATACATAGATATATCTATATATAGATATATCTATATCTATATATATATATATATAGATATATATATATATATATGTATATGGAAACCAAAAAGGGGTTGGATTGGGACTTTGAGTGAGGCCTGTGGGTGTTTGTAATAATATGTTTGTAACAGTAGGTAAAGAAAAGAACCTTTCCGCCCCTCAAAAAAAAAAACAAGTTCCTCTCTCAAACCACCACTGCACACAAAGAATATGTGTGTGCCTAAAGCTGCTACTTAAAAAAGCAAAGTATGTATTGTGATATTTAAATGAAATAAATAGTAGCGCTGTTGTTGTAAATAAATACAAACAAAATCTAAAATCTATAGCACTACGTGAAAAATGAATACCACTAAGTGAATAAATGACATGAAATATTACAAGCACAAAATATTGCTATAGTGACAGTGAAGAAATAATTCAAAAAGTCCAATAATTGTGTAGATATTTCAAAAAAAATTCCAAGTCCAAGTAGTTGAATAAATCCAAGTGATTGAATAAATCTTCTTCAAATAAACTTAAACTGTAACTTCCACCACACCATTTGTGATTCCTTTCCCATAAGAAATAAACTCACCAAAAATATATGCCTTGCATTCTCATGCTCGGCAATACAGCTTAGTGAACCCACCAGGGTTAATAGACTTGCTCCAACGGTGCTCATCCAATCATGAGTTCCACATGTAAAAATGAAAAAGTGCTCCAATAGTGAAGTATGTAAAACCAATTTATTTCTAAAACAACGGCAAACCCTTCAACCATTACACTTACATCACTTCAAAGTAAAAACAGCATTAGGAAATCACACACAGGAACATGCACATCAGGTAAAGATATCGCAGTGGCTTGCGGTGAATTGCGGTCACGGCGGACCCAAACAAGCTGCTTTCAGATCTCATCCTTCACTCGCTCACTTGGTTTTCTATCCCGTGCAAACTGCAACAGCCGATGGTATAGAATGTCAGGAGTCACAGATGATTGCCGTGCAGACCAACCACGCCCAGACATGTTTCGTCACTAGGACTTAATCATTGGGATTCTATTATGTTTGTAGCATGAAAATAACCTGAGGGTCACAAGCCCCTAGGGGCATGGTAGTGATATAAGTAAACATAATTGAGCAATATAATCAGGCATTTATGATGTAAAAATACAGTCATAAAATTCAACAAAAATTTATATAATCATAATACATTTATTGATAAGGGAATTGATCACTAAAACATGATATGTGACAAACCGTAAAATTCATAGCAGACAATAAGTATATATAATATAAACATATATGATGTATACATAATTCACATGATGAATACAAACAGAGAACATAATTAGTTGAGGTTATTGGAGCAAGCGTGGCTTGGCATCACTGGATGAACACTCTATGCATTTCATGGCCTTTTGCTAATCGTCAGGAGTTGGATGCGTGTGTATTACTATGGAATAATGAGATATGAGGTAATTTTAATGGTTATCTAGGTGTTTAGCCCTGACATTGACACTGCGGGTGTCAATGTAAAGTTAATGACACCCCCAGATCATTTCACAGATCACATGTGCGAACTACCACAATGGTACTATAGTTTATCTGACACTAATAAGGCCAAAGGAGTAGCCATTGGACTCAGTAAAAGTGCATCATTTCGTTTGATTGACATGTTAACGGATGATCATGGTCGCTTCCTTTTTGTCAAAGGATACATTGGGAATACTAGGTGTACTTTAGCTAATGTCTATTGCCCCAACCACAACCAACCCGCTTTCTTTTCTCAAATCCTTACAAAACTTTCACAATTTGCTGAGGGGATGATAGTTCTAGCGGGGGACATAAATATGCCTTTAGATCCCACTATCGATACCTCCCAAGGCCGCTCTAGTATCCCATTCAAAAGATTAGCACAAGTTAAAAAGAAACTCCTAGATCTTCAACTTATAGATGCCTGGCATCTTCTTCACCCTAGAGGAAAAGACTACTCTCACTTCTCTAAAACTCACAATTCTTACGCTAGAATAGACAATATTTTCCTGGATCATTTTCACCTTCCTCTCCTACATACAGCCTGCATTGGGACTGCTACGCTCTCTGACCATGCTCCTGTTTCTATATGCTTGACCATACCCGATTTGCCCCATCGCTCCAATAATTGGAAGCTCAATGACTCCCTTATTGCTAACTCCACGGAGGTTTCCATATTATCTACTACTCTATCCCAATATTTTAAGAAAAACTCTACTTCAGACACTTCCCCCTCTGTCCTATGGGAAGCGCATAAGGCCTCAATAAGGGGTAATCTTATAGAATTGGGCGCGAGGAGAAAGAGGGAGCACGGTCAACAGCTCAAGCAGGTCCTACAACAAATTGCAGACTTAGATAGGAAACATAAACTTTCACTACATGCCTCACACCTCGAAGCTCTCACCCTTAAAAAAGAAGAACTCAAATCTCTCCTCACCCTTGAAACCAAGAGAAAATTTCACTACATTTCCCAAAAAATTTACGAATGGGGTAACAAACCAGGTAAACAATTGGCCAGATCTCTCAAAGCCAAAAAAACCCTATCCTTTATACCCAAAATAAAACTGCCATCAGGTGACTTAGTACATACTACCCCCCAAATTTCAAAAGCCTTCAGGGAATTCTACCCTGATTTATATAATGTAAAGGGTGGCCTGGCTTCTTTATCGCCATCAGAAAAACATGCACGTATTCTCACCTATCTTAGGGAAGCCAACCTCCCAAAATTGTCAAGGTCGGCCCTCACTGACCTGGAGGCCGACTTCTCCATTGAGGAATTTTGCAGCGCGCTAAAATCATCTCCCTCTGGTAAAGCCCCTGGTCCTGATGGTTTTACTGTCCTGTATTATAAAACCTTTAGTGACATTTTACTTCCTCATCTCACAGCTTACGCAAATTTAATATCCCACGAATCTGGCCTTCGCCCGGAATCCCTTTCTGCCCACATCACCGTTATTCCTAAACCTGACAAAGACCCTACCCTCTGTAGTAGCTATAGACCCATCTCCCTTCTTAATGTGGACACCAAACTCTACGCCAAGGTTATGGCAAATAGATTGCTTCCCCTTTTGCCCAAGTGGATTTCAGCTGATCAAACTGGTTTCATTCCCAATAGAGAGGCTAGAGATAACTCACTCCGCACTCTATCCTTAATCCACTATGTTCGCAGGTGCTCCCAGTCCACTCTTCTTCTTTCCACTGATGCTGAAAAAGCGTTTGATAGGGTGGACTGGGACTACCTTAACACTACCCTTCGCTTTTTTGGTCTTGGCCCTAAAATGTTTCACCGTATTTCCTCACTCTACTCCAACCCTACCGCGCACATACGTATAAATGGCTCTTTAAGCGACCCCTTTACACTACATAACGGCACCAGACAGGGATGCCCCCTATCCCCCCTTTTGTTTGCTATTTCTCTCGAACCCTTTATGGCCACAATTAGACAAAATAGAAATATTCACGGCATCCAAGTTGGTAGTAGACTCCATAAATATGCAGCCTACGCTGATGACATTTTGTTTTATATCCAACAACCACGCATTTCATTGCCAAACTTAATGTCTGAATTCTCTGCCTTCCAAACGCTATCTAACTTTAAAATCAACTTGTCAAAGTCTGAAATTCTTAACATTACAGTTCCCCAATTGTTGACTGATCAATTAAAGCCCTTATTCCCATTTCGCTGGGAAACCACACACATGAAATATCTTGGTATATACCTTACTCCTCACCTACACTCCCTCTTTAGACATAATTATATCCCTCTCTTAAATACCATCAGAGCAGATCTTCGGAAATGGTCCTCCTTCTCACATTCGTGGCTGGGTAAGGTTAACATTATCAAGATGAACATACTCCCCTGCATTCTCTTCATTTTACAAATGATTCCCTTACGAGTTCCCATAGGCTTCTTTACACTATTGCAGACCATGATCACCCACTTTATATGGAGAGACGGTCATCCAAGGGTCTCCAGAGAAGTTCTCTTTAGAGCTAAATGCTCCGGGGGATTGTCTTTACCTAATTTTAAAGCCTACTATCTCGCCGTTATACTGTCACGTATAGCCGATTGGAAGTATGCCACTGCCTCTAAATTATGGGTGCAACTAGAATACTCTCTATGTGACTCTGATCTCTCCACGATCCCTTGGATACCACGCTCGTCCAGAGACCTCTCCCACAATACCTTGCCTCTTACTTTATCCTCCTTGGATGTTTGGGATGGTCTTCATAAAAAATATGCATGGGCTTATGACTCTCCGTTGACTCCCCTCCTACACCATAAATATTTCATGCCAGGTTCCATTGACCCGGGTTTCCAATCCTGGTCGCCAGGAGGCCCTCTTCTCTTACATCATATCCTTTCCCCCAATGCTCTTAAACCCTTGTCTGAAATTATAGGCCATGGACCAATCACATTTATGGACAAATGGAGACATAACCAATTGAACTGTTTTCTTAAATCTCTCCCCCAACCCCTGAGGGGACTCCAAGATCTCAATGATATTGAACATATATTTCTTCACAAAGACGCCCCTATACACTGTATTTCCCAGTTCTACAAAGCGCTTATTGAATTGCAAAGCCCTAAATATCCAAACTATCTGACCAAATGGGAAACCGACCTGGGTGCTGTCATCACGGACAAAGAAAAAGATAAGGTTCTCCAACTCACTCATGTCTCCTCACTGGCCTCCTCCATGGCTGAATCCAACTTTAAACTCCTCACTAGATGGCACCATACGCCTGTCAAACTTCACCGCATGTTCCCTGTTAACTCTCCGCTGTGCTGGAGAAACTGTGGGCAGGAAGCCACTCACGCTCACATATGGTGGGTTTGTCCCCTCATTCGTCCTTACTGGTCCGAAGTGATAGACCTGATTTACCAGGTCACCGAAGTTAAATTACCTTTGGACCCGTGGATAGTCCTCTTTCACGCTACTTCAAGACCTGTGGGTAAATACAAGCGCTCGCTCATTACACACCTTCTTAATACAGCTAAAGCTATCATCCCTACGCTCTGGGGGAAACCTACAACTCCAACCATAAAGTCCTGGCTACAAAAGGTTTCTGAAGTAAGTCTCATGGAAGAACTCACCCACATCGCAAGAGACACCTCTAAACAATATACCTCAACCTGGGCCCCGTGGTCCTCCTTTCTTTCTACACAATCTTACAAAGACATCCTTCTAACAACCACTACAGCTACCCTTGCTTCCTAGATTAAGCTTGCTGCTAATCCCATTGTCTTACTGGTATTGTAGGAGGAGGATTTAACCTCCCTTTAAGGAGTCGTTCTCTTATGTGCCATAGCAATATGTTCATTGATAGTGCCGAATGTGCCAGCCTCCCTACCTAACCCCTTTCCCCCAAACCCTCCACCTCTTTCCACTCCTTCCCCTGTCTTTCTTTTCTCCCCCCCTTCTCCCCCTCTTTTCTATTTCGACTTTTAATTTGTTGTATACTTCACTACACTTGGGTTGCTTAAAATGCCATCACTGTGACCATGTTTGATTATATTGATAAGCTAACCCAACAAACTATTGTTATTGTATTTTACTTTATTGTTGTATCTATATCTTTTCTTCAATAAAAATATATTAAACACATGTGCGAACTATGAAATGGTGCAGCAATCGGATCACTTGGGTGTAAACACCCATGCAATCCGATTTCAGTGCGGACCAAAGGGTCCTGTACCATTTTGGTGCAAATGCAATATGATTTCAATTTACATCACACAAACATTGCATGTGATATGCACAGCAATGTGTCACATGCAATATCTGTGATGCCAGCCTCTTTCTCTCTCTCTCTATCTATATACAGTATCTCACAAAAGTGAGTACACCCCTCACATTTTTGAAAATATTTTATTATTTGTTTTCATGTGACAACACTGAAGAAATGACACTTTGCTACAATGTAAAGTAGTGAGTGTACAGCTTGTATAACAGTGTACATTTTCTGTCCCCTCAAAATAACTCAACACAGCCATTAATGTCTAAACCGCTGGCAACAAAAGTGAGTACACCCCTACGTGAAAATGTCCAAATTGGGCCCAATTAGCCATTTTCCCTCCCCTGTGTCACGTGACTCGTTAGTTTTACAAGGTCTCAGGTGTGAATGGGGAGAAGGTGTGTTAAATTTGGTGTTATTGCTCTCACTCTTTCATACTGGTCACCGGAAGTTCAACATGGCACCTCATGGCAACGAACTCTCTGAGGATGTGAAAAAAAGGAATTGTTGCTCTACATAAAGATGGCCTGGGCTATAAGAAGATTGGCAAGGCCCTTAAACTCAGTTGCAGCACGGTGGCCAAGACCATAAAGCAGTTTAACAGGACAGGTTTCAATCAGAGCAGGCCTTGCTATGGTTGACCAAAGAAGATAAGTACACGGGCTCAGCGTCATATCCAGAGGTTGTCTTTGGGAAAAAGATGTATGAGTGCTGCCAGCATTGCTGCAGAGGTTGAAGGGGTGGGGGTCAGCCTGTCAGTGCTCAGGCCATACGCTGCACACTGCATCAAATTGATCTGCATGACTTCTAAAGATGATGCACAAGAAAGCCTGCAAACAGTTTGCTGAAGACAAGCAGACTAAGGACATGGATTACTGGAACCATGTCCTGTGGTCTGATGAGACCAAGATAAACTTATTTGGTTCAGATGGTGTCGAGCGTGTGTGGTGGCGACCAGGTGAGTAGTAAAAAGACAAGTGTGTCTTGCCTACAGTCAATTATGTTGATGGGAGTGTCATAGTCTGGGGCTAGTTCATTGATGGTCTGGGACCAGTTCATTGAGGAACCATGAATGTCAACATGTACTATGACATACTGAAGCAGACTGGGCCACAGGGCAGTATTCCAACATGATAACGACCCCAAACACACCTCCAAGACAACCACTGCCTTGCTAAAGAAGCCGAGGGTAAAGGTGATGGACTGGCCAAGCATGTCTCCAGACCTAAGCCCTATTGAGCATCTGTGGGGCATCCTCAAACGGGAGGTGGAGGAGTGCAAGGTCTCGAACATCCACCAGCTCCGTGATGTCATCATGGAGGAGTGGAAGAGGACTCCAGTGGCAACCTGTGAAGCTCTGGGGAACTCCATGCCCAAGAGGGTTAAGGCAGTGCTGGAAAATAATGGTGGCCACACAAAATATTGACACTTTGGGCCCAATTTTAACATTTTCACTAATGCCCTGCACACACGATCGGTTTTACCGATGAAAACAGTCCAATGGACTTTTTTCATTGGACAAACCAATCATGTATGGGCCCCATCGGTCTTTTTTCAATCGGTGAGAAAAAATAGAACATGTTTTAAATGTATCCGATAGAAAAAAAAACGATAGCAAATTCCGATCTTTTGTGTGGAACTCTGAATCAAGTCGACGCATGCTCAGAAGCATTGAACTTAATTTTTCTCGGCTCGTCTGAGTGTTTTACGTCACGGCATTTGGGACGGTCGGATTTTTGACTGATGGTGTGTAGGCAAGACTGATGGAAGTCAGCTTCATCGGAATTCCGATGGAAAAATCCATCGGATTTGAATCCATAGGAAATCCGATCGTGTGTACAGGGCTTTAGGGGTGTACTCACTTTTGTTCCCAGTGGTTTAGACATTAATGGCTGTGTGTTGGGTTATTTGAGGGGATAGCAAATTTACACTGTTATACAAGCTGTACACTCACATCTTTACATTATAGCAAAGTGTAATTTCTTCAGTGTTGTCACATGAAAAGATACTGTATAATAAAAAAATTACAAAAATGTTAGGGGTGTACTCACTTTTGTGAGATACTGTATATCTATGTATATATACAGTATGCACATACACATCTAAATAATATATCCACTTGATGACCAGTGACATAGCATCAAGTTGCTGTACTGCAAGTGGTTATACTGTGATGATGGCAGCTGAAATCACTGTTATTAAATTTTATTTATATATATATATATATATATATATATATATATATATATATATATATATATATATTATTCTACCTGCATTAAAATGCTATTATTAAAGTCATTTTTATATAATTTTTAATTTATTAGTAAAATAATTTTTTAATGATTATAAATGTATTTTTCATTTATAAAAATGGTGTATAGCTGCATTACATATGTGGATTCCATTCATTTACTGTACGCCATTCACATTTAAATAGGCACTTGTATGATCTTTAAATATTGATAAAAACAATGTTTTTTAATAATTAGGTTAATGTATATTGTGTAGGGGGAATGTAACTTTATTTTTTTATTAATATGTGGTGTGTAATGTGTAGTGATTTGTGTTCAACTTTGGTATTTTTCACTTTCTATTACTGTAATCCCGCTACATCGTGCAAGATTACAGTGAGAGGAGCCGTTGTCAGAAGTTCCCGGCGTTTGTAGATCGCTTCTTAAGTCCACATGAGAAGCGAGCTACAAAGCATGATAAACAGGCACTCCGAGGAGAGCGATCTCATCTGAGAATGCCTGAGAACTGAATAGCAGTATTTTACTGCAGTTTGATAAACGGACACCTTAGTGATTTTTATAAAATTGATAATGATGGGAAAACTCCCAACTGTGAGCATAGAGATCAATAGCCGTCTCCCATTGTTATGGGAAAAAAAAATAGGTGCACGCCTATTTCTTCTACTGCAAAATAATGTGACTCAGAAAGAGTATAAATTATTTGCAGGCTATTACTTCTAAGCATGCCCAGAATTATATTTCTTACACAGCAATGCAGCATATACCATAAATAGAAACAAAATAAACATAAAGAAATTAATTAATGGTCGCTTGCAGCTAGAGATGCAGATGTAATCCAGTGCTATGTAAATGTACTGATTATGGTTCAGTAGATCTGTAACTGTAAAAATTGCAGATCAGTTGATGGGTGTGGTCAGGCTGTTTGGCTTAAATACCAGATGTCTAGATTGTTCTCATTTTGGCTAGGTGCCTTTACAGCCTAATAGGACAATCATGTCACTTTGACTAAGAGCCAAGTTAAGGTATTAGCCTGTACAGTACATGTTTAGCTCTCATCATTTTTAATCTAGCCTATGTTTAAGCCAAGGGATAAAGAAATTCACATTAGTAAACAAATTCAATAAAATGAGCTAAAGATGACAATGTGCAACACTTAAAACACATTTGAGGATATAGATGTTGCTTTGTAATAGAGTTTGCACATTTACTGCCTTGCTTTGGGCTTCCTTTGTAACCTTGACTACTCTTTCTAATTTAACTGAAATGAAGTGCAGTAGCTTGTGAACCTATCTTATCAAGTCAGTTCATGGGAAATATCTAACTCATTACCTTAAAGTGTTGTTTTATTAATTTGTTTACACGTTTACTTTTTTGTTTGTTTTACTATAAAGAAAGTGATGCTTATTGTAAAACAGAGCAAACTTTGAGTTTTCTGCTAATAATTGTACCCAGCATTTGTTTAATATATCTTCATTAGAGACATTTTAAAGTTATATTCTCAATTATTCAGCATATTTTTAATTAGGTCCTAATTACTATTCCCACCAGTCGAAATGTGTTTCTTAAATATTTGCTTAGTAAGTAAAATGCTTAAAAAAAATCTCAACATGCTTATAAATATGTTGAAATGTGTGTGTATATATAAAATTAGAATTCAAATAAAAAATGCACAGAATTACATTAAATCCAATTTTCTAATTTAATTTCACTAAAATACAGTTTATTTTATTTTATTCTTTCCTATGGTGAGGGCATAGCTGATAATGCAATTTCATTTTTTAGCATAATTAAACTAAATATGAACATATGCTTAATGTTTTTAATGTTATTAAAAACGCTGATTAAACATGTATCAAATATATATAATTTTAATATCATATTTGTCTATCTATCTGTCTATTTTTTATCAGAGGATGCTAAAAGGTCAAATAATTGTAATTGTTGTATGCTCAAATCCATAAAATTTTATAATTATTGAGTACATTGTGGGATTGACAGTGGGGTACCAGTAGGTCTTGCACTTTCAAAAGAATGACCCTTTGTCATTCATTATCAGATAGACTTTTGGAATGGATTTTGAGGGGAACCTTTTTTTGTTTGGGGTTTTCCTTTAGAATCTAGGGTCCCCTTTGACATTCATACTAGACCTTCATCAGAGATAAAGATCTGATATGTATGTTAGCAGGAACCACACACAGTTTTTCTTTGTGCTTTGTGGTGTCCCCCATTAACATCATGCCTTCATAGAGGCTAAGGGTCTGATATAGATGCAGAGAATTCCCGATCATTTTGCTTAAAAACAGAATGAAGCAGCTGGGAGATGTAATTTAACAGCCATTTAAACAGCATGTCAACTTTTTTGTTGTAGGTTGTATACATTGTACACAAAGTCCTCTCACATACTCCTTTAGGCACTATTAAAACTTCTATACATTTTTATTTTTAATTTGTTTTGTTTAGGCACTAAGGATGAGCTGAACACACCCTGGTTCGGTTCGCAGCAGAACATGCAAAAAATTTGTGCGAACATGCGAACGCTGTTATAGTCTATGGGACACGAACATGAAAAATCAAAAGTGTTAATTTTAAAGACTTATATGCAAGTTATTGCCATAATAAGTGTTTGGGGACCCGGGTCCTGCCCCAGGGGACATGTATCAATGCAAAAAAAAGTTTTAAAATTGTCAGTTTTAGGAGCAGTGATTTTATTAATGCTTAAAGTAAAACAATGAAATATTCCTTTAAATATTGTGCCTGGGGGGTCTCCTTAGTCTGCCTGTAAAGTCATCTTTCCCATGTTCATAACAGTACCACAGCAAAATTACTAAATTTCTAAAGGAAAAAATGTCATTTAAAATTGCTGTAATGTATTGTTGGATCCTGGCAATAAAGATACAAATCATTGAAAAAATGTCATGGGCCCCCCCCCCTCCATAATAGGCCCTTTGGGTGTGGTATGAATATTAAGGGGAACCCTACGCCAAAAAAAAAAGGCGTTGGGGTCCCCCCCAAATCCTTAGCAGACCCTTATCCGAGCATGCAACCTGGCAGGACGCAGAAAAAAGGGGGAGGACAAGCGAGCGCCCATCCCCCCTGAACCGTACCAGGCCACATGCCCTCAACATGGGGAGGGTGCTTCGGGGTCCCCCCCAAAGCACCTTGTCCCCATGTTGATGGGGACAAGGGCCTCATCCCCACAACCCTTGCCCGGTGGTTGTGGGGGTCTGCGGGCGGGGAGCTTATCAGAATCTGGAAGCACCCTTTAACTAAGGGGGCCACCAAATCCATCCCCCCCCTATATGTATGGGTATCAGGTACATTGTACCCCTACTCATTCACCAAAAAAAGTAAAAAAAGTTAAAATGACAGGAGAAGTTTAAAAAGTGTCCCGCTATGGTCCCGCCCTTGACTATATAACAGCTGTTACCCCAAAAAGACTGCAGTCGCGGGGATGCCTCCCATCGAGGCAGAGTTTTTCCGGGGTTTTTTTCCGGGACCGTCGGCACTGTGATTGAAGATGGATGACATTGCGGGATACTTTTTTTTTAAAACAAATTGAATAAAGGAATTGTCAAAAACTGTCTCCTGTAATTTTTACTTTTTTGACACTTTTTTTAGTGAATGGGTAGGGGTACAATGTACCCGATACCCATTCACATAGGGGAAGCGGGATCTGGGGGCCCACTTATTAAAGGGGGCTTCCAGATTTCGATAAGCCCCCTGCCCGTAGACCCCCACAACCACTGGTTAAGGGTTGGAGGGATGAGGCCCTTGTCCCCATCAACATGGGGACAAGGTGTTTTGGGGGGACCCAAAAGCACCCTCACCATGTTGAGGGCATGTGGCCTGGTACGGTTCTCTCTTACAGTGCATTATGGGGTATTCTGCTGTGCTCAAATTTGCAGCAAACGCCCCATAATGTTCGGTATTCGCCGAACGAGCAAACACCCGATGTTCGAGTCGAACTTACGTTCGATTCGAACATCGGGCTCATCCCTATTAGACACTATTGTTCCCCAGAGTAGTGCCCAGCCCCCATGCCATTTGTTTTACAATCCCTTGCCTATTAGCCTAGAAACTGTCCATTACTCTTTTTTAACATTCAGCCCTCTTTGACTTCAATGGGGTTCGATGAATCCATGAAACAAAGAGTCAAGGTAAAGAATGAGTGAAACAGTTAATTTCAAGTCAGGTCATAAAAAGCAAAAAAAGTAACCCTGAAAAAGCAAACAGAGCATCAGGTGGAATGGCGCAAAATTTTATCAATACAGGGATACCATCGGTTCGATGTTAGCCTCCAAATTGTCCCTCAAACCACACTCATGCATGCTCCCGAAAATTTGATTGCAAGACGGGACCAGCCACAACTTTAAACCCCCAATGAATAATGCAATCTTTCCAGGCTTTCTACACAAAATTATACGAAGCAGAGGCTAAGGTCGACCTTCCTAGTATAAACTCGTTCCTAGAAAATCTTCCTATTCCGACCATAGTGAAAGACCACAAAGACATGATGGAAGACCCTATTGTAACTGAGGAAGTTCTTGACGTTATCAAAAACCTGAAAGGGGGCTCAGCCCCAGGCACAGAGGGATTCTCTGTTTCTTATTATAAAACATTTGCAGTTACCTTGGCCCCATTTTTTAACCAGGTTCTTTAACTGTAAAAGAAAGGGAAATCCATTATTATCAGCTTAACTCTGCGTTCATCACAGTTATCCCCAATCCTGATAAAGACGCGGAGCTGGTAGGTAACTATAGACCCATTTAGTTGATTAACTACTTCAGCCCGGACCATTTGGCTGCCCAAAGACCAGAGCACTTTTTGCGATTCGTCACTGCGTCAATTTAACTGACAATTGCGCGGTCGTGCGACGTGGCTCCCAAACAAAATTAACGTCCTTTTTTTCCCACAAATAGAGCTTTATTTTGGTGGTATTTGATCATCTCTGCGGTTTTTATTTTTTGCGCTATAAACAAAAATAGAGTGACAATTTTGAAAAAAAAATAATATTTTTTACTATTTGGTCATTGAGTAAAAGAAGCAGCCGGCAACTCCATAATATCAAGCATATTTATTGCTCCACGCGGAGCTGGTAGGTAACTATAGACCCAATTAGTTGATTAACCACTTCAGCCCGGACCATTTGGCTGCCCAAAGACCAGAGCACTTTTTGCGATTCGTCACTGCGTCGCTTTAACTGACAATTGATCGGTCGTGCGATGTGTCTCCCAAACAAAATTAACGTCCTTTTTTCCCCACAAATAGAGCTTTATTTTGGTGGTATTTGATCACCTCTGCGGTTTTTATTTTTTGCGCTATAAACAAAAATAGAGTGACACTTTTGAAAAAAAAGCAATATTTTTTACTATTTGGTCAATGAGTAAAAGAAGCAGCCGGCAACTCCATAACATCAAGCGTATTTATTGTGAAGCCTTCACAGTGAGTACAGTCAGCAGCAGACTCGTTTTTGCGATAAACAATGTGTTCAATTAAAGTCAGGTGATTGTTTACAGATTATCAACAGATGTGTAGATGACAAATGAGAAGCTAATAGTCTAGCTATAATACAACACTTGAGATACAAAACATACAAAGACTATCTTGAGACTGGGTTCACACTGGTATGACACGACAGTTGTATTACTTTGGATCCATCTTTGCACTGCGACTTAAAGTCGGACATGCGTCCGACTTCAATGAACAGGGATCCGAATTTGATCCCCGACAATACTAGGCACTGTGTCTGGTATGAATCTTGAGGGGGAACTCCACGCCAAATTTTAAATAATGTTTAATAACATTTTTAATAAAAAAAAGGCATGGGTTCCCCCACCAAGAGCATACCAGGCCCTTCGGTCTGGTATGAATTTTAACGGGAACCCCCTTACGCCGAAAAAACGGCGTGGGGGCCCCCAAAGTCCATACCAGACCCTTATCCGAGCATGCAGCCTGGCCGGTCAGTAAAGGGGGTGGGGACGAGCGAGCCCCACGTCAAAGCACCCTGTCCCCATGTTGATGAGGACAAGGGCCTCTTCCCGACAACCCTGGTTGTTGGTTGTCTCGGTCTGCGGGCGGTGGGGCTTATCGGAATCTGGAAGGCCCCTTTAATAAAGGGGCCCCCAGATCCCGGCCCCCCACCCTATGTGTCAATAAAAAAACACACTACACAGGTTTTTAAAGTAATTTATTAGGCATCTCCGAGGGTCTCTTCCGACTTCGGGGGTCTCTTCCGACTTCTCTGCGCTCTCCGGCCTCTTCTCCGCGCTCTTGGGTTCTTCTACTGCTGTCCGGTGCCTTCTTCTGGATTCTTCTGCTCTTTTTCACGCTCTTTTGCTAGCTCTTGCCTGGTCTTCTCTGTCATCTTCTTCCCTCTTCTCTTCTTCCGATGTTGACACGACACTCTCTCCCTCTGTAATGCTGTGTGCGTAGTGCGCAACGACTTATATAGGCATGGGGCGTGGTCACCGGGTGATGTCACCTGGTGACCCCGCCCCTTATAACCTCACCACCCGGAGCATGATGGGACGGTGACATCATAAGGGGCGGAGTCACCGGGTGACCACGCCCCATGCCTATATAAGTCGTTGCCTATAAAAGTCATTGTTAAAACCTTCCTCAGTAGAGCAGTTACGTCTGGCCCTGGTGAACTCCCCCATCGGAATGGATCGTTTGGTGTGTGCAGGATGGCAACTAGTAGCCAGAAGCAAGGCATTGCCTGCACATGCCTTACGATAGGTACATGTTGTAACCAAACCCTGAACTGCACAGCCTGTTAAAGTAAGATCTAAGAAGTTAATGGCATCCTTCTGACTATCAAAACTAAATTCCAAATTGAGATTATTTTTGTTTGCTAATAATCTGGCTGTAGGTTTTCAAGCCGCCGTGCTAAAATGCTAGGAGGCCTTTTGTCCCCAAGTCTGTTTGAGTCGCAGCAACACAAAAAAACTTGGTTGAATACTGTGGGCTCTTACATTTGCGGGAATAACACATGCCGTATGGATATTTGGGGGAACCCCACGTCATTTTTTTTAAAATTTTGACACAGGGTTCCCCTTAATATCCATACTAGGCCTGAATGGCCTCGTACATAATTGAATTTGGGGGGACCCCCACGCATTTTTTTTTTATCAATTACTTTTCTCTGTATTGCCGGGAGCCGACAATTCATTATAGCCCTTGTCCCCATCAACATGGGGATATGGTGCTTTGAGGGGTCACAGACCCCTCTTTTTAACATACATGTGTGCTGTGAACAAGGCCTATCGCAAAAACTAGTCTGCTGCTGACTGTACTCACTGTGAAGGCTTCACAATAAATACACTTGATGGTATGGAGTTGCCAGCTGCTTCTTTTACTCAATGACTATTTGTCTATTGGTGTGTGGGAGGACACCTCAGCTTGGACACCCTGACTGCAAACTTCCAAAGTAAGACTTTGTTTTCCACTGTTCTGAGCCACACAATCTTTGATCAAATTTTGTTACTATTTGCTTTAATAAATATCCCCCAAAAAATATATAAAAAATATATTTTTTTCCTCAGTTTAGACCGATACGTATTCTTCTACGTTGTTTTGGTAAAAAAAAGGCAATAAGCGTTTAATTATTTGGTTTGCGCAAAAGTTATAGCGTCTACAAAATAGGGGATAGTTTTATGTAATTTTTATTAATAATTTTTTTTTTACTAGTAATGGCGGCGATCAGCGATTTTTATCATGACTGCGACATTATGGCGGACACATCAGACACTTTTGGTGCTATTTTGGGACCATTCACATTTATACAGCGATCAGAGCTATAAAAATGCACTGATTACTGTATAAATGTGGACTGGCAGTGAAGAGGTTAACCACTAGGGGGATAGGAAGGGGTTAAGTGTGTCCTAGGGAGTGATTATAACTGTTAGGGGGCGTGGCTATAAGTGACACGTCACTGATCACTGCTCCCGATGAGAGGGAGCAGACGATCAGTGTCACTAGGCAGAACAGGGAGATGCTTGTTTACACAGGCCTCTCCCTGTTCTGCAACTCTGTGACCCGATCCCCGCGGGCGCGTTCACGGAGCTCACGGCAGGGGCGTGCGCTGCGCCACATGGCGGCAAATTTATTTTTACGTCTATTTACCTGTCTGTGCCATTCTGCCGACGTAAATCTACAGGTGGTTAATAACGACTTAAAGATCCTGACCAAAATCCTTGCAAACCGCATTGGCTCCTTTATCAATCGCTACATACACAAGGACCAGGTGGGATTTATCCCTGGGAGACATGGCCCAGACCAGGTTCGAAGAGCAATTGACTTAATATCAATTCTACAGTCAGGGTAGGATAGTGACCCCCACCAAGAAGGTCTGCTCCTCTCACTTGACCTGCAGAAGGACTTTCACTCAGTTTCTTGGCCTTACCTGTTTGTAGTGCTGTGACGCTGGGGTTTTGGTAGGAACTTCATGGGGCTCTTGGAAGCCCTTTACTCAAGCCCAGAAGCCAGGATCAGACTGCAAGGCTATTACTGTGAACCAATCAAGATCACCAGAGGCACTCATAAGGGTTGCCCTCTTTCACCCTTGACATTTACGATAGCGATCATCCCAGGAAAAATTGTCAGCTCTATCCTAGACACAGCTAAAAAAATTCAAATGATGGGGACGGGTCACAGAGCTACAGAACGGGGAGAGGCCTGTGTAAACAATACGTATGGATTTCCCTAGTCCCCAGATCCAACTCTTTGTAAACTGGAGGGGACATCCCGGACTCTGTCAAACGTACATCTAGTGCTTTTTTTTGTTTTTTTCTCTTCTCTTTCTCATTCCTCTTCTTTCTCCCTTTCTCTGTTACCTTCTTACTCATAAAGCTTCCGTACAGCACTGACATTATTTTGATAGTTCTGAGCCTTCATCAGTTAGACTCATCCAGTCTCCACTAAACTCAGGCAATTTTAAGCTTGAGGTCCTGATATGCAGGCTTCTGTTGCCCATCTACTGACAGGCTTGTCGACCTGGGACCCCTTTTCTGGTCCGAACGCCAGGAAGGTCCTCGGGCGATGGATTTATGTTATGTGTTGGATGTGTGGATGGACATGCCGGTCATTCCCGGACACAGTGTGTTCCCAATGGGGGTGTTGGGGGAGGCGGCGGGTCTCATCCACTCACCACTGTTAAGTTAGATCTCCTGGGGTTGAGTAAGGCTCCCCCATGTTACGCATAGGACAACTAATGGTGTATAACTACATGATTGACTATTTGTGTTGCTCCTGACAAGACTACTGTATGTTCTGTATATCTTTTCCCCTGTATTCCTTGTCTTTTGGAAAACTAATAAACATTTTGAAATATAAAAAAAAGAAAAAGCAAACAGAACCCAACATTTGAAGCAATTAAAATCTACAATGAGCTCTGTGGGTTCTGGATGGGGATTAGAGGAGGGGACACGGTCCTGGTATCTGACTACTCCTGGCGGGGTCTCCTAGTCCACATCATGAACCCATAGGGGTGCCGTGGATGGCCCATGCTGGGATGGTTGGACCTTAACTGTCTCCTCATTTACCTGGGTTTTGTCATTAACTGCCTTCAGCATAAATCTCATAAAGAGAATCTAAGACTCTTGCTTAAACCTAACTGCAAGTCTATTGATGTCTATTTAGCGATAGTCGTATAAGATGTATGTTAGGCTTATGTTTCATAATCCTTATTTTGTTATTGTTCAATCATTCTGTGAGGCCTTGCAGGACGTTATTGCACTTGTTATTACTCTGTTTTCTTGTAAAACCAATAAACATATTGAAACGGAAATCTAGGATGAGCTGACCATAGTAGGGAATCAGGTCCCTTATTAAGGATAATAGACCTTCAGTAGGTCACAGTTTCCTGAGAGGACAAATAGAGTAAGTAGAAACCAGAAGCACCGGGAACATCTGTAATAAGGTTACAGTAGGACCCAGGGAAGCTGGCAGAAAGCATCAGGGAGATGCACTGATGAAAACTGACCTTGCTGATTCTCTGACAAACAATCAGTTCACCAACAACTGCAGATGCATCTACATCAAATATATCTCAAACAGCAATCCCTGAGTCAGTATCTTAAAGGGTTAGTTCACCACCTATGCGGTTGAGGGGTGTTTTTAGATAAAAAAACAAGCTGTGCAGCTCTAAATAAAGTTGCATAATGCCTTTACTATAGGTGTAGGCCGTTTAAGTACCTCCTGAAGCCTCATTGGAATGCTCCCAGGATATTGATAGGACATTGCTAAGTGAGACCTAGTCATTACTGCTCATTTCCACCATCAGAGGAGTGAGATTTTTCTCTGATTCAAACTTACATGCTCTTTCTCTCCCCTGATGCAGTAGCTCTGAGCTCATCATTTTTAGAGCTCACTCATGTGATGGAACTGGTGAACAGTAATGACTAGGCCTCACTTAGCATCAGCCTAGAAACATTTTGGAAGTATTCTAATCAGGCTTCAGTAGGTATGTCAATTTTCCCAGTGCCACAGCTGCAGCCCGCTGCACCCCTCCCTGTGGCAGTAGTACAGGGAGAAGTTCCCTGTACCAGCTGCCACTGTGTGGAAAACAGCATGGCCATGCGGGGCTCCATCCACACAGATGCATCATTCAGACACACATCTCCATGTGTCTGAATGAACTACATGTCCTAACATCCTTTGCGGCTGCTGGCTTGTAGTTCTCAATGAACTACCACAGCCCTGTGGAGCGCTGTTGTAGTTCATTGAGTTCTCCTGTCACGGAGTATCGGCTAACGCCTACAGGGAGTATAGAGAAGCAGATACACTGACAGTGTGGAGGAGACATACATGGCATCTGAGATCTGCTAATCGCTGGTGCAATGCTTTCCAGGCTCCTGCCAAAAAACATAATAAATGCAATTTTTTTTACATGTGCCTCTATTCTTTTTTTTTTAAGTGAACATATCCTTTAAGCTCTTCAATTGAAAAATAGTGTGCATTATTTTAATTAAAAAAAATTTTTTTAATGGGGCGTGGCTTGGCGCGCAGAGCGGATGGCAGCAGACTAGAGGAGATTCGCTGAACCCTCGGCTCCTTCAGCACATACAGCACCACTGATAACCGTCATAATGAGCAGACTCACCCGCCACAACCCCCGGCAACCACTCCCGCCGATCTGCACCCCTCTCCGGCTCAAGAAGCATCACGGACATCTTTAAAACTCAACCCGGGCGCCTCAAGGCCAAATCCAAGATGGCGCTGCCGCATGGGGAGGATGAGTTCAGTGAGGACTCGCAGGACGCCGATGAGGACGAGGTAAGGGATACCCCTTCATCCAAGCTCCCCCTCACTCTCCCCGCCATGATGAAGATAGCCGCAGACATTAAGGGCACCCTTTTTTCTGCTA
Organism: Rana muscosa; assembly: GCA_029206835.1. NCBI lineage: Eukaryota > Metazoa > Chordata > Amphibia > Anura > Ranidae > Rana > Rana muscosa. The sequence goes on along the minus strand of CM055116.1, from coordinate 347,408,975 downwards.
TCACATAACTTAAGGCGGATTTGTTATCACTATCTGAGAAAATGGAGGGGGTGGAGAAGGCAGGCTCTAGAAGGGACAAGGTCATCACGCGCCTAGACAAAATCACTGACTCTCATGCTGCGCGTCTCATTGAGATGAACCGCCAATTGGAGGACTTGGACAATAGGGGGAGAAGGAACAATATACGGGTGAGGGGGGTGCCCGAGTCAGTTGAACCGGGTAATATATCATCTGCCCTGCAATATGTGTTTAACAAACTATTGGAGTGCCAAACAGACACACCGATCGATTTTGACAGGGCTCACAGAGCTTTGAGTGCCAGGCCGACTGACGCAGCTCCCCCCGGGACATTATATGTTGTTTGCCAAACTTCAAACTGAAGGAGGAAATCATGAATAAAGAGCGGCGCAATGAACGCATTACATTCAATGATACAGAGATTTCCATTTTTAAAAACCTCTCTCCTATAACTTTGAACAACAGGCGAGCTCTGCGCCCCCTGCTGGAGGTACTGCGCAGACAAAATATACCATACAGATGGAAATTCCCTTTTGCTCTAAATGCGACTTTCCAGGGCAGACAATTATACTTGCTTACACCGCATGACCTGCAGGATTTTTGCCAAGATTTACAGATCCCACTGGTTGAGTTGCCTGACTGGTATGGGGAATTTTACAAGCCCCAGGCACCGTTTGTTGTTCAGGCCTCACCCCTCACTACGCCTACCAAACCCCCTTACAAGAAAGGAAAATACCAGAAACAACACACTCTAGGTCCCAGCTCCACTTCGAAGCATTCCGGTGCTTCAAGGGTATTACAGCCTGTCTTAGACCCAGAATGAGGGCATGAACTTGTGAGGCTCCACCTCATTAACACTGACTGAGATACGAAGCAACTGGATTACCATATAGATAAAGATGCGATGGGTCCTGTTGGCCCCTTTTTTTGATTGATAGCACCTATGCTGAAAAAATACTTCTCCCACTTCTTTATTGTCTTTGTTCATCTGCACTTAACTGACTGTTTCTCAAACAAGTTGCTCCTCAGACGACAGTAGCTGATGATATTGCGCCTTTAAACAGAGTTTGAACTGTGAGATCCTCAACGGTCACAGCACTCTTAAGGTATGACTTATACTTCGCCTTAACAGAGGATGAGCTATGCATCCGGAAACTTTCCCACATGTCAAGGGCTCATCCTTTAACATGGGGCGGGACTTCCCCTTTTTACACATATACTAATGGGAACATGGTTTTGCATTGGCATTTGGCGCTACCTAAGGGTGGTTAGCCATGAGAGGACGTTTAACACACCTAACAGGTGCTATGATTCTTCACCTCGCACCCCCTTACATGTACTGTTATGCTAAAGTGGGGATAGTAGGTGCCTATCGTATCCTATTGTTTGCTTACCACGTTTATTTTGGTTATTGTTCGTGTAACGGCACCCCAATATCCAGGGGTATTAACGCCGTTTACGATGTTCCCTCTCCTAGACACACATCCACTCGCTACCGATATCCACAGCTAAACGACCCTTTCCTATAGGAGCCAACCCCTCTGGAAGAAGACGAGACGCACTCTGTCTCTTCTGTAGTAGGAATGAATTTATTATTGAGAAACATTGTAACTTTATACACAATTCAAGGCACATGATTTAACATGAACAAGGGCCCAGCTCCACCCACACATCCCAAGACTCAACACCTCATCCTGACGTCTGCTAGGCTTCAAAAGATCCCAACACAATAGAATATACGATCTCCAATACACATCTTTTCACAAAGGGTTGGCAGCCAGTCAGTCTGGCACTTTACAATACACACAAGGACAGACTTAAATGAACAATAGAAATGCAAAACAACTTAATTCCTCACAGCAATGATACTTAACCCCCACATACAGTATACATCCAATCTATATACAATGTATATACAGCCTTGAATATGGCTATCATAGACCATATTGGGGTTTTCATTCACCCTGTGCCCCTAATAGAGACACAGGGTGATTGACACATAAGAGCCATTGGGGAAGCTGGCGCAAGGGTATTTCATACTTCCTAAGCGATTCTGAGTTCCCCGGGCCTTCCCGTTACATCTCTCCCCTTTCGGCAGGAGACTAACAGAGGGGGGAACCCCAGGCGGGTTGACTCCGAAGTTAGTCCATAGGTCCCTTCTTCTAATGCCGGTATCCACACGGTACCCCAAATAAATTTCTCCAAACAGAGAATCGCTTACCCAGCCAACCTCTGCCTCTCTCAGAGAACACACCCGCCGCTGGGGAGAGGCCTGGACTGGCCCTTCTCCCTGGAGTCCTTTCTGCCACTGGAGAGAAGACAGGGTGACTGGGCTCAGTCCGTCATGCTGTTGGGGATCTGGGTCGACTGCCCGGCATCCCTGTGGTATACAAGTGGAGACTGAAGTCCCATCCACTTGTGGTAGGTGAAAATCTCCCAGTGCTTGCAAAGCAAGGCTGACATCCTCCTGTCTCAGTGTCACACCATTTTCTGGGGTTGTGTCAGTGAGGACTGAAGTCCCATCCACTTGTGGTAGGTGAAAATCTCCCAGTGCTTGCAAAGCAAGGCTGACATCCTCCTGTCTCAGTGTCACACCATTTTCTGGGGTTGTGTCAGTGAGGACTGAAGTCCCATCCAATACCACAGGAACTCCCTCTTCTGTTAGTTGGGAGCCGAGGCCCGTGGCGCTCGGCTCTGTTGCCCGCTCTTCTGCTGGGTTGCTGTGAGTGGAGACCGCAGTCCCATCCACCGATATCCGCTCAAGTGGCAGTTGTGTGCAGCGGCCAGTAGCATTCTGCCCTGCTGCCAGTGATTCAGCTGGGGGTAAAAGCTTTACCACCCCAGCTTGTTGCTGGAGAGAGGGGCCAACTGCCCCGGCTCCCTGAAACTCCACAGTTGTTCCCGGTGCTGGGCAGCACAGGTTGCTATCACTCTGCCCTGTTGCCAGTACTCCTGCTGGGGACTCCACACCATCTGCTCTGGCTACCTGTTGGGGAGGGAAAATGGCTGCTTCTCCTCCCTGCATCTCTGAAATCCACTCAGAAAGAGGAACCATCACCTTCTCAACTCGGGCCTCCAACACTGCCACGGGTGTAGAGCAGGGGTCTGCAGTACTTTGTCCTGCTGCCAGTACTTGAGCGGGCGATGCATAATTCATAACATCCTCTGCACAGTCCATTAAGTCCATACCTTCTGTAATCTGTGGTTGGGGTGATGAGCCAACTGCCCTAGCTCCCTGGAACTCCATATCATCCACTTCGGCTTTAAGGGTGGCAATCTTCAGATTTTCCACTGCTGATTCTTCAGCCAGGCTAGCTCCCTGGAACTCTATATCATCCACTTCGGCTTTAGGGAGGGCAATCTTCATCTTTTCCACTGCCGATTCTTCAGCCAGGCTAGCTCCCTGGAACTCTGTATCATTCACTTCGGCTTTAGGGAGGGCAATCTTCAGATTTTCCACTGCTGATTCTTCAGCCAGGATTTCATAGTTGTCAACTGGTAATTCCTGATAGTCCCAGGCAAAGGGAGCCCCACCCTGCTGCTGAGCAGAGTCTAGCAGCTGTTTGTAGGCAATCTCCAGCTCCCATTCCTGAACGGCCAGAAACTCCAAATCTTCCTGTGCCCAGTGCCCTTCCGAGACATTCAGTCTTTGTTCTCTGTGCTCCATTATTTCCTCCAAACGCCACTCCTGATCACTCCCAAAGTCAGGGTCCTCGGACAGCCTCCAATACAACAATCCCAGGCCATTATAGTCAAAGCCTTCCGTGGGGCTGTCATCCGCTGACCATGGGCACTCTTGGGCTACATACCACCGGAGGGCTCTGTAGCTCTCGTCCAACCGCATCTCTGCCCGGATCAGCCTGCTTAACTCAGCTGTCCACTCCTGCTTCGGTTGTTCCCCCAATAACAGCATTCGTACTTCATACTGCGACCAGTACCTTACATGGATGGAGGGGAGAACTTTTCCCTGGTGTTGCTGCTCGAGGGCTAGCACTTTCTTCCAGAGTTCGCAGCGGATCGAATCCGACCATCCCAGCAGGACCTCCTCTGATACTGGTCCTCTATGCTGTATCTGCATCTCTCGCAACCTCCTTCTGAATTCCTTTTCCATGTCGGCTGGTATCTGTATCTCTCCTCTCCTTTCAGTTGGTGCTGCTTTTTTAGGTGTTGTCTCTGATTGCCGTATTTCCGCCATTCTCTGCTCATGTTGTCGCTCATCCTGCCGCTCGATTTCTCTAATGGCTTCCTGTATGGCGGTCTCTGATGGGTTAGCACCATATAATGCCAAGCGCTCTCGAACTCATTGCTGAAACAAATCTTCAACTGACCGGGGTCCTGCATCACCATTCCTCTGGTTCATCTCGGCTCTCAAGTAAGTCTTTCAGCGTGACTTTCCTGCAGGCTGCATAGCTTGGTCATTCACTGTGGTGGCTTGGAGTGTCCCAGGAACTGGAGGGAAAATCCCGCTGCTGCCAACCAATGTAACGGCACCCCAATCTCAAGGGGTATTAACGCCGTTTACGATGTTCCCTCTCCTAGACACACATCCACTCGCTACCGATATCCACAGCTAAACGACCCTTTCCTATAGGAGCCGACCCCTCTGGAAGAAGACGAGACGCACTCTGTCTCTTCTGTAGTAGGAATGAATTTATTATTGAGAAACATTGTAACTTTATACACAATTCAAGGCACATGATTTAACATGAACAAGGGCCCAGCTCCACCCACACATCCCAAGACTCAACACCTCATCCTGACGTCTGCTAGGCTTCAAAAGATCCCAACACAATCGAATATACGATCTCCAATACACATCTTTTCACAAAGGGTTGGCAGCCAGTCTGTCTGGCACTTTACAATACACACAAGGACAGACTTAAATGAACAATAGAAATGCAAAACAACTTAATTCCTCACAGCAATGATACTTAACCCCCACATACAGTATACATCCAATCTATATACAATGTATATACAGCCTTGAATATGGCTATCATAGACCATATTGGGGTTTTCATTCACCCTGTGCCCCTAATAGAGACACAGGGTGATTGACACATAAGAGCCATTGGGGAAGCTGGCGCAAGGGTATTTCATACTTCCTAAGCGATTCTGAGTTCCCCGGGCCTTCCCGTTACAGTTCGATATGCTGGAGTATAGAAAATAAGGTTACAAATTTGAATCTGATTGTTTTGATGGTTTACACTCCCCTTGGGGTGACGGTTGCCGTTTATAATAAGCACTATATGTTAAGCATTTTTTTTTTCAGGAGCTGAGGGTTGGTGGGAGTTGATTGACAGTGGTACATTACCCCAGACTTCTTAGCCCTGCTGAGAGGTTGGCTGCAGACGCGGCTCTGTTTGCTCCCCCCACTTCCCCACAGTGGGTGCTGTGTGGTGGGCGCTTTAGTGACACCCTTCTTTTTAGGGTGGCCTCTGGAGTTCCCAGCCGCGACCATAAATTCCACAGATTCCTCTAGGGGTCATTACCTAGAGGCTAATTACCTAACACACGGACCCCACTCTCTTTTTGTGTCGGAGAGTGGGATCACACTTTCTTCTTCCTTCCTGTCCTTCTTTCTAACTTTTTCAGACCCCCCCCCATATCTCTCCTTCTCCCCCCCTTTCTATGTTTTTGTTTTTGTTGGTTGCGTTCTTCACTACACCCTTATCCACCATGATCTACTCATCATTGGGCATAAACCCCACAGTGATTAATGTCCCTCAATAGCGGACTCAATTTTTGCGTCACCTGGGAAAGGAGAAGTCGGCCTTTGTTTTCCTTCAGGAAACACATTTTAAAGCAAACTCCATCCCCAAAATGACTGGTGGATACTTTACCAAGGCATATCTTGCTACTAGCAAAGACTCCAAAACAAAAGGGGTATCCATTTTGATTGGGAAAAACTCGGGCTTCAAGCTCACCCAACAGTTGGCAGACCCAGAGGGCCGGTATCTCCTTCTTAAAGGGAACATTGGGACACTACCAATCAAATTAGCAGTGTTTACTTTCCGAATACAGCACATGTAACTTTCTGCCAGAAGCTGATTGATGAGCTCACATGGTTTGCCTCTGGCTGTATAGTCCTGGGGGGGGGGGATTTCAATGTTCCCCTGGACCCCATTCAGGACACGTCTAATGGCAGATCATTATTGTCTTATCGCATACTCAAGAAAATTAGAACACTACTGAACACCCTAACACTGAAAGACTCCTGGCGGGTAATGCACCCACAGGAGAGGGATTATACCTACTCCTCCACGGTACACAACAAATATTCCCGCATTCATTTTGTGTTTATAACACAAAGAGACTTGACCATTATGAAGGGGGTACACATAGGGACAATGACAATTTCAGACCATGCGCCCATTTCCCTGACTCTACAGTTGCAGAATGTGCATAAGAGACCGGGTAAGAGAAAGGGAGCCGCTCAGGTGTGGGAATCCTTCAAATCACCTCCTCCCAGAAGACAAAGGTGCAAGCAATGCTATTGACAGCAAACAGGAACAAAAAAGTCTTCTGGACTGCAGCACTCAAAAATAAAAGCCTTTATTTTAAAATAAGGAATCCAAAATACACACTGTACAACGGTACACAGGTCAAAAAAATATGGCTGACATGTTTCGCACTATGCTAGTGCTTATTCATAGCTTTTTTTGACCTGTGTTCCGTTGTACAGTGTGTATTTTGGATTCCTTATTTTAAAATAAAGGCTTTTATTTTTGAGTGCTGCAGTCCAGAAGACTGATAAGAGACCGGGTACATGGAGGCTCAACTCGACCTTATTGACGGACCCCATGACCTTGGAACCCATAACGGAAGCTATAAAGACAAACTTTAGAGAAAATTCTACAGACGATGTTTCACATCTCACTATCTAGAAGGCTCACAAATGTGTGCTTAGAGGCCAACTCATTGACCTAGCTTCACAGAGAAAAAAGAATAAGGAGAAAGAACTGAAAGTACTACTTGAAAAAGTACAGACGTTGGAGACCCAACATAAGAGGTCGGCGGCTATCACTTTAGCCGAAGACCTGTTATTGGCAAGAAAAGTGTTGCAGGAGACATTAGACTTACAAGCTAAGTGAATACTATTCTTCCGCAGAGGTTTCTTTTATGAACACGGGAACAAAAATAGTAAATTTCTGGCCAGGGCATTAAGAGACGTCCGTTCGACCACCACCATCACCCAAATCAAAAATAGGGAAAACAAATTAATACATGACTCAGATAGAATTCAAGAAGAATTCCATGGGTTCTACACAAAACTGTATAATCTCCCACCACCACACAAGCCTACAATGGCTGAGGGATCTAGATCACGTATTATAGACCAATATTTAGCGCAAAGTGTCCTTCCTAGCGTGTCTGCCTCTGAGGCGGCGTAATTAGACAAACCGATAGAGATTACAGAACTTTTACAGGCAATCAAAACTTTAAAATCAGGGAAAAGTCCGGGCCCTGATGGCTTCTCGGCCATTTACTATAAGACTTTCTCACATCTTTTAGCGAAACCTTTGCTGAAGGCCTTGAACTCTCTCACGGCTTCCCAAGACTTCCCACCCACTTTTAATATGGCACATATAACGGTGCTTCCCAAACCCGGAAAAGACCCCAATACCTGCTCCAGTTACAGGCCGATATCCTTGCTCAACCTGGACATAAAACTCTTGTCTAAAATTATTGCAACTAGAATAGGTAGATTCCTACCAGATATAGTCGGTCCAGATCAAGTGGGATTTATGCCGGAGAGGAAGGGGCGTGATAATGTCATTAAGGCCTTAGATCTCAAACACAACCTTAAAGGGAGCACAGTCAAAGGCCTTCCCATATCCACGGACGCGGAGAAGGCCTTCGACAGGGTGGCATGGGATTATATGTTCGCAGTATGCAGGCACGTAGGATTTCAGTCCAATCTGCTGGCATGGATTTCGGCACTATACCAGAACCCGACGGCTAGGCTGAAGGTCAATGGGACTCTCTCAAAACCAGTACACATACACAATGGAACGAGGCAGGGTTTTCCCCTCTCCCCAACTCTGTTCATTCTTACACTGGAACCATTTATACGCACAGTAAAGGGAAATCTCTCAGTTAAGAGTTTATCTATAGGATACACCTGTCACAAAATAGCCGCATACGCGGATGATCTTTTGTTCGTCCTCACGCAACCTCACATGTCGATTCCCAATCTTTTGAAAGATTTTGAATTGTTTGGATACATTTCCAACTTCAAGATTAATTATGACAAATCGGAGGCACTCAACATCTCACTAAATCCTAAGCAATTGTGTGACACTAAATCCAATTGTCCCTTCAAATGGGTTGACCTCAAACTAAAATACCTAGGGATATGGCTTACACTAGAATTAGACAGTCTCTACACGCAAAACTTCCACCCCTTCCTACACAATCTACGACGGGATCTTCATATATGGAATCTCAAGCCATTATCATGGTTTGGGAGAGCAGCAGCAGTAGTAAAAATTACAGTTCTGCCTAGAGTGCTGTACTTATTTCACACGTTGCCCATCAGATTACCTAACAAGTTCTTCTCCCTACTGAACGCAACATTGAGAGACTTCATTTGGGCTAGAAAGAAGTCACGCATTAGCATGACGACCATGACAACACCAAAAGCAGAGGGGGGAATTAACCTTCCACACTTTAAACATTACTACTTTGTGACCCATTTGGTACGTATTATTGACAGGAATTGTCACACCTCTTCCAAGGACTGGGTGGGCATAGAGGGCCTACAGACCGAGACACCCCTGAGGTTCCTACCATGGGTTTCAAAAGAGGCACGTTCGCCTGACATTGCGTTGCATCCCACACTTGGCCCGACACTGGAAGTCTTTCACACAGTATCACAAAATTTCAGCCTCGCCTCCACGCCTGGCCCTCTGATTCCACTAACCAACAACAAGGAGTTTGCGTTAGGGCACACCACAGCATCCTTCCCTCATAGAGAAGGTAAAACCCCCACAACGGTCGCCCACTGTGTGGACGATGGTGAACTTAAACCCTTTGAGGTATTGAAGACAGAACTGCAAGCAAAACACTTCACCCATTGGCAATATAGACAACTACATGATTACGTAAACTGTACTGCCAACAGACAACAATTTTTAAGAGAACAGACCTGATTTGAACAATTGTGCATTACCGGAGAACTAGACTGTAAGGCAACTTCCTTGATGTACAATTGGTTACAGATCAATCTAGACAGACAACCGAGTAGACATAAGAAAGAATGGGAAATAGCATAAATGCTCCATTAGTACTGGCACTCAGGAGACTTCCTAAAAGGTTCTGACAAATTGGTATTTTACGCCAGCCAGATTGCATGCGTGGTACCCAGAGGCATCAGAAGCATGTTGGAGATGTGGTACTTATAGCGGCACCATGCTGCATATCTGGTGGGACTGCCCGCTTATACGTGGTTTCTGGGATGAGGTCTGTGCACAAATTCTTGCTATAACAGAGACCGAGTTGGAATTGACACCTGAATGCTGCCTACTGCATATATCCAATTACTCACTGAGTAGGTACAAAAAGTCGGTAGTGCGACACATGCTAAACGCAGCAAAAACTATTATTCCGAGACATTGGAAATCAACACACTCACCTAAAATAACAGAATGGCTATCTGAGGTGGATTTGTTATACAGGATGGAGGAGACAGTGGCAATGGAATCAGAAAGAACAGATAAATTTCACAAGATATGGAAAGCTTGGTTCATGTTTAAGTACTCAGACGAGTTTGCTACGATGCAACTGGGCTGAATAAGTCAGATTAGAGCTTTACTCTATTACTTTATTATTCTTATTTCATACTCACCTCTTAGGTCGGAAGGAGGCCACTACAGATTAAATTAAATCGGATCAACAAGGATACCATCTGTATGTCATAGCAACCAACAAACCAAAACCGCTCCCCCTCTCCCCCCCTTCCATTTTACTCACACTTTTTCTATCCTCCCCCTTTTTTCCTCTTTTTTTTTTGTTTGTTTATTTTATTTATATTTTTTTGTACAATTTTATAAGTTCTAATTTTTTTATTTATTTATTTATTTTATTTTTTTGAGGGTTTTTTTTTTATTTGAATAGTTTTTATTGAAATTTCAAACATACATATATGTAAGGACAAAAATTATATAAAATAAGTAGTGTAGAATACATTGGAAATCTGTGAAAGATCAATCCAGATAGTGTGCACCATCTTGTTATAGATTCAAAATATAGCAGTTCAAACAGTCAGTAAGTAGTTATCAAACAATAATCATCTACACAGTGAAGTTTTTTTGAACAGGTGAAGCGGGGGGTAGGTCAGGAGGGAGTGGGGTAGTAATGGTGGGGTAGAAGGGGAGGAGAAGCAAGAGAGCTTTAAAAGGAATACTATAAATCAGCGGTTAAATTTGTTGTCGTACCAGATCTTCCATGGGTTCCAGAGACTCTTTAAAGCAGGGTTGGCAGGTGATCCCCGTGAGAGGATGATTTCATATGTGTGGTGAGTTTGTACCAGGTTCACCACTTCTGTGAGAGTGGGGATGTCTGTGGATTTCCAGTGTCTGGCTATCAGAAGTTTTGTCGCTAAGAGGATGTGTGTGACCACCAGCCTAAGGTTGGGTGGTATGTCATCAATGGTTAGATTCAGAAGAGCTAGATGGGGGGTCAGCAAGATAGGAAAATTAAGTATGTCTCTCAGTATTGACTCTACTGCATTCCAGAGCTGTCGCAGGCGGGGACATGTCCAAAAAATATGTATAAGTGTACCAGAGAGGGTGCAGTTTCTCCAGCAATCTTGGGATGTGTGAGTATGAAATTTGGCTATTCTGGATGGTGTCAGATACCATCTCATCAACAACTTTTGGGTGAGTTCCCACAGAGAGGTACAGGACGTATATTTATATACGGATTTGATTGCTGTGTGCCATTGTTGTTCAGAGAACTGTGTAAGGAAGTCATTTTCCCAATCAGTAATGGGTTTGGATTTGTTAAATGTGTCTTTCTCCTGTAGGATTGAGTATATCAAGGAGGTGCCCCTAGCTTTTGTTTTGTTAGAGAAGAGGTAGTTCCATAAGGTAATGGGTAGGGAGCCTTCTATGGAAGAGTTCATAGTGAGGCAATGTTGCACTCTAAAGTATGTAAGGTAATCTGCGTTAGGCGCTTCGAGTGTCTCTTGAGCATGGGAAAACGGCTGATCGAGAACTAAAGAGCGTAGTTCACATGTGTTAGACACTCGAGTAGTAATCCATTGTGGGATATATAGGTCTGGAGTAAGTAATGACAAAGTTCCTATAATTACCGGGATATCTTTGGTTGGGAGATTCACCCATTTAGACGAGTGGATTATTTTCCATATTTTAACAGAGGCTTGAATGGTGGGGGAGTAAAGGTGTAGTGGCGTGTTTCCTGTGGTTGTGCTAAATAACCAGGGGGACAAGTTATGCCCAGGAGTCATGCTATTTTCTATGTGTCCCCAAAGTGTGATAGGAGTAGAGTTCATCCATTCCTTAAGCTGTGAAAGAATAGTCGCTATATAATAGTCCCTTATATCAACGTGACCCATCCCACCTACAGATCTGTGTTTGATGAGTTTTGCATGGTTGCATCTGGATTTTTTGCCTTGCCATAGATACTGAGTTAAAACGGATTGTAAGGACCTAAGATAGGATTGAGGGATTGGTATAGGGAGTGTACGAAAGATGTACAATAGCCTAGGTAGTATCATCATTTTAAAGGCGGCGAGGTGGCCTGCCCAGGAGAATTCAAATTTGGATATTTTTGACGTTTCTCGAATGATCATGTGTTTCAGTGCAGCATAATTGTGTGTGAAAAGACCTTTTGTGGATTTAGTGAGTGTGATACCTAAGTAGGGTATCCCTGTATCTGCCCATGGGTAGGGGTATTTATTTCGGAGAAGATTGCTAGTAACTGCATCCAGACCCATGTCAAGAATATACGATTTATGTTCATTTACCTTGTAATAAGAGACGTTACTGAAGCGCTGTAGTAACTCTTGTACCGAAGCCAGGGAGGAGATGGGGTCTGTAATCATCATTATCACATCATCCGCGAATAAACTAATCTTATGTTCTAATGTGCCATGCTTAAAGCCTGCTATTCTGGAATTTCTTCTGACGTGTTCTGCTAAAGGTTCCATTATCAGGTTAAATATAAGTGGTGACAGTGGGCATCCTTGACGGGTGCCATTGGTGATAAGGAAAGGTTTAGACAACATTTCTGACGTGTAAACCTGAGCCGAGGGGGAAGAGTATAAGGCTATTATGGCGGACAAGATGGGCCCTTGAAAACCAAATTTGGTGAGAGTTGCTTTCATATAGTTCCAATTGACTCTGTCGAACGCCTTCTCTGCGTCCAGGGAGAGGAGCAGAGAAGGCGTTCCATTCGATCCAGCACCATGAATTATGTTAATAACTCTGCGGGTAGCATCAAAGGTTTGCCTCCCTCTGGTGAAACCGGATTGGTCTTTGTGTATGAGAAGTGGCATTAGGTCTATCAATCGGTTGGCAATTAGTTTGGCGTATATCTTGGTATCTATGTTAAGCAGGGAAATGGGCCTGAAGTTCTCTGCGCACGTGGGTTCCTTGCCCGGCTTAGGTAGTGTGACAATCAATGCAGATAACATTTCTGGAGGGAGAGAGGAGGACGAGACAGTGCCATTACAGATCTGAGCTAGGAAAGGAGCTAAGATTGTACCAAATTTTTTGTAGTACTCGCTCGTGAGACCATCAGGGCCAGGGGATTTGTTAGAAGGAAGAGCCGAGATTGTACGTAAAATTTCAGGTTGTGTGAACGGAGCGTTTAATAAATTTAGTTGATCTGTCGATAGCTTAGGGAGGTTGATTTCCTCTAGAAAGGATGATATATCCTGGGGAGTAGGTTGGGGAGTTGACGAGTCCTCCTTTAAATTGTATAATTTATTATAGTAGTAGCTAAAGGCATCTGCAATGGCAGAAGGATCAATTCGTTTTTGTTTGGTAGAGGGGTGGTATAAGTGAGAAATTTTTGACCTAGAGAAGTGGCCTTTGAGTCTGGTAGCCATGGCTTTACCTGCTTTATTACCAGTATAGTAGTGTTTAGCTTTGAAGTAGGTATGGGCTTTTTGATAAGAGTCTAGTAGATGAGTTCTCAATTCATGTCTAAGATGGTCTAACTTGCGTTTGATGGATTGATCAGGGAGAGATTGGTTTTGACTTTCCAGCGTTTTAATTTCAGCTGTAAGGGAATCTAGGCGCTGTGATCTCCTCCTCCTCTCCTTAGGTCCCAATTGTAGAAAAATTTACCGGATGAACGCTTTGTGGGCGTTCCAAAGAACAAAATTATCATTAACAGAGCCAACATTATTAGCAAAGTATTCTTCTAGACTTTTATGGATGTAGTCGGAGTATAAGGGGGAATGGATAAGGGAGGCCGCAGCTCTCCAGATCCGCGTCCGCGGAGAAGAGGGTGAGTCATTTAGAGTCATGGCGACTGGAGCATGATCCGACCAAGTGATGGTGGATATTTCTGACGCTGAGATTTTGGGTAGGATCCATTTGTCCACTAGGAAATAGTCGATCCGGGTGTACGAGTTGTGGCAAGGGGAGAAATAAGAATAATCTCTTTTGGTGGTGTGGTGACATCTCCAAACATCATATAGGTCATGGGATCTTATAAAGGGGCCCATAGGGGAAGCATATCTGTTGGAGCGGGACAAAGTGTCTATGGAGTTGTCTGGGACAATGTTGAAGTCTCCACAAATAATGAGGTGTCCTTGTTTGAAGTTATTGAGTTTTTTCATCAGTGCAGATAGGAATCTAATTTGCCTTTTGTTGGGGGCATATACCATCACAATGGTATATCTGACGTTGTTTAAGGAGCAGTCTATAGCTAGATATCTGCCATCTTTGTCCAGCAAGGTTTGATGGAGTATGAAAGATACTGTGTTCTTGAAGGCTATCAAGACTCCATTCTTTTTATCAGGACCTGAGGCTTTAAAGATGTTGGTGAAATTCTTATTGGTGCAGGAGGGTTCTGCGGTGAGCTTGAAGTGTGTCTCTTGTACACAGAGAACGTCACAGTGGCTGTCCTGTGCCGTTTTCCACATAGAAGACCTTTTGGTTGGATGGTTCAAGCCTTTTACATTTAGTGAAAGAAATTTCGGCATCGTGGAGAGTGTGATGGTGATGTGGTAGAAAAAGATGAAGTGGTACTTACAGTTCGTAGGAGGTACAGATGTATACTTAGGAAACCCTGCAGTAACTGTAGATGTTGACGGTCAGGAAGAGGGTGCTCTCGGTGAGGGTAGTAGTTCAGAGAGTTTGCGTTCTCCTTGGATCCGGGATGACAGGGAAGAAGATGAGGAGACAACAGATAAGATATTAGTAACAGGGAAATAGAAGGGAGCAAGGGAAGGGAACAAGGGTCAGTAGTGTAACAGTCAGACTACTGAACGTAAAGGAGGGTGTAAGTTCGTGGGGTAACTGTAACGAGCAGGCACTGAATCGGAGTGCAATGTTAAGCTTGTGTAATGAGTACGCTAACCAAAGATCACTTTTTAGCATTGGAATGGTCTTCCATGGCATGGGATGTAGAGCTCTCCATGGGGTGCGGTTGTGGCGATGTGCCATTGTCAGGGAGAATTTTCCATTTTCTGAGCAATTGAACGCCTTCATCTACTGATCGGATGCTGTGTTTGACTCCATTTCTGGTAATCAGAAGTTTGGTCGGGTAACCCCATTGGTAAGGTATCTTATGGTTGTTAAGAGGTTTGGTGATGGTCTGAAGTTGGCGTCTTTGTTGGCGAGTGTTTTGGGAGATGTCGGCGAAGAGCTGTAGTTTTGAGTATGGATGCGGTAGATGATCCATACGTCTGGTCTTTGCTAAGAGCATGTCTTTAGCGTGGAAGAAGTGGATGCGCATAAGAGTGTCGCGAGGAACTTCTGCATGTAGGTGTGGCGGTTTCGGTAGGCGGTGTATGCGATCTATAATAGTTTCCACTGGTGGTAGTTCAGGCAATATGGTTGAAATCATTTTTCTAGCATATGAGTTCAGATCGGCTGGAACGATCGATTCTGGTATTCCGCGAATCTTTACGTTATTGCGTCTCGATCGGTCCTCGAGGTCCGCCATCTTGGCTCTAACCCACTTCTGATCCTCTTTGGTGTGATCGTGTGCATCTACTAGATCATTCACTGTGATCGTTATGTCATTCATTTTATGCTCCACGTGTCTCATCCTGTCTCCCATATTGCTCATCTCATTTTTAAATGCAGAGAACATAGAAGTAATGTCATTATGCAGGGAACTGTGTAGGGAGATCAGCATGTCTTTCAGTAGTGTATCAACTACAGGCTGATTAGTAGTGGGGAAGGCCGCAATGGGGGATGGAGCCGGCGTCAGTGCGGGGGGACTGTCCAGTGCAGGTCTTACCTCAGAGGCCTGATCTCCCGCATCCATGCGCATCCGCGCTTTAGCTGGGCTGCTGGGTATGGAGGACGTCTCTGGATGAGTGGTGGCGACCGAGGAGAGGGTCTGTGAAGGAATGGCCGGGTCATCTGCATCAGGCAGGTCTGTGTATGTCCTCTCACCTCGCGGCGAGCGGTCGCGGGCGCCATCTTGGATTCTGTCACTAGTCTGCATAGTGAAGAAATCCGTTAATTTTCTCGGCTGTCTGTATTCTTTTCGTTTTCGGGAGGTCCCGGTCTGGTTCCCCAGAGTATAGGGGTCAGAATCATGCATGGTTGCTACACAGGTTAGCGATATACCTGGATGTTTCTCCGATTCAGTGCGGGAGCTGTGAGTTCAGGCTTCCATGCAGCTCGGCGGTTAGCCACGCCCCCCATAAGTTCTAATTTTTAAGACACTCACAATATATAACCATTGAGATTGAATTATAATGCTACACAAAAGGCACAAGGTTATTGTTACTTTACACAGTTTTACTGGTATCTTCTAAGGTTATAACAGTTAAAGTAGTAATAAGTAGGGATGACCTGAACAAACACCCCCCCCGGTTCGGTTCGCACCAGAACCTGCGAACGGACCGAAAGTTTGCGCAAACTTTAGAACCCTATTAAATACAATGGACGTGAACGTTCCAAATCAAAAGTGCTAAATATAACGGCTAATATGCAAGTTATTGTCCTAAAAAGGGTTTGGGGACCCGGGTCCTGCCCCAGGAGACATGTATCAATGCAAAAATACGTTTTAAAAACTGCTGTTTTTTCGGGAGCAGTGATTTTAATGATGCATAAAGTGAAAAAAAAAGTGAAATATTCCTTTAAATATCGTACCTGGTGGGGTGTCTAAAGTATGCCTGTGAAGTAGCACGTGTTTCCCGTGTTTAGAACTGTCCCTGCACAAAATGACATTTCTAAAGGAAAAAAAGTCATTTAAAACTGCTTTCGGCTTTAACCACTTAAGCCCCGGACCAATACGCAGCATAAAGACCAGGCCCCTTTTTGCGATTCGGCACTGCGTTGCTTTAACTGACAATTGCACGGTCGTGCGTCATGGCTCCAAAACAAAATTGACGTCCTTTTTTCCCCACAAATAGAGCTTTCTTTTGGTGGTATTTGATCACCTCTGCAGTTATTTTTTGCCCTATAAACAATAATAGAGCGACAATTTTGAAAAAAAAATTCTATATTTTTTACTTTTTGCTATAATAAATATCCCCAAAAAATATCTAAAAAAACCATTTTTTTTCCTCAGTTTAGGCCAATACGTATTCTTCTACATATTTTTGGTAAAAAAAATCGCAATCGGCGTTTATTGATTGCTTTGGACAAAAATTATAGCGTTTACAAAATAGGGGATAGTTTTATGGCATTTTTATATATTTTTTTTTTTTTTACTAGTAATGGCGGTGATCGGCGATTTTTTTCATGACTGCGACATTAAGGGGTTAAACACTGTCAGTGAAGGGGTTAACCACTAGGGGCGCTGAAGGGGTTAAGTGTGCCTAGGGGTGTGTTTATAACTGAGGGGGGGCATGGCTATGAGTGACACGTCACCGATCTCCGCTCTGATTACACAGAGCGGAGATCGGTGACAGTGTCAGTAGGCGAGCTGGGAGATGTTGTGTTTACACTAACATCTCCCCGCTCCATCCCTCGGTGAGATGATCGCGGGGATCCCCGCGGCGATCAAGTCTGCGGGACCCGCGGTTCCGACTCACGGGGATGACTGCAGGGTCGCGTGCGCGACCACACGGCAGGCAGTTAAAGGGGAGGTACAGGTACGTGATTGTGCCTGTACGTGCCATTCTGCCGACGTATATATGCCGTGAGCGGTCCTTAAGTGGTTAATGTAATTTCTGGTCCCGGCAATATGGATGAAAATCATTGAGAAAAATGGCATGGGTATAGATATTAAGGGGAACCCGACACCCAAATTAAAAAAAGGCCCTACATACTCTGAACAGCAGTATACAGGCGGTGCAAACAAGACAGGGACTGTAGGTTTGTTCTTAAGTAGAATCTGTTTGCAATTTGGAACAGGTACATTTTTTAAGTGCAGCTCCAGCCAAAAAAATCTATTTTTAAGTTTTTTGGAAAACATAGGGAAGGGTTATCACCCCTGTAACATTTGTTTTGCTGTCTGTGCACCTGTTCAGAACATTTCACCTCACTTTCCGTCCCAATGACAAATGTTTTTTGAAAATTTGTTTTTTTTATTGAAACAAGGATTGGTGATAAAGCATCAGTGGAGAGGAGACACCTCTTTCCCATATTAACTCTTACAGGAGAGAATTTACCTTCCTATGGGTAGATTTCCTCTCACTTCCTGTTGTCTCCTTCCGTTTGCAAGTAGGAGTCGTTTGTAAGTTGGATGTTTGAAAGTAGGGGCCTGCCATATATACTCTGCAGAAATTGGCCCTTAGGTGTTGGTGTTGCCTCACAGTTACTCTTGGTGGGCGCTGGAATGCCCTGCTGTGAACTATTATATCAAAAATTGTAATTACATGCCATTGTTGAACAGTGGTAGGAAAAATTGGGCTTTTGGTAGTGGTGGTGGTGCTGGTGCCACAACACTGTAAGTCCTCACAGTTACTCTTGGTGGGCGCAGTAATTGGCCCAGCTGTGAAATATTAGATCAAGAATTGTAATCACATGCCCCTGTTGAACAGGGGCAGAAAAATTGGGCCTTTGGTGGTGGTGGTGGTGGTGTTGCCACAACACTGTAAGCCCTCACAGTTACTCTTGGTGGGCGCAGGAATGGGCCCTGCTGTGAATTATTAGATCAAGAATTGTAATTACATGCCCCTGTTGAACAGGGGCAGAAAAATTGGGCCTTAGGCACTGGTGCCACAACACTGCAACCCCTCACAGATACTGTAGTTGGAGCGCAGCAATGAGCCCTGCTGCAAAGCATTGCATCAAAAATTGTAATTACATGCCCCTGTTAAACTGTGGCTGAATAATTGGGCCATAGGCACTGGTGCTGGTGCCACAACACTGCAACCCCTCACAGATACTGTAGTTGGAGCACAGCAATGAGCCCTGCTGCAAAGCATTGCATCAAAAATTGTAAATACACGCCCCTGTTAAAAAGGGGCTGAAAAATTGGGCCTTAGCCACTGGTGGTGGTGCCCAGAACCAAAAATGTTCTTTCAAGCTATCAGCATGATTATTGAGGAGGAAGAGGATAGTCACTCAGCATAACAGGATAGTCACTCAGCATCAGCATAGGCAGTCTTGAAAGGATCTGACATTTCCCAAAAAATTATTCGGTTACATCAGCATCAGGTGTTTGGTAGCTGGTGGTGATCCAAGACTGATTTATTTTTATGAAGGTCAGTCGATCGAGCGAGTCAGTGGACAGGCGTACCCTGTGATTGGTTACAAAGCCTCCAGCAGCACTGAATGTGCGTTCCGAAAGAACGCTGGATGCAGGACAGGCCAGTACCTCAATTGCATACTGTGCAAGCTCTGGCCAGTGATCCATCCTCAAGACCCAGTAATCCAGAGGATTTTCGGTGGGAAAGGTGTCCAAGTCTGATCTTGCCCCTAGGTATTCCTGCACCAGGTAAACCAGACGCAGGCGATGGTTGCTGGAACCGATCATACCTTGGGACTGCGTACTAAAAAATTGTCTGAACGCGTCAGTCAGATGGCCACCTTCTCCACTGCTCCTTCTTTGACTGACCAGAGCCTCAGCAACACGTTTTCCAGGACCAGGAATTTGTAACCTCCCAGTCTCTGGGAACGTGTTGCACAGACCTTTCTGCAAAGCCTCCCGAAGATGCTTCATCCTCTGCTCCCTCTGTGACGGCAAGATAAGGTCCGCAACCTTAGCCTTGTAACGTGGATCAAGGAGGGTTGTCACCCAGTAATGATCCCTCTCCTTGATTGCACAAATACGAGGATCCTTCTGCAGGCTTTGCAGGATCAGGGAGGCCATGCAGTGTAGGTTTGCTGAGTCCTCTGGGTCACTGAGGATGACATGATCCGCAGCCACCTCCTCCCAGTCACGTTCAAGTCCATGGGTATCTTGGGACTGTAATTGATCCCTTGAAGACTGCTGCTGATGCTGAGTGCTAGGCTCCACCTCCATGCTGACACAATCCTCCTCCTCCTCTTCCTCCTCTTCCTGTGTGATAGCCGGGCCAGCAAGAACACTGTCTGGATAAAGGGGGCCTTGAGCGGTAAGGAAGTCGTCCTCTTCCTGCCTCTGTTCTGCCTCAAGTGCCCTGTCCATTATTCCACGCAGCGTGTTCTCCAACAGGTTGACAAGAGGGACAGTGTCACTGATGCATGCACTGTCACTGCTCACCATCCTTGTGGCCTCCTCAAGTGGTGCCAGGACAGTGCATGCATCCCTGATCAAAAAAATCCAAGCTCCCCTGACCTTGTCCTGGTGCCATATTGCAACAGATACTCATTGATGGCCCTCTGCTGCGTGTGCAGCCGCTGCAGCATGGCCAACGTAGAGTTCCACCTGGTGGGCATGTCACAGATTAGGTGGTTCTTGGGCAGATTGTAATCCTTTTGCAGGTCAGCCAGCCAAGCACTGGCATTATATGACCGGCGAAAAAACCCACAGAGTTTCCTGGCCTGCTTAAGGACCTCTTGTAAGCCCGGGTACCTGCCCAAGAACCACTGCACCACCAAGTTAAGGACGTGAGCCAAACAGGGCACATGGGTTAGTTGCTCCTATTGGAGGGCGGAGAGGAGGTTGGTGCCATTGTTGGAAACCACCTTTCCTGGCTTAAGCTGGCGTGGCATCAACCACCTCTGAGCCTGCCCCTGCAGAGCTGACAGAATCTCTGCCCCAGTGTGGCTCCTGTCCTCCAAGCACACCAGTTCAAGCACCGCATGGCATCTTTTTGCCTGCGTATTTGCGTAGCCCCTTGAATTTCTATGGAGCATCGCTGGTTCCGAGGACAAAGCACAGGTAGAGACCATGGAGGAAGAAGAAGAGGAGGGAGTGGAGGAGAGAGGTGTGTCAGAATCACCAGTAGTAACATTTTGGAGGCGTGGTGGTGGAACAACCTCCAACACTACTGCACCTTGTCCTGCATCCTTCCCAGCTGCCAGCAGAGTCACCCAATGCACCGTGAAAGATAGGTAACGTCCCTGTCAATGCCTGCTGGACCATGAGTCAGCGGTAATATGCACCTTACCACTAACCGGCTTGTCCAGCGAGGCCAAGACATTGCCTTCCACATGCTGGTAGAGAGCCGGAATCGCCTTTCATGAGAAAAAGTGGCGTTTGGGAACCTGCCACTGAGGAACCGCACATTCCACAAACTCACAGAAGGGGGCAGAGTCTACCAACTGAAAAGGCAGCAGTTGAAGTGCTAGCAATTTAGCCAAGCTAGCATTCAACTGCTAGGCATGTGGATGGCTGGGAGAGAACTTCTTTCGGCGGTGCAGCAGCTGGGGCAGGGAAATTTGCCTGGTACAACCGGACGTCGGTGTACCGATAGCAGATTGTCCGCAAGTACTTGGCTGTGACACACCTAATTCTACACCTTTTTTCCTCTCAGTGCAGGTTTCAGAGAGGACTGAAGGTATAGTGGGGTTGGAGATCCCAGCTGATGAGGAGCAAGGAGAGGTCCGCATTGTTCTTTGGTGTGGGTCTTTTAAGTAAGTTTGCCAACGGACTGCATGGCAGGTCAACATATGTCTGGTCAAGCACGTGGTGCCCAAGCGGCTGATGTTTTGGCCACGCGAGATATGCTTTAGACATATGTTGCAAATGGCAACGGTGCGATCTGCTGCACATGTCTGAAAAAAGGCCCACACAAAAGAACTTTTTTAATAACGCGCAGACACTGCAGCGCCCTGCACACGCGGAGCTCTGCGGTGTGATGCAGTCGGTGTGCTGCCCTTAAGCTGGCCCCCCGAGGGCATCCTGCCTCATTGGAGATGTGCCTCCTCCTCCTCTCTCCTATTAGGCACCCACGTGGAGTCAGTGACCTCATCATCCCCTCCCTCCTCATCACTGGAGCAAATCTGGCAGTATGCTGCAGCTGGGGGAACATGACTGCCAGATAGCTGTCCTTGTTGGGCACCCCCTCTCTCTGGGCTCACGTTACTACCCCCTCTTTCTGGGCTCACGTTACTGCCTTCCTCCAGCTGGGTTCCATCATCGGAGCCTTCAAAATGCTGGGCATCCTCCAGGAGCATGTACCCAACACTGTGCTCAAACAGTTCGGGGGACTCCTCAAGAGGACATGGTGGGGCTAGGGATGGAGTGACTGATGCCATTGAGCCGAGGGAAGAGGCCGCTTTGGCAGCTGCTTTGCCAGAAAAAGTACCCTGAGCCTGGGTGAGAGAGGATGAGGAGGATGAGGACGGCTTGGTCATCCACTCTACCAAGTCTTGGGCATGTTGCGGCTCAACATGGCCAGATGCCGAAAAGAAGGACAAGCGTGTCCCACGGCCACGTGCTGATGAGCATGCACTGTGTCCACGACCAGCAGCACTGTTGCCTCTAGACACAGAGCCTGCTTGCCCTCTTTTATTGCCTTGTGACTGTCTGCCTCTCCTTGTTTGCCTTCCAGACATACTAATGGCCTGCAGTGAGAAGGAAGCCGCACAAAGGTGGGATGGATATATATATATATATATATATATATATATATACATATATATATATATATATATATATATATATATAAATATCTGTACTGAATATAATGCAGCTATCAGAATCAACTGCCTGCTGTGGTATTAGTATGGGGAAAGCAGCAATTGTCTTCAGTTAGTTTTAGGTGAAAACTGTGCAGAGAGGGACAGAGTACACTAACTGAAAATACTTGCAGCTCTCTGCCTGTGGTTTAATTATGAGAACACCACTATTAGTCACTAACTGTATTCAGGTAAGCTTTAGGTGAACGATATGCAAAGCACACAGTACACTAAGTGAAACACTGACTGTCTGCAGCTAGCACAATCACCTGCCTGCCTGTCACAGTATAGAGAATAACAGGAATGGATCTAGCTAAACTGAATACAGTGTATAAATATATATACAACACCTAGGATGCATATATATCCTCTACACACTGTAACTGTAGCTAACTGACTCGCCTGCCTGTTCTATCTAACTCAATATAAATGACACTGTCTGTCTCTGTAATCTCTCATTAAACAACTCCAACACACTACACAAGGCCGCCAAGCCGGCGGCCTTATATAGTGTGGGATGTGTACTAAACCCCTTGAGCCATAATTGGCCAAAGCCACCCTGGCTTGGGCCAATTACGGTTCTCCGTTTTTTACGCGCTGTGATTGGCCAAAGCACGTGGGTCATATTGCATGCTTGGCCAATCAGGCAGCAATGCACTGCGGTGCCGCAGTGAATTATAGGCCGTGACGCGCCACTCAAATTTGGCGCGAACGGCCCATAATGTTCGCAATTCGACGAACAGCCAATGTTCGAGTCGAACATGGGTTTGACTCGAACACGAACCTCATCCCTAGTAATAAGGGCTGTACACATGTCCAGAAATGGCTTCATAAGTGGCACACGACTCACACCCGGAAGAAAATGTCTGTACTGTGTGTTGCCCTGTAAGACTGTAATGATTATGTCATGTACTTTGTTATGACTACTTATATGCTTAATAAAAACTTTTATTGGAAAAAATATATAAAAATAATGGGAATAATAATAATAAATAGGGATGAGCCCGAATACTGAATATTATGGAGCGTTCGCAGCAAATTCGCGTGCCGCGGAATGCCCCATAATGCACTGTGAGATCGCAGTGCATTGGCGTCCTATGATTGGCCAAAGCATGCAGCTGCATGCTTTGGGCAATCACAGCGTGCTCTGCTAAGAGAACCATAATTGGCCAAAGGCCAAAGGCAGGGTGCCTTTGGCCAATCATGGCTCAGGATGCTACGTCCACACCCCACACTATGTAAAGCTGCTTACATAGCGGTCGTACATGGTGTAATGAATGAGAGCAGCAAAATTACATTTCTAAAGGAAAAAATTTAATTTAAAACTGCTCGCGGCTGTAATGTATTGTCTGATACCGGAAACATAGATAGAAATCATTGAAAAAATGGTGTGAGTTCCCCCCCAGTACATTACCATGCTCTTCGGGTCTGGTATGGATATTAAGGGGAACGCTGTGCCAAAATAAAAAATAAATGGCGTGGGGGTCCCCCCTAAAACCATACCAGGCCCTTTAGGTTTGGTATGGATTATAAGGGGAACCCTGTGCCAAAATGAAAAAAAATATGGCGTGGGGATCCCCCCAGTATCCATACCAGAATCCTATCCAAGCACGCAGCCTGGCAGGCTGCAGGAAAAAGGGGGCAAAAGAGTGCCCCCCCTCCTAAACCATACCAGGCCACATGCTCTCAACATGTAACCCTACTCATTCACCAAATAAAATGTATAAAAGTAAAAATAACAGGAGACAGTTTTGGACAATTTATTTATTTAAAAAAAAGTGGGGGGGGGGCACATGCGCGGCTTCTGATCATGGCGGACCTGTGAGACCAGGGCTCTGTCCCCGGCCGTCTCTTCGGGACTCCTGCTGACTGATCCGAAGCTCCATTATCCACAGGAGTTATCCCCTCAGTCTCCAGCGATGGCCACGCACCCCATGGGCCAGATTGGAGATCAGAGACAGAATTACGCTGCAGTCCTCAAGCCTCGGGCCTCCTCCACGATGGACCACTACCTACATAGGCCCGCATCCACGGCCTCAAGTAGCCAGGACGACACACAGAGCACGCCAAAGCATTTTGAACCAGAGACAGGTACTCTTTTCGATATAACCCCCACTCCTGTACAGGGCTCGCCCTACCCCCCCATAGAAGTCCTAGATGCCAAACTGCAGTCCCTGCTCCGAACCATCACCCACAACATTGCACAAGAGGTAGGGAAACTTTTTTAAAGAACTGAGAGGGGAAATAGGCCAACTTTGAGAGCGCACTGACACCCTGGAGTCCAAGTCTGACAAATTAGTGCAGTATGTGCAAGTGCTTGAGGAGGACAATGCTGCCATAAAACATGCAGTCACTCAGCTCCAAGCCCAACAGGAGGACCTTGAAAACAGGGAACACAGACAAAACCTGTGGATCAGAGGCATACCTGAAGCGGTGGATGACAGAGACCTCCGCTCCTACATCCTGAGCCTGTTCAATGTAGTGGCCCCTAATATCCCGGACATAGACTGGCGTTTGGACAGGGACAGCAGATCACTTGCTCCTAAACCCCCAGCTGGAACTAACCCGAGAGATGTGATTGTCAGATATCACTACTATGACAGTAAAGAAGCTCTCACCATCGCCACCCGCAATCAGTCCAGGGTTGAGTTCAAAGGGTCTAGGATCCAGATCATTAGTGATCTTTCACCTATTACGTTGGCAAGATGGAGGAGTCTTCACCCGCTGACACTACATCTCCAGACCAACAAAGTCCTATATCGATGGGGGTTCCCCTTTCGCCTTTCTGCATCCTGTAATGGCATACAATACTCCCTATGTTATCTTCAGGAGAGTGACACCTTTCTGTGCAACCTGGGTCTACCACCTCTCCCTGATGAGGACCCTGCGCTGCTTCCAGCTACTCCTAAACCACCATCAGTCCTAAGTCTCATCTGGACCCCAGTGAGACATAAACCACTCAAGTCCAACTCCACACCCCAGAGGCGCCATACTTCTGGATTCCCAACCTGAGCGTACTTCCGACTGGCTCCGGCTTTGATTTTTACTTGGCCCCCTGATGTTTTGGTGGCCAACAACCCCTAAGTAGGTTCACCTACCCCCTTGCCCGTGGGGTGCGCCGCCTGTTGTTTTCTAAGACACCCTGGTTCAACGATACGTTTATCCCTAAGGTTTCCGAAACATAGTACACCCACTCACTCATACACTTTTGCCTTTTGATGAACTACAAAGGAAACATCAGATCCCTAAGCAATTATTCTACTCCTACCTCCAGTTTAAACACTATTTTGTCTCAAAACCCTCTACCTTAACCCTAGCCTACCCCATTTGAACTCTTATGTGCTCAGGGACCATATCAAACTCATCTTATCTCATACATCTTTGGTTTTCTACATGACGCTACTTACCGTATTTATCGGCGTATAACACGCACCGGCGTATAACACGCACCCCAAGTTTAGGAGGGAATTTTAAGGAAAAAAACTTTTAGGAGGGAAATTCAAGGAAAAAAATACTTACATTTAAATGCAGCATGCAGCCTTGCCCAGTGTCCATCTGCAGTCTTGCCCAGTGTCCATCTGTCCATCTGCAGCCGTGCCCAGTGTCCATCTGTCCATCTGCAGCCTTGCCCAGTGTCCATCTGTCCATCTGTCCATCTGCAGCCGTGCCCAGTGTCCATCTGTAGCCTTGCCCAGTGTCCATCTGTCCATCTGAAGCCGTGCCCAGTGTCCATCTGTCCATCTGCAGCCATGCCCAGTGTCCATCTGTCCATCTGCAGCCTTGCCCAGTGCCTTTGCGATCGTGTCAGTCCCGGCGGTTTTTAAAATTTGGCGCCAATTTCTGTGGAGAGGAGCGAGCGGGGCCGAGTGTACTTCGGCTTTACTCGGCTCCTCTCGCAGTTCCGCCCATCTCCACTGACTGCGCCGCTGACGGAGAAAGCCGAGTGTACTTCGGCTAGACTCGGCTCTGCTCACAGTCACAGGCAGGACTGCGAGAGGAGCCGAGACTAGCCGAAGTACACTCGGCTTTCTCTATGTCAGCGGCGCAGTCAGTGGAGATGGGCGGAACTGCGAGAGGAGCCGAGTAAAGCCGATTGTACTTCGGCTTCGGCTCCGCTCGCTCCTCTCGCTCGTTTTCAGCAGGGGAATTCAACGGAGTATCGGCGTATAACACGCACCCACGATTTTCCCCTGATTTTAAGGGGAAAAAAGTGCGTGTTATACGCCGATAAATACGGTAACTTACTGACACGTACCACTCATACATGCAGAAATGGTCCCAGATGGTCAAGCGACCCATTCCTCTCCCTCAATGGCAGAAGATATGGAAGGCTGTTTCCAAATCGCCTCGATGCGTGGAGCAGAGGGAGACAGCTTACAAAATATAGTTTTTTTTGGTATAGAACCCCAGAAATCATACATAGATATGATCCCAAGACTCCCCAGGTGTGTTGGGGATGCCAGGGTGACATTGGCTCTCATTTCCATATTTTTGGGGAATGCCCCCTGATTCAACCATTTTGGTCCTCTATCCAGGCCCATCTACAAAACCTACTTGAAACCAATCTCCCTCTGGATCTGGTCCATATTCCCCAGGCCATGTTGTTATCTGCTTTAGCCTTCCAATGCTACTTACCGTGATAGCCAGCTATAGATGGGGGCGGTGGACATGTTTTTGTTTTCACCTATGGTGCTTGTATTGGTCCAGCAGTGCACCAACATCTTTGCTACCATTGTGCTACGCTGGGTGTTTGGTGTGCTCCTGTACCTTTAAGGAGGGGTGGCTCCCCTTCAGTCCACCTGCCCTCATCTAACCATCAGAATGCATGTGCCTCCATTGTGGGGACACTCAATGTTAGTGTAGGACCACAGACTCCAGGGGGCCTTGGCGTGGCTCTGTGGCTCACGCATGCGTTTGCAAATGCGTGCGGACAAACCCCTGTTTTTAACGCATACTGTTAGACAGGTTAATTGGTTGTCACCGAGCTGGTCGGTAAGTAGGCTTGGTTTTTCCCTGGGCATTCCCCAGGCCATGTTGTTAACCATATTCTTCTAGGCCTGCCATTCCCTGACATCCCCAGACGCACCCAAAAATTAACTGCCTTTATCCTTTTGGCAGCAAAAAGGGCTATACCCTTGAGGTGGTTGTCCCCCTCCCCACCTACCCTCCCACAGGTTCTCCAAATACTGGAGCAGATCCACAGAATGGAACATCTTACTGCATTACTAAATGATACACTTCTTCAATTTTCAAAAATTTGGGACTTATGGGACCACGCATAACTTAACCCTAGCGCCATTCCCTTACCCGCTAGTTGTGCAATACCCCCCTAAACTTACTTGCTAACATTTGGCTCCCTTAGCTCCGTTACCTTGTTTTCTTTCGTGATTCCATGATGCTCCCCCCTCCCCCACTCCCCCTTGCTCTGTAGGTGAGACTCCTGCGGGGTGCCTTTGTTCCTCAGTTTAGGCACCCTGGGGACCTCGCTGATGTCAGACCCAGTGAGTATCATTGCTTTTTGTGTGATATATAAGTTTCTGGTTTGTTCTGCCCACTCCCTGGGTCCTCCCTTCCCTTCTCCCCCCCTCCTTGCCTATATGACTGAAACTCTGCGATATTGCTATGTTGGTGGCATTGTAACCCTTCCTATATGGCCTCAACATGTGTTGTATGTTTTTTTTTTCTATGACTGTATGTACTACGTACTCTCAAATGTTTTCCTTAATTTTCTGTATTTTTGTGAAAACTTAATAAAAAACACAATTTATAATAAAAAAAAAAAAGTTCCATCTTCAATCACTGAAAAACAAAACGGAAAATTTTGCCTTGATGGGATGTTTCCTGCCAACTTTAGCCTTTTTGCAGCTCTTATATATCCAAGGGAGGGGCAACCCGGTTGAAGTAAACTGGTGACCACGCCCCCCTCTGATCACTGCTGAAAACAATGCAGTTTTAAAAACTTTTTTTTGCATTGATACATGTCCCCTGGGCAGGACTCGGGTCCCCAAACACTTTTTTATGGCAATAACTTACATATAAGCCTTTAAAATTAGCACTTTTGGTTTTTCATGTTCATGTCCCATAGACTTTAACGGTGTTCGCACCAATTTTGCCTGTTTGCAAGTTCGGCTGTGAACCAAATCGGGGGTGTTCGGCTCATCCCTAATAATAAACAGCAAACACAGTAATACCTGTGTTTCACATATTTCTTGTATGTTTAGTAGCCTTGTTAAAGAGGAGTTCCAACCAAAAGTGGAACTTCCGCTTGTTCGTCTCCTCCCCCCCTTCGGTGCCACATTTGGCACCTTTCAAGGGGGAGGGGGGAACGGGGACCTGTTTTTGACAGATCCCCTTTCCCACTTCTGGGAGACGGGGCCACGGCGCTGTCTCTCAGAAGTTCAGACCCCCTCCTCCTTCCTCCGCCACTAAGCCAATTAGAAAGCGCAGCGTTCTTCACGCATGCCCAGTAGATAACCAAAAAGGCTTCACTGTCGGGTTCCCTTATTGGCAATGGCGGCAGCTGCACCTTCCAAACGGCTGCGGTGCCGACATTGCGGGGTCCCTGGACAGGTAAGTGTCCATATATTAAAAGTCAGCAGCTGCAGTATTTGTAGCTGCTGACTTTGAATTTTTTGTGGGGTAGGCGGACCTCCACTTTAAGTGTCTACTTTTTGTAATAGTTGCCTAATTTCATAAAAATTTATAAAAAAAGTATTGACTGGTGCCCTTTTACATGAAATTTTACTGCATGCTTGCACTGCAATTCTCTGCACATTTGACATACAGAGAAACAAAGAATATCCTGAAGCGCTACAAAGGACTGCAGGGTCATGTATGATTGGATGTAGCTGTGATGTAAACAATCCGTGGTTGATAATGTTCAAACTCAGTCCAGCTGAAACAACACTGGAATATTGTAGAACAAACAAAAAGAACTATAAACAGCACTCTATGAGTAAGATCCAAAGTGTAGTAGTAAAAAAAAAAGCACTTGTAACCAGTATTTCCTCCCTGGGTACAACTCCTGGGATAGGAGCACAAAGAAGGCATATGGACAATGTTAAACTAAGATCTCTGAAAATATGTTTCAGAGAACCACCAACTGGGCATCCACGTAAGCACGACTCTGAGACTCCTGGGTATATAGCAATAGGTTTGGAGGGTGTATAGTACTATTTGGTAAGTAATCTAAAGTCAGTCTCTCTGACTGATAATGACTTTGTGCACTTGCACATATTATCTAACATGGTGTCCCAGCCTTCAGCGGAGTAGCACAATCATTCTCCCATTAGGCCAAGGAAGAGAGCCAGAAAAAAGAGTACTAGGGATAGACCTGTAAAGGTCCAAGATTAAACGTTTTTCCCTGTGGGAGCCACATCAAATTCTTCCAAAAA
This sequence comes from Rana muscosa, assembly GCA_029206835.1. Taxonomy (NCBI): domain Eukaryota; kingdom Metazoa; phylum Chordata; class Amphibia; order Anura; family Ranidae; genus Rana; species Rana muscosa. Next base: position 347,379,406 of record CM055116.1, on the reverse strand, counting down.
ATATTACTGGTAGAGATGGGCTGAACATCTATAAATAAATTTATAAAGAAATATGGATTTTAAGTGGAACCAAAAATCCATATCAGACCCTTATCAGAGCATGCAGCCCGGTAAGTCAGGAAAGGGGGGGGACCAGCGAGTGTCCCCCCTCCTGAACCATACCCGGCCACATGCTCTCATACATAGTACCCCTACCCATTCACCAAAAAAGTGTCAAAAATAATTAAAAACACACACACACAGTTTTTGACAATTCCTTTATTAAAAATAAAAAACAATGTCCCCAGCTGTATATTCATCATTAATCACAACGCAGCCACCGCCAAAAAAAAAAAGAGTAAACACTCCACCCGCAACGATGTCTAACCGTCTACTGCAGGCAGTTCTTATATAGGTAAGGGGCGGGGCTACCTAGCAATGTCACCTAGTGTCACTGCTCCCTCGTTATGTTTTTTTTGTCATGATTGAGGATGGATCTACATCTGGGGACATTTTTTTTTTTAATTTTAATAAAGGAATTGTCAAAAACTATGTGTGTTTTTAGGTCTTTTTTACACTTTTTTGGTGCTTTCACATGAGGAGGGCTGGAATCTTCCAGATTCCGATAAGCCCCATGCCTGCAGACTCTAACAACCACAGCCCAGGGTTGTCTGGAAGAGGCAAAGCCCCTTGCCCCAAAGAATTCCCCATGTTGAGAGCATGTGGCCTGGTATGGTTCATACAGCCTGCTGTATGCTCAGATAAAGGTCTGGTATGGAAGTTGGGGGGGACCCACGTCTTTTTTTTCACTTTTATTTACTGGCAATGTTGTGTTTTCATTCAGTTGTCAGCGGGGAAGCCCATTGACAACTTATAACTCATCCATTGTTAAGAACGCCACTACCAGCTCCACTCCTTAACAACAGATATTCACTGTGCCCTAGTTTTGCCCAATTACATCTTAGAATGCACTGTGCAGCACGCAGTGCATTGTGGGGCGCTCAGCCAATGAACATCCCACCAAGCGCCCAGCAAGTTTGGGTGTTTGCCGAGCGAGCGAAACCTAGGGAAATATAGGCCCCCTTTAGACTGTGGTTTGTATAAGATATTATGTTAAAATCTATGGTGTTTATCTTGCCAAAACAAACTTATTTATATTCCCCTGGAACTTATTAATAAAAGATTTTGGAACAGCAATGGGTAGGGCTCTAAAAAGATATCATATTTTGGGTAAAATGTTCAGATCGGGTATACTCACTAGACCTTAAGTATATTTTGAAGCCGAGACAAACATGGGGGATAATTTACTGCAAAGAGGGAGTAAATCTTGTGATGAGTTAAACTCCTAAACAGGGGATTTTATCACATAACCAAGGACATGGAAGAAATTAACAGACAATCCTGATACGGTTGCACATTTTCATAAAACCAAAAACAGATTAGGTAAGGATATACTGTATGTGGATGTGTCAAAAAGAGAATAACATCAGCTGCCTACATACATAATTTTAAATGGGAAACACCATTAGGATAACCTATAATAGCATATATTGACCCTGTTTTTAAAGTACTTTTATTAATGTAAATATTCCAGCACAAGTTTATGCAACGATCTAGGGTTGGATCCAAGCAGAGAAGAAAAGACGTCAAAGGATACAAAGGATATACTGTATCAGCAGGCTGTAAATAGGCACAAGGTGCAGTCTCTGAGAACACCTGGTCTTCACCAAGGCATCTGATAGCTGGATTTAAAACTTTTGTAGCAGACTTCACTAGTGGTAGCTAATAATTAGGCAGGCAAAGCTTGTTGCCATATGTTGTAGCTAGGGGAATCTAAGTGAAACATTAAAATAAGAGTAGGGAGCAAACACGTCGTCAAATAAATGCAGAAGTCAGGGAAAGCAGAGATAAAAGAAGGTCTGCAACTGAGGTGAGGCATGATAAAGATTGCACCCATGATTTACTGTACAAGTAAAAATGGCCATTAAAATAGGATCTGGACTAATCTAGGCACAAGGTGTCCACATATGGACAGTATGCTTGGATCTATAAATCGAACATTGATACAGGTGTGGGGAGTGTAGAGAAGTGCACTAGGGTACAGGACAGGACTGTGCAGCAGGTCCGAGAAGTACCTCAGGGAAATTTTGAGCAAAGAAGTTGGGGAGAAAGCATCCACAGAATTAGGCAGCAAGAATTGAACAGTGGACGAATGAAACTGACTTGCATGGATTAATGAAGGCTCCCTAACAATAACCATATGTAATAGTTTAGTTACAAGTTGAATTAATTAAAGTACTGTATATCTAGAAGCATTTTTTTTTAGTTTTAGGTGGAGAGGGATAAGAATGACTATTAGATTTTTATTGCTGTCTGTGTCCCCATTAGGGAGATTATAGCCCCGTACACACGGTCAGACTTTTGGCCAACAAACTTCATTTTGATCAAGTTGGACCAACAATCCGACCGTGTGTACGCTCCATCGGACAAACTTTTTTTGCTTTTTTCTTGTGTTCATCAGACAAAAGTTGGGTCTGCAAACGGACAAACTTTTGCCCAACAAAAGTCCGATGGAGCAAAGTCCGACCGTGTGTACAGAAAACCATCGGACTTTTGTCCGATGGACAAAACAACTAATGTTAAAATCAACCAACAATAGCAGAAGTTGACCAAAGGGTGGTGATAAAGAGCAGAAAATAGCAGAAAAACCACGTGATGTTGCAAAAAGTTTTTGGAAATTTTGCAGAAAAGTCCGAGCGTGTGTATGCTATGGGTGTTCCCGACCAACTCCATTCGGACAAAAAACCACGGAAAAGTCAGATGGAAGTCCGACCGTGTGTATGGGGCTTAACACATACCTGGTAGGCCTCTCTTACATCTCTGACTTAGAGCTAGTAGCAGAGCAGTATCCACACCAGGCAGGAGAAGTTGTCAGTAGTCTTCAGTGAAGTAGGTGGGCAGGTAGACAGCTGGTGGGTGGGAGACTGAAGCAGGCTGGTACTGGCGACAGGATGTAAGGCAAGTAATGGAAACCTCAGGAAGATAAGGAGAGTCAGGCAGGCCGGGTCATACACTGACAGGACGGATCAAGTACAGAGGAGCAGGCAAGAGTGTGGTCAGGGTACAAGCTGGGTCAGGAACCAATCATGGGAAGAGAAGCAAATGAAGCAGACAGAAGTGGAGGTCAAGAACAAACCGGGGTCAGTGCAGACAGAGTTCAGAGAATGGTCAGACAAGCTGGGTCACAACTGGTATCATAATGCAGAATTACAGGGTCACAGCACACAGGGAAAGCTGAAGACACAGCAGTACTGATCCTGAGAACTGACACAGTTTAAATAGCCTATTTGACACCAACATCTGTGCACGCACCTGTCACGTACCTGAAGGGAGACTGAAATGACGAGGTCGGTCTCTCTTGTATCTCCAGCCCTGGTCCCGCTGGGAGTGGAACAGAGGAAACCCAGGGACAGGAGGAACACGAGTGCCTGCAGAAGGAGACCCGGATACTTGTAGCAGAGGATGCAACTTCGGGGAAGCAGGAGAAGCATCAGATCAGGATAGGCAGTCGTGCACCATGGATCATCTGGGGTTGAAGAGGCACTCCACTTGGACAGGGGCACTGGAACGTCAGGTGATGTAGAGTTCCTGGCAGACTTGCAGCAAGAAGTTGCAGCTGGTCGCAAGATGGCAGTCGCAGACCCTCGGATGGTAGTACGAAGCCAGAGTCTCTAGGATAGCCGGGTTCAGTAGCAGGTGGGCAGCAATGTACAAGACAGCAGGCAGAAGCAGAGTCAAATGGGAAGACGGGATCAGGAACCTGTAGTCAGAACAGAATCAGAGTCCAGAAGCAAGGTCAAGGCAAGCCAGGTTCAGCAACGGGTATCAGGCAGGATAATAGCAGGATTCAGGGTATCAAGGAACAGCTGAAGACCAAACAGCAATTGTCAGGGGTTAGGGCACCTCCTTAAGTAGGCCGTCTGGTGCCAATTGGCGTTAGGGACGCACTCCTGCGTGTGCACGGGCAACTAATGGTTTTCTTATAGCACCTATACACATGCCCATATGTACGCGCGCATGCACATAAGTATTTGCCAAATTCCTACGTCTATGAGAGGAAGCATGAATTAGCTTGTGAAGAGGCACAGAAGTCTGTCCAGAGGAACCCTGTTGTCTACTGGCATGCCCCTCCTGACAGAGACTCACTTTCTTTATTTGTTTTGTTTATTAGCACTGAAAGTTAAAGTAAAGGACGTGGCTTGGACGGGACCCATGATGGCCGCTTGAGATTTGAGCTCCTGCACGACGAGGACTAAATCTGCTTATTTATGAGATTAGCTGCCATACCCAGTCATGGGCAAACCCAACAGGAGCACCTCATGCTCTGAAAGATACCGGGACACAACTTGGTAAGAACAAACCTGAGCTGTTCCACACTCTGCAGTCAGGAAACCACGAGGCGTCACAGGCCTCGCAGGCCTCAACCCCGGACTCGCGTAGAAGTGGCTCTGACTCGCAGATGGACGGCGACGGAAGCCCGGATCAACCTCCGAGCCTACTCAATTTGCAAAATGACCAGCAAAATGTCACCTTGGACATCAAGCATACCCTCACTTCAGCCATATCCGACTTAAAATCGGACATCCACACCATGACACACCGTTTTACGGAAGTGGAACAGACCTCCAAAACACACGTGGAGGCAATCAGGAAAGTGCAAAGGGCATATGACTCCCAACTGCCACATATTTTCGATCTCCATTGCCAGGTGGAAGATCTTGATAATCGGGGGCGCAGACACAATATAAGGGTGCGGGGGTCCCTGAGAATATCGAGATGCCAGCGCTACTGCAGGCAATCTGCTCAATCTTTAACGACCTGCTGGATCATCTGGAGCGATTACACCGTGCCCTGAGACCCCCCCCCTTGGGATCCTGAACCCCCAAGCGATGTGGTCTGTTACATCGTGAACTTTCCTCTCAAAGAAAAAATACTCCGTAAAGCCAGAGTGGAAGGCCGCATTTTATTTAATGGCGTAGACATTAAACTATTCAAATATATATCTCAAATAACACAACAAAACAGGTGCACACTACGCCCTCTGTTGGAAGCTCTGCGCTCACGATATATCCAATACAGATGGAAATTCCCTTTCTGCCTCCACCAGAGGCCGCACTGCACCTCTCCAGACATCGGAAGACCTGCCTGCTTTTTGCGAGCAGCTCGATATACTTCAGATTGATGCCCCTGAATGGTATACCTTCTACTTCCCGACAGAGACGTGGAAACTGGTCTCCCACAACCCCTCACGAAGGCCCAAAGACAGCGTTCCAGACGCCGTAGATTGTACCCAACGTCTCCCGCAGACCGTCTCTCACGACGAGATCTGTCCCTATGCAGCCCGGGGCTGGCCGCGACTCCCCGATGGGACCAACATGCCTAACCATCTCTGATCCACTGTACATCTGGTTACCTGTAAGTGTTATTAACGACTGTTCCTATCACTGACTGTTAATCTACCCTTATAACTCTCTTAAAGTGCCTATTCCTGCCGGAATCCCCCTGCTCTATAAAGAATACAACCTTATTGGACATCAGAAGGGGACTATTGAATTGCAACATCTAACCCACAGGTAATGCGAACTATCACCTTCAGGCCAAAGCTCCAGGCGACCACCACTGATAAACGAGACATTGGCCATATAAGCTACCACCACTCCACAGGGCACTGAGTTTGTTTTCAGACCTATCAGCCGCCCTCCATCTTGCCCCCCTCCTCCCCCTTTTTATTTCATTTTTTAGTATAATTCTATATTACGTGCATTATACCCATGTTCATTGACTAACCTGCAAGAGCGTATGGGGAGGGACCTGGGCCTTAACCGGTTGGAGGACTGACTCACATGTCCAACTATCTGCATTTCAATAATTACCACTGATTACATCCAGTACTCAGATTAGCAATAACCTGGTCCTCACCTAACATTCCTTTGGCTGGATGCAAAAGTCTTCCCGGTGTGGGCCGAGGCCGCACCGTGCTCCTGTTATGTGCCTTGCCATAACGCCATCATTGAGTAGGGTGTTTACAACGCTCCTGAGGGGGTGGAGACAAGGGGGGAGAGGACAGCATACATACTGTGTAAACACGTTCAACAGGGACAATTGACACATACTTAGAGCAAACGATTAGGTCACCCTGCTTGGCTATGCCAATCAAAGACTTAACCAAGATGACCTCTCGTACTTTAATGGCATTGTTGACCGCCCCCCCTCCCACTACTCAGTCTCAATAGCTCCAAAATCTGAGCCTGTATTTGCCAACCCCAGTAGAACACTTATCCATGCCCTGTCTGATGAGGCCTTAGACACTGGGCATCTTTGCAGCCCTTGCTCTCTGGTCCTCATCTCTACTGCGGGAACCACTGAGCGAGCGCAAGCTAGGGCTATACCGTAGTGTTACTAAACCATGTTTTAGGGACCACCATCCTACACAGTGACCGCCCACTAGAAACATACTTACCCATGTACCCACCAGCACAAACCTAACTCACCGCGACAGTCCCCGTGCAACACCAAGAGGCTGTATGATCAATTCACTGGCATGCTCCCAAAGGATTACGTCCAGCCCGTGAGGCTGTGCAGAGTTGTAGGGTTGCTTCTATGTTTGAATTTCATCTATTTTAATTGTTTATTTGTCTGTTACTATACTAATTCTTTCTTGTTTAACCCAATGTAACACTGGTTAGGAGACTGCCTTAAAAATAGACTGACTGAAGTTGTTGTACCCCAGCAAGTATTTAACTCTCAAGCCTCGTACACACGACCGAGTTTCTCGTCCAAAACCTGCAAGAAAAGTGCCGCGTGAGCTTTTTTGTCGAGAAAACCGTTCGTGTGTATGGTTTTACGACGAGAAAATTGCCGTGAATCTCGACGATAAAATAGAGAACCTGCTCTCTATTTTCTCGTCAGGATTCCAGATTTCCTCGTCGTGTTTCTCGTCGGCCTGTTTTGTGACGAGAAAATGGTTCGTGTGTATGCTTTTACGACTCTTCCAAAAGCGCGCATGCTCACAAGCAACTATGAGACGGGAGCGCATCTTCTGGTAAAACAAGCCTTCGTAATGGAGATAGCACATTCATCACGCTCCAAATTTTTGCATCGTTTAAATGTTGTGCATTGAAATCTTCGTTAGAATGTTACATTAATCCAAACGAATGAACTTCTTTTGCTGCTGATATTCACACAGAGTTATGACTATCTTTTTTTAACCTTTTTCATGCTGCTCTTAAGAAGATTTATGTGTATTATATCGTGCAAGTTTTTAGGAATATTAAAAAATTAGATATTTTTCTAACTGATGTTAATTGTAATTTCGCAATGTTTTGGTAGTGATCTCCCATTGAATCTTTTAATATATATTATTTAAATTTTACAACCTTTTTTGGGAAATACGATTTAGTTATTTTTTTGGGGGGTTGTTATCTGTCCCTTTTTTTGTCAGTCAAATGTATCTGCTTACTCCAAAGCTAGATTTTACATTTTTACAAATACACATAGTCAAGTATGAACTTAAAGAAAAATAACATTTATTCATGTTTGAACTAAAATAAAGAGAAGGCAGCGCTGGAGAAGCTGCTGCCATTTGTGCATCCCAGGGACCCCAGAGCACACAGCAACCCTGTGTGGACACTAAAATTCGGAGCTTGAGAAGGCCAACATTTCTGAACACAATCTGATGCTGGCCTCCCAGAGGTCAGGAACAGCAGCAGGTGATATATATGTCCCAAGTGTGTGGTACTACAACAGGCTGCCTTCTGTCCGACCACAATGAAGCAAGGCCATCACTTCCTCATCTTCCTGGCAACCTTCCCTGCAACCTTTCCTGAAGCCTTCCCTGCAGCCTTCCTTCTTCGTTTGGCTGGAGGCTGGGCCACTGGAGGGGTACTCCTGTCAGGAGGAGGAGGAGGTGGAGGAGAAGGGGGTGGCGCAGAAGAACAAGGTGGAGGTGGAGGAGAAGGGGGTGGGGCGGAAGAACAAGGTGGAGGTGGAGGAGAAGGGGGTGGGGCAGAAGAAGAATGTGGAGGTGGAGGAGGAGGTTGAGGTTGGGACAGTTGTGCCACCTCACAAATAGCTGTATTGGGGGTAATTTTTTCCATCACCCCCTTGTTGAGCAAGGTGATGAGCAGGGGCTCGCATAGGAGGCGTTGCTCCATGCTCATCACCTTGAACTTTGCCTCCACTAGGCCGGCAATGGCCTCTTCAGGTGATGTGGGCTCTTTGAGGGTGGCATGGGCCTCTTTAATAAGGGTCATTGCTGCCTCACTGGTGGTCCTGTCCCTCCTGCCTCTTTTGGGAAGCCGGATGGGAGGCACCTGGGATCTGGTGCTTCTCCTTTGCCCTGCATCCTCCTGGCTGCCACTGGGCCCTGCCACCTCCTGGCTGCCACCTCCTGGCTCACAGTGGGCCCTGCCTCCTCCTGGCTGCCACTGGGCCCTTCCTCCTCCTGCCTGACAGTTTCCAGACCCTCCTCCTGGCTGATTTCATCCTGTGTATGAAAAAGGGACATAGTTTAATATGTTGGTTTAATCTTTGCATCAAACTTTATAAACATGATTGAAGCAATTAGAATGTAAATCCAGAAATCATTTTTTCTAATTTACACCTACATCAGATTGACTATTTAGCACCCAATTAAGTGCAGACTAATGTCTCGAGATCTTGATTTCATTTGTGGAACCCAAAATATTGTATGTTTCTCATCTTGACATATTTGTCAAACATTAATTTTATCACAATGCAATTTCATTTAATACTATACCTGGCTCCAGATGGCCAAATCAGGATCATCCAGGATGGCTGCCTCCTCTTGCTCCAGAGAAGGCTCAGGTTGGCTGCAGGGAAGTCTGGGGGGAAGAGTGGAGAGTGATGGCCTTGCCTCAATGTGGTCATCCAGGAAGGACATCCTGCTGTAGTACCACAAAATCGGGACATACACATCACCTGCTGCTGCTCCTGACCTCTGAGAAGCCAGGACCTTAGAGCGTTCAGTCCTGTAGGTGCCTCTCAAGCTCCCAATTTTAGTGTCCACTTGTTTTGCTGTGGCTGTGGGCACCTTGGTCTGCACAAATGGGAGCAGCTTCTCCAGCGCTGCTTTTCTCACCCCTCTTTTTTTGTGGATGGGGTTTTTCGTCTCCCACAGAGTCGGCAGCTCCCTTACCCGGTCAATAAATTCCGCCAGGAACTCTTTGTCGCTAATAAAGACATTCATATTGTATCTGCAAGTTAAATAAATAATATATAACTAATGTGAGGCAAACAGTCTAACCTCCTTAACATCGTAGTCACCATATATATCCTACAACATTCTCAAGACAGTATAGGCCAACAATTTGGCACAGTCTCAAAATCACATACCTTCGTTCGCACGTCCGTCACTTGAACTCCTCTCTCCGCACACCGAACGTACTATAGTCACATGTGTGTTTGCTATATACACACCACGCATGCGTCAAAATACGAACACGTCGCTCCGCACACGTCGCCCGCCCATGACGTTCTAACTAACATCTTTTCCCCGCCCCTTCTCTTTCGGCGCGCAGACAGATATGGCGGAGTTACAGCAGGTGTCTGATAATTCCGCAACTAACGAGGAGGAGACAAGCCCGGAGACCGAGGAAACGTCACGATCAAGGAGGAGATTCAAGGCATCTAATATGTCTTTTGCGGAGATGGCGGAGATGGTGGACATCTTGCTCAAGTCTGATTATGACGCAAAGCATGGGCCGTATAGCAAACCAAATAGAAGGAAGGCCGAAATCCTCACTAAAGTCGTGAAGAGTCTGAAGACGAATTTCGGGGTGAAAAGCTCAAATGAGCAGCTCAGAAAGAGGTGGTCAGACCTCAAACTGAGGGAGCCAGAGCAGTTAAGGAGCATTAAGAGAATGCTCGCAAAAAGTAAGTAAAATGTACACTTTTCTGCTATTAATCCTTTTCTAAACTGACATGTTGCTGGTTTTGTTTTTTTTTTCTTATTGGACTCCCTTCCAAAATGTAATATTTTGAACTTGGTTGGGCACAGTAATCGTTCGTTACGTTACAGACACTTCGTTCGGCCACTATCCGCTGTTTTGGCTTATTTTACAGCCACAAAAGTAATTAGACATCTGCCATTTTTTGGGAAATTTGGGGCACAAAGTTTTAGGCTAGATGATGTGTTTGTAAAGAGAATGAAATGCAAACTGTAAACTGTGTAAAGGAGAGGACACTCAGCAGCTGCTTCCACATCTGTACTTTGGAGCACTATAGTGTGGGCCACCAGACCTGCCTTTTTTGGGTGTCCCACACAGGTGCATCAGAGAATTTTTGTGTTGCCTACATGTCTAAAAAATGGCAGACAAAGGTGAATACTAAACATATCCTTGGTCAGAAATAATGCATTCATCTTTAACTTCCGCCCAAACACACACTTGTACCCCACTTCCAAGCAATTTAGCCTGTTTTTTTTTAGACATAGAGAATTTCTGTGTGATAACTCTACCTTTTGTTTGATTCTCATAGACTGGGAGGAGGACACTCCAGGGAGCACAGGAACCCCACAGCTTCACAACAACCCCAAACTCCAAAAGACCAACAACCTAAAGATGTGGAGGAAGTTGAGGTGGATGAAGGAGAAGTGCAGGAAGGAGAGGTGGATGACGTTGTGGAACTGGTCACCACAACAGGTCAGTATCTGACACCACAGCTTCAGGTAAGAGAGGTAGGCCTGCAGAGTTATAATACCTTTTTATTTTGTTTTTAGGGGATGTGAATGTTGGGGTGAAGGATAGTACAGGTTTCTCTGCTGACAGTGCCCTCCGCCTCATCCAGCAAGTGATGGAATGTAACACGGAACTGGACAAAATTAAAGAAATAATTCATGTGATGGATCAAACATTTAAAGACATTCTCGATGTTTTGGGGAGAATTCAATAAGGCATCCAAACCCCCTTTTTTTCATGTTTGTTCTTCAACTTTTTAAAAACTTTTTGACAATCAAACCAGCCAAAAATTGAATCTGCACACAGTGTGTCAACATGTGCTATCTGCCATCAGGGGATATCCATGTACGTCTTTTGGGGGTGCAACCCCTTCCTCGTATCTAAAGTAGGTGAACTGAGGAAGGGGTTGCACCCCCAAAACACGTCCATTGATCACCCCTGGTGGCAGATAGCACATGTTGACAATAGGGATCAGGAGTCTAAAATCCCTATAGGAAAATAATCCCAATTGTGTGCATATTCAATTTTTGGCTGGGCAAGGGGTGGCAGGACCCCATATTAGGACGGGCACATAGAGACATATAGTTTGTGTAAGTGAATGTCTCAGATTGCTCCGAGGTATCCAATTTTGTATATTTTGGAATGCAACTATTGTTTTTGTATTTTCCTAAGAAAACAATTGCCGGTTTGTGGCCAGGCAAACAAAAAATGTAAAATAAAAAAAAAAAGGTGTGTGAATTTGCACATAGTAAAATATTTGAACACAAACAACGTGTAGCTTCTTTTTCTAATACGCTCTAACCTTATTTGGTTATTTTTTAAAGGTTACATAGTGAAATGGTTGGTATTTACTAAAGGAAAATACACTTGGCACTACAAATGCACTAAGACAAACTAGGAGACAGGAAACCAACAAAAGTTAGAAGTTTAAACCAGATTTTTATTTTGATCGTTAGACAGGAATCTTTAGCCATAGCCTGGCATAGGAATTGCCCCCCTACCCGTGAAATAGTCCATGTATTTGTCCCGAACCTCACGGGCATTTTGGGGGGGCAAGCCAGCACGGGCAGATTCCAGGCCCGGCAGGGGATTATCAGGGGAAAGTCCAGCCTCAGGCAAAACTGAGGCCATATAGGAATTTGATTTGCGGCAGAGAAAATTGTGTAGCACACAGCAGCATAATACTACATAGTTTATTTTGTAGTCCGCCAAGTGTATTGAAGTCATAAAAAGGCGGAACCGGCTGGCCATTATGCCAAAGGCATTTTCAACGACTCTTCGGCCCCTGGCCAGCCGGTAATTGAACACCCTCTTCTCTGGGGTCAGGGTCCTCTGAGGAAATGGCCTCATAAGATGCGGTCCGAGCCCGAAGGCTTCATCAGCCAAAAAAACAAAGGGGAGTCCTTCAACATTGCCTGCATCCGGTGGTAATGCAAGGTCGTCACTCTGGAGACGGAGGACAAACTCTGTCTGGATGAAGGATCCCCCATCGGACATCCGGCCATTCTTCCCTACATCAACATAGAGGAATTCATACTGTGCTGACACCACCGCCATCAGCGCAATGCTATGAAACCCCTTGTAATTGAAGTAGTAGGACCCAGAACAGGGTGGCGGCACGATGCGGACGTGCTTCCCGTCTATAGCACCACCGCAGTTGGGGAAGTCCCACCGCGTGGCAAACTCCGATGCCACAGTCTGCCATTCCTGTGGCGTGGAAGGAAGCTGTGGAGTCAAACAAGATGAAAAAATATTAGAATACACAAATCAAACATTACAAGGAGATTCTAAGAAATACATTAGAGGCCAACATCAAGCAAAGTCTACGTTTATTAAGGTGTTTTAAATAAGTATAATGGAAGGCTCATGTATCATATTCATCACCCCCTATGATGGTCCATGAATAAATTATAATGGGGAGGGGGGGTAGATGTGTTTGGCCACAGGATAGCATTGCAGTGGCGGTGCGTCCAGAGTGGGCGCTGGAGCACTGCCCCCTCTCTCCTGTGCCCGTCACTCAGAACAATACATAGGTTCATGCCTTGCATTAACCTATGTATTGTCTATGCCGCCCACTATTCAGGTGGATGGCCCCCTGTTAAGCGACCGACATATGAAGAACTGTGGCATTTATGGACTTAAAATTGCATATCAGAAACAGGAAGGAAAATTGTCTTGCACATTACAGCCTGAGGGATGTAATTGGCTTCAGAAAAGTTAAATAGGGGACGCAGGGGGGGGGGGCATTCCTTGGGTAAACACTGACAGGCTGCTCTGCCAATCATGTTCAACTAGTCTGTTTAATGGTAACATGATTGGCTGATGCAACATCAAGGGAAGGAGAAGACATCAAGGACAGAAGAAGGATGGCGCTGACCACAAGAAGGTAAGTGCAGGGCTGGGGGGGAACTGGCTGCATTGGAGGGGACAAAATGGCTGCATTAGAGGGAACCAAATGGCTGCATTGGAGGGGACAAAATGGCTGCATTGGAGGGAACAAAATGGCTGCATTAGAGGGAACAAAATGGCTGCATTGGAGGGAACAAATGGGGGCATTTAATAGGCACCAGAGCAAAAAAGGAGGAAGTTTATTTCCTAAATTGGGGTTTGAATCCCCAAACATTTGGAGCAACAGGCGTCCCTGCTGGAAAGGTTAGTGAAGGGAAATATGCATGGAGGAGAAAAAAGGGGCAATCTAAAGCTTCCAGCATGCATGAGGACAAAGGGGACATTCTCAGCATATTACAATCATGGTAATTAGGGAAGGATGAAAGAAATACAATACATTAGCATACATGTAATACATAAAATGTGATGTTAAAGGAGAAAACTTACCCTAATATAGTCCTCCTGCAGGACTTGTATAATGGCAGAACAGGTGTCTGGGATTATGAGGCCCAGAGCCTGGGGGGAGATGCCTGTCGTGAACTTCAAGTCCTGAAGACTTCTCCCTGTCGCCAGATAACGTAACGTGGCGATGAGCCTCTGCTCAGCACTGATGGCTTCCCGCATAACGGTGTCCTGCCTGGTAATATAGGGGGACACCAAAGCCAACAGTTCCTGAAAAACGGGGTCAGACATCCGCAGAAAATTCCTGTAGTCCTCAGGATTATTCTCGACGATCTCCCGCAGCAGAGGCATATGGCAGAATTGGTCCCGCTGGAGCAACCAATTCTTGGTCCATGAACTCCTCCTCACACCATTCATGGACTGGTCTTGGTCCAAAACAAGCAGACCAACACCAAGCGCACGCACAGCACAAACTCGACGACGAGAACATCCAGGCGACATGGCTAGGAAACGGTCGTCTTATCAGAACGTACAGAACAGAACGCACTTTAGAACAGCAAGGCCTATGAATAACGAACTGAAAAACAGAAACGAACAGGCAAGAACGCACTGTAAAACAGATACGACCTGCCTAGACGCCCTGAAAGTCAAGATACGAACCCACAAGCACAAACTGAACCACAGAAAACGAACTGAAAAGTACGAAGACTGAAAAGCGCGAATCGTCTCTTCCCAAACTTTTACTTCACACGCGGTAACACAAGATCAGCAAAAGCAGCCCAAGGGGTGGCGCCAAGAAAAAAGATCTTCCCCTTTATAGTGCCGTCGTACGTGCTGGACGTGACCGCGGAGAACAACGAGGAAATTGGGAAATGTCTGTGTGTACGCATGGAAAGCTTGACGAGAAAATCGACAAGGTTTACAAGAATCTCGTCGAAAAAAACGAGGTGTTTTTTACGATGAGAAACTCGGTCGTGTGTACGAGGCTTCAGAGTGACCCAGAAACTTTAACCCTCCTTTTATATCCCACCCCCTATCTGTTTATCCCTCTTGTCCTCTTCCGTGCAGTGATTAGTAATTCTGCACATTGAACCCGTATTGTTAACGGACTCTCTCTTTTTACTTCCCCCGATTCCACACCAGCCTCCAAAAATTATTTTGGACTTACTAAATCAACTCACCTTTATACTGACCTACTTGATCTGATCACTCAAGACCACACTCCTCTGCGGGTAATCGCTCCTGGCGAGTGCTTTCCCACACCTAACATCACTGACTTACCACAAAGAGACATCACCAACTGCCTTAAAATGCAGATAAAACTGACTTCCCTAAACGTAAAGGGCCTAAATAGCTTGCAAAAATGGTCTAATCTTCAAAGGGAAATGACCAAACAAAATGCGGACATTGTATTCATACACGAGATGCACTTTGCAGAATCAAAAACCCCCCGACTCTCAGACTCAAGGGGTATGACACCATCTATCTTACCTCGGGCCCAAGGAAGAAGAATGGAGTGTTGACAGCTGTCCGAGATACCCTTCAGTTCCAACACCAGCACACCTATGCCGATCCTAATACTCGTTTGCACCATCGCTCAAACCATCTACACCCTGGTCAATATTAAAATATATAAAATTATAAAATTAGATCAGATCCGATCTACAAATATCAGGCATTCCCCGCAACGGCATGGGCCACAAAATTAGCCTATTTCAGATGATATGGTTTTGATGGTCACTAACCCCCTTCAGTCTCTACAGGCAATACAAGACACCCTCCACCAATTTAGCTCTGTATCTTATTAAAAACGTAATACCACAAAACCTGTAGTTCTCCCCATACATCGCCTGCCCCAAATGGCTATCCGGCTGAAATCCAACATACCCTACACATGGGCGAGCACATCTATCCCACACTTAGGAATTCAGATTGCCCCCAACCCAAAACGACTGATTGACTTAAATTACCAAGCCTTCTCTCGAAGCTTACCCACCCTACTGAAATCACAACGCAGCATAGGCCTTTCTACGCTGGGTCGTATCGCCACCTTCAAAATGATTATACTGCCTTAGCTTCTCTACTTATTTTAAACACTAATTCTGCCCATTCCTCACTCCCTCCTGAGCTCGATCCAGAATCAACAAACTAAATTTATTTGGGATTCTAAACCACCTAGATGTGCTGGCTATATACTCACTAGGCCCCACAGGAAAGGCGGAGTGGGATTGCCCCATATCAGTAATTATTACTACGCCTAAATATTAGACCAACTTTACTCTTGGTGGCATCCTACACCGAGAAAAATATGGTCCACCATGGAAGCCTCATATCAACAGCTTGCTACCCTAACAGACTACCTCTTACTAAAGACAGCTGGATACTCCATAACCTTATGGAAAACTAACCCTATGATCTCAGCCTCCCTGTTTGGCTTGGAGAAAACTTTTAAATGCGTACCCCCATAACTCACCCAGTAGATCACTACCAATACCACTAAGAGCCATATCTTCCTGCATCCCTGATTTGAACCTCTCCCAGTGGCATTCTGCTGGTATTCTAACCATTGGCGACATAGTAAACCACGGTTCGCTGCATACATTTGAAGCTCTCCTAAGATAAATTCAATCTCCCAAGCTCAGAAGCTTATACATACACAAATATCTCACTTCCTGAGCTCCTCTAAACTACCCTCCATAGTAAGTATCTCTGCACCAATTTACCAGTATTACATCTCTACCCCCTTCCCTAGTAGAGGTATTTCCCTGATGTACTCTTGTCTAAACTACACCCGACCTTGCTTTCAAGTACATTCCTTAAACAAATGGGCTGAATAATTGAATGACCCTTTCACCCAAGACCAGTGGCTATGAGCATTTACAGAAACCTTTAAAGCATCTCACTGTACCAACCACTGGGAATCCTATAAGAAAACCATCCACAGATGGTATTTAACACCTTACCGTCTATCTAAAATGTACCCAGGTCACCCACCCTCTTGCTGGAAAAACTGTGACAGTATAGGCTCCATCGTCCATATCTTTTGGTTTTGCAAATCCTTGAGTTCCTTCTGGAACCAAGTATTTGCTCTAGTCTCCTCCGTTACTGGGACACCCTTGTCCCCAAATCCTCTACTAGCCCTGCTACATATTGGCATAGAAAAATATCCACCTCAATCTAGATATGTTGTCATCCACTTACTATATGCTGCCAAACTAAACATTACCAGGTTATGGAAAACTACTGAAATCCCTTCCATTTCAAGCACTATCACTGATCACAACTTCCAGTGTGAAATGGAAAGAATAGTAGCTAGGAAAAACTTGCAGGGAAATTTATAGCTATGTGGTCGCTTTGGATACAACTTCCGAATTGTAATGTTCAAGTATAACTACTCCACTATGAACTACTCATTGAACACCTATCTCTTTATCTCAGGTCCTCTGGTGCCCTTCCTCCTCCTTCCTTCCTTCCCTTATGCCTCAATCCCCCCCATCCCCCCCTCCGTCTAGAGCCTCTCCCACTACCTTAGCTTCACCAAACCTCATTTAGAATCTTACTGTTTGCATTTAACACAGCGTTGCTCATTAGAAGAGCTTGTTTTTAGTCAGAACATCTGTTTTTGTTATTAAAGTTATGTCTATAACATGTATGTACCTTTCTGAAACTCCAATAAAGATATATCAATGGAAAAAAAAGAATACAATTAAACATTAAAAACGCTCAGAACAGTGATTCTGTAGCTGGTATAAAATAAAAATAAAAATTAAACTCGTGAGTCACTCTAGATTGGCCTGAGGTTGTTGTGGTCATTGGATTCATGCTGGTGATGCATTTTGGTGGAAGAAGATAAAGAGTGGAGATGTCACACTTTAAAAAATAAATAAATAAATAATTTGGACTGATCACATTCAAACATTGTTTTTGGAATATTCATTTTTTTTTTGCAACACTTGGTATGTTCAAGGGCGTTTGTTCACTTTGATATTAATATGTTCATTTTATTCAATGGTGCTATGTTATTTGATAATATTGTATCACAGCGCTACTAATGATTAAGCACTTAGTTATTTAATCATACTGTGATAAAGCCAAAAAATGTCTCTCAGTGATGAATGAGATTTGTAATAGCACTATTAGTATTACCGTTTGCTGAACGAACGCTAAGATATTTCCATTAGTCAAAAAATAAGGAAAAGTTTTTGATTTCAGCTTTAATTATTTATTCAGATGCAAACTAACAGAACCAAAAACAGGTTCCCCATCTATCGCCAGGAGCTCGTCAAGGTCCCATTTACAAATCTCATCAATGTCATCTTCAGATTGATATTTTATCAAGCGTTCAATTAGTTTTTTTACTACTTTAAAATCTCCCTTTTTATAAAGAGACCAGTTGAAATTAGTTATCCAATCCATTTTGTTTCCTTTTCTCATTGGTCACTCTAAAGCCTCGCACACACGCTTAGATTTTCGGATGACTGAATGTCAGATTTTTGTCAAAAGCGCGTGTCCATGATTTTGGAGATGATCTTGACCCTCCAAATTTTTTTATTTCACAAAGGCTAATGTAGCTGCATACTTCAAGTGTATAAAGAGGAAGTTCATTTTTGTGTGTGACCCCTCTGGGCCCCTTCTGCTAATTCCGCTAGCAGGCTTTCGTGATCAAGCTTTTGATAATAGAACTCTTGCTATTGTAGGGATAGGAGTAATCGCTCTAACCTGAGTTCTTTGCAAGAAAAAAAAGAGAGGACCTCCTGGACCAAAAATTGATTGCTCAACCGTGAGCAATTTTGCCACATTCCTTTGCTGCGGGAGCTTCAGGAGAATAATCCTGATGATTTCAGGAGTTATCTCCAGATGACAGATCCCTGTTTTCACCGCCTGCTAGCCTTGGTGTCCCCTAATATCCGGAAGCAGGACACATGTATGCAGTTTTCCATTAATCCAGAACAGAGGCTAATAGCAACCCTGCCTTATCTGGCCACAGGGAGAAGTCTCCAGGATCTGAAATTTACCACGGGGATCTCCCCCCAAGCTCTGGGAGTGATCATTCTAGAGACATGTTCAGCTATTATTGAAGTACTGCAGAAGGACTATATCAAGGTAGGTTTTATTTTACTCCAACTTTCATTCCATGTGTTTGTGCTTGCAAATGTTTTTCTGTCAATTTTTGGGGATTACATAGTTCTCAATATTGTAATATGTTGTGATTGTCCTCTTTAGAATCATGCATACTGTTTGGTTTCCCGGCTCCTTTTTTTGGCTACAGGCATATTTTCCTACAGTAACCTCCCCAGTAGTGATGAGCCGAACACCCCCGGGTTCGGTTCACACCAGAACCCGCGAACGGACCGAAAGTTCGCACGAACTTTAGAACCCTATTAAATACAATGGATGCGAACGTTCGAAATCTAAAGTGCTAATTATAACGACTATTATGCATGTTATTGTCCTAAAAAGGGTTTGGGAACCCGGGTTCTGCACCAGGGGACATGTATCAATGCAAAAAGAAGTTTTAAAAACTGCCGTTTTTCTGGAGCAGTCATTTTAATGATGCATAAAGTGAAAAAAAAAAAGTCAAATACTCCTTTAAATATCGTACCTGGGGGGTGTCTAAAGTATGCCTGTGAAGTGCCACGTGTTTCCCGTGTTTAGAACTGTCCCTGCACAAAATTACATTTCTAAAGGAAAAAAAGCCATTTAAAACTACTTGCGGCTTTAATGTAATGTCTGGTCCCGGTAATATGGATGAAAATCTTTAAGAAAAATGGCATAGCTACCCCATCACACACCCCCCCCTACCCCAGCCAATTACCAGCCCCTTTGGGTCTTGTGTGGATATAAAGGGGAACCCTGCACACAAAATAAAAAAGGCCCTATATACTCTGAACAGCTGTATACAGGCGGTGCATACAAGACAGGGACTGTAGGTTTGTTCTTATGTAGAATCTGTTTGTAATTTTGAACAGGTACATTGTTTAAGTGTAGCTCCAGGCAAAAAATCTATTTTTAAGCTTTTTGGAAAACATAGGGAAGGGTTATCACCCCTGTAACATTTGTTTTGCTGTCTGTGCAGTGTGCACCTGTTCAGAACAGTTCACCTCACTTTCCGTCCTAATGACAAATGTTTTTTGAAAATTTGGGGTTTTTTGTTGAAACAAGAATTGGTGATAAAGCATCAGTGGAGAGGAGACACTTTTTTTCCCATATTAACTATTACAGGAGAGAATTTGCCTTCCTAGGGGTAGATTTCCTCTCACTTCCTGTTGTATCCTTCCGTTTGCAAGGAGGAGTCGTTTGTAAGTTGGATGTTTGAAAGTAGGGGCCTGCCGTATATACTCAGCTGAAATTTGCCCCTTACATGTTGGTGTTGCCACAACACTGTGAGCCCTCACAGTTACTCTTGGTGGGCGCATGAATGGGCCCTGCTGTGAATTATTAGATCAAGAATTGTAATTACATGCCCCTGTTAAACAGGGGCAGAAAAATTGGGCCTTAGGCACTGGTGCCAGAACACTGCAACCCCTCACAGATACTGTACTTGGAGCACAGCAATGAGCCCTGTTGCAAAGTATTGCATCAAAAATTGTAATTACACGCCCCTGTTAAACAGGGGCTGAAAAATTGGGCCTTAGCCACTGGTGCTGGTGCCACGACACTGCAACCTCTCCCAGATACTCTAGTTGGAGTGCAGGAATGAGCCCTGCTGCAAAGCATTGCATAAAAAATTGTAATTACATGCCCCTGTTAAACAGGGGCTGAAAAATTGGGCCTTAGCCACTGGTGCCACAACACTGCAACCCCTCACAGATACTGTACTTGGAGCACAGCAATGAGCCCTGTTGCAAAGTATTGCATCAAAAATTGCAATTACACGCCCCTGTTAAACAGGGGCTGAAAAATTGTGCCTTAGCCACTGGTGCTGGTGCCACGACACTGCAACCACTCCCAGATACTGTAGTTGGAGTGCAGGAATGAGCCCTGCTGCAAAGCATTGCATTAAAAAATTGTAATAACACACCCCTGTTAAACAGGGGCTGAAAAATTGGGCCTTAGCCACTGGTGGCGGCACCCAGAAACAAAAATGTTCTTCCAAGCTATCATCGTCAATCGGATCATTGAGGAGGAGGAGGATAGTCAGGCAAAATAACAGGACAGTCTCTCAGCATCAGCATCAGTCTTAAAGGGATGTGACATTTGAAAATAAATTAGTCTGTTATATCAGCTTCAGGTGTTTGGTAGCTGGTGGTGATCCAAGACTGGTTCATCTTTATGAAGGTCAGTCGATCAACAGAGTCGGTGGACAGGCGCACCCTGTGATCCATGACAAATCCTCCAGCAGCACTGAATGTGCGTTCTGAAAGAACGCTGGATGCAGGACAGGCCAGTAGCTCAATTGCATACTGTGCAAGCTCTGGCCAGTGATCCATCCTCAAGACCCAGTAAGCCAGAGGATTTTCGGTGGGGAAGGTGTCCAAGTCTGACCTTGCCCCTAGGTATTCCTGCACCATGTATATCAGACGCTGGCGATGGTTGCTGGAACCGATCATACCTTGGGGCTGCGGACTAAAGAATTGTCTGAACGCTTCGGTCAGATGGCCACCTTCCCCACCGCTCCTTCTTTGACTGACCGAAGCCTCAGCAACTCGTTGTCCAGGACCAGGAGTTTGTAACCTCCCAGTCTCTGGGAACGCGTTGCACAGACCTTTCTGCAAGGCCTCCCGGAGTTGTCTCATCCTCTGCTCCCTCTGCGACGGTAAGATAAGGTCCGCAACCGTACCCTTGTACCGTGGATCAAGGAGAGTGGCCAGCCAGTAATGGTCCCTCTCCTTGATCCGAAGAATACGAGGATCCTTCCGCAGACTTTGCAGGATCAGGGAGGCCATGCAGCGTAGGTTAGCTGAGGCATTCGGTCCGGAGTCCTCTGGGTCACTAAGGACGACATGATCCACAGCCACCTCCTCCCAGCCACGTACAAGTCCACTGGTTTCTTGGGACAGTAAATCATCCCTAAAAGACTGCTGCTGATGATGCTGAGTGCCAGGCTCAACCTCTATGCTGACACAATCCTCCTCCTCCTCCTCCTCTTCTTCCTGTGCGATGGGTGGGACAGAAGGAACACTGTCTGGGTAAAGGGGGCCTTGAGAGGCAAGGAAGTCCTCCTCTTCCTGCCTCTGTTCTGCCTCAAGTGCCTTGTCCATTATTCCACGCAGCGTATGTTCCAACAGGTGGACAAGAGGTACAGTGTCACTGATGCATGCACTGTCACTGCTCACCATCCTCGTGGCCTCCTCAAATGGTGCCAGGACAGTGCATGCATCCCTGATCATGCCCCACTGGCGTGGTGAAAAAAACCCGAGTTCCCCTGACCCTGTCCTGGTGCCGTAGTCGCACAGGTACTCATTGATGGCCCTCTGCTGCGTGTGCAGCCGCTGCAGCATGGCCAACGTTGAGTTCCACCTGGTGGGCATGTCACATATAAGGCGGTTCTTGGGCAGATTCAACTCCTTTTGCAGCTCAGCCAGGCGAGCACTGGCATTATAAGATCTGCGGAAATGCACACAGACTTTCCTGGCCTGCCTCAGGACATCCTGTAAGCCCGGGTACCTGCCCAAGAGTCGCTGCACCACCAGGTTAAGGACGTGAGCCACACAGGGCACATGGGTCAGTTGTCCCTGTCAGAGAGCGGAGAGGAGGTTGGTGCCATTGTCGCAAATTACCATTCCTGGCTTAAGCTGGAGTGGTGTCAACCACCTCTCGGCCTGCCCCTGCAGAGCAGACAGAACCTCTGCCCCAGTGTGGCTCCTGTCCCCCAAACACACCAGCGCAAGCACGGCATGGCATCTTTTTGCCTGCGTACTTGCGTAGCCCCTTGAACGCCTACGGAGCACCGCTGGTTCCGAGGACAAAGCACAGGAAGAGGCCATTGAGGAAGAAGAAGAGGAGGGGGTGGAGGACAGAGGTGTGTCACAACCAGTAGTAGCATTTTGGAGGCGTGGCGGTGGAACAACCTCCAACACTACTGCACCTTGTCCTGCATCCTTCCCAGCTGCCAAAAGAATGACCCAATGGGCCATGAAAGAAAGGTAACGTCCCTGTCCATGCCTGCTGGACCATGAGTCAGCGGTAATATGCACCTTACCGCTGACCGCCCTGTCCAGCGAGGCCAAGACATTGCCTTCCACATGCCGGTAGAGAGCCGGAATCGCCTTCCGTGAGAAAAAGTGGCGTTTGGGAAGCTGCCACTGAGGAACCGCATATTGCACAAACTCACGGAAGGGGGCCGAGTCTACCAACTGAAAAGGCAGCAGTTGAAGCACTAGCAATTTAGCCAAGCTAGCATTCAACCGCTGGGCATGTGGATGGCTGGGAGTGAACTTCTTTCGACGGTCCAGCAGCTGGGGCAGGGAAATTTGCCTGCTAGAATCGGATGTCGGTGTACTGCTAGCAGAGTGCCCGCAAGTACTTGGCTGTGACACACCTAATTCTACACCTTCATTCCTCTCAGAGCAGGTTTCAGAGAGGACTGAAGGTATTGTGGGGTTGGAGATCCCAGCTGATGCGGTGCAAGAAGAGGTCAGCTTTGTTCTTTGGTGTGGGTCTTTAAGGTAGGCTTGCCAACGAGCTGCATGGCAGGTCAACATATGTCTGGTCAAGCATGTGGTGCCCAAGCGGGTGATGTTTTGGCCATGCGATATACGCTTGAGACATATGTTGCAAACAGCAGCTGTGCGATCTGATGCACTCGACTCAAAAAAGGCCCACACCAAAGAACTTTTTGAATAACGGGCAGAGGCAGCGCCCTGCACAGGCGGAGCTCTGTGGTGTGATTCCGTCGGTGTGCTGCCCTTACGCTGGCCCCCCGAGGGCATCCTGCCTTGTTGGAGATGTGCCTCCTACTCATCCTCCTCCTCCTCCTCCTCTCTCCTATTAGGCACCCACGTGGAGTCAGTGACCTCATAATCCCCTCCCTCCTCATCACTGGAGCCAATCTGGCAGTATGCTGCAGCTGCTGGAACATGACTGCCAGATTGGTGTCCTTCTTGAGCATCCCCTCTCTCTGCTTTCACGCTACTGCCTTCCTCTAGCTGGGTATCATCATCAGACCCTTCGAAACGCTGGGCATCCTCCTGGAGCATGTACCCAACACTGTGCTCAAACAGTTCGGGGGTCTCCTCAGGAGGACATGGTTGGTCTAGGGAAGGAGTGACTGATGATGACATTGATACCAGGGAAGAGGACGCTTTGGCAGCTGCTTTGCCAGTACCCTGAGCCTGGGTGAGAGAGGATGAGGAGGATGAGGAGGGCTTGGTCATCCACTCTACCAAGTCTTCGGCATGATGCGGCTCAACACGTCCAGCTGCCGAAAATAAGGACAAGCGTGTCCCATGGCCACGTGCTGATGGCGATGCACCGCTTCCACGACCAGCACTGTTGTCTCTAGACACAGAGCCTGCTTGCCCTCTTTTATTGGCTCCTGACTGTCTGCCTCTCCTTGTTTGCCTTCCAGACATTCTAATGGCCTGCAGGGAAATGGGAAAAGCAGCAATACAGGCTAAGTTAAGGTGTAATATGGTCAGGAGGCACACTCCGCCCGCTGTAAGTGCCGCAAAATCCTGTTGTTGTAACACACCAGGAAAAAGCAGCAATACAGGCTAAGTTAAGGTGTAATATGGTCAGGAGGTACACTCCGCCCGCTGTAAGTGCCGCAAAATCCTGTTGGTGTAACACACCAGGAAAAAGCAGCAATACAGGCTAAGTTAAGGTGTAATATGGTCAGGAGGTACACTCCGCCCGCTGTAAGTGCCGCAAAATCCTGTTGGCGTAACACACCAGGAAAAAGCAGCAATACAGGCTAAGTTAAGGTGTAATATGGTCAGGAGGCACACTCCGCCCGCTGTAAGTGCCGCAAAATCCTGTAAGTGTAACACACCAGGAAAAAGCAGCAATACAGGCTAAGTTAAGGTGTATAATGTGCAGGAGGCTTAGCAACAATGACACTGACACTGTCCCCTGCCTATCCTTCTCTCTCCCTGCACACAAGGTTTATCAAAGTATATGACACTGACACTCTCCCTGCCTATCCTTCTCTCTCCCTGCACACAAGGTTTAGCAAACACTGACACTCTCCCTGCCTATCCTTCTCTCTCCCTGCACACAAGGTTTAGCAAAGAATATGACACTGACACTGTCCCCTGCCTATCCTTCTCTCTCCCTGCACACAAGGTTTATCAAAGTATATGACACTGACACTCTCCCTGCCTATCCTTCTCTCTCCCTACACACAAGGTTTAGCAAAGAATATGACACTGACACTCTCCCTGCCTATCCTTCTCTGTCCCTACACACAAGGTTTAGCAAAGAATAGATTTGACAAGATTTCACACTGTCCCCGCCTATCCTTCACTTTCCCTGCTCCGGAACACACTACACAAGGCCGCCGTGCTGGCGGCCTTTTATAGTGTGGGGCGTGTACTAAACCCCCTCAGCTATAATTGGCCACAGGCATCCTGCCTGTGGCCAATCATTGCTCTCCTCGCTGCCGGCGCTGTGATTGGCCAAGCATGCAGGGTCACAGTGCATGCTTGGCCAATCACAGCGCCGGGATTACACTGCGATGGCGCAGTGTATTGTGGGCCG
The DNA here is from genome assembly GCA_029206835.1 of Rana muscosa. NCBI lineage: Eukaryota > Metazoa > Chordata > Amphibia > Anura > Ranidae > Rana > Rana muscosa. The sequence goes on along the minus strand of CM055116.1, from coordinate 347,354,240 downwards.
TTCGCGTCACTCGAATTTGGCGCGAACGGCCCAAATCGTTCGTTGTTCGCCGAACGCGCGTACAGCCGATGTTCGAGTCGAACCTATGTTCGAGTCGAACACCGAGCTCATCCCTACTCCCCAGCATGTTATCCTGTGTCCATACACACCTAGTCTGTAAACTTTACAGTGTTTTTTCCCAGTTACATTTACTGGCTTAACCAAAATTCTAAAAAACGTGGCTTTAAAGAGGATTTTGAAAGATGCTAAATTATACAGAGTGCATGAGGCCTTATTAATACACAAAATCTGTTTCCCCTCTGCCCCAGGCAAAAATGCAAAGTCAGCAGTTACAAATACTTTAGCTGCTGACTTTAAAGATTTTGACACTTCTTACCTGTCCACTGGACCGGCAATAGAGGAACGAGGAGGGGGTCAAACTTACAAGGAATAGGGATGAGCTTTATGTTCGGGTCGAACATGAGTTCGACTCGAACATTGGCTGTTCGCTTGTTCACCGAATAGCGAACAATTTGGGGTGTTCGTGGCAAATTCGAAAGGAACACCTTTTAAAGGTCTATGGGAGAATTCAAAAGTGCTAATTTTAAAGGTTATTATGCAAGTTATTGTCATAAAAAGTGTTTGGGGACCTGGGTCCTGCCCCAGGGGACATGTATCAATGCAAAAAAAAAGTTTTAAAAACTGTAGTTTTTTCAGGAGCAGTGATTTTAATAATGCTTAAAGTAAAACAATAAAAGTGAAATATTCCTTTAAATTTCGTACCTGGGGGTGTCTATAGTATGCGTGTAAAGTAGCGCATGTTTCCCGTGTTTATAACAGTCCCTGCACAAAATTACATTTCTAAAGGAAAAAAGTCATTTAAAACTACTCGCGGCTGTAATGAATTGTCGGGTCCCGGCAATACAGATAAAAGTCATTGAAAAAAATGGCAAACAAAAAAAAAAAATGCATGGGGGTTCCCCCAAATTCCATATCAGGCTGTTCAGGTCTGGTATGGATATTAAGGGGAACCCTGCGCCCATTTTTTTTTTAAATGGCGTAGGGGCCCCCCTCAAAATCCATACCAGACCCTTATCCGAGCATGCAACCTGGCAGGCCACAGGGAAAGAGGGGGGGACGAGAGAGCGCCCCTCCCTCCTGAACCATACCAGGCCACATGCCCTCAACATGGGGAGGATGTCCCCATGTTGATGGGGACAAGGGCCTCATCCCTACAACCCTTGGTTGTGGGGGTCTGTGGGTGGGGGGCTTATCGGAATCTGGAAGCCCCCTTTAACAAAAAAAAACATTTTTATTACTTACCAGAAATAGCGGTTGCTATGCGGAAGTCCCTAATCTGCCTCTTCATCGTCTGCGGCTGGTCTTCTTCCTCGTCCTACTCGCAGTAGGATGGTCAACGGGGCGCGCTGCCTTCTGGGAACTGTGTGTATCCCAGAGAGCAGCCGGCCCATTCAGAAAACAATGCAAGACTCGCGCATGCGCAGTAGTAAACGGGCAGTGAAGCCGCATGGCTTCACTGCCTGTTTCCCTTAGTGAGGATAGCGGCGTCGGGAGCTGCAGGATCGAGGGATCGGCCTCGGGTGGGGGCAACATTGCGGGCGAGTAGGACAGGTAAGTGTGCTTATTAAAAGTCAGCAGCTACAGTGTTTGTAGCTGCTGACTTTAAAAAAAAAATTGCGGGTGGAACCACTCTTTAATATCCGTACCAGACCTGAAGGGCCTGATATGGAATTTATGGAATTTGGGGGGACCCCCACGCATTTTTTATTTTTATTTTTGTTCAGGGTTCCCCTTAATAATTATACCAGACCCAAAGGGCCTAATGGACTGGGGGGATACCCATGCTGTTTTTTTTCAATGACTTTTATCTGTATTGCCGGGGTCCTGACAATTTATTATAGCCGCGAGTAGTTTTAAATTACTTTTTTTCCTTTAGAAAAGTCATTTTGTGCAGGGACTGTTATAAACATGGGAAACGTGCACTACTTCACAGACATACTATAGACACCCCCCAGGTATGAAATTTAAAGGAATTTTTCACTTTTATTGTTTCACTTTAAGCATTATTAAAATCACTGCTCCTGAAAAAACTTCAGTTTTTAAAACTTTTTTTGCATTGATAAATGTCCCCTGGGGCAGGACCCAGGTCCCCAGACACTTTTTATGACAATAACTTGCATATTAACCTTTAAAATTATCACTTTTGATTTCTCTCATAGACTTTTAAATTCGAACAGGCGAACACCCGATGTTCGACTCAAACTTACGTTCGACTCGAACATCGGTACTCATCCCTAATGTATACAGATTATCTTTTTAATGTTTTTAATTGTGATATATCACTATATGAAATACATTTATGTTGCCTCTTTCATCTAATCTGAGTTAATATTGCAGACAAGGGCACCTTTAGTAATTTTGATACATTACAGCATGCCCAATTATTTCGGAGAGGATTGGGACACTTTGATGTCCAAATCCTTAAAAGAGCTGAATCAGCGATCTTATATACTTTTTTCAACCTCACTCATTTGGTAGAGAAAAAGGCATCCCTCTACTGGTGCATAAAATCCTTTGAGGACCACAACAAGGAAGGTATTAATACCTTTGGCCTCAGGGTACAGATCTTCCCCTCCTTTGAGAAGATCGAACCCGAGTTTAAGATTGCCTGGGAAAATGTTCCAAAACAGTGCTCCACAGACCTTATGGTGTTTTTGGTCAAAGAATATGGGTCAAATAAGGATGGGCTTTCTGTTCGGGTTGAACATGAGTTTGACTCAAACATTGGCTGTTTGCCCGTTCGTCGAAATTCGAACATTGTGGGCCGTTCGCGTCAAATTTGAGTGGCGCGTCATGGCCCATAATTCACTGCGGCATCGAAGTGCATTGCTGTCTGATGATTGGCCAAGCATGCACTATGACCCACATGCTTTGGCCAATCACAGCACCGTAAGAAAAGAGAGCCATAATTGGCCAAAGGCAGGGTGCCTTTGGCCAATTATGGCTCAGGTGGTTAAGTCCACGCCCCACACTATATAAGGCTGCCTGCACGTCGGCCGTGTGTAGTGTTGGTGGCGTTGACAGAGAGAGTGTCATTTAATTTAGTTTGAGCAGGCAGGCGATTCAGTAAGCTGCAGTGTATTTAGTATATATATATATATATATATATATATATATATATATATATATATATATATATATACATCCAGGCTTTTTATATATATATATATATATATATATATATATATATATATATATATATATATATTATATCCAGTTTAGCTAGATCTCACTGTAAACCGTTCCTGGTGTACTGTTTCTAATATACTTCAGGCAGGCAGGTGATTCAGTTAGCTGCAGTGTATTTAGTATATATATACATCCAGTCTTTGTATATATATATATATTGTGACAGCAGGAAGGTAAAGTCACCTGGTTGCATCCAGGGGGGTAGATATATTTCGCCCAGATTCAGGCTTTACGCCGACTTATACAACTAGGTGGAGAGTTGTATAAGGCTAGTGGGCTCATGGATGACTCATACCTCTAGGGAGAGTGTGGGGCGTCGTACAGACAGGGAGTTGATGAGGCCAGCTGAAGCTTGTCAGCTCATTTAGGCCTCTATAAGAACTCCCAGATTCATTAGGTGTTAGCTCATGCCTGGAACCAGACCTGTGTGGACTGTCTAGGGAGAGTGAACCCCTGTGCGGTAAGACAAAGCCTGTGTGGCTATTTGCTTGGACATTTAAAACCAGGGACTTAGGGACTAGGACAGCACTAGGCTGATCCCAGTTGTTAGTTAGGAAACCTGTATGTTTAGTCAGAGGTCAACTTGACCAGGATTTATTTTGGTTATGTTTCTTTTGCTTTGCTGTGTTTTGTCACTGTAAATAGAAAATAAACCGCACCTTTTTTTTGATTTTGAAAACCACAACCTCCGTTTGCTGGGCCTGTTTTGTGTGGGGAGCCCATCCCGGGGGTCACACACACCCGCTGCCGAGCTAACCCCCTCACAGTTGGTGGAGAACCAGTGGCAGTTTTTTTTAAGCCAGCATGGAGGAGATACTGAAGCAGCTGGCTCTAGCAAATGCCAATCAACAGCAGACAAATGCAGGTTTGCAAAGGAGCCTTGCAGCCCAGCAGCAGACAAACGCAACTTTGCAACAGAGTCTGGAGGCTCAGCAACGAGCCCAGCAGCAATCTGAGGCCCGCTTCATAGACCTGTTGCAGAAGCAAGAGCAGAGACTACAACAACAGATGGAAGCAGTAATGCAGCAACGTCCGCAGACCAGTGAGGAAAGCCATCCCACTAATACCGCGTCCTTTGGGGTGAGTCGTTTATTGACAAAAATGACTATAGAGGATGATCCAGAGGTATTTTTGACCACATTTGAAAGGACCGCTGAAAGAGAAAAGTGGCCTGAGGAGCAGTGGGCTGGACTGGTGGCTCCTCTGTTAACTGGTGAATCGCAGAAAGCTTACTATGACCTAGAGCCTAACCAAGCAAAAGACTATGTGATGCTAAAAGCTGAAATATTGGCAAGGCTGGGTGTCACCCAGGCTGTCCGGGCTCAGCGTGTGCATAACTGGACTTTCCAGCTTGGAAAACCCCCCAGGTCTCAAATGTATGATCTCATTCACCTGAGCAGAAAGTGGCTACAGCCAGAGACTTTGTCCGCACCAAAGATTGTGGAACGTGTTGTAATGGATCAGTTTTTGAGAGCTCTTCCTACTGCCATCCAAAAGTGGGTAAGCCATGGAGACCCAGAGACGGCCGATGGTCTTGTGGATCGTGTGGAGAAATACTTGGCTACAGAGAACCTGACGGCCTCTTCCAGAGACACTCGGACTTTCCACCCTAAGACCAGACCATCCCCAGGGGCGGATAAGAGGATTCCAAGGGGTGAGGGTGGAGAGAGTGAGAGGGTGGGAGCTCTACCCCAAGTTTGGCGAGAACAGCCTGGGAAATCAGCGGCTCAAGAGGCGGCAAGAAGGATCGTTTGCTACCGCTGCCGGCAAGCGGGACATATTGCAGCCAATTGCCCGGTTGTGGAGGAACCCATGCAGTGTGACTTTCTGACGGGCAGACGTCAGTCGCTGTGTGCAACAGTCGCATGCACTGCCATTCGAGGAACTGAGAAACATTTATGCAAAATGTGTGTTAATGGTAGAAATGTTGTGGTATTGCTGGATTCAGGTAGCCTTGTGACCCTGATAAAGGCTGAGTTAGTTAAAACAGAGGTCTCTGGGAATAGCAAGGTAGCTGTTATTTGTGTGCATGGGGACACCCGAGAGTATCCAGTGACTACAGTGTGTTTCGAGACCCCCAAAGGTACCCTCTCTCATCCAGTGGGCTTAGTATCTCAGTTACCGCATGACGCCATTGTGGGAAGGGATTTTCCGAAGTTCTGGGAACTGTGGGATGATCCTGAGCCCCTCACTGGTGCCCCTATGTACCAGGAATGTGATAGCCAGAACTCCCCTGAGAGTGGTGAGGACTCTCCGGAATTTCCCTTATCAGTATTGGCAGGGGAGACTCAAGAAACTGGAGAGGAGCCCACCTCCTCAGACGAAAACCTACCGTCTGTGGAGTTTTCTGATCTTGAGGTTCACAGGGAAAACTTTGCCACAGAACAGTTGAAAGACCCCGCCCTAATAAAGGCACGGGAAAACGTAGTGAAAATAGATGGCGAGTTAGTGAACCCAGATAATACCTGCACTTACCCATACTTCAGCGTAGAGAAGGACCTACTGTATCGGGTGGCAAAAAGGGCAGAAGAAACCGTTGAGCAGCTTGTGGTGCCCAAACCTTACAGGAAGTTGGTGTTGGAGTTGGCCCATGGGCACATTCTTGGAGGTCATCTGGGGACAGAGAAAACCCGAGAGAGGGTATTACAGAGATTCTATTGGCCGGGGGTGATGAAGGACGTAGAAAATTATTGTTCCTCCTGCCCTGTGTGTCAGAGGTTGGCCCCGATGCCACATTTCCGTAGCCCGCTGGTCCCTCTACCCATCATTGAGGTCCCGTTTGAGAGGATCGCCATGGATTTGGTAGGTCCTATAATCAAGTCCGCTAGGGGGCACCAGTACATATTAGTTATAATGGACTATGCCACCCGTTATCCAGAAGCGATCCCTCTCCGAAATACCTCGGCCAAAACCATAGCCAAAGAGCTATCTCTTGTTTTTAGCCGGGTGGGTATTTGTAAAGAACTGCTTACGGACCAAGGTACACCCTTTATGTCCCGGGTTATGAAAGAGCTGTGTAAATTGTTCAAAGTGACGCAATTGCGTACGTCTGTGTATCACCCCCAAACCGATGGGCTGGTTGAAAGATTCAACAAAACCCTAAAACAAATGTTGAAGAAAGTGGTGGATAGAGATGGAAAGGATTGGGACTGTTTACTTCCTTATTTGATGTTTGCTATTAGGGAGGTGCCCCAATCCTCTACGGGATTCTCCCCCTTTGAGTTACTGTATGGGAGACACCCAAGAGGGCTGTTGGATATTGCCAAGGAAACTTGGGAAAGTGAGAGTTCTCCCCACAGGAGTGTGATTGAGCATGTCGCCCTGATGCAAGACCGAATTGCACAGGTAATGCCCATCGTGAAGGAACATTTGGCCCAAGCGCAGTTAGCACAGCAGAGAGTGTACAACCGTGGAGCCAAGACCCGTACCTTTTCCCCGGGGGATAGGATACTGGTACTTGTCCCTACGGTTGAAAGTAAATTCCTTGCCAAATGGCAAGGCCCCTACGAGATAATGGAAAAAGTGAGCGAAGTGAATTACAAGGTCAGACAACCAGGAAGGCGAAAGCCCGAACAGATCTATCACGTTAATCTGTTGAAAGCCTGGAGGGATAGAGAGTCCCTAGTCGCAGACACTTGGTCACCAGCTCAAACTGGTTGCGTGATTCCTGAGGTTGGAATAGCAGCCACCTTGTCACAACCCCAACAACAGGAGGTTAAGGAGTTTGTGCTTCGCAACAAGGAGGTATTCTCTGAGCTGCCGGGACAAACATCTGGGGTAGAGCATGACATCATTACCCCGCCCGGTGAAAGGGTGAAGTTAAAACCCTATCGGATCCCAGAGGCTCGACGGGAGGCAATACGGGAGGAAGTACAGAAAATGCTGAACTTAGGGGTGATAGAGGAGTCCCAAAGTGATTGGTCTAGTCCCATCGTGTTGGTGCCTAAACCGGATGGGAGCTGGCGATTTTGTAACGATTTTCGTCAGTTGAACAAAGTTACAAAATTTGACACCTACCCCATGCCACGTATAGATGAGTTGATCGACCGGCTGGGAACAGCCCGATACATGACGACTCTTGACCTCACAAAAGGGTATTGGCAAATCCCCCTGGCCAAGTCGGCCAAAGAGAAAACCGCATTTGTAACCCCAGACGGGGCGTTCCAATATAAAAGAATGCCGTTCGGGTTACAGAATGCGCCGGCCACATTCCAGCGGAAAATGGACCAGATGCTGAGGCCCCATCGGAAGTATGCTGCGGCTTACCTGGATGACATAATTGTCCATAGCACAGATTGGGCCTCACATCTGCCAAAAGTGCAAGCAGTCCTGGACTCTGTTCGGGAAGCGGGGTTTACGGCTAACCCCAAGAAGTGTACCATTGGGCAGGAGGAGGCCAAATATCTTGGGTACACCATTGGGAGGGGAGTAATAAAACCCCAACTCAACAAAGTCGAGGCCATCCAGAGTTGGCCACGTCCCAACAGCAAGAAGCAGGTACGAGCCTTTCTGGGAATCGCTGGGTATTATCGGCGATTCATTCCCCACTTTGCTTCTAAGGCTGTGCCCCTAACCAACCTGACGAAGGGGAAAGGGTCGGTCATGATTAAATGGACCCCCGAGGCTGAGGCAGCATTCCAATTCTTGAAACAAGCCTTATGTAGCCAGCCAGTGTTGTACTCACCCGACTTCTCTAAAGACTTTGTCGTACAAAGTGATGCGTCAGATGTGGGGTTAGGAGCAGTATTGTCCCAGGTCTGGAACGGGGAAGAGCACCCAGTCATTTACCTCAGCAGGAAGTTGAAGTCCCATGAGGTAAATTACGCCACCGTTGAAAAGGAGTGTTTAGCGGTGAAGTGGGCTCTAGATTCCCTTCGGTACTACCTGCTAGGTAGGCACTTTGACATGGTTACGGATCACGCTCCGTTAAAGTGGATGGCTCAAAACAAGGAAACAAATAGAAGAGTGAATAGGTGGTTCCTGGCCCTCCAGGAATTCAACTTCACAGTAAAGCATCGCCCTGGCGTTCAAATGGGGAATGTGGATGCTTTGTCTCGAGTACATGAATGCCTGATTGCTGGTGTTCCAACCCCGAGGTTAAAACAAGAGGGGGGGGGGTATGTGACAGCAGGAAGGTAAAGTCACCTGGTTGCATCCAGGGGGGTAGATATATTTCGCCCAGATTCAGGCTTTACGCCGACTTATACAACTAGGTGGAGAGTTGTATAAGGCTAGTGGGCTCATGGATGACTCATACCTCTAGGGAGAGTGTGGGGCGTCGTACAGACAGGGAGTTGATGAGGCCAGCTGAAGCTTGTCAGCTCATTTAGGCCTCTATAAGAACTCCCAGATTCATTAGGTGTTAGCTCATGCCTGGAACCAGACCTGTGTGGACTGTCTAGGGAGAGTGAACCCCTGTGCGGTAAGACAAAGCCTGTGTGGCTATTTGCTTGGACATTTAAAACCAGGGACTTAGGGACTAGGACAGCACTAGGCTGATCCCAGTTGTTAGTTAGGAAACCTGTATGTTTAGTCAGAGGTCAACTTGACCAGGATTTATTTTGGTTATGTTTCTTTTGCTTTGCTGTGTTTTGTCACTGTAAATAGAAAATAAACCGCACCTTTTTTTTGATTTTGAAAACCACAACCTCCGTTTGCTGGGCCTGTTTTGTGTGGGGAGCCCATCCCGGGGGTCACACACACCCGCTGCCGAGCTAACCCCCTCACAATATATATATATATACATATATATATATACACTGTATCCAGTTTCGCTAGATCTCACTGCACTGCAGACCGTTCCTGGTTTACTGTTTCTAATATACTTCAGGCAGGCAGGTGATTCAGTTAGCTGCAGTGTATTTAGTATATATATATATATATATATATATATGTATATATCTCCCGGCTTGTATACAGTATATATATACACTGTATCCTGTGTAGCTAGATCTCACTGCAGACCGTTCCTGGTGTACTGTTTCTAATATACTTCAGCTAGCTGCAGTTCATTTAATGTATATATATACATCCCGGCTTGTATCTATATATATATATATATATATATATATATATATATATATATATATATATATACACTGTATCCTGTGTAGCTAGATCTGACTGCAGACCATTCCTGGTGTATGCTTTCAACTTCACTTTCAGGCAGGCAGGCAGGTGATTCAGTGATCTGCAGTGCATAAAGATATATTTATACAGTCTCCTACATATATATCCACTGCATTCTAGTCTAACCAAGCCTATACCTGACTATAGGCCATTCCTGGTGTACGTATTCAAAGACACTTTCAGGCAGGCAGGCCAGGCAAGTGATTCAGTGATCTGCAGTGCATAAAATATAAATACTGTCTCCTACATATATATCCACTGCACTCTAGTCTAGCCAGGTCTATACCTGACTACAGGCCATTCCTGGTGTAAGTTTTCAACTACACTTTCAGGCAGGCAGGCAGGCAGGTGATTCAGTGATCTGCAGTGCATAAATATATATACAGTCTCCTACATATATATCCACTGTATTCTAGTCTAGCCAAGCCTATACCTGACTACAGGCCATTCCTGGTGTAAGTTTTCAACTACACTTGCAGGCAGGCAGGCAGGTGATTCAGTGATCTGCAGTGCATAAAAATATATATACTGTCTCCTACATATATATCCACTGCATTCTACTCTAGCCAAGCCTATACCTGACTACAGGCCATTCTTGGTGTACGTTTTCAACTAAACTTTCAGGCAGGCAGGCAGGTGATTCAGTGATCTGCAATGCATAAAGATATGTATACAGTCTCCTACATATATATCCACATCATTGTAGTCTAGCCAAGCCTATACCTGACTGCAGGCCGTTCCTGGTGTAATTTTTCTAGTAAACTTCAGGCGGTGTTTTGCTAATCCAATTTTACAGCATGTCCGGAAGGCCACCAAGGAAAGGCAGATGCTCACAGGCCATTAAAAGAGGGCAAGCAGGCTCTGTGTCTACAGCCAACAGTGCTGGTCATGGACACGGTACCTCCTCAGCACGTGGCCGTGGGGCACGTTTGTCCTTTTTTTCGACAGCTGGCCGTGTTGAGCCACAACATGCAGAAGAGTTGGTAGAGTGGATCACAAAGCCATCCTCATCCTCCTCATCCTCTGTCCCCCAGGCTAAGAGTAATTTGGCTGCCAATGCAGCTGCCAAAGCGGCCTATTCCATCGGCTCAATGGCATCAGTCACTCCTTCTCTAGCCCCACCATCATGTCCTGAGGAGTCCCCGAACTGGTCGACCACAGTGACGGGTACATGCTGCAGGAGGATGCGCAGCATTTTGAAGGCTATGATGATGGTACCCAGGTTGAGGATGAAGGCAGTAACGTAATCCCAGAGAGAGTGGGTGCCCAAGAAGGACAAGAAACTGGCAGTCATGTTTCCCCAGCTGCAGCATACTGCCAGGTTTGCTCCAGTGGTGAGGAGGGAGGGGATGATGAGGTCACTGACTCTACATGGGTGCCTGATAGAAGAGAGGAGGAGGAGGAGGCACATCTGCAATGAGGCCAGATGCCCTCCAGAGGCCAGCTTAAGGGCAGCCAACCGACTTCATCCCACGCAAAGCTCCGCATGTGCAGGGCGCAGCTGACTCCGCGCGTTTTTTCAAAAGTTCTTTGGTGTGGGCCTTTTTTGAGACGTGTGCAGCAGATCACACCGTTGCTGTTTGCAACATATGTCTGAAGTGTATCAAGCGTGGCCAAAATAGCTGCCGCTTGGGCACCACATGCTTGACCAGACATAGGTCAAGCTCCCATGCAGTCCGTTGGCAACAGTACTTAAAAGACCCACACCAAAGAACAAGGCGGACCTCTCCTTGCTCCTCATCAGCTGGGATCTCCAACCCCACTATACCTTCAGTTCTCTCAGAGATCTGCACTGAGAGGAATTAGGTGTCCCAAGCACTTGCAGGCAATATGCTAGTGGTACACCTAAATCCAATTGTAGCAGGCAAATTTCCCTACCCCAGTTGTTAAACCGTCAAAAGAAATTTGGTTCCAGCCATCCAAATGCTCAGCGGCTGAATGCTAGTTTGGCTAAATTTCTAGCACTCCAACTGCTGCCTTTTCAGCTGGTAGACTCTGCCCCCTTTCGAGACTTTGTGGAATGTGCGGTACCTCAGTGGCAGGTTCCCAAACGCCATTTTTTTTCTCGGAAGGCCATTTCGGCTCTCTACCGGCATGTGGAAGGCAATGTCTTGGCCACGTTGGACAGGGCGGTCAGTGGTAAGGTTCATATTACTGCTGATTCATGGTCCAGCAGGCATGGACTGGGATGTTACCTTTCTTTCACGGCGCACTGGGTAACTCTGCTGGCAGCTTGTAAGGATGCAGGACAGGGTGCAGTAATGTTGGAGCTTGTTCCGCCACCACGCCTCCAAAATGCTGGAAGTGGTGATTCTGCCACAACCTCTCTCCTCCACCCCCTCCTTTTTTTCTTCCTCTATGGCCTCTTCCTGTGCAGATTTGTCCTCGGAACCAGCGGTGCTTCGTAGGCGTTCTAGGGGCTATGCAAGAACTCAGGCAAAAGATGCCATGCGGTGCTTGGGTTGGTCTGCTTAGGGGACAGGAGCCACACTGGGGCAGAGATTCTGTCAGCTCTGCAGGGGCAGGCTCAGTGGTGGTTGACGCCATGCCAGCTTCAGCCAGGAATGGTGGTTTGCAACAATGGCACCAACCTCCTCTCCGCCCTCCGACAGGGACACGTTCCCTGTTTGGCTCACGTCCTTTATTTTTGTGGTGCAGCGGTTCTTGTGCAGGTACCCAGGCTTACAGGATATCCTGAGGCAGGCCAGGAAAGTCTGTGGGCATTTCTGCCAGTCATATAATGCCAGTGCTTGACTGGCTGACCTTCAAAAGGAATGCAACCTGCCCAAGAACCGCCTCATCTGTGACATGCCCACCAGGTGGAACTCAACGTTGGAATGCTGCAACGGCTGCACACACAGCAGAGGGCCATCAATGAGTACCTATGCGAGTATGGCACCTGGACAGGGTCAGAGGAACTAGGCTTTTTTCGCCACGCCAGTGGCTAATGATCGAGGATGCATGCACTGTCCTGTCACCATTTGAGGAGACCACAAGGATGGTGAGCAGTGACAGTGCATGCATCAGTGATACTGTCCCTCTTGTCTTCCTGTTGGAGCACACGTTGCGTGGAATAATGGACAGGGCACTTGAGGCAGAACAGAGGCAGGAAGAGGAGGACTTACTTACCTCTCAAGGCCCCCTTTATCCAGACAGTATTACTGCAGAATATAACAGTGTACAATAAGAAATAAACTCCCCTCTTCTTCCTTTATACACTCCACTGCGCTTCGGGAGCGAGTCTGCTCAATTCAGACTAAGACACCCTACCAGCTGCTACTTTACAAACAAGTCAGTCAAGTCTCCCACATGAAAAAACAAAATGTCTCCACAGCACAAGTAACCTTCAATGGTTTCACTCACATCTAACAGATCAAAGTCAGGCACTTCAGTAAAAAATCACTTCAAACGCCAGGCAGGCATATGACAGGCAGCCGCGATGTATTGCGGTCTCGGCGGACCAGCCAACTAAATGTGTCTCACCCTCCTTCGCCTCTCCACTGCAATTGAAAACACTGTAGACTCCCGCCCAAACACCAGACTGTATATTCGATGAGCGGTCGAAAAATCTGAACGCCACACACCAAAAGAGCGCCGTGTAGCTTCTCCCAGACTAGTTTCGTCGCACTGGACTTCTTCCAATGGGAGAAATCCTGTGCGCCGAAACTAGTCTGGGAGAAGCTACACGGCGCACTTTTGGTGTGTGGCGTTCGGTTTTTTCGACCGCTCATCGAATATACAGTCCGGTGTTTGGGCGGGAGTCTACGGTGTTTTCGATTGGAGTGGAGAGGCGGGCATACGTGAAGGAGGGTGAGACACATTTAGTTGGCTGGTCTGCCGAGAACGCAATACATCACCTGCCGTTTGAAGTGATTTTTCACTAAAGTGCCTGACTTTGCATATCCTATTGGTGAGTGCAAGTCCTTAGGGAGTGGAATCACTTAGCATGTTGGTGTGGTGAAGGTTTTCTCAAGAGAACACAGGAAGATATTATATGTATTCTTTATTTGGAGTCAATATATTTGGAACATTTTTTTCACTTATGGACTTTTTTTAACCACTTAACGACCGCTCACTGTATATATACGTTGGCAGAATGGCACCGACAGGCACAATCACGTAGAGCGTACGTGATCGCCTTTGTACAGTTGGGGGGTCCGATCGGACCCCCTCCTATACAGTGAGCGGCCGTTTATCGTTGGGGAGCGATCAGAGATGAGGGGGTGACCATTCGATTTTGGCCACCCCCTCGGGATCGCTCCCGGCGAATGAAAATGCTTCCTCCGCCATGTGATGTCATCTCCCTCGCGGCGGTCTTTTTGATTCCGGCACCAAGGAGAGAAGAAGCAGGTTAGTGCACCAACAGTCCACTGACACATAGGTACACATAGGCACACATTTCACCCCCCAGTCACCCCCAGATCACCCCCCAGGTCACCCCCCAGCCCCCAATCACAGTGTCACTGATTGCAGTGATCATTTATTTTACTGATCACTGCATTTAGTGTCATCTGTGATAGTAAAAAGTTGCAGGGCAGTTAGGATTAGGCCCCTTTAGGTCCAGGGTAGCCCCCTAACCACCCCTAATAAAGGTTTAACCCCTTGATCACCCCCCAGGTAACCCTTTCACCCCCTAACGCCAGCGTCACTAAGCGATCGTATTTTCGATCGCTGTATTTAGTGCCGGTGGTGCCCTAGATAGCCCTAGATAGCCAGTTATTTATTTTTAGTTTCGCCGCAGGTTTTTAGAGCATCAGGTACCCCCATATATTATTTTAACCCCCTGATTGCCCCTAGAGTTAACCCTTTCTCCAGTGATCACCGTATAAGCGTCACTGGTGACACTGGTTACCCAGTTAGTTATTTCGTTATTTAGGTAACCCGTCAGGTTTTTATATAGCGTCGGGTACCCCCATATTTAACCTAATAAAGGTTTTAACCCCCTGATTGCCCCTAGTTAACCCTTTCACCAGTGATCACCATATAAAGGTTACGGGTGACGCTGGTTGGTTAGTTTGCTTTTTATAGCATCAGGGCACCCGCCGTATATAACCCAATAAAGGTTTAACCCCCTGATCGCCCGGCGGGTGAGATCAATTAGGTTTTAGCGCCAGAGAGGGTCTGCGTCGCCCCAGGCAGCGTTAGGTTAGTGCCAGTAATGCTAACACCCACGCGCAAAGCATACACCTCCCTTAGTGGTATAGTATCTGATCAGATCTATACTAGCGTCCCCAGCGGTTTAGGGTTCCCAAAAACGCAGTGTTATCGGGTTCAGCCCAGATACCTGCTAGCACCTGCGTTTAGTCCCTCCGCCCAGCCCAGCCCAGCCCACCCAAGTGCAGTATCGATCGATCACTGTCACTTACCAAACACAAAACACATAACTGCAGCGTTCGCAGAGACAGTCCTGATCCCTGCGACCGCTAACAGTTTTTTTTTGTAGCGTTTGATATATTTGCTGACGACAGTCGGGTGCTTTTTTTCCTGTGAATCTTACTAGTGTACCCCTAAATTTAGAGCCCAAAATGGCAAGTCGAAGGTACACTAGTAAAGAGGCCTACGAGATTCTGAGCATGACAGATAGTGAAGAGGAGGTCACGTATCTGTCAGATTCAGGCTCAGAATATCTTCCCGTAGAAGACAGTGACGTCAGCGGCCCCACGTCAGATAGCTCTGACGACAAAGTTGAGGTCCCTGCTAAGGTCAGGCGTACCCGATCCCGATCTTCTGAGGTTGTTGAGGAGCAAGAACCGCAGGGCTCTCGTATCATGGAGCAGAGTAGTACTAGTGCTGCTATTCCTTCTGGTGAATTGGCAAGCACCAGCGGCCTAGTACAGCCTGGGCGTACATCCAGCACTGCAGTATCACTTGGTGACGTGGCGAGTCCCATAAGTGCAGTTCAAGCTGGCGAGGTGGCAAGCACAAGTAGTGTCCCGCTGCCACCAATAAGAAGATAAAGGCAGGCCCGTCGTACCCATAGTGCTCTTCCTGCAGAATTCGCCTATCCTGATTGGGTCCCCACCACTTCTGCAGAACCCGTACTTCCCCCATTCACTGCCCAACCCGGTATTCAGGTGGAAACAGCTGATTTTATGCCAATCGATTATTATTCGCTGTTTTTCACGGAAGATCTCTATAGATCTATTGTGGACCAGAGTAATTTATATGCTGGTCAATTCATCGCCGCTAATCCCCAGTTTCCTTCCATTGCCAAAGATTGGAAACCAATTACGGTTTCCGAATTTAAGACCTTTCTGGGCCTTTCCCTCAACATGGGCACACATAAATTCCCGTCATTGCGTGCTTATTGGTCCACGCACCCAATTCACCACATGCCCGTGTTCTCTGCCTCCATGCCCAGGAAACGATACGAGCAGATTTTGCGGTTCATGCACTTCAACGACAATGAACTTTGTCGTCCACGTGGGGACCCTGAATACGACCGGCTCTATAAAATTCGGCCCCTCATAAACCACTTCAACAAACGTTTGGCAGCCTTGTTTATTCCCGATCAAGCTGTCTGCGTTGATGAGTCCCTGATTAAATTTTCTGGCCGCTTGGCTTTCAAGCAGTACCTTCCCAGCAAGCGTGCCAGATACGGGGTCAAGCTCTATAAGTGCTGTGACAGGGCAACAGGCTATGTATGGAGCTTTATGGTTTATGAGGGAAAAGATAGTCAGGTTGAGCCGGTCAACTGCCCGGATTACATAGGGAGCGCTGGCAAGATAGTGTGGAACTTGGTGTCACCCTTATTCGGAAAGGGGTACCACTTGTATGTGGACAATTATTACACGAGCGTGCCACTGTTTAGTCACTTGTTTGATCATCAGATTGGAGCATGTGGCACCGTGCGACCTAATCGCCGGGGCTTTCCCCAGCGGCTTGTAGATGCCCGTCTTAAGCTGGGGGAGAGAGCCTGCGTAAAGTGTAATAACTTGCTCGCTATGAAGTGGAGGGACAATAAGAATGTTTTCCTTCTTACCTCCCTTCATGCAGACACGACAGTCCAAATTCGTACGGCGACTGGTGTTGTGGAGAAACCCCTCTGTGTCCATGAATATAACAAAAATATGGGAGGGGTGGACCTCAACGACCAGTTGATGGCGCCGTATCTAATTGACCGTAAGGCGAGACGCTGGTACAAAAAAGTGTCTCTATCCTTATTCCAATTGGCTTTGCTGAACGCTCATGTGCTATACAGAGCTTCAGGCGGGACTTTATCTCTTCTAAAATTCCAGAATGAGATAGTCACAGAACTCCTGTATCCAGGCGGTTCTGCACCTCACCATCCCCTACCAAATGCAGTAAGCCGGCTGCATGAGAGGCATTATATGCATCTCCTCCCGAGTACCCCTACCCAACGAACCCCCCAAAAAAGATGTTGTGTCTGTAGCAAGCGCGGATTTAGGCGTGACACCCGTTATTATTGTCCACTCTGTCCTGACAAACCTGGTCTTTGCCTTGGTGAATGTTTTGAACACTACCACTCAAAAGTGAAGTTTTAGCGTAGGGTACAGCATTTCACAGACTAGGACACACTTACACAGGGTCTCCCAAGATGCCATTACATTTTGAGAGACCCGAACCATTACAGTTGTTAAAGTTTAAAAAAAAAGTGTAAAAAAGAAAAAAAAAAACGTAAAAAACAAAAACACAAAAAAATATAAAATAAAAAACCCAAAAATAGTTGTCGTTTTATTGTTCTCTCTCTCTCTCTATTTTCTCTCTATTGTTCTGCTCTTTTTTACTGTATTCCATTCTGCAATGTTTTATCATGCTTGCTTTTCAGGTATGTAATTTTTTGTTTTCAGGTGCGCCATTCAACTGCAGCGCGGAATTATTTATCTTGACAGCAACAGCGTTTGCTCCCACGATACATAAAGCCGTGACTCCAGTGCTGTAGGAGGTGATTTCACCACCACAGTTAAAAAAAAAGAGCATATATGCCGAAGCATGGGGGCAGCAGGGGCGGAGGAGCGATTTTGCTCCTAATGCCGCGTATATACGGTCGAAATTCCGACGGAGGCTTGCCCGTGGAAAAGTTTGACCGTGTGTACGCGGCATAACCTTTTATGCCGCGTACATACGGTCGAAATTTCCACAAAGGCTTGCCCGTGGAAAAGTCAGACCGTGTGTATGCGGCATAACTTTTTTGCGGGAGGATGCCCCCATGCTTCGGCATATATATATTTTAGGCACAGGTTGCGTTAAAAAAATGTTTTATTTTTTACTAGGTTTTGTTTTGGTATTTGCTTTGCAGGTATGGTATGGTAAGGTCTTACTGTTGTACTGTAATGTTACTTTGTTTTAATGTTAACCATCATTTGCTTAGCAGGTACGCCATTCAGTTGCATCGCGGATTTATTTATCTTGACAGCAACAGCGTTTGCTCCCACGATACATAAAGCCGTGACTCCAACGCTGTAGGAGGTGATTTCACCACCACAGTTAAAAAAAGAGCATATATGCCGAAGCATGGGGGCAGCAGGGGCGGAGGAGCGATTTTGCTCCTAATGCCGCGTATATACGGTCGAAATTCCGACGGAGGCTTGCCCGTGGAAAAGTTTGACCGTGTGTACGCGGCATAACCTTTTATGCCGCGTACATACGGTCGAAATTCCGATGAAGGCTTGCCCGTGGAAAAGTCCGACCGTGTGTACGCGGCATAACTTTTTTGCGGGAGGATGCCCCCATGCTTCGGCATATATGCCCATCATTAGAAGTGGGTGTATGAAGGGAGGTATTCTAATGGTGGGCATACCCACCGATCAATCTCTTTTTTTCGTTCAGCCAACAGGCTGCATGAAAAAAAAGATTACAATACATGTCCAACAAGGACCAGCAACGTACTGGTATGTTGCTGGACTTTGAATGTTTATACCAGAATGATGCCTGCAGGTTTAGGTATCATCTTGGTATCATTCTTTTCAGCCAGTGGCCTGGCTTTCATGTAAAAGCAATTCTAGCAGATAATTAGCCTCTAGACTGCTTTTACAAGCAGTGGGAGGGAATGCCCCCCCGGATATAAACAGCGCCATTGGGAAATTGGGAAAGCATTTTATCACACCGATCTTGGTGTGGTCAGATGCTTTGAGGGCAGAGGAAAGATCTAGGGTCTAACCCCCCATTTTTTTTCAAAAAAAGAGTACCTGTCACTACTTATTGCTATCATAGGGGATATTTACATTCCCTGAGATAACAATAAAAATGATAAAAAAAAAAATATGGAAGGAACAGTTTAAAAATAAAATAAAAAAGCAAAATAAATAATAAAAAAAAAAAAGCACCGCTGTCCCTCCCTGCTCTTGCGCAAAGGCGAACGCAAGCGTCGGTCTAGCGTCATATGTAAACAGCAATTGCATCATGCATGTGAGGTATCACCGCGAAGGTCAGATCGAGGGCAGTAATTTTAGCAGTAGACCTCCTCTGTAAATCTAACGTGGTAACCTGTAAAGGCTTTTAAATGCTTTTAAAAATGAATGTAGTTTCTCGCCGCTGCGCGTTTGTGCGCAATTTTAAAGCATGTCGTGTTTGGTATCCATGTACTCGGCCTAAGATCATCTTTTTTATTTCATCAAACATTTGGGCAATATAGTGTTTTTTAGTGCATTAAAAATAAAAAAAGTGTGTTTTTCCCCCAAAAAATGCGTTTGAAAAATCGCTGCGCAAATACTGTGTGGAAAAAAAAAATGCAATACCCACTATTTTAATCTGTAGGGCCTTTGCTTTAAAAATATATATAATGTTTGGGGGTTCAACATAATTTTCTTGCAAATAAAAAAATGTTTTCATGTAAACAAAAAGTGTCAGAAAGGGCTTTGTCTTCAAGTGGTTAGAAGAGTGGATGATGTGTGACATAAGCTTCCTAATGTTGTGCATAAAATGCCAGGACAGTTCAAAACCCCCCCAAATGACCCCATTTTGGAAAGTAGACACCTCAAGCTATTTGCTGAGAGGCATGTTGAGCCCATTGAATATTTTTTTTTTTTGTCCCAAGTGATTGAATAATGACAAAAAGAAAAAAAAAATGTACAAAAAGTTGTCACTAATCTATATATATTGCTCAAACATGCCATGGTTATATGTGGAATTGCACCCCAAAATACATTCTGTTGCTTCTCCTGAGTACGGGGATACCACATGTGTGAGACATTTTGGGAGCCTAGCCGCGTACAGGACCCCGAAAACCAAGCACCGCCTTCAGGATTTCTATGGGTGTAAATTTTTGATTTCACTCCTCACTGCCTATCACAGTTTCGGAGGCCATGGAATGCCCAGATGGCACAAAACCCCCCCAAATGACCCCATTTTGGAAAGTAGACACCCCAAGCTATTTTCTGAGAGGTATGTTGAGTATTTTGCAGATCTCGCATTTTGTCACAAAGTTTTAAAAATTGAAAAAAAAAAAAAAATTAAAAATATGTCTTTCTTCATTTTCAAAAACAAATGAGAGCTGTAAAATACTCACCATGCCTCTCGGCAAATAGCTTGGGGTGTCTACTTTCCAAAATGGGGTCATTTGTGGGGGGTTTGGGCTATCTTGGCATTTTATGGCCTTCAAAACTGTGATAGGTAGTGAGGAGTGAAATCAAAAATTTGTGCCCTTAGAAATCCTGAAGGCAGTGCTTGGTTTTCGGGGGCCCGTACGCGGCTAGGCTCTCAAAAAGTCCCACACATGTGGTATCCCCGTACTCAGGAGAAGCAGCCAAATGTATTTTGGGGTGCAATTCCGCATATAACCATGGCATGTTTGAGCAATATATCATTTAGTGACAACTTTTTGTACATTTTTTTTTTCTTTTTGTCATTATTCAATCACTTGGGACAAAAAAAAAATATTCAATGGGCTCAACATGCCTCTCAGCAATTTCCTTGGGGTGTCTACTTTCCAAAATAGGGTCATTTTGGGGGGTTTTGTGCTATCTTGGCATTTTATGGCCTTCAAAACTGTGATAGGTAGTGAGGAGTGAAATCAAAAATTTATGCCCTTAGAAACCTTGAAGGCGGTGCTTGGTTTTGGGGTCCCGCACGCGGCTAGGCTCCCAAAAAGTCCCACACATGTGGTATCCCCGTACTCAGGAGAAGCAGCAGAATGTATTTTGGGGTGTAATTTCACATATGCCCATGGCATGTGTGAGCAATATATCATTTAGTGACAACTTTGTGCAAAAAAAAACAAAGTTTGTCATATTCCCGCAACTTGTGGCAAAATAAAAAATATTCCATGGACTGAACATGCCTCTCAGTAAATAGCTTGGGGTGTCTACTTTCCAAAATGGGGTCATTTGGGGGGGGGGGTTGTGCTATTTTGGCATTTTATGGCCTTTGAAACTGTGATAGGTAGTGAGGAGTGAAATCAAAAATTTACGCCCTTAGAAATCCTGAAGGCGGTGCTTGGTTTTTGGGGCCCCGTACCCGGCTAGGCTCCCAAAAAGTCCCACACATGTGGTATCCCCGTACTCAGGAGAAGCAGCAGAATTTATTTTGGGGTGCAATTCCACATATAACCATGGCATGTGTGAGCAATATATAATTTAGTGACAACTTTTTGTATATTTTTTCTTTTTTTCTTCTTTTTGTCATTATTCAATCATTTGGGACAAAAAAATATTCAATGGGCTCAACATGCCTCTCAGCAAATAGCTTGGGGTGTCTACTTTCCAAAATGGGGTCATTTGGGGGTGTTTTGTGCCAACTTGGCATTTTATGGCCTTCAAAACTGTGATAGGTAGTGATAGGTAGTGAGGAGTGAAATCAAAAATTTATGCCCTTAGAAACCTTGAAGGCGGTGCTTGGTTTTTGGGGTCCCGTACGCGGCTAGGCTCCCAAAAAGTCCCACACATGTGGTATCCCCGTACTCAGGAGAAGCAGCAGAATGTATTTTGGGGTGTAATTTCACATATGCCCATGACATGTGTGAGCAATATATCATTTAGTGACAACTTTGTGCAAAAAAAACAAAGTTTGTCATATTCCCGCAACTTGTGGCAAAATATAAAATATTCCATGGACTGAACATGCCTCTCAGTAAATAGCTTGGGGTGTCTACTTTCCAAAATGGGGTCATTTGGGGGGGTTTTGTGCTATTTTGGCATTTTATGGCCTTCGAAACTGTGATAGGTAGTGAGGAGTGAAATCAAAAATTTACGCCCCTAGAAATCCTGAAGGCGGTGCTTGGTTTTTGGGGCCCCGTACCCGGCTAGGCTCCCAAAAAGTCGCACACATGTGATATCCCCGTACTCAGGAGAAGCAGCAGAATGTATTTTGGGGTGCAATTCCACATATAACCATGGCATGTGTGAGCAATATATAATTTAGTGACAACTTTTTGTACATTTTTTCTTTTTTTTTTCTTTTTGTTATTATTCAATCATTTGGGACAAAAAAAATATTCAATGGGCTCAACATGCCTCTCAGCAAATATCTTGGGGTGTCTACTTTCCAAAATGGGGTAATTTGGGGGGTTTTGTGCCAACTTGGCATTTTATGGCCTTCAAAACTGTGATAGGTAGTGATAGGTAGTGAGGAGTGAAATCAAAAATGTATGCCCTTAGAAACCTTGAAGGCGGTGCTTGGTTTTTGGGGTCCCGTACGCGACTAGGCTCCCAAAAAGTCCCACACATGTGGTATCCCCGTACTCAGGAGAAGCAGCAGAATGTATTTTGGGGTGTAATTTCACATATGCACATGGCATGTGTGAGCAATATATCATTTAGTGATAACTTTGTGAAAAAAAATTAAGTTTGTCATATTCCCGCAACTTGTGGCAAAATATAAAATATTCCATGGACTAATCATGCCTCTCAGTAAATAGCTTGGGGTGTCTACATCGAAACTGTGATAGGTAGTGAGGAGTGAAATCAAAAATTTGCGCCCTTAGAAATCCTGAAGGCGGTGCTTGGTTTCCGGGGTCCCGTACGTGGTTAGGCTCCTAAAAAGTCCCACACATGTGGTATCCCCGTACTCAGGAGAAGCAGCAGAATGTATTTTGGGGTGCAATTCCACATATAACCATGGCATGTGTGAGCAATATATCATTTAGTGACAACTTTTTGTAATTTTAATTTTAATTTTTTGTCATTATTCAATCACTTGGGACAAAAAAAAAATATTCAATGGGCTCAACATGCCTCTCAGCAATTTCCTTGGGGTGTCTACTTTCCAAAATGGGGTCATTTGGGGGTGTTTTGTACTGCCCTGCCATTTTAGCACCTCAAGAAATGAGATAGGCAGTCATAAATTAAAAGCTGTGTAAATTCCAGAAAATGTACCCTAGTTTGTAGACGCTATAACTTTTGCGCAAACCAATAAATATACGCTTATTGACATTTTTTTTACTAAAGACATCTGGCTGAATACATTTTGGCCTAAATGTATGACTACAATTGAGTTTATTCGATTTTTCTTATAACAAAAAGTAGAAAATATCATTTTTTTTCAAAATTTTCGGTCTTTTTCCGTTTATATCGCAAAAATTTTAAATCGCAGAGGCAATCAAATACCATTAAAAGAAAGCTCTATTTGTGGGAAGAAAAGGACGCAAATTTCGTTTGGGTACAACATTGCATGTCCGCACAATTTACAGTTAAAGCAGCGCAGTGCAAAATTCTGAATTCACCTCTGGTCCTTTAGCTACCAAATGGTCCGGGGCTTAAGTGGTTAAACAACATTTCACAGCAATTGTTTTGAAAACACTGTTTGAACGTTATGGACACTAATAATTACAATTTACTTTATGCACATATATTTTTTCACAGAGTGTATGTTTGCAATTTTCTACATATATGTATATTTCTTTACAGGGCATATATATATTAATTTTTTAGATTTGTGTTGTGATACACAGAGCGCTACTATTTTGGTTATTCAAAATTGCTTTTTAAGTATTACTGCAGGCCCGCCTATCACACAGGAAGAGGAGGAGGAGGATCGTGTCAGCATGGAGGTGGAGCCTAGCTCTCAGCATCAGCAGCAGTCTTCAAGGGATCGTTTTTAGTCCCCAGAAACCCATGGACTTGTACATGGCTGGGAGGAGGTGGCTGCAGATCATGTCGTCCTTAGTGACCCAGAGGACTCCAGACCGAATGCCTCAGCAAACCTACGCTGCATGGCCGCCTGATCCTGCAAAGCCTTCAAAAGGACCCTCAGATTCGTGGTATCAAGGAGAGGGATCAGTACTGGCTGGCAACCCTTCTTGATCCACATTACAAGAATAAGGTTGCAGAACTTTTCCAGCCTTCTCAGAGGGAGCAGAGGATGAAACATCTTCAGGAGGCCTTGCAGAAAGGTTTGTGCAATGCATTTCCAGAGCCTGGGAGGTTACAATTTCCTGGTCCTGGACAACGTTTTGCTGAGGCTTCGGCCAGTCACAGAAGGAGCGGTGGAGAAGGTGGATGTCTGACCGATGCGTTCAGACAATTTTTTAGTCTGCAGCCCCAAGGTCTGATCAGTTCCAGCAACCATCACCAGCATCTGATTTACATGGTGCAGGAATACCTAGGGGCAAGATCAGACTTGGAGACCTTTCCAACCGAAAATCCACCGGGTTACTGGGTCTTGAGGATGGATTACTGGCCAGAGCTTGCACAGTATGCAATTGAGCTACTGGCCTGTCCTGCATCCAGGGTTCTATCTGAACGCACATTCAGTGCTGCTGGAGGCTTTGTAACCGATCACAGAGTGTGCCTGTCCACAGACTCAGTTGATCGGCTAACCTTCATAAAAATGAATTAGTCTTGGATCACCAGCTACCAAGCACCTGATACTAATGTAACCAATTAATTTTACTATGAATGTGAGATCCCTTTAAGACTGCCTATGCTGATGCTGAGTGACTATCCTGTTATGCTGAGTGACTATCCTATTCCTCCTCAATTTTCATGTTGATAGCTTCTAAGAACATTTTTGGTTCTGGGCACCACCACCAGTGGCTAAGGCCCAATTTTTCTGCCCCTGTTTAACAGGGGCACGTAATTCCATTTTTTTCTGTAATATTTCACAACAGGGCTCGTTCCTGTGCTCAACTAAAGTATCTGTGAGGGTTTGCAGTGCCTAAGGCCCAATTTTTCTGCCCCTGTTGAACAGGGGCATGTGATTACAATTATTGATATAATATTTCACAGCAGGGTCAAGAAGGACAAAAAATGATATTGTGACAAGAAGGCCTTTAGGGAGGAACGGGCGTACAAATGGAATGATGCCCCAAAAGGAACTCACAGGAACAATTCCTACAAAACAGCACACAGTTCTAATATTTCCAAACAATTTTCTTCATTAGGAAATTCTTCACAATCGGCACAGCGACCCTAAACGATCACGACAAAGCAACACTACTAATGATACTTGTTCTGAGATGGAAGATACTTCCTCCTCACACACTACTGGCCATCACAATAATTCTCACAGCAATACACAACATAAAATCCAAGTTTCACATAACACTTCCAGAGGTTCTCAAAAATCCAGCACCCCTCTGTCCACCCCAGTTTCAGAGGGCTCACCACAAGGTTATTTTTTATTTTTTTCTATTACGGGCACGATCCCAAAAACATCAGGAACACACCAAGAAACTCAGTCACAAAACAAGCAGATCTCACAAACCCCAAACTCATTCAACATAATTAACCTATCCTCTCATGTGCTAACTTTGGCGGAAAAAAATGTGTCCTGGAAAAAGGGCTCACTTTTTGCCCTACGGCCCAAATTACCAAATTTGAAACTATCAAAGATATACATCTGTTTGTGCTTAATTTGTTGGTCAAAAGCCTGTTTGTCAAAAAAACAGACAGACTTAGACACAACATATACACAACAGGAGCTCAAAGCGATTGATCTGCTTACAGGTCTGCTTGGGGAAAATTATCCTGAGGAACTATTCGATTCCATTGATCTCGAGACAATACTAGCCGAGGTTGACAGCGTCATTATAAACCCCCCTCCCCTATTACCTTTTTTTAAAGCTTGAAAAAGAAGTCAAGCCTTTACCCAGCACCTAGTTCAAACCCAAATTCTGTCAGTTTTCTCAAAACAGTTTCTAAAGACATTCAAGAAATAAAAGTCCCACTCAAAGTAGAAGGAAATCTGACAAATGACGAATGAGAAGCACTAACATCTTTTATAAAAAAATGTGGATATAACAATAAAACCTGCTGATAAAGGCGGTAACATCATTATCCAAGAAAACATAGATTACATGCAAATGTGCAAAAACATTCTGGATAACCCTGAATGGTACCGTACGGTATCCAAATTAATTAATTGTCAATTTTACTAAGGAATTATACAGTTTGGTTGATGAGGCATACAACTGCAATGTACTGTATAAAAATACATGGGAATATGTGAGAACTAGTCGCCCCCGTAAGGCTACTTTATATGCTCGACCAAAAGTGCATAAGAACCCAAGGAAACCTCCAAGAAGACCGATCGTCTCCGGCAGAGACAGTCTGACTGATAATCTGAGCAAATTTGTGGATAATTAGTTAAGATCATTGGTTGAGGAACTGCCCTCCGATACTAGGGACACTATTCACCTCCTTCAAATTCTGGAGGGCCTCCACGTTGATGGACAAACCATTTTGGTGGACATTGACATTGAGGCCCTCTACAGCTCGATACCACATGATAAAGGCCTTTGTGCCATTCAACGTGTACTTCTTTGACAAAGTTAATTTGAACATACGCGAGTGCAATTTTTGCTGCCAGCCTTAAGCCCTGTACACACGGCCAAGAATCTCGTCAGGGAAAAACCTGTTGTTTTTCCTGACGAGATTCTTGACAAGAATCTTGTCCCCGCCGAGTGTACACACGTACCTTTCAAAAGAACCGCCGTTCTTTTGAATGGCACGAACGCGGTGACGTCATCGACTATGACGAGCGTGCGCTCGTCACATTCGATGCCGTCGCCGCCATCTTGCTACACCCTACCTATGCCTAGGAAGCTACCGTGCATGCGTCAAAGTAATTTCGAGCATGCGCGGGTTTCCACGGTGACAGGTAAGTGTACACACACTCGGGTTTCTCATCGGGAAACAGGCCGACGAGAATCCCGACGAGAAAAAATAAAGCAGGTCTTATTTTTTTCTCGTCGAGATTCTGGTCAGTTTTCCTGACGAGAAACCTGAAAGCCTCGTACACACGGCCGGTTTTCTCGGCAAGAAAGCTCTGCAAGCTGTTTTCTTGTCGGTTCTTGCCGAGAAAACCGGCCGTGTGTACGCGGCTTCAGAGTTTATACTAAAACACAACTTTTTCTTCTTTCTTGATTTCCACTACCTCCAGGTACAGGGCGTAGTTATGGGCACTTCATGTGCTCTATCCTATGCCAATCTGTACCTGGGGGAGTGGGAACATTATCTCTTTTCAGGTGAATCAGCATCAGTGTATACGAGCCATGAGTTAGCATGGTATCGGTACATTGATAATATTCTTATTTTTTGGGATGGTTCAGTTACACTTCTTGACCAATTTCTCCTACACAATTCCAACAATGATATAATGAGGAGGGGTAGTGACGCTAACCTCCCACTATAAAGACCCAACAGGTCTAAGTGAAGACAATGTGTCTATACAAAAATAATTAGATGTACCTTCCTATAAATTACCAATAGTGCAATAAACCTACTGATGAGGCTAATTGAGGTGATCAGGTGTAACACCTGATAAATTCTGTGTGTATAAGACACAACACAAAGTGCTAAATTAACATAAGAAAAACCCAAATGCATAAATAGATATACACTGAGATTCCAACCAAAGTGCTTCAAAATTATGAATCAGAATCAGCATTAAAGTGCATCAATAAAGATTAATTAAACATTAAAGTGTCCAGTGCAATGTTTAAATCCGTATATATCAGCAGTCCGGCACACACATGGTTAATGTAGCTTGCAGCTGTGTGACATAAAGTTCAAGGTGTAGTTCATATCCAGTGGGTAAAATGCATCCATATAGACAAATGACCAGAAATTCTTCAGATGGTTCCAAGTGACATTAGTGCTCTCAGCGAACAAATGGTGACTTCAGTGAACCCCTCTTGTGTCCCCGCTTACCAGATCCTAGAAGCCCTACAGGGGTATCAGGCACATCAAGTCTAGTTCCGGTGTCTCCATGCAGGGGGTCCTTGCATCCGAACTGGAGCAGTCACTCTTAGGCTCATACAGATAATCAGCATACAGGTCCAATGGCAACAGCAGATAGACATGCCTCACATGGGCAGAGACAAAAAAACTCCCATAGTGTAATCCATAAGGACGGTAGGTTTTATTTAAAAAATTTATAATTAAAACAACAAATGTTAAAAAATCAACCCAGCGGTACTAAAAGACCGCTACAGCAAGTGCAAAGAATAGCAAATAGACAGTCTCTGCGGTTCGGAGCATAGGTATCGCGGAGTGCGCTTCACCTTGCGTTCCAACCACTGCTCTCGGGACCGTTCGAAGTGATGCCGTAATTTGTGTAGCTCCTACTTACGCGTTTCATCACTAGACGTCATCTGAGGTGGTCTTAGGGAGTCTTTAGGGTGGCTGCACCCTCTGTCTGGCCTACCTAAGCGCAGATTCATTACCTTTTCTTACAATTCTAACAATGATTTCAATCTCAATTTCACAATGGTCCACAATATTTCATCAATGCATTTTTTGAACTTGACTATATATAACCACCCTGATGGCCATGTATATAGTAATTTGTATTGCAAACCAACAACAGGGAATACCATCTTGGAAGCATCTAGCTTCCATCCCAAACCCTTGCTATCCTCCATACCCTATGGCCAATATATTCAAGCTAAATTTATCTGTTCGATTGAAACCCTTTCTGAGAAAGAGGTGGTGATTAGGGATGAGCTTCGTGTTCGAGTCGAACATACGTTCGACTCGAACATCGGCTGTTCGATCGTTCGTCGAAGATCGAACGATTTGGGCCGTTCGCGGCAAATTCGAGTGACGCGAACGGCCCACAATGCACTATGCCATCGCAGTGTCATCCAGGCGCTGTGATTGGCCAAGCATGCACTGTGACCCCGCATGCTTGGCCAATCACAGCGCCGGCAGCGAGGAGAGCAATGATTGGCCACAGGCAGGATGCCTGTGGCCAATTATTGCTGATGGGGTTTAGTACACGCCCCACACTATAAAAGGCCGCCAGCGCGGCGGCCTTGTGTAGTGTGTTTCGGAGCAGGGAAAGAGAAGCATAGGCAGGGACAGTGTCATTTTTTTCCTTTACTAATCCTGGATTCCTTGTGTTTAGGGACAAATAAGGATAGGTAGGGAGAGTGTCAGTGACAGTGTGCTATTCTGTGCTAATCCTTGTTTGTAGGGACAGAGAGGTACAGTGAGGGAAAGTGTCAGTGTGCTATTCTGTTCTAAAACTATTTTGCTGAACCATATTTTCAATCCTTGAGTTTAGGGACAGAGAGGTACAGTGAGGGAAAGTGTCAGTGTGCTATTCTGTTCTAAAACTATTTTGCTGAACCATATTTTCAATCCTTGAGTTGAGGGACAGAGAGGTACAGTGAGTGAAACTGACAGTGTGCTATTATGTTCTAAACCAATTTTGCTGTTCCATATTTTCAATCCTTGAGTTGAGGGACAGAGAGGTACAGTGAGTGAAACTGACAGTGTGCTATTCTGTTCTAAAACTATTTTGCTGAACCATATTTTCAATCCTTGAGTTGAGGGACAGAGAGGTACAGTGAGTGAAACTGACAGTGTGCTATTCTGTTCTAAACCAATTTTGCTGTTCCATATTTTCAATCCTTGAGTTGAGGGACAGAGAGGTACAGTGAGTGAAACTGACAGTGTGCTATTCTGTTCTAAACCAATTTTGCTGTTCCATATTTTCAATCCTTGAGTTGAGGGACAGAGAGGTACAGTGAGGGAAAGTGTCAGTGTGCTATTGTGTTCTAAAACTATTTTGCTGAACCATATTTTCAATCCTTGAGTTGAGGGACAGAGAGGTACAGTGAGTGAAACTGACAGTGTGCTATTCTGTTCTAAACCAATTTTGCTGTTCCATATTTTCAATCCTTGAGTTGAGGGACAGAGAGGTACAGTGAGGGAAAGTGTCAGTGTGCTATTGTGTTCTAAAACTATTTTGCTGAACCATATTTTCAATCCTTGAGTTGAGGGACAGAGAGGTACAGTGAGTGAAACTGACAGTGTGCTATTCTGTTCTAAACCAATTTTGCTGTTCCATATTTTCAATCCTTGAGTTGAGGGACAGAGAGGTACAGTGAGGGAAACTGACAGTGTGCTATTCTGTTCTAAACCAATTTTGCTGTTCCATATTTTCAATCCTTGAGTTGAGGGACAGAGAGGTACAGTGAGTGAAACTGACAGTGTGCTATTCTGTTCTAAACCAATTTTGCTGTTCCATATTTTCAATCCTTGAGTTGAGGGACAGAGAGGTACAGTGAGTGAAACTGACAGTGTGCTATTCTGTTCTAAACCAATTTTGCTGTTCCATATTTTCAATCCTTGAGTTGAGGGACAGAGAGGTACAGTGAGTGAAACTGACAGTGTGCTATTCTGTTCTAAACCAATTTTGCTGTTCCATATTTTCAATCCTTGAGTTGAGGGACAGAGAGGTACAGTGAGGGAAAGTGTCAGTGTGCTATTGTGTTCTAAAACTATTTTGCTGAACCATATTTTCAATCCTTGAGTTGAGGGACAGAGAGGTACAGTGAGTGAAACTGACAGTGTGCTATTCTGTTCTAAACCAATTTTGCTGTTCCATATTTTCAATCCTTGAGTTGAGGGACAGAGAGGTACAGTGAGTGAAACTGACAGTGTGCTATTCTGTTCTAAACCAATTTTGCTGTTCCATATTTTCAATCCTTGAGTTGAGGGACAGAGAGGTACAGTGAGTGAAACTGACAGTGTGCTATTCTGTTCTAAACCAATTTTGCTGTTCCATATTTTCAATCCTTGAGTTGAGGGACAGAGAGTAACAGTGAGGGAAAGTGTCAGTGTGCTATTGTGTTCTAAAACTATTTTGCTGAACCATATTTTCAATCCTTGAGTTGAGGGACAGAGAGGTACAGTGAGTGAAACTGACAGTGTGCTATTCTGTTCTAAACCAATTTTGCTGTTCCATATTTTCAATCCTTGAGTTGAGGGACAGAGAGGTGCAGTGAGTGAAACTGACAGTGTGCTATTCTGTTCTAAACCAATTTTGCTGTTCCATATTTTCAATCCTTGAGTTGAGGGACAGAGAGGTACAGTGAGTGAAACTGACAGTGTGCTATTCTGTTCTAAACCAATTTTGCTGTTCCATATTTTCAATCCTTGAGTTGAGGGACAGAGAGGTACAGTGAGGGAAAGTGTCAGTGTGCTATTGTGTTCTAAAACTATTTTGCAGAACCATATTTTCAATCCTTGAGTTGAGGGACAGAGAGGTACAGTGAGTGAAACTGACAGTGTGCTATTCTGTTCTAAACCAATTTTGCTGTTCCATATTTTCAATCCTTGAGTTGAGGGACAGAGAGGTACAGTGAGGGAAAGTGTCAGTGTGCTATTGTGTTCTAAAACTATTTTGCTAAACCATATTTTCAATCCTTGAGTTGAGGGACAGAGAGGTACAGTGAGTGAAACTGACAGTGTGCTATTCTGTTCTAAACCAATTTTGCTGTTCCATATTTTCAATCCTTGAGTTGAGGGACAGAGAGGTACAGTGAGGGAAAGTGTCAGTGTGCTATTGTGTTCTAAAACTATTTTGCTGAACCATATTTTCAATCCTTGAGTTGAGGGACAGAGAGGTACAGTGAGTGAAACTGACAGTGTGCTATTCTGTTCTAAACCAATTTTGCTGTTCCATATTTTCAATCCTTGAGTTGAGGGACAGAGCGGTACAGTGAGTGAAACTGACAGTGTGCTATTCTGTTCTAAACCAATTTTGCTGTTCCATATTTTCAATCCTTGAGTTGAGGGACAGAGAGGTACAGTGAGGGAAAGTGTCAGTGTGCTATTGTGTTCTAAAACTATTTTGCTGAACCATATTTTCAATCCTTGAGTTGAGGGACAGAGAGGTACAGTGAGTGAAACTGACAGTGTGCTATTCTGTTCTAAACCAATTTTGCTGTTCCATATTTTCAATCCTTGAGTTGAGGGACAGAGAGGTACAGTGAGTGAAACTGACAGTGTGCTATTCTGTTCTAAACCAATTTTGCTGTTCCATATTTTCAATCCTTGAGTTGAGGGACAGAGAGGTACAGTGAGTGAAACTGACAGTGTGCTATTCTGTTCTAAACCAATTTTGCTGTTCCATATTTTCAATCCTTGAGTTGAGGGACAGAGAAGGACACTCGTAGAAATTATCAGTGTGCTATTCTGTGCTAAATCTTGTTTGTAGGGAGGGACAGAGTAGGACAGTGAGGGAAAGTGTCAGTGTGCTATTCTGTTCTAAAACTTTTTTGCTGAACCATATTTTCAATCCTTGTGTTTAGGGACAGAGAAGGATAGGCAGGGGACAGTGTCAGTGTCATTGTTGCTAAGCCTCCTGCACAATATACACCTGAAGGTAGCCCTTATTGCTGTTTTTACCATCTCCCTGCAGGCCATCCATTAAAATGTCTGGAAGGCAACCAAGGAGAGGCAGACAGTCAGGAGGCAAAAAAAGAGGGCAAGCAGGCTCTGTGTCTGGGGGCAACAGTGCTGGTCGTGTACGCGGTGCATTGTCATCAGCACATGGCCATGGGACACGCTTGTCCTTGTTTTCGGCAGCTGGACATGTTGAGCCACATCATGCCGAAGACTTGGTAGAGTGGATGACCAAGCCCACCTCATCCTCCTCATCCTCTCTCACCCAGGCTCAGGGTACTGGCAAAGCAGCTGCCAAAGCGTCCTCTTCTCTGGTATCATTATCTTCATTAGTCAATCCTTCCCTAGACCCACCATGCCCTCCTCCTGAGGAGTCCCCCGAACTGTTTGAGCACAGTGTTGGGTACATGCTCCAGGAGGATGCCCAGCGTTTGGAAGGATCTGATGATGATACCCAGCTAGAGGAAGGCAGCAGCGTGAGAGCAGAGAGAGGGGATGCTCAAGAAGGACACCAATCTGGCAGTCATGCTCCAGCAGCTGCAGCATACTGCCAGATTGGCTCCAGTGATGAGGAGGGAGGGGATGATGAGGTCACTGACTCCACGTGGGTGCCTAATAGGAGAGAGGAGGAGGAGGAGGAGGATGAGGAGGAGGCACATCTCCAACGAGGCAGGATGCCCTTGAGTGGCCAGCGTATGGGCAGCACACCGACGGAATCACACCGCAGAGCTCCGCCTGTGCAGGGCGCTGCCTCTGCCCGTCATTCAAAAAGTTCTTTGGTGTGGGCCTTTTTTGAGGCGAGTGCATCAGATCGCACAGCTGCTGTTTGCAACATATGTCTCAAGCGTATATCGCGTGGCCAAAACATCAGCCGCTTGGGCTCCACATGCTTGATCAGACATATGTTGACCTGCCATGCAGCTCGTTGGCAAGCCTACCTTAAAGACCCACACCAAAGAACAAAGCTGACCTCTTCTTGCACCGCATCAGCTGGGATCTCCAACCCCAGTATACCTTCAGTCCTCTCTGAAACCTGCTCTGAGAGGAATGAAGGTGTAGAATTAGGTGTGTCACAGCCAAGTACTTGCGGGCACTCTGCTAGCAGTACACCGACGTCCGATTCTAGCAGGCAAATTTCCCTGCCCCAGCTGCTGGACCGTCGAAAGAAGTTCACTCCCAGCCATCCACATGCCCAGCGGTTGAATGCTAGCTTGGCTAAATTGCTAGCGCTTCAACTGCTGCCTTTTCAGTTGGTAGACTCGGCCCCCTTCTGTGAGTTTGTGCAATGTGCGGTTCCTCAGTGGCAGGTTCCCAAACGCCACTTTTTCGCACGGAAGGCTATTCCGGCTCTCCACAGGCATGTGGAAGGCAATGTCTTGGCCTCGCTGGACAGGGCGGTCAGCGGTAAGGTGCATATTACCGCTGACTCATGGTCCAGCAGGCATGGACAGGGACGTTACCTTTCTTTCACGGCCCATTGGGTCACTATTTTGGCAGCTGGGAAGGATGCAGGACAAGGTGCAGTAGTGTTGGAGGTTGTTCCACCGCCACGCCTCCAAAATGCTACTACTGGTTGTGACACACCTCTCTCCTCCACCCCCTCCTCTTCTTCTTCCTCCATGGCCTCTTCCTGTGGTTTGTCCTCGGAACCAGCGGTGCTCCGTAGGCGTTCAAGGGGCTACGCAAGTACGCAGGCAAAAAGATGCCATGCCGTGCTTGCGCTGGTGTGTTTGGGGGACAGGAGTCACACTGGGGCAGAGGTCCTGTCTGCTCTGCAGGGGCAGGCCGAGAGGTGGTTGACGCCACGCCAGCTTAAGCCAGGAATGGTGGTTTGCGACAATGGCACCATCCTCCTCTCCGCCCTCCGACAGGGACAACTGACCCATGTGCCCTGTATGGCTCACGTCCTTAACCTGGTGGTGCAGCGGTTCTTGGGCAGGTACCCGGGCTTACAGGATGTCCTGAGGCAGGCCAGGAAAGTCTGTGTGCATTTCCGCAGATCTTATAATGCCAGTGCTCGCCTGGCTGAGCTTCAAAAGGAGTTGAACCTGCCCAAGAACCGCCTTATATGTGACATGCCCACCAGGTGGAACTCAACGTTGGCCATGCTGCAGCGGCTGCACACGCAGCAGAGGGCCATCAATGAGTACCTGTGCGACTACGGCACCAGGACAGGGTCAGGGGAGCTCGGGTTTTTTTCACCACGCCAGTGGGGCATGATCAGGGATGCATGCACTGTCCTGGCACCATTTGAGGAGGCCACGAGGATGGTGAGCAGTGACAGTGCATGCATCAGTGACACTGTACCTCTTGTCCACCTGTTGGAGCACACGCTGCGTGGAATAATGGACAGGGCACTTGAGGCAGAACAGAGGCAGGAAGAGGAGGACTTCCTTGCCTCTCAAGGCCCCCTTTACCCAGACAGTGTTCCTTCTGTCCCACCCATCGCACAGGAAGAGGAGGAGGAGGAGGAGGAGGAGGATTGTGTCAGCATGGAGGTGGAGGCTGGCACTCAGCATCATCAGCAGCAGTCTTTTAGGGATGATTTACAGTCCCAAGAAACCAGTGGACTTGTACGTGGCTGGGAGGAGGTGGTTGCGGATCATGTCGTCCTTAGTGACCCAGAGGACTCCGGACTGAATGCCTTAGCTAACCTACGCTGCATGGCCTCCCTGATCCTGCAAAGTCTGCGGAAGGATCCTCGTATTCTTCGGATCAAGGAGAGGGACCATTACTGGCTGGCCACTCTCCTTGATCCACGGTACAAGGGTAAGGTTGCGGACCTTATCGTACCGTCGCAGAGGGAGCAGAGGATGAGACAACTCCGGGAGGCCTTGCAGAAAGGTCTGTGCAACGCGTTCCCAGAGACTGGGAGGTTACAAACTCCTGGTCCTGGACAACGAGTTGCTGAGGCTTCGGGCAGTCAAAGAAGGAGCGGTGGGGAAGGTGGCCGTCTGACCGATGCGTTCAGACAATTCTTTAGTCCGCAGCCCCAAAGTATGATCGGTTCCAGCAACCATCGCCAGCGTCTGATATACATGGTCCAGGAATACCTAGGGGCAAGGTCAGACTTGGACACCTTCCCCACCGAAAATCCTCTGGCTTACTGGGTCTTGAGGATGGATCACTGGCCAGAGCTTGCACAGTATGCAATTGAGCTACTGGCCTGTCCTGCATCCAGCGTTCTTTCAGAACGCACATTCAGTGCTGCTGGAGGATTTGTCACGGATCACAGGGTGCGCCAGTCCACCGACTCGGTTGATCGACTGACTTTCATCAAGATGAACCAGTCTTGGATCACCACCAGCTACCACACACCAGATGCTGATATAACAGACTAATTGATTTTAAAATGTCACATCCCTTCAAGACTGATGCTGATGCTGAGTGCCTGTGCTGTTATGTTGACTGGCTATCCTCCTCCTCCTCCTCAATGATACGATTAACGATGATAGCTTGGAAGATCATTTTGGTTTATGGGTGACGCCACCAGTGGCTAAGGCCCAATTTTTCAGCCCCTGTTTAACAGGGGCGTGTAATTAAAATTTTTGATGCAATACTTTGCAACAGGCCTCATTGCTGTGCTCCAAGTACAGTATCTGTGAGGGGTTGCAGTGTTGTGCCACCAGTGCCTAAGGCCCAATTTTTCAGCCCCTGTTCAACAGGGGCATGCAATTATAATTATTGATCTAATAATTCACAGCAGGGCCCATTGCTGCGCCCACCAAGAGTAACTGTCAGGCCTTACAGTGTTGTGGCACCAGCACCACCATCACCACCAAAGGCCCAATTTTTCAGCCCCTGTTCAACAGGGGCATGCAATTATAATTATTGATCTAATAATTCACAGCAGGGACCATTGCTGCGCCCACCAAGAGTAACTGTCAGGCCTTACAGTGTTGTGGCACCAGCACCACCATCACCACCACCACCAAAGGCCCAATTTTTCAGCCCCTGTTCAACAGGGGCATGCAATTATAATTATTGATCTAATAATTCACAGCAGGGACCATTGCTGCGCCCACCAAGAGTAACTGTCAGGCCTTACAGTGTTGTGGCACCAGCACCACCATCACCACCACCACCACCACCAAAGGCCCAATTTTTCAGCCCCTGTTCAACAGGGGCATGCAATTATAATTATTGATCTAATAATTCACAGCAGGGACCATTGCTGCGCCCACCAAGAGTAACTGTCAGGCCTTACAGTGTTGTGGCACCAGCACCACCATCAAAGGCCCAATTTTTACTACCACTGATCAACAATTATATGTTATTACAATTCCTGATATAATAGTTGACAACAGGGCGTTCCAGCACCCACCAAGAATAACTGTGAGTGCTTTCAGTGTTGTGCCAACACCAACACCTAAGGGGCCAATTTCTGCAGAGTATATACGGAAGGTCCCTACTTTCAAACATCCAACTTACAAACTACTACTACTTGCAAACGGAAGAAGACAACAGGAAATGAGAGGAAATCTACCCCTTGGAAGGAAAATTTTCTCCTGTAAGAATTAATATGGGAGAAAGGTGTCTCCTCTCTACTGATGCTTTATCACCAATCCTTGTTTCAATAAAAACACCACATTTCAAAAACAGTTGTCATTGGGACGCAAAGTGAGGTGAAATGTTCTGAACAGGGGCACAGACAGCAAAAAAAATGTGACAGGGGTGATAACCGTTCCCTATGTTTTACAAAAAACAAAAAAAAAAGGAATTTGCCATGGATCTCCACTTAAACAATGCAGCTGTTCAAAATTATAAACAGATTCTACATAAGAACAAACCTACAGTCCCTGTCTTGTATGCACCGCCTGTATACGGCTGTTCAGAGTATATAGGTCCTTTTTTATTTTGTGTGCAGGGTTCCCCTTAATATCCATACAAGACCCAAAGGGGCTGGTAATGGGCTGGGGTAGGGGGGGGGGGTTGATGGGGTAGCTATGCCATTTTTCCTAAAGATTTTCATCCATATTACCGGGACCAGACATTGCATTAAAGCCGCAAGCAGTTTTAAATGACTTTTTTCCCTTTAGAAATGTTATTTTGTGCAGGGACAGTTCTAAACACGGGAAACACGTGGCACTTCACAGGCATACTTTAGACACCCCCCAGGTACAATATTTAAAGGAATATTTGACTTTTTTTTTCACTTTATGCATCATTAAAATGACTGCTCCCGGAAAACGTCCGTTTTTAAAACTTCTTTTTGCATTGATACATGTCCCCTGGTGCAGAAGCCGGGTTCCCAAACTCTGTTTCGGACAATAACATGGATAATAGTCGTTATAATTAGCACTTTAGAATCCGAACGTTCGCATCCATTGTATTTAATAGGGTTCTAATGTTCGTGCGAACTTTCGGTCCGTTCGCGGGTTCTGGTGCGAACCGAACCCGGGGGTGTTCGGCTCATCACTAGTGGCGATCCTTCGAACTAGATTGCATGCCTGAGGTTATTCAAATAGTATTCTTAAAAAGCTTGCAAAAAAGGCAAAAATAAAACATGAGGGGAGCTCAGTACACAATATACTTCCCAACACAAACAGATAAGAAATATCTTGAACAAACATTGGTATTTGCTATACACTGATACCACTCTTGCACCTCTAATCAATGATTGTCCTTTAATTACATTCAAGTGGGCTCCCTCATTATGCAATAAATTGGCACATAGTGAGTTTAAGAAAGAGAAGACTAAAACAAAATATTGCGGTACCTACCCTTGTGGCCATTGTGGCTACTGTCAGTATACGGACACACCCAAAAACATTGTTCTGCCCAATGGGGAAAATGTTCACCCTAAACACAATGTTAACTGCTGCACGGCAGGGGTAGTATATTTACTGTCCTTCAATTGCGGAAGTTTTTACATAGGGAAATTTTGCCGCCATATATATCGACATGCTGTTAGCATTGAGAAAAAAAGATCCCTCTCTCCCTCTGGGTCAATGCAGTGCATTAGTACATGGTAATGTCACTCCCAAAGTGAAGTTCTTAGCATTGGACCACATCAGTGCCACCCCACGAGGAGGGGACTATAATAAATCTCTCTTACAGAGTGAACTTAGATGGGTATTCCATCTCAAAGCTACTACAGCACCCCGCCTCAACAAGGCTTTCAATTTCAGCCCATATCTCGCTGGTTTCAGGAGTCTGCAAATTAGATCGTTAATGCACATTGCAATAGTCCTTTTATCCCTTCTACTTCCAAGCAATTCCCAAGTATAGATTTATTATGGCTGATTATTCCTTATTCTCTAGTAGCTTACCAACAGTGAGCTTTATATTTTCAATGTTTATAACCAATGAAATGTTGGCTGTCATTATTTCTGTATCTCCATTGGAGGTCAGTTTGCTATGCCTGTGTGTATATAATTTGCTATTTCCATCAATATGTTGTCATTGTCTGCAATAATATAACATATTCCCATACATCCCTGCAAGTATTGATGGTCCTCCTCTTGGGCTAATTTTTCAGACTGGGTGAAATCTGCTCCACTTCCAGCGCACGGGGGTCCTCTGCTTTACCCCTCTAATCAAGGGGGGGTGGCTTGGGACAATTTGTTGGCTATGGACTCCTGGCCTCCGGGTCTTCCTCAGTTTTGCGTTTCATCTTGGAACGCAAACAGCAGCCGCTCACGCATCGGCGACGTGATGATGCGGGATGTGACTCTGCCCGTTTGGGCGGGCTTGCACCACGCGTCGTCTCACCGGGGGACTAGTGGGCGGAGTCTACCGGCTGCTTTGGCCGTGTCTCTCTGCCCTCCTCACTGGGACCAGCTGATAGCCATCACAATCAACTATTGCGATAGGTCAGATGCCTTGACACACATTCTTTTCTACCTGCACTCTCAGCACTTATGACACATGCTGAGGAAGTGCATGGGGAAACGCATCACATTTCCAGACGTTCAGTACTAAAATGTATGCTGATTTCGTTCACTACAACTTTGGAATACGCCAGTGTCTGATGCAGCCTCAAATGGCCCTGCAAAGTCTTTATCTGTGCCTCACTTGATACAATTAATATATTTATTAGTGACCCTTGGCTATGTTTTACATTTTTCAATATAGTGATACTGGCCCAGTCTAAGCAGGAACTATACGCTCCACAGCTTCTAGTCCTTGCAGTGAAGTACTGGCTGCCTTCTGGTTCCGGATTCTGTTAGACCCTGGAGGGGACCGTTCATACTTTCCATGGTTAGAATGACCACCAAGTTCCATCTCCTCTCTCAGATTTACCCTGTGTGGATTATTTTACCCTGTAAGTAGTTGTTACACATGGCTAAATACACATGATTGATTCTGTATTTATTGCATTTTTTGTAATAGCTATGATATTGTTAATTCTGTTTTGTTACCTATTGGATACTAAATTGTACTATTTGCACATTTTCTTCTATTGTAGAAAACTGTACCCATCTGATTAAATTAACCTCTGAAGAAGGACTGTTAGTCCGTAACATGTAAGGTATCTACGCCTGTATGGATCATTACTAGTCCGTTCTACCTCAAGACAGTGGTCTCTTCATACAATTGTATAACTGGGTACCACATATTGTTTTTATACATTGATCCCTATTTACATATGTTGTTACACTCAATAAAATGTATATTTTGTATACCTAATCATTTGGTCTGTCTATAATAGACCCCTAGGGTCCCTCTCTTGTTCAATTTGGTGGTGCAGCATTTCTTAAACAGGTACCCAGGTTTGCAAGATCTCCTAAGGCAGGTCAGAAGAGTCAGTAGCCATTTCAGGTGGTTATACACAGCCAGTGTTTAGTTGGATGAAATTCAGTGGGAATTCCAACTGCCCATAAACTGCCTGATGTGTGACATGCCCACCAGGTGGAACTCAACTTTGGAAATGCTGCAGTGGCTGCAAATGCAGCAGAGGGCCATAAACGAGTAGTAGTGTGAGTATGGCACAAGCACAGGCTCAGGGGAGCTTCGATTTTTTTCCCTACACCAATGGCTGCTGATAATGGATGCATGCACTGTACGGATGGTGAGCCGTGACATTGCATGCATCAGTGACACAATCCCTCTTGTGTTCCTGCTGGAGCATACTCTGCATGGCATTATGGACAGGACACTTGAGGCAGAGCAGCAGAAGGAATAGGAGGGATTCCTTTCCTCTTTAGGCCTGCTTTATGCAGACACCATTCTTGCGATGCCACAGAACACACGAGGAGAGAGAGGAGGAGTATTCTGTCAGTTTTGACATATTAAAGCAGAGGAAGACATTCGTCAAACCTTAAGAGATGGTTTTCAGTCCCCAGAAACCTTGGGAGTAGTACGTGGCTCAGAGAAAGCAGTTCCAGATACTGTAATCTTCAGTGACTCCAAGGACTTTGCTTCTCATGCCTCTGCAAACTTGCGGTGCATGGGCTTCCTTATTCTTCAAAGCCTGCAAAAGGATCCAAGAATTTGTGGCATCAAAGTGAATGATCATTATTGTTTGGCAACCCTCCTTGACCATGGTTACAATGGGAAGTCTTGGAACTCATCCTGCCCTTGCAGAGGATGAAATATCTTGAGGACACGTTAAAAGAGGAATTTATGTAACACCTTTCAGACTGTGGTAGGTTACAGTCACATGGAAAAATTATTTTTGCGGCTTCAGTTGGTCAAAGAAGGAGTGGTGCATTTAAAAAATAATTTAGTACTCCGCGCCCAGGACAGTCAGCTTCCACATCCCATTGGCAGAATCTGCGTCATATGGTGGAAGATTATCTAGGGGTGAAAGCAGACATAGAGAGCTTTCCAGTAG
This sequence comes from Rana muscosa, assembly GCA_029206835.1. NCBI lineage: Eukaryota > Metazoa > Chordata > Amphibia > Anura > Ranidae > Rana > Rana muscosa. The sequence goes on along the minus strand of CM055116.1, from coordinate 347,313,548 downwards.
TCAATCCACTGGATTACTGGGTCATGCGAATAAACCACTGACCAGAGCTTGCCCAGTATGCAATTGAGCAGCTGGACTGCCCTGCATCCAGTGTGCTTTCCGAATGGGCATTCAGTGCTGCTTGAGGTTTTTTGACAGATATAAGAGTGTGTCTGTCTACAGACTCCATTGACCCGGCTGACATTTGTCAAAATGAATCAGTCCTGAATTAGCAGCAGCTATAAAGCCTCCCATACCGATGTCGCTGATTAAATGTTTTTGGGATCTGGAATCTCTGCAAGACTGTCTAGGCTGCCTAGTTTTGCGGGTGTTGGTTTTATCTTGTCAAGTCATTGTTTGGTATAGTTTTCATGGGCACACCCATGAACGAATTTTTCCACACCTGTTTGACAGGTGCATAAATTTTGTTTTTTTTCACAACAAGGCCAATTCTTGCTTTCATCAAGAGTACTTCTATAGCAGTGGTTCTCAACCTTGAATTTTCCAGGGGTCACCGAATCCTGGGCTGTTCCTGAAGCTCGTGCCACTCTCCCAGCCTTTTTGCGGCCACCCAGCAGGGCTGTCCCTGGAGCCTGTGGCCACCCAGCTGGGCTGTTCCTATAGCCCGCAGCCGCCCACTCAGCTTCTTTGCAGCCATCCATTCAGTTCACGACATGGCTGGGGGGCAGAGACTAGAGGGCAGCTAATTGATGAGGAATGTGAAGTGGGAGGGGCTGAAGGAGACCCTATCTCCTGATTTTGGCATAGGTGTCACTACTGTGAGATACCACAAAGTCAGAGACACAGTGAAGCCAGAGACACAGTGAGTAACGCTACCTGTGATTAGAGTTGCCATTAAAAGTCCCCACTACAGTTCTCAGACCAGCAGATGACTGCCACTGATCCCACCCCCCACCAGCACTGCCACTCAATCAAACTCCCTGCCAGCACTGCCACTCATCCCATTCCCCCCACCCCCCACCAAGGAGTAAGAGAAGCAATAAAAATAGAGAATACATGGAAGGGAGAGGAGTATAGATAGAGATAAAAGGGAAAGAAAGGAGAATAAAGAGATATGCCCTGTACACACGGCCGGTTTTTCCATCTGAAAAACTGCGATGAGAGCTTTTGGCCTTGAATTCCGACCGTGTGTATGCTCCCTCACAGTTTTTCTGACAGGAAAACTGCCGGGGAAAAAAGAGAGCAGGATCTCTTTTTTCCCCATCAGGAAAAAATCCTAGCAGGAAAACCGTTTGTCTGTATGCTTTTCCGACAGGAAAAAAAACCCTGCATGCTCGGAAACAAATCGACGCATGCTCAGAAGCATAGAACTTCATATTCTCGGCTTGTCATAGTCTTTTACGTCACCGCGTTCTTAGCAGTCAAAAGTTCACCAGACTTTTGTGTGACTGTGTGTATGCAAGGCAGGCTTGACAGGAATTCCGTCTGGAAAACCAACGTTTTTTTTTCCGACGGGAAAACTGGTCGTGTGTACAGGGCAAAAGAGTGGTACATCCTAAAATGTACCATAATGGGTTTTAATACTGTAGGAGTGGAAGGGAGTCAGGGAGCGCTAAATATCTGTGGGTTAGGGGCACAAATTACTTGTTTTGTCTTGGGTGCTGACAACCCACTCTACGAAAATAATTTTACTGTTAGGGATCCCCACAATTTGGGAAATTCTTTCAAGGGGTCACGGCACTACAAGCTTGAGAAACACTGCCATAGGTAGTTGCATATTTTTAAAAAGTCTATGAATATTTGTTGAGGCTGCTCTTGTTGGAATAAACCCTGTTTAACCACTTCCCGCCCAGTCAATAGCATATTGACGTCCGGGAAGTGGTTGTGTTATCCACACTGGACGTCATATGACGTCCTGCAGGATAACAGCAGCCGCGCGCCCGGGGGGGCGTGCATCGCGGCGATCGGTGGAGCGGTGTGTCAGTCTGACACACCGCTACACTGATCTCGGTAAAGAGCCTCCGGCGGAGGCTTTTTACCACCTGATCAGCCGTGTCCAATCACGGCTGATCAGGATGTAAACAGGAAGAGCCGTTGATCGGCTCTTCCTCACTCGCGTCTGACAGACGCGAGTAGAGGAGAGCCGATCGGTGGCTCTCCTGACAGGGGGGGTTCGCGCTGATTGTTTATCAGTGCAGACCCCCCTCGGATACCCACACTGGACCACCAGGGAAGCCCCCCAGGACCACCAGGGAAGCCCCAAGCATGTGGATGGCCCCCATGGCCATCCACATGTAGTAAAAAAAAAAACATAACAAAAATATGCCAATCAGTGCCCACAAATGGGCACTGACTGGCACTACCACAATGTGTGGTAGCTGGCATTGCTGGGCATCAGTGTCCATCAGTGCCACCTACTAGTGTCCATCAGTGCCACCTATCAGTGCCCATCCGTGCCCATCTGTGCCCATAAGTGCCCACCTATCAGTGCCCGTCCGTGCCACCTATCAGTGCCACCCATAAGTGCCCATCAGTGCCGCCTATAAGTGCCCACCAGTGCTGCCTATGAGTGCCAATCAGTGCCGCCTATGAGTGCCAATCAGTGCCACCTATGAGTGCCCATCAGTGCCGCATACCAGTGCCACATATCAATGCCCATCAGTGCCGCCTATCAGTGCCCATCATCAGTGCCCATCAGTGCCACCTCATCAGTGCCACCTCATTGGTGCCACCTCATCGGTGCCCATCAGTGTCGCCTTATCAGTGCCCGTCAGTGCCGCCTTATCAGTGCCCGTCATTGAAGTAGAAAAGGTACTTATTTACAAAAAAAATTAACAGAAACAAAGAAAAACTTCGTTTTTTTAAAAATTTTCGCTCTTTTTTTATTTGTTGTGCAAAAAAAAAAAATCGCAGAGGCGATCAAATACCACCGAAAGAAAGCTCTATTTGTGGAACAAAATGAAAAAAAATTTGTTTGGGTACAGTGTAGCATGACCACGCAATTGTCATTCAAATTGCGACAGCGCTGAAAGCTCAAAATTGGCTTGGGCAGGAAGCTGTATAAGTGCATGGTATTGAAGTGGTTAATGAATCAGGGTATTAAAATATCTAGATAGTTTATTTGCAAGTACCCTAGTTAAAATCTTAACGTCTTAACGAGGTAAAGAGAGAAATAGGACGATAGGACGACGTTTTAATAGATCCTTATCCGGTTTTAAAATGACTATTAAGCCCTGTACACATGATCGGTTTTACAGATGAAAACAGTTCGATGGACTGTTTTCATCGGACAAACCAATCGTGTATGGGCCCCATCGGTCTTTTTTCTATCAGTGTGAAAAAATAGAACATGTTTTAAATTTTTCCGATGGATAAAAAACCGATAGCAAATTCCGATCGTCTATGGGCAAGTCCATCGGTTAAAAAACCCACGCATGCTCAGACTGAATTATGAGATGGGAGCGCTCGTTCTGGTAAAACTAGCAATCGTAATGGAGATAGCACATTCGTCATGCTGTAACGGACTGAAAAGCACGGAGACTGAAAAGCGCGAATCGGCTCTCACCAAACTTTTACTAACACGCGGTAACACGAAATCAGCAAAAGCAGCCCAAAGGGTGGCGCCATTAGACTTGAACTTCTCCTTTATAGTGCCGTTGTACGTGGTGTACGTCACGTCGTTTTGGTGCGGTCGGTTTTTTGACTGATGGTGTGTGGGCAAGACTGATGGAAAACAGTTTCATCGGATTTTCGATGGAAAAATCCATCGGATTAGAATCCATAGGATATCCGATCGTGTGTACAGGGCTTTATTGTAGTTTCTTGCATTGATTTAGGAAGTTTTTGTATATCAACAGCTTCATTTATTACCTCCAGAAGTTCTGGAAGTAAGATCTGACAATATTTCTTATAAATTTCCACGGGTAGTCCGTCTGGCCCTGGAGCCTTATTATTTTGTGTTTGTGCCACTCTTCCAAAGTTATAGGGCTATCCAATAATTCTCTCTGTTAATTTAAGTTTAGGAATCTCTATATTATCAAGAAATTAGTAGGATGAGGTGTATAATAAAGGCCTTCAATACACCGCTCAGCGCCTCGGACTCGCAAAATTGCAAAAAAATCTTGTAGTAGGTAACCGACACTAGAAATGGATAACACACAAAAAAATGTGATACCATACACGAATTTCTCTGATAACTCAAAGAATTTCTAAAGGGAGCAGCCGTTTAAAAAATTTAAGATATTAAAAAGATAGTATAAACATAAAACAGTGAATCTGTGTCAGAAATATACTAGAAACAGCGCTGATGTTGGTGTGATTCAGGTGGCCAACTCCACATCCAAAGCATTAAACAGTTTATGGCAGATGAAACAAGAATGCAGAGTGTCCAATAATGTTCATTGGTGGTCCTAGATACAAACAGCATGCACCTTCACCGTAAAATCTGATCCACCCAGTGGGAACACACTCCCCCTCAGGGGTTTAAACTCACCAGAGCAAAGCTCAAACAATGCCTTGAACAGGGGAGTAAATCGGAACCTTTTCAGCATTCAGCATCAGCCAAGGAGATGTTTGATCAGTGGGGACTCCCAAAAGGAATACACAAACAGAGGAAAGCAAAAATAGCGTAACTCCGTTTAATAGGTAAAATACCCCACACATCACATAGCCCCTTAATACATTAAACGTACATTAATCAAACATATCAGAGCAAAAAAGTCATCATATCACCACATCGCCGTCCGTCCGTAAGACAATCGATACTCGAACGAATATCCAGGAACTGTTCTTACTTCCGGGTTTGGCTGGCGTGGAGCGCATACATCACTTCCGGTAGCGTCGTGTAGGTCACGCCCTGACGCGTTTCGTCATATCCTGACTTCAACAGAGGGCGTGCCCACACGACGCAAGTGACCATTTAAATAGACACTCCCTCCGCCCTCCATACCAATCAGCGCCGTCAAAGACCGGCAATAGGTGCACATTGCAGTGACCATGGCAGCAGCTGATATTATACTACAATTGGAGCGGAGGGTCAATGGTCATCAAATTGATGTATTAAAGAGGCACAGTCTTAAACAAATCAATGTCTCTCAATGGGGCACAATGAATACATAAATTTAAATTTAAAACGCAATCATTTAAAAATGCAGAGGTAAAACAAACAGCAATCTACATAACATAAATATTACTGCACACTTCAAATACAGAACATGGCCATCATTTCAAATGATAAACATTCTGAATATGTACAGTAACCATATACACCCTCCAAGATACTACACTCATATGTATTATGATAGTAGTTAAAATGTATAAAAAAATTCTATATATATAAAATAATATAAAATACTAAAAAATCCAGGACTAAAACTACAAACATATTTAATAGTCACTAATAAAGCAGTTTATATCAAGGTCTATATTCAGTCCTTTCGGCGAAAGAGTATCCACCGAAAAAATCCATTGGGTCTCTTTCCTTGACAGATCCCTAACTAGATTAGAGCCCCTCCATGGGGGTTTCAAATGATCTATTCCCCAAAATTTAAGGCCACTCGGGTCCTGATTGTGACATATTTTAAAATGCAGTGACACATTGTGGTCTTTGAAACCAAGCTTAATATTTGCAATGTGCTCTGCTATTCTAACCTTTAGCTGACGTTTGGTGCGGCCTATATACATAAGATTGCATGGGCACTGGAGGGCATATACAACATAGGAAGTATTGCATGTAATAAATTCATCAATGGTGAATTCTTTATTGTTTGAGGTAGAGATGAAGTTTTCCACAGCCCTCAACGGCCGATCGACCTCTCTACACGCCCTACATCTCCTACACGCAAAAAACCCATTCCTGTCCCAAAAAGTTGAAGGTCTAGTAGGTGGATCTAAAACTTTTCTAACAATTTTGTCGGCAAAACTGCGTGCCCTTCTATAAATAAAACCTGGTTTATGTGGAAGGACCGCAGATAATACTTTATCCATAAGAAGAACATGCCAGTGGGAGGAAAAAATCTCCTCCACCTCTTTATATTGGGAATGAAACCCAGAGATAAAGTTCCACTCCCGTCCAGTATCTGGCTGGCGGACCGGCATGTCCCTAAGAAAGTCCTCCCTAGGCCGTGCAGCCAATTCCTTAATTATATAGTCTAGTGATTCCCCAAAATAGCCCTTTTCAATAAATTTCGCCTTTATAATCTCTGCTTGTATAAGAAAGTCAGAGTTCGCAGAGCAGTTCCTTTTTACTCTCGTAAGTTGACCTCTAGGGATATTTTGAAGCCACATTGGATGGTGGCCACTGCTCATGGGTAGGTAACTATTCGCATCTGTGGGCTTAAAAAAGACCTTTGTCCCCAGTTTATTGTCATATTTAAAAATATGCAAATCTAAAAACTGGATATCAGTAGTACTCACAGCACTAGTCAATTTAATGTTGTTAGAATTCAAATTGAGTTCATTTAAAAATGTCTGTAAGGTATCCAGAGTGCCACTCCAAATAAGGAACAGGTCATCAATATACCTTTTATAAAATAAAAGATATGGGAGAGTCTTAGAAAAAATATTTTTATCCTCCCACTCTGCCATAAAGAGGTTAGCAATGCTTGGTGCAAAGCTAGCCCCCATGGCAACGCCCCTACATTGCGAATAAAAGTCACCATTATACCAAAAAAAGTTATGTCCAAGGCAAAAATCCAGGGAGTTCCTCAAAAACACTTTTTTATTATGTGTGATATCTTCACGTTTGCATAGGGCCCAATTAAGGGCCAACAGTGCATCATCGTGTTGGATGATGGTGTACAAGGACGCCACATCAGCGGTTACCAAGTACACCTGATCATTTCCTGTTAGATCAATATGTTGCAACATCTGTAATAGACTCTTAGTATCCTTAAGAAAAGCACGGGTAGCTCCCACACTCTCTTGCAGATATAGATCAAGATATTGCCCCATACGGGATGTGATTGATCCTATCCCATTAACAATGGGTCTCCCTGGAGGGCTCTGAATATCCTTATGGATCTTGGGGAGGGTATAGATAGTGGGGATCCTACTACTACTAGGGACCAGGAATTTCTTCTCTCGGTTATTCAATACCCCAGTAGAGTACCCCATTTCAACCAAACACTCTAAATCCTTCCCATATTGAATGGAGGGATCTTTATCCAATTTAGTGTAGGTATTACTATCACTTAACATATCCATGAGTTGTTTATGGTAAAAATCTTTATTTAGAATTACCACACCTCCCCCCTTATCGGCAGGTCTTATCACTAGACTTTTTTTCTCTTCAAGCATTGATATCCCATCCAGTATATGCCTTGGATTAACATTCTTTTTAGGGATCAAATCATTCAAATCTCTAATCACAAGTCCCTTAAAAACCTCAACTTGATGATTAGCTCCATTAAAAGGATTGAATAAAGATTTATTCCGTAATCCACTATCCAATGCAACTGATGAGATCCCCGATGTGGGTTGAGAATTTTTATTGAGAAAATATTTCTTCACATTGACCTTGCGTATATATTTATGGATGTCTATAAAGACATCAAATTTATTAATAGACCTTTTCAGGCCGCATTTCAGACCTAAATGGAGAATATTAGTCTCTTTGTGTGTCAGAACTGTATCACTTAAATTAAAGATACCCCCTACTCTTGATCTCTCCTTCTTTTTCTGGACTTTTCGTCCTGCTCTACATCCTCTCGATCTTCTCCCCTCTGATAGGGGTAATATGGGGGATCCCTCTGCCAATAGAGGGGTTCCCTCCACTGGGGATCTCTGTAGCTTTGTACTTGCTGGGAATGTGATGGAGGACGTCCCCTGCGTTGGGGGAGCCCCCGACCTCGTTTGTGCCACCCCCTCCCCCTCCCTAAAAAAGGACGAGGAGATTGGTGATTACTTCTAGCCTCATTTTCCCATATTGGTTCAAACCTATTCTGAACTGGAACTGTATAATAGTTATTATTAGGTGGATATTGGACAGCGTTATTATGTCCATCTCTAGCTGGACCCCCTCTAGAATGATCAACATAATTTCTTACAGGGGTAGAGTGATCCCTTGGAGCCCGTGGGGGCAAGTCATTCCTCCTGGTTTCACTTATACCTGATGTACTAGGAACAGATGGCCTAGTCTCAGGAATGTCAGCATGTGTATTCTCTCTATTTTCATTAGGCTTAACTTGTTGCCACGAATAAACACAGTTAGACCGGAAGTCACCCAAGTCCCTATGAAATTTCTTAGTTTTCTTTTTCTGAGTGTCCTTATCCACTTTTTCAAGTTTCTTTTTAATCCTGGTATTAAAATCAACTAGTTGCTGAGAATCTTTAATTGGATCAAGTTGAAGTTTTAATTCATTGATCCTAGATTCAAGTTTAGACATTTTTTTCTTTTTACGTTTAAGGATGAGATCCTGTAACCTAAAACCCATAGTATTAAAGAACTCATACCACTCACTCATGGATTCTGGGTCATCTAGGCCGTCCTGTGGGACTACCTCCCATCTCAGACTCCTTATAATTATCCTTTCCTTAATATACTGCTCAAGTGTACAAATGTCCCACCATGTGCGGACTTGCTTCTCTAGGACATTCCCCAGAGCAGTCATTGCCCCATTCAAATTAGTTAGCGCAGTAGTTTGCTCATTAATCGCAAAAATATTGCCAATGTCTATAGTCCTACTACTCAAAAATTGCAAGGCGTCCATAGCTGCCGAGAAGAAAAAAACAACAAAATAGTAGGATGAGGTGTATAATAAAGGCCTTCAATACACCGCTCAGCGCCTCGGACTCGCAAAATTGCAAAAAAATCTTGTAGTAGGTAACCGACACTAGAAATGGATAACACACAAAAAAATGTGATACCATACACGAATTTCTCTGATAACTCAAAGAATTTCTAAAGGGAGCAGCCGTTTAAAAAATTTAAGATATTAAAAAGATAGTATAAACATAAAACAGTGAATCTGTGTCAGAAATATACTAGAAACAGCGCTGATGTTGGTGTGATTCAGGTGGCCAACTCCACATCCAAAGCATTAAACAGTTTATGGCAGATGAAACAAGAATGCAGAGTGTCCAATAATGTTCATTGGTGGTCCTAGATACAAACAGCATGCACCTTCACCGTAAAATCTGATCCACCCAGTGGGAACACACTCCCCCTCAGGGGTTTAAACTCACCAGAGCAAAGCTCAAACAATGCCTTGAACAGGGGAGTAAATCGGAACCTTTTCAGCATTCAGCATCAGCCAAGGAGATGTTTGATCAGTGGGGACTCCCAAAAGGAATACACAAACAGAGGAAAGCAAAAATAGCGTAACTCCGTTTAATAGGTAAAATACCCCACACATCACATAGCCCCTTAATACATTAAACGTACATTAATCAAACATATCAGAGCAAAAAAGTCATCATATCACCACATCGCCGTCCGTCCGTAAGACAATCGATACTCGAACGAATATCCAGGAACTGTTCTTACTTCCGGGTTTGGCTGGCGTGGAGCGCATACATCACTTCCGGTAGCGTCGTGTAGGTCACGCCCTGACGCGTTTCGTCATATCCTGACTTCAACAGAGGGCGTGCCCACACGACGCAAGTGACCATTTAAATAGACACTCCCTCCGCCCTCCATACCAATCAGCGCCGTCAAAGACCGGCAATAGGTGCACATTGCAGTGACCATGGCAGCAGCTGATATTATACTACAATTGGAGCGGAGGGTCAATGGTCATCAAATTGATGTATTAAAGAGGCACAGTCTTAAACAAATCAATGTCTCTCAATGGGGCACAATGAATACATAAATTTAAATTTAAAACGCAATCATTTAAAAATGCAGAGGTAAAACAAACAGCAATCTACATAACATAAATATTACTGCACACTTCAAATACAGAACATGGTCATCATTTCAAATGATAAACATTCTGAATATGTACAGTAACCATATACACCCTCCAAGATACTACACTCATATGTATTATGATAGTAGTTAAAATGTATAAAAAAATTCTATATATATAAAATAATATAAAATACTAAAAAATCCAGGACTAAAACTACAAACATATTTAATAGTCACTAATAAAGCAGTTTATATCAAGGTCTATATTCAGTCCTTTCGGCGAAAGAGTATCCACCGAAAAAATCCATTGGGTCTCTTTCCTTGACAGATCCCTAACTAGATTAGAGCCCCTCCATGGGGGTTTCAAATGATCTATTCCCCAAAATTTAAGGCCACTCGGGTCCTGATTGTGACATATTTTAAAATCCAGTGACACATTGTGGTCTTTGAAACCAAGCTTAATATTTGCAATGTGCTCTGCTATTCTAACCTTTAGCTGACGTTTGGTGCGGCCTATATACATAAGATTGCATGGGCACTGGAGGGCATATACAACATAGGAAGTATTGCATGTAATAAATTCATCAATGGTGAATTCTTTATTGTTTGAGGTAGAGATGAAGTTTTCCACAGCCCTCAACGGCCGATCGACCTCTCTACATGCCCTACATCTCCTACACGCAAAAAACCCATTCCTGTCCCAAAAAGTTGAAGGTCTAGTAGGTGGATCTAAAACTTTTCTAACAATTTTGTCGGCAAAACTGCGTGCCCTTCTATAAATAAAACCTGGTTTATGTGGAAGGACCGCAGATAATACTTTATCCATAAGAAGAACATGCCAGTCTGACACACCGCTACACTGATCTCGGTAAAGAGCCTCCGGCGGAGGCTTTTTACCACCTGATCAGCCGTGTCCAATCACGGCTGATCAGGATGTAAACAGGAAGAGCCGTTGATCGGCTCTTCCTCACTCGCGTCTGACAGACGCGAGTAGAGGAGAGCCGATCGGTGACTCTCCTGACAGGGGGGGTTCGCGCTGATTGTTTATCAGTGCAGACCCCCCTCGGATACCCACACTGGACCACCAGGGAAGCCCCCCAGGACCACCAGGGAAGCCCCAAGCATGTGGATGGCCCCCATGGCCATCCACATGTAGTAAAAAAAAAAAAAACATAACAAAAATATGCCAATCAGTGCCCACAAATGGGCACTGACTGGCACTACCACAATGTGTGGTAGCTGGCATTGCTGGGCATCAGTGTCCATCAGTGCCACCTACTAGTGTCCATCAGTGCCACCTATCAGTGCCCATCCGTGCCCATAAGTGCCCACCTATCAGTGCCCGTCCGTGCCACCTATCAGTGCCACCCATAAGTGCCCATCAGTGCCGCCTATAAGTGCCCACCAGTGCTGCCTATGAGTGCCAATCAGTGCCGCCTATGAGTGCCAATCAGTGCCACCTATGAGTGCCCATCAGTGCCGCATACCAGTGCCACATATCAATGCCCATCAGTGCCGCCTATCAGTGCCCATCATCAGTGCCCATCAGTGCCACCTCATCAGTGCCACCTCATTGGTGCCACCTCATCGGTGCCCATCAGTGTCGCCTTATCAGTGCCCGTCAGTGCCGCCTTATCAGTGCCCGTCATTGAAGTAGAAAAGGTACTTATTTACAAAAAAAATTAACAGAAACAAAGAAAAACTTTGTTTTTTTAAAAAATTTCGCTCTTTTTTTATTTGTTGTGCAAAAAAAAAAAATCGCAGAGGCGATCAAATACCACCGAAAGAAAGCTCTATTTGTGGAACAAAATGAAAAAAAATTTGTTTGGGTACAGTGTAGCATGACCACGCAATTGTCATTCAAATTGCGACAGCGCTGAAAGCTCAAAATTGGCTTGGGCAGGAAGCTGTATAAGTGCATGGTATTGAAGTGGTTAATGAATCAGGGTATTAAAATATCTAGATAGTTTATTTGCAAGTACCCTAGTTAAAATCTTAACGTCTTAACGAGGTAAAGAGAGAAATAGGACGATAGGACGACGTTTTAATAGATCCTTATCCGGTTTTAAAATGACTATTAAGCCCTGTACACATGATCGGTTTTACAGATGAAAACAGTTCGATGGACTGTTTTCATCGGACAAACCAATCGTGTATGGGCCCCATCGGTCTTTTTTCTATCAGTGTGAAAAAATAGAACATGTTTTAAATTTTTCCGATGGATAAAAAACCGATAGCAAATTCCGATCGTCTATGGGCAAGTCCATCGGTTAAAAAACCCACGCATGCTCAGACTGAATTATGAGATGGGAGCGCTCGTTCTGGTAAAACTAGCAATCGTAATGGAGATAGCACATTCGTCATGCTGTAACGGACTGAAAAGCACGGAGACTGAAAAGCGCGAATCGGCTCTCACCAAACTTTTACTAACACGCGGTAACACGAAATCAGCAAAAGCAGCCCAAAGGGTGGCGCCATTAGACTTGAACTTCTCCTTTATAGTGCCGTTGTACGTGGTGTACGTCACGTCGTTTTGGTGCGGTCGGTTTTTTGACTGATGGTGTGTGGGCAAGACTGATGGAAAACAGTTTCATCGGATTTTCGATGGAAAAATCCATCGGATTAGAATCCATAGGATATCCGATCGTGTGTACAGGGCTTTATTGTAGTTTCTTGCATTGATTTAGGAAGTTTTTGTATATCAACAGCTTCATTTATTACCTCCAGAAGTTCTGGAAGTAAGATCTGACAATATTTCTTATAAATTTCCACGGGTAGTCCGTCTGGCCCTGGAGCCTTATTATTTTGTGTTTGTGCCACTCTTCCAAAGTTATAGGGCTATCCAATAATTCTCTCTGTTAATTTAAGTTTAGGAATCTCTATATTATCAAGAAATTGTTTACTATTATTCATTACATTTGGAATCCTAGACTCATAGAGAGAAGTATAAAATTCTACAACTGTACTCTGAATACTACTTGTGTCATATACTATCTCTCCATTTAAATTTTTAATAGCTGCTATACCTGATGGGGCCACCTGAGTTCGAGCTATCACGACCAACATATGGCCAACCTGTTTCCTCATTTCATAATGTTTTTGGCTTTGAAAGAATCTACTGTTCTCTGCTTTAATTAGGCATAGGGTTCTATATATTTTCTGAGCTTCCTGCCAAACTAAACGTCTATCTTTCATGAACTCCTGATCCACCTGATTCACCCTTTGCATTACTTCCTTCTCTCGTTGCCTTGTTGATCTCTTAATTCTAGAAATGTATTTAATTATCAATCCTCGTAGATAAGCTTTCATGGTGTCCCAGAACACCAATGAATAACCTGAGTTCTTATTATCACAAAAGAATTCTACTAACAATTTCTCAATTCAATTCTTCTCTGGCAATAAAACCAGCCACTGTGGATTAACTTTCCAGGGAGCATGGGGTAACTGTTTCCCCATCTCCATGGACAAACAATAGGAGAATGATCTGAGAGGCCCCTGGAGCCATATTGAATTGAGTCTAGCCATGGGAGAAAATGACCATTCCCCAAGGCCAGATCAATTATATATAATGATCCATATGTACTGGAACAACATGAAAACTCTCTTATTAATGGATGTCTAAGTCTCCATACATCGACCAAACCCATCTCCTGTATTTGGCTAGCAAATCTAGTTGTATTCCTCCTCCTATTAATTTTTATGGAGCTATATCTATCCTCCTCCTCATTTAATACAATATTAAAATCTCCCATCACTAAGACCGGGAGATCTGACCATTCTGACATCTTTTTAAACACTATTTTTATTAAATCATCTTTATAAGGAGGGGGAACATAAACATGCACCAAAAGTTTTCTTTTATCATTTAATGTGCATAAAAGCATTATATACCAACCATCTGGGTCTTTAATACTCTGTTTACACTCACTCCTCGTGATTAGGTAGAGTAAGTAGAGTGAAATTGACATTGATATCTAGATGTACCAAACATTATAGTATCTTCACACTCCAAATGAGTCTCCTGCAAAAACACTATTGCTGGTTGGTGGAATTCTATTGATTCCAAAACTGCTTGTCTTTTACTCCTATCCTCCAATCCTCTCACATTTCAGAACATCAACTTAATTTTTCTTGTCATCAAAACCCTCTATCCAATCTATGAGAATGGGCATAGCAAATTCTTGATGTATTATACCTTTTACCTTCCATGAAATAATATACCATATCTTGAGTGAGAAAAAAAAATAAAAATAAATAAATATATATATATGTATTTATATATACATAAACACCCCCCACCCATCACCACAACCCCTCTCTGGACAACTCGGTAATTTTTTTGGCCAACATGTTCATTATTTCCGACATCTGGGATCTTCAGTGTGACTACCTCAGACTTGAAAAAATGAGGGGTGTAGTGGTGGCGCTGCTCTTACGTAAAACCAATCTGCTGAGAGCCAGATATTGGTAATAATAGGTCTACAAATGAGAAACACAAAGGGGGTTCTCTCTGATATAATCAGAACCTAAGTTGAGTGGGACCACACATAGAATATGAAATAAGTAAATAAATTGGGGTGTCTCTGCCAGGTGTTTACTTAGCCTTAGCAATAGCCTTCAGAAGGTGATAGTGATGATGGACGTAAAGTGAGTGAAGGATTTAGTTGGAATACATTAATTAGTTGAAATAAATAAGTAATATGAATTTTCCAATTCCGGCTCGGCCGGGTGTTTGCTAGCAGAGGATTAGCTATTAGAAGTGCTGTGAAGTAAATTGATGCTACCAATGTGGTGCTGTAAGAGATGCAGTGTAAACAAAATAAAAAACAATGAATTACAATGGATTGGGATGTTGTCTCGGCCGGGTGTTTACTAAACCCAACTGGAATTAAACTCGGTCCCAAACAGTTAGAAAAAAGTGTTTACGTGATCCGTAATACACTCTGACAATGTACATCAAATGTTCAGCATAAAAATTGAAGTTGATAAAATGAAGTGAAGATCAATGGTGACTTTCCAGAATATAGTGACAAAATAAATTGGTGACTTTGCTGCAGTGCTTGTTCTAGTAGCCTGTGCCGTGAATGTGATTATCTGTGATTGTTTATGATGTTGCACTCACCAGATTCTTCATACCCTCGGGGGGTATGGTGCAGTCACAGTATATGCCACTGTGTAGCAATCTCAGGAATCCAGGGTGGCTCCTTTGGTCCCTTGTGGTTCTCAGAGAAGGTGAGGGTTATGGAAAGGAAAAAAGGATACCCATAGTGTGAACCCGTAAAAAATTGGTTTATTGATATATCGGGAAAAAGGGTACTCACATAGTATTAGACAATAAAAAGCATTAAAATGGCGCTTGGCCAGTGAAGAGCGATCCAAGGTTCAGGAAGTGATGAAGCGACGTGACTCCGCCCTACGCGTTTCGTCAGATTGACGTCATCAGGAGCGTAACGTCGTGCTTCACTTCCTAATGCAATTTATAGCCCCTCCGGTCACATGTGAGCATGTGAGAATTAGCATAGCGGCCATTTTGGGTATGATTTTGGGGACCGGAGTCCGGCGGCCATGTTTGATAAGTTTTGGAGACCGGAGCTCAAAGTCTATGCAGTACTATATTAAATTGGTCTCACGGCCATATTTGGTTCGACTTGCAGACTAGAGACCGCAGATTAGCTACAGCTGGAACATGAAACCGTGGGGCTATACGTTAAAAATATATAAATATAAAATTTAAATTTCCAAACGCACCTTAATTACTCAAAATTAAAACAAAATACAAAATACAAAGGATATATAAAATATAGGTAAATGTATGTAAATGCAATTAACATAAATGACATATATATGTATGTACATAAAAACAAACAAGTAAATTTGCTGCTTAGATAGAGGATATATGGTATGTGAAGATGCCTTTTTTATACATGCATATTAAGAACGCATGTTAGACGCATATAAAAACCGCATGTGAGAACGCATACAAGACGCGTATATCTAAAATATGGGTAAATATATAAAGGACATGTATATGTACATAAACCTGCTGCGTCGGTAGAGGATATATGGTATGTGAATGGGGATTAAGGAGACATAAAATGGATGAATTAATGTAAAAATGCCTGTTTTGTACATGCATGGGAAAACGCATGCGTGACGCCTATAAAAATGCATATAAAAACGCATATAGAAACATATATAAAAAAAACACATAAAAAACGCATATAAAATGCATATAAAACGTGCTTTAAAAGGGCTAATCATAGGTGGAATCATAGATACGAGATATTACTGAGTATTGTTTGAGGCATTGGGGAAGGGCTTTAAGATTTTGGGGAGAGTGTTAATTAAAATTAATAGTTGGTAAGAAAACAGTTCAGATCTAGATCAATGTTCATTCCTGCTGGTTGGAGAGTATCGAGCTGGTATATCCACTTTGTTTCATTTTGTGAAATTTTAATTTTCTTATTTTCACCCCTCCAATGTCCCTTAATTTTGTCTATGCCATAGAAGACCATGCAGGAGGGGTCTTTCTTGTGATAATCCCTGAAATGTCTAGACACACTGTGTTTGGGGAAGCCATTCTTGATGTTATTGATATGTTCTCTTACTCTGATATGTAGTTCTCTAGTGGTTCTGCCTACATATTGTTTGTGGCAGGGACATTCTAGCACATATGTCACATGTGTGCTGTGGCAAGTGATTAATTCTCTGATGTTGTGCTCAGATCCGTTGGAGGTTGAGATAAATTTAGATGTTTTCTTATCAGTCTTTTTGCTGGTTCTGCAAGGAAGGCATTGGCCGCATTTGAAAAAGCCTTTTAGGTTTTTAAAGATTTTGATTTGTTTAGGTGGGTCCAGTGCATTATGTACCAGTCTATTTCTTAGGTTAGGTGCTTTTCTATAAATGAATGATGGTTTCTGCGGTAGTATGTTTCTGAGGACCTTATCAGATTGTAGGATGGGCCAGTGTTTTCTGATAATCTTTTCTACGTATTTGTGTTGTCTATTAAAACCAGTAAGGAAAGCCATATCCAAGTTCTTCTTCTTGTTTTTATTGGCAGTGGTACCTGCTATCATAGTGTTTCTGTCCATATTTTTGACTTGTTGCTTTAGGGTGAGTAAATCCTTTTCTTTATAGCCTTTATCTATGAATCTGCTAATAATTGTATTTGCTTGTTGTTCATATTCATGTAGGTTGCTGCAATTCCGGAAAATGCGCATTAGTTGGCCTTTAGGTATATTTCCAATCCATTTAGGATGGTGGCAGCTTTTTTTGGAATGTATCCATTCCTGTCAGTCTTTTTAAAATAAGTTCTGGTATTCAAATTTCCGTCGTGTTTATATATTTGCAGATCCAAGTAGTCTATACTTTGCTTGCTCCAGGTACCTGTGAATGTGATCCCATAGATGTTCTGATTGATCTCATCAAAAAAATCCTGTAGTTGCTCCTCTGTACCCCCCCATATGATGACAATGTCATCTATATATCTTCTGTAGAGGGTTAGATGTTCTCTGTGTACACTGAAGACCTGTTCTTCCTCCCATCTGTTCAGGAAGAGGTTGGCTACACTTGGAGCATATTTAGCTCCCATCGCTACCCCTTTAGTTTGGGTATAGTACTCGCCCTTATACCAGAAGTAATTGTGGCTCATGGCCAGTCCCAGTCCTTCCAATAAAAATTTGATTTGTTCTTCTTTCATATCTGTTTGTTTATACAGAGCCCATTCCACACTACTGATCCCATCTTTTTGTATGATGTTTGTGTAGAGTGAGTTGACATCAATCGTCACCAATATGTCACTCTCTTTAACTCTAAGGTCCTTTATTTCCGAAATAAGTTGTCTGCTGTCTTTTAGGTATGATTTGCCTTCTGCCACCAGGGGTTGTAAAAATCTGTCTATGTAGGAACCCAATCTTGAGAATAGGGAATCAATTCCTTTGAGCTCCGGTCTCCAAAACTTATCAAACATGGCCGCCGGACTCCAGTCCCCAAAATCATACCCAAAATGGCCGCTATGCTAATTCTCACATGCTCACATGTGACCGGAGGGGCTATAAATTGCATTAGGAAGTGAAGCACGACGTTACGCTCCTGATTACGTCAATCTGACGAAACGCGTAGGGCGGAGTCACGTCGCTTCATCACTTCCTGAACCTTGGATCGCTCTTCACTGGCCAAGCGCCATTTTAATGCTTTTTATTGTCTAATACTATGTGAGTACCCTTTTTCCCGATATATCAATAAACCAATTTTTTACGGGTTCACACTATGGGTATTCTTTTTTCCTTTCCATAACCCTCACCTTCTCGGAGAACCACAAGGGACCAAAGGAGCCACCCTGGATTCCTGAGATTGCTACACAGTGGCATATACTGTGACTGCACCATACCCCCTGAGGGTATGAAGAATCTGGTGAGTGCAACATCATAAACAATCACGGATAATCACATTCACGGCACAGGCTACTAGAACAAGCACTGCAGCAAAGTCACCAATTTATTTTGTCACTATATTCTGGATTGTCACCATTGATCTTCACTTCATTTTATCAACTTAAATTTTTATGCTGAACATTTGATGTACATTATCAGAGTGTATTACGGATCACGTAAACACTTTTTTCTAACTGTTTGGGACCGAGTTTAATTCCAGTTGGGTTTAGTTAACACCCGGCCGAGACAACATCCCAATCCATTGTAATTCATTGTTTTTTATTTTGTTTACACTGCATCTCTTACAGCACCACATTGGTAGCATCAATTTACTTCACAACACTTCTAATAGCTAATCCTCTGCTAGCAAACACCCGGCCGAGCCAGAATTGGAAAATTCATATTACTTATTTATTTCAACTAATTAATGTATTCCAACTAAATCCTTCACTCACTTTACGTCCATCATCACTATCACCTTCTGAAGGCTATTGCTAAGGCTAAGTAAACACCTGGCAGAGACACCCCAATTTATTTACTTATTTCATATTCTATGTGTGGTCCCACTCAACTTAGGTTCTGATTATATCAGAGAGAACCCCCTTTGTGTTTCTCATTTGTAGACCTATTATTACCAATATCTGGCTCTCAGCAGATTGGTTTTACGTAAGAGCAGCGCCACCACTACACCCCTCATTTTTTCATATCCTTGCTCCACCTAATTAGGAGGCAGCAATAAGTAGAGGCAGCAGCTCTGACTACTACGTTGTGTTTGAAGTCCTTTTGCGCGGAGTCACCTACCTTCCTTCATTCTCTGTTGGTTGTAACGACCAATTAGTCTCTGCAGCAATGGACATATTCAAATACATACATGGTAGATCCATTAACCTAGTAGAGATATTTAACCAGGAGCAAGTGGTTAATAAACAGGACATGGATAGCCTCTTTAAGCAATTAAGACACAGCCTAGAAAAACAACTAAGAGTCTGGTGGGACATAGCAACACTAGAAATGTACATTGCAGAAAAAATTACCCCAAGAAGACTCAGATGGGATATTTCACCCAATGATGCAATGAGCGACAAAGGCTTGATGGAGGAGTGGTACCGTTTCTTCAACCAAAGTGAAACAGACCTATTACACAAGATAGTCAATAGACGGCAACATAAGCTTAAACACATTGAAACAGAAATCCTCTCCATCAAGGACCAACTGGTACCTTTCGCTGAAGTAAAAGAATATAAGGATAAAGAAACTTTCCTACAGGAAGCCATCAAAAAATATGATAATGAGATACAAGCTAAAAAACAGAAGAAATTCAAGAGAGATGTGTTAGATTACAAAAACCAGCAAGTATACAAATGGCAAACAGATGAGAACTACAATGAGCAGGAAAACAACATTTCCATGAATGAAGACTCCAGAGAAAACTCCCCAGAGAGGGAAGGACCATGGCAAAATACTAGGACCACTTTTGAAAGAACACCCAGAGCCACACAGAATGAAACAACCACACACACACCAAGAAGGGAAGAAAGAAGCCCCATACGCAGAAACCACAGACAACAAGAGCTAAACGATAACAGAACTCAAGAACACCACACAGCACCGATCACACCAAGAATACCTAGGCACCAAAATAGATACTCACCTTTAAGATACATGCCACAGCACACCCCCTATGGCAGGCCACAACAGGGAGGGGATTTTACCAGAGGAAACAGATGGAGACCCCCTGCACACAGAGGATGGAATGGCCCACCACAACCATACCGAGCACAAGGAGGATGGAGACCTTTCAGATACCCAGACAGAAACAATCAACAATACCAGGGAGACCCCAGGAACCACAGAGGACAACAAGGGTGGAACCCCAGAGGATCACGCCCATATGGGAGACAACAGAACAACTGGGAACCCGAGGACTACCAATACGAGGGGAGGAGAGACTATACCCACAGACCCCAATACTGGGCAGGAGAAAACGGACAAGAGGCAAACGAGGGGGCATCAAGAAAAAGAAGACGCGTATAATAGGAGAAGGTATTTTTAATCTAAGTGACATTATTTTTAATGAGGAGGAACTCAAAATTTTAGATCTAGGCTTAAAGTATGCACCCGATAAAAATCTGGACAAATTTGAAACATACATAGACCTACAAAAATTTGCAAGAAAGATGAATATTAAAAAATTCTTTGCCTTAAAGGAACCCAAAACAAAAGAAAAAAACACAGATACCTACTACAAACATTCTAGACTAAAGAATAATTCGATCTTCAACCCCAAAATGCAACAAAATGAAAGCATTCTGGTTTTTAAAAAGATGGTTGAAGAAGATATTAGAAAGCTGAAGATTAGTAAAACAAAAAGTGATAAGGTCTGGAAAACCATCAAAGAGATAGAAAAGAAAAAGGACATCGTGATTCGACCGGCAGACAAAGGAGGAGGCCTAGTCATCATTAAGAAAAAAGACTATGAGACAGAAATGGATAACCTACTAAGCGTGCAGGACACATACAAGAAAATAAGGGGCAACCCAAAAATAGAATATGAAAAGAAGTTGAAAACCCTTGTCCAAAAAGGGGAAGACAAGGGGATCCTAACCAAAAAAGAAGCCACTTTTCTGACACCAGAAACAGCAAAAACACCAGTGATCTATTACGTTCCTAAAATGTATAAAAATCAAACTACACCACCCGGCAGACCCATCATAAGTGGAATTGATTCCCTATTCTCAAGATTGGGTTCCTACATAGACGGATTTTTACAACCCCTGGTGGCAGAAGGCAAATCATACCTAAAAGACAGCAGACAACTTATTTCGGAAATAAAGGACCTTAGAGTTAAAGAGAGTGACATATTGGTGACGATTGATGTCAACTCACTCTACACAAACATCATACAAAAAGATGGGATCAGTAGTGTGGAATGGGCTCTGTATAAACAAACAGATATGAAAGAAGAACAAATCAAATTTTTATTGGAAGGACTGGGACTGGCCATGAGCCACAATTACTTCTGGTATAAGGGCGAGTACTATACCCAAACTAAAGGGGTAGCGATGGGAGCTAAATATGCTCCAAGTGTAGCCAACCTCTTCCTGAACAGATGGGAGGAAGAACAGGTCTTCAGTGTACACAGAGAACATCTAACCCTCTACAGAAGATATATAGATGACATTGTCATCATATGGGGGGGTACAGAGGAGCAACTACAGGCTTTTTTTGATGAGATCAATCAGAACATCTATGGGATCACATTCACAGGTACCTGGAGCAAGCAAAGTATAGACTACTTGGATCTGCAAATATATAAACACGACGGAAATTTGAATACCAGAACTTATTTTAAAAAGACTGACAGGAATGGATACATTCCAAAAAAAGCTGCCACCATCCTAAATGGATTGGAAATATACCTAAAGGCCAACTAATGCGCATTTTCCGGAATTGCAGCAACCTACATGAATATGAACAACAAGCAAATACAATTATTAGCAGATTCATAGATAAAGGCTATAAAGAAAAGGATTTACTCACCCTAAAGCAACAAGTCAAAAATATGGACAGAAACACTATGATAGCAGGTACCACTGCCAATAAAAACAAGAAGAAGAACTTGGATATGGCTTTCCTTACTGGTTTTAATAGACAACACAAATACGTAGAAAAGATTATCAGAAAACACTGGCCCATCCTACAATCTGATAAGGTCCTCAGAAACATACTACCGCAGAAACCATCATTCATTTATAGAAAAGCACCTAACCTAAGAAATAGACTGGTACATAATGCACTGGACCCACCTAAACAAATCAAAATCTTTAAAAACCTAAAAGGCTTTTTCAAATGCGGCCAATGCCTTCCTTGCAGAACCAGCAAAAAGACTGATAAGAAAACATCTAAATTTATCTCAACCTCCAACGGATCTGAGCACAACATCAGAGAATTAATCACTTGCCACAGCACACATGTGACATATGTGCTAGAATGTCCCTGCCACAAACAATATGTAGGCAGAACCACTAGAGAACTACATGTCAGAGTAAGAGAACATATCAATAACATCAAGAATGGCTTCCCCAAACACAGTGTGTCTAGACATTTCAGGGATTATCACAAGAAAGACCCCTCCTGCATGGTCTTCTATGGCATAGACAAAATTAAGGGACATTGGAGGGGTGAAAATAAGAAAATTAAAATTTCACAAAATGAAACGAAGTGGATATACCAGCTCGATACTCTCCAACCAGCAGGAATGAACATTGATCTAGATCTGAACTGTTTTCTTACCAACTATTAATTTTAATTAACACTCTCCCCAAAATCTTAAAGCCCTTCCCCAATGCCTCAAACAATACTCAGTAATATCTCGTATCTATGATTCCACCTATGATTAGCCCTTTTTAAAGCACGTTTTATGTGCGTTTTATATGCGTTTTTTATGTGTTTTTTTATATATGTTTCTATATGCGTTTTTATATGCATTTTTATAGGCGTCACGCATGCGTTTTCCCATGCATGTACAAAACAGGCATTTTTACATTAATTCATCCATTTTATGTCTCCTTAATCCCCATTCACATACCATATATCCTCTACCGACGCAGCAGGTTTATGTACATATACATGTCCTTTATATATTTACCCATATTTTAGATATACGCGTCTTGTATGCGTTCTCACATGCGGTTTTTATATGCGTCTAACATGCGTTCTTAATATGCATGTATAAAAAAGGCATCTTCACATACCATATATCCTCTATCTAAGCAGCAAATTTACTTGTTTGTTTTTATGTACATACTGTGACAGCAGGAAGGTAAAGTCACCTGGTTGCATCCAGGGGGGTAGATATATTTCGCCCAGATTCAGGCTTTACGCCGACTTATACAACTAGGTATAGAGTTGTATAAGGCTAGTGGGCTCATGGATGACTCATACCTCTAGGGAGAGTGTGGGGCGTCGTACAGACAGGGAGTTGATGAGGCCAGCTGAAGCTTGTCAGCTCATTTAGGCCTCTATAAGAACTCCCAGCTTCATTAGATGTTGGCTCATGCCTGGAACCAGACCTGTGTGGACTGTCTAGGGAGAGTGAACCCCTGTGCGGTGAGGCAAAGCCTGTGTGGCTATTTGTTTGGACTTTTACTAAACCAGGGACTTAGGGACTAGGACAGCACCAGGCTGATCCCAGTTGTTAGTTTAGGAAACCTGCATGTTTAGTCAGAGGTCAACTTGACCAGGATTTATTTTGGTTATGTTTCTTTTTGGCTTTGCTGTGTTTTTGTCACTGTACATAGAGAAATAAACCGCACCTTTTGATTTTGAAAACCACAACCTCCGTCTGCTGGCCCTGTTTTTGTGTGGGGAGCCCAACCAGGGGGTCACACACACCCGCTACCGAGTTAACCCCCTCACAGTTGGTGGAGAACCAGTGGCAGTTTTTTTTTAAGCCAGCATGGAGGAGATACTGAAACAGCTGGCTCTAGCAAATGCCAATCAACAGCAGACAAATGCAGGTTTGCAAAGGAGCCTTGCAGCCCAGCAGCAAGCTCATCAACAAGCCCAGCAGCAATCTGAGGCCCGCTTCATAGACCTGTTACAGAAGCAAGAGCAGAGACTACAACAAATGGAAGCAGTAATGCAGCAACGTCCGCAGACCAGTGAGGAAAGCCGTCCCACTAATACCGCGTCCTTTGGGGTGAGTCGTTTATTGACAAAAATGACTGGAGAGGATGATCCAGAGGTATTTTTGACCACATTTGAAAGGACTGCTGAAAGAGAAAAGTGGCCTGAGGAGCAGTGGGCTGGACTGGTGGCTCCTCTGTTAACTGGTGAATCGCAGAAGGCTTACTATGACCTAGAGCCTGACCAAGCAAAAGACTATGTGATGCTAAAAGCTGAAATATTGGCAAGGCTGGGTGTCACCCTGGCTGTCCGGGCTCAGCGTGTGCATAACTGGACTTTCCAGCTTGGAAAACCCCCCAGGTCTCAAATGTATGATCTCATTCACCTGAGCAGGAAGTGGCTACAGCCAGAGACTTTGTCCGCACCAGAGATTGTGGAACGTGTTGTAATGGATCGGTTTTTGAGAGCTCTTCCTACTGCCATCCAAAAGTGGGTAAGCCATGGAGACCCAGAGACGGCCGGTGGTCTTGTGGATCGTGTAGAGAATTACTTGGCTACAGAGAACCTGACGGCCTCTTCCAGAGACTCTCGGACTTTCCACCCTAAGACCAGACCATCCCCAGGGGCGGATAAGAGGATTCCAAGGGGTGAGTGTGGAGAGAGTGAGAGGGTGGGAGCTCTACCCAAAGTTTGGCGAGAACAGCCTGGGAAGTCAGGGGCTCAAGAGGCAGCCAAATGGATTGTTTGCTACCGCTGCCGGCAAGCGGGACATATTGCAGCAAATTGCCCGGTTGTGGAGGAACCCACGCAATGTGACTTTCTGATGGACAGACGTCAGTCGCTGTGTGCGACAGTCGCATGCACTGCCATTCGGGGAACTGAGAAACATTTATGCAAAATGTGTATTAATGGTAGAAATGTTGTGGTATTACTGGATTCAGGTAGCCTTGTGACCCTGATAAAGGCTGAATTAGTTAAAACAGAGGTCTCTGGGAATAGCAAGGTAGCTGTTATTTGTGTGCATGGGGACACCCGAGAGTATCCAGTGACTACAGTGTGTTTCGAGACCCCCAAAGGTACCCTCTCTCATCCAGTGGGGTTAGTATCTCAATTACCGCATGATGCCATTGTGGGAAGGGATTTTCCGAAGTTCTGGGAACTGTGGGATGATCCTGAGCCCCCCACTGGTGCCCCTATGTACCAGGAATGTGATAGCCAGAACTCCTCTGAGAGTGGTGAGGACTCTCCAGAATTTCCCTTGTCAGTATTGGCAGGGGAGACTCAAGAAACTGGAGAGGAGCCCACCTCCTCAGACGAAAACCTACCGTCTGTGGAGTTTTCTGATCTGGAGGTTCACAGGGAAAATTTTGCCACAGAACAGTTAAAAGACCCCGCCCTAATAAAGGCACGGGAAAACGTAGTGGAAATAGATGGCGAGTTAGTGAACCCAGATAATACCTGCACTTACCCATACTTCAGCGTAGAGAAGGACCTACTGTATCGGGTGGCAAAAAGGGCAGAAGAAACCGTTGAGCAGCTTGTGGTGCCCAAACCTTACAGGAAGTTGGTGTTGGAGTTGGCCCATGGGCACATTCTTGGAGGTCATCTGGGGACAGAGAAAACCCGAGAGAGGGTATTACAGAGATTCTATTGGCCTGGGGTGATGAAGGACATAAAAAATTATTGTTCCTCCTGCCCTGTGTGTCAGAGGTCGGCCCTGATGCCACATTTCCGTAGCCCGCTGGTCCCTCTACCCATCATTGAGGTCCCGTTTGAGAGAATCGCAATGGATTTGGTAGGTCCTATAATCAAGTCCGCTAGGGGGCACCAGTACATATTGGTTATAATGGACTATGCCACCCGTTATCCAGAAGCGATCCCTCTCAGAAATACCTCGGCCAAAACCATAGCCAAAGAGCTATCTCTTGTTTTTAGCCGGGTGGGTATTTGTAAAGAACTGCTTACGGACCAAGGTACACCCTTTATGTCCCGGGTTATGAAAGAGCTGTGTAAATTGCTCAAAGTGACGCAATTGCGTACATCTGTGTATCACCCCCAAACCGATGGGCTGGTTGAAAGATTCAACAAAACCCTAAAACAAATGTTGAAGAAAGTGGTGGATAGAGATGGAAAGGATTGGGACTGTCTACTTCCTTATTTGATGTTTGCTATTAGGGAGGTGCCCCAATCCTCTACGGGATTCTCCCCCTTTGAGTTACTGTATGGGAGACACCCAAGAGGGCTGTTGGATATTGCCAAGGAAACTTGGGAAAGTGAGAGTTCTCCCCACAGGAGTGTGATTGAGCATGTCGCCCTGATGCAAGATCGAATTGCACAGGTAATGCCCATCGTGAAGGAACATTTGGCCCAAGCGCAGTTGGCACAGCAGAGAGTGTACAACCGTGGAGCAAAGACCCGTACCTTTTCCCCGGGGGATAGGATATTGGTACTTGTCCCTACGGTTGAAAGTAAATTCCTTGCCAAATGGCAAGGCCCCTACGAGATAATGGAAAAAGTGAGCGAAGTGAATTACAAGGTCAGACAACCAGGAAGGCGAAAGCCCGAACAGATATATCACGTTAATCTGTTGAAAGCCTGGAGGGATAGAGAGTCCCTAGTCGCAGAAACTTGGTCACCAGCTCAAACTGGTTGCGTGATTCCGGAGGTTGGAATAGCAGCCACCTTGTCACAACCCCAACAACAGGAGGTTAAGGAGTTTGTGCTTCGCAACAAGGAGGTGTTCTCTGAGCTGCCGGGACAAACATCTGGGGTAGAGCATGATATTATTACCCCGCCCGGTGAAAGGGTGAAGTTAAAACCCTATCGGATCCCAGAGGCCCGACGGGAGGCAATACGGGAGGAAGTACAGAAAATGCTGAACTTAGGGGTGATAGAGGAGTCCCAAAGTGATTGGTCCAGTCCCATTGTGTTGGTGCCTAAACCGGATGGGAGCTGGCGATTTTGTAACGATTTTCGTCAGTTGAACAAAGTTACAAAATTTGACACCTACCCCATGCCACGTATAGATGAGTTGATCGACCGGCTGGGAACAGCCCGATACATGACGACTCTTGACCTCACAAAAGGGTATTGGCAAATTCCCCTGGCCAAGTCGGCCAAAGAGAAAACCGCATTTGTAACCCCAGACGGGGCGTTCCAATATAAGAGAATGCCGTTCGGGTTACAGAATGCGCCGGCCACATTCCAGCGGAAAATGGACCAGATACTGAGGCCCCATCGGAAGTATGCTGCGGCTTACCTGGATGACGTAATTGTCCATAGCACAGATTGGGCCTCACATCTGCCAAAAGTGCAAGCAGTCCTAGACTCTATCCGGGAAGCGGGGTTTACGGCTAACCCCAAGAAGTGTACCATTGGGCAGGAGGAGGCCAAATATCTTGGGTACACCATTGGCAGGGGAGTAATAAAACCCCAACTCAACAAAGTCGAGGCCATCCAGAGTTGGCCACGTCCCAACAGCAAGAAGCAGGTACGAGCCTTTCTGGGAATCGCGGGTTATTATCGGCGCTTCATTCCCCACTTTGCTTCTAAGGCTGTGCCCCTAACCAACCTGACGAAAGGGAAAGGGTCGGTCATGATTAAATGGACCCCCGAGGCGGAGGCAGCATTCCAATTCTTGAAACAAGCCTTATGTAGCCAGCCAGTGTTGTACTCACCCGACTTCTCTAAAGACTTTGTCGTACAAAGTGATGCGTCAGATGTGGGGTTAGGAGCAGTATTGTCCCAGGTCTGGAACGGGGAAGAGCACCCAGTCATTTACCTCAGCAGGAAGTTGAAGTCCCATGAGGTAAATTACGCCACCGTTGAAAAGGAGTGTTTAGCGGTGAAGTGGGCTCTAGATTCCCTTCGGTACTACCTGCTAGGTAGGCACTTTGACTTGGTTACGGATCACGCTCCGTTAAAGTGGATGTCTCAAAACAAGGAGACAAATAGAAGAGTGAATAGGTGGTTCCTGGCCCTACAGGAATTCAACTTCACAGTAAAGCATCGCCCTGGCGTTCAAATGGGGAATGTGGATGCTTTGTCTCGAGTACATGAATGCCTGATTGCTGGTGTTCCAACCCCAAGGTTAAAACAAGAGGGGGGGGTAAGTGACAGCAGGAAGGTAAAGTCACCTGGTTGCATCCAGGGGGGTAGATATATTTCGCCCAGATTCAGGCTTTACGCCGACTTATACAACTAGGTATAGAGTTGTATAAGGCTAGTGGGCTCATGGATGACTCATACCTCTAGGGAGAGTGTGGGGCGTCGTACAGACAGGGAGTTGATGAGGCCAGCTGAAGCTTGCCAGCTCATTTAGGCCTCTATAAGAACTCCCAGCTTCATTAGATGTTGGCTCATGCCTGGAACCAGACCTGTGTGGACTGTCTAGGGAGAGTGAACCCCTGTGCGGTGAGGCAAAGCCTGTGTGGCTATTTGTTTGGACTTTTACTAAACCAGGGACTTAGGGACTAGGACAGC
The DNA here is from genome assembly GCA_029206835.1 of Rana muscosa. Taxonomy (NCBI): domain Eukaryota; kingdom Metazoa; phylum Chordata; class Amphibia; order Anura; family Ranidae; genus Rana; species Rana muscosa. The sequence continues at coordinate 347,285,216 of CM055116.1, read as the reverse complement.
ACCAGGCTGATCCCAGTTGTTAGTTTAGGAAACCTGCATGTTTAGTCAGAGGTCAAACTGACCAGGATTTATTTTGTTTATGTTTCTTTTTGGCTTTGCTGTGTTTTTGTCACTGTACATAGAGAAATAAACCGCACCTTTTGATTTTGAAAACCACAACCTCCGTCTGCTGGCCCTGTTTTTGTGTGGGGAGCCCAACCAGGGGGTCACACACACCCGCTACCGAGTTAACCCCCTCACAATACATATATATGTCATTTATGTTAATTGCATTTACATACATTTACCTATATTTTATATATCCTTTGTATTTTGTATTTTGTTTTAATTTTGAGTAATTAAGGTGCGTTTGGAAATTTAAATTTTATATTTATATATTTTTAACGTATAGCCCCACGGTTTCATGTTCCAGCTGTAGCTAATCTGCGGTCTCTAGTCTGCAAGTCGAACCAAATATGGCCGCGAGACCAATTTAATATAGTACTGCATAGACTTTGAGCTCCGGTCTCCAAAACTTAGCAAACATGGCCGCCGGACTCCGGTCCCCAAAATCATACCCAAAATGGCCGCTATGCTAATTCTCACATGCTCACATGTGACCGGAGGGGCTATAAATTGCATTAGGAAGTGAAGCACGACGTTACGCTCCTGATGACGTCAATCTGACGAAACGCGTAGGCCGGAGTCACGTCGCTTCATCACTTCCTGAACCTTGGATCGCTCTTCACTGGCCAAGCGCCATTTTAATGCTTTTTATTGTCTAATACTATGTGAGTACCCTTTTTCCCGATATATCAATAAACCAATTTTTTACGGGTTCACACTATGGGTATCCTTTTTTCCTTTCCATAACCCTCACCTTCTCGGAGAACCACAAGGGACCAAAGGAGCCACCCTGGATTCCTGAGATTGCTACACAGTGGCATATACTGTGACTGCACCATACCCCCTGAGGGTATGAAGAATCTGGTGAGTGCAACATCATAAACAATCACGGATAATCACATTCACGGCACAGGCTACTAGAACAAGCACTGCAGCAAAGTCACCAATTTATTTTGTCACTATATTCTGGATTGTCACCATTGATCTTCACTTCATTTTATCAACTTCAATTTTTATGCTGAACATTTGATGTACATTGTCAGAGTGTATTACGGATCACGTAAACACTTTTTTCTAACTGTTTGGGACCGAGTTTAATTCCAGTTGGGTTTAGTAAACACCCGGCCGAGACAACATCCCAATCCATTGTAATTCATTGTTTTTTTATTTTGTTTACACTGCATCTCTTACAGCACCATATTGGAAGCATCAATTTACTTCACAGCACTTCTAATAGCTAATCCTCTGCTAGCAAACACCCGGCCGAGCCAGAATTGGAAAATTCATATTACTTATTTATTTCAACTAATTAATGTATTCCAACTAAATCCTTCACTCACTTTACGTCCATCATCACTATCACCTTCTGAAGGCTATTGCTAAGGCTAAGTAAACACCTGGCAGAGACACCCCAATTTATTTACTTATTTCATATTCTATGTGTGGTCCCACTCAACTTAGGTTCTGATTATATCAGAGAGAACCCCCTTTGTGTTTCTCATTTGTAGACCTATTATTACCAATATCTGGCTCTCAGCAGATTGGTTTTACGTAAGAGCAGCGCCACCACTACACCCCTCATTTTTTCATATCCTTGCTCCACCTAATTAGGAGGCAGCAATAAGTAGAGGCAGCAGCTCTGACTACTATGTTGTGTTTGAAGTCCTTTTGCGCGGAGTCACCTACCTTCCTTCATTCTCTGTTGGTTGTAACGACCAATTAGTCTCTGCAGCAATGGACATATTCAAATACATACATGGTAGATCCATTAACCTAGTAGAGGTATTTAACCAGGAGCAAGTGGTTAATAAACAGGACATGGATAGCCTCTTTAAGCAATTAAGACACAGCCTAGAAAAACAACTAAGAGTCTGGTGGGACATAGCAACACTAGAAATGTACATTGCAGAAAAAATTACCCCAAGAAGACTCAGATGGGATATTTCACCCAATGATGCAATGAGCGACAAAGGCTTGATGGAGGAGTGGTACCATTTCTTCAACCAAAGTGAAACAGACCTATTACACAAGATAGTCAATAGACGGCAACATAAGCTTAAACACATTGAAACAGAAATCCTCTCCATCAAGGACCAACTGGTACCTTTCGCTGAAGTAAAAGAATATAAGGATAAAGAAACTTTCCTACAGGAAGCCATCAAAAAATATGATAATGAGATACAAGCTAAAAAACAGAAGAAATTCAAGAGAGATGTGTTAGATTACAAAAACCAGCAAGTATACAAATGGCAAACAGATGAGAACTACAATGAGCAGGAAACCAACATTTCCATGAATGAAGACTCCAGAGAAAACTCCCCAGAGAGGGAAGGACCATGGCAAAATACTAGGACCACTTTTGAAAGAACACCCAGAGCCACACAGAATGAAACAACCACACACACACCAAGAAGGGAAGAAAGAAGCCCCATACGCAGAAACCACAGACAACAAGAGCTAAACGATAACAGAACTCAAGAACACCACACAGCACCGATCACACCAAGAATACCTAGGCACCAAAATAGATACTCACCTTTAAGATACATGCCACAGCACACCCCCTATGGCAGGCCACAACAGGGAGGGGATTTTACCAGAGGAAACAGATGGAGACCCCCTGCACACAGAGGATGGAATGGCCCACCACAACCATACCGAGCACAAGGAGGATGGAGACCTTTCATATACCCAGACAGAAACAATCAACAATACCAGGGAGACCCCAGGAACCACAGAGGACAACAAGGGTGGAACCCCAGAGGATCACGCCCATATGGGAGACAACAGAACAACTGGGAACCCGAGGACTACCAATACGAGGGGAGGAGAGACTATACCCACAGACCCCAATACTGGGCAGGAGAAAACGGACAAGAGGCAAACGAGGGGGCATCAAGAAAAAGAAGACGCGTATAATAGGAGAAGGTATTTTTAATCTAAGTGACATTATTTTTAATGAGGAGGAACTCAAAATTTTAGATCTAGGCTTAAAGTATGCACCCGATAAAAATCTGGACAAATTTGAAACATACATAGACCTACAAAAATTTGCAAGAAAGATGAATATTACAAAATTCTTTGCCTTAAAGGAACCCAAAACAAAAGAAAAAAACACAGATACCTACTACAAACATTCTAGACTAAAGAATAATTCGATCTTCAACCCCAAAATGCAACAAAATGAAAGCATTCTGGTTTTTAAAAAGATGGTTGAAGAAGATATTAGAAAGCTGAAGATTAGTAAAACAAAAAGTGATAAGGTCTGGAAAACCATCAAAGAGATAGAAAAGAAAAAGGACATCGTGATTCGACCGGCAGACAAAGGAGGAGGCCTAGTCATCATTAAGAAAAAAGACTATGAGACAGAAATGGATAACCTACTAAGCGTGCAGGACACATACAAGAAAATAAGGGGCAACCCAAAAATAGAATATGAAAAGAAGTTGAAAACCCTTGTCCAAAAAGGGGAAGACAAGGGGATCCTAACCAAAAAAGAAGCCACTTTTCTGACACCAGAAACAGCAAAAACACCAGTGATCTATTACGTTCCTAAAATGCATAAAAATCAAACTACACCACCCGGCAGACCCATCATAAGTGGAATTGATTCCCTATTCTCAAGATTGGGTTCCTACATAGACAGATTTTTACAACCCCTGGTGGCAGAAGGCAAATCATACCTAAAAGACAGCAGACAACTTATTTCGGAAATAAAGGACCTTAGAGTTAAAGAGAGTGACATATTGGTGACGATTGATGTCAACTCACTCTACACAAACATCATACAAAAAGATGGGATCAGTAGTGTGGAATGGGCTCTGTATAAACAAACAGTTATGAAAGAAGAACAAATCAAATTTTTATTGGAAGGACTGGGACTGGCCATGAGCCACAGTTACTTCTGGTATAAGGGCGAGTACTATACCCAAACTAAAGGGGTAGCGATGGGAGCTAAATATGCTCCAAGTGTAGCCAACCTCTTCCTGAACAGATGGGAGGAAGAACAGGTCTTCAGTGTACACAGAGAACATCTAACCCTCTACAGAAGATATATAGATGACATTGTCATCATATGGGGGGGTACAGAGGAGCAACTACAGGATTTTTTTGATGAGATCAATCAGAACATCTATGGGATCACATTCACAGGTACCTGGAGCAAGCAAAGTATAGACTACTTGGATCTGCAAATATATAAACACGACGGAAATTTGAATACCAGAACTTATTTTAAAAAGACTGACAGGAATGGATACATTCCAACAAAAAGCTGCCACCATCCTAAATGGATTGGAAATATACCTAAAGGCCAACTAATGCGCATTTTCCGGAATTGCAGCAACCTACATGAATATGAACAACAAGCAAATACAATTATTAGCAGATTCATAGATAAAGGCTATAAAGAAAAGGATTTACTCACCCTAAAGCAACAAGTCAAAAATATGGACAGAAACACTATGATAGCAGGTACCACTGCCAATAAAAACAAGAAGAAGAACTTGGATATGGCTTTCCTTACTGGTTTTAATAGACAACACAAATACGTAGAAAAGATTATCAGAAAACACTGGCCCATCCTACAATCTGATAAGGTCCTCAGAAACATACTACCGCAGAAACCATCATTCATTTATAGAAAAGCACCTAACCTAAGAAATAGACTGGTACATAATGCACTGGACCCACCTAAACAAATCAAAATCTTTAAAAACCTAAAAGGCTTTTTCAAATGCGGCCAATGCCTTCCTTGCAGAACCAGCAAAAAGACTGATAAGAAAACATCTAAATTTATCTCAACCTCCAACGGATCTGAGCACAACATCAGAGAATTAATCACTTGCCACAGCACACATGTGACATATGTGCTAGAATGTCCCTGCCACAAACAATATGTAGGCAGAACCACTAGAGAACTACATGTCAGAGTAAGAGAACATATCAATAACATCAAGAATGGCTTCCCCAAACACAGTGTGTCTAGACATTTCAGGGATTATCACAAGAAAGACCCCTCCTGCATGGTCTTCTATGGCATAGACAAAATTAAGGGACATTGGAGGGGTGAAAATAAGAAAATTAAAATTTCACAAAATGAAACGAAGTGCATATACCAGCTCGATACTCTCCAACCAGCAGGAATGAACATTGATCTAGATCTGAACTGTTTTCTTACCAACTATTAATTTTAATTAACACTCTCCCCAAAATCTTAAAGCCCTTCCCCAATGCCTCAAACAATACTCAGTAATATCTTGTATCTATGATTCCACCTATGATTAGCCCTTTTTAAAGCACGTTTTATATGCGTTTTATATGCGTTTTTTATGTGTTTTTTTATATATGTTTCTATATGCGTTTTTATATGCATTTTTATAGGCGTCACGCATGCGTTTTCCCATGCATGTACAAAACAGGCATTTTTACATTAATTCATCCATTTTATGTCTCCTTAATCCCCATTCACATACCATATATCCTCTACCGACGCAGCAGGTTTATGTACATATACATGTCCTTTATATATTTACCCATATTTTAGATATACGCGTCTTGTATGCGTTCTCACATGCGGTTTTTATATGCGTCTAACATGCGTTCTTAATATGCATGTATAAAAAAGGCATCTTCACATACCATATATCCTCTATCTAAGCAGCAAATTTACTTGTTTGTTTTTATGTACATACATATATATGTCATTTATGTTAATTGCATTTACATACATTTACCTATATTTTATATATCCTTTGTATTTTGTATTTTGTTTTAATTTTGAGTAATTAAGGTGCGTTTGGAAATTTAAATTTTATATTTATATATTTTTAACGTATAGCCCCACGGTTTCATGTTCCAGCTGTAGCTAATCTGCGGTCTCTAGTCTGCAAGTCGAACCAAATATGGCCGCGAGACCAATTTAATATAGTACTGCATAGACTTTGAGCTCCGGTCTCCAAAACTTATCAAACATGGCCGCCGGACTCCGGTCCCCAAAATCATACCCAAAATGGCCGCTATGCTAATTCTCACATGCTCACATGTGACCGGAGGGGCTATAAATTGCATTAGGAAGTGAAGCACAACGTTACGCTCCTGATGACGTCAATCTGACGAAACGCGTAGGGCGGAGTCACGTCGCTTCATCACTTCCTGAACCTTGGATCGCTCTTCACTGGCCAAGTGCCATTTTAATGCTTTTTATTGTCTAATACTATGTGAGTACCCTTTTTCCCGATATATCAATAAACCAATTTTTTACGGGTTCACACTATGGGTATCCTTTTTTCCTTTCCATAACCCTCACCTTCTCTGAGAACCACAAGGGACCAAAGGAGCCACCCTGGATTCCTGAGATTGCTACACAGTGGCATATACTGTGACTGCACCATACCCCCTGAGGGTATGAAGAATCTGGTGAGTGCAACATCATAAACAATCACGGATAATCACATTCACGGCACAGGCTACTAGAACAAGCACTGCAGCAAAGTCACCAATTTATTTTGTCACTATATTCTGGATTGTCACCATTGATCTTCACTTCATTTTATCAACTTCAATTTTTATGCTGAACATTTGATGTACATTATCAGAGTGTATTACGGATCACGTAAACACTTTTTTCTAACTGTTTGGGACCGAGTTTAATTCCAGTTGGGTTTAGTTAACACCCGGCCGAGACAACATCCCAATCCATTGTAATTCATTGTTTTTTATTTTGTTTACACTGCATCTCTTACAGCACCACATTGGTAGCATCAATTTACTTCACAACACTTCTAATAGCTAATCCTCTGCTAGCAAACACCCGGCCGAGCCAGAATTGGAAAATTCATATTACTTATTTATTTCAACTAATTAATGTATTCCAACTAAATCCTTCACTCACTTTACGTCCATCATCACTATCACCTTCTGAAGGCTATTGCTAAGGCTAAGTAAACACCTGGCAGAGACACCCCAATTTATTTACTTATTTCATATTCTATGTGTGGTCCCACTCAACTTAGGTTCTGATTATATCAGAGAGAACCCCCTTTGTGTTTCTCATTTGTAGACCTATTATTACCAATATCTGGCTCTCAGCAGATTGGTTTTACGTAAGAGCAGCGCCACCACTACACCCCTCATTTTTTCATATCCTTGCTCCACCTAATTAGGAGGCAGCAATAAGTAGAGGCAGCAGCTCTGACTACTACGTTGTGTTTGAAGTCCTTTTGCGCAGAGTCACCTACCTTCCTTCTACCTCAGACTTGAAGTCCAACGATCCAGTTATTATCTCCATTAACTGTGACATCTATGTTTTCAGAACCCTGATCTCTGGATCACTGTCAGCTGTGCTGGTCACTCTGACTCCGAGAACAGATTCTGACTTCTGGCTCTTGTATTTGTTCTCCAGCATCCTCTCTCACTAATTTAATGAGCTTAGAATACTTCATGGACATGGCATCAGCTGAAGTCTGCAGCCAAATCCAAACTGGATCAGAGCATGAAACACCCCTCAGGATCTGCTGCATTCTAGCTTGATCTACGGCAGAAGGTTGCATTCCATTCTTTAATACGATCTGTTGCAACATCCTATTCAAGCGTCTGATATATTCGGACAGGCGTTCACCTTGGTGTTGGAGGGAATGCTCAGATCGATAAATTAAGTCTGCTGTTGTCTCCATCGGCTCAAACTCCTCCTGCAGAATATTCAGGTAATCTTGAGCGATGCAATCTTTCTTACTAAACTTCATATTGCGGATAGCTTCTGAGGCAGGGCCCCTTAGACTCTCTGTAATTCTCTGCTTCTTGAGATTCTCAGTAATGTCTCATTCATCCAAGGCTTGTGTGGCCTGGTCCAGCCACTCGTCAAAGTTGTCCTCCCCTGTAGGCACTGGATGTCTTCCGGAAAAGGGTCTGAGTTTATGGTACTCACTTCCAGAGCACATCAGAGTGTTCCTTGACAATTTTGACACACAGTCTCCCATAGCAGTGAAGAACTCTGGCCCAATCATGGTGGAAGATGGCATGGAAGGGACCTCTTCCCTCATGGCCTTAACTCGACTGGTACTTGCCGGACACCTGTCTAGTGTGTGTGACTGGATTAGATTAAACTTAGCCTGGTCGGCCAACTGCACACTGGACCCTCGGAAACGGTCAGGAATCCCTTGCTTCCATTCCAGTAGCACATGTGTTCAGGAGGCCTTACGGTCAGGTCTAACATCGATCACTTATATTTTCTTGTCTAAGGACAATGTCTGCACTACCTGAACGATCTGCTCCTCAGTCCAGGCCTCCCCAGGGAGTTCAATCACTACTATCGCTTGATTCTTGGCTGGCACCTTTTTCACAACACCACTGTCTCGCAGAAACAGGGTCCATCTTGGCACTTTAGGGGCGCTGTCTTGAGAAGTTGATTGCAGAGTAGTGGTATATTCCCAGACAAGCCCCCACATGTAGCGCTACCCCTGAAGGAGCCACTTAAGTTTGTTCAGTCTGTTACTCTGCCTCTCAACCCTAATAACAGACTCAGTCCCCTCTGACACACCTGGCAATAGTGTAAGTGCAATGACCAATGAGAAACATGCACGTTACGATAAAACACAGAAATTTTATTTACTGTAATATTTCTGTGGAAGAATAAAAGACAGTACCAGTATACTGTATATTCAAGTAATCAACTAGAGAGCAATTAACTGAGATTTAAGAGCGATATAGCTCTCAATCCTATAGTCAAGCTGTTTTCAGGGGATTCCAAACCTGAGAATGTCCCCAAGATCAGAGTTACACTTAAATTGTAAATAAAGCACAATATGGCACTTTAAATCAGATTGGTTACTTTTACTCAGGTTGGCTCTATGAGTCCATGCAGGAGGAGAGCAGAAGAATGACCCTCTTTGTGTCAGGCCTCTCTCTCCTGTCCCCTGAAACCACAGGCCCAACTGTAAACACTTTATTCAAATCAACATGTAATGGCTTAACCTCCTAGATAAGCTGTCCCACACATACCCACTGCATATACAGAGCCCTGAATATGTGTGTGTGGATCCGTATGGCACTAGTAGCTTCAGTCCTTTTGAAGAAAAGACAAAACTTTCTGTCTTCAGCTAGCCACTTTAATTGGTGCACTTAAACTCCTGGATAGCATGGCCAAACAACACAACTGGCCCAGATTATCAAGTGAAGCAGGTAGGATCTTTCTGAGCAAGGTGAAAGGACAATGATGTCTGTATACAGTGTCCCCAGAAATGGATGGCCTTATCCTTTATCCCTGTGGCACTACAAGTGTCAGGAAGATGACTACCAGCAATGCTGTCTGTATACAGTGTTCATTTAACTCCTTCTGTGGTGCAGTGTCCCTTTTTCCTGCAAATGGGCAAAAGCCCTCTCACCAAATCCAGCGGTCAAGGCCCAAATGAAACATTCTGGAACAACAGGTTTTCCTGGCAAACTGTCATAGAAATCCTGTCAGCTACAGGATTCCTGGACTTCCTGATTCCCAATCTCGGGCACGTCCACGCGCGCGGGCACGCGCGCGCGCGATGGCGAGCACGTGCGCGCGCACGCGCTTAGCGGGGGCGCGCGCACGCTCCACAAAGCGCGCCAGAAGGGCTATTTAAACATGCCTGTGACAGACAGTCCCTGCTGTCTGCTCTACAGCGTGTAGTACCCAAAGAGACCTGATTCGTGAATTTACCTGCATCCGACCCGGCTTACCTTGACCCTTCCAGTTTCCTGCCTGCCTCTGACCTCCGGCTTTGTTTGACTAATCTTCTGCCTGATCCTCCAGTACCTTGCCGCCAGCCAATTCTACCGACCCGGCTTGCCTGACCAATCTCTCCAGTTGCTGTGTCCTGGTTCCAGTCCAGTCAGCCTCATAAGTTCCAGTCCAGCTGCTTGTTCCTGGTTCCAGTCCAGTCTGCCTCTTCAGTTCCAGTCCAGTTGCTGTATCCTGGTTCCAGTCCAGTCAGCCTCATCAGTTCCAGTCCAGTTGCTTGTTCCTGGTTCCAGTCCAGTCTGCCTCTTCAGTTCCAGTCCAGTTGCTGTGTTCCTGGTTCCGGTTCAGCCTGCCATACTTCCTGGGTGCCTGGATCTGTCCCAGTCTTCAGACTCTACTCTACCTTGATCCATCCTGCCAGGCACTCGTACCCCTTCTACCTCCGTGCCTCCTGTCTTCAGTACCAGGGGCCGCCGGTGGAAGCCGTAAGAGAGGCCTCCCTCTGCAGATCACCTATAGAGGAACTCTGTCGGCACCTGGCAGGTTTGTCTGAAGCAGTCAAGAGTCTTCAACAAGGCTACACCCGCTTGGAAGAACAAGTGCGGGCCCTCACCAATCCTGCTGCCATCCAAGAGGGGCCCCACGCCTCTGCTTCTACAGCCGGAACAAGTTCCTCACCCACAGTGGTCATGCTTCCTCCTGAACCTAAGGTTCCTACACCCAAAAGATTTTCCGGGGATCGGAGCAAGTTTAGGGCCTTCCGGAATTCGTGTGAACTGTACTTTGCCCTACAGCCCCGTACCTTTTCTCTAGAGGCCACCAAGGTGGGCTTTGTGGTCTCTTTGCTCGCTGGAGACCCTCAAAACTGGGCCCACCGTCTCTTTGAACAGAAGGATGTATCACTAAACAACCTCGCTGCTTTTTTCGATGCCATGGCCCAGCTATACGAAGATCCCCAACTCTCTGTAACAGCAGAAGCCGCCTTGCGTTCCCTTCAACAAGGACGCAGACCAGCGGAGGACTATGTGGCAGAATTCAGGCGGTGGAGTGCGGATACCAATTGGAATGATGCCGCCCTCCGCCATCAGTTTCGCTTAGGACTTTCCGATTCCTTGAAGGGCGAGCTAGCTAGAGTCGGTGTACCACAGACACTCAACCTGTTGATTGATCTAACCATCCAGATTGACCGACGTCTGAGGGAATGGAGGGCTGAGAGGACCACTGGCTTCTCCCGCCCAACCTGGATGCTTCCTCGGGCTCCTAGTCACCTGTACTCGGCTCCTGCTACACCTCCAACTCCCACATCTGACACGCCTGAACCAATGCAGCTCGGGCTCCTTCGTCCATCCTTCGCTCCTGAGGAACGCCAGCGCCGCCGAATAAATAATCTGTGCCTGTACTGCGGGGGACCCGGACATTTCGTTAGAACCTGTCCCCTGAAGCTTCGTAAGTTTCTTTCAGTTTCTTCTAACATGACTAACCTACAAGCCAAAACCACATCTCACCTTGCCCTCTCTGTTTCATTACAGCTCCCAGGAAGGACTTTGCAAGTACCCGCCATTATTGATTCCGGAGCATGCAGCTGCTTTATGGACTCAACCTTTGCCATTAAACACCAAATTCCCCTTCGTACCAAGACCCACGGACTTTGTGTCCATCTGGCTGATGGTTCCGTCATTAAGTCCGGACCTGTGACCCAGGAGACCACTCCTATACCCGCTACCATCTTTACCACCTCTGGAACCCACCAAGAATACTTATGTCTGGACATCATCTCTTCTCCGTTGTTTCCCTTGATCCTTGGTATGCCTTGGTTACAAGCCCACAATCCCACTATCAACTGGACTACGGGAATAGTTGCCTTTCCTTCTTCCTATTGCCAGCAGTCCTGTGGCTCATATAAACCTCCTGGGCCGGCCTCGTTACTATGCATTGACACAGAAGATGGCACCCGTCAATCCATCCCAGAAGTTTACCACGACTTTCTTGACGTATTTAGTAAACAAAAGGCAGAGACTCTACCGCCCCATCGGGCCTACGATTGCCCCATCAACCTACTTCCTGGAGCAAAGATTCCGTTCGGTAGAGTCTTCCCTTTAACGGAGGTAGAACAAGGGGCTTTAAAAAATTATGTTGATGAGAACTTGCAAAAGGGGTTCATCCGCCCTTCCACATCCCCAGCAGGCGCAGGCATCTTTTTTGTAGAGAAAAAGGACCACACCCTTCGACCTTGTGTGGATTACCGGGAATTGAATAAAATTACAATAAAAAATCGCTACCCTCTCCCCCTGGTACCAGAGCTATTTCAGAGACTAGGAACTGCCACCATCTTTACCAAACTTGACCTCCGCGGAGCCTACAACTTGATCCGTATCAAAGAAGGGGACGAATGGAAGACCGCCTTCCGTACCCGGTATGGACATTTTGAGTACTTGGTAATGCCATTCGGGTTGTGTAACGCCCCTGCCACTTTCCAGTATTTTATCAACGATGTTCTACGGGACTTCCTAGACCTCTTTGTTATTGTTTATCTTGATGATATCTTAATTTTTTCTTCCTCCCTTGATTCTCATCGCAGACATGTCAAAAATGTGTTGGGTCGGCTCCGCCAGCATGGCCTGTATGCGAAGGCCGAAAAATGCGAGTTCGAGCAAGAGAGTATATCATTTCTGGGGTTAATCATTTCCAGCGAGGGCATCAAGATGGATCCTCAAAAGATTACCGCAATCCTGGACTGGCCAGAACCGGTGGACAAGAAGGGAATCCAACGTTTCGTTGGATTCGCCAACTTCTACCGCAAGTTCATCAGGGGGTTTTCAGCTATTATCGCACCCATTACTCAACTCACCAAGCAAGGAACACGTTTTCACTGGTCTCCTGAAGCCCAAGAAGCTTTTGAACGCCTGAAGGCCCTATTTACCTCGGCCTCTATCTTGAAACACCCAGACTCCTCACTACCATTCGTACTTGAGGTAGACGCCTCCGAAATAGCGGTAGGAGCAATACTGTCCCAAAGACAGGGAGTCAAAGCCTTGCTCCATCCAGTAGCCTTCTTCTCCCGCAAGCTTTCTGCAGCGGAGAAGAACTACGACGTGGGGGATCGGGAGCTACTAGCGATCAAGTCTGCACTAGAGGAATGGCGGTACCTGCTGGAGGGCGCGGCTCATCCGATTCTGATATTCACTGACCACAAGAACCTGGAGTACCTGAAAGCCGCGAGAAGATTGAATCCACGGCAAGCCAGGTGGGCACTCTTCTTCTCCCGGTTCTCTTTTCATGTTACTTATCGTCCTGGGGCCAAGAATATTAAGCCTGACGCCCTGTCTCGGATGTTCCATAAGTCCAAGGAGACTTCTCCGCCTGATACCATCCTTGCCCCCGGAAATTTCCTTCTTCTACAGGAGAACCTGTTCACTCAAATCAAACAAGCTTCCACCGGGCAGAGACAGTTCTCCGAGCCGGAATTGCAGGTTAAGGATGGACTATTGTGGTACCAAGACAGAATCTACGTACCTGAGAAATTAAGAGTAACCGCATTAGAACTCTGCCACGACCACGCCCTGGCCAGGCATTTTGGCGTTGCCAAGACCACTGACCTGGTACAGCGCACCTTCTGGTGGCCTTGAGTACGTGAAGACTGTAGGAGGTTTGTAGATTCTTGTACAACTTGCACCCGAAACAAGGGTTCCAGATCCAAGGCCTGGGGACTACTAAAACCCTTACCCGTTCCAGATAGGCCCTGGAGAATGTTGTCCATCGACTTCATTGTCGAGTTACCCCTGGCTGAGAACCCTTCCACCATCTTCGTTATAGTGGACCGTCTGTCCAAGATGGCACACTTCATCCCTATGAAAGGGACTCCCTCCGCTCCTGAAACCGCACAGGTATTCATCAGAGAAATAGTCAGACTCCACGGGGTACCAGCCAATATTGTTTCCGATCGCGGGGTTCAATTAACCTCTCGATTCTGGAGATCCCTTTGCAAAACCTTGAAAATCGAATTATCGTTTTCCTCTGCTTACCATCCACAGACCAACGGACAGACGGAGAGAACGAATCAGACGCTCGAGCAATACCTGCGATGCTTCTCCTCTTTTGCTCAGGACAACTGGTTTTCCCTACTTCCGTTGGCCGAGTTTGCGTATAACAATTCCATTCACTCCGCTACCTGCCAGACTCCTTTCTTTGCAAACTATGGTTTTCATCCTACTTTTCTGCCTAATTCCCTTCCTGAGTGTCCTGTACCTGCAGTCCAGGAAAAGTTAAATTTTTTCTCGGTCAATAACCAGCTTCTACAAGAGACCATGACCAAGACTCAAGAACACAACAAGACAATCTATGACAAGAAGAGACGGGGTGAATTAGTGTTGGTACCCGGCGACCAAGTATGGCTGTCTACCACAAACCTAAGAATGGCATGCCCTTCTAAAAAACTGGGCCCCAAATTTTTAGGTCCATTCTCTGTTAAGAGGAAAATTAATGAAGTAGCTTATGAATTGGAACTTCCTGACTCTCTTAGAATCCATCCAGTTTTTCATGTCTCTCTCCTAAAACCCACAGTCTCCAATCTGTTTCCAGATCGGAAGCCGGATCACCCTGATCCGATCATTATTGACGGTGAGCAGGAATTCGAAGTAGAAGCTATCATGGACTTCAGGAGAAGAAATAACCAGAACCAATTCCTAATTAAATGGAAGGGCTACGGACCCGAGGAAAACTCATGGGAACCCGAGGAGAATATCCATGCCAGGAGTTTGGTACAGGCTTTCAAAAGGACTCACCCTGGAAGGTTCACCCGGCTGGGCATCCGGAGGCTGCCCCTTGGGGGGGGCAATGTCATAGAAATCCTGTCAGCTACAGGATTCCTGGACTTCCTGATTCCCAATCTCGGGCACGTCCACGCGCGCGGGCACGCGTGCGCGCAATGGCGAGCACGTGCGCGCACATGCGCTTAGCGGGGGCGCGCGCACGCTCCACAAAGCGCGCCAGAAGGGCTATTTAAACATGCCTGTGACAGACAGTCCCTGCTGTCTGCTCTACAGCGTGTAGTACCCAAAGAGACCTGATTCGTGAATTTACCTGCATCCGACCCGGCTTACCTTGACCCTTCCAGTTTCCTGCCTGCCTCTGACCTCCGGCTTTGTTTGACTAATCTTCTGCCTGATCCTCCAGTACCTTGCCGCCAGCCAATTCTACCGACCCGGCTTGCCTGACCAATCTCTCCAGTTGCTGTGTCCTGGTTCCAGTCCAGTCAGCCTCATCAGTTCCAGTCCAGCTGCTTGTTCCTGGTTCCAGTCCAGTCTGCCTCTTCAGTTCCAGTCCAGTTGCTGTATCCTGGTTCCAGTCCAGTCAGCCTCATCAGTTCCAGTCCAGTTGCTTGTTCCTGGTTCCAGTCCAGTCTGCCTCTTCAGTTCCAGTCCAGTTGCTGTGTTCCTGGTTCCGGTTCAGCCTGCCATACTTCCTGGGTGCCTGGATCCGTCCCAGTCTTCAGACTCTACTCTACCTTGATCCATCCTGCCAGGCACTCGTACCCCTTCTACCTCCGTGCCTCCTGTCTTCAGTACCAGGGGCCGCCGGTGGAAGCCGTAAGAGAGGCCTCCCTCTGCAGATCCGGGCTCGTCACCGTCAGGTACGTGACACAACCCGACTGGTTACCTCACACTGGAACGCTTCACAGTCGGGGGAGTTGCAACTGGATTTTCACCTGGGATCCCACTCTCAGGCTGGATGTCCTCACTGGCCGCGGAGGCCTAAATTTCCCGGTGAAATCACCTGAGAGACAGCATCTCTCCCTCAGGTCTGATCTCTGCCTCCGCCTCTTGCTAACTGATTTCTCCTCAGGGAATCAAAATGGAGTCTCTCCTTTCCTGCCAGCAGAGTATGCTGGGATTTGTAGTCCTGCCTCTTTAATCAGTGAGGCTGCTCTGTCCTGAGACTTCATATTCCAGAGTTCTTTGCAGCTGTTTCCTGCAGCTTAGTATAGTCCCTCTGATTGGCTGCAGTAACTGTGCCTTTAATTGGCTCCTCTCCTGCCAATAGGAGCACATGGGAAGAAGGCAGACAGTGGGAAGATGCTTGTATGACATTCAGTAAGTGAATAGAAAAAGGTACCCTCTTTCCCTCTTGGACAACTCCCGAAGGTTTCCCCGGTCGCCCTAACTTCCTTATGTCGGGTCAGAGACTACCTTCTCCCGCACTGATTGTCTTTTCCTCCTTCTCCTCACACTGTATTCATTCTTGCTCATCGGCTGTACCCTTTTTCTATTGAAGCCTTCTTCCTACATTCTCCTATCTACTCCAATGCAGCTAATGACATGTCGATATATAATCCCCCGATTGCATTATGTGCTGTCTTTCTCCCCACAGGCCCTACTAGCTCCTAGCTCCTGAATTTTCTGCTTTACAGCACTGAGGGTGGTCGGGGATCCGAGGGGGACATGCACAGGTGTGTGGCCTACGTGGATGTCGGGTAGAATCCATTCTCAGGTTTGGGAATGGGCGTGCCCCCCTCGGATTTAGACAGCCTGCCCTTAACCCCTGGGTATGATTTTGTTTACTATGTTTTTGTTTACTATGTTTTGTTTGCTATGTTATCCATATTTGGATTTTTGAGGTCAGCCATAACTGCAGATGCATACTTGTTCACGGTAACGCAAGCTGTACGTTCTGTTCTGTTCTGTTTTAACTAATTCACCATGTTACTGACTCTGTTCCCTGCATATTCCTCTAAACCAAAGTATATGCCCCCTATTCTCTGTCATGTGACATCTGAAATTTGAGCAATACACTTAATTTCTTATCCCCCTCTTCCACACAAACCCCCAGATTACACAATGCTAAACATCCTCCTCTAATTGCCGAATAAATGCCCTTACAACTCCACAGCCTTCATGCTTTATGAGAATAAGCCGTTACACACAGCCCTGACGTCACCTACGAATCACCCTCTCACCATGTCCTTATAGGATGACCTGTCCGTCATCTACACAACAAGATTACTCCTCTGACACCAAAATGAGCCATAGATGACGCTAACAATCAGCAGCGTCTGTTATCCTTAAGACCTCATACAGAGACGCAGACCTCACCTCTCTCTAGTTGAACTCCACCTACCGCTCTCACACACAGCGGACTCTGGTAGACACCGCTGAACCTCACCGGTACCCCCACTCCTAATTGGTGGGCTTGCAGGTCAAGTCCCACACCCGGTATAATACCCCATCCCCCTACCTGTCCCCTCCTTCCTCCCTGGTTATCTTCCTCCTCAACGTCCTAACCTCACCTACCCCACATCTTCCCTTCTCCCCATCCGCATAACCCCCCCTTTCTTTTCCTCCCGTCTCTGACTTCCCCATATCCTCCCGCCCCCCACTCGCTTAAACCTCTACTACCAACATGAGCCCCGATAATGTCCGAGGCGCCAACCTGTCCCTAAAGGTAGTCTCCCTTAACGCCAAAGGACTGAACATACCTGAAAAGCGAACACAACTCTTTTCCCTCATGCGCAGCATGAAAGCTGACATAATCTTCTTACAGGAAACCCACTTTTGTAAGAAATCAGTTCCCAACATGACTAATCGCCTCTTCCCCCATAGTTTCCATGCAACCTCACCTATCTCGAAATCCAAAGGAGTCTCCATAATCATTTCCAAAAACCTTCCCATCCAAATTACAGACACTCACCTTGACGAACTAGGCAGGTATATCTTCCTAAAAGGGACACTCAGGAACAAACCAATCACTTTGGCTAACATATACAGCCCCAACTCGTCCCAAGTTCCCTTTTTTAGGGCTGTAACAAGACACCTAACCAATTTCCAAGAGGGTATTCTTATACTGGGAGGGGATCTCAATGTACCCCTGAACCCCCTTTTAGACACCTCGTCAGAGAAATCCCACCTACCATACAGGGCGCTCCGACAAATCAGAAAATGTTTCCAAGAACTCTTGCTCCACGACACATGGCGCACCTTACACCCGAACGTAAAGGATTTTACATTCTTCTCCGCCCCACATAACAAATATTCACGACTAGACTACATATTTCTTACCCAACAGGATCTCCCGTCCCTGAAAGCAGCAACCGTCGAACCGATGACCTTCTCGGACCACCACCCTATCTCAATGACCCTCACTTTCCCTGAAAAAGTATACCGCTCGCAAATTTGGAGACTAGACCCTTCCATCCTGACAGACAAAACCAAAGAATTAGAGATTCAAACTTGCCTAAGCAATTATTTCACTGAGAACAACACCCCGGACATTTCTAAACTTACTCAGTGGGCGGCTCACAAATGTGTTGTCCGAGGGAAATTGATTTCCCTGGGGGCCGCAATTAGAAAGGAAAAACGGGCCAAACTGGCTGATCTCTTTTCCAAACTTAATAAACTAGAAGCACTACACAAACGAAACCTGGCCCAGCAAACCCTCGTAGAACTACTAGAGACTCGTACACTCATTCAGGAAGAATTGGGCCATCACCTCAGGAAGAAATACACTCTATCTCAGAAACTTTTTTACGAATTCGGCAACAAAAGTGGCCATCTTCTTGCTCAAGCCTTACGCAAGAAAAGGGCTGCTAATACGATACACCACATACAATCCCCCACGGGTAAGACTCTCACGAATAACAATGACATAGCCAGAGAGTTTGAGAAGTACTACTCGTCCCTATATAATCTAGATAAATCCGAACCCCCTACTACCTTATCGAATGACAGACCCAATGATATTAACTCGTTCTTAGACCAATTTGCTCCAGGAAAGCTCCCCACTGACACCACCACGATTCTGGAATCCCCGATCTCTATTCAGGAATGGAAAAAAGCTTTAAAACAACTTAAGCCTGGTAAGAGCCCGGGACCTGATGGTCTTTCCGCCGTATATTTCAAGACATTCTCAGACCTTCTTCAACAACCCTTCCTTGACGCCTTCAATACACTCTCTCCCACAAATCCTTTCAAAAGCGAAATGTTAGAAGCACATATCGTTGTTATCCCCAAAGAAGATAAGGACCCCACCCAAACGGGAAATTATAGACCAATCTCATTATTGAATGTAGATGTCAAAATCTTTTCTAAGATTTTGGCAAACAGACTCTTACCGCTTCTCCCTTCCTTAATCTCTCATGACCAGACCGGCTTTATCCCTGGACGTGAAGCCAGGGACAACACTGTTAAAGCAATAAACTTACACTACCTTATGACACAGACAACCCAAAAAGGCCTGTTTTTGTCACTCGATGCGGAGAAGGCGTTCGACAGAGTAGCTTGGGACTATATGACAGCGGTTCTGAGGGCCATAGGATTGGGCCCATATATGTTAGGCCTAATCCTGTCACTATACACGGGACCATCTGCTAAGGTACGGGTCAACAATACTCTGTCGGACGCCTTTCCCATCGGAAATGGCACAAGACAGGGCTGCCCCCTGTCCCCCATCCTCTTTGTACTCACACTTGAACCATTCCTCCGTAAACTGACATACAACCCAGATATCCAAGGTATAAGTTCCTCCAAAAGAGAATATAAATACGCTGCTTTCGCAGACAATATTTTGTTGTTCCTGTCGAACCCACTGATCTCCCTACCAAACCTTCTTTCTGAATTTAAACAATTTCAGTTCCTCTCCCACCTTAAAATTAATTTCTCGAAATCCTTTGCCCTTAATATAACATTACCTCAACACATAGTTGATCAATGTAAGGCTAACTTCCCGTTCCAATGGAAACATGATTCCATCACATACCTAGGGATACAACTCCCTTCCAAACTCTCAAACCTCTACGCTAAAAACCATGTTCCTATCCTACACAGAATATCCTCTGATCTTGAAACATGGAACAAACCGCTTTTCTCTTGGTTTGGCAGAGCGGCGATCCTCAAAATGAATGCCCTCCCGAGAATACTCTATATATTGCAGGCGATCCCTATACATATACCTCCGGCCTTTTTTAAATCTTATAGAAACATATGCACTAAATTCTTATGGGGGAACCGTAGACCCAGAATCAGCTTTACGCAGCTCACCCGACCTAAAAGACTTGGGGGCATAGGCCTCCCCAACCTTCTCAATTATTACACTGCTACACACCTTACCAGGATAGTGGACTGGAATACTCAATCTCTCCACAAAGATTGGGTTTCCCTAGAAGCATCTTTTTCTGCTCTCCCTTTGGAGTCTCTCCCATGGTTACTCTCACCCCACGTCCCCTCTGAATTACACGTACACCCACTTATAGGCCCAACCTTGCAATGCTTCAAAAAGCTTTGCTACCGATCACCCATATCTTCGATTCCCGGCCCACTGACACCTGTAAAAATGAACCCTGGGTTCCCACCAGGTATGCACGCAAAGTTTCTTACCGATAACTGGACACAGAGCCCAATTAGATCACATCAGTTCTTCCTCCGGGGCAAACTATTGTCTACATCCCAACTCTCCTCCCAACTAAACAAGCCACCCATTCCCCCTTGGACATATATTTTAATTGCTCATTTTCTAAAATCCCTTAACAAGAATATACAATGCTCCAGAGAACTCACCCCTTTCGAAAAGCTATGTATCCAAACGACACCCCAATCTCATCTAGTTTCTACCACACATGAACTCCTCTTCGCCGAGATGAAAGCTAACGAGACCTTAGCCTGTAAGAACTGGGAGTCAGATCTCTCGGTATCTCTTTCAGCGGAACAATGGGAACTAATTTTCCTCAACATACATAAAGGGTCGACGAATGTGTCGACCCAGGAAAACGGCTTTAAGATCCAATCTAGATGGTACTGCACGCCCACCCTTCTGCATAAATATAATCCCACAATCCCAGAGGTTTGCTGGAGATGTCTCCGGGAAA
Organism: Rana muscosa; assembly: GCA_029206835.1. Classification (NCBI taxonomy): domain Eukaryota; kingdom Metazoa; phylum Chordata; class Amphibia; order Anura; family Ranidae; genus Rana; species Rana muscosa. The sequence continues at coordinate 347,264,553 of CM055116.1, read as the reverse complement.
GGGGAACCCTTCTCCATATCTGGTGGTCCTGTCCATCTCTAAAAGACTTCTGGGAAAAGGTATGCCATATAACCTCTCGAGTCACCTCATATCATTTGGACCTTTCCCCTTCTCAATTCCTTCTACACCATTCACCCCTGTTGCACAATTCCTATCACAAATCCCTAGCAATGCACATGATCAATGCGGCAAAGCAGTGTATCCCTATACACTGGAAATCGACTCACCAACCAACCATAAAAGAATGGTTTAACAGAATATGCAAAATTGAGGAAATGGAAAATCTTATACATATTGCAAGAGAGACTCCGTCATCATTTAGTAAAAAATGGGCCTGCTGGTTACACTATAAAACGACCCCAGAATTTGCAAACTCCCTGAACCCTGACAAAGGATAAATTACTCCTCTGAGAATTGTCATTAAAAATCTACGACGTGCCAGGATCTCCCCTTAACCCTAAACCTTACAAAGACACCTCTCTCCTCCTATATCTCCCCCTATACAGATCCGCCCCTAGTTTCTCATAACACGCCCCTTGAACACCCCAAGGGGTCGGGGAAGTCAGAGACGGACCCCCTGCCAATGCCATCCCTTCCTGCCTCACTCCCCTCCCCTCGATCCCCACCCCACCCCTTCTCCTTCCACCACTTACCCCCTCCTACTTTCTCATCCACAAGCTTCTGTACAATACAACCACTAACATAGCTCCAGCCTACACTCCCGCATTCATACACTCTCAACGAAATAAACCTGTTTATAGCTCCTTCCCTCCCTTTCTGCCATATTGCACCTGTTGGCCTTTCCCTCCCACACAGACCAAAAGTCCATAACGGCATCCGTGAACCTACCTAGCTCTAACCTACCAACAAGATCTATCCCCGTCAATGGTAGTGGACTTTGACTAGACCCCACAACTACCTTGAATTAAGGTAGCCCACCCCAACACGGCCTAGTTCATGAAGGATGCACATAGCCATTTCATTTTCACTACCCGCAAGTTGAATTGTATGTGACACATGTTATTCATCCATGTTTTGTGGTTGTATTAATACCTTATTGTACTACTATTGTTCAAGATATCTGTAAATGCTTTTTACATTTCAATAAACTGTTTTTGGGGAAAAAAAAAAAAAAAAAAAAAAAAAGAAAAAGGAGGGGGAATCCCTCTCTCTCAGAAACTGACAGGCAGCTCTCCCTCTGTGAAAAACCTGTGTACTTGTGACGGCCAGCTTGGTGGGGTCGCAGGAGAAACGAGACACCTGCTACACTACTATTATCAGTTTGCTGGAAAATATTAAGGTCAGGGGGTCAGCCCAAAAGGAGGTCAGCAATGACAGCCCCTGTAATATACTAATGACATGATTGCTTTAATAAACAAATGTAAACACTTTTCCATTAAAGTGGACCTTTAACCAGAAAAATTACTTTGCACCATTGTAACCCTCTCTGTCTACAATCTAAGAGCTGACCTTTTTTTTTTTTCCTTCCAGAGAGGGGGTGACAGCACAGGACTCAGTGTGTGGCAAACTGTTGGTGCTATATAAATCCTGTATAATAATAATAATAATAATGGTAAGAAAATACTTAAAAAGGTTAACACAAGGGGACACAGTGGGGTGAAGTTTCCCATTAATGTGAGAAAAAAACATAGTTATAAATTCAGAATTACTTACCTGGGCAGAAGTTTGCCCACACAATTGTAGTGTAATTGCAGGGCAAACTTCCATTTCCCTTCCTTTCTTAATGGATCTCTGGATGTTTTAAAGATCTGGTCATGTGCTTTTTTTAATTGATTATTTTTTATGTTTTAAGATATAAGGGTTAGTGTTAAAAGAACTTTACAGGATAAGTTCAACTTTTGGGAACAAATAATAAATGCACATATTGTTGCAGAAAAAAAAAAGTGCATTTAATATATTTTTCTACAAAAGCATCTGGAGCATTGCACCTACGACCAGTGGATCATGGGTGCAATGTCAGGCTCCTACACACTCTCCCTCTAGCTTTCTGCCCATACTTCCATACATGCTTTTATAAAGAAAGCTGGAGATCAGCATGCTTATAGTCCATTGAGAACAACAAGTATATCTGCCGCAGTGGAGGACAGGACTTGTAGTTTATTCATTTACAAATCCCTGTGAATGAATTACACGACTGTGCACAGTCAAACTGATTTTAAATTTAACAATGGTTGCAAAGGAGAGGAACCCATGCCTGCTGTCACAGGGGAAGTGGGTCTTGGAGAGAATGGATGAATAAAATACGGATGTAACATATAATATTTTCCTGAAGGTGAACGTATCCTTTAAAAATTGTAAATTCATATCCAGTACATTTTTTATATGCAGCCATTTACACAGAAAATGTGAGTATATAATTTCAATTAAACAGTAATGCATATCATTCTTCATCGTATACTATATTGGTTTGTTGGTGATAAAGGGTTTGGGATTGGATATCTGATATCTGTTTAACTAATATTCCCTAATTACCATATACCAGACAAAATAGAATGCATATTTTTCAGCCAATGCAATGCAAAGAGTAATACATCTGTGCAAAGGGACGGTAACAATAGTATTAAATCAGAAATGATTCCTTAATGGATCTGACTATAGTAAAAGAACATTGGGAATAAGTGAATCAGTGCTCTTGAGCCCAGCAAATTGATCTCATCTGTGGCAATCAGACCAATTGGTTTACATGTCTGCAGCTTTATATGTTACTTTATTGAGTAAGCATCATCAGTTCAGTGAATAATTCAATACATATAGCTGAATGGAAATACACAAAAATTTATATACTGTATGTATGTATATATATAAATGTAGCGGGGTGCTCCATTTAAGGGGAGTGTCTGAGTGGTAATTAGGCTCAGACACACTGATTGTTAGGGTTAATGGACCATTTCTGTTGATGGGAGATAGAGTTGGTGTACAGTTCCCTGTGGCATACAGGTGGCACTGTCACCATGGACCAGGGTTGAACCACCAATGCAGGGCTGCATCTTTTGTGTCCCCTCTCGGCAGTAGTACGGCGGGGCGGGGAACCTGCTGTGCCTGTCAGGAGAGGGTATAAAAGGGGCGGACATCTTCCGCTCTGGGTCCACACCCAGACACCTTCAGCCTGGGTGTGAGGAGGGTTGTCTCCTGGTGCCTTAGGCCCGGAGGTGGAGTTCCTGTTCCATACCAGACACCTTCAGTCTGGGGTGAGGTACTATTTTGAAGGCCTGGGGCCCAGCAACCTTCGGTTGGGGTCCGCTAGGGATCGAGGACTCCCAGGGTGCCACCTTGCGAGGGGACCCGTATCTGGGATGAGGAGGCCAGGGAGGTAAACCTTTCCGAAGACCCAGCGCAGAGTCGTGGTGATGGTGAGGGCCTCTGGTAACTCTCCGGAGGGATGTTTTCTCCTTGACATGGGCCAAATACTTTAACCACTTAACGACCGCCCACTGTAAATATACGTCGGCAGAATGGCACCGACAGGCAGAATCACTTATATCTACGTGACTGCCTTTGTATAGTTGGGGGGTCCGATCGGACCCCCCTTCTTTACAGTGAGCGGTGGTTAACTGATCGGGAGCGATCAGGCATGAGGGGACGGCCGTTCGATTCCGGCCACCCCCTCTCGATCGCTCCCGGCGAATGAGAGAGCTTCCCTATCTGTGTAATGTTTACACAGGCAGAGGAAGTGATGTCATCTCTCCTGCGGTGCTCACATATACCGAGCGCCGTACAGGAGAAGATGCCAGGTTAGTGCACAAAACACTACACTGACACCAGAAGACATAGGTACATAAATCGCCCCCCCAGGCCCCCCAGACACCCCCAGATCACCCCCCAGCCCCCAGCCACAGTGTCACTGATTGCAGTGACCATTTATTTACTGATCACTGCAATCAGTGACATTTGTGACTGTAAAAGTGTCACCAAAGTTTAGTTTTAGTTCCAGTGTAGCCCCCTAACCCCCCTAATAAAGGTTTAACCCCCTGATCGCCCCCCAGATAACCCTTTCACCCCCTATCACCACTGTCGCTAAGCGATCATTTTTCTGATCGCCGTCTTAGCGTCGGTGATGCCAATCGGTAGCCAGTAATTTTTTTTAGGTTCGCCGCAGGTTTTTATAGCGTCGAGTACCCCCATATATTACCTAATAAAGGTTTAACCCCCTTGATCGCCCCCCCAGGTAACCTTTTCACCCCCTAGCACCGCTGTCACTAAGCGATCGTTTTTCTGATCGCTGTTTTATTGTCGGTGATGCCGATCGGTAGCCATTTTTTTTAGGTTCGCCGCAGATTTTTATAGCGTCGGGTACCCCCATATATTACCTAATAAAGGTTTAACCCCCTTGATCGCCCCCCAGGTAACCCTTTCACCCCCTATCACCACTGTCGCTAAGCGATCGTTTTTCTGATCGCTGTCTTATTGTCGGTGATGCAGATCGGTAGCCAGTTATTTTTTTTTAGGTTCGCCGCAGGTTTTTATAGCGTCAGGTACCCCAATATATTACCTAATAAAGGTTTAACCCCTTGATCGCCCCCCAGGTAACCCTTTCACCCCCTATCACCACTGTCGCTAAGCGATCGTTTTTCTGATCGCTGTCTTATTGTCGGTGATGCAGATCGGTAGCCAGTAATTTTTTTTAGGTTCGCCGCAGGTTTTTATAGCGTCAGGTACCCCCATAAATTATCTAATAAAGGTTTAACCCCCTTGATCGCCCCCCAGGTAACCCTTTCACCCCCTATCACCACTGTCGCTAAGCGATCATTTTTCTGATCGCTGTCTTAGTGTCGGTGATGCAGATCGGTAGCCAGTAATTTTTTTTTAGGTTCGCCGCAGGTTTTTATAGCGTCAGGTACCCCCATAAATTATCTAATAAAGGTTTAACCCCCTTGATCGCCCCCCAGGTAACCCTTTCACCCACTATCACCACTGTCGCTAAGCGATCATTTTTCTGATCGCTGTCTTAGCGTCGGTGATGCAGATCGGTAGCCAGTAATTTTTTTTAGGTTCACCGCAGGTTTTTATAGCGTCAGGTACCCTCATATATTATCTAATAAAGGTTTTAACCCCCTAATTGCCCCTAGTTAACCCTTTCACCAGTGATCACCATATAAGTGTTACGGGTGACGCTGGTTAGTTAGTTTGCTTTTTATAGTGTCAGGGCACCCGCCGTATATATAACCCAATAAAGGTTTAACCCCCTGATCGCCCGGCGGGTGATATCAATTAGGTTTTAGCATCAGAGAGGGTCTGCGTCACACCCCAGGCAGCGTCAGGTTAGTGCCAGTAACGCTAACACCCACGCGTGAAGCATACACCCCCCTTAGTGGTATAGTATCTGATCAGATCAATATCTGATCTGATCAGATCTATACTAGCGTCCCCAGCAGTTTAGGGTTCCCAAAAACGCAGTGTTAGTGGGATCAGCCCAGATACCTGCTAGCACCTGCGTTTTGCCCCTTCGTCCAGCCCAGGCCCCCCAAGTGCAGTATCGATCGATCACTGTCACTTACAATACACAACACAAATAACTGCAGCGTTCGCAGAGACAGGCCTGATCCCTGTGACTCCAGTGCTGTAGGAGGTGATTTCACCACCACAGTTAAAAAAAAAAAGCATATATGCCGAAGCATTGGGGCAGCAGGGGCGGAGGAGCGATTTTGCTCCTAATGCCGCGTACATACGCGGTCGAAATTCCGACGGAGGCTTGCCCGTGGAAAAGTCCGACCATGTGTGTGCGGCATAACTTTTTTGCGGGAGGATGCCCCCATGCTTCGGCATATATAAATGGTGCATGTATGCCCATCATTAGAAGTGGGTGGATGAAGGGCGGTATTCTAATGGTGGGCATACCCACCGATCAATCTCTTTTTTCGTTCAGCCAACTGGCTGCATGAAAAAAAAAGATTACAATACATGTCCAACAAGGACCAGCAACGTACTGGTATGTTGCTGGACTTTGAATGTTTATACCAGAATGATGCCTGCAGGTTTAGGTATCATCTTGGTATCATTCTTTTCAGCCAGTGGCCGGCTTTCATGTAAAAGCAATCCTAGTGGCTAATTAGCCTCTGGACTGCTTTTACAAGCAGTGGGAGGGAATGCCCCCCCCGGATATAAAAAGCGTCATTGGGAAATTGGGAAAGCATTTTATCACACCGATCTTGGTGTGGTCAGATGCTTTGAGGGCAGAGGAAAGATCTAGGGTCTAGAAGACCCCAGTTTTTTCAAAAAAGAGTACCTGTCACTACCTATTGCTATCATAGGGGATATTTACATTCCCTGAGATAACAATAAAAATGATAAAAAAAAAATATGGAAGGAACAATTTAAAAATAAAATAAAAAAGCAAAATTAATAATAAAAAATAAAAAAAAGCACCCCTGTCCTGCCCTGCTCTTGCCCAATGGCGAACGCAAGCGTCGGTCTGGCGTCATATGTAAACAGCAATTGCACCATGCATGTGAGGTATCACCACGAAGGTCAGATCGAGGGCAGTAATTTTAGCAGTAGACCTCCTCTGTAAATCTAACGGGGTAACCTGTAAAGGCCTTTAAAGGCTTTTAAAAATGTATGTAGTTTGTCGCCAATGCGCGTTTGTGCGAAATTTTAAAGCATGTCGTGTTTGGTATCTGTGTACTCGGCCTAAGATCATCTTTTTTATTTCATCAAACATTTGGGCAATATAGTGTGTTTTAGTGCATTCAAATTTAAAAAAGTGTATTTTTTCCCCAAAAAATGCGTTTGAAAAATCGCTGCGCAAATACTGTGTAGAAAAAAAAATGCAACACCCACCATTTTAATCTGTAGGGCCTTTTCTTTAAAAATATATATAATGTTTGGGGGTTTAACATAATTTTCTTGCAAAAAAAAAAATGTTTTCATGTAAACAAAAAGTGTCAAAAAGGGCTTTGTCTTCAAGTGTTTAGAAGAGTGGATGTAAGCTTCCTAATGTTGTGTATAAAATGCCAGAACAGTTCAAAACCCCCCCAAATGACCCCATTTTGGAAAGTAGACACCCCAAGCTATATACTGAGAGGCATGTCGAGTCCATGGAATATTTTATATGTTGACACAAGTTGCGGAAAACAGACAATTTTTTTTTTTTTTTTTGCACAAAGTTGTCACTAAATGATATATTGCTCAAACATGCCATGGGTATATGTGGAATTACACCCCAAAATACATTCTGCTGCTTCTCCTGAGTACGGGGATACCACATGTGTGAGACTTTTTTGGAGCCTAGCCGCGTACGGGACCCCAAAAACCAAGAACCGCCTTCAGGCTTTCTAAGGGTGTAAATTTTTGATTTCACTTCTCACTGCCTATCACAGTTTCGGAAGGCCATGAAATGCCCAGATGGCACAAACCCCCCCAAATTACCCCATTTTGGAAAGTAGACACCCCAAGCTATTTGCTGAGAGGTATTGTGAGTATTTTGCAGATCTCGCTTTTTGTCACAAAGTTTTGAATATTGAAAAAAAAATATATATATATATTTTCTTTCTTCATTTTCAAAAACAAATGAGAGCTGTAAAATACTCACCATGCCTCTCAGCAAATAGCTTGGGGTGTCTAATTTCCAAAATGGGGTCATTTGGGGGGGTTTTGTGCTATTTTGGCATTTTATGGCCTTCAAAACTGTGATAGGTAGTGAGGAGTGAAATCAAAAATTTGTGCCTAGAAATCCTGAAGGCGGTGCTTGGTTTTCGGGGTCCCGTACGCGGCTAGGCTCCTAAAAAGTCCCACACATGTGGTATCCCCGTACTCAGGAGAAGCAGCAAAATGTATTTTGGGGTGTAATTCCACATATAACCATGGCATGTGTGAGCAATATATCATTTAGTGACAACTTTTTGTAATTTTTTTTTTGTCATTATTCAATCACTTGGGACAAAAAAAAATATTCAATGGGCTCAACAGGCCTCTCAGCAATTTCCTTGGGGTGTCTACTTTCTAAAATGGGGTCATTTGGGGGGGTTTTGTGCTATTTTGGCATTTTATGGCCTTCAAAACTGTGATAGGTAGTGAGGAGTGAAATCCTGGAATTCTTTACCACGGAGAGAGCACAGTGATCACACAGCTGGCAGATCTACTCCCTCCCCTAGTATAAAGAACACCCCCTAAATATACCTAGTAAACCACATGTGCCACCCATATAGCAATAAACTCCTGCACATGATTCCTAATGCAGGGCAGTGTATACCTAAAAGCAGGTTTAACCACTTAACGACCGCTCACTGTACATATACGTCGGCAAAATTGCACGGACAGGCACAATCACGTGCCTGTGCGTGACTGCCTTCGTATGGGTGGGGGGTCCGTACAGTGAGTGGTCGGTATCGCTGGTGATGAGGGGGAAGCCATTGGTTTCTGGCCACCCCCTCACGATCGCTCCCGGCGAATGAATTGCTTCCTCTGCCTGTGTAATGTATACACAGGCAGGAGGAAGTGATGTCATCTCTCCTGCGGCACTCACATATACCGAGCGCTGTGGAGAGAAGATATCAAGTGCACCAACAGCCCACTGACACGTAGGCACACATAGGCACATGATCGCCCCCCCAGTCACCCCCAGATCACCCCCCAGATCACCCCCCAGCCCCCAATCACAGTGTCACTGATTGCAGTGATCATTTATTTACTGATCACTGCAAACAGTGACATTTGTAACTTTAAAAGTGTCAGGGCAGTTAGTTTTAGGTCCAGGGTAGCCCCCTAACCCCCCCAATAAAGGTTTAACCCCTTGATTGCCCCCAGGTAACCCTTTCACCCACCTCCGGTACAGTGAGCGGTCGGTATCGCTCCGGGAGCGATCAGTGATGAGGGGGCGGCCATTGGTTTCTGGCCACCCCCTCACGATCGCTCCTGGCGAATGAAATGCTTCCTCTGCCTGTGTAATGTATACACAGGCAGGAGGAAGTGATGTCATCTCTCCTGCGGCGCTCACATATACCGAGCGCCGTGGAGAGAAGACATCAAGACATCAAGTCACCACTGTGACTAAGCGATCGTTTTTCTGATCGCTGTTTTAGTGTCGCTGGTGCCGCTAGGTAGTCAGTTATTTTTTTAGGTTCGCCGCCAGGTTTTTATAGCGTCAGGTACCCCCAAATATTTCCTAATAAAGGTTTAACCCCTTGAATGCCCCCCAGGTAACCCTTTCACCCGCTTTAGCCAGTGTCACTAAGCGATCGTTTTTCTGATCGCTGTATTTGTTATGCTGGTGCCGCTAGGTAGTCAGTTATTTTTCTAGGTTCGCCGCAAGGTTTTTATAGCGTCAGGTACCCCCAAATATTTCCTAATAAAGGTTTAACCCCTTGAACGCCTCCCAGGTAACCCTTTCACCCGCTTTTGCCAGTGTCACTAAGCGATCGTTTTTCTGATCGCTGTATTTGTTATGCTGGTGCCGCTAGGTAGTCAGTTATTTTTTTAGGTTCGCCGCCAGGTTTTTATAGCGTCAGGTACCCCCATATATTACCTAGTAAAGGTTTAACCCCTTGATCGCCCCCCAGGTAACCCTTTCACCCCCTTTTGCCAGTGTCACTAAGCGAACGTTTTTCTGATCGCTGTATTAGTTATGCTGGTGCCGCTAGGTAGTCAATTATTTTTTTAGGTTCGCCGCCAGGTGTTTATAGCGTCAGGTACCACTATATATGATCTAATAAAGGTTTTAACCCCCTGATTGCCCCTAGAGTTAACCCTTTCACCAGTGATCACCGTATAAGTGTCACTGGTGACGCTGGTTAGCCAGTTAGTTATTTTGTTATTTAGGTTCCCCGTCAGGTTTTTATATAGCGTCAGGTACCCCCATATATTACCTAATAAAGGTTTTAACCCCCTGATTGCCCATAGTTAACCCTTTCACCAGTGATCACCATATAAGTGTTACGGGTGACGCTGGTTAGTTAGTTTGCTTTTTATAGTGTCAGGGCACCCGCCGTATATAACCCAATAAAGGTTTAACCCCCTGATTGCCCGGCGGGTGATATCAATTCGGTTTTAGCATCAGAGAGGGTCTGCGTCACTCCCCAGGCAGCGTCAGGTTAGTGCCAGTAGCGCTAACACCCACACGGGAAGCATACACCTCCCTTAGTGGTATAGTATCTGAACAGATCAATATCTGATCTGATCAGATCTATACTAGCGTCCCCAGCAGTTTAGGGTTCCCAAAAACGCAGTGTTAGTGGGATCAGCCCAGATACCTTCTAGCACCTGTGTTTTGCCCCTCCGTCCAGCCCAGGCCACCCAAGTGCAGTATCGATCGATCACTGTCAGTTACAAAACACAACACACATAACTGCAGCGTTCGCAGAGACAAGCCTGATCCCTGCGACTCCAGTGCTGTAGGAGGTGATTTCACCACCACAGTTAAAAAAAAGAGCATATATGCCGAAGCATGGGGGCAGCAGGGGCGGAGGAGCGATTTTGCTCCTAATGCCACGTACATACAGACGAAATTCCGACGGAGGCTTGCCCGTGGAAAAGTCAGACCTTATGTACACGGCATAACTTTTGCGGGAGGATGCCCCCATGCTTCGGCATATATAAATGGTGCATGTATGCCCATCATTAGAAGTGGGTGGATGAAGGGAGGTATTCTAATGGTGGGCCTACCCACCGATCAATCTCTTTTTTTCGTTCAGCCAACAGGCTGCATGAAAAAAAAGATTACAATACATGTCCAACAAGGACCAGCAATGTACTGGTATGTTGCTGGACTTTGAATGGTTATACCAGAATGATGCCTGCGGGTTTAGGTATCATCTTGGTATCATTCTTTTCAGCCAGTGGCCGGTTTTCATGTAAAAGCAATCCTACTGGCTAATTAGCCTCTGGACTGCTTTTACAAGCAGTGGGAGGGAATGCCCCCCCCGGATATAAAAAGCGCCATTGGGAAATTGGGAAAGCATTTTATCACACCAATCTTGGTGTGGTCAGATGCTTTGAGGGCAGAGGAAAGATTTAGGGTCTAATAGACCCCAGTTTTTTTTTTAAAAGAGTACCTGTCACTACCTATTGCTATCATAGGGGATATCTACATTCCCTGAGATATTTTTTTGGAAGGAACAGTTTAAAAATAAAATAAAAAAGCAAAATTAATAATAATAAAAAAAGCACCCCTGTCCTGCCCTGCTCTTGTGCAAAGGCGAACTAATCATGTGTAACGTTGTAGGTGCCGTTACATGGGTATGTTCATGAACTCCTTATCAATCCAATACTGTTATGTATGATTTGATTATGTGAAGTTAGAAAGTATGCAATGTACCCTTGACACGTTGGTTATCTTATACTAACCCTATCCTTATCCCACACATACTTCATTCAAAGTCCCGCCCTTTGTTGCTCTCTCCTCTCTACAAATATAGGGATGGAGGTAAATGACTCGTCATTACCTCATGTAAAGTCCCACTAACTCTCTTTTTTATCACTACCAATAGGGATGGAAGTATGTGTTTGAGACTTTAACCTAATATGCTCTCGCATATATATATTTATAAACAATTTTTTGTCATTACAATTGCTCCCTTTTTTTCTTTTATTGTACCAAGTTTTAAAATTGTATTATGATTTATTATTTTGTTACGCCTTATCAACATGGCTGGTTTGGTTCTTTCAGTTCATTTGCAAGTGTGTACGGGTCCTGTCTGCTCCTGGCTTTGGATGGCGGCCCTTTCGTTTCCAGCTACGAGCATTTAGGGAGCTATTTGGTGCCAACTACCAGGTGGCTCTTCCGCATTGGTGTTGACTCCTCCCCTCCCCGAATGCTCGCGTGCGTGACGTTGGCGGGGGTCCTTGGACGGTGGCGCCTACATAGGTGCGTCATCTGTGGCTGGCTCAGGCACTTGGCTTCCTTGCACTTCACATAACAACACGTAGATTACAGGTATCTTTCCCTCATTTGCCCCTTGTCCCTCCCATCACTTATTCCCTCATTCCTTATTTCCAACAGGTGGTAGTTGTTAGGACTTATCCTTATGTCCTTTTTGGTCCTTTGTTTAGTTTTAGCGTGTATGCCTATTTCCTTCTTCCACCCCATCACATTTCACTACATCCCCTTCCGTTGCTCAGCTAGCATTCCCCCCCCCTTTGCTCTTCACTCCACCAACACATATTACTCCTCAAGTAATACAATACATGCATATTTTTTATAGTCACTACTTGTCACGACTTCATGTCTCGACATCCTCCATTGCCTGGTGCCCGTCCATCCTTGATGCGACCTGTGTTGGGGGCCATTGCCGTGAAGGACCCTGCCTCAGTCCCTGGTGGGAGAAGTCCCCGCTTTTGGAGGCGCATTTGACCCAGCCTCCATGCCGGTCTCACATGGATACCCTGTAAGTACCATCTGGAACTCTGAGGCCTCGTACACACGACCGATTTTCTCGTCGTAAACAGTCAAGAAAAGTGCCGCAAGAGTTTTTTTGTCTAGAAAAACGTTCGTGTGTATGGTTTTACGACGAGAAACTTGACGAGAATCTCGACGAGAAAATAGAGAACCTGCTCTCTATTTTCTCGTCAGGAGTCCAGATTTCCTCGTCGTGTTTCTCGTCGGCCTGTTTTGTGACGAGAAAATGGTTCGTGTGTACGAGGCCTCACTTATGTTCACTGTTTCTTCACATGCAGATGCACTGGATCAACCTGTAATGCAACTATGGAATTTTATCATTACAGAGACACAATACACGCTAGCTTCTGACGAGCGACATCTAAGTCGCGAAACGCATAGAGCCACCAAATATTGTGTTTCTATCATGTGTCACTACAGCAATCTCATAATGCATCAATTAATTTTTGTTTGTATATTCTGGTCCTTGCTATATTTATGTCTTGTGTATCCATTCATACATTAAAACTATTGAATTTTTATTTTCCTACCCTTCTTGTTGTTCACTATTCATATGTAACCTTGTAGGTGCCGTTACATGGGTATGTTCATGAACTCCTTATCAATCCAATACTGTTATGTAGGATTTGATTATGTGAAGTTAGAAAGTATGCAATGTACCCTTAACATGTTGGTTATCTTATACTAATCATATCCTTATCCCACACATACTTCATTCAAAGTCCCGCCCTTTGTTGCTCTCTCCTCTCTAATGTGGTAATCTGTAAAGGCTTTTATAAATGTATGTAGTTTGTCGGCACTGCGCGTTTGTGCAAAATTTTAAAGCATGTTGTTTTTGGTATCCATGTACTCGGCCTAAGATCATATTTTTTATTTCATCAAACATTTGGGCAATATAGTGTGTTTTAGTGCATTAATATAAAAAAAAGTGTATTTTTTCCCAAAAAAATGCGTTTGAAAAATCAATGCGCAAATACTGTGTGGGAAAAAAATGCAATACCCACCATTTTAATCTGTAGGGTCTTTGCTTTAAAAAATATATAATGTTTGGGGGTTCAACGTAATTTTCTTGCAAAAAAAATATGTTTTCATGTAAACAAAAAGTGTCAGGAAGGGCTTTGTCTTCAAGTGTTTAGAAGAGTGGATGATGTGTGACATAATGTTGTGTATAAAATGCCAGGACAGTTAAACCCCCCCCCCCAAATGACCCCATTTTGGAAAGTAGACACCTCAAACTATTTGCTGAGAGACATGTCGAGTCCATGGAATATTTTATATGTTGACACAAGTCGCGGATTTTTTTTTTTTTTGCACAAAGTTGTCACTAAATGATATATTGCTCAAACATGCCATGGGCATATGTGGAATTACACCCCAAAATACATTCTGTTGCTTTTCCTGAGTATGGGAATACCACATGTGTGAGACTTTTTGGAAGCCTAGCCACGTACAGGACCCCAAAACCCAAGCACCACCTTCAGGCTTTCTAAGGGTGTACATTTTTGATTTCACTCCTCACTGTCTATCACAGTTTCGGAGGCCATGGAATGCCCAGATGGCACAAAACCCCCCCAAATGACCCCATTTTGGAAAGTAGACACCCCAAGCTATTTGCTGAGAGGTATGGTGAGGATTTTGCAGATCTCGCTTTTTGTCACAAAGTTTTGAAAATTGAAAAAAAAAAAAAATTATTTTGTTTGTTCTTCATTTTCAAAAACATATGAGAGCTGTAAAATACTCACCATGCCTCTCAGCAAATAGCTTGGGGTCTCTACTTTCCAAAATGGGGTTATTTGGGGGTGTTTTGTGCTATTTTGGCATTTTATGGCCTTCGAAACTGTGATAGGTAGTGGGGAGTGAAATCAAAAATTTGCGCACTTAGAAATCCTGAAGGCGGTGCTTGGTTTTCGGGGTCCCGTACGCGGCTAGGCTCCTAAAACGTCCCACACATGTGGTATCCCCGTACTCAGGAGAAGCAGCAAAATTTATTTTGGGGTGCAATTCCACATATAACCATGGCATGTGTGAGCAATATATCATTTAGTGACAACTTTTTGTAATTTTTTTTGTTTTGTCATTATTCAATCACTTGGGACAAAAAAATATTCAATGGGCTCAACATGCCTCTCAGCATTTTCCTTGAGGTGTCTACTTTCCAAAATTGGGTCATTTGGGGGGTTTTTGTGCTATTTTGGAATTTTATGGCCTTCGAAACTGTGATAGGTAGTGAGGAGTGAAATCAAAAATTTGCGCCCTTAGAAATCCTGAAGGTGGTGCTTGGTTTTCGGGGTCCCGTACGCGGCTAGGCTCCTAAAAAGTCCCACACATGTGGTATCCCCATACTCAGGAGAAGCAGAAAAATGTATTTTGGGGTGCAATTCCACATATAAACATGGCATGTGTGAGCAATATATCATTTAGTCACAACTTTTTGTAATTTTTTTTTTTTACATTATTCAATCACTTGGGACAAAAAAAAATTCAATAGGCTCAACATGCCTCTCAGCAATTTCCTTCGGTGTCTACTTTCCAAAATGGGGTCATTTGGGGGGGTTTTGTACTGCCCTGCCATTTTAGGACCTCAAGAAATGAGATAGGCAGTCATAAATTAAAAGCTGTGTAAATACCAGAAAATGTACCCTATTTTGTAGACGCTATAACTTTTGCGCAAACCAATAAATATACACTTATTGACATCTTTTTTACTAAAGACATGTGGCTGAATACATTTTGGCCTAAATGAATGACTAAAATTGAGTTTATTCGATTTTTCTTATAAAAAAAAATAGAAAATATAATTTTTTTTCAAAATTTTCTGTCTTTATCCGTTTATATTGCAAAAAAAAATTAAATTGCAGAGGCAATCAAATACCATTAAAAGAAAGCTCTATTTGTGGGAAGAAAAGGACGCAAATTTTGTTTGGGTACAACATTGCATTTCCACACAATTTCCAGTTAAAACAGCGCAGTGCCAAATTGTAAAATCAGCTCTGGTCTTTATGCTGCGTATTGGTCCGGGGCTTAAGTGGTTAAAGTCACTATCCTGCAATGGAAAGCACAGCCTGAAGTACTGGATATAAACCTCCCAAGGGACTCTCTGTCATCAGTCAATCTGTCAGAGAAGGTAGTAGGATGTATGACACATCCAGTATACAATTATTTTAAAGTCCAGAAGAATAGTGAATACCCTGGTCTATAGGTGTAAAAGTCTATATATTCCTAATTGGTCTATTTTTGGGAGGTTTATATCCAGTACTTCAGGCTGTGCTTTCCATTGCAGGATAGTGACTTTAAACCTGCTTTTAGGTATACACTGCCCTGCATTTGGAATCATTTGCGGGAGTTTATTGCCATATGGGTGGCTCATGTGGTTTATTAGGTATATTTAGGGGGTGTTCTTTATACTAGGGGAGGGAGTAGATCTGCCAGCTGTGTGATCACTGTGCTCTCTCCGTGGTGGAGAATTACACAGTCATTTTACCTTTTAGCTTTGGAATAGGTTGTATTAAAAGGAAGATATCTTTAGGATATAGGGGATTGTGCTTTTTCATGTACCTTGCTTTTTTATAGGCTAATAAATTGTATACTTGTACATGTTGCAACACAAGTACATTTATAATGAGAATAGAATTTTGCATAGGTGCCCTGAAAATTGGTTTGCTGGCTGCAACATTTTTATAACTTAAACTTTACAATGTTGAAAATTCCCCCAACCATTTATCTGTTTGGCTGCTAATGAAGTTCATCTGACTTCAATTCATTGGGCTTCTCTGGAAACCCAACTACAGAGTATCTTTGTAATTAGAGCTGTACTGTATTTAAGCAATGCATACATAGGGACAAAATTGCAAGGTGAACTTACCCACAGGCCAGCCTTCTATCATCTTTCAATGTTTTTTACATGGCACAATAAAACAATATGGTCATAGCTACTTTCAGAAATTTTGCATTTACACTTGTAATGAGAATGCACAATACCTTGTGGAAATCCTTAATTTTCTGATACATTTGCTCATTCTGGAGAAGCTGGGTTGACATGTTAAATTGTGTACTGTGATAGGTTGAAATGTGGTTGTCATGTATTGAGATGGAAGCAATACATGACAACAGTGTAACAACAACTACATGACTGTCTGACACAGTGGAACAACAACTACAGTGGCCTTCAATAGTGCCTGACTGCTTGCTAGTAGACCAGTGGTCATCAACCCTGTCCTCAGGGCCCACTAACAGGCCAGGTTTTATGTATTACCTTGGGGAGATGCAGACTAGAATACTGCAATCACCGAGCAGCAAATGATATCACCTGTGATGTATTTCAGTTACGGTATCTTGCAAACCTGGCCTGTTAGTGGGCCCTGAGGACAGGGTTGATGACCACTGTAGTAGGCAATACCTGAACCAAAATGATAAACCAAATCCTCAAGCAGAGTCATAGCCAAGACAGGCTGAAGATTAGGGCATGCTAGAGGCAAGTGTGGCCATGGATCAAGCAGAAAATCAGGGCAGGCAACCAACAGAAACCAGGTAGAAACTCCAATTAAAATTATAGCTTGGGTGAGGAACTGTTAAATGGAGACCCAAATCAATGCTATAGGTAATTTGTGGAAATTGTGTTATTCTAATCATTATATATTATATGGTTCAGTAAAATGTTTTTAAAATGTAGAAAGCTTTAGAAGATGCTGAAAAATGTGCATGCATTAAAGCTTTGAGTAAAGTGCACATTACTTTAACTAGCATGTGGCGAATATCACTAACTGAACATTTTAATATACTTTATGAAAATATATTCATATTCTAAAAATTGATTATTTTATTTTATCATGGCTACCAGTTTAATAGTATATGCAAATTTCCAGACAATAATCACATTAGGTGTATTAATGGATTCATAAAGGCAGCTTATCAACTAGAAGACTGACAACTTGAATAGATTGCCGCTTTTTACAGCTCTAATTATCCATAGCTATTAATATTTAAACCTATATTTAAAATTAGTGAGTATTATATCTAGATATGAAGATGCAAAATGGTGAATACATCTATATAGCTCTGTTCATTTGCAGGAACAATTGAATCAATTTTACCCAAGCTTTTATCTTAAAATAATGACTTATTAATGAAACTTTTGAAGCCCAACTGCCTTATGCTGGCCATACACTATACAAAAAATCGGCCGAACCCATTTTCGAAAAACGAACATTCGGCCGTGAGCACAAACGATGGTGCCATCATGTAATGACCGATAAATCGTTCAGAGGACATAAATAAATTAAAAAAAATGTTGTTTTTTTTTTTACATATACCTAGTGCAGACAGTTTGGACGGGAAACACATTAACCTTTCAATTTATTGTTCGTTCGGCAGAAGTTTTCCAAACTTGCCGTCCGTTTTTTTTTCCCCACAAAAACGTCACCAACGAATAATGATTTGTGCCCATTAACTTGCCAAAAAACAAACAAAGTGTCTACATGATCGATTTTCGGCCGATTTTTCGTATAGTGTATGGCCAGCATAAGTCTTACAGGCAGAGTAATGTGTGAATACTCCCTATACATAGGATATGTGGGGGAGCAGTTAGGTGTTTCAGTTTAGAACCACTTTAGACCCCTTTCACACTGGGGCAGTTTTCAGGTGCTTTAGCGCTAGAAATAGCCTCTGAAAACCACCTCCCATTCATTCCAGTGTGTCTTTTCACTTGTGCGCTTGTGGGACGTTCCGAAAAGTCCTGCAAGCAGCAAAATGGGAGTTTTTAACCCTTTTTTGGGTTAAAAGCGCCCTGCTAGTGGCCGAAAATCGGCATAAAAGCGCTGCATAAACAGCACTAAGGCACCGCTATAATAGGCAGCGCTTTAGCACTAACGGCTGGTGATTTCAGTGTGAAAGCAGCCTTAAATATGAGCTCCAGGAATCACGTCCTAGTTAACATGCTCACATTTGTACACATGGGTTTGAGTCAAAAATTGGTACACTGTGTGATAAACTAAACACAGATAACTTTCACGTCATAGCTATACAAAGCAACAATTCAAATTTTATAACAAGATTATAGCTTTTAAACTATATATTTGCAAGATGAGTTGTAAAACGGAATCAAGCAAACTGGAGGTGTTACATTATCACACACAATCACTTGATAAACACAGGGAGATGCGTGTGAGATTTCACAGTTTTATTTAAAAATATATATATATATATTTGGCATCGCCTATTCACAATACAACTAAAGTGAACTCTACCTGTAACTAGCGAAGATTTTTTTCTTTTTTTTTGTAATCCAAACAACTTTTTTTGTTATAAAAGTGGAAGCGTACATATCGAGTGTGCAAAATACTGTGCAGCACATTTATAACATATAATTACACAGCCCCACAGAAGAATGAAAAGTAGACATGTGCACTGCCGAAAAATTTGTTAGTTTTTGTTCCATTTGTTTGATTTTTTTTTTTTCTGGTCATTCGTTATGATCGAAATTCATTATTTCGAATAAATTTGTATCTTCAGAA
Organism: Rana muscosa; assembly: GCA_029206835.1. Taxonomy (NCBI): domain Eukaryota; kingdom Metazoa; phylum Chordata; class Amphibia; order Anura; family Ranidae; genus Rana; species Rana muscosa. The sequence goes on along the minus strand of CM055116.1, from coordinate 347,245,695 downwards.
AAGTTCTAATTCATTATGTTCCATTCGTTTAGATGCAGGATTTGTGTGAATTTGTAAATTTATCAATTCGAAAATTCGTAAATTCGTAAATGTGAAAATTCCAAAATGTGAAAATCCGAAATATTGATGAACTATAACTATTAAATCATAGGTATTGGAATTTCCTTTCAAATTTGGCTGTTTATGAACGTAACAAATACAAATTTATCCAAAGCTATGAATTATCCGAAATAACAAAAGCCACATCTAAATGAATGTAATGTTTACTAACTGTACTTTATTATGCAAACTCAATGTTCTATGCCTATTCAACTTAAACCCTATATTTACTATGGCTTTGTGCTTCCATACCATAGAAACAGGGGCATTCTCAATAAGTGTGCAGCCAATAGACCCTTTATGAGCCACTGTCAATCACAGGAGAAGTGGGTAGTGCTGAAGCTGAACTATGAGCTGTACATGCTGGAGCTTTGGGTCCTCAGGTAAAGCTCTCTGTCTACAGTGGCAGTGCATCCTAATATAAGGTGACAGTGCTTCTCTTGCTCAGGGATCCATTCAGACCCTAGGACTTGAAGTTAGAGAAATCCTTATTACTAGCATGATCAACATAATCAAATAGTGGAAAAGGGCGCACAACTGGAGTGATGCTAACAGAACTAGTAGTTGAGATCTGATTTCTTCATGTTTTGATATGCTTTAAATATTGTTATAGGTTTTTTCATATTTTTCAAAAGCAAATCCCATTGACATATTTGGAATAACAGAAATAAAATATGTTATTAAATGTTTTTAGTATCTGCAAATGCAGTAAATGACCATTTCAGCAAATACAATATATTTGAAAAAGAAACAGTTCATGATTGAATTTATATAACTCTTCCTGCAATGCAGTTTTAAAACTGTAAAGAAGCATATTCCAGGTTTTGCATTTGTTTTTCAAGCCATGTACAGTATACTGTATAGTGTATTTTAGCCACACTGTGTCCAAAAGAATGATCAGAACTAAGGTGATATACTCATGCCTCAAGGGCACCGTTTTTTCTTTTACCACTCACAGCATGTTCTGTATACAATAGTAGACTCATAATTGCTGCGTAGTAAAGTACATCTGCCTCTAGAGCAGTGACTACCCTTAAGGCAGAAGCCATCATGGTTCTATTAGTTACTGACTGACCTTAGTACTGAAGCGTGTTATTTTTTTCATGGCTGTTTTTATTTTGGCTCTGTGAATTATGTGAATGATAACTTAGAAAATACAATCAGGACCAAAATAACTCCTAACAATTATTTTTAAACACAACAGAATATAAATCTCAACTTGTATCAATTTATACATTTAGTATTCAATATTTAATAGTTTTTTCTTAATAATAATAAAAAATGATATATTGTGAAAACATAAATATTAATAATGTATGCCACCAGTTTTAATTTGTATACTTCAAACACGATTGCACAGCACTAAATATTCTGTATATTAACCATTAAAATCACTCAGTTTAAAATACAAATAGTGCCTATACAGTAGGTACGCAAAGGCAAAAAGTACAGAATTTACTACAGAGTATTAGTAAAATGACTGTCTGTATGCTTTTCGCAGAATTTGGCTAATGGGTTGCAGTTTAATGTGATCCAATCATCTCTTTAAAAACTTATTTTTAAGTGCTAGTGGAAACAAAATCCTATAATCTTCTTTTTTTTCCACTAGACTTATGAACACTATAAAAAATTGCAAAGTGAATTATTGGATAACCCATGCTTGTATTTGTTTAGGTCTATAGATGTAATATGCTTTATGTATGGATGGATTGATATCTTAATGTAGATGTTTGATTTTTCTCTCTAAAACATTGGTCATCTAATGTTGGTCATGGACATGCTTTAAAAGCTTTTTTTTCCAAAGTGTGTTTTTTTTGTTTTGTTTTTATCCAGTGTCACAAATTTTAAAGCATTTATTTGCCTCTGCTTGTTTGCTTTAGCTTTTATTTTCAATTAAACCTTATTTGTGACTACAATATTCTAAATAACTGATATAAAAATTGTGCTAGCGAAAAAATAAATAAATAATTCTTTCAAGTATGAATTATCTATACTGCTTGAAGATCACTGGAATATATGTAATGTAACTTTTTTCTTTTTTTTTTGCATTTGTGCATAGCAGGTATTATTTCACCACTGTTGCATTATTATTTTTTTTCGTAAAATGCTGTCAAAACATCAGTTTTTTCAAGAGAAAAGCAAAGTCAGCGCTCCTACCTCCCCTCTCTCAACTGGAGGAATTATCTGGCACCTGTGCTTCCAGCCTCCACAGCAAACATAAACAGGTAAATGGGAGAGCCGAGCCAGAAACTCAGTGACTCCGCAGAAAACAGCAATCTTTATTGTCTTCTATAAAGGAGTGTGCAAACCAACATACAAAAGGTCCTTAAAGACAGAGAGGAACTTGACTGGCCTGCATAGAATCCCGACCTCAACTCGATAGAACACCTTTGGGATAAATTAGAGCAGAGAATGTGAGCCAGGCCATCTCGTCCAGCATCAGTGCCTGACATCAATATATATATATATATATATATATATATATATATATATATATATACTCTTTTGTCAAACGTATTGACGTATTGCATTGCTTCCTTTGTGTGAAATCCCTGGTGTTCCTGTCAGTCCCTCTGCTTTCCTATTAAAAACTGACTACACTTAGCAGGAGAACACACTGCGGTCAGTTCTTTAGCTATGCTGGGAACTCACTGTGTTCTCCTCCAATATCAGACTTGTCCTTAATTCAAGTTGTTTTTATTAAGTTTTAACATAACATGAGACATAGTTATTACTTGAGTTCACAGCTTAAAATAATACAGGGAGATCAGTATTAACATGTCTTTGGCAAACAGGAATGGTAAAACTTTAATAATTGGAGTGAGAACTCAATGAAGGATTGGGTAGGAAGTTGAGAGGGTAATCGAGAGGGTGAGGGAAAAGAGTAGATACATGGGGGGTAGGAAGAAATATAGGCCAGAGAACTTCAGAAAAACAACATACCAGTCAGTTATAGCATGGATATCTACATATTCACTTTGGTGTGGAATAAGTTATCAACATATCACTGTACAGTTAGGATTGTGTATCCATAGTGACCATGTTTGGGCAAATTTGGAGTAGGAGAAATTATGTAAGGCAAATTTCCTTTCCATGTCACATTGGTAATTGAGTTATGTGACTGTTTCAGCTATTGTGGGTATTTTGGATGGTTTTCATAGTCTGGTAATTACTAGACATGTGCAATTCGTTTCGTTCCGAATTCGTTTTTTAACGAATTTCGACAAATTCGTTAATTGGGAAATATCCGAATTAACGAAAACTCATTTAACGAATTTTAACGAATATTCGTAAATTCAAATTTACGAATGTACGAATTTACGAATATACAAATTTACCAATGCACGAATTTACGAATGTACAACTATCCGGAAATTCGTAAATTTGAATTTACGAATTTCCGAATATTCGTACATTCGTAAATTTGTACATTCGTACAATCGTAAATTAGTAAATTTGGAAATCTGAAATAATAATTAACTAATAACTTAACTATTACTAACTATTCAATTATAGGTATTGTAATTTCCTTTCAAATTTGGCTGTTAGTGAACTTAACGAAGTTACGAATTGTTTTCCGACATAATGAATGCCGTATCTAAACGAATGGAACGTAATGAATTAATAATAATAATAAATAACAATAATAATAATAAAAACGTTTTATTATTATTATTATTAATTTGTTCCGTTCCATTTGTTTAGATGCGGCATTTGTTATTTCAGGTTATGCGTAACTTCAGATAACTTTGTATTCGTTACGTTCGCTAACAGCCAAATTTGAAAGGAAATTACAATACCTATAATTTAATAGTTATTTTTTCAGATTTTCAAATTTTCGGGTTTTCGAAAATATCGAATTTCCAAATTTCCGAAATTACGAATGTACAAATTTACGAATGTACAAATTTACGAATGTATAAATTTACGAATGTACGAATTTACGAATTGCGATCATAACGAATGACCCGAAAAACGAAAAAAAAAAAAAAAACGAATGAAACGAAAACAAAAACTAACGAATTTTTTGGCAGTGCACATGTCTAGTAATTACTAGTTTTGCTGCATGAAGTATGTGGACCGTAATAGTCCTGGAGTTTGGGGGAGTATCTCTATGCCTATGTGGAGTAAGGCCAGATTAGGGTCTGGGTTTATTATTTTTCCAATCATACCTGCTAATATCTTGAAAATATCACACCAATATGATGTGAGGGATTTACATGACCACAGGATATGATAGTGATCCTTGTTCTCCACATTGGCGCCAACATTGGGATGAGTTGTTTGGATACATTTTAGAGAGTTTCAAGGGTGTTAGAAACCAGAGGTGGAGGATTTTTAAGTTGGACTCCCGAAGAATCATACATCGGGAAGCTTTGGCGGTGTAGGAAAGTATTTTCTGCCAGGAGAGATCAGATGTATTACAACCAAGGGTCAGTTCCCATTTGTTTAAAGAAGGAGATCTGGTGGGGAATTTTAGGTTGTTGAGATAGGAGTAAAAAATGAGATTCTGTGTTTCAAGTTATTAGGAGTTTCATAGAATTGCAGAATTGGGACTGGGAGGGTGGTGCTAGAAGGAATTGCACACGTGCGTAGACAGTGGTAAATTCTTATATAAGTGTAAAACTCAGAAGACGGTAAGATAAAGGTATTCTGCAAGGCACGGAAAGGTGTCAATTTATCATCCCTATGGATATGTTGCAAGGTCTGGACTCTACACTTTATCCAGGGTGTTAAAAAAGATGAGACGAGCATCTAGGATGTTCAAATTCCAAAATAAATTGGTTTATGTGCTTTTGGACAGTTTGGAAGAACTTGGAGGGAAGTGGGAGAGTCCTAAATAGGAATAGGAGTTTAGGGAGTATGAACATTTTGACTATTGCTATACATCCCAGTTTGGACATTCCAAAGGAAGGGAAGCATAATAGGTCTTTGGGTAAAGATTGCATTAATGGTCTATAGTTACATTCAAATAATTGGGAAGTTGCAGGGGTTAAGTTAATGCCTAGATAAGGGATGGATTGTTTAGCCCAACTGAATGGGAAAGTCTTCGACAAGGTATTTTGTGTGGTCCTTAGTGTATGTAGGTTTAAGATCACAGATTTTGATTTGTTCAGTTTGTAGTAGGAAACTTTGTCATATTGGGATAGGATATTACGAATCAAGTGGAGGGACTGACTGTGGTTGGTAATCATTAGGATTATATCATCCACAAAGAGAGTGATCTTGTGTTCAGTTCCTTGGAACGAAATTCATGAGAATTGGAACGGGTTCAGCTCGAATTTTCACAGCAAGGGGTTCTATGAGAACCACAAAAATTATGGAGGATAGAGGGCATCCTTGTCTGGTACCATTTGATATGTTAAATGTCTTGGAGAATACACCATCTGTTAATACCTTGGCCGATGGAGAAGAGTAGAGTACCATTATAACATTTTGTAACTGCAATACACATTGGCAAACATCTATGGCCCCAATAGGAACCCCATAAAATACCTAAATGACATCCTAGGAAAGTTGATGGATTTCAAGACGGGATATGTGATCTTGATGGGTGACATGAATTTCTGCATGGATCCGGGAGTGGATAGTATGTCCCGTGTGCAGGGGACAAATAACACACAACTAAAAAAGTTAAAATTAAAAATGCATAGGTGTCAAATGGTTGACATATGGAGTACTCACCACCCAAAAACACAAGACTACATGTTCTACTCACCTGTACATGGGACGTACTCTAGGATAGACTATATATTGGTAGATCATAGATCACTGGAGAAGGTAATAGAAATGAGCATAGAAATATCCACGTTATCGGATCATGCCCAGTAAGAATGAAAACAAAAGTACCCTGAATCAAAGACAACCCTATACCTGCCGATTAAACAAAGAGCTACTTCGAGAAGAAGAGGGATCAGAAACTGTGAAAAAAATATCTAGAAAATTACTTTTCAATAAATGATACAGAAGGGATAACAGGGGCAACCCTATGGGAGGCTCATAAAGCCTATATTAGGGGGATTTTGATATCTCTAGGGGCGAGGAAGAAAAAAGAGAGAACAAGGAAAATTAAAACACTAATTGAAGAAATATTTGAAGTCGAACAAGAACACAAAAAACAACAGGGTCAACATCAAGTGCTGTATCAAAAGTTAGTAATTAAAAGAGATGAACTAAAGGACCTAATGGAGCAAGAGACTAAAAAGACACTAAACAAAATAGCTAAAGAAAGATATCAGTGGGGAAATGAAAGCAGTAAACATCTAGCTAAAATATTGCAAAAGAAAAAAACAAAAAAACTATATAGAAAAAAATCCAAAACAAGAAAGAAGAAACAGCATATGTAAGAAAGGATAGAGTGGAAATTTTTAAAAACTACTACGAGGGGCTGTATTCTGTAGAACAGAAAGGGTCTCAGACAAGGGATACAAGAGATAAAATAAAGGAATTTCTAGAAAATGCTAAACTACCCAAGAATAATGATAATGAAAGATCGATATTAGACAAACCCATAACAGAAGAGGAAATAAATAAAGCTTTGACAGGTTTGGCTCCAGGGAAAAGCCCTGGCCACGACGGGTTAACAACGTACTATTTTAAAAAATATAAAGAGATATTGACCCCCAGGCTGTGTCAGTATATAAACAGGCTGGGGGGCGAATATGAAATGGGCAGGGAGGCATTGGCTGCTACGATTACTGTAATCCAGAAGGAGGGGAAAGATTGCACGCTCTGCTCCAGTTATAGGCCCATATCGCTGATTAATGCAGATATAAAACTTTATGCAAAAGTATTGGCAGAATGGATGAAAGGCCTGATGACCACCATAATCCACCCAGACCAGGTGGGATTAATTCCAGGAAGGGAGGGGAGGGATAACGGGGTGAGAACGTTACTCCTACTCCAAATGATAAAAGAAAATGGCTCCCCAGGTCTATTCCTGTCGATAGATGCTGAAAAAGCCTTTGACAGGGTAGACTGAGGACTCATGATACAAACATTAGAAACCATGGGAAATGGGCCAAGAATGATCCAGTGGATCAAAATACTATACCATCATCCTACTGCATCAATAAAAATAAACGGTACGCTCTCCCCCCCTTTCGAGATGAAAAATGGGACGAGACAGGGTTGTCCCCTGTCTCCTCTCCTGTTTGTGTTGTCCTTGGAGCCCTTACTTGCTACAGTCAGAAATAATCCCGATGTCAAGGGTATTAGGGTAGGAGAAGAGGAACACAAACTTGTAGCTTTTGCAGACGACATATTATTTTATATAGTCAACCCTAGGACCACATTACCCAATTTATTAAAGATACTAAAACAATAAAGTGAAATATCAAATTTCTAAATTAATTCAGTTAAATCCGAGATCCTAAATATCAATATAAGTAAGAAGGAAGAACGGCTTCTACAGAATGAGTTTAACTTCCGCTGCCAGAAGGAACTAAAATATCTAGGTAAAAAATTAGCAAATTCAATGCAGAAAATTTATAGGATTAACTATATACCCCTACTAGATGAAATAAAAACTGAAATAAAAAAAATATTTAATAGACCAATATCATGGATAGGACATATTAACACCATAAAGATGGTTCTTCTACCAAAGATCACGTATAAGTTCCAGATGTTACCGGTGGCATTACCACAACCTTACATTAGGGTCTTAAAAACTATAATAACAAAATTTATTTGGAAAAACAAAAAAACTAAAATGTATTTTTTGATATTAAAGCAGGAAAAAAAATGGAGGGTTGGCAGTCCACGATATTAAAAATACTACAATGCAGTGGTGATGTCACGAGTAGTTGAATGGGTCAAAGACAAGCAAGAAAAAAGGTGGGTAAATATAGAAGATGCACAACTAGGAAGTAAAATATGGAACCCCCCACAGTTCAGAGCACTAGACGATAACACTCAAACACTGACACGGAATGCACTTAAAATTTGGGATATGACGTATAAACAAACAAATAGGGAGTATAGTTCACCGCTCATAGCACTGGGGGAGAATGAATACTTTGCACCGGGGAAAAAGATAATTGGAGGAAATTGGATAAAAAAGGATAAGGCACAACTAAGAGATATATTAAAAAAAGAGGAAATCATGTCACTTCAAAAGTTAAAGCACAAGGATGACCTAATGGTGATAAATGAATGGCGATATCTCCAGTTGTGTCATTTCGTTAATAATTTACCACAACCAATCAGATCAGGAGAAGAGCTGACTCCATTGGAAAGGTTATGTACAGCTGATAGTACAAAAAGTATTAAATCAAGGCTATACAAATTAATGTTAACCATGGACAAACTGGATATACCGCCATACATAAAAAATGGGAAAGGGAACTGGGGTCCCAAAGGGATAAAACTACTATAGGAAAAAAAATTAAATTGACACATTCTTCTGCTGTAGACATTAAAACTGCCGAAATGAACTACAAATGTTTAACAGGGTGGTATGCAACCCCCGACAAAACTAGTAAATTCCAACTGGGTAAATCGGCGGACTGCTGGAGAAGGTTGTAAGGCAGTAGGAACGATGGCACACCTTTGATGGGATTGCCCCAAAATTAAAAAATACTGGGAGGAAATCCTACGCCTGATAAAGGAAATTACTAAAAAAATAAATAATAAAAGACCCATGGATAGTTTTATTCAATGGAGAGGAGGGAGCGGTAAAACAATACAAAGAGTCACTGATTCCACACTTGTTAAACGCAGCAAAAACAGTCATCCCCAAAAAAATGCCAAGAGAAAGAAAGCCCCTCAATTTGGGAATGGATCGACTTTTTTTGGGGTTGACTGTTTTTGCTACAATATGGAAGGCCTAAAGTTTAGTATAGAGGAGAAAAACATAGGGATTAGAGATAAATGGGATTGCTGGATAGAGTTAAAAAAAACATGGAGCTATGTGGAGAATCGAAAAGTCTAGACCCATAATGCGAATAGAGCATAAAGATTAAATAAAAATCATTGAAAGAACAGGAGTTAAATATCAAGAGGAAGGGGGGGGATAGGGAGGTTTTTGAATGGGAGGAGGGGGGGATATTCAGGTTCAACATATGACATATATATATATATAGATATATATATAGATATATATATTTTGTATACTCAAAGTGGAATGTTGTAGCCTGTATTTATTCATTGATAAAATAAAATAAAGAATATATAAAAAAAAAAAAAAAAAATCATTTTGTAACCATGCGGTGATCCCAAATTTCTCCAGTACAGCCTGCAAGAATCCCCAATGAATTTGATCAAACACCTTCTCTGCATCCAAGGAGAGAAACAGAGAAGGCATTTTTTGGGGGTTTTTAAGTTGTAAATTAAGGAGATTAGTCTTCTTCTGGCATCTGGGGCTTGCTGGCCTGGAACAAATCCTACCTGGTCTGGGTGTATTAGTGAAGGAATGAAGGTAAGTAGTCTTCTAGCTATGACCTTAGCATACAGCTTAACATCTGCATTGATAAGAGAGATAGGTCTATAGTTTTGTACCTCTTGGGGATCATTGCCAGGCTTAGGGATTGTTGTAATGATAGATAGTAACATCTCTTTAGGAAGGGAGCCAGAGGATGCAGCTTTAATGAAGAGGTCAGAAAGGTGTGGAGAAACGATGGAGACAAATTGTTTGTAATACTCGTTAGTGTAGCCGTCACCCACCCCCAGGGGATTTTTTAAAAGGTAGGGTTTTAATTTTCAACATTCTTTATTGAGTTTTCAAGTACCAAATTTTGTGTTACATGTGAAAACTTGGCTGATGTTCCAACTGTAGCATAACAATGGGTGGTATAGAAGATGGGATGGTGGGGGGGGGGTGCGCGGGGGAAGTACCAGCAAATTTCTCAGGGCAGTGCAATTTAACAAACAATCAATTAGGGACATGAAACTTGTACATTCAACAAAAGGTATTAAACTTGTGCATTCAACATAAGTTATTACATTTGTACAGTATATCTGGAGTGGGACAGCCACGAGGACCACTTGTAGAGGAATATGTTCATAACTAGATTTTTCCCGCCCATTGTTTTTTCCATTTCACATTGGAGGTTAATGTCTAACAGTGTCGACTTTAGAGGGGGGTTCTGTAGTTTTCCACTGTCTGTTAATGTTCACTTTTGCTGCCAGTAAAAGGTGTATTGTGAGAAAAACAATCAGCGCCACAATGCTAATAAATTACTCCTATAATGACGTGAAAAAAAAAAATCAAATATACCCCTCTGAGTGTCTACACAGCTTCTGAACACTTATAGTGATACACCACACCTATTGCAAAATTAATTTTGTGAAAATAGTTCAGCTCTGCGTATCTATAAATATTATATAAACAAATAATTATACATTCAATAAAACAATTTGTGAAAAATAAAAAAAACAGTTCATATGTAGGTTTCCAAAACTGTCACCGCTGTGTAAAATCCTATTTAAATGGATCCAATATTCAGTGCACACCACCACCTGCTAAAATGCCTGCTCACCTCAAGGATGAGTATAAAACTCATAGACAGATCACTCCTCGTGTCAACCACGATCAATCCACTTTACCAATGGTAGTAATTCCTACAGTCCCCAGACTGCACCTCTGTGTGGTTAATCAACGTTTGAATTGACAATGTTGTTTGGAGACAATTCAAACATTGATTACCCACACAGAGGTGCAGTCTGGGGACTGTAGGAATTACTACCATTGGTAAAGTGGATTGATCGTGTTGGACACGAGGAGTGATCTGTCTATGAGTTTTATACTCATCCTTGAGGTGAGCAGGCATTTTAGCAGGTGGTGGTGTGCACTGAATATTGGATCCATTTAAATAGGATTTTACACAGCGTGACAGTTTTGGAAACCTACATATGAACTGTTTTTTTTATTTTTCACAAATTGTTTTATTGAATGTACAGTATAATTATTTGTTTATATAATATTTATAGATATGCAGCGCTGCACTATTTTCACAAAAGTAAAAGGTGTATGACTACATCTCTGGATCTGGGGGGAATTTGTCTATGCCCAAGTGGAGTAAAGCTAGTGATGGGGAGTGCCCTGTAGAGATCTGTGTTATGGAGGGGATTAGGGAGAAGGTTTGTCTCCAAAAGGAGCTAAGGGATCTACAAAACCAGAGGAGGTGTGCAATGGTGCCTATACTGTCGCAGGTCCTCCAGCAAGTAGAGGGAGAGTTTGGGAATATTTTGGACAGTCTATGGGGTGTTAGATAACATCTGTGCAGGGTTTTTAGGTAAGTTTCCCAATGATTGGAGCAGTAGGATGCTGCATAGGTGTATTTGAAGAAGTTTTGCCACATGGAAGGGGTTGCAGTGAGGTTTAATTCTGTTTCCCATTTTGATAAGGTGTTAATTTGGGGGAGGGGTCCTTGGTCCACTAGGGCTGCAGGAATATAGGCTGCCACGAGAGTTTAGAGATTTTAAGGAAGTGGCTTATCCTTACATGTATGTAGGCTTCAGATTCTGGGAGACATTATTCCTTTTTGAAGGCCCTTGAAGGTTTTCAGTGTCTTTTTAGATGTGAGGTCTAGTAGGGAGTTGATTTCATAGGTCTGCCAATGCTAGACCCTGAGATCCAGAATTTGGCCCATTAGTGCTCTGAGATGGATGGAATGAGTATGCATGGGTTGCTTAGGGGGTGTGTCATTTGTATACTTCCAGGCCAGAAGTGATGCTTTGATTGGAGGGTAGGTAGGTGACATAGGTAGCTGGGAGCCTGCAGTAGTGAGAAGAAGGGTGTCCAGTGGTGTATTAGTTGTGTGGCATGAGGATTCTATACCTGACCAAATTGTGTGGGTTGATGGGTGCCACCGGTAAAATAATTGGTCCAGGATAGAGGCGTAGTAATAGGTGCGAATATGGGGAAGCCCTACTACTCCACCCTGTTTATGGTGTCTTGTTAAAATATGGTTAGCACATCTAGGAGGTTTCTTGTTCCATATGAAATTTGTCATATGTCCTTGCACTGAGGTGAAAAAGGTCTAAGGAACTGGTAACATAACTGTGCGAAATAGATAAATGAGTTTGGGCAGGTCAATCATTTTGAATAAAGCTATTCTTCCCAGTGTAGATAAACTAGAGATACACATTTTGGTAAGTTGGGTATGGAAATAGCTTAATTCCAAGGTACAGAATAGGTGTAAAGTGGGCAATATGCGCTATCTCCCTAGACTATACTGATATCCTGAGTGTAAACACACTAGGTACAAATTATAATAAATAGATAAAAAGTGTATGTATGCTAGTCATACAATGAGACTATAACACAAAAATGAATAAAAAGTATGACTGGTGCTGCAAATAAAACTTAGCTGGAATATTCAGCTAAAAACATGTGCAAAAAAAATTATATATTAATAAATGCGCAACCATGTGAAAGGCAAACAATGTGCCAAAGTGAAAACCTATATGACATAAGGGTGAATTTTTTAAAAATGTAATAAAAAAATATAAAATGAACTAAAACGTGAATACGTGAACACACATTTAGGAAGTCCATTCACTTCTGCTGCCCAGCTGACATGACATCAGAAAAGAAACAAAAAAACACACAACTTCACTTCAAGAAAGAAAAAGAAAAAAGGGAAGAAGTGTCCATTGATGAAGTAATGCAACCAGTTATATCAGAAAAAGGCTGTGGATCTTCAAACATAAAAATTTCACTCCGGCAGAAATGTGCAAACAGGAGGGAGAAACGCAGCGTAGGGTGGAGCTCAGGAACCTGACGTCACCACGCCCCCAGCTGATTGTCTCACGCAATGCTGTTTTGAAAAAAGTTTTTCTTTTTTGCATGGATGTTAGCCTACCCGTTTGTTTTCAATAAAGGGTATTTGTTTTTTTTACCGATCTACACTATGAAGCTTCTTTATTTCTCCCTTTAAAAACATCACGCTGTGCGAGTGTTCCTACGGCCGAAGGGGGCACCAACAACTGCAGACCGGTGAGCGGAGCGAGGATTCATATGATTACATCGCTGACACCTGGACCTGGTGTTTTTGCTGAGCCCGTTTGGTCCCCGTGACAGGGACCCATCTGCTCTGGTAAGCCTCCTGTTTGCACATTTCTGCCGGAGTGAAATTTTTATGTTTGAAGATCCACAGCCTTTTTCTGATATAACTGGTTGCATTACTTCATCAATGGACACTTCTTCCCTTTTTTCTTTTTCTTTCTTGAAGTGAAGTTGTGTGTTTTTTTGTTTCTTTTCTGATGTCATGTCAGCTGGGCAGCAGAAGTGAATGGACTTCCTAAATGTGTGTTCACGTATTCACGTTTTAGTTCATTTTATATTTTTTTATTTAATTTTTTTTAAATTCACCCTTATGTTATATAGGTTTTCACTTTGGCACATTGTTTGCCTTTCACATGGTTGCGCATTTATTAATATATAATTTTTTTTGCACAAGGTACAGAATAGCCTGAGTGGCCCAGGTGAAGGGGAGACCCTGTTGTAGTAGTGATTCATCTCTTTCAGAGAGGTTCATTGGAAGGATTAGGGATTTATTGGCGTTGAGTTTGTAGAAAGATACTGCGCTGAACTGGTGGAGAGTTTCCTGGATTGCCTGTAATGATTGGTTTGGGTTGGAGATCATAAGGATGATATCATCCGCGAACAGACTAATTTTGTGATCTGTACCATTACAGGGAATTCCAGAAACTCATTGGTCATTCCTAATTTTGGATGCTAGGGGTTCCATCAGGAGAGCAAATATCATTGGGGAAATCCAGAACCTTGGCATGTGCCATTGGAGATCCCAAAGGGTTTGGATAGCATACCTTCAGTTAGAACTCTAGCTGAGGGTTTGGAATATAGGGCGAGTATTGCCACCTGAAACCAGCCTGTTATACCAAATTTGGAAAGCACTGCCTTCAGGAATCCCCATTGAACCCTGTCAAATGCCTTCTCTGTGTCCCGGGACAGGGCAGAGAAGGCACTTTTGATCGGGTGGACTGGTGGATTAAATGAATAACTCTTCTCGTTGCATCAGGAGCTTGTCTGTCAGGTACAAATTCAACTTGGTCTGGATGGATCAGAGTTGGTAAATAGGGGATAGTCTGGATGCTATAACTTTGGCAAATAGTTTGACATCAGTGTTAAGAAGAGATATAGGTCTATAGTTGGTTGTGGAGGTGGGGTCTTTATCTGGTTTAGGTATGGTTGCAATAATAGATCATAGCATGTCCAGTGGAAAGGAGCCAGAGGAGGCAGCAGAATTGAACAGATTGATAAGATGGGGAGAAAGAATGTTGGCAAATTGTTTGAAGTACTCATTGACAAAACCGTCTTCGCCGGGGGATTTTTTGCAAGGGAGAGATCTAATTGCTTTAAGGATCTCATCTCCTGTAAAGGGTTGTGATAGCCACAGCAGCTGTTCTGAGGTAACAGATGGGAGATTAACTGTTGACAGGTATTTCTGAATGAGGGGGTCAGTGGGTTGTGGGGTAGTGGGGTCCATAGCTAGGTTATAGAGGGATGAGTAATAATCACTGAAGGCATTGGCAATATCCTGAGGGTTACTCAGTAATTGCTTTGTGGTAGGGTGGTGTAAGGCTGTGATTTTACTTTTAGTTCTTTGAGTTTTGATTTGGCGGGCATGTAAGGCAATGGCTTTGTTCCACAGTGCATAGAAGTTTGCTTTGCTAAGTTTAAGGTTAGTTTCAAATTTGTAAAGTAGTATGGAACAAAGTTTTGTTCTGTGATTGATAAGCTTATTAGCAATATTATGGGACGGGTTTTTGTTTATTGATTTTCTCTAGTTGGTCAATTTAGTATAGTATCTCCTCAATTTGCTGCATCCTCTGTTTTTTAATCATACTGTACAATTTGATAATACTTCCTCACATGTATGCTTTGTATGTAGACCAAAAAACAACCCGTAATTGTCCGGCTGTTCATTTACTTAAAAAAACAAAACAATGTTCATCAGAAATATATTGGCTAATACCCTGATCAGCCAGAAGAGAAGTGTTGAGTCTCCAGATGCAAGATGGTCCTGTTGTTCACTCCCCCTACAGTGATGGTGACAATTGCCTTATCTGACCACGCAATGGTTCGGATTGTTGAGTCTGTGATGTCTTAAAGTGTCTATTTATCTACAAGGAAAAAATTGATGCGAGAGTAGGACAATTGAGATGGGAAAAGTAGGAGAAGTCTCGTTTAGAGCCATGGTGACATCTTCAAATGTCATATAGTCCATTTGCTTTAAGAAAGGGGTTCAGGGTAGGGCGGTGGTGATGAGAGGTTGATTTGGTGTCCATATCAGAGTCTCTAGTTATATTAAAGTCACCTCCCATTATAACTTTGCCACTTTTGATTTGCGTTACTTTTTTGTATAGTAATTTGCAGAAGCGACATTTTATTAGATAGCGACATTGGGGATCCACAAGGGTTTGATGTAGGTTGAAGTGTAGTGAGTCTCGGATGACAGTCATGACTCCATTTTTCTTCTTTGGACCTGAGGCTAAAAAGGTCTGAGAATAGTTCCTTAATTTGAACTGGGGGGGTTTTGGCAGTAGCAAAGTGCGTTTCCTGAACTAAAACGATATCTGCTTTTTGGGTCTTGGCTTCTTTGAGAAGTGAAGATCTCTTCTGGGGGTATTTAAGCCACTTGCATTTTTTGAGAGAATTTTGAAGGCCATGTCAAGATGGTTAGTACTGTACAAGAGGGTCTCTGGGTTTCAATGAGTTGGTAGGATAACGATATCTGCTGTGTAGTAGGTGGGGTAGAAGGTGAATAAAAAGTACAAGCTCAAAAGGAGGGAGCTTTTGGTCTCAATGCGCAGTAACTACTGCAGAAAAGGTACCTGTATAAGGGCAGGTAGACTACCCCGGGTCGGGTGAGTCTACAATAAATAGTCCAGGCAAGCGGTTATGAGTGAGTGGTACTGCAGGTACCCAGCATTCATTGACTAATGATAGACAGAGTCTTTGAGACAGACTCAGGCTTGTTGGTAGGCTCCTCCTGTCTTCATTTAAGAGGTGGTCTGGTCTCTGGGATCTGGGGTGTCCTCTGGTGTAATGTGACAATCTTTCAGGAGTTGGAGGCCTTTAGAGAGGGTTCTCACAGCATGGGTCTTGCTTTGGTGGGTGATAAGTAGTTTGGTGGGGAATCCCCATTTGTAGGGGATTTTGTGGTTCTAAAGGGCTTTAGAAATTGTTGTGAGCTGTCTGTGATTTTCCATGGTCGCCTTGGAGAAATCAGCATAGAGATTGAAGGAGGAAAATGGTTCAGGGAGTCTAGCTGTGTGTTTTGCTGCATACATAATGCAGTCCTTGACCGTGAAAAAATGGATGCGAACTAGAACATCTCTGGGTGCAGATGTTGGCAGGTGGGGAGGTTTAGGGAGTCAATGTGCTCTGTCGATCTTCAAATCACGGTCAATCAGTTCAGGAATTAGTGTGCGCATAAAGGACTGCAGGAACTTTGTTAGGTCAGATGGTTGGACCGATTCCGGTAAATTTTGGAATTTAATGTTGTTCCTGCAGGAGCGGTCCTCTAGGTCTGCTATTTTAAGTCAGATTATCTGAAATTTGTCTTCATGGTCTGTGACAGCATCCACCATTTCATTATGAGCCATGTACAGATCGCTCACTCTGGTTTCTATAGTGTTAATACGCTGGTCATGCTGCTGTACAGAAACAGACAATGAAGATACAGCTGTGGACAAATCAGTGTAAAGAATCTACTTTAAAGAAAGGAGCATGCTTTTCATAGTCTGTTTTGACAGTGGCTGGTCTGATGCAGGGAATGAATCCAGCAGTGATGATTGCTGAGCAGGAGGGAGAGAGAATAGGCAGGAGGCTGGGCTGTACTGAGTGTGTTCTGACTCCTCTGTTCTAAGCCGTGACTTGGCAGGACTGGTTTCGGAAGGTGAGTTTTGGGGAGAGGACTCACCATTGTTTTCTGTGTTGGAGATCATCCCAGAGATCTGGTGGAATGTCTGTGCAGGGGGGAGGAGAGGAGAGCCACACTGTGTATCCGATGGAGCCATCTTGGCTGCTGTTCAGGCCGCGAGGGGAGAAGAATGCCGTGAGCTTCTGCAGCGATTTAAACTACTTCCTCTGCTTGGACAATGCTGCTGGCTGGTGCTGGAGTTCTGCGGGAGTAAGGGAGGATACTTGTGACCCTATTTGGGGTAGATGCGTGGTCACTGGAGCTGGGTTTACTGCGGAGCTGTGAGTTCAATTAGCCATTAACTCGTGCTGATAAGCCACGCCCACAAAAGGTAGGGTTTCAATGGCTAATTCAATTTCTGCTGGAGAGAAGGGTTTTGATAAGGAATGAATTTGTGAGATCGATAGGGCAGGGAGATTTACTGATGTCAAAAATGCCTGTATGTCTGATGGGTTTGGTTAAGGGGTAGATTGGTCATTATTAAGATTGTATAGAGATTGGTAGAAATCACCAAAGGCATCTGCAATATCTGAAGGGTTAACTACTGGGGTTCTGGTAGTGGGGTGATTAACTGAGCTAATTTTTAAGCATTGTTGTTTGACTGACTTTGCTAGAACAGAGCCAGCTTTGTTCCCTAATGAATAGTAGTTTGCTTTGGATTTTTTCAAGCTATAGTCAAATTGGTGCATCAAAAGAGAGCAAAGGTTGTTTCTGTTGTCTAATAAGGATGAAGATAAAGTGGGGGATGGGTGTTGTTTGTTTTGATCCTCCTTATTTTTAATCAAGGATAGGACCTCTTTAATTTGCTTTCTCCTCTGGTTTTTAACATTAGCTTTCAGTTTTATTAGGATACCTCTCATAAAGGCCTTGTATGTGGTCCATAATGTGGGAGTAGATATCTCCAGGGAGGAGCTTGTTTAGAAGAATAGGGAGTGGGCTTTTGAGATTGCTTGGCAGTGGTCCGGGGTTGCTAGGAGATTGGCATCCAACCTCCAAAGGCAGGTGTTATTAGGTATTTTAGAGTCCCCAAGCTGCATCGATACAGGGGCATGATCAAACCATGTTATCATACCTATTTGGGAGGCAGTAATCAGCTGAAGGGTCCATTTGTCCAAAAGAAAAAAGCCAATCCGGGAGTATGAGATGTGGGGAGGAGAGTAGTAAGAAAAGTATTTTCCTGTTCCATGTTGGCATCTCCAAATGTCATATAGATCATGAGTGTGTAGAAGATGGTTAATGGTTTGGTGGGCGGCTCTCTTGCTTGTGGAGGAGTCAAGGGTATCTTTGGCAATCGTGTTGAAGTCCCCTCCAATAATGAGCCTGCCCCTTTTTGATTTACATAATTTTAGCAAATAGAACCTGATCTGTTTAGTGTTTGGGACGTAGATGTTGACAACTCTGTATCTGATTTGGTTGATGTCGCAGACCGGCCCAAGGGATCTGCGGTTTCAGAATGTAGTTGAAATTGGACTGAGTCTCGACTTGCGGTTAGAACCCCATTTTTTTTACGAGAGTTAGAGGCCAAGAATACTTAGGGAAAGTTCTTCAAGGTGAGAGTAGGCAATTTTGCAGAGACAATGTGCATTTCCTAAATCATAAGAATGTCCGCTTTTAATGAGCAAGCCTCTCTTGCTAGGGATGACTGTTTAAAAGGAGAGTTGAGGCCACGCACATTTAAAGAAGTAAATTTAATCAACATAAGGTTGCATTTTTTTGTGAATATCTAGTTGGTGTGTAGATATTCTCAGAGCTATTGAATGTTCAATGCACTTTTGATGGTACTTCAAATTCGGCCATAAATCAATTGATAGTTGTGGAGGAGAAGGTAGTGAGGTCTCGGTAGGATTGTTAGATTCATTTGAGGTAATTTCCATGGAATGAATATTCCTATAGTGGAGTCCAACGAACATAATAGATAGTGACTGGTTCAAAGCATATAGTAGGGGTTTGTAGGCAAATGAGTTTAAAAAGGACTTCCAGAGAAGGCAAGGATGATGGGTAGCAAACTTTGCTACTAACAACATGTCAGGGCTCAGCCCTTCCTTCTTTGAGCTGGCCGCTTAGCTGTCAGCTAATTGCCAGCGTCTATCTCTCCACAGTGACTCACCTTTTGATAATATCCTGCTCGTCAGTCCTGCTTACTTAAGCCGTCCAGCCCAGATGATCTCTGCCTTCGCCTTGGTCACATCTCAAGAGACGCTCTCCTGTGTTCCTGTTAAAGACTTGCTTCTTTGACATTCATTCTGGCTCCAGATCCTGATTGCTGTTCTAATACACTGATCTCTGGCTCCCTGACATTTTGGCCTGTCTGACTATTCATTCCGGTTCTGGAACTCTGGCTATGTTTTGACTAGGTTTACTCTGTTTACCTTTTTTATTATTATGAAACAAGTGAGATTTAACTGTACTTCTGTCTCGGTCTGATTTATGGTTTCTGACACAATAAGGGGGGGGGAGAAATGTCCGTATCATCATCAGAGTGAAATGGAGGAGCAACATTCAACTAATGCCCTGTACACACGATCGGATTTCCGATGGAATAAAATCTGATGGAATTTTCGCTGTGACGTAAAACACTCAGACGAGCCGAGAAAAATTAAGTTCAATGCTTCTGAGCATGCATCGACTTGATTCTGAGCATGCGTGGGTTTTTTTCTCCGTTGGAGTTCCACACAGACGATCAGAATTTCCTATTGTTTTTTTTTTCTATCAGAAATTTTTTAAACATATTCTATTTTTTAACACGATGGAAAAAAGTCTGATGGGGCCCACACACGATCGTTTTTTCCGATGAAAAAAGTCCATCAAACTCTTTTCATTGGAAAACCCGACCGTGTGTACAGGGCATTAGAGTTAACTGAACGGTGAGGCAGAGTTTTCCCAGCTATTGGTATGGTTAGCCAAAAGCATCTGGGCTGGTATGTATGTTGAGGGGGTATTTATGACCATTCCGTCTCCATATGATCAGGCTGATGGTATGTGGCAGAGTGATCATCTGCCGGTATGATTCCCCATTCTCTGAGAAGAGCTAAGCCTGCCTCCAGACTTCTGATCATGTGAGATTTTCCTAATTTTTGATCGTAAGTTTGGTAGGAAAGCCCCACTGAGAGGCAATATTAGTGATGGTGGAGATGTTTTTCCTGTTGAGGAGTGTTGCTTTAGATAAGTCTGCATACAGTTTAATCCCAGTATACCCTATACTGGGATTAAACTGTAGGGAGTGCAGAGTTGTTCCTCTGCATAATCCTCTCTTTGGCATGATAAAAATGTATGCATGTCAAGACATCTCTAGGGACTGAGGCTAGCAGGAAGTCAGGTTTGAGTATTCTGTGGGCCCTATCAATGGCCAATACAAGATCTGTAAGTGAGGGGATTAAGTGTTTTATTAGTTGCTGAATATAGGTGACTAGGGTATCTGGTGCAACCAATTCTGGGATACTGTGGAATTTGACATTGTTTCGTCTAGAGCGGTCCTCCAAGTCTGCGATTTTCAGTCGCATTTGATGTAATTCCCTGTCATGATCAGCATGGGCATCCACTAAGTCATTGTGACCAGTGCACATCTCACTCATTTTGGTTTCCACATGGGAGATTCTCACTTCATGTTCCAGCACTGTTTGTGTAAGGGGGCTAGTATTCGGAATATATCATTGTGCAATGTCTGTCTTAGGGATAATAGCATATTTTTTATAGCCAACTCTGACACTGGTTGCTCAGATGAAGGGAATGAGGCAATGGCTGACTGCATCTGCAGAGCAGGTATGAGGGCTGGGAGAGAGAGCTGTGCTGCTGAGCTTTGATCAGGGCCATCTATTCTGGGTCTTGATTTCAGTGGGCTGCGTGAAGTGGGAGACAGGGGAGGAGATGACTCTCCGGGGTTGCCCCCATAGAGAGGAAATGCAAGCCTGTGATTCTGGGAATGTTCTCCTTGTATCTGTGGAGAAGCTGACAGTCTCCTTGCCACACCGGCGCCATCTTGGACGGGGCCCCCGGGCTGCGGATAGGGAAGAAATTTGCTAGTTTTTGCGGTCTCCCGGGGTTCTTTCTATGGCGGGTCATAGTCATTGAAGGTAGGAGAAGGTTTGGCACACCGCTGGATGCGGTTATTGCTGCGATGGTCGGTGTGTTGCCGCTTTAGACCCTGGGGATGTACAGAGCCTCAGAAGAGAGTGGCCATCTAGTACGCTGGCCGGACACATCCTCCCTGCACAGCCTTTCACTGGGAAGTTCAGCATGCTTTTGATTCTCCTTCCCCCACCTTTTATGCAGCTGAGAACAGAGGGAATGTGATCACTTTTTTAAACTGAATGGGTTGTTTTACAAGGTGATTGTTTACAATCACTTTAAGGTAAAAAAAAAATTGGGACTTTAGAACCACTTTAAGTCTGTTGGGTTGTGTCATTGGTTCAATTGTCAAGGCAAAGTGCAACAGAGACCGTGGGCAACCCCTTCTGTTATCCTTTCCAATAGTAAAGAAGGGTGAGTGGAAACCCAAGTCTTAAATAAATGCATGAGTTATCAAAAAATGCATCCACGCACCTTCTAAAATGAGGTTCAAACTCCCAGGGTTATAAGATAAATGTAAGGTAGGGCCACAAGACAAAATCAAAAGCCTTTACAAATAGAAAGGCTGGGCCATGTCTCTTTTTGGAAGGGAGGTTGTCATGGCAGGACAGGCCCAAGTTTCTGGGCTCCAATTCAAGCTAGAGTTTTTCTACCCTCAGCGCCCAATAAAACTTGTGTCCAATCCTTTACCTATGTCAGAAACTGTCTGATGTTAAAACTCAACAAAAGCATTGCAAAAACAACAAAAAGTGGGAGAACCAACCTTGTCCATTACCATAATACACCGTTAGGCTGGTGCACCCTCTTTTTGTTGGTTTTGTAGTGCTGCACCTGAATGGGTTATCTTTAGCCCAGGTTCACACTGGGGCTGCGGGAGTGAAGCCGTGCGAGTTCAGCTGAACTCGCACAATTTCACTCCTGCCTGTCAGTCCCGATTTCAGCTCGATTACAGAGACATCTGACACAGATGTCAATGTAAGTCGCGGCTGAAATCGCAAAAAGTAGTACAGAAACTACTTTTTGAAATCGGTGCAGCGCCGCAGATGCGGCGTCGCACCGATTAGGACAGTGCCATTGCCCGCAATTTGCGGCAAATTTCGCCAATTTGACATGCGATTTGACATGTCAGATTGCATGTCAAATCACACCAGTGTGAACCAGGGCTAAGTCCCAGGAGGGCTGGGACTATAGGAGGGCTGCAAGGCTTGTCAGCGCTGCAACCATAAACTAGAAGATTGGAAGGTCTGCTGGATCTGCAGCATCACATTCTCAAGAGATTCATTGCCTGGCATCACAAGCCTAAAAGCAGATTAGGTGGTCCAAATTTTTTTTTTATATACAGAGAAACAAGGCAGACACCTTGAGGGCCAAAAGATTACCTAGACCTGACCTACTTAGGCAACTTATATGTCTCAAAGTGATTACATTTTTAGTTGACTTGGAATTCCATTAAAGATACTACATACATTTTACAAACATAAAATGTTATCTAGCCCTCACCTCTTTTTACTGTAAATTGGCTGAGGCATTTTTCCTTGGTATCTCTCTTCCTCACTTTTCCTTCAAACCTTGGAAAATCCCATCTTTATTTCTAAGGACCAACTGACTTTCAAATATTTGAAACTACATAAAAGCCTTGGCCCAGGTGGCTTTACAACCTTAGGCCTCATTCATACATTCATACTGATCCATACACCCGTGCAAAGGGCTGATTTCTGCCAACCAGGATTCATAGGTGTTCCAGTTTCAGTTCAGTTCAGTTCAGTTCAGTGTACATCTGTTTTTGCATCCATTTTTTGCATATTCATTTTTTTAGATGTTTAAGAAAACAGTCATAGGTGACATAGGTATAAACCAAAAATATAAGTCTCCCCTAAAAACAGTCATAAACAGAATAGACATGAATGGACTTTATCTGTTTACATCCTTCAATGTCCACAAAAACTGAAAAAGGACTCATTTGTTTTTGTTTTTTTCTGTGGTTATAGATGGACTCAAGTGTAAGCAGTGGTAAACAGATATCAATCTATCTACCCATAAATATACATTGTGGTTAAAGGGTAACTCCACTTTTGCTGGAAAAAATTAGCAATTAAAAATAATATATATATGTAGCGGCCTCACCCCCTTCCTCTTCTTTATCGGTTACTCTGGCTCTGATCTAGGGGTACCTTGGAGGGGGGAGTGAGATGCGCTACGGCCCATGTCCTTTAGATTGCAGGGTGTAGAGGTGAAGGCCAGTACCAGTTTACCCTCGGGCTGTGTTTGAACACTCAGAGCCAAGTCTGTTCTGCTGATAACCCCCTTTGCTCCCAGTAACTGGGAGGTCCAACACTTATTTATTCCATAACATCAAACAAATAGTCCTTTGCGAGCAGACAGTTTGAGACCCATAGAACAGTTCAGTATTGGTGGGGAGTAGGTCAATGCACAATCCTCAAAGAAATCTAAACCGTTGAGGTATCACCAACGGTTGCTAAGCACGATGGCTGTGAAAATGTACTTTTAGCTTCAGAGTCTCTTCCAGCGACTCTAACAGACAGGAACTGGAGTTACCTTCGCTACATTGCAGCCCCTGTCAGGGGGAAGACATCCCTCCAAGAGAGTTACCAGAGGCCCCACCGTCACCGGCTTAATGCTGCACCAGACTATTCGGCAGGGTTACGCTCCCTGGCCTCCTCGCCTCAGATACGGGTCCCAACACCTTAGGGCCCCTCGGACTCCTCCACCCTTGCGGAACCCAGTCGAAGTTACTGGGCTCCAGGCCTCGGCAGTAGTACCTCACCCCAGGCTAAAGGTGCCTGAGATGGACTCCATCTCTCGCTCCGGCCAGGTCAAGGGCACCTGGGCCCGGAACTCCAGAACGCCAGCACCCAGGCGTAAGGTGCCTGGGTGCGGCCGCGTCCTCCGACTCTGCACTCTGAACCCCGTGGTAAGGGCGTCCGCCCCTTTTATATCCTCTCCCTTTGCGTCACAGCAGGTTCCCCGCCCCGCTGTACCAGCGCCAGGGGAGGACAAAAGGGTACAGTCTTGCGGTGTGAGTTCAACCCCGACAATGATGCCACCTATAGGCCGCAGGGAACCTCACACCACCAGAGTCCTCCAATAACCATAAAAGGGTCTCAGATTCCCTAGCAATCAGTGCATCTGGGTTACACTACCACCCAGATTCTCCCCCCAAATTCAAATACCCGCTACACTCTCCCCCTGGTGATTTGACACTGGTCCCCAGTGTCTGGTGTAAACCCATGTCACCCATAGAGTGGTAACATACGTTCGACCCAGAGACCAACTACACAATTTAGCCCTGAATTGTGCCAAGACCTAAAATGGGAAAAGGGAAAATAGAAATGCAAAACAATAAGACTTTCAATAAAATACTCTTAACATTTACACATGTACAATCCCTGCCCTGCTATCTAAGGACCACCCCATTATCAGCAGCCTTGATAGACGAGTCTCCTGCAGAGGGAAGAAAAAGAAATACACATCCTAACATAATATATATGTGTCTGCTTGGAATGAATGGGTCTGTCCGAGAAGAAACCCATTCGCTCCAATGAGTGCTGCACAATGAAAAAAAACCATAATCGTTACGCAACACCGCCACCTGGTGGTAATGCCGCGGTCAAGACACTTATCAAATCCAGATGAACTTTTCTCTCTTGTTCTCTCTTTTTTTTTTTCTTGTGCCCCTACACTGACTAAAACCCCAAAGTCACTGATTTCTCTGAAGTGCAAGGAGGAGGGAGAACAAAACAGTAACAGCTCCCATTTCTCCAAAGAGTAGAACACCCAAATACAAAAAAAACTAGGGCACAGTCCTTGTGTTCCGGCAAAGGCACTCTGGAAAGTTCTGCAATGAATAGCAAGAAAGAACACACAGGAGTCTTTTTCTCCTAAAGGTAAAACTTTGGATGCGGTAGGAACACAGGCTTCAAATGCTTGTCAAAAGCCTCCACGTTTCACTCAACATTTCCTCCATCCTTGCGACAAATCACCTCTCTGTCCGCATAGATATGCCTACCCAGCATCCACTTAGCTTTACAGTCCTGAAACTTTTTGGTGACCGTTGGTGAACAAAAAGGGTACCGGCGTGCTTGAGGTACTTTAAGTTTGTCCCAAACAAAGGTATTGTACCACCTCCGGCGAAAAACTTCCACCCATACTCTTGGGCAACCTTCTGGCCAAAGAGACGCTGCAGCCTGGCCAAAGCTGGCATAGTGGCACAGTCTCCTTCTCCGGGTAACACAATTGCTTCTGGATAGCGAGGTGCGTTCACCACCTCGGTAGATCTGGGCACAGGGGCCCGCAGTGACTGACGTTGCACTCCCGCAACAGGAGCAGGTGAAATGGAAGTTGAATCCAGAAGAGGGATTTCAGACAGTGGACCAGATTCTTCCCTCGGCGCCGAGGCCTCCACCCGGGGTGTACTAGCCCCAGTAGACATAGGTGGGTCCCTTGTGACACGGGACGAGGGTAACTTCATCTTGTCCCATCCCTTTTGCTGGAAGATCTCGTCTATCTCCCCATCATCACCATTGTCAGACAATGAATCCAGGTGGGAGGTTTCATAGCACTCAGCAGGCAGATAATTCCCAGTCACGGAATCATCCCCCTTAACAGCCTCCACCGACAGTGGGCTGCCGACACCTCCAACCACACACACAGTCCCACCCCTGGCTGATCTGGGCCTTCAGAAGAACAGGGATGTCCAGGGCTCTTCCCTCCGGATCCATCCAGGCCAGGCAAGCGGCGGGGCGAAGCTCTTCCACGACCACAGGAGGCCATCACTAGGCCGAATTTCCTCTTCAGAGGTGGGAGCAGGGAGCTTGTGGTGACCGAAGCAGCATCCTCAGATTTTTCTCTCTCAGTCTCTGTTTGGGCACTCTCTTTGCCCTGGTCAGTGCGCACAGAAATCTCCGCAAAGGCTCTGATCTCCCCTTCCGGAGTGGGGGTACCTGTGAGGTAGTTGAGGTGTAAGGCGCGAGGCCTTTCTGTGGATGGCTCCACCTCAAAAAGAAATTCCTTGCAAGCCTCACATCGCCCGAACGCCTTCAAGTTGACCACCAGTCCCGAGCAGCCGGGACAGAGCACACCGAGGGCCTCTATGTCTCTGCATGTATACAGAGCCAAACGTCCTCTGGGCCTAAGTCTTATTTCTGTATCTGTTATGGAAGCAGCAAAGGAAGTAATTTTCGTGGGGTAAGAAACTGGAATCCACGGGGTACTTGAGGTCATTCCGACTGTCTGCTGCTCCATGGCACACTGACCAATTTGCGCCGGAATCTCCACGTGTGTACGTCCACATGGCCAGACTCCTCCCATACTCTGCACTTGTTCGCGGGCTTTCCCTTCGCCCCGCCCATGAACTGCGCAGCTATGGTGTGCCTCATGGCGCGCTTGCCAACATGACCGACCTACTCGGAACTCCTCCGGGCAGCAAAGTACAAATGCAGACGTTCTCAGCTCCATACGTGAAACACACATCCCGGACTCACGAGCCCACATGTGTAGCGGCCTCACCCCCTTCCTCTTCTTTATTGGTTACTCTGGCTCTGATCTAGGGGTACCTTGGAGGGGGGAGTGAGATGCGCTACGGCCCATGTCCTCTAGATTGCAGGGTGTAGAGGTGAAGGCCAGTACCAGTTTACCCTCGGGCTGTGTTTGAACACTCAGAGCCAAGTCTGTTCTGCTGATAACCCCCTTTGCTCCCAGTAACTGGAGTACCACACACTGAAAAGGTCCAACACTTATTTATTCCATAACGGCAAACAAATAGTCCTTTGCGAACAGACAGTTTGAGACCCATAGAACAGTTCAGTATTGGTGGGGAGTAGGTCAAGGCACAATCCTCAAAGAAATCTAAACCGTTGAGGTATCACCAACGGTTGCTAACCACGGTGGCTGTGAAAATGTACTTTTAGCTTCAGAGTCTCTTCCAGCGACTCTAACGGACAGGAACTGGAGTTACCTTCGCTACGTTGCAGCCCCTATCAGGGGGAAGACATCCCTCCAAGAGAGTTACCAGAGGCCCCACCGTCACCGGCTTAATGCTGCACCAGACTATTCAGCAGGGTTACGCTCCCTGGCCTCCTCGCCTCAGATACGGGTCCCAACACCTTAGGGCCCCTCGGACTCCTCCACCCTTGCGGAACCCAGTCGAAGTTACTGGGCTCCAGGCCTCAGCAGTAGTACCTCACCCAGGCTAAAGGTGCCTGAGATGGACTCCCTCTCTCGCTCCGGCCAGGTCAAGGGCACCTGGGCCCAGAACTCCGGAACGCCAGCACCCAGGTGGAAGGTGCCTGGGTGCGGCCGCATCCTCCGACTCTGCACTCTGAACCCCGTGTTAAGGGCGTCCACCCCTTTTATCTCCTCTCCCTTTGCGTCACAGCGGGTTCCCCGCCCCGCTGTACCAGCGCCAGGGGAGGACAAAAAGGCACAGTCTCGCGGTGTGAGTTCAACCCTGGCCCCCGGCAACGATGCTACCTATAGGCCGCAGGGAACCTCACACCACCAGAGTCCTCCAAGAACCATAAAAGGGTTCCAGATTCCCTAGCAATCAGTGCATCTGGGTTACACTACCACCCAGATGCTCCCCCCAAATTCAAATACCCGCTACATATATATATATATACAGTATATATATAGATATATATAGATATATATATATCTATATATATATGTATATATAGATATATACATATATATCTATATGTATATATATTGTGACAGCAGGAAGGTAAAGTCACCTGGTTGCATCCAGGGGGGTAGATATATTTCGCCCAGATTCAGGCTTTACGCCGATTTATACAGCTAGGTGGAGAGTTGTATAAGCCCAGCTGAGACTAGTGGGCTCATTGATGACTCATACCTCTAGGGAGAGGGCTGGGCGTCGTGCAGACAGGGAGTTGATGAGTCCAGCTGAACCTTGTCAGCTCATTTAGGCCTCTATAAGAAAGCCCAGCTTCATTAGATGTTAGCTCATGCCTGGAAGCAGACCTGTGTGGACTGTCTAGGGAGAGTGAACCCCTGTGCGGTGAGAGAAAGCCTGTGTGGCTATATTTTGCTTGGACATTTAAAACCAGGGACTAGGACAGCACTAGGCTGATCCCAGTCGTTAGTTAGGAAACCTGTAAGTTTAGTCAGAGGTCAAGTTGACCAGGATTTATTTTGTGTTTGTTTTTTTTGCCTTGCTGTGTTTTTGTCACTGTAAATGGAAAATAAACCGCACTTTTTTTTGATTTTGAAAACCACAACCTCCGTCTGCTGGGCCTGTTTTTGGGTGGGGAGCCCATCCCGGGGGTCACACATACCCGCTGCCGAGCTAGCCCCCTCACAGTTGGCAGACAAATGCAGGTTTGCAAAGGAGCCTTGCAGCCCAGCAGCAAGCTCATCAACAGAGCCTTGCAACTTTACAACAGAGTCTGGAGGCTCAGCAACAAGCCCAACAGCAATCTGAGGCCCGCTTCATAGACCTGTTGCAGAAGCAAGAGCAGAGACTACAACAACAGATGGAAGCAGTAATGCAGCAACGTCCGCAGACCGGTGAGGAAAGCCGTCCCACTAATACCGCGTCCTTTGGGGTGAGTCGTTTATTGACAAAAATGACTGGAGAGGATGATCCAGAGGTATTTTTGACCACATTTGAAAGGACCGCTGAAAGAGAAAAGTGGCCTGAGGAGCAGTGGGCTGGACTGGTGGCTCCTCTGTTAACGGGTGAATCGCAGAAAGCTTACTATGACCTAGAGCCTGACCAAGCAAAAGACTATGTGATGCTAAAAGCTGAAATATTGGCAAGGCTGGGTGTCACCCTGGCTGTCCGGGCTCAGCGTGTGCATAACTGGACTTTCCAGCTTGGAAAACCCCCCAGGTCTCAAATGTATGATCTCATTCACCTGAGCAGAAAGTGGCTACAGCCAGAGACTTTGTCCGCACCAAAGATTGTGGAACGTGTTGTAATGGATCGGTTTTTGAGAGCTCTTCCTACTGCCATCCAAAAGTGGGTAAGCCATGGAGACCCAGAGACGGCCGATGGTCTTGTGGATCGTGTGGAGAAATACTTGGCTACAGAGAACCTGACGGCCTCTTCCAGAGACACTCGGACTTTCCACCCTAAGACCAGACCATCCCCAGGGGCGGATAAGATGATTCCAAGGGGTAAGGGTGGAGAGAGTGAGAGGGTGGGAGCTCTACCCCAAGTTTGGCGAGAACAGCCTGGGAAATCAGCGGCTCAAGAGGCGGCAAGAAGGATCATTTGCTACCGCTGCCGGCAAGCGGGACATATTGCAGCAAATTGCCCGGTTTTGGAGGAACCCATGCAGTGTGACTTTCTGACGGGCAGACGTCAGTCGCTGTGTGCGACAGTCGCATGCACTGCCATTCGGGGAACTGAGAAACATTTATGCAAAATGTGTATTAATGGTAGAAATGTTGTGGTATTGCTGGATTCAGGTAGCCTTGTGACCCTGATAAAGGCTGAGTTAGTTAAAACAGAGGTCTCTGGGAATAGCAAGGTAGCCGTTATTTGTGTGCATGGGGACACCCGAGAGTATCCAGTGACTACAGTGTGTTTCGAGACCCCCAAAGGTACCCTTTCTCATCCAGTGGGCTTAGTGTCTCAGTTACCGCATGACGCCATTGTGGGAAGGGATTTTCCGAAGTTCTGGGAACTGTGGGATGATCATGAGCCCCCCACTGGTGCCCCTATGTACCAGGAATATGATAGCCAGAACTCCTCTGAGAGTGGTGAGGACTCTCCCGAATTTCCCTTGTCAGTATTGGCAGGGGAGACTCAAGAAACTGGAGAGGAGCCCACCTCCTCAGACGAAAACCTACCGTCTGTGGAGTTTTCTGATCTTGAGGTTCACAGGGAAAACTTTGCCACAGAACAGTTGAAAGACCCCGCCCTAATAAAGGCACGGGAAAACGTAGTGAAAATAGATGGCGAGTTAGTGAACCCAGATAATACCTGCACTTACCCATACTTCAGCGTAGAGAAGGACCTACTGTATCGGGTGGCAAAAAGGGCAGAAGAAACCGTTGAGCAGCTGGTGGTGCCCAAACCTTACAGGAAGTTGGTGTTGGAGTTGGCCCATGGGCACATTCTTGGAGGTCATCTGGGGACAGAGAAAACCCGAGAGAGGGTATTACAGAGATTCTATTGGCCTGGGGTGATGAAGGACATAGAAAATTATTGTTCCTCCTGCCCTGTGTGTCAGAGGTCGGCCCCGATGCCACACTTCCGTAGCCCGCTGGTCCCTCTACCCATCATTGAGGTCCCGTTTGAGAGAATCGCAATGGATTTGGTAGGTCCTATAATCAAGTCCGCTAGGGGGCACCAGTACATATTGGTTATAATGGACTATGCCACCCGTTATCCAGAAGCGATCCCTCTCAGAAATACCTCGGCCAAAACCATAGCCAAAGAGCTATCTCTTGTTTTTAGCCGGGTGGGTATTTGTAAAGAACTGCTTACGGACCAAGGTACACCCTTTATGTCCCGGGTTATGAAGGAGCTGTGTAAATTGTTCAAAGTGACGCAATTACGTACATCTGTGTATCACCCCCAAACCGATGGGCTGGTTGAAAGATTCAACAAAACCCTAAAACAAATGTTGAAGAAAGTGGTGGATAGGGATGGAAAGGATTGGGACTGTCTACTTCCTTATTTGATGTTTGCTATTAGGGAGGTGCCCCAATCCTCTACGGGATTCTCCCCCTTTGAGTTACTGTATGGGAGACACCCAAGAGGGCTGTTGGATATTGCCAAGGAAACTTGGGAAAGTGAGAGTTCTCCCCACAGGAGTGTGATTGAGCATGTCGCCCTGATGCAAGATCGAATTGCACAGGTAATGCCCATCGTGAAGGAACATTTGGCCCAAGCGCAGTTGGCACAGCAGAGAGTGTACAACCGTGGAGCCAAGACCCGTACCTTTTCCCCGGGGGATAGGATATTGGTACTTGTCCCTACGGTTGAAAGTAAATTCCTTGCCAAATGGCAAGGCCCCTACGAGATAAT
The DNA here is from genome assembly GCA_029206835.1 of Rana muscosa. Classification (NCBI taxonomy): domain Eukaryota; kingdom Metazoa; phylum Chordata; class Amphibia; order Anura; family Ranidae; genus Rana; species Rana muscosa. Next base: position 347,214,615 of record CM055116.1, on the reverse strand, counting down.
GGAAAAAGTGAGCGAAGTGAATTACAAGGTCAGACAACCAGGAAGGCGAAAGCCCGAACAGATCTATCACGTTAATCTGTTGAAAGCCTGGAGGGATAGAGAGTCCCTAGTCGCAGACACTTGGTCACCAGCTCAAACTGGTTGCGTGATTCCTGAGGTTGGAATCGCAGCCACCTTGTCACAACCCCAACAACAGGAGGTTAAGGAGTTTGTGCTTCGCAACAAGGAGGTATTCTCTGAGCTGCCGGGACAAACATCTGGGGTAGAGCATGACATTATTACCCCGCCCGGTGAAAGGGTGAAGTTAAAACCCTATCGGATCCCAGAGGCCCGACGGGAGGCAATACGGGAGGAAGTACAGAAAATGCTGAACTTAGGGGTGATAGAGGAGTCCCAAAGTGATTGGTCTAGTCCCATTGTGTTGGTGCCTAAACCGGATGGGAGCTGGCGATTTTGTAACGATTTTCGTCAGTTGAACAAAGTTACAAAATTTGACACCTACCCCATGCCACGTATAGATGAGTTGATCGACCGGCTGGGAACAGCCCGATACATGACGACTCTTGACCTCACAAAAGGATATTGGCAAATCCCCCTGGCCAAGTCAGCCAAAGAGAAAACCGCATTTGTAACCCCAGACGGGGCGTTCCAATATAAAAGAATGCCGTTCGGGTTACAGAATGCGCCGGCCACATTCCAGCGGAAAATGGACCAGATGCTGAGGCCCCATCGGAAGTATGCTGCGGCTTACCTGGATGACGTAATTGTCCATAGCACAGATTGGGCCTCACATCTGCCAAAAGTGCAAGCAGTCCTGGACTCTGTTCGGGAAGCAGGGTTTACGGCTAACCCCAAGAAGTGTACCATTGGGCAGGAGGAGGCCAAATATCTTGGGTACACCATTGGGAGGGGAGTAATAAAACCCCAACTCAACAAAGTCGAGGCCATCCAGAGTTGGCCACGTCCCAACAGCAAGAAGCAGGTACGAGCCTTTCTGGGAATCGCTGGGTATTATCGGCGATTCATTCCCCACTTTGCTTCTAAGGCTGTGCCCCTAACCAACCTGACGAAGGGGAAAGGGTCGGTCATGATTAAATGGACCCCCGAGGCTGAGGCAGCATTCCAATTCTTGAAACAAGCCTTATGTAGCCAGCCAGTGTTGTACTCACCCGACTTCTCTAAAGACTTTGTCGTACAAAGTGATGCGTCAGATGTGGGGTTAGGAGCAGTATTGTCCCAGGTCTGGAACGGGGAAGAGCACCCAGTCATTTACCTCAGCAGGAAGTTGAAGTCCCATGAGGTAAATTACGCCACCGTTGAAAAGGAGTGTTTAGCGGTGAAGTGGGCTCTAGATTCCCTTCGATACTACCTGCTAGGTAGGCACTTTGACATGGTTACGGATCACGCTCCGTTAAAGTGGATGGCTCAAAACAAGGAAACAAATAGAAGAGTGAATAGGTGGTTCCTGGCCCTCCAGGAATTCAACTTCACAGTAAAGCATCGCCCTGGCGTTCAAATGGGGAATGTGGATGCTTTGTCTCGAGTACATGAATGCCTGATTGCTGGTGTTCCAACCCCGAGGTTAAAACAAGAGGGGGGGGTATGTGACAGCAGGAAGGTAAAGTCACCTGGTTGCATCCAGGGGGGTAGATATATTTCGCCCAGATTCAGGCTTTACGCCGATTTATACAGCTAGGTGGAGATTTGTATAAGCCCAGCTGAGACTAGTGGGCTCATTGATGACTCATACCTCTAGGGAGAGGGCTGGGCGTCGTGCAGACAGGGAGTTGATGAGTCCAGCTGAACCTTGTCAGCTCATTTAGGCCTCTATAAGAAAGCCCAGCTTCATTAGATGTTAGCTCATGCCTGGAAGCAGACCTGTGTGGACTGTCTAGGGAGAGTGAACCCCTGTGCGGTGAGAGAAAGCCTGTGTGGCTATATTTTGCTTGGACATTTAAAACCAGGGACTAGGACAGCACTAGGCTGATCCCAGTCGTTAGTTAGGAAACCTGTAAGTTTAGTCAGAGGTCAAGTTGACCAGGATTTATTTTGTGTTTGTTTTTTTTGCCTTGCTGTGTTTTTGTCACTGTAAATGGAAAATAAACCGCACTTTTTTTTGATTTTGAAAACCACAACCTCCGTCTGCTGGGCCTGTTTTTGGGTGGGGAGCCCATCCCGGGGGTCACACATACCCGCTGCCGAGCTAGCCCCCTCACAATATATATATATATAGCGTTTACAAGTCATATTATAATTGAATATTATTAAAAATTACCTTTCCTGTTAAATCTGCAGTGATGTAATTTTATGTCAATTGCAATGCAATATGGCTACCTGGAGGCATAATTTCCAGCTTGTGTGATTGGCTTACTGTTTTTCCCAGAAGTCTGCACTAAACTACAAATGAGATTTTGAACATCCCCTGCAACAAAATTGTAATTTTTGGTGAGATACACTCAAAAGAATATCACGTTTAACCACTTCAGTACCGGGCATTTTCACCCCCTTCCTGCCCAGGCCAATTTTCAGCTTTCAGCACTGTCACGCTGTTGTGCGACGTGGCTCCCAAACAAAATTGACGTCCTATTTTTCCCACAAATAGAGCTTTCTTTTGGTGGTATTTGATCACCTCTGCGGTTTTTATTTTTTGAGCTGTAAACAAAAAAAGAGCGACAATTTTGAAAAAAACACAATATTTTTTACTTTTTGCTATAATAAATATCCCAGTTTTTTTTTTAAAAAACTATTTTTCAGTTTAGGCCGATATGTATTCTTCTACATATTTTTGCTAAAAAAATTGCAATAAGCGTATATTGATTGGTTTGCGCAAAAGTTATAGCATCTATGAAATGCATTATATCTTGAAATTTACTTTTAGCAAAGGAATATGATCTAGCAACATTATCCCAACTCTCATATTTGCTGCATTTTTGTTTGTATGTTTTGATTTTATTTTATTTTTGACAGTTTTATAGTTATCGTTCAATTATCTCTTTTATCAGTATTGACCACACCTATGCTTGAATTCTGGTTAGGAACAACTCCTCATTACCTTACCTATGTGTTGATAACTACGGTTTGGACGTCACTTTCTGCCGGGCAGCATAGCTTGATCCCTATGGGGGTGTGCGGGGCGGAAATGGGCGTCCTGGAATATATGAAAACTATTAGACGATATAAGCTAACACTTACAGGAATGTGTGTGTTGATACCACACTAGAGTGCATCTATATCCTGAATTATTTTGTAATCAAACATAGTTGATCAAAAATGTCTAACAAACCACAATACTGTTTTCACTTCTATTCTATTCTGTATGTGAAAATTCTCCAATAAAAAACAGATTCGAAAAGCCGTGGAACACCCTGTAAAAGTCTATGGGAGAAATCTAAAGTGCTAATTTTAAAGGCTTATATGCAAGTTATTGTCATAAAAAGTGTTTGGGGACCCAGGTCCTGCCCCAGGGGACATGTATCAATGCAAAAAAAAGTTTTAAAAACTGCAGTTTTTTCGGGAGCAGTGATTTTAATAATGCTTAAAGTGAACAATAAAAGTGAAATATTCCTTTAAATTTCGTACCTGGGGGGGGGGGGGTGTATAGTATGCCTGTAAAGCAGCGCTTGTTTCCCTTGCTTAGAACTGTCCCTGCACAAAATGTCATTTCTGAAGGAAAAAAAAGTAATTTAAAAGCACTCGCGGCTATAATGAATTGTCGGCTCCCGGCAATACAGAGAAAAGTCATTGAAAAAAAAATGCGTGGGAGTCCCCCCAAATTCAATTACCAGGCCCTTCAGGTTTGGTATGGATATTAAGGGGAACCCTGCATCAAATTTAAAAAAAAAATTACGTGGGGTTCCCCCCAAATATCCATACCAGACCCTTTATCTGAGTACACAACCTGGCAAGCCGCAGGAAAAGAGGGGGGGACGAGAGAGCGCCCCCCCCTCCTGAACAGTACCAGGCCACATGCCCTCAACATGGGGAGGATGTCCCCATGTTGATGGGGACAAGGGCCTCATCCTCACAACCCTTGCCCGGTGGTTGTGGAGGTCTGCGGGCAGGGGGCTTATCGGAATCTGGAAGACCCCTTTAACAAAGGGGACCCCCAGATCCCACCCCCCCTATGTGAATTGGTAAGGGGTACATTGTACCCCTACCATTTCACAAAGAAAGTGTAAAAAAAAAATGTAAAAAAAACACACAGACACCTTGGAAAAGTCCTTTATTAAAAATAAAAAAATAAAAACACATTCCAGCCATGTAATCCAATGTCCCGCGGCGATCCGATGTCCAGCGCTGCAGTCTCCACTCGAAACGTCATTGGCTGAGCGGACCTACACTGCGGAGGAAGTTCCCCATCAGGTCCGCTCAGCCAATGACGTTAGCGGGTCTGAGGTACGAGGGGGCGGGGGCGCCCTCGTATCTCAGACCCCACCTACGTCTTGGCTAAGCAGATCTGATGGGGAACTTCCTCTTCAGTGTAAAAAAATGAATAGACCCGCCCCTTCTCACGTTCCCCATCAGGAGCGGACCTGCACCACATAGTGTGAACCAGCACTCACAGCAGCAGAAGAGGATGTATGTTGAGGGGGGTGTTTGGACAGTGGACTCACCAAATTTACAGCCCCTTGTTTCCTCCAATTGAAGTTTTCACCTGCTGCAGCTGCGCACACACACCCCTATCTAGCACCATGCTGTGTGTGTGTGCACATCAGGGGGTGGGGCTGCTAGCATGGGCACAGCAGGGAATGAGGGATTGGTCATTTTACAAGGGGTCTTCAGCACCCTGTGGATCTGGGCTGTCCACTCTGAATCCTCCTGTAAGATATAGAGGGACACTGCAGGATCAGCACAGGCAGCTACAAAGACAGCACAGTTCACTGTGCACCCAACTCACTGCCGTGGAGACTGTGGAGGCGGAACATCTGACATTCAACGTAGACTAGATTTTTGTCTACTGAGGCGAAAGTGCACTTTGCCGCCCCCCCCATCCATCCATCTAGCACACCATCCTCCCGATCGCACACCCCCACTCTGATCACCCCCACCCTCACATACGCCACCCTGATCACACCCCCCACATACCCCCAATCTGATCACACCCCCCACATACCCCCATTACTATCACACCCTCCCACCACATACCCCCAACCTGATCACACCCCCACATACCCCCATTACTATCACACCCTCCCACCACATACCCCCAACCTGATCACACCACCCCACATACCTCCATTACTATCACATACCCCCAACCTGATTACACCCCCCACATACCCCCATTACTATCACACCCTCCCACCACATACCCCCAACCTGATCACACCCCCCACATACCCCCATTACTATCACATACCCTCAACCTGATCACATCCCCCACATACCCCCATTACTATCACACACTCCCACCACATACCCCCAACCTGATCACACACCCCCACATATCACCACCCTGATCACACCCCTACACATACCCCCAACCCACACCCCAATATGATCAACCCCCCACATACCTCCAACCTAGTCCAACACCCCCCCAACTATGATCACACCCCCACGTCCCCCCCAACCTGACCACATCCTCCACTACAATCGCATCCCCCCACATACCCCCAACCTGATCACACCTACCCCCACATGCTGCCAGCTTGATCACACACATGCAGATACCCGCTCCCCCCTCTGATCACAGCCTTAGATCCCTCCATTCTGATCATACACCATCCTTATCACCCCTTCCCCCCAAATACCCTCCTGCCCCCATTACACACAACTTGGGTTACCAATCCCCTCCAGATCTCACCAGTCCTGCAGCTCTGCTAGATGGCATCAGTGTCAGACATTCAGGACCAGGATGATGACTTGTGTCCCGGGACGCCAGAATATCTCCACCAGGATAACAGGTGGCGGCAGCAGCCATCTCCATCCCACACACACCGTTATCCCTGAGCTTGCCTGACAGTGGGACCCCCGCCCCCTCGATGCATGTACCTGGGATCCATCCACCGATCCGTCCTGCTCTGCAGCTTTGGATCCCTTCTGACAGTGGAATAAGTTCACCGCCCCACTGAGCCTCAAGGCGATCTCCTGCTCTGCTCTCCCAGCAACTTACTAAACAAGCAGGCAAGCTAACACTTACACACTGCGCCCTGTCTCCTACCAGGCGCATTGTGGAAGTGTTAGTTTGCCTGCTGAGGGGACAGCTATTTTTAGAATCCAAATCCCTAGCAAGAGACTCGGCCACACTCGGCCACATTCGGCGGCGCTCGGGATCAGATCGGTCCCGGCGCTCGCCACTCGGGGGCTGCAAAGGGAACGGCGTTCCTGCTGTGAAAAAAGTGCAGGGACACTGTTCCCACGCGTTCCCACAGGACTCGAGCCCTGTATATATATCTATATATATTTATATAGTATTTTTCACTGTTTATTTATTTAAATCTCTCTTTTTTCTTCATGGGTGGGGTCATGAGTTTGCTCTGGTAGGACTCCCTGACTTTTGATTGCTGAGGGAGCACAGATCAGAAAGATTCACCAGTCAGCCTCAGCCTGTGTGGAGGCTGACAAGGGCTCCCATCCCTTCAAGTTCAGCTGCTTTGGTTCCAGATCCATGCAGCTGTGTGGCTGCAGATCACTTCTAATGTTGATCTATTTCTCTTGACATCACAGATCTTCAAATGCAGCCCAAAGCTATTATTGCAGAGAGATCACATTACAAAAGAAACAGTGCAATGTTTCAGAGCCATGCAGGACACCTTCGTCAGGCATGTGATAAAAGTGCTAATCTCTGTGTACCATGTCGGGACATGATATGCAACCCGGTAGTCGGGTCGCTGATGTGTCTAGGGGCACTAGTGATATTTTTTAAGGTCCATGTTAATGCATTTTGGACCCCACTGTCACTGAGGGGACCACTTGGATGATTTCTCTATAGCCCCCTTTTTTGCCATTTTGTTTGCTATTACTTAATATTTAGTGTTTTCTTTCAGCCCCTGACCATGGTAACCATTTTTTCAGGAGTCGTTTTTTCCTTCTATTGCTTCTTGTTTCCCTGTCCCATTCTTCTCTTCCTTCCCTCTCTTCCTCCCTTCCCTCCTTCCTTCCATTTTTTTACCTTCCTTCCTTTTTTTCCACCCCCCCACCCCTACTCTCTTCATCTTCCGTACCCTATTTTTAAATTATAAAATTTTCATGTGGTTTATCATGAAACTGATTTTCTTACACTAGTCATTCAGCTGAGATGTTGACTGAAATATCTGATAGAAAGCAAAGAGATACAGACAAATCAGACAAATATACTGTATTTTAAGGATGAAGCTACATGTTGACCTGGGTAGAATACAGTGCAGTTCAATAGCTGAAAAAAGATGCCTTGAAGTAATATCAGTGTCAGCTCTGAAGAAAACAAACAGCTGCAGTCACTTGTGGTTCCATCTGTCATACTTTGAATGGTTTATTGGACACAGATACTTAAATAATATAAATGGGAAAGCTGAATGTAGAAAGTAGAACATAAGAGTAGGTAAAGTAGAGTAAAAGTGGCTTGCTCTCATATAATAGTCATTGCTGATTTTGACCATGGGTGAATCAGCTAAAAACTGTTAATTATAATAATTAAAGACAATAGCAGTGCAATGAGAGTCTTTATTAGAGTATGAAAAGGTTGCTGTCTTCTAATGCCCTGTACACACGATCGGATTTCCGATGGAATAAAATCTGATGGATTTTTCCATCGGAATTCCGATGAAGCTGACTTTCATCAGTCTTGCCTACACACCATCAGACAAAATTCCGACCGTCCAAAACACGGTGACGTAAAACACTCAGACGAGCCGAGAAAAATTAAGTTCAATGCTTCTGAGCATGCGTCAACTTGATTCTGAGCATGCGTGGGTTTTTCTCTGATGGAGTTCCCCACAGACGATCAGAATTTACTATCGTTTTTTTTTCCATAGGTAAAATTTAAAACAATTTCTATTTTTTTACACCGATGGAAAAAAGACCGATGGGGCCCACACACGATCGTTTTTTCCGATGAAAAAGGTCCATCGGTCTTTTTTCATCAGAAAAAACTATCGTGTGTACGCGGCATTAGAGAACAGTGAGAAGGTGGGAACTTTGCTTTTTTCTCTATGATCTTACCGCGGCGCTGGAAGAAACCTGCACTGGGACACATGTGGATGCTATTTGAACCTATAGGGTAAATACCAGTAAAATTTTAATTATTAAAATATTTTTTCAACAGTTTTTTTTATTATTGTTATATATTTAGTACCTGCTTGCATTGGTGAAATGGTTAGGGGTTTGAGGGACTCTTTAAGACTTCCTGTACACTTGGCCGTGATGTACTGCAGCTGCGGGAAACCACAAAACGTGTGAAAAATTGCAGGCGATTTTGACACAGTTTTGTTGTGTTTTGCGGTTTCCCATGGCCAGCGGTCAAAATGTTCCTATGCTAAATGCAATTCTTTCACGTTCAGGACAGGGATGTTGAGGAAAGCTAAATCTTCCATAACTGCAGCAGCAGCAGCTCCTAAACGATCCTAAAAGCCTATGTGTTCATGAACACATAGAGGTTTATTTACTAAAACTGGAAAGTGATAAATCTGATGCAGCTCTGCATAGAAACCAATCAACTTCCATGTTTTCGGTCAAAGCTTAATTAAACAAGCTGAAGTTGAAATCTGATTGGCTACCATGCACAACTGCTCCAGATTTTGGACTTGATCGTTTTAGTAAATCAACTCCATAGTCTTTTATGGAGTTGAGTTTAGCAGCTTTGGTAAAAAAACAAAAAACAAAAGCTCCTAAACTCAAGTTTAGGAGCTGTAGTGTATATGAAGCCTTAATCAGTCCATGAGGAAAGGGATAACCATCTACTTGCAAACTCTTGGGGGGAGAGGGAAGGTACAATACACAGAAATCCCCAAGCATCTTGCTGATGCCCTTTCCTAGACAATAGTGGTGCCCAATGGAATCATGGCACTGATGCTTTCAGAAAGGAACCAATCCAAAGCTGTACCTTTCATGTGAGTATGGTGATGGATAAAGTGTGCACCACATTCCTATTTAACACAATTTGTGAAGAATGAGAAAAGACCTGAGACTTTAATTGGTGCTATCTCTCAGAGAAAGACATACACAAACCTTATAAAAACCCCATATCTGTTGCCATATATAATTATATGCACACAGGCAAAAGTCAAAATTTGGTAAAAAACAGAAATTAAAAAACTTGGATGATATCCCACAGAAGGTTTAGAGCATCATATTATGCTACCTCATATCTCACCTACTAATACATAGAAATACAATAATGACTGTCCCACATATAGATATAAGTTACAATAATTGTACTATGTGTGGGCAAGATCAGATATCAACATGTTTTGCTTTGTAGCTTTCTCAGGAGATACAGAGATGCTGGTAAAGAAATGTAAACAGCATTAAGACTCATATTCATAGATATACAGCTGCATCGGATCAAATCATTTTTGATAGGTATGAGCCACTGGATCTACTTAAATACATTTAAGCTATTGCTGTTAAAAAAATGTAAGCAACCTTAAGACATATACATATATAGTGATCATAGTTAAACAGTTGCATCAGATCAAATAATTTTTAGATAGTTAGTTGGGAGCCATTGCAATTACTTACATAAGACTCTAACGTATATCCACCAGTTGGTCCAAAAGGACCCAGGGAAAGTATAGTGCTCGCATAGTAGAGGAAAAAATATTAATGTACCATAGATGTAAGAAGTATATAAATATATGCAAAGATACGTTCACTCTTTAAAGCAGAGTTTCAGGCTATTTTTAGTTTTTATTAAAAGTCAGCAGCTACAAAAAGTATAGCTGCTGACTTTTAATAAACAGCCACTCACCTGTCCCACTGTCCAGCGATGCGGACGCATGGAGGCCCGCTCCTCTCCCCCTCCTCTCCTCGGCGCCTCCATTGGAACTGTGGGCACCCAGCCGTGACAGCTTGTGGCTTCACAGCCATGTGCACACTGCGCATGTGCAATTCGCGCTTTGCTTTTGGAGTGGATAGGCAATCTTCTGGGACCTGTCATGTGTCCCAAGAGATCGCCTTAGAGGCAGAGGCCGCCTAGGTGGAAGGAGGAAGTGGGACAGGAAGTTCCCTTCAAAACAAAGAACCCACTCCCCCCAAAAAAAATTACATGCCAAATGTGACATGTAAGGGGGCAAGGAGTACATAAAGCGGAAGTTCCACTTTTGGGTGGAATTCCGCTTTAACAAAGGATTCCTACAGTAAAAATAACAGTAGCAACCGACTGTCAGGCTATTATCATAACTTATAGCAATTGGTATGGCAGTCATTAATGTATATTTATGTACTAGTGGGTAAGATACAATGTCCCACAATATAATGCTCTAAAACAAATATGGGAAATCATATTTTACCCAATTGTAACCTGTGTTTGTGTGCATTCAATTATATACTGTGTGTCAATAAATATTTGCTTTTTTACAAGAAAGTATGTGTCTTTCTCTGAGAGGTAGCACCAAATAGAGTCCCATGTCTTTTCTCACTCTTTATGTAATTCATACTTTTTCATTTCACCAACTGCTACATGATGCATGTTCAATCTTCACTGATCACAGGATTGTAACAGATTGTGATGCTGAATAGGTGTCACAGCGAAAAGGCAGAAAAAGGTGAGTCTATTTTCTAACTTCTTTCCACAAATGTGTTTTTCATGCACTTTAGTCCATAATAGCTCCAAAGTTTCCATTTTTTTTTTGGGTTGGCTAGATTGGGGATGAGCTCCCCCACTTGGTGCAGAAGGAGATATTAACTCGGTGAGCTAAGAACATATAAAAATAGCGGTGAGATAATCAAATCAGTATTGTGATATTGCTATAGTACATGCCTTTTGTTTACATAATCATCAGAGATGTCTATAGTCAGATGCAATATTTTGTACAGATTTGTGTATTTCTTTTAGCAGTGTGAAATTAGCACATTCGCAGCACTAGACACAGGTGAAGAATACTCATATAGACATGTAGACACTAAAGACTGGTTAATTTGCATATTTGTTGAAGGATTAAATTATCAAAAATGTTGAGTTTTACAGATAATTTCTGGTTTTATATAAAGATGTTGTTAGTGCACTGAGTTGTAACATTGCAATAGAAAGAACATGAACAGGTAAACACATATAATTTTTATGTCTTTATATAAGGTGGTGGAAATGTGCAATTCTGCATAGGTTTATTGCAGTGCATCTCCAGGGTTATCTTTTGTGAGTGAAACAAGACAGGACTCACCTAGTGGCAAGATTCTAAATGCCACACAGGAGGATCCAGACTCTGATCATAGGTGGGTACATCTAATCAAACAGATAGATGTACAATTACTATTTAGAGGTATATAGACATGTGCACACTGAAATATTTCGTTTCGGAATTTAGTTTTCGTCCGAACTTTTTTTTATTTAGTTACTCCCGAAATTCGTTTTTATTTATTTTGTTTTTCGTTAGAAATTGCATTCGTCCAAAAATCTGAATTAATTAAGGTCAAATCTGTCATTGAAGGCTTATGGTGTCTGTCGAATGTTCAAAGAAGATTCAACAGAGCAGCGAAACTGTACGACGCTGCAATCGTACATTTCCGGTCGAATGTTCCACCTACAAGCTAGCTATAGTAGAATGCTAATGTTTTATGACTAATAATAATTATATTTATTAATTATTATTACGAGTCCTACCAACATTAGAATTTTTCTATAGCCTATGGGCAGAGCATTTGACCGGAAATGTACGATTGCAGTGTCGTACAGTTTAGCTGCTCTGTCGAATCTTCTTGGAACTTTCGACAGACATCATAAGCCTTCAATGACAGATTCAATGTTTGTATGTTTTTCGATGCTTTGTCGAATCTTAGTCGTTCATGTTGAATTGTCAAGTTAGTTCTAGCTATTTTACTGCTCCTCCTCTTTGGTTACAATCAGCCAATAACATTTATCATCATCATTATTTTTATTTTACTTCCCCCACCCAATTTCAGCAGCGATCTTTTCTCTCTATGTCAAATCTTTTCTCTCTATGTCAAATCTTTTCTCTCTATTTAGAACAATCTTGGACTAATAGAGTTAAGGTTAGGCACATTTGACCACAGGTTCGATGGACACAGATTGTTATTGTCAGCGTAATGTCGAATCTTCTATCTATATCAAACTGTTGTTGCAAAGAAAATGAAAATAAAGCATTTGTTTATGTCGGATCTTTCGGTTTTCGGATTCTGCGCTTTCGTTTTCGTTTGTTAAAACGATAACGAAAATACCTGAAATTCGGACGAAAATGCATTCGGACGAAAAAGAATGCACATGTCTAGTATATATAGATTTCTATGGTTTATGATATATTCATTTCTTCTGAGCTTTAGAATCTGTTTATTTGTATTCCTGTCCTGGTGGTAGTTAAGAGATCTCTGCTTTTCTTCTCCTATTGTACTTTCAACAAATGGAAAACTTGGTGCAATGGGAGGCAAGTGAGTATCAAAGTCCACTGTCTGAAACACAGTCTTGAGAAGTAGACCAAAAACAGGGAAATGGATAAAGAGTCCATGCTGACCAACCCGGTCAATGGAGAATGCCCACTTAGTGGCTGCTATATCCAAAAAGCAAGAAGCAACTTTAGAAGAAAGGTACAAAAGGGGAGGGGGACAAGTGCCAATTATGTGTAGCAGATTAAAAACTATTTCATTGGGCTAAAAAGATTGCACTCACATGGTGAATTCTGAAGAAAGGCATGTAAACAATGGCAAAGTCCGCTGTTGTAAGTCCCAGTCCACCGGATGGACAAAGCTGTGGTATACTAGACGGCTGCGCTCGGAGTCGCTGGGGTTTCCTGGTTGGCATAAAATTCACAGTCAGGCGGATGTGACATCTCAACTGGATGTGACAGGTGAGCATGGCCACAAAATACAGCCAGAGTCTGTGTTTACAAACACAGAGATCTGTACTGTGAATGGCCACAGCCAATCAGATCAAAATGATTGGCTGTAACCTCCTGACAAACTCATGCTGTGGCCAATCACAGCACAGGTCAGCAGGAGACACATGCATGCATGCCTAAAAACCAGAAAGTAAGCGGCAAAGTAATGGTACGTCACCTAACCTGCCACCCGTTTGCAGTAAATGTGCTCTGGGGGTGGGCAGCAAGTGGTAATGTTGATAAATGTAAAGTTATGAACTTGTGTGCTAAAAACATGCATGCATCAGAGGAGAACTGCTAAGGAAGTTAGTGGTCAAGGTGTTCTTGTAAAGACTAAATAAAACCATGCAATGTCAAACTGCAGTTTCTATAGCCCGAGAGAGAGAGAGAGAGAGAGAGAGAGAGAGAGAGATTTTCCCTGTACAAATAATTAGTAAGACTTTGTCTTGACTATACTGTTCAGTTTTGGGCACCGGTTCACAAAACGGATACTGGAGAAAAGTGCAGAGAAGGGCAACCAAACTGATAAGGTGCATGAAGGAATTCAGCTATGAGGAAAAAAATTGCTGAACTGAATTGTTTTCTCTCTTGAGGTAAGGTAATTAAGGGGGAATATGGTCTCCATTTATAAAGACATACAGTACAGTAGGTGACCACAATATTGTGTCAATCTCGCCGCTGTTATCGGCGAGATTGACACCTGCGATCCCCGTCGCGGGAGCCAGCTCCTAGCTGGCTCACTCATCGGCAAAGGAAAAATGTGTTTTTTAATTTCCCAATGAGCGACAAGCATTGCTGACATTGAGGCCGGGTTCACACTGGTGCGACACGACACTCGTCCTACTTTGGATCCGACTTTGCCCTGCGACTTGAAGCCAACATACGTCCGACTTTCAATCAACGGGGATCCGACTTGGGTCCCCACCAATACCAGGCACTGTGTTTGGTATGAATCATGAGGGGGAACTCCACGCCATATTTTAAATAAAAAATCAGCATGGGTTCCCCTCCAAGAGCATACCAGGCCCTTAGGTCTGGTATGGATTTTAAGGGGAACCCCTACACCAAAAAAACGGTGTGGGTGTCCCCAAAGCCCCCCGCCCACAGACCTGACAACCAACGGCCAGGGTTGTCGGGAAGGGGCCCTTGTCCTCATTAACATGGGGACAAGGTGCTTTGGGGTGCCCCAAAGCACCCACCCCCATGTTGAAGGCATGTGGCCTGGTATGATTAGGGAGGGGGGGCGCTCGCTCGTCCCCACCCTCTTTCCTGACCGGCCGGGCTGCGTGCTCAGATTAGGGTCTGGTATGGATTTTGGGGGGACCCCACGCTGTTTTTTCGGCATAGGGGGTTCCCCTTAAAATCCATACCAGACCTAAGGGCCTGGTAAGCTCTTGGAGGGGAACCCATGCCATTTTTTTATTTAAAATTTGGCGTGGAGTTCCACCTCATGATTCATACCAAACACAGTGCCTCCATAGAGAGGGGACATCGTCGCTTGTTTCTCGCGCTCGCTGCAATAGGAAAATGTGTTTTTCCTATTGCAACGAGCGCGAGATGTACAGTACCCTGTCGCCGAGAACCAGCGCGATGGGATCGCGCTGGAAACACATTCTCGCGGGCAGGTACTGTAGGTGGTCCATTTAGTGAACTTGGTGTAGAGTTATTTACTTTAACATTATTAAAAAGGACAAGGGTGCACTCTTTATATGTGGAGAAAAATAGATTTAACCTCCACATGAGGAAAGGCTTCTTTACAGTAAGAGCTGCAAAGAGCTGTGAAAATGTGGAATAGATGTCATCAAGAACTAGTTTTGGCTAGATCAGTAGATTGTTGCTTGCAGCAAATTGGATCAGGTTTATTATTTTTGTTGTCTTCCTCTGGATCAATTGTGGGTTACATAGTTAGTCAGGCTGAAAAAAGACAAGTCCATCCAGTTCAACCATAAAGTAAATAAAATAAAAAATATTGTACAATCAATATACCAATTTCTATGCCCACAGTTGATCCAGAGAAAGGCAAAAAACCCCTTCAGAGCATGCTACAATTTGCTACAGCAGGGGAAAAAATTCCTTCTTGATCCCACGAGAGGCAATCTGATTTTCCTGTGATCAACTTTACCTATAAATGTTAGTACCCAGTTATATTATTTACATTTAGGAAAGTATCCAGACCTTTCTTAACCACCTGCCTACCGGGCACGAAAACCCCCTTCCTGCCCAAGCCATTTTTCAGCTTTCAGCTCTGTTGCATTTTGAATGACAATTGCGCGGTCGTGCGACGTGGCTCTCAAACAAAATTTGCGTCCTTTTTTTCCCACAAATAGAGCTTTCTTTTGGTGGTATTTGATCACCTCTGCGATTTTTATTTTTTGCGTTATAAACAAAAGAAACGTGATGGTGACTGCGCTGTAGTGTGTAAAAATAGGATGATGGGAAGGGAGAGAAAAAATTAAACTCGGAGGGGATGTGGCGAGGAAGGGTGGGGTATGGAGGTGTGGAGAGGAGGGGGAAGGGGAGGGGAAGAGGGAGAGACTGGGAGACGAAGTGGGTGAGTAATAAGCTAGTACTGGGCTAACTAGCAGTGATGTGCAATGTGCACAGTGACACAAATGAAAATACACTAATAAAAGACTGATCAATAATAATCAGAAAAATATGTAACACAGTGAATAATAGACAAAGATGTGACATATAAAACCAATATCCAAATGGTCGAGATATGCAACACGTGATAAAGATAAACCACTTAGACATAGTAATAATCCACAAACAAATCCATGAATGGGAAAAGTGAAATGGATGGGATAAATGAAAACACACACTCAGTGAATGAGTGAACTGTACTAGTAAGGAGAGGCAGTCCCAAATAAGTCCTGGTGATGACTTCCCAATCCTTCCAAAATAACTATATGGTATATGAATAAGTCATATGTGGATAAAGTCCCGTCACCAATGATTTACTTTAGTTTTAATAAACGTTTAGCGGTTTCAGACCCACACTATTTCTCCGTCCTTTGTTTTCTCTACACGCCAACTCTGTGATTGCCGCTGCTGACACTTGCCACCTGAGGGTTGCATCGGATGCACCATAGATGCCACACTCTTTCCCATTGGCACGAGCTCGGCGCTCGTTTGGATTGAGGTCCATGCTCACTCCATCACAAGTGAGTGTGTGAATGTATGCATCAGCTACTCCTCTTGCTGCACTCACAGAGTTGCGCTATTGATGTACTCTCTGTTTTTGTTTTCTCTTATATACTCCAATGAGTAACGGTGCCATAAAGATCAGGCCATAAGGATGTGATACCCCCTTCACTACAGAGAACTGCTGTATACTGTCCCCCCTTCCAATAGGGAGGTAAGCCAGGTGTGATCACAGGGTGGACGCCACAGGATTCTTTCCAAGCACTTCATTGGTGACGGGACTTTATCCACATATGACTTATTCATATACCATATAGTTATTTTGGAAGGATTGGGAAGTCATCACCAGGACTTATTTGGGACTGCCTCTCCTTACTAGTACAGTTCACTCATTCACTGAGTGTGTGTTTTCATTTATCCCATCCATTTCACTTTTCCCATTCATGGATTTGTTTGTGGATTATTACTATGTCTAAGTGGTTTATCTTTATCACGTGTTGCATATCTCGACCATTTGGATATTGGTTTTATATGTCACATCTTTGTCTATTATTCACTGTGTTACATATTTTTCTGATTATTATTGATCAGTCTTTTATTAGTGTATTTTCATTTGTGTCACTGTGCACATTGCACATCACTGCTAGTTAGCCCAGTACTAGCTTATTACTCACCCACTTCGTCTCCCAGTCTCTCCCTCTTCCCCTCCCCTTCCCCCTCCTCTCCACACCTCCATACCCCACCCTTCCTTACTAGTAATGGCAGTGATCTAAGATTTTTATTGTGACTGCGATATTGCGGCGGACACATCGGACACTTTTGACACATTTTTGGGACCATTCACATTTATACAGCGATCCCTGCTATAAAAATGCATTGATTACTGTATAAATGTGACTGTCAGGGAAGGGGTTAACACTAGGGGGCGAGGAAGGGGTTAAATGTGTTTCCTAGATGTGTTCTAACTGTTGGGGGTGGGGACTGACTGGGGGAGGTGACCGATGGTAAAAGGGACACACCATCGGTCTCCTCTCCCTGACAGGACGTGGATCTGTGTGTTTATACACACAGATCCACTGTCCTGCTCGGTTACTGGGCAATCGCGGGTGCCTGGCGGCCATCACGGCCGCCGGGCATGCGCATCAGGTCCCCAGCGACGCGGCGGGTGCGCGTGCCCCCTAGCTGCTTTTAAAGGCAGGACGTCATATGACGTCCTGTCAGAACAAGAGAGTCTTCTGCCCCCGTCATTTGACGGTGGGCGGTACACGAGTGGTTAAAGCAATCTACTGAGCTGGCCAGAACCACCTCTGGAGGGAGTCTATTCCACATTTTCACAGCTCTTACTGTGAAGAAACCTTTCCGCTTTTGGAGATGAAATCTATTTTCCTCTAGACGTAAAGAGTGCCCCCTTGTCCTCTGTGGTGACCGTAAGGTGAATAACTGAACACCAAGTTCACTATATGGACCCCTTATATATTTGTACATGTTGATCATATCCCCCCTTAATCTCCTCTTCTCAAGAGTGAATAAATTCAGTTCCTCTAATCTTTCCTCATAGCTGAGTTCCTCTATGCCTCTTATCAATTTGGTTGCCCTTCTCTGCGCTTTCTCCAGTTCCCCGATATCCTTTTTGAGAACTGGTGCCCAAAACTGAACTGCATATTCCAGATGAGGTCTTACTAATGATTTGAATAGGGGCAAAATTATATCTCTCTCTCTGGAGTCCATACTTCTCTTAATACAAGAAAGAAATTAGCTCGCTTTGGAAACCACAGCTTTATTGCATGCCATTATTGAGTTTATGATCTACCAAAACCCCCAGATCCTTCTCCACTACAGATCCCCCCCAGTTGTACTCCCCCTAATATGTATGATGCATTCATATTCTTAGCCCCCAAGTGCATAACTTTACATTTATCAACATTAAACCTCATCTGCCACATAGTCGCCCAATTAGACAGAGCATTGAGGTCAGCTTGTAAATTGGAGACATCCTGTAAGGACATTATTCCACTGCATAGCCTAGTGTCATCTGCAAAGACAGAAATGTTACTTTTGATCCTAGACCCAATATCATTTATAAAGATATTAAAAAGTAAGGGTCCCAGCACTGAACCTTGGGGTAGACCACTGATAACCTTAGATCATTCAGAGTAAGAATCATTAACCGCTACTCTCTGAATTCTGTCTTTAACTAGTTTTCCATACATTTACAAACTGATATTTCCAAGCCTGTAGACTTTACCTTGCACATGAGCCGTGTGTGCGGAACTGTATCGAATGCTTTTGCAAAATCCAAGTACAGCTGTATACCACATCCACCGCCACCCCTCTGTCCAAGGTTTTACTTACCTCTTCATAAAAAAAAATCAGGTTTGTCTGATAACTTTTGTCTTTCATGAATCCATACTGTCTGTTGCTTAAAATTTTATTTTTTTTCCAGCAAGAACTCATCTATGTGGTCTTTTATTAATCTCTCCAGTATCTTCCCAACTATAGAAGTTAAACTAACAGGTCCAGAGTTAATTGATAAAGACTTTGTCCCCTTTTTAAATATAGGCACCACATTGGCCCTGCACCAATCCAGTGGTACTATTCCCGTCATTAATGAGTCCATAAAAATTATATACAATGGCTTTGAAATTACAGAGCTCAATTCTTTTAGGATCCGTGGGTGTATGCCATATGGAGGTTTTCCACTTGTTTGCTTTTTCTAGTGGTTGTACTAGATGGATCTTTTTTTTTTTTTTCAACCTGACTAACTATGTAACTACTGCAGTGTGGTTCATCTCATATAAGTGTTCATGATTTTGGGAGGTACCAATTAGGAGAGCTGTCCCCTGAGCAGCAATGGTGCCAGTCAGAAGGGTGATCTCCTGAATGATCGTGGCACCAGTGCTCTAGGTCAAACCCAGAATTGCCCGCTGCTACATGCTGGAGAGGAGACCTGGTGCTGAATCCCACCAGAGGTAAGTACCGTATTTATCGGCGTATAACACGCACTTTTTTCCCCTGAAAATCAGGGGAAAATCGTGGGTGCGTGTTATACGCCGATATCCACATCCCTGAGCTGTCTCCGCTGACTGGGAGCGGAGCGGAGCGAGATACACATAGCCAAATTTACTCGGCTATACTCGGCTTTTCTCGGCTCCGCTCACAGTCACGCCCAGTCCCGCCATTGGACCTGTGCTATGTCCATCATAGGGCGGGACTCGGCGTGACTGTGAGCGGAGCCGAGAAAAGCCGAGTATAGCCGAGTACACTCGGCTATGTGTATCTCGGCGGCGGCTCCGCCCAGTCCCTGCGTCCCCGGCGTTCTCGGCGTTCTCGGAGGCGTCCGCACAGTCTCGGCGCCAATTTTGAAATGCTGCACGGCGACTCTGGGGCAAGGCTGCACGGCGACTCTGGGGCAAGGCTGCAATGGACACTGACAAGGCTGCACTGTGACCAGGCTGCACTGTGACAAGGCTGCAATGGACACTGACAAGGCTGCACTGTGACAAGGCTGCAATGGACACTGACAAGGCTGCACTGTGACAAGGCTGCAATGGACACTGACAAGGCTGCATTTAAATGTAAGTTATTTTTCCTTAAACTTCCCTGCTAAAAGTTTTTTTCCCTAAAATTTCCTCCTAAACTTGGGGTGCGTGTTATACGCCGGTGCGTGTTATACGCCGATAAATACGGTATGTAAATAGTGCAGTGATATTTGCAACTTTCTTGCAGTGTAGCACAACATGCGTTGTAGCACAACATGTATTGATGGCTGCTGGGACTGTAGGAGGTAAAAAAAAATTTTTGGGGCAAATGCATATTAGCAGTTATCTGTGCTTTTGTTGGTCAGTTGAAAATTCCGGGTATGTGCACATATTTATATGCTTAAGTTATTGTTTTTGTTTTTTTGTTTGTTTTTTGTTTTCTTTTCTTTCAGTCCATGTGCTGCATTTAGAAGTATATAATGACAGCAAGATTTAATGTGATTGTGAACAAACATTTTTATAGTTAGGTTAGCTAAGGGAGGGGTGGGGGGTTAGCAGTTGATATTAATCTGTCACAGACTGTAAACAGAAGCTGTAGTTTGTGAAGCACTTTTCATTTCAGTACAGCAAAATAACCATTTTACCCTTTTTTAATTTGCAAAATGTTCCAGAGGACTGCGAACAGGATCATATTGTTATCAGATTATAATAATATGAGGTCATTTCTGTATTGTACTTTTAGATGGCATAATCTTCTTATAGTGCTGGCAGACTGTGAAAATAAACTTTTTACATGATTGTTTCTTTAATTTCATAATTAATTTTCAAAATAAAAGCAACTAAATATAAAATATTTAACATCGATAACCGAAACAATGTACTGAGTCAATAAGTAAAGAAGTGTTTATTGACTCAATATATAAAATTGTACGCTAAGTGATTTACTTTGAATATTATTCCTCTTGACATATTGAACTTTTTTCCTAACACATAAAATCCCCATGTTCTCATTAATGTTTATAAGTACCTATTTTATTTGTGCTGACTAAAGTACCCTGACCTTGAGAAAAAGCTTAAACTAGTGCGTGTCCTTAAGGGTTCGTTAGGGTAAATCATAGTAAATTTTAGCATGTGTATATGAGTGTAAATATATATGTTTGATATTTCTGCATAGCAACTGTTCATTTACCCTGTACAATAGAATTTATAGACAGCAGTTAGTGAAGGCAAATATTTTCACAGCATATTTCTGCTATTTTAACTATTGATTCAGCAGCCTACAACAACTGGCCAGTACAAGGTCAGCTATAATTGCCTCCCTCCAGTTTTCAAGCTTTCCCCTGGGAAGGTTCAAATAAGATCCTCCTTACCTTGCATGTCCTTCTCCATAAACATTGCTATTGACTAACACTGCTGGGAAATGAACTGCAACATTTCATATGCTGTACAATTTCATGTAAATGCTTAGCTTTCACAACCCTGTGCAAACTATAAAACACGTTATATTAATAAAATGCTCAGGTTAAAGTTATATAATAAAACTGGCTAACAAGATTTTTCAATTACTTGCAATATTATGATATGACTGCCTTTCTATTTTAGGAGTGCATGTTTTAGTAAGTGTGTGGCAGTGTAGTAATGAAGCATGCATACTTTAAAATATAGCACACATATATTTTTATATACCTCATAATTGGGTAGATGTGACATTATTGATGTAGACACATATACTGTAACTTTCTACTTTCTATATAAAGATCTACACCACCATTAAAAATTTAAAATAATCAATTTAAAAATAATCTTTATTAGAGATGAACAAACTGCATAAAATCTGCTCCAACGAAAACTCATTCCCATCATTTGGTTTGTGAATAAAATCCAGTTCATGCATTATATATATATATATATATATATATATATATATATATATATATATATATATATATTTATTTTATTTTTATTTTTTTACAAGTTATGTTTTGCTTTTATTCCTAAACATGTGACACTTTTTTTAATTTATCCACTTGACCTCCGGAAATTTATCCACTTGACCTCCCTTCAAGACCAGACCATTTTTGCAATATGACACTGCATTATTTTAACTGACAATTGCGCGATCATGCAACACAGTACCCAAATAAAATTTATGTCCTTTTTTTCTCACAAATAGAGCTTTCTTTAGGTAGTATTTGATCACCTCTATGGTTTTTATTTTTTTAACTATAAACAAAAAAAGCCTGACAATTTTGAAAAAAACAACAATATTTTTTACTTTCTGCTATAAAACATATCCAATAAAAAAAATAATCTAATTTCTTCATCAATTTGGGCCAAGTTACAGTGTCTACAAACTGTGGGATTTTTTATTAGTATTTGTATATTTTTACTAGTAATCGCAGCGATCAGCAACTTATAGCGGGACTGCAATATTGCAGCTGACAAATCCGACAATAACTGACACTTTTGACACTTTTTTGGGATCAGTGACACTAATACAGTGTTCATTGCTCAAAAATATGCACTGTCACTGGATTAATGACACTGGTTGGGAAGGCGGTAATATCAGGGGCGATCAAAGGGTAAACTGTGTGCCTAGATTGGGATTCAGTGTAGTGTGAGAGCTGCTTTTACTAATGAAAGGCATGGATCGGTGTTCCTGCTTTACTGGAACACAGGATCCATGCCTCTTGTGCTCACAGAACAGCAATCTGCCTTGTTTACATAGGCAGACTACTGTTCTGCCTGCGTACTGAAGTATCGGTGGGTGTTGGGGGACATTGAGTGCACCATACCTGCCGATCAGCTCCCACTGTGGAGAATCACAGTTGGAGCAGGCTGCTGGTGGAGGGTGTGTACATGGTACGTAAAATGGCACAGAATACCTGCCCTGCCACATGTACGGTGGGCAGTCTGCAAGGGGTTAAAGTAGTTGTAAACCTCTGAAATAAAAAACGAATAGAACTATCGCTCTATAGGGTATACTTGCCTCAATCCAAAGCACCTTATATGATTCCTTTCTACTCTCTGCTCCCTCTGCATCAGTCACTTTTGATTATCCCCCTCCAGCACCCAGAAGGTGATTGACAGCCTTAACTGTAAAATTTTCTATGACAGTGTGTAGGGGTGTGTCCATTTCCTCCACTCAGGTTTCAGATTACACTGATCTCTCCTCTCTAACCTGTGCAGTACATGACATCAGATACCCAGCCCCTCCTCCTAGAACTGAGAAAAAGTATTTAATCAGTGTGTTTTTGAAGGCCGTAGATAAAAGAGCGCTGCAGATAAACAGGTACAACTTATGTAGGAGGATTTCTTTCGTCTGTGTATGAGATGAGCTACTCACTTCACTGGGTTTAACGGTTTACAACCACTTAAAAAAACGGGAAATGTGTCCATATGAACATATTATAAGGGAGAAATGCATTTTGTTAAGACTTTTGAGGTGAATTAAAATTAGTATCTTCATTACTAGAGTTGGGTGAAAGGTTTGGCCCAAGCATCAGTTCGGGCCTAACATTGACTGTTCGCCCAATTCGGGGAACACCCAAATTTGCAGGGGGTTTGGTGGGTATTCGCCCTGCCGAACGCCCTGCATTGCACTGCGCGTTTCACAGTACATTCTGATCAATCAGGGCGCAGAAAAAGCTGGTTGTTAAGAAGCGGGGCCATGGCATCCTTAACAACTGATTAGTCATCAGCTGTCAATGGGCTTCCCTGCTGACAGCTGAATAAAAAAATGGCTTGGGGCCTTTGGGAATGGTATGGATTTTAAGGGGAACCCCATGCCACAATAAAAAAAATGGTGAGGGATCCCATCCCAAAATCCATTCCAGACCATTATCTGAGCATGCAGCCTGGCAGGTCAGGAAAGGGGGGGGACAAGCAAGCACCACACCTTATGAACCATATCAGTCCACATGCCCTCAACATCGGAGTGTGGGTGCTTTGCACCAGTCTGTGATGTCACAAGGGGGCCGTGCCACCAGGTGATGTAGCCAGATGGCCCTGCCCTTACCTATATAAGAATAGTTAAAAGTACGGTTGTCCCGATACCACTTTTTTAAGACCGAGTATAAGTACCGATACATTTTTCCAAGTACTCGCCGATACTGATTACCGATACTTTTTTTTAATCTCATGTGACAGTGGCACATGTCAATTATTATTATTTTTTATTTTTTTACAATTAGTTTTTTTATTTTTTACAATTTATTTTATTTATTTATTTTTTACAATGCTTTCTGTTAAGGGGGGGGGGGGGGGTGGACAGTGTCAGTGTGTTTTTTCTTCAATTTTTTTTTTTTTTTTTACAATTCATTTTTTTATTTGTTTTTTTTATTAATTTTTTTTTTTATCAGCCCTGTTGGGGGGCTTTGGTGAGATATCAGGGGTCTTAACAGAGCTCTGACATCTCCCCTTTGAGACAGGGAAAGGGACTAGGGACACAGATTCCCCAGTCCCTTTCTTAGCAGCCTCCGCTGCGCTGAAAATGAATGGAGAGAAGACAACGGCTTCTCTTCATTCATAAACTGAAACATAAACACAGTTTACGATGTTTCAGTTATGTGAATGGACAGAGTCAGTGATCATTGACTCTGTACATTCCGAACAGTAAGGAGCCGGATTTACCGGCTCCTACCTCCGCTCTCCATCCTGACAGATGGAGGGGGTGGAGGAGGAGAACGGAGTGGGATGGCAGCACGGAGGGAGACATCAGAATGGAGGGGGACACGGAGGGAGACATCAGAATGGAGGGGGACACGGAGGGAGACATCAGAATGGAGGGGGACACGGAGGGAGACATCAGAATGGAGGGGGACATGGAGGGAGACATCAGAATGGAGGGGACACGGGAGACATCAGAATGGAGGGGACATGAGAGACATCAGAATGGAGGGGGACACGAGACCGCAGCATGAAGGGAGGGAGGCAACAGCAGAACGGAGGGGGGCTGGAGGAGGATGTGGGACAGTCAGCGGTGATCGTGTGTGGGAGAGTTACAAGCACCGATCACCGCTGATTTCACTAAAGCAGCTGAAATCCACGGGGGGGGGGGGGTTTAGAGAGGTGGAGAAACGACTGTCAGACTTTTAAATCTATACAGCGGTGATCGGTGCTTGTAACTCTCCCACTGCACTGATCACTGCTGACTGTCCAGGTATCGGGTGAAGCATCGGGAGCATTTGCCCGAGTACAAGTACTCGGGCAAATGCTCTGTATCGGTACCGATACTGATACTAGTATCGGTATCGGGACAACCCTAGTTAAAAGGCAGAGCCGGCAGTAAGCGGCCAGCCTTCATGGATGGCGGGAGTGTTTTTTTTTTCCCGGATGCAGTAGATGTCATTGTCAGGAATCAGATGTGATCAGAACTATGTGGACTGCAACAGAGAAAACCGCAAACAGAAATATTGAAAGTAAGTTTATTTAAGGTAAATACATATAAATGTAAATACGCCACCAATACAACAAGTGAACAACCAAACAACCAAACAGTGACAGTAACCAACCAGCATATGTAGCAAAAGGGGGAACCAGAATCGTAGTCAAGCCAGGCCAGGATAATTAACAGGAGATCAGCAGATGGGGGGCCAGGAGTAGACAGACAGGGACAAGAAGGAAGCAATCAGGCTGCAGAGCAAGGATTCAGGGATGCAGGAACAGATACAACAGGTTCAGGAATCAGGAATCATGGTTCAGGTAAACAGGCTGCAGGTCAGGGCATGAGGACGATACCAGGGCAGTGTGTGTGTGCACTTGCCGGGTATTTATACTATTACCTGCTAACAAGCTCAGAAGATAAAATCCTCACCACACTGCCAGGATCCATCCGCTGGTGGAAGCCAGTACTGCGGCCCAAAGATGACATAACACCAGAAGGTAGAAGCTCCCCTGACAGTTCCAAACTGTCAGGAGACACCTGCTGGTGGACCCCAGTACTGCAGTCAAATGATAGATATTACCAGTGGATGGAACCTTTCCTAACAGTACCCCTCCTCAAAGTAGCGACCTCCGGGAGCTCCAATTAGCCATTGCTGGGGAAAGTCCATGGCGTCAAGCCGCGCAGTGGACAAAGTCACATCAGGTTGGGCATGAGGAAGGTCCATGGCTTTAAACCAGGCAAGGTGCAGCTCGAGCTGAGCAGCGGGTACAGACACATCAGGCTGGGCAAAAAGTAAATTGGGCTGGGTTGCAGGTACAGGTACATCAAGCTGGGCAGCAGGCAAATCAAGCTGGGCAGCAGGTATGGGTACATCAAGCTTGGCAGCAGGAATGGGCACATCAAGCTGGGCAGAAAGCACGGGCACATCAAGCTGGGCAGCAGGCATGGGCACACCAAGCTGGGCAGCAGGTGCAGGCACATCAAGCTGGGCAGCAGGTACGGGCACATAAATCTGGGCAGCGGGCACATCAAGTCTGGGCAGCAGGTAGGGGCAAATCAGGCTGGGCAGCAGACAGTGGCACATCAGGCTGGGCAGCAGAAAGTGGCACACCAGGCTGGGCAGCAGACAGGAACATCTCAGGCTGGGCAGCAGGCAGGAACCCCTCAGGCTGGGCAGCAGGCAGGAACCCCTCAGGCTGGGCAGGAGTCAGGAACCCCTCAGGCTGGGCAGCAGGCAGGAACACCTCAGGCTGGGCAGCAGGCAGGAACACCTCAGGCTGGACAGCAGGCAGGAACACCTCAGGCTGGGCAGCAGGCAGGAACACCTCAGGCTGGGCAGCAGGCAGGAACACCTCAGGCTGGGCAGCAGGCAGGAACACCTCAGGCTGGGCAGCAGGCAGGAACACCTCAGGCTGGGCAGTAGGCAGGAACATATCAGGCTGGGTAGCAGACAGAAGCTCATCAGTAGGGATAAGCTTCGTGTTCGCGTCGAACACACGTTCGACTCGAACATCGGCTGTTCGATCATTCAACGAAGAACAAACGTTATGGTCCGTTCGCACCAAATTCATGTTGCGCGACGCGGCCCATAATTCACTGCGGCATCGCAGTGCATTGCTGGCTAATGATTGGCCAAGCGTGCACTATGACCCGCATGCTTTGGCCAATCACAGCGCAGAAAAAACGGAGAGCCGTAATTGGCCAAAGCCAGGGTGGCTTTGGCCAATTATGGCTCAGGGGGTTTAGTACACGCCCCACACTATCTAAGGCCGCCTGGAAGTCGGCCTCGTGTAGTGTGTTGGCGTTTGTGAAAGAGGCAGTTTCAAAGAGATAGACAGTGTCATTTATATTGAGTTGGATAGAGCAGGCAGGCGAGTCAGTTAGCTGCTGTTACAGTGTGTAGAGGATATATATGCATCCTAGGTGTTGTATATATATTTATACACTGTATTGAGTTTAGCTAGATCCGTTCCTGTTAGTAGTCTCTATACTGTGACAGGCAGGCATGTGTCAGGCGTGTGCATGTGTCTGTTATTTTTAATGCCTGTACCATCAGAATTGCTTTTGTAGGGCTTGTTTAGGAGGGCTGCTGCTCCTCTGAAAAGCAATCCATGCACAGATCGCATTTCAGAGGCATTTGACAGGCAGTAAAGCCTATACCGCAACAGTGCAATGCACACAGTTGCGGGGTAGTTTCAGTGCAGCACCATTCAGCCTGGGTATACCTCTAGCTGCAGCCACAGCATGTGTACACCCCCAGCTGCTGCCTCTGCAGCTAAAGGGGGAGAAGTTGGGGGTGGTAAACAGCTCAACCATGTGGTTTTACTGCCTCTCCAACCTGACATGTGAACGAGCCCTTGGTTCACATCTGTGTGGCTGTGTGCTGCGTGGAGGGCAGCCCATTAATTTCAACAAGAATGCAGGGAAAAGTCCCCGACCTTTTTTTTTAAAATTGCACTGCACCAAAAGCACCCCACATTTTCCAATGTCTGGGGTACCATTAGGAATTAACGGTACCCCTAAAGAGCAGAGCATTCATCTGTGTGTCGGGAACGAGCGCAACAAAGGCAAGATAATTCTTGTTGGGCAGTGTATTAGTGCTCGGACGAACACACTTAGACCGAATTTTAATGGTTCAAAGAATATCAGGCAAAATGGTCGGCCCTCACGCATGTTCACTTCATCAAATCTGGCCCTCTTTAAAAAAAAAGTTTGGACACCCCTGCTCTATACTGTGACAGGCAGCCCGGTGATTGTGCTAGCTGCAGACAGTCAGTGTTTCACTTAGTGTACTACTGTGTGCTTTGCATAGCAATCACCTAAAGCTCACCTGAATACAGTTATTCTCTATACTGTGACAGGCAGGCCAGTGATTGTGCTAGCTGCAGACAGTCAGCGTTTCATTTAGTGTACTACTGTGTGCTTTGCATAGCATTCACCTAAAGCCTAAATTTTTGATGCAATACTTTGCAACAGGGCTCATTGCTGCGCTCTAAGTACAGTATCTGTGAGGGGTTGCAGTGTTGTGGCACCAGCACCAGTGCCTAAGGTGATCTAATAATTCACAGCAGGGCCCATTCCTGCACTCACCAAGAGTAACTGTGAGGGCTTACAGTGTTGTGGCACCAGCCCCACCACCACCAAAGGCCCAATTTTTCCTACCACTGTTCAACAGTGGCATGTAAATACAATTCCTGATATAATAGTTGACAGCAGGGCGTTCCAGCGCCCACGAAGAGTAACTGTGAGGGCTTACAGTGTTGTGGCAACGCCTAAGGGGCAAATTTCTGCAGAGTATATATGGCAGGCCCCTACTTTCAAACATCCAACTTACAAACGACTCCTACTTGCAAACGGAAGGAGACAACAGGAAGTGAGAGGAAATCTACCCCTAGGAAGGGAAATTCTCTCCTGTAAGAGTTAATATGTGAAAAAGGTGTCTCCTCTCCACTGATGCTTTATCGCCAATCCTTGTTTCAATAAAAACTCCAAATTTTCCAAAAACATTTGTCATTGGGATGGAAAGTGAGGTGAAATGTTCTGAACAGGTGCACAGACAGCAAAACAAATGTTACAGGGGTGATAACCCTTCCCTATGTTCTCCAAAAAGCTTAAAAATAGATTTTTGGGCTAGAGCTACACTTAAAAAATGTACCTGTTTCAAATTACAAACAGATTGTACTTAAGAACAAACCTACAGTCCGTGTCTTTTCTGCACCGCCTGTATACTGCTGTGCAGAGTATATAGGGCCTTTTTTTATTTTGGATGCAGGGTTCCCCTTAATATCCATACAAGACCCAAAGGGGCAGGTAATGGGCTGGGGTAGGGGTGATGGGATAACCATGCCATTTTTCTCAATGATTTTCATCCATATTGCCGGGACCAGACATTACATTAAAGCCGCAAGCAGTTTTAAATGGCTTTTTTTCCTTTAGAATTGTCATTTTGAGCAGGGACAGTTCTAAACACGGGAAAAACGTGCCAATTCACAGGCATACTTTAGACACCCCCCAGGTACGATATTTAAAGGAATATTTCACTTTTTTTTTCACTTTATGCATCATTAAAATCACTGCTCCCAAAAAAACAACCGTTTTAAAAGATTATTTTACATTGATACATGTCCCCTCGGGCAGGACCCGGGTCCCCAAACCCTTTTTAGGAAAATAACATGCATATTAGGTGTTATAATTAGCACTTTAGATTTCGAACGTTCGCGTCCATTGTATTTAATAGGGTTCTAAAGTTCGCACGAACGTTCGGTCCGTTCGAAGGATCTGGTGCGAACCAAATGGGGGGGTGTTCGGCTCATCCCTACTCATCAGGCTGCGCAGCAGACAGAAGCTCATCAGGCAGGGTAGCAGACAGAAGCTCATCAGGCTGGGCAGCAGACAGAAGCTCATCAGGCCGGGCAGCAGGCTCCTCAGGCCGGGAAACGGGCACCACAACCTCAGGCCGGGAAACGGGCACCACAACCTTAGGCTGGGAAACGGGCACCACAGCCTCAGGCCGGGAAACGGGCGCCACAACCTCAGTCCGCAAGACGGGCGCCACAACCTCAGGCCGGGACACAGGCACCGAATCTTCAGGCGGAGACACAGGCACCGGATCTTCAGACTGGGACACCGGATCTTCAGACTGGGACACTGGATCTTCAGACTGGGACACCGGATCTTCAGACTGGGACACCGGATCTTCAGACCGGGACACCGGATCTTCAGACTGGGACACCGCGGATCTTCAGACTTGGACACCGGATCTTCAGACTTGGACACCGGATCTTCAGACTTGGACACCGGATCTTCAGACTGGGACACCGGATCTTCAGACTGGGACACCGGATCTTCAGACTGGGACACCAGATCTTCAGACTGGGACACCGGATCTTCAGACTGGGACACCGGATCTTCAGACTGGGACACCGGATCTTCAGAATGGGACACCGGATCTTCAGACTGGGACACCGGATCTTCAGACTGGGACACCGGATCTTCAGACTGGGACACCGGATCTTCAGACTGGGACACCGGATCTTCAGACTGGGACACCGGATCTTCAGACCGGGACACCGGATCTTCCGACCAGGACATCAAGCTGAAAGGAAGGCATCAGGACTTCAGACTGGAAGGAAGGCACCAGGACTGGAACACTGGCTCTGGCACTTCAGGCTGGAACACTGGCATCAGGACTTCAGGCTGGCATACAGGAACTTCAGGCTGGCATACAGGAACTTCAGGCTGGCATACAGGAACTGAAATATTGGAAAAACCCCCATTGGAGGTGGGACTTTAAAAGTGACTGACAACACACAGAGATATATCAAAAATATATGAATTTTAATCATCAAGTATAAAGAATTGATTACACAGACAGTTTATAATAAAAAATACATGAATTAAATACAAATCCACAAAAAACTGTTTGCATTCAAAAAGAGAGAAAAAAATGACATTTTATGGTCAGACCCGACAGCTGTTTCAGTTACCCTTCTTCAGGGGTTTTGTAGACACAAAAAGTCAGGAGTTGTCTATAAAAGGACAAATTCCATTAAATACATAATGCTTTTGTGTGTATATATACATAAAATTATTTACATAAATAAACAAAGCATAACAAATGTTATATATAAGAGTAGATAAATAAATATTTGCTTACAAATATTTCCAGACGTAGTTCGATATTCCATGCGTAAATAGGGCATGCGTGTTGCTGTGTATGTGGAGCGAAAGAAAAAACGCTCCACAAAAAAGGGGGGGCTCAAGGTGGAGCAGGGTCCAAAAAAAGCCTTCATACAAGGGTCCCCAATGGTAACAAACGATGGAGCTAAAAAAGACTCTAAATGAAGAGTCTTGATTTCTGCAAAACATAAAACAAACAGACCCATAATGTTAATTACTATCCTTATTCGGATTGAAATTAAAACCAAATAAAAATATCTTCAAAAAACACCTACCAGTAACCCTTCATTTCAATAAATAAAAAGAAGAAAGAAGCGACTCTTGTCAACTCAAGAAAAAAATAGGAGATCTCTCATTCATGAGAGATTGCATAAATTATGCATTCCTTTGGTAGTGGAATTGTGTATAGTAGCTGTCTTCTAATTATTGAAGGGAATTGCTGTGAAAAAGAATAAAGGTGCAAATAAGCACCATTAGCATACACTAGAAGAAGAGATAGTAATGTCAAAGATGACCTAAAAACATCTAACCGGGTGGGGGAAAATATGTACCTGTTTAGCTCCTTCAGACTGTGACCGGTGCCGTGTCCCGTGCCCGTACAGATGTTCATTTGGCAAGATGGGCTTTAAATGGCGTCTTAATGAGCAGCCACAGCTGTGTAGGCGGGCGGCGCAAAACACAGGAGTATGATGACGTCAGTGCGCATAGCGTCGCTTGAGTGTAAAGCACTCTAAAGCGAAACTGAAAGAGCCGCGAGCGGAAGTGCATACATGTATAGAAGCGCCGACACCGGAAACACAGAAAACAAGCCAACATCAACCGACTGGAACGGGACGTAGATGATACATATAATATCAATCCAATTAAAACTCAAATCAATGTATATATATGTATATGAGAAAAGGAAAAGAGCGAAGAAAGGGGAGGTATTATTTTTCTATATTGTTAAATTAGAACAGAGACCAGATTGACTATATTGGCTTTTTACTGTTTAAACCTTACATATTGTATTATATCTCTATGGTCATTTCATGTTCAAATATTATTCAGATCCAATTGGACCACTAATTGCATAAATAGTAACATGCCCATATATGGTTCCTTTTCTCGCATACAGGAACTGGGGCGTCAGACTGGACAGCAGACTGATCAGCAGGCACTGGTACATCAGACTGGGGCACAGGAACTTCAGGCGGAAACACTGGCTGGAAAGCAGGCAGAAGTTTGGCAGAATCAGGTGGGTTATCAGGTTCAGCTGGCATGCAAGCAGACTGGAGCAGATTGTTTGGTGTGGAGGCAGGTTGGGTTACTGGCAGGATCGTTTTGGTTGGAAAAAACTTTTGTTTTTTCTTGGGCTTAGCCGCTGAAGCTCTGTAGGTAAGGGGTGCAGCAGACTGGAAAGGAGGATTGGGATATGGCAGAGAAGAGGTAACAGTAGCTGGAGGAAGTTCTTGTGGGTTTGTAGGCAGCTGAGAAGAGACAGGTGGGTTGAATGCAGGATAGGCACAGGGAGCAGAGACTGGATATTGGTATCTGGTGGGAACTAGTGTATACAGAGCTACGACTGGGGTTGCCATGGGTGATGGGAGAAAATACTTTTGAGCAGGTAGGTGTCTGATGGTAGAAGTGGTTTGTTGTGGGTTGGCTGGGATTGATTGTAACTAGGGTTGTACCGATACTAGTATCGGTACCGATACAGAGCATTTGCCCGAGTACTTGTACTCGGGCAAATGCTCCCGATGCTTCACCCGATACCTGGACAGTCAGCGGTGATCAGTGCGGTGGGAGAGTTACAAGCACCGATCACCGCTGTATAGATTTAAAAGTCTGACAGCCGTTTCTCCGCCTCTCTAAACCCCCCCCCCTGCGGCTTTCAGCTGCTTTAGTGAAATCAGCGGTGATCGGTGCTTGTAACTCTCCCACACACGATCACCGCTGACTGTCCCGCATCCTCCTCCAGCCCCCCTCCATTCTGCTGCTGTCTCCCTCCCTCCATGCTGCGGTCTCGTGTCCCCCTCCATTCTGATGTCTCCCGTGTCCCCCTCCATTCTGATGTCTCCCGTGTCCCCTCCATTCTGATGTCTCCCTCCGTGTCCCCCTACATTCTGATGTCTCCCTCCGTGTCCCCCTCCATTCTGATGTCTCCCTCCGTGTCCCCCTCCATTCTGATGTCTCCCTCCGTGTCGCCTCCATTCTAAAGTCTCCCTCCGTGTCCCCTCCATTCTAAAGTCTCCCTCCGTGTCCCCCTCCATTCTGATGTCTCCCTCCGTGTCCCCCTCCAACCTGATGTCTCCCTCCGTGTCCCCTCCATTCTGATGTCTCCCTCCATTTCCCCCTCCATGCTGCTCTCTCCCTCCGTGCTGCCATCCCACTCCGTTCTCCTCCTCCACCCCCTCGATCTGTCAGGATGGAGAGCGGAGGTAGGAGCCAGTAAATCCGGCTCCCTACTGTTCGGAATGTACAGAGTCAGTGATCACTGACTCTGTCCATTCACATAACTGAAACATCGTAAACTGTGTTTATGTTTCAGTTTATGAATGAAGAGAAGCCGTTGTCTTCTCTCCATTCATTTTCAGCGCAGCGGAGGCTGCTAAGAAAGGGACCGGGGAATCTGTGTCCCTAGTCCCTTTCCCTGTCTCAAAGGGGAGATGTCAGAGGTCTGTTAAGACCCCTGATATCTCACCAAAGCCCCCCAACAGGGCTGATAAAAAAAATAAAAAATGTAATAAAAAAATAAATAATCAAAAAATGAATTGTAAAAAAAGAAAAAACACGCTGACACTGTCCACCCCAACCCCCCCCCACCCCCTTAAAAAAAGAAAGCATTGTAAAAAATAAATAAAATATATTGTAAAAAATAAAACAAATTGTAAAAAGTAAAAAAACAAATTGTAAATAATAAAAATAAAAAAAATAATTGACATGTGCCACTGTCACATGAGATTAAAAAAAAGTATCGGTAATCGGTATCGGCGAGTACTTGGAAAAATGTATCGGTACAACCCTATTTGTAACATATCAGACCATGCCGAGAGTATTGGTTGTATAAACTGTAGTTTTAAATCTCCATGTCTAACAAAAGACTGAGCAGACTCAATGCACTCAGCAATCACCTGTGGGGAACAAGCTGAGTAGTGCTCACAAAAATCGGTGGGATCGTCTTCAAAAAGCCATACTAGGGATACAACCTGATTCATATTAAAAGGAGGAGTGAAATCATCATGGCCCTCTGGAATACAGGGCAGGGCCAGTTCAGTACAGATCTTGATCAAAGGCTGCACCTCCCCAAACAGTATATAACCCTGATCGACCAGGGAGTGAGCCGATCGGATAGCTGCAAATAACTGGTCACTAGACCATCCTTTCAAAGCCTGGCGGCAATAATCACCACTTTCAGATGCCAGCAGAGAAAAATAAATAACCTCATCGGTATTCATGTTTGCAAACAAACTGAATCAAAAAATGTTTCCCCTGTGCAGCCACTTCTGATCAGGGATGGCCCTGGTATTCTGTCAGGAATCAGATGTGATCAGATCTATGTAGACTGCAACAGAGGAAACCGCAAACAGAAATAGGTGAAAGTAAGTTTATTTAAGGTAAATACATATAAATGTGAATACACCACCAATACAACAAGTGAACAACCAAACAACCAAACAACTAACAGTGACAGTAACCAACCAGCATATGTAGCAAACGGGGGAACCGGAATCGTAGTCAAGCCAGGCCAGGATCATTAACAGGAGATCAGCAGATGGGGGGCCAGGAGTAGACAGACAGGGACAAGAAGGAAGCAATCAGGCTGCAGAGCAAGGATCCATGGCTGCAGGAACAGATACAACAGGTTCAGGAATCAGGAATCAGGGTTCAGGTAAACAGGCTGCAGGTCAGGGCACGAGGACGATACCAGAACAGTGTGTGTGTGCACTTGCCGGGTATGTATACTATTACCTGCTAACAAGCTCAGGTGACCCCTGATTGCAGAAGGTAAAATCTGCACCACACCGCCAGGATCCATCCGCTGGTGGACGCCAGTACTGTGGCCCAAAGATGACATAACACCAGCAGGTAGAAGCTCCCCTGATAGTTCCAAACTGCCAGGAGACACCTGTTGGTGGACCACAGTACTGCACGCCAAATGATAGATATTACCAGCGGATGGAACCTTTCCTTACAGTCATAATTGATGATGGATCTACATTGGGGGGGGACACTGTTTTTTTATTTTTTAATAAAGGAATTGTCAAAAACTGTCTGTGTTTTTATTACTTTTTGACACTTTTTGGTGAATGGGTAGGAGTGTCCCCAATACTCATTCACAAAAGGAGGTGGCGGGATCTGGAGGCCCCCTTCTTAAAGGGGGCTTCCAGATTCCAATAATCCCCCTGCCCACATACCCCAACAACCACCGGCCAGGGTTGTGGGGAAGAGACCCTTGTCCTGATCAACATGGGGACAAGGTGCTTTGGGTTATTGCAGAGTCCCCTTGCCCAAAGCATCCCCCCGCCCCAAAGCATCCACCCATGTTGAGGGCATGTGGCCTGGTATGATTCAGGAGGGGGGCTTTTGCTCATCCCCCCTTTCCTGACCTGCCATGCTGCTTGCTCGGATAAGGGTCTGGTATGGACTGGGGGAGACCCCATGGCGTTTTTTTTTCCTTTATTGTTTTTCAATACCCGGGTGCTGGCAATTGCAACCACAAGTCAATTTAAATTTGATTTGACTACATTTTTTTTTAGAAATTCTTTTTTTTTTTTTAAGAAAGCAATGGAATTTTTGCTTCAGCATGTTCTATGCATTCTACAGATTCTCCACTTCACAGGCAGACTAAGGGGACCCCCAGGCACTATATTTAAAGGCATTTTTTTTTATTGTTGCACTTTAAGCATCATTAAAATGACTGGTCCTTAAAAAACAATCATTTTTTTATTTTATTTGCATTGAAATATGTCCCCATGGGCAGTAGCCGGACCCCCATAACCCTTTTATGGCCAATTACTTGCAGATAAGCCTTCAAAACTGGCACTTTTGATTTTTAGTGTTCGGCTCACATAGACTTAAATGGGGTTTGTCGTTCGGGTTAGAACTTTTCTGCCGCAAACTGAACGGGGGGGGGGGTGTTCGGCACCTCTCTATTCCTTACTAAATGTGTCTGAGCCAGGAGAAATATAGGGACCTACAAGCATAAAGGCAGTCATTAAAGTCTTTAAATAGAATTGTAAGAAAGATATAGTGTGGACTGAGAAGGAGATGCCATATCATATTGTGTTCTCATTGGCATCATCCCAAATTGAATGGAAGAGAGGTGAGATTTTACATATGCCTTTGAGAACACATCACACAATGCATATAGATAAAAAAATGTTATTAAGTTTATACAGATAAAATATGCCTAATAGCATACAACAATGCAGTTAATACCATGCAGTATAGAGTACATATCGTGAGAGCACAATTATGGTGGAGGTGGGTCCAACGCATAGACCTCCTAGGGCTCCCGATCTGCCTAAGGAATAAACAGATATCCCTTAAACAGAGACCTTCTTGGTCGCTATTGTCTCAGCACAGAAGAAATGTGTGCATATGGACCATCCTGCAGAGCTAACCAATAAGGAACTTCAATTGCTTCACATCTTAGGAACTGAAACCAGTGGGAGTTGTTCTGGACTCTGTAGTGTAAAACTTTGATTATTTCTGGTTATGATTAGCACCAGAGGATAGCTCCCAGTGTTCTAATGCAATCCAGCAGAGGTTTTGTTTTCAATGTATTTTTATTCAGGTTTTGGAAATACAGAACAGAAAATGTATTCATAGGTACATTGTTGCCTTGTGTTAGAGCAAATTAGAGTAGTGTGATTCCACATGAAGTACATTACAAACTGAAGACCACTATAAAATAAAGTAGTCTAGGAAAGTAGATTAAGGAGCATTGCATTGTGCATATTGGTACCAATTATCTCAGGCACATATCCATGGGAAAGGGGGAAATTCTGATTATCTGAGATAACACTGTAAATGTCACATAAATGTTTTTTCAGCGGCAAAATTACTAATTGATTTTTGTATATCAGCCAAAGCGATAATTAAAAATAACATGAAAGAAACCCATAATATAAAGGAAGAATTTTAGCCTACGTCAAAAGGCCTTGTGTCCTTTCCGATCCACTTGCTGGTGACCATCATCCCACACATTAGTAGCAATTGCTACCATCCCGGGCCTAGTCTTACAGACATCCTCTTATTCCTAGATGGTCTAGACCTGGACAAAAAACACAAGAAAGAACTCAGACCATAACAAGGGGTAAACGACAGTTCACATACTGTATAGTTAATTTCAAAGTCTTGAGGCAATACTTGCTGATGACTCCATCTTGTTACAAGATAGCATTTTAAATCCATGTTGTATCCCATCTTTACACAATCAAACCAACAAGACCAGTTGAGAATTGCAGATTGTAGGCGAACCTCACCTGAGGCTAACTTGCGTTCATAGGAACCAGGGGTGTGCACCAAGGTGACCACTTAATTCCTGGTCAATGAGTCCAATGTTTTCCAAAGGCAGACTATGACTAGCTTTTCAGACAGTAAGATATGTGTGGTTAGACACTGAAAGCAGAGCTGAAGGCTATCAATGCCGATGTTCAATGAAGCAAGTCCTTCAGATGGAGTTAAGAGGATCCCAGTTATCTCATATAGATGTTGGAAGATGTCTTCACAGAAAGTATACACCTTGCTGCACTCCCACAAGATGTGGTACAGACTTCCCACCCTCCCACAGTTCCTCTAGAAATTAGGTGGTACAGTTGGATTTATTTTGTGGGTCAGAGTTGGGGTAACATACCAGAGAAGTGTGATCTTATGAGAGAGTTCCCATAGACTAGTGGAGTGTGTAGCTCTAAAGCTAGATTTGTTTGCTGCCATCCACTGGGAATTGCAAAAGGAGCGTCCCTATATCCCACTTCACAAAGGGGGTCAGTTTGCTAAAGGAGGTTTTATCCTGAAGTAAGTTGTAGAAGAGAGTGATACCTTTGGTGGAGACATTATCTGTTGATAAGTAATTCCATGCCAACTTATGTATAGTTTTATGAAGTTGGGGGTTATAAATCAAACAGTGGGTTGTTTGGATATATCTATAGTATTCTGAGGCAGAGAGAGAGAAGGACGACTGTAAATAGGGGAATAACTTGAGAAAATTGTTTAAATAGAGGTCTGAAATGTCCTGCCAAGTGTGTAGTGAAATGTTGGGGATAAGTAACTGAAAAAGAGATATAGGTAGAGGTATTCTACGTGGGGAATCGTGTCACATTTTTAAGAAAGTAATTGAAGGCCAGAGCTGAGAGGCTATTATGGTGGGTGAGGTGGGTGTACAGTTCATTTTCGGTCTGGGTGTACTGAGCAGCTAAGCATGTAGATTATGGCTTGGGACTTAGGACAACTCAATTTTGAGCCATAGGCAGATAGTATTTGTTAAAAAACTATTTTTAAGTTGCGCTCCCTAAAGTCAATAAAACCTGTTCCACCCACTAATCTGTGTTTTTTTAGTATGGAGTGGGAGCACCTAGCTTTTTGTTCTGCCATACAAAGTGGCTAAACAGGGATTGTATAGTGGCAAAAAAGCATAGGGAAACTGGAATGGGAAGTGATCTGAATAAATACAATAGCCGTGGCAGTTTTAGCATTTTAAATACTGCTAGCCTGCCTGACCAGGAAAGAGTAGGTTTAGATAAATGCTCAAGTTCCTTCAGAAGATTGTGCAGGAAAGGGATGTATTTGGCTTTGTAAAGAGATGCTACATTTTTAGTTAACTCTATGCCAAGGTAAGTGATAGTCTTCCCATATGTATGGGTATTTGCTTTTTAGTGATGCATGCTGTGCTAATGGTAGCCCCATATCTAGGATAAACTACTTTGTGTCATTCACTTTGTAATATGGGACACAGCTAAATTCTAGGAGCATGCGTTATACCGAAGCCAGGGAAGATGCAGGGTTGGTCAACATAAGAATGTCATTGTATCAGGCTACGTACTTACCGAGGCCGAGATGCCGAGAGTGGTTCACCCTTGCACCCAAGCGCACTCCGCCCCCTGGAGGTGAGACAGGGAGAGGACAGCACGAGGGAGCACTGGCCACCAGCAGGTAGAGGTGTCTTGAGCACTGGCCACCAGCAGGTGGAGGTGTCTTGCTGAAGAATCTAG
Source organism: Rana muscosa (assembly GCA_029206835.1). Lineage (NCBI taxonomy): Eukaryota > Metazoa > Chordata > Amphibia > Anura > Ranidae > Rana > Rana muscosa. Next base: position 347,175,761 of record CM055116.1, on the reverse strand, counting down.
CAGGGATGAGTCTGAAGAACAGGCCAGGAGTCAAACACCAAGGGTAGACAGGGTCAAACAGCAACCAGAAGCAAGGCACAAGTCCGTTTAGGAGCTTAGCAGGAAGCACCAGAATAGTCAGGTTAGGCAAGAAGTCCAGGGTACAGGCAGAAGGTAGAGGGCTGGAGACAGGCAGCAGATCTGGGTCACAGGCCGAGGGTCAAGCACAAGGAGAGAGGTAGAAGTCCGTTTAGCAAGCCAAGGGGTCAGGTTCAGGAGAAGCAGAAGCGTAGTCAAATCCGGTCCGGGTCACAGCAGCAGAACTTTAACTTCTTTCAGGCACAAGGAAACACAGTAAAGCTGACAAACCAGCAACCAGATAGTGTTACTGCGTCTGTTTAAATAGGCCCGCCTGTAGTCCCATTGGCGAGCTATTGCGCATGCGCATTCGTCGTTGCGCCGGTGCGCGCGCCCGAGCACGCCTAAGCGCCGTCCCGCCACGCACGCGCATGCGCCGATGCGCCGTTTTGCCGCGCATGCGCACTGAGCGCAGATTGGTGACAACAGACGGGGAATTTCCCTGACAGTGCCCCCCCGAGGGGCGGACTCCGGACGCCCAGACTGGCCATTAATTCCGGATGTTCTTGGTGAAAGGCTCGTATTAGGCGAGGAGCATGCAAGTTCCTGGATGGTTCCCAGGAGTTGTCTTCCGGGGGGTACCCCTTCCATTTAACCAAGTATTGTAACTGTCTGCCTTTTTTCCTACAGCCCAGGATGGATTCCATCTCAAATTCCTTTTCCCCATCTACTTCAACTGGTGGTGGAGGAGGTTCATCTCTTCCAGGAAAGGCGTTGGGAATGACGGGTTTTAATAAAGATGAGTGGAACACTGGGTGAATCCTATAGGAATCAGGTAATGCTAGTTCAAAAGCCACAGGATTAATAGCTCGTTTGATCTTGAAGGGCCCGATAAATCTAGGGCCGAGCTTTCGAGAGGGAATAGGCAATCTGAGGTTGGCGGCGGAAAGCCAAACTTTTTCCCCGACTCTGAACGCCGGGTTTTCCTTCCTTCCCCGGTCATAAAATTTCTTGTAGGATCCTTGGGCATTCCGCATCATCTCCTGGAGTCTTTGGAAATTCGCCTGGACAGAAGGCACTCGGTCCTGGACCGCGGGAACAGGGCTCTCTGGGATGTTTTCAGGGAGAAAGGAGGGATGAAAACCATAATTGGCCCAAAAGGGGGTTTGATTGGTAGCAGAATGCATTGAATTGTTATAGGCAAACTCTGCGTAAGGAAATAGAGATGCCCAGTCATCCTGGGAAGCAGAGCAGAAACAACGGAGGTATTGCTCCAGGGTCTGATTGGTTCTTTCTGTCTGGCCATTGCTTTGGGGGTGGTACGCTGACGAGAGGCAGGTTTTGACTTCTAGTGACTTGCAGAGTTCCTTCCAGAATTTTGAAGTGAACTGGACCCCACTGTCGGAGGTGATACTCTTTGGTATTCCATGAAGCCTGGTTATCTCCTTAAAAAAGATTTGAGCAGTATCCATGGCTGAAGGTGTCCCAATCATCGGTAAAAAGTGAGCCATTTTTGAGAGGCGGTCCACAACGACCAGAATCGTGGTAAACCCTCCGGAGGAAGGCAAGTCCACGATAAAGTCCATGGACACGTCCGCCCAAGGGCGCTCAGGAATGGGTAAGGGCTTGAGCAGGCCCCAACTCTTGGTGTTTGGCCCCTTGTTACGCTGACACTGAGTGCAGGAAGCGACATAAGACTTACAATCTTGCCTCCAGCCTGGCCACCAGAAGGAGCGGGAGACAAGTTCCGACGATTTACGTGCTCCGAAGTGACCTGCCAGTTTGAGATCGTGGAAGGTCCTCAAGACCAGCGGTCTTGTTTCCAGAGGGATGAAAATCTTGTCCTGGGACCAGAATAGGCCGTCCCGCTTCTCCAGGGAGGTAGTGACCGGATCAGAGCAGAGCCCGGAAGCGATTTTAATAGAGGTGAGTAGATCGGCCCGGGGAATCAACAGAAAGTTCTGAGCTGACAGAATGGTGCCCGGTTGGGCCGACTGAGGGGTTTCCGGAAACATCCTGGATAGCGCATCCGCCTTCCCATTCTTGGAGCCGGGTCTATAGGAAATGTGAAAGTTGAACCGGGTGAACAAAAGGGCCCAACGGGCCTGCCTGGGGCATAGACGTTGAGCTGTTCTTAAGTACTCTAGATTTTTATGATCTGTGAAGATCATGATGGGGTGTACTGCCCCCTCCAGAAGGTATCGCCATTCCTCCAGTGCAAATTTTATGGCCAGTAATTCCCGGTCCCCTACATCATAGTTTCGCTCCGGGGGAGTCAACTTTTTAGAGGCAAAGGCTACTGGATACAGGAGAGCCTTGGGGCCTCGTCTTTGAGAGAGGATGGCTCCGATGGCTGTCTCAGAGGCGTCCACTTCCAGGGTGAACGGCAGTAGAGGATCCGGGTGCTGAAGTACTGGTGCTGAAGTGAAGACGTCCTTGAGGCGAGAGAAGGCCTCTTGAGCTTCTGGAGACCAGTGAAAACGGTTATTTTGCCGGGTAAGTTGGGTTATTGGGGCCACAATGGAGGAAAAGCCCACGATGAATCTCCTATAGAAGTTGGCGAAGCCTATAAACCGCTGTACCCCCTTCTTGTCGGTTGGGGCTGGCCAGTCCTGAATGGCCTTCACCTTCTGCGGGTCCATCGCGACCCCATCGATGGAAATGATAAAGCCGAGGGAACTGTACGGTGGTCTTTTCGAACTCGCATTTCTCAGCTTTGAGGTAGAGTTTGTGCTTCCGAAGGATGGTGAGGACCTTCATGACGTGAGCCCGGTGGAGTTTGATGTTGGTGGAAAAGATGAGGATATCGTCCAGGTACACTACTAAGAAGTCATCAAGGTGCTGTCTGAAAATGTCGTTGACTAGGTGTTGGAAGGTGGCTGGAGCATTACAAAGACCGAACGGCATGACCGAATACTCAAAGTGTCCGAAACGAGATCTGAAGGCGGTTTTCCACTCGTCTCCGGCCCTGATTCTGATAAGATTGTAGGCCCCCCGTAGATCCAGTTTGGAAAAGACCCGAGCAGATCGGAAGCGCTGAAATAGCTCCGGAATAAGGGGTAGTGGGTACCTGTTCTTAATGGTTATCTTGTTTAGGTCCCGGTAATCGATACAGGGTCTTAAGGACCCGTCTTTCTTTTCCACAAAGAAGATTCCTGCACCGGCTGGAGAGGAGGAAGGGCGAATAAATCTCTTCTGGAGGTTTTCATCAATATAAGCCTTGAGGGCTTTTAACTCGGTTTCGGACAACGGAAAGATACGTCCGAACGGAATTTTGGAGCCCGGCAAGAGATCGATAGGGCAATCATAGGGCCGATGAGGTGGTAGATGGTCGGCTTGCTGCTTATCGAACACGTCCCGGAATTCTAGATAGACTGAAGGAACATGCTGTAGGTTGTCCGGCTTGGCAATCATGGAAGCGCAGACCGTAGAGGCAGAGGCAAGACAGTTCTGGGAACAATAGGAGGAGGTGAAGCTAACCTCTTTCTTTACCCAATTTATGAGGGGCTCGTGTGCCTGTAGCCAGGGAAGACCCAGGATGATGGGGAACATCGGGGAAGGTATGAGGTCTAACCGGAGAAGTTCTTGATGACCCGAGTCAGAGATGGCAAGGATAGGTTTGGTTTCCTGCGTGATCAGCCCTGAACGGGGCAAGGACCCATCTGCCAGGTGGATCTGAAGGCAGTGGTCCTTAGGTTGAGTGGGGACATGGAATCTTGAGGCTAAGGCAGAGTCCAGGAAGCAGCTGCAGGCTCCAGAATCAATAATTGCCGGGAGGCGGATTGCCCCTTCCGGCAGCTGTAGAGACACAAAGAGAATGACATAAGACTGAGGGTTGTCAAAGAGTTGATAGTTTAAAGTGTCTTTAGAGATAGACTTACTAGGTCTTACGGGGCAGTTGAGGAGGAAGTGGCCGGCACCCCCGCAATATAGGCACAGATTGGCCTGACGCCTTCGCTGTTTTTCCTCAGGAGTCAGGGGAGCCCGAACCAACCCGAGCTGCATGGGTTCTGGCTCAGGAAGAGGTGTGACTGCAGGCGCAGAGGTTGGTGGGTAGTGAGGTACAGTCCTGGATGGAGGCCAGTTGGGACGAGGAGATTGAAATCGCTCCGCCCGTCGTTCACGCAGACGCCTATCGAGTTGTATGGCGGATTGGATCAGGTTCTCCAAGGTAGTGGGGGTTTCGATCCTGGCCAGCTCGTCCTTGAGAGTCTCAGATAGTCCCTGGCGGTATTGGTATCTGAGGGCCGCCTCATTCCATTTGGTGTCGGCGGACCATTTCCTAAATTCCGACGTATAGTCTTCCACCGGTCTTCTCCCCTGAGTTAGGTTATGGAGGACGGACTCGGCCGTGGCTGATCGCTGGGGATCATCGTATAATTGAGCCATATGTTCAAAAAATGTCTCTACTGAGTCCAATATGGGGCTCTGTTGCTCCATCAGGCCATGGGCCCAGGCTTGAGGGTCATCCGTTAAGAGAGAGATGATAAACCCCACCTTTACTGCTTCCGAAGAGAAGGTCCTTGGTTGGAGGGCAAGGTAGAGGGAGCAGGCGTTTTTAAAGGCCCGGTATTTTTTGCGGACACCCGAAAAATGCTCCGGAATAGGGACCCTGGGTTCAGGGGTGGCCATCACTACTGTAGAACTCGTAGGTACTTGGGAGTTGGTGGCGGTGTTGGCAGAGGTGGCAGCTGTGGGGCCTGGCCCTAGGAGACCGGTGAGCTGTTGAAGACGGCCATCAATCTGGGTATATCCCTCTTGGAGTCTTTGGACAGTGTCCGTTAGGGTGGAGACCTGCTGGCAGAGGGTGTCAAATGGGGAACGCACTCTGTCGGCCTCAGACATCTGGCTGGTTTGTACTATCAGGCTACGTACTTACCGAGGCCGAGATGCCGAGAGTGGTTCACCCTTGCACCCAAGCGCACTCCGCCCCCTGGAGGTGAGACAGGGAGAGGACAGCACGAGGGAGCACTGGCCACCAGCAGGTAGAGGTGTCTTGAGCACTGGCCACCAGAAGGTGGAGGTGTCTTGCTGAAGAATCTAGCAGGGATGAGTCTGAAGAACAGGCCAGGAGTCAAACACCAATGGTAGACAGGGTCAAACAGCAACCAGAAGCAAGGCACAAGTCCGTTTAGGAGCTTAGCAGGAAGCACCAGAATAGTCAGGTTAGGCAAGAAGTCCAGGGTACAGGCAGAAGGTAGAGGGCTGGAGACAGGCAGCAGATCCGGGTCACAGGCCGAGGGTCAAGCACAAGGAGAGAGGTAGAAGTCCGTTTAGCAAGCCAAGGGGTCAGGTTCAGGAGAAGCAGAAGCGTAGTCAAATCCGGTCCGGGTCACAGCAGGAGAACTTTAACTTCTTTCAGGCACAAGGAAACACAGTAAAGCTGACAAACCAGCAACCAGATAGTGTTACTGCGTCTGTTTAAATAGGCCCGCCTGTAGTCCCATTGGCGAGCTATTGCGCATGCGCATTCGTCGTTGCGCCGGTGCGCGCACCCGAGCACGCCGAAGCGCCGTCCCGCCACGCACGCGCATGCGCCGATGCGCCGTTTTGCCGCGCATGCGCACTGAGCGCAGATTGGTGACAACAGACGGGGAATTTCCCTGACACATTGTCTAGAAATAAGTACATTTTGTGCTCCTTGAATCCAATAAGGAAGCTGGAGATATCAGTTTATGATCTAATCCATTCTGCTAAGGGTTCTAATATTAAGTTAAAGATGAGGGATGAGAGAGGGCATCCCTGTCTGGTGCCATTGGTAATGATGAAGGGTTTAGATAACATTGAAGAACAGTATACCTGAGCTAAGAGGCACAAATACAAAGCCATTATTGCTGTGAAGAAGAAAATTACATTTTTGCAATGTCATGGCTAGGTACGTCCAGTGAACCCTGTCAAATACCTTCTCTGCATCTAGGGACAGGAGCAGAGAATGCATTCTATAGTGCTCTGCATGGTGGATGATGTTTATCATCCTTAAAATAGTGTCTGAGTTTTGGCACCCTTTGGTAAAACCAGACTGGTTAGGATGGATGAGGTTGGGGAGCAAATCTATTGTACTAGTCTATTGGCAAAAACTTTGGCATATAGTTTAAGATCAATGAATTGGACAGCAGTTTTGTGGGGAAGTAGGCTCCTTCCCTGGTTTCAGCAGAGTAACATTCAACGCTTTCAACATTTCCTATGGGAAGGAAGCAGAGGAAGCAGCAGCGTTGAAGAAAAGTGTCAAATGATCCACTAGGATGATTTTGAATTGTTTGTAATATTCCCCTGCAAAGCCATTGGGAGGGAATCTATAGCTGCACCAACTTCTGAGTTGGTAAAGGGAGCATTGAGAGTTTCTAGTTGAGCTTCATTTAAGCATGGTAGTTGCACTGAATTTAGGAAGGATTGAATAGTGGAAGGGTCAAGGTGAGCTGACAGGGCCTCGTCCTTCAAGTTATAGAGGGTGCTGTAATAGGCACTGAATGCATCATCTATGGGCTGTGGGTTGATTCATTTTTCTTTGGTGACGGGGTAATGTAGGTAGGAAATGTGTAATTTAACATGTTGGCCTTTGGCTTAACATGCTAGGAGTTTCCCTGCTTTATTCCCAGAGGCATGAAAATTAAATTTTCAAGCGTTTTTGCAGTTTGTCAAAATTGTCTATCTGAATTCTAAGTGTAGTCTACCCAATTTAGATTTTAGTTCAGGGTGAGATTGTTGTTTGTTAAGGGAATCAGTGGTCTGAATTTCCACCATGTGCTGCATCTTCTGTTGCTTAGCCCTAGCCCCTAGCTGTATAAAAAGGCCATGCAAAAAAGCCTTATGTGTAGGTAATAAAGTGTGTGGTTCATATACTGAGTCTTTGTTCAGCTTGAAAAAGTCTGCTAGCTGTTGTCGGGGAGTATCTGCATAGGGGCGGATTGCAGAAGGTTGGTAGTCATTATCGACAAGTAGGTAGGAGGAGAACTTTGACTATCCTTGATAGTGATACATACTGGACAGTGGTCTGACCAAGTGATAAGTGGGATACTAGAGTGTGAAACTTTTTGAAGGATCCACTGGTTGGTGAGATAGAGGTTGATTCATGAGTAAGAGTTATGGCATGACAAGAAGTGTAGTGCCGTTCTTCAGCGTGTTGACATCTCCACATGTCAGGGAGCTGAAATATAGGCAGTAGAGAGCCCATAGCAGGTTAACATCTCTTAGTGGTAGCTGAGGTGTTTAATTGCGGGTCTGGAATTTTGTTGAAGTCCCCACACCATATTACTGAGCCGTATTGTACCGCGCTGACTTTTTTGTGGAGTTTATACAGTAAGCGCAGTTGGTGTGTATTTGGGGCCTATACTGTCACAATGGTGTGATGAGAATTATATATGGAACATAGGAGGGTAAGATACCATTCTTCTGCATCCTTGATGCAATCCTTGAGCTGGAAGTTGATGGTGTGTTTAAAGGCTATGAGAACACCTTTCTTTTTTTCTGGAGCAATGGCTGTGTATATGCAAGGAAAGTTGTTGTGCGTACAGGTGGGTGGATTAGTGGCTTGGAAATGCGTTTCTTGCACACATGGAATGTCGCACTGAGAGTCCGTAGCCAATTTTGATAATAAGGATCTTTTCGCTGGGTGGTTAAGACCCCTGGCATTGATAGATAGGATCTTTATGGTCATGTTGATAACCACCTACACGGTGTTGGTGAAAACTGGGAGAAGGTGTAGGAAAGTTGCACAGGAGAGTCATATAGTGCACAAGTTATGAACCCTTGGTGTTTTTCGGGTTCTAGTTACAGGGATACATGGAATACTGCTTGATATGGCACGGTCGGCATACAGTAGATAGAAAAGAAAGCAAAAACCTATAGGCAACCAAATTTAACACCACTCCTAAGAAGCAGGATAAAACAAAAAGAGGGCCTAATGCCCTTAAATACTTCCTGCGCAATAGGAACTGTCAGTGCCGAGGAAGAAAAACAAGGGAAAAAGTTCCAAAGTAGAAGGACAATGTCGTTCACACATCGGATATGGAAACATGGTTGAGAGGATCCATGGCGCTGGATTAGCGAGGTCTAAATTGTTGGGTGCGTTATGGTAGCTGTTGCTCCTGATGTGTGGCTCTCCTCTCCTGGTCTGTTTGCATGGAGTCAGAGGGGTCAGAGATAATGCCCCAGCCGCATAGTAGACGCATGCCATCTTGTAGAGAGGACACTATATGCTTGGTGCCATTGTACATGATCGCCAATTTGGGTGCGGCCCAATGAGAATTGAATATGATGGTTTTGCATGGCTTTCGATATGGTATTAAGTTGCCTGCGGCGATGGAGAATGTGTTGAGATAAATCAGAAAATAGTTGCAGGTGCGCATAGGGGTCTGGTAGGTTCTCCAAGGCTATCACTTTTTGCATGAGTTGTTCTTTGACATGAAAAAGTGGATGCGCAATATTACATCTCTAGGTACCAAGTCAGGCAGAAATGGGGGTTTGGGAAGCCTGTGGATGTGGTCGATGACCAATTCAATAATTTTTAGATCAGGTAACAGAGATCTTAACATACCACGGACGTATAATTCAGGAGTCTGCAGCGATTCTGGAATGCCACGTATTTTCACCTTGTTACGGTGGGACCTATCCTCTAGGTCCACCAGTTTGCCTTTGATCTAACCATGTTCCTCTATGCGGTCATCATGAGCATTGATAACGTTGTTTACAGTGGTTGTAATTTCCCCCATATTTGCTCCTATGTGTGTTACTCTATCCCCTAGGGTTGTAATATCATGGCTGAACCTCTGCATAAGGGAGAGCATATCTGTCTGGAGGGAACTCCTATGGGGGAATCAAGCCTCACCCGAGCCTTCACTGGGCTGCTGGAAACTGGAGTGCCTGGGGGAGAGGTAAGAGAGTGGGCAGCAGCATCCATGACCACTGGTTGTTCACCCCCGGGGAGCCGTGGTTAAGGCAGGCTGTATGAGAGGCAGAGGAGAGGGCATGGCTGCAGCAGTTGAAGCAGTGGTGCCATCTTGGTGTCACCGCTCCACTGGCTGGTACATAAAGGTGGTTAGTTTGTGTGGGTGCATGTCTTCTTTTCTGTTTGGTGACATGCCGCTGTGAGGGATCAGGTCTGTGGGCGAGCACTGAGAGCCATGTCATGATGAGGTAAGCTTTTAGATGCTTTTCAATCCTGGTCCGGTTTTAGGAGCCTGTGGATTAGGCATCCATCTTGGTCACGCACAGTCCATGCCCCCCAATCCAGCAGAGGTTTTAATAACCAACGATAAAACAAAGTTTGTTTGCAGAGATCCAGGAACAATTGTATTGAGGTTCCCTCATAGTTCAATGGACCCTGCCTCCAAGCCGAGGATTGCTTCTTTTACAGTGTATAAATTGACTCTACACAGGACATCTCTTGGTTCCATTTGAGAGGGATTGCGAATAGTAGGGATTGTATGGACATGATCTAGTTAAATAGCAGTATCCAATGAGTTATCAAGTAAAGAATTAAAGATGGCAATTACAGTAGAGCGTAGGTAAGCTCCCATAGTTGCTTCTGGTATTCCCCGGAGCTTTATATTGCTGCGGCAACTACGGTCCTCTGAATCCTTCACCTGCAGTTGTAGAGAAATAAGGCACTTATGATGACCCAGCAATCTACTTTCTATTGCTGCCAGATGTGCCGATGAATATGTATGTTGAGATTTGATGGTTTGTATTCTCTGTACTCTCTGATCAGCTATCACTACTGTTCCTTTAACAGCCTCAATCTCCTTCTGTAGAACTCCTGTAAAATGACAGATCATTTGTTGTATGTCAGCCTTGAATGGAAGAGCCTGGAGGAGCTGTTTATTATCAATATCCTCCTCCCTCTGTCTCCTATTGGAAATTTAGGGATTGGACTGGCATAAATATGGAGAATGTGAAAACCTCCAATTCATCATGTCTGTAGTGATCCTTTTCTTATTCCTAAAACTGTATCTCCTAGGTTAATTAAAACCAACACTTTATTTATTTTTTAAAGCACAAATAAGAGAACATTTTATAAGTCTGTCAGTTGTATGTTGCCTTCCATTATGTATGTGATATATGGGTATTAGGCTATATTAAGATGACTATGGCCATTCCAGTGTGGGAGACTCTTTGTCTTTGTATAGAAAATCATCTGAGCCAATGACCAATGGGTTATCATGTATCATAATACATGTCTATAATGGATAATGGACACAGCTCCTTCATGTATTTTTTACGGTATGTTGTTATTTTTTTTTTAAATATAATCTCTTACATTTAGATTTATAGTATTGTTATTAGACAGGTTATTGTGCAAGTGTAATGGTATTTGTAACATCATATGATAGTTGACATTGTCTCTAAATAGGTGAGCCCTCTGCAGCATCTAATTTCTTTAAATGAGCTACTTGCATCTCTCTGCAGTGCCAATACTAAAATTGTTTTATAGATGGACAAACTTTAGTTCAAAGACAAGTAGTGGATGCAATACATTGTGAACAGTCCAAATTATAACCCTATAGTCTGAAATGTTTTGCAGCTTGAATCAAGACAGAATATAAGGAACTTGAGACAGTACATATATGATATATTCACCAGAGCAAATAATGAGAGGTTTCTGTAAAAAAAAAAAAAAATAAAAAAAAAAAAACATTTTGTACCATCTGTAAATTGCTCTTTTTACCATGCCAATTAGAGGAAACTGATTCCAGGTCTTGACAGGAACAAATAGCTCCAATCCACTATTCTGGATGAATTTGCTGCTGATGTTTTAGAACCGTGCAGATTTCATTACTGGGCAATAGTTCTTATCTCTAAATCATACTTCTTATGACAGAGAATAAAACAAATGTACTTTACAGAAAGTGTTACAATTTCAAATTACTACCTTGTAATTTTTGTTAGCCGTTGAACCTTGAAATAGAAATCTATAAATCTAGCAATATTTCATTTCATTCTGAATCATTTACACAATTAACCATTCAATTAATTTAAGTGTTTAATTTTAATTTAACTGCTTACACTTGGGTATAGCACATCAAATATATATATTTTAGTTAAAATATGCAGTTCCCAATTTTTTAATTAAAGTTCCATTTAAATTGTAGCACCACTGTATTTCATATTATTCTAGAATAGATTAAAATCTCCAGAGAAACTTGTTTTATAAATACATATCTTATATAAAGGTCTAAGTACTTAATGTACCGTATTTAGTGGCGTATAACACGCACCCTAACTTTTAAGAGGGAAGTTTCAGGAAAAAGACTTTCCACATCCCCCTGCGTATAACACGCAGGCACTGTTTACCCTTTATTTTCAGGGTAAAAAGGTGAGTGTCATACGCCAATAAATACAGTATTTACCTTCTTAGTAGTATATTTTGTGTTCATGTGAATGGGCCCTATGAAAAAAAAACTCCTTATCTGAAAGTCCTTTTTTGGATCATGTGTACTTTTCTTCTAGTCTTTTATCCATGAGACTTAATTCACTTTAGAAAGATGAGTTGCTTTAACCACTTCAGCCCTGGAGGATTTGGCTACCAAATGACCGGGCCACTTTTTGCGATTCGGCACTGCGTCGCTTTAACTGACAATTGCTCGGTCGTGCGACGTGGCTCCCAACCAAAATTGACGTCCTTTTTTTCCCACAAATAGAGATTTCTTTTGGTGGTATTTGATCACCTCTGTGGCTTTTATTTTTTGCGCTAAAGTCAAAAATAGAGCAACAATTTTGAAAAAAAACAATATTTTTTACTTTTACTATAGTAAATATCCCCAAGAAATATATAAAAAAAACAATTTTTTTCCTCAGTTTAGGCCGATATGTATTCTTCTACATATTTTTGGGGAAAAAAAATCACAATAAGCGTTTATTGATTGGTTTGCGCAAGAGTTACAGCATCTACAAAATAGGGGATAGTTTTATGGCATTTTTATTAATATTTTAGGACCATTGTCATTTATACAGCGATCAGTGCTATAAAATGCACTGATTACTGTGTAAATGACACTGGCAGGAAAGGGGTTAACCACTAGGGGGCGAGGAAGGGGTTAAGTGTGTCCTAGGGAGTGATTCTAACTGTGTGGGGGCTGGACTACATGTGAAACAACACTGATCACTGCTCCCGATTACAGGGAGCAGAAGATTAGTGTTGTGTCACTAGGCTGAACAAGGAGATGCCTTGTTTACACAGGCATCCCCTCATTCTGCAGCTCCGTGACATGATCGCGGGACACTGGCAGACATCGAGTCCGTGGGTCCCACGGGCACGGTCACAGAGCTTGCGTCAGGGGCACGCGCGCCCACACGGCGGCAAATTTAAAGGGACGTACATGTACACCCATTTGCCTGTCCGTGCCATTCTGCCGACGTAAATGTCCATGCGGCGGTCGGCAAGTGGTTAACTCCACTTCATATTTTATGTCATGCATTATTAAATTTTCCACTTGAAATTCCTGTTTTCCCATACATTTGTTCTCACAAATTTTATCACCACCTAAAATGGCTCCCTAATCTTATTCTCCTCAGTAGACTCTTTATCATAATGATTAAACATGTACGTGGTGACCCTTTTAACCATCAGTATACCAGAGGAGGTATCATCCCTAAAAAATCAAAGCAAGAACCAGAAAAATGGGACTTTGCATTTACCTACAATAGTAAATACACATTATTTATAATATAATTTTTTATTGAATACAAAGAAATAAAATTATGTTTGTTACATACATATCAAAAAAGCATTTCAGCTCACGTGTACAAGGTCAATAAGTGATACAGTGGAACCTCAGATTACAAACATAATCAGTTTCAGGAGAATGCTCGTAATCCAAAGTACTCGCATATCAAAGCGACTTTCCCCATTGAAGTCAATAGAAACTAAAATAATTTGTTCCGCATTGACTTCAATGGCATGCAATACCGCATGCGGCCAGAGCGGGGGCATCGGAGAGCCTCGGAAACGGGCGAAAAGTCCCGAAGACACCTCGGCTGACCTCGGCAAACCCTGAAAAGACGTTGTTTCCGAGATTTGCCAAGGTCATCTGTGCTGTCCTCGGGCCTTTCCATGCATTTCCGAATGGCGCCGATCGGCTGCGATCGGCGACGTTCGGCTCTGCTCAACTCTGGTGCCCCCCCCACCTCAGGCCAAATGCGGTACTGCACACCGCTTTGTCCTGAATCGTGCTCGTTTTGCGAGACAACACTCGCAAATCGAGTTAGGATTTTTAAAAATACAGTGCTCGTATTGTGAAACGCTCGTTAACCGCGTTAATCGCAATCCGAGGTTCCACTGTACCATCAACCTATCTTAAAAAAATCCCACTTGCAATGTCGATATGGTTGGCTGGGATAGGTTTGACGTGTTTCGCGGGACACTCCGCTTCCTCAGGACCTCTCAGACCTACTTCGTATCCACATGTGACAAAAGTTTAAAGCTGAATATAAACAAAATGTTGAAATATTATCATGAACAATGACAATTACAAGGGGCATCACTTCAACAGGATACAAGAATGGACCACGAGGAAACAGCCAAAACTTATCATCTTAATACAAAAAGTATTACCTCAAATAATACCATCAAAAACATCCACATTGGGTGAAAAAGTACTGTATTCCACAAACAAGTCCTGGGTGACCCATGGGGGACCACAGAAAAACATGCATATGAGATATCACAGATGGAAGGAGCTGAAGGTAAAAGTTAATGATGTCAGATGATATAAGGGGTATGTAAGAAGAGAAAAGGGGAGAGTATAGGTCCCTATAATATTGATAATTACTGCCAGATAGAAATATAGGCTGCTTGTAGGAAAAAGGAAAGAAAGGGTACTGCTGTAAAGGCAGCCATATATCTCTACAAAAGATAGTATATAAATAAATAATCTCTTGATAGCAGGGGTTTACAAAGCTGCCAAAAATGCAACAGACAGTTAAAAAATAATTAAAAAGAAAAATAAACTTAGTGAAATAGAAGGGGTGAACTATTGCCATTATACCTATGTAGCGATGGACCCGTATTGTTGCTACGTGTTACAGCATCCATACATTTCACCCTGCTGCAGACATCCATTAGACACACTTCTTAGTCAATAAACAGTCTCTTGCTGGTTTTTATTGTTTTTAATTAGGGGATTGAACTTGGTTGGGGAAAAGGGACATGGAATGCCCATAGGATAAGTTAGCAGTTTGTAGAATTAAGTAACTGCGTCACACTTCTCAGCAGTGAAAATAAGAAACCGCGCTATATGCTATATTTAAAAAAAAATCACAATGTGTTATAGCGATCAAAACAGGTAAGTCACTGTAAAAGGCAAACAGTCCCAAGTGAGAAAGTGCTAGTGCGTAAAAAATACAAATTGGAACAGTCATAAAGATTTCAGAGTCCCAAATAGAGTGCTGGTACTCAAAACATTGATGAAGCATTCCGTGCTCCTAAACTGCTCAGATAGGGTGCCACTCACCCCTTAGACTGGACCAACTATCGCAGGTATGGTCAAATACATTTGTGGGGCGACCCCTGTGAATATCTTCTAGACTGGCATTTTCTGTGATAAATGTTCCTCATGTGGATAAATGTAACAGGAAAAACTTCATTGCGCAGTACCGTTTAAAAACTTTATTCCATAGATAAAAACATAATGTTCAACTCACATATAAGGGTGCCTAATTTCCTGGCACCCCGTGAAATCTGCCCAAGCAGTAAAGTGAACCGCTGACGTGGTTGTGGCTTGATTTCTGGGTTGGACGTCTGGGCGGAAGTGTGTCGTGATGAGGTTATTCAACCTCAACACGTTTCAGCCTATCAAATTGTCCGTCATCAGGAAATTGTGATTCCGCCATTTTGGTTGAGGGCATATATACCCTTACTTCAAATCATGTGTTTAGAACTATCCAATCGTGTTTCTTTGACTGCTATTAACTCTGGACTGCTCACAATCTACTTATTAGCACATTAGTTGGCAGTAACATAGAATTAACAACTTGCTTACTGGGCACTTGAACCCCCCTCCTGCCCAGACCAATTTTCAGCTTTCAGCGCTGATGCACTTTGAATGATAATTGCATACAACACTGTACCAAAATTTAATTATTATCATTTTTTCCCCACAAATAGAGCTCTCTTTTGGTGGTATTTGATAACCTCTGCGTTTTTTTTTTTTTGTTAAAAATAAATAAAAAAGACAGATTTTTAAAAATATATTTATATATTTTTTATATTGTGTTATAAAATTTTGTAAACAGGTAATTTTTCTCCTTCATTGATGTACGCTGATGAGGCTGTACTGATGGGCACTGATGGGCTGCACTGATGGGGACTGATGGGCACTGATGGGCTGCACTGATGGGCACTGATAAAGCTGCACTGGTGGGCACCGATAAGGCGGCACTGGTGGGCACTGATAGGTGGCACTGGTGGGCACTGATAGGCAGCACTGAGAGGTGGCACTGATGGGTGGCACTGAAGGGCATTGATAGGTGGCACTGGTGGGCACTGAGAAGTGGCACTAATAGGTGGCATTGATAGGTGGCACTGATAGGTGGCAGTGATGGGCACTGATGGGTGGCAATAATGGGCACTGGTAGGTTACACTGATAGGCAGCATTGCTAGGTGGCACTGATGAGGCACTGATTGGCGGCAATTGCGGTCATTGATAGGTGGCACTTGTGGGCATTGATAGGTGGCACTGTGAGCATTGATAGGTGGCACTGTGGGCACTGATAGGTGGCACTTTGGGCATTGATAGGTGGCACTGTGGGCACTGGCAGGTAGCAATTATTATCATACTGTCAGGCACTGGCAGCTGGCACTGATGAAGCACATCTGCCTCCTTTCTCTTCGGGACCGATGTCCCTTGTGAACGAGCCGGTGATCGGCTTTTTTTCCTCCTCACGCTGTCAGCCTAAGGAGAAAAAAAAACGATTACAGATTCTTTGTTTACATCACGTGATCAGCTGTCATTGGCTGACAGCTGATCACGTGGTAAGGGGTTGGGATCAGCCCCTTACTCGGATCGGTGATCACTCGAGTCTCAGTGACTCGGGTGATCCCAGCGCACGCCGTGCGCACCCTTCAGGGGCGCGCGGGGTGCGCGCGAAGGGGAGGCCGTCTATTGACGGCCTCCCGGATTTTCAGGTCCGCGCTGAAGCCATCATTTGGCTATAGCGCGGGCCTCAAGTAGTTAAAAAGGTTAAAAATCTAAATTTTCTAAAACAAAGTCAATCTATAAAAATCGGTTAGAATATGTAAATAATGATCCAAAACCACGATTTGGGCAATACATACATTTAAATAGAGAAAGGACAAAGGAGGTCCATCGGCCTCTGGTGGTGGGAGTCAGTAAGACTACAACCTTCCATAATAAACTGAATGTCAGCTTGAAAGCCATCTGGTGGACAGAGATTGGCTCTAACTGCCTATGTGTGCCAGACCATTATACCGCCACCTACTGGCCCAAAATAGTAACTGTCCAGAGTCCAATAAAATATAACTGGAAGAAATATATACAAAAATATGATAAGATGGGAGAAGGCAGGGTCTAGTAGTTAGTGATGAACCAAATTGAGATCAAGCTCAATGTTTAACCCTAAAGGGGTAAGAGTCTGGAGCTCAAAAATACATCTGGATTCATTCTGAGATATTTGCTTTATCATTTTTGCACCCCTCCAATGTCTATCCACATGATCTATGGCGTAGAAGGACAATGTGGAGGGGTCGCAACCATGAACAAAATGAAAATGATTGGAGACACTGTGCTTTGGAAAACCATTGCGTATGTTAGCAATGTGTTCCCCAACTATATATGTATAGCCAGTGTCCAGGATGTGCGTCCCACGTACTGGAACCCACAGGTACATTCCAGCACGTAGGTCACATGCCAACTAATGTGCTAATAAGTAGATTGTGAGCAGTCCTAAGTAAATAGCAGGCAAAGAAACATGATTGGATAGTTCTAAACACATGATTCAAAGTAAGGGTATATATGCCCTCAACCAAAGTGGCGTAATCACAACTTCCTGATGACAGCTAATTTAATAGGCTGAAACGCGTTGAGATTGAATCGCGTCATCGCGACACACTTCCGCCCAGACGTCCAACCCAGAAATCAAGCCACAACCACGTCAGTGGTTCACTTAACCGCTTGGGCAGATTTCACGGATGATTTTACCTGCTGTTCACATCAGGTGCCAGGAAATTAGGCACCCTTACATGTGAGTTGAATAATATGTTTTTATCTATGGAATAAAGTTTTTAAACGGTACTGCGCAATTACGTTTTTCCTGTTACATTTATCCACACAAGGAACATTTATCACAGAAAATGCTAGTCTAGAAGATAACCACAGGGGTCGGCCCAAAAATGTATTTGACCATACTAGCGATAGTTGGTCCAGTCTGAGGGGTGAGTGTACATCTATAGGGGGGCACCCTATCTGAGCACTTAAGGAGCACAGAACTCTTCATCAATGTTTTGAGTACCAGCACTCTATTTGGGATTCTAAAATCTTTATGACTGTTCCAATTTATATTTTTTTAGCATGAGCACTTTCTCACTGGGGACTGTTTGCCTTTTTCAGTGACTTACCTGTTTTGATCGCTATACCACATTGTGATTTTTTTTTATATAGCATATAGCGCGGTTTCTTATTTTCACTTTTTAATTGATTTATATTACCAATTTAACACTGCAGCTGCTATTCTCATGTGGTAACATTATTTGTTACCCATGGTATCACTTCATATTTATTATTTGTTATATTGTTCTTTGGCACTTTGGTTTTTTCAATCTTTACACTTCTCAGCAGAACAAGATGGCTGACCCTAAACTTGACAGACTTTTACCTCAGAACACTTCTTCCAGCACACTTATTCCAACACACTTCCTCCAGCACACTACTTCACTGTACAATTTTAGTACTCCTGTCACACCATCAGCATGACTAGGCCTCACTCTGCCCACCCTCCTGGCTGCAGCGACTTGACACAAACTCCCACAGTCTCTCCCTCTGGCTCTACATCCAGCTCCCCTGGCATGTCTCTTCCAGATCTCTCCACTGTGCTTTCCACTCACCGACACCTGCCCTGGATCCTTCCTAAATGACTGTACTCCAGATGTGCGGATCAACTGTCTCCTCCAGCTCCTGTTCCAGGACACTTCTCCATGACCGTGTAAGGAGAAGCTCCCTCCCAGCTCCCGAACTCCCCGCCTGAGGTACATCCCGCCAGAAAGGGGTTCCCTTAGGCACGCCAGTCTAACACTCCATCATCCAGTTCACCCAGCCGACAAATCCCCACAGCAGGCTGATCATGGGTATATGTAGGAGGCCTGCCCCCTGTCAATCCTAGTTGCTCTCTGCCCTGCCTCTTTTCCAGGACATTCTCCCTAGAAACCGAGGAGGTGCCCAAGAGCTGAAGTACATGTCAGTCACCTACTGATATACTAAACCACTACCCTGCCCCCAGATCAAAACAAACAGGCCTAGTTTACAGCATAGGCCTGCTTAAATTTACCTGCACTGGCAGCTTACACAAAAAACCTACAATAGCACCTACCGACCTAAGGTAGAGGGTGCTACACCTATACTCTCTCGTTTTCCATTCTTACATCATAGTGACATAATTAACTTCTACCTTCTTTGTTGCTCTCAGCTCCTTCCATCTGTGATATCCCATACGCATGTTTTTTTCTGTGGTCCCCCTCCCCCACAGGGAGGTTTTTGATGGGATTTTTTGAGGTAATAATTTTTGTATTAAGATTATCAATTTTGTATTTTTCCCCAGTATCCTGTTGAACTGATACCCCTTTTAATTGTATATTGTTATTGTTCATGATGATTTGATAATAATTCAATATTTTGTTTATCTTCAGTTTTAATTTACACTTTTTTCATATGTGGATACAAAAGAGGTCGGAGAGGTTCTGAGTTATCAGAGTTTCCCGGGAAATGCATCAACCCTATCCCAGCCAACCATATAGACATTCCAAGTAAGATGTTTTTGAGACAGGTTGATGGTATCACTTACTGACCTTGTGCACATGAGATGAAATGCTTTCATGATATGCATGTACTAAACATGATTTTATTTCTTTAAATACACAAAAAATTGATGATAGTTTAATTAATATGTATTTACTATTAGAGGTTTATACAAAGTCCCATTTTTTTTTTTTTTTTTCGCTTAATGTTTTTTTTTAGAATAATAGATAACAACAGTTACAGTATATCAGATGTCGACAGATAAAAGAAATACAATATTGAGATACAAACAGTGCGCAAATAAGTGTTCTATTATAGTTGTTGTAATATACTGTAGAATACATTTCGGATTATACCATAGTAATAAGAAAGAAGAAAACAAATGGTACACCATGTATTATTTAGAGGTATTATAATAATAAGAGTCTACCTATATATACGGTAGTTAATAGTTGAAAAAAAAAATTGGTTCTTCTAAGAACTAAGGATAACATGGGTCAATTGATATGAAGATTTAGTCTATTCTGACCAAAACCATCATTTCGATCATATATTGAAAAACATATACTTTAGTGTATAAAAGAATGAGTTAAAGTAGGTTAAGATTCTAGAAAGGATAATATGCTAGAAAAATAAATAAAGATAAATGAAAATGGGGACTAATGGAAGGAGAGGGGAGGGTCATAGAATTCCGAAGGTAGATTCCTCGTATATTATTTCCCTAGTATCCATGAAAAAGCATCAATACCATGACAAGAGAACTTGTGAATCAAAAGTATCTGGCAAATAGTTTGTTGTCCATGGTTTCCATATGCTGTCAAATTTCTTCAACTCATTTTTGTCTAGCGCTTCCATGTTAGCATGTATGAAAGAATGATTCATTCTCTTTTTGGCTTCTGACAACAGTACTACAGGTGATTTCCATGCGCTAGCTATTGCCTGTTTTGCGGCTATCATAAAAAAAATATATATATATTGATTCCGAGAAAGGGTTTCTGGATTAATATTAAGTAGGGCTGCCATTGGATCTGGTAAAATAATACAGTCAAATAATTTAGAGGTGATCCGGAAGATCCCTTCCCAGAATTTCCGTACAAGTGGACACTGCCACCATATGTGAATATATGTTCCTCTATCTTGGACAACCACGGAAGCAGAGATCTGAACTGTTCTTTGAAAATTTGGCTAAACTGGTGGGAACCAGGTACCAGCGGGAAAGCACTTTATATGATGTCTCCATTGCCAATACATTTGTAGATGAAGAGCTAGTGTTAGACCAAATGTTTGTCCAAGTCTCGTTATCAATTTTACAGTCTAGATCTGATTCCCACTTAGCAACATGGATAGTATTTGAATTAGTGATCAATTGGGAATAAATGATTGAAATACGACTAGAGTTGAGCGGACACCTGAATGCTCGGGTTCGACGGGTTCGGCCGAACTTCGGAAAAAAGTTTGGGTTCGGGACCGAACTTTAACCCGAACCCGAAACACCATTGAAGTCAATGGGGACCCGGACTTCTAAGGACTAAAAAGTCTCTAAAAAAGTAATGGAAAGGGCTAGAGGGCTGCAAATGGCAGCAAAATGTTGTTAAGAGCATGGCAAGTGCTCTGCAAACAAATGTGGATAGGGAAATAACTTAAAATAACATAAAAAAAAAAAATATGCTGGAGGCCCCCTTTTCAGCAGAAGAGGGCCGGGAAGTCATTAAGAACCTCAGAAACTCAACGGCACGATGCCACACATATGGTGGGAATGCCCCAGAATACGCCCTTTCTGGAATAAATTATTCAATTTAATGGATAAGCTAGTAGGAAAATAAAATACTTTGAAATAAAAATGTAGCGGGGTGCTAAATTTAAGGGAAGTGTTTGAGTGGTAAATAGGCTCAAACACCCTAATTCTGTAGGATTCATGGACCATTTTGTCCTCGGGGGAGAGTAGTGGTGTGCAGTTCCCTGCGGCCTACAGGTGGCGCTGCCATGGTAGGCTAGGGTTGAACTGCCGATACAGTGCTGTGCCTTTTGTGTCCCCTCTTGGCAGTAGTACAGCGGGGTGGGGAACCTGCTGTGCATGCCGGGAGAGCATATAAAAGGGGCAGACCTTTGGCCTGGGGGCTGATGTCCAGTGGGGTCCACGCCCAGGTGCCTTCGGCCTGGGTGCATGTGTTCCTGTTCCATCTCGGGTACCTTTAGCCCGGTGTGAGGTACTATCCTGGAGTTCCTGCTGCCCTGGGTATGGAGGCCTAGGTGCGGGAGTAAAGCCTGGAGTCCAGAGCCTTCGTCTGGAGTCCGCTAAGGGTCGAGGAGTCTTAGGGTGCCGCCTCGTGTAGAGGACCATGTTCCAGGGAAGGGAGGATCATTCTGATGGACCGATGCGGGAGTCACGGTGAAGGAAGGGTCTGTTGACTCCCTGGAGAGATGTCTTCCCCTTGATATGGGCTAGGTTCGTAGAAGGAGAAGCTCAAGGTCATCTTGACTGTATCAGAGGACTTATTCACCCGGCCCGTGGCAGGGGCCTTATACACCCTGGTCTGTGGCAGAGACCAAAGTTCTCCAGGTCCGTGGCAGGGGCCTTGTACACCCGGTCTGGGGCAGAGACCAACCTCGAGGTCTGTGGCAGAGACCGTGCACCTAAAACTGTTTGAGAATCCTAAGCAGTGAAGTGAATGTGCTACGTTTGTGCCTGGACCTCCTCCACACCTTAAGCTGTCCTGTTTCTTTGCTCTAACCTTTTCTATCCGAG
Organism: Rana muscosa; assembly: GCA_029206835.1. Classification (NCBI taxonomy): domain Eukaryota; kingdom Metazoa; phylum Chordata; class Amphibia; order Anura; family Ranidae; genus Rana; species Rana muscosa. Next base: position 347,153,995 of record CM055116.1, on the reverse strand, counting down.
TAGAGTTTATTTTGCCATGAGAGAATAAGAGTTGTAATTTCAGCTGGTGTGGACATTGACTTTACTGGGAATTAAAGGACTTGCCTCTACCTACAGTAGAGGTGAGAATCATCCTCTGGAGGAGTTTTGACTCCGGCTGTGGACACGGCCCGTCAAGTACACCGCTCAACCTCTTTATATAGGAGGGTACGGGCTGGTAGTGCGGTGTGCCTTTCTCCCTCCTGCGAGGAGCCACCAACATAAAGGCAGGTAAGGGGGAAAGGATATGTGCGCTACAAAAAAATAAAATAAAAATTATAATCTTGACCTAGGAGGACGAGGTCCATATGGAGTAGGAGGTTGAGGTGGCGTTGGATGTGGCTGTGTAGGTGGAAGCAGCGGTGGAGGAGGACGAAGTAGCCAACACTGGTTCAAAAATACAACAATGGCTGGGTAAGGCCGGTGATGTGTCGAATTCTGTCCCCCGTCAAATAGTGTCCACCCTGTACTGCGCTTGCTCAGTATGTAGGACAAGGGGATTTCGAAAATCTCCCAAGACGAACGGCGCCTGCGTGGTGAGTTCAGGTGAAGGCCACACCATCCGTGGTTCAAGCCGAGCCAAGTGAGGCCGTGCCCGAAGCGTGGCGATCGAACCGAGCCCGTGAGGGGCCCTGTTACTATGTGCTACCGTATGTCCACTTGGATGGTGGGGCTTGAACCTGCACTCACTGCGCAGGCGCCGTTCATCTTCGGAGATTTTGTGAATCTCCTTGTCCTCTGTACTGCCAAAGCGCTGCGCCTTCGCAGTATGGGCCGGACACAATCCGATGGCCGGACAGTTTTTGTCACAACACCGGTATACATGTCTATTCTGCAGAAGGTACGGACAAGTCCTGTGGGATCCATGCCTGGTTCATTTTAATGAACGTGAGCTTGTCCACATTGGCTCTGGACAGGCGGCTGCGCTCGTCTGTGATAACGCCCCCTGCCGTGCTAAATACACGTTCAGATAATACACTGGCTGCAGGGCAGGCCAGCACCTCCAAGGCATAAAGGGCAAGCTCAGGCCATGTGCCCAATTTGGAGACCCAGAAGTTAAAGGGGGCAGACCCGTCATCCAGTACGTGTAGGCCTGTGGACACATACTGCTCAACCATGTTGGTGAAATGCTGCCTCCTGCTAAGACGTTCCATCTCAGCTGGTGGTGCTGGTTGTTGTGGCGTGCTGACAAAGCTTTTCCACATTTCAGCCATGCTAACCCTGCCTTCTGAGGTGCTGCCGGTGCCCCGGCTGGGTTGGCGACCTCTTCCTCCTCCTCTGCCTTCACCTTGTGCTTCCACCGTACGCCCGCTGTCAGGTGGGAATGCCACCAGCAGCGCGTCTACCAGCGTGCACTTGTACTCGCGCATCTTACGATCCCGCTCCAGTGAGGGAATTAAGGACGGTACGTTGTCCTTGTAATGGGGATCCAGCAGGGTGGCCACCCAGTAATCAGCACCAGTTAAAATGTGGGCAACTCAGCGGTCATTGCGGAAACACTGCAGCATGTAATCGCTCATGTGTGCCAGGCTGCCCAGAGGCAAAGAAAAGCTGTCCTCTGTGGGAGGTGTATCGTCTGTGTCCTCTGTATCCCCCCAGTGATGGCCACGAGCTGCTGTGAAAATGGCTCCTCCTCCTCCTCCTCCTCCTCCATCTCCTCCTCCACCTCGTCATCCTCCAGAACTGTGCCCTTTCTGCCGGACAATTGTGTACCTGGCGTTTGTTGGTGCAGGAACCCACCCTCGTAGCCACTTGTGAAAGACTGCCCTGAAAGCCTTTGAAATGATCCCGCTTCCTCCTCCTCCTCCTCATCCTCCTGTGCCACATCCTCTTCCATCATCGCCCAAAGCGTTTTTTCAAGGAGGCATAGAACTGGGATAGTAACGCTGAGAACGGCGTCATTGGCACTGGACATGTTGGTGGAGTACTCGAAACAGCGCAACAAGGCACACAGGTCTCGCATGGAGGCCCAGTTATTGGTGGTGAAGTGGTGCTGTTCCGCAGAGCGACTTATTGCTGCAGCTGAAACTCCACTATCGCCTGCTGCTGCTCGCACAGTCTGGCCAGCATGTACAAGGTGGAGTTCCACCTTGTGGGCACGTCACATATGAGGCGGTGAGCGGGAAGGCCGAAGTTACGCTGCAGCGCTGACAGGCGAGCAGCAGCAGGGTGAGAATGCCGAAAGTGCGCACACAGAGCCCGCACTTTCTGCAGCAGCTCTGGCATATTGGGGTAATTTTTAAGGAACCTCTGGACCACCAAGTTCAGCACATGCGCCAGGCAAGGGATGTGCGTCAAACCGGCTAGGCCCAGGGCTGCTACGAGATTTCGCCCATTATCGCACACCACCAGGCCGGGCTTGAGGCTCACTGACAGCAGCCACTCATTGGTCTGTTGTTCCATGTCCCTCCACAACTCCTGCGCGGTGTGGGTTTTTTTCCCCAAACAGGAAAGTTTTAAAACTGCCTGCTGTCGTTTACCCCTGGCTGTGCTGAAGTTGGTGGTGAAGGTGTTACGCTGACCGGATGAGGAGGCGGTAGAGGATGAGGAAGCGGAGTAGGAGGAGTTAGCAACAGGAGGCAAACTGAAGCGCCCTGTAATCCTTGGTGGTGGAAGGACATGCGCCAAACTGCTATCTGCCTCAGGCCCAGCCGCCACTGCATTTACCCAGTGTGCTGTTAGGGAGATATAACGTCCCTGACCGTGCTTACAGGTCCACGCATCCGTAGTTAGGTGGACCTTGCCACAGATGGCGTTGCGCAGTGCACACCTGATTTTGTCCCCCACTTGGTTGTGCAGGGAAGGGATGGCTCGCCTGGAAAAGTAGTGGCGGCTGGGCACGACGTACTGTGGGACAGCCAATGCCATCAGGCTTTTAAAGTGGTTGTAAACCCTTTTGTGTTTTTTATTTTTTTTTCTAACCTGCAAGACAAAGCTATAATGAGCTAGTATGACTAGCATACTAGCTCATTATGTGCCACTTACCTTCGATTGGGGCCCCCGAAGTCGTCCGTGTCCCTCCTCTAGCCACATCCATCGCTGCGGCGATAGCCGGAATGTTACTTCCGGGTATCGCCGCTGCAGCCAATCACAGCGCCGCTCCGGCGCTGTGATTGGCCGGAGCGGCGAAGACGTGACTCTGCGCATGCGCGCGTGAGCTGTCAAATTCGGCTACGTCGTCGAATGTTGCGACCTAGCCGAATTTGTGAATGGGGTGACGTCAGCGTCGCCGCATTTACATACAAATATCTCCTTAACCGTGTAGGTTAAGGAGATATTTCATGCACCTACAGGTAAGCCTTAATCTAGGCTTACCTGTAGGTCTTTGTTTAAAAAGTGGGTTTACAACCACTTTAAAACTCTGCGTCTCCACCAGACGGAATGACAGCATTTCAAAGGCCAGGAGTTTTGAAATGCTGGCATTCAGGGCCAGGGATCGTGGGTGGCTAGGGGGGTACTTCCTCTTCCGCTCCAATGTTTGGGAGATAGAGAGCTGACCGCTTCCATGGGACATTGTGGAGATGGTTGGTGACCCAGGTGGTAGTGTTGCTGGCAGATCCTCTGTTTGCGGGGTGGCAGGTGCCACTGTCACTACAGAGGTGGATGAAGAGGCCGAGACTGCAGCAGAAGAGGAAGCAGGAGGAGCCAGAGACCTTTCTTGGTTTTTGAGGTGTCTACTCCACTGCAGCTCGTGCTTTGCACTTAGATGCCTGGTCATGCAGGTTGTGCTCAGGTTGAGAACGTGTATGCCTCGCTTCAGGCTCTGATTGCACAGCGTGCAAACCACTCGTGTCTTGTCATCAGCACATTGTGTGAAGAACTGCCACGCTAGGGAACTCCTTGGACCTGGCTTTGGTGTGCTCGGTCCCTTGCTGCGTTGGGCAGTAGCAGACATACTGTCTAGGGGACGGACGCTCCGCTTTTGCACCCTGCTCCCTCTTCTGCTGTGCTGGTGGCTCTGTGCGACCACCGCCTCTTCCTCCAAACTACACTGGTCACCTGCATAACGTTGATTCCATGTGGGGTCGAGGACCTCATCGTCCTCCACATCATCTTCCACCCAGTCTTCACCCCTGCCCTCCTTGTCTGTCTGCACAATTGCGAAAGCAGCAGCAGTTGGCACCTGTGTTTCGTCATCATCCGAGACGTGCTGCGATGGTCCTCCCATGTACTCATCTTGAAACAGAAGTGGTTGGGCATCGGTGCACTCAATCTCTTTCACTTCTGGGGCAGGGCTAGGTGGATGGCCCTGGGAAACCCTGCTAACAGAGTCATCGAAAAGCAGAAGAGACTGCTGCATGATTTGGGGCTCAGACTGCTTAGCTGATTTGCAAGGGGGTGAGGTGAAAGACTGATGGACATGGGTTTCAGGTGCCAACTCTGATTTTTCATCAGAAGAGTGGGCGGGAGACAATGTGAAGGAACCCGAGGCACTGTCAGCAACCCAATCTACTATCGCCTGTACTTGTCCTGGCCTAAACATTCGTACAGCCTCATTAGGCGCAACAAAATACCACCGCAGGCTTGGTCGCCTACTCGCACCTGAGGAAGGTGTTTCACTTGTGCGTGTATCTGGCACAGATCCACCACGTCCTCTTCCTGCAACAGGAGCTCCACCAGCAGCACCACGACCGGGGCCACCACGTCCCTTTGACCTTCTCCTCATATTTTCCAAATTTAGGATCTTGCCCTAAATGGGTGTTTTTGGAAGAGCAGAACACACCCACAGTACGTAACCGCTGAATCGCACAGCTACAGAACTGCAGAAAATGCCATTATTTTATTTTTTATTTTTTTTAGTATAGCACAGTAGAAGAAAACTATATAGAAATGGTTTATTTCACACGCCTCCACATATGTATAACACACTGCAAAATATTTTTTGTGGCCCTAAATGGCGTTTTTTGGAAGACCACAACACACCCACAGTACGTAACCGCTGAATCGCACAGCTACAGAATTGCAGAAAATGCTATTCAAAAAAAATGTTTTTTTTTAGTATAGTATAGTAGAAGAAAACTATATAGAAATTGTTTATTTCACACACCTCCACATATGTATAACACACTGCAAAATATTTTTTGTGGCCCTAAATGGCGTTTTTTGGAAGACCACAACACACCCACAGTACGTAACCGCTGAATCGCACAGCTACAGAACTGCAGAAAATTTTAGTATAGCACAGTAGAAGACAAATATATAGAAATGGTTTATTTCACACGCCTCCACATATGTATAACACACTGCAAAATGTTTTTTGTGGCCCTAAATGGGTCTTTTTGCAAGCGTACATTAAAGTGCAAATTTTTTTTATTATTTTTTTTTGCCCTAAACGGGTCTTTTTTTGCACGAGCAAAATAAAATGCAAATTTTTTATTTTTTTTGCCCTTAATGGGTCTTTTGGAAAAGAGCACAATAAAGTGCCTTTTTTTTTTGTTGCTCTAAATGGATCTTTTTCCAAGAGCAGAATACACCCACAGTATGGAAACGGTGTATCTCTCAACGTAATATATGCAGTGCTGGTGCACTGAGCTTGCAGATAAAAGGTAGATTTTCTCTGAAACTGGGCTCACGGCAGTGTAAAAAGACTGCACTGCAACACAAACAGGTAAACCTATGCAGATCGCTGAGTTATATCTCTGAATCTGGACTCCTATTCCTATATAATATATCTCTCTCCCTGAAAGCACCAACAGGATCCTGGCCCTACACTACACTGTCTCTCTATCTTTTCCCTCAGATTCCAGAATCAGGACTAACTCATGTATTTTTCAATCTCTCCCTAAAAGCAGCAGCAGCAGACAAGATCCTCTCCTTGTCTATTCTGAAGCAGAGTGACGTGTGTGCTGTGTGCCTCTAGCTTATATAGAAGCTGGGTCACATGTTACACTGACCAATCACAGCCATGCCATTAGTAGGCATGGCTATGATGGCTTCTAAGGGCACACCAGCTAATCAAAAGGTGATTGGCTGGCCCCTGAAGCATTTCTAACTGCGCCATTAGATTGCCGAACCTTTCGCGCAAAGTCCGGGTTCGGGAAAAAGCTAAAGTTCGGTATGGACCCGAACTTTACAGTTCGGGTTCGCTCAACCCTAAATACGACCTCTGGCATGCGGATCTATTAGGCATATTCTTTCAAATTGGGTAATATTATGTAAGTTATCACTAGAGTTGAGGAGAGGACCGTAAAAATTCTTGATTTGTAAATATCTGAAAATTTCTGAATTGGGGAGGTCATACGTCTCACATAATTCTGGAAAGGTCGTATTGTAGTTGTTGATGCTAAGTGATATAGACACATAATACCAACCTTAGACCAAGCCTTAAAGGTTCTTGGAAATATCCATGCTGGATAAAAGGCTGGATTTTTATGAAAGGAAAGAAGTGGGATATGTGGGGATTGTAGGCCATGGGAGCTTTTGTAACTATCCCATAACGACAAAGAATGTTTAGTGATTGGGTTCTTCAATTTTCTACGATCTGAAGGGCTCAGCCATAAAATATTATTAGTGTGAATTGGGTAAAAGTCTATTGCCTCAATAAATACCCACAAAGGAGTCTCTGTGGTCGAATGGTACTTTGATAATTGTGCCATCTGAGCTGCTTTGTAATACGTTGCAAAATATGGAGATCCCAGCCCACCCATTGATTTGGGAAGGATTAAGGGTTTTTTAGGCAACCAAGGTTTTTTCTTACCCCAAGTGAACTGTGTTACTCTATGTTGGATCAATCTAAAAAAAAAAGCAGGAAAGTGAATTGGAAGAGTTCTAAATAGATATAAAAACTTGGGGAGTGTAGTCATTTGTATTATATTAATTTTCCCAAACCAGGAAATCGGTAAAGTAGACCAATCAGATAACAATCTTGTGATACTTTTCAATAAAGGTGGATAGTTGGTAGCAAATAATTCTGAGGGATTGGCCTTAAGTTGAATACCCAAATATGGTAGGCTGCGATCTACCCATTTAAAGGGTAACAAGGTCTGTAAATTTTGTTTTACTGTGTCGCTGAGTGAGAGGTTCAATGCCAGGGATTTTTGGTTATTAACTGTGAGGCCTCGTACACACGAACGAGTTTCTCAGCAAAAACCAGCAAGAAACTTGCTGGCAGAGATTTTTTGCCGAGAAACTCGTTCGTGTGTATGGTTTCTCATCAAGAAAAGCGACAAGTATCTCGACGAGAAAATAGAGAACCTGCTCTCTATTTTCTCGTTGAGATTCTCGTCAGCATGTTTCTCGACGAGAAAAGTGAGTGTGTGTACACTTACCTGTCCTCCCGGAAGCCCGCGCATGTTCGAAATGAATTCGACGCATGCGCGGTAGCTTCCTAGGCATACGTAGGGTATACCAAGATGGCGGCGACGGCATCGAATGTGACGAGCGCATGCTCGTCGTAGTCGATGACGTCACCGCGTACGCTCCATTCAAAGAACCGCGGGTTCTTTGAATCGAGCGTGTGTACACTCGGCCGGGACAATTTTCTTGTCCAAGAATCTCGTCGAAAAAAACTACATGTTTTTTTCGACGAGAATCTCGGCCGTGTGTACGAGGCCTGAGACCTGAAATGTGTGAGAACTCGTGAAGTACTAGCATAAGATTAGGGGCCGAAACCTGTGGTGAAGATAAAAATAGGAGTATGTCGTCCGCAAATAAACATATTTTGTGATGACATCCACCTAATTCTATACCTGTGATTGTTGGTTCCATCCTTATTCTTTGTGCCATAGGTTCAATAAGTAAAGCAAATAATAATGGCGAGGGAGGACATCCTTGGCGAGTCCCTCTCTGAATATTAAATGCTTCCGATTTGTAACCGGCATATTTGATATAAGCTTTGGGATTATGGTATAATGCAGCAATCCAACCCATAAAATGTGGGCCGAAGCCTCACGTCCTGAGTGTGAAATGCATATACGACCATGAAACAGTGTCAAATGCTTTCTTAATGTCAAGAGAAAGAAAACACGAGGGGATTTCACGCATTTTAGCTGCATGGGATAAAAGGGTGGCATGTCTGATATTATCGCCAGCTTGTCGAATAGGGATGAAACCAGTTTGATCACAATGTATTAGTTTGCCTATTATCATATTTAATCTGCTTGCTAGAACCTTGGCTAAAATTTTTACATCAATATTTAACAAAGAGATGGGGCAATATTTTGACCAAACTGAATCATCTGTTTGCGGTTTGGGAAGTATGCAGATAATCGCAGTCAAGGTTTCCTATCTAAAAGAGTGATTATCCAATAGAGAATTAAAGGTATTTGTTAAAACTGGTGACAGGATATCTGCAAAAGTTTTGTAACAGAGAGCTGAAAATCCATCAGGCCCAGATCGCTTGTTCACTTTCAAATTTTTAATAGCCTCGGATACCTCTCTACTAGACACCGGTTCCTCCATCATTTCCAATTGCGTCTTGGATAATGTAGGAAGGGGAATTTGAGAAAAAAAGCTATTTGCTTTAGATTGATTCAACTCATTGTTAGATGAGTATAGACTTTCTAACTGTGTTTTGAATTTTTGTAAGATTTTCACAGGGTTAGTGGAGTATACACCTCGTGATAGTTTAAGGCAGATAGGTGTATTATTATTTTGACAGGATCTCAATGTTCGGGCTAGAAGCGTAGTTGGTTTGTTTGCATTCATATAATAGTTATGCTTTGATCTTTTAAATGTTCTATCCGCTGACTCAATGAGGAATAGATCGAATTCCAATTTGGCTTTGTCTAGTTGTAATCTGGATGAAGAAGAGAGGTTTTGCTGGAATGTCATATGACAGGAATTAAAATTTGTTTCTAGAGTGTGGTACATGGCTTTTCTTTCTCTATTACATAGATTAGCTTGACGTAAACATATACCACGGAGAACAGGCTTGTGAGCTTCCCATAAAGTAGTTGGGGAAATGTCAGGTGTGGAATTGAATTTTAAATACTCCTGGAGTGCAGTTTCAATATTCTGTTTATGTATTGGATTTTTGAGCAGAAAGTCTCTAAGCAACCACGTTGTGTCACGTGATTTCGATATTGTAGATGCTATGGTATTAAGGATTGCGCTATGGTCAGATCAGGGGATGGGTACAATTTTGCAATTTAATATTTCTGGTGTCATACCTATGGACATAAAAATGTGATCTATTCTTGAGAACGACCGACAGGGGTTAGAATAGTGTGTATATTGCCTCCTAGTTGGATTCAATTCACACCAGGAGTCTACTAGGTTGTATTTTGCAATTCGTTTTGAAAAATATTGCTTATGAGACTTTTGGGATTGTGGGATGGGCGATTTATCCAGAAAGGGAAAGATAGTCTGATTGGAATCTCCACCTAATATTACAGTACCTATTTTATGGGAATCGATGACTTGTAGCAGATGGGATAGGAAAGAGTTAGTTTGCTTATTGGGAGCATAATATGACACGATGGTGATAGCTGAGTTTCAGGAGCTAGGTAGAAGGTCGAGATGCTAGGAGGGCTCCCCTTGCGGCCGAGCGCAGCACACCACTGAAGGTGACTGTCATGGAGATCCTGCCAGAAACAGGCGCCCCGGACTTCCTGGTCTCCGTTCGCGCGTGCGTCCAGCGGGTGGCGCCAGAGAGACTATTTAAACCTGCCATTTACAGACAGTCCCTGCTGTCTGCTCTACAGCGTAGTACCTGTGTAACCCGATCTGAGAAACCCATCTGCATCTGACCCGGCTTTCCTGTGACCTTCCTGTTATCCGCCTGCACCTGATCTCTGGCTTGTTTCTGACCACCGCTCTGCTTTGTCCTTTTGTACCTCGCTGTCTGCCAGTGTATCCGACCCGGCTTGTCCGGCTACCCTGCCTGACCCAGGCTCCGGTCTGGTCCGTTCAGCTGTTCCAGAACCTGCTGTGCTTCCTGGCTTCCTGGTTCCAGAACCTGCTGTGCTTCCTGGCTTCCTGGTTCCTGTCAACCTGCTGTGCTTCCTGGCTTCCTCGTTCCAGAACCTGCTGTGCTTCCTGGCTTCCTGGTTCCTGTCAACCTGCTGTGCTTCCTGGCTTCCTGGTTCCTGTCAACCTGCTCTGCTGCCTGGCTTCCTGGTTCCTGTCAACTCGCCTCACCTCGGTGTACCCGGATCCAGCCCGGACCACCCAGCCACTTGCTCTGTGTTGATCCTGCCAGGCACTCGTACCCCTTCTACCTCCGTGCCTCCTGTTTCACTACCAGGGGCCGCTGGTGGGAGCCGTAAGGGAGGCCTCCCTCTGCTAAACCGGGCTCGTCACCGTCAGGTACGTGACAGCAGCAGACAGCCATGTCTGAGCCCGAGCAGGGAGCCTCACCTATGGAGGAACTATGTCGGTACCTGGCGGGGTTGACTGAAGCAGTCAAAAGCCTCCAGCAAGGCTACACCCACCTGGAAGGACAAGTGCGGGCCCTCACCAACCCTTCTGGAGGCCAAGGGGGTCCATTTGCCTCTACGTCCTCTGCCGGTACAGGGTCCACACCCACGGTGGTCATGCTCCCTCCTGAACCCAGGGTCCCTACACCTGAAAGGTTCTCCGGGGACCGGAGCAAGTTTAGAGCCTTCCGTAACTCCTGTGAGTTGTACTTTGCCTTACAGCCCCGCACCTTCTCCTTGGAAGCCACCAAGGTGGGCTTTGTGATCTCTTTGCTCTCTGGAGACCCCCAGAACTGGGCCCACCGCCTGCTGGAACATAAGGACGTGGCCTTGGACAGCCTTACAGTTTTCTTCGATGCCATGGCCCAACTGTATGAGGACCCTCAGCTTTCAGTTACCGCAGAAAACGCTTTGCGGACCCTTCAGCAGGGACGCAGAGAGGCAGAGGACTATGTAGCTGAATTTAGGCGCTGGAGCGCAGATACCAGGTGGAATGACGCCGCCCTCCGTCACCAGTTCCGCATAGGTCTTTCAGACCCCCTGAAGGACGAACTGGCTAGGGTCGGAATACCAGAGACTCTGAATCTGTTGATCGAGTTAACTATTCAGATTGACCGACGTTTGAGGGAACGGAGTGCTGAGAGGGCCACAGGCTTCTCCCGTCCGACCTGGATGCTTCCTCGGGTCCCCAGTCACCTGCACCCAGCTCCTGTTGCACCCCTGACCCCCTCACACGATGCACCTGAACCCATGCAGCTTGGAGTCCTTCGTCCCTCCCTCACTCCGGAGGAACGCCAGCGCCGGCGAGCGCATAACCTGTGCCTGTATTGTGGGGAACCCGGACATTTCGTTAGAAGTTGTCCCCTGAAAGCCCGTAAGTGTTTCTCAGTATCGTCTGGTTTAACCAACCCTCAGGCCAAGCCTTCATCTCACCTTGCCCTTTCTGTCTCCTTACAGCTCCCAGGAAGGACTCTGCAAGTGTCCGCTATCATTGACTCTGGGGCTTGTAGTTGCTTTATGGACTCAACTTTTGCCTGCACACAGCTGATCCCTCTCCTTACCAAGACTCATGGATTATGTGTTCACCTGGCTGACGGGTCCGTTATCAAGTCGGGACCCGTGGTCCAAGAAACGGTCCCTTTACCTGTCACCATCCACACCACTACCGGGGATCACCGAGAGTACCTACGTCTGGACATTATTTCTTCTCCACTGTTCCCTATGATTCTCGGTATGCCCTGGTTGCAAGCCCACAACCCCACCATCAACTGGGTCACGGGGGTAGTTACCTTTCCTTCCTCCTACTGCCAACAGTCCTGCGGCTCACACAAGCTCCCTGGGCCGGCCGCTCTACTGTGTACCGACACTGATACTGGTACACGTCAGATCATCCCTGTTGCCTACCTGGACTTCCTTGATGTGCTCAGCAGACAGGGGTCAGAGACACTACCACCCCATCGGGCCTATGATTGCCCCATCGACCTGCTACCCGGAGCAGCTATTCCATTCGGTAGGATCTTCCCATTAACGGAGGTAGAACAGGGGGCACTAAAGAACTATATCGACGAGAACCTACAAAAGGGGTTCATTCGCCCCTCTACGTCGCCAGCAGGCGCAGGCATCTTCTTCGTGGAAAAAAAGGACCATACCCTCCGACCCTGTGTGGATTACCGTGAACTGAATAAGATCACCATTAAGAATCGCTACCCCGCTTCCCCTGGTACCAGAGTTATTCCAAAGATTGGGAGCTGCCACCATTTTTACTAAACTTGACCTCCGTGGAGCTTACAATCTGGTCCGAATCAAGGAGGGTGATGAATGGAAGACTGCCTTCCGCTCCCGGTTTGGACATTTTGAGTACTTAGTGATGCCCTTCGGGTTGTGCAACGCACCTGCCACCTTCCAGTACTTTATTAATGATGTACTTCGGGACTTTCTAGATCTTTCTGTTATTGTCTACTTGGATGACATACTAATCTTTTCTTCCTCCCTTGACTCTCATCGCAGGCACGTCAGAAGTGTGTTGGATCGGCTTCGTCAGCATAGCCTTTATGCGAAGGCCGTTAAATGCGAGTTCGAGCGGGAGAGCATAGCATTCCTGGGGTTAATCATCTCCGGCGAAGGCATCAGGATGGATCCACAGAAGATTGCCGCAATCCTGGACTGGCCAGTGCCAATGGATAAAAAGGGAATCCAACAGTTCGTTGGGTTCGCTAATTTTTATCGTAAATTCATCCGGGGGTTCTCCGCAATCATTGCGCCCATCACCCAGTTAACCAAGCAGGGAACCTGCTTCCACTGGTCCCCAGCGGCCCAGAAGGCCTTCGAAGTCCTGAAGGGTCTCTTCACCTCTGCTTCTATTTTGAAACACCCAGATTCCTCACTGCCATTTTTACTTGAGGTAGATGCCTCTGAGGTCACGGTAGGAGCAATACTGTCACAGAGACAAGGAACCCGGGCTTTGCTTCACCCAGTAGCCTTCTTTTCTCGCAAACTATCTGCGGCGGAGAGAAACTATGATGTAGGGGACCGGGAACTACTGGCGATCAAGTCTGCCTTGGAAGAATGGCGATACTTACTTGAAGGAGCTGCTCACCCGATTCTAATATTCACCGACCATAAGAATCTGGAGTACCTGAAAGCGGCAAAAAGATTAAAACCACGACAAGCCAGATGGGCGCTGTTCTTTTCCCGGTTTTCCTTTCATGTCACTTATCGCCCTGGTGCCAAGAACACTAAACCCGACGCCTTGTCCTGAATGTTTCATGGATCAAAGGAAACCCCCTTGCCCGATATCATCCTCGCCCCTGGAAATTTTCTTCTTCTTCAGGAAGATTTACTTACTCGGATCAGACAAGCCACCACTGGACAGGAACCCTCCTCTGAGCTGGACTTGCAGGCTAAGGATGGGCTACTATGGCACCAGAACAGGATATTCGTACCAGAGGAACTAAGAATAACCGTGTTAGAGCTCTGCCATGATCATGCCCTTGCCGGGCACTTTGGTGTTGCCAAGACCTGTCACGTACCTGGTGATGAGCTTGGAATGCAGGGAGCGGCCTCTTTTGCACCTCCTACTCCGGAACCCCTGATGGTGGGAACAGGGAGCTCGGGAGTGCGGAGTTGCACAAGTGCCTGTCAGGAACACTGGTGCAGAGGTGGAGCTGGACCTTAGGAAGCTCTGTGCAGGTTTCAGCGGAAGCAGGGAAGCTGGAACGGCAGGCAGGCTTGGCACACAGGGAACTGAGGAGACAGACAGCAGACAGCGGAGAGGTGTCTTGTAGTTCCGGGCACAGGCAGGTCCAAACAGGCCGGGTAATCCACTGACTGGCAGATCAGGTGCAGTCCAAGAGGCAGAGGCAGAGTCGTTATACAGTCCGGGTTGGCAACGGGCAGGCAGCAGGTAGCAGAAGGAGCAGGCGGAAGCAAGGTCAACAAGCCGGGGGTCAGCGGGCAGGCAGAAGGCAAGAAGCGTCAGGAACAAGCCGGGTCACAGGAACAGATCGGTAGGGTAATAGCAGGTAGCAGGTGGGTCTTGGGAACGCTGTAGACCAGACAGCAAGGAGCCCCAGCACAAGCCCCTTTAAATAGCCCCAGATTGGCGCCAGAAAGTGTCACTGCGCGCTCCTGCGCGCACCCCGCGCGCGCCAGTGCGCAATTACCGCGCATGCGCGTACGCGCTAACGCAGATGTCGCCGCTATTGCGCAGGCGCTAACGCCTATTCGCCACTATTGCGCAGGCACGTACCCTTGCGCGACGCAGCGTCGCCAGCTTGCTGGTGAGATTGCCCATCATGACAAGACCACTGATTTGGTACAACGTACCTTCTGGTGGCCCTGATTACGCGAGGATTGCAGGAAGTTCGTGGAGTCCTGTATTACTTGTACCCGAAACAAGGGTTCCAGATCCAAGGCCTGGGGACTACTGAGGCCTTTACCTGTTCCGGACAGGCCTTGGAAGATGCTTTCCATCGACTTTATAGTTGAACTGCCTCCAGCGGAAAACCATACCACTATCTTTGTGATAGTGGACCGTCTGTTCAAAATGGCACATTTTGTCCCTATGAAGGGGACCCCCTCAGCCCCGGAAACGGCACAAATATTCATCAAAGAGGTCGTCAGGCTCCACGGGGTGCCTGCCAATATTGTCTCTGATCGGGGGGTACAATTTACCTCCCGGTTCTGGAGATCCCTCTGCAAGACCCTAGGGATAGAACTATCGTTTTCTTCGGCTTATCACCCTCAGACCAATGGACAGACGGAGAGGACTAATCAGACCCTTGAGCAATACCTGCGTTGTTTCTCCTCTTTTGCTCAGAATGACTGGCTCTCCCTGCTCCCGTTGGCTGAGTTCGCCTATAATAACTCCATCCACTCCGCAACTAACCAGTCCCCATTCTTCGCGAACTATGGTTTTCACCCTGCATTCCTGCCCAACTCCCTCCCGGAGTGTTCGGTGCCTGCAGTTCAGGAAAGGGTGAACTTCTTCTCATCAAACAATCAGCTTTTACGCGAAACCATGGTGAAGACTCAGGAGTATAACAAGATGGTCTACGACAGGAGAAGGCCGGGTGAATTAGTGCTGGTACCCGACGACCAAGTATGGCTCTCTACCATTAACCTAAGGTTGGCGTGCCCTTCCAGGAAGTTGGGCCCCAAGTTCTTAGGGCCATTTCCTGTCAAGAGGAAGATTAACAAAGTGGCCTACGAGGTGGAGCTCCCCGACTCCCTTAGAGTCCACCCTGTCTTTCATGTTTCCCTGTTGAAACCATCAGTCTCCAACCCATTCCCAGGCCGGACTCCGGCTCGCCCTGATCCCGTCATCATAGACGGGGAGCAGGAATTCGAAGTAGAGGCTATTCTGGACGTGAGGAGAAGAGGTAACCGGAACCAATTCTTAATTAAATGGAAGGGTTACGGACCCGAAGAGAACTCTTGGGAACCGGAGGAGAACATTCATGCCAGGAATCTGATACAGGCCTTCAGAAGATCTCACCCCGAAAGATGTATCCATATGGGCATCCGGAGGCTGCCCCTTGGGGGGGGGGGCAATGTCATGGAGATCCTGCCAGAAACAGGCGCCCCGGACTTCCTGGTCTCCGTTCGCGCGTGCGTCCAGTGGGTGGCGCCAGAGAGACTATTTAAACCTGCCATTTACAGACAGTCCCTGCTGTCTGCTCTACAGCGTAGTACCTGTGTAACCCGATCTGAGAAACCCATCTGCATCTGACCCGGCTTTCCTGTGACCTTCCTGTTATCCGCCTGCACCTGATTTCTGGCTTGTTTCTGACCACCGCTCTGCTTTGTCCTTTTGTACCTCGCTGTCTGCCAGTGTATCCGACCCGGGTTGTCCGACTACCCTGCCTGACCCAGGCTCCGGTCCGGTCCGTTCAGCTGTTCCAGAACCTGCTGTGCTTCCTGGCTTCCTGGTTCCAGAACCTGCTGTGCTTCCTGGCTTCCTGGTTCCTGTCAACCTGCTGTGCTTCCTGGCTTCCTGGTTCCAGAACCTGCTGTGCTTCCTGGCTTCCTGGTTCCTGTCAACCTGCTGTGCTTCCTGGCTTCCTGGTTCCTGTCAACCTGCTGTGCTGCCTGGCTTCCTGGTTCCTGTCAACTCGCCTCACCTCGGTGTACCCGGATCCAGCCCGGACCACCCAGCCACTTGCTCTGTGTTGATCCTGCCAGGCACTCGTACCCCTTCTACCTCCGTGCCTCCTGTTTCACTACCAGGGGCCGCTGGTGGGAGCCGTAAGGGAGGCCTCCCTCTGCTAAACCGGGCTCGTCACCGTCAGGTACGTGACAGTGACATAGCAGGTGTGGTGCCCACAGAAGCACAGGTGCCTGGTAGCTGGAACTGGAGACAGGCGTGCTTGGATGGTCCAGGAAGCAGGGACCGGTGGACAGACTTGATAACGGAGTTAGGAGCCAGGCCAGGGGTCAACACAGGAAGTCAGTCCAGGATCAGAGTCAAGTTCAGGGAGCAAGATAAACAAGTCCAGTAGCCAAGCCGGGATCAGGTGCAGGAAGCAGGCAGAGAGAAGTCAGATGCAAGCCAAGGATCAAGCCAGGGGGACAGAAGGATCAGGTCAGGACAAGCTGAATCGGTACACAGATCAGGAACAGCAGATACACAGGACACAGGAATGCAGGACAAGCTGAAGATACACCAGCGATGCCCCACTGTCAGCAGTGGGTTTAAATAGGCCGGGCATCCATCACGCCGGGCGTGCTCCATTGCGCATGCGCGTGCGCATAGTCATGGCACTGTGCGTCTGCCTAATCCCTGCGCGTGCCTGCCCAACCATGGTGCTGCGCGTCCTTGTGCGTGCATGCGCATCAAAGCATCTATTTCTGTCAGACTTATACGTATCTGGTCGATGAGCCCAACGGAGCAGAGGAAGGTCCCCCGTACGGATCCCACTCACGGCCCCTGGTAGTGCAGACAGGAGGCACAGGAGTACAGAAGGGTAAGAGAGCCTGGTGGATATTTGCTGGAAGATGGCTCAGGATCCGGATGCAGAAGGGAAGAAGAGCCTGACAGACTGCAGACAGGCAGGCAGGGATGCTGGAGGGTGAAGCTGAGCAGGAGCAACACAGAATGGTCAAATAACAGGCAGGGTTTGGCAACGGTCAGGCAACGTGGTACAGAGGAGCAGACAGGTTCAGGGTCAAAGGCAAGCCGTGGTCAGATGCAGGCGGAAGGCAGGAGAAGTCTGAGTAACAAGCCGGGTGGTCAGAGGGTCAGATTTCAGGCAAACAGCAGGGGCAGGATACACAGGGAGCTGCAGATCAGACAGCACCGGGCTGAAGTGTTCCAGGGATTTAAATAGGCAGTTTGGCGCGCATCAGCGCAAACGCGTGCGCATTGGCGTGCATGCACCCGCGCGCACAGGAGAATGCACAACAGCAGCTCGTGTCGGCGCGCGTGCCCCAAGGCGATGAACAGCACGTCCGGCAAGGTGAGTTCTCTGACAATTTCCCTGATACTGAGTCTAATAAATGCCCTGTAAGAATCAGATACCTGCCTTTTGGATCCTTAATCTCTTGAAAATGGGGTACTACTGTGAAATGCTATAAGCACACCTTGTTTCTTCGTAGAGGCCGAGGCCATAAAGACTTGCGGGTAGGACCTAGTAAAGAATTTGGGAGTAGATAGTGGTGTGAAATGTGTTTCTTGGAGACATATGACTTGTGCTTTTTTGGAATTAAAGGTACGAAAAGCTTTAGTGCGTTTTTATGGGATAGTCATTCCCTGAACATTAAGGGAGAGTATATTTAATGGAGCCATGGTATTAAAAAAATTTTGGTTCTAATGATGCCTAGACATGGAGTAACTAAGGGCTCAGGGAAAAAGTACAATTTAGGTATATTCTAATAAGAAAGCAGAACATATATAAGTTCATGACATTTCCATTGAGGGGAGAAAAAGTCTCCCTCCAAGGGCACATAAGCTACCGTCAATTGCCCACTGAGTCACTGGGCAGTCGAGGGTAGCAAAGGGAGGCACAAGGAACAGTCCCGCGGAACTCGGGGAGCCAACCAATTGAATTACTTTCTTACAAACGTTAAGCAAATCTAAAAACATAAGCAATAGTCCAGTTAGTAATGACTGCTTACTAATTGGGGGTTAGTGGAGTACATACCATACTCACGAGGCATAAAATCGGAAAAAGGCGAGCCTGGAGGAATGGAGATGTCTATTAGTCATCCTCTAAACTTAATATTAACTAATTATAACTGAAATTTAAAACTAGACTCGACCATAACCTGGTAAAGAAATATTGGTTATTAGCAGTGTACTATATATTCTATATTACAAAAAATAACAGGCTAGGCCTGGTTAAAGAAAAAAAAAATTGAAAAAAAGTCACTGCAGCAATAACTTATGTGTAACAATAATGGAAAACCACCAGGTAGTCATATAAGGGCCACAGCAAGACCAAGTCGGTCAAGCAGATTCCCAGAAAAAGGGAATAAGCACAGTTTGTGACCCTATTCAATCCATAGAGTCACATGGATCTGGAAAAGGTGATAACTTGCAAAGTCTTTTGTTGGGACTATGGTTCCCATTTTCTCTGGAGGTAGAAGAGGAATTATATTTATCGGGAAGCGAGGACAGTCTTCGGCGTGCGTCTGGGGCGTCTTTGACGGCGTTCATCAGTCCTATATTCTGCAGGGTAGTTTGCAGATCCATAGCGCTACGGCATGTATATTTGTGGTTTTGGTAGGAGAATCTCACAGAGAAGGGGGAACCCCACTGGTAGATTATGGTGTTACATTGCAATATTTGGAGGAGTGGTTTCAAAGCCCTTCTTTTGTTAATAGTTAGCTGCGAAAGATCGGCAAAAAGTTGGTAATTGTGTCCTTGGAATTGTAACGCACCTTTATGTCTTGCTGCATTCAGTAATTGTTCCTTGGTCCAGTAGTAATGAAATTTTGTGATAATCAAAGTCCCATTTTTCTAGTTCTTGCTTTGATTTACACTTTATTATAATGGTCATTATTATACAGTGTGATGATAATATTAGTATAATTGTAAACTCAAAAGATGACATACCAACTATCAATCCATTTACTATCAAAACAATATAATCTCTTTGATTTCCACATTTCTGAGCATCTAAATAGTGTTTCTAGTTTGTTTCTTCTTCACAGAGTCCGTACGTTTTTGCTAGAAGCAAAATTCAACTGAAGTAAATTTAGACCATATCTAGATGCCATTTAAATTGCTAAAACACTGCTTATTGTAACTAATTTTTTTTTTTTTAAATACCCTCTAATACTTTCCTTCATAAATTATTTTCTTTGCATCTCTCATTTTCTTTCAATAGCTTCCTGCTCCAGCGTTGCTTTATTGCTTTGGATCCTGAAAGGAACAATGGTGCACCATGCTTGTGTTTAGGCATGGCAGCTTGTAATCTTCATTACAGACTCATGAACATTCAGGAACACAATTGATAGACAGTTGTCCATCCATAACAATCTGTCCAAACTCTTACCTTCATAGTCAAATAACCAGTATTAAATAATATAACAAAAAACTAAAAATAACCTTAAGATATTTGTTTTAATTGTTGTTTTCTTGCTTAAAGCATGAAATATATTGGCAATGTTCTCATTCTACAATTATATTGTATTGTGATTGAGCTGTTTATGTAACTCTTGCTCTCTTTTCTGTAGAAAAATAATGTAATTCAAACAAGATGGGAATTTGAACACATAGTTGCTTTTACAAAGGATACTTGCTGGAAATAAAAGCAGCAATCATCTGGCAGGTGCATTGTAAATCCAACAATCTTTCTGCTCAATTAAGATCAGCAGATTGTTGAGAATTCATGGGTCAACAGCTTTTATTAGTACGTTGTGGTCTGATGTCTCCTCCTAGTACAATTCATTGCAGCCTCCTGTATCTACAGTCATTTTTAAACCCTAATGAGCATCACAACAATAAAGGGATTTTTTTTAACAGCTTACCTGTAAAATCCTTTTCTTGGAGTACATCACGGGACACAGAGCGACTTAGTCATTACTAATGGGTTATATAGATTACCTTCAGGTGTTGGCACTGGCCAATTCCAAACCGGAAGTACCCTCCCCTATATAAGCCCCTCCCACCCGGGAGCACCTCAGTTTTGTAGCCAAGCAATAAGTGTCCCAAAAAGAGGGGTGGGAGCTCTGTGTCCCGTGATGTACTCCAAGAAAAGGATTTTACAGGTAAGCTGTTAAAAAAAATCCCTTTTTCTTTTTCGTACATCACGGGACACAGAGCGACTTAGTCATTACTAATGGGACGTCCCAAAGCAATGCCAAATGAGGGGAGGGATACATAAGCTGGGCGCCATCAGGCATGAGGCTCTTTTGCGGCCTGCAACACACTGCGCCCAAAGGCGACATCCTCCTGACTTCTGACGTCTACCTGGTAGAATCTAGTAAACGTGTGTACTAAGGACCATGTTGTGGCCTTACAGTACTTGAGCCAGGGAGGCTTGGTGATGCACTGCCCATGAAGTTCCAACTGCTCTTGTGGAGTGCGCCTTAACTTTGAACGGAGGCGGTCTCCTTTTCAAGCCATAGGCTTGTATTATGACCTGTCGAATCCACTTGGCTAAAGTAGATTTTTGATGCTGCCTGACCCTTTCTGGGGCCTTCCGGCAGAACAAACAAAGTATCCGTTCTGCGAATCTGAGCAGTGGCTTTAAGATAAGCTTTAACTGCTCTTACTACATCCAAAGAATGCAATAACTTTTCCTCTACCGAACTAGGTTTGGGGAAAAAGGAAGGAAGAACCACATCTTGGTTCAAATGGAACCTCGATACCACCTTAGGAAGAAGGCTGGATGAGGACGTAATACTACTCTGTCCTTATGGATAACCAGATATGGCTCCTTACAGGACAAGGCGGCTAATTCCGATACTCTTTTAGCCGAACAAATGGCTACTAAGAAAATCAATTTCCTGGTAAAAAGAACCAAGAAAATGTGCCGCAATGGTTCAAATGGTTGTTTCTGTAGAACCGACAGAACCAGGTTTAAGTCCCATGGACATATGGGAATACTAACCGGAGGGCTAATACGCATCACTCCTTGTATGAAAGCTTTGATTAATGAATGCAAAGCCAAGGGCCTTTGAAAAAAAAATATTGACAAGGCCGTCTGACCCTTGATAGTACTCAAGGCAAGCTTCCTATGTACAGCCCACTGTAGGAAGTCCAGAATCCTACCTATTGCGTACTTACGTGGATGCCATTTCCTGGCCTCACCCCACGTGATGTACGCCTTCTAGATCCTATAATAGATCTGCCTGGATACCGGCTTCCTGGCATTGATCATGGTAGATACCACAGGATTAGAGAGCCCTCTCTTTTTTAGAATGTGGGCTTCTATAGCCAGGCCGTCAACCTAGGGCTGGTAAGGAAGGGTAGTATATCGGTCCTTGCGAAAGCAGGTCCGGACGATGTGGGAGGGTCCAAGGACTTCCCACTGACATTTTTACAATCTCCACGTACCATGCCCTTCGGGGCCACGCTGGAGCCACCAGAATCACTGGTTTCTTTTCTACCCTGATTCTGCGGATTAATCGCGGTGGGAATGCATATATCAGCTTGAACTGATCCCAAGGGAACACTAGGGCATCCGAACCGCAAGCTAGGGGATCCTTTGTGCGAGACACAAATCTGTCCACCTTTGCGTTGAATCTGGATGCTAGCAGATCTACATCCGGTGTTCCCCACCGCTGGCATATTGCCTGGAAAACCTCGGGGTGAAGAGACCATTCCCCCGGGCATAATTGCTGGCGACTTAAAAAAGTCCGCTCTCCAATTTTCCACTCCTGGGATGAAAACCGCGGATATGGCTGTGACATACCTTTCTGCCCATTCCAGGATGCATTTCGCTTCCCTCTGGGCTGCACGACTACTGGTGCCACCCTGGAGATTAATATATGCCACTGCCGTGGCATTGTCTGATTGAATTCTGACAGGTGACCCTTGGAGTTTGGATGTCCATGCTACTAGGGCATACCGGGCTGCTCGTATCTCTAAGAGATTGGTGGGCAGGGCCTTCTCTGCTTCTGACCACTTGCCCTGGAGAGACCATTGCTCCAGTACTGCCCCCCAGCCTATGAGGCTGGCAACTGTAGTGACCACCTTCCAAGAAACCGGACTGAAGGGTTTCCCTTCCCAGATTCTGGGGCACCAACCACCAATGGAGGCTCTTGCGAACGGAAGGGGACAGGGACATTGGTAAGTCTAAAGCCTGAACTTTTTTGTTCCAGGCTGACAGTATGGCCCTCTGCAAGTTCCTTGAATGGAATTGACCGTAGGGTACCGCTTCGAATGAAGCCACCATTTTTCCCAGCAGCCTTATACACAGGCGTATGGATGGTTTTTCTTTTTTGTACCCACTAAGTGGGTCAAATCTTTCAAAGACGACACCTTCTCTGGAGGTAAGAAAATCTTTTTCTGATTTGAATCCAGTCTTAGCCCCCAAGTATTCCAGGCTTTTGACTGGTTTTAGGGCTGACTTGTCTCGGTTGATAATGCAACCGTGAGATTCCAGATACTTGATTATCTTGTGAACGACCACTTCTAGTTTTTTTCACTGAGTGGTCTATCAGCAACAAGTCGTCTAGATATGCCATTATCGTTACACCTTGTGTTCCTAGTTTGGCCAATCGTAGGGCCAGAATTTTTGTGAACACTCGTGGTGCCGTGGCCAGACCGAAAGGTAAGGCTCTGAACTGAAAATGGCGCCCTTCTACTGCAAGGCGTAGAAATTTCTGGTGGGCCGGACAGATGGGAATATGCAAATAAGCATCCCTTATGTCGATCGAGGCTAACCATTCCTGCCCTTGTAGGGCGGTGGCCACCGATCGGATCGACTCCATCCGAAAAAAGTCCTGATATGTAGGAACTTGTTTAGCCCTTTTATATTCAATATGGGCCTCATGTCCCCATTTGGTTTGGGGACTGTGACAAGGTTCGAGTAAAACCCGAACCCGTTTTCTTTCAAGGGAACCTTCATGATTACCCTTGGGGCAATAGTTGCTCTAGTGCCAGAAGGAGGGATCCACTCTTCTGGGGATCGCTTGGCACGTTTGACCTTATAAAATGGGCAGGAGGAATGTCTTTTAACTCCAGCCTGTATCCCAGACTTACTGCGGGGATCACCCATCTCTGATGGTGTCCCGCCAGGTCTCTGTGAACAACTGAAGTCTTCCCCTCACCCGACTGAGTGGGGGCAACCCTTCATGACTTAGGGGGAGGTTTTGTACCTCTCTTGACCCAGGGTTTCTTGATACCCTGTGATTGTCCCTGATTTCTGCCCCCTGGATTTGACCGCGGAGGCCGTCGGAACTGTTTCACAGCCGATGTGCCAGGGACTGGAGAAGTAGGCCTCTTAAAAGAAGGACTTCTACCCTTGTTCTTAACCGGTAAGAGTGAACTTTTACCGGCAGAAATTTTCTGGATATATTTGTCCAGATCTTTTCCAAATAAGCGTTCTCCATGAAATGGGAAGCTAACCAGCAGTTTTTTACAGGGAGCTTCAGCAGACCAGTTTTTGAGCCACAGAAGCCTGTACTATAGACAGCGTAAAGCGGGAGGCCTGTTGGATTGTATCCTTTATGGCGTCCACCGCAAAACACAAGGCTCTAGGCAGGTCAGCTAGGGCAAGAGCCTGCTGATCTGGTAAGTCCCTTAAGACTTGTTTCAACTGATCTTTCACTGCTTGGCAGACTCCAATCGCTGCTACCGCAGGTTGTGTCACCATGCTTGCTGTAGAGAAAGCAGATTTTAGTAAAGACTCCAATTTTTTATCTATTGGGTCTTTGACATTGGAACATTATCTACTGGACATGTCAGTGATTTGTTAACAGAAGAGATGGCTGCGTCCACTGTAGGGACCCTCCATTTTTTTTATGAACTTATCCTCCATGGGATAGATCACCGGAAATCTCTTGGGGGGAGCAAATATTTTATCAGGATGCTCCCAATCCTGGTAAATAAGCCCTTCTAATAAAGGGTGGATTGGGAAGGAACAGACAGCCTGGGGAGCTTTTAGCGACCCCAGCGAGGAAACCGTAGTGGATGGTGGTTCCGCCAGAGGCATTTTAAATGCTGATCGGACCATATTAGTCAGAGACTGAACCCATAATCTTTCAGCCTGAGATGCTGAGAAAGGTTCTTCCACTGTTGATTCCTCCATAACTGAATCAACCTCATCCTGATCCCCTTCAGGTAGGTCGATCTCTGGGACTGTTCCTCCACTAACAGGCACTCTGAAGGAGGAGACGGAGATCGGACGCGCTTTTCCTGAGACAGGGAAGCAGCGATCAATGCTGTTAATCTCTCTTCCAATCCTCCCAGAGTTGAGGATAAAACCTCCTCTGTTATATATACAGGAGCAGGTGGACTGGGGACAGCCGCAGCACCAGGCATTCCTGCGGGGTTTCTACGGCTACTGACCTCTGAATTCTCAGGGGAGATTGGTGCAGTACAAGCATGCCCAATATCCTCAGAGCCCGATGGAGACCCCTTTGGCTTCCTGGAAGATCTATTTCCGGAGCGTCTGGACGACATATCCTTTAAGCACAAAGCTGAGGTATTCCCGTCGTCATACACCAATTTTGCTGGTAATAATCTAACACAGGTGCTGCTATATACCAGCTGGTGTCCACTAAAGTGCCTTTCTATGGGGATGCCTGCATCAACCGCCTCTGTGTGCCACTGTTTGTTGCTAGCTCTGTTTGCATCCAGCTGACACTTGTACTGTGTCTTTTAACTATGCTGGGACGCCCGCACATGCGCAGAAGCGCCGCGGCGCGCATCGAGCGTCATCCACCCGCCCCGCCCCTTTTTTTCATAGGAGGCGCGTGCACGCGCCCGCGCGCGCGCCCGTGCGCCATTGGCGCCCTTTTCGAAATCAAACAGGGGACTAGGAGCCAGGGCCCTTTTTGCCGGAGGGCCTGTGCGGTGGATGAGCGCAGCAACAGGGCAGAGGAAGTGGATTCCCACAGAGAAACTTACCAGCTGCCTGGATCTTTTGACTTGAGAAAACCAAAGATCCACATGACAAGAAAAATGGACTACAGCGGCCTCTAGTGGTTTAACACAGGTACCGCGGTCCCTTTTTTTTTTTTTTTTCTTGACTACTATTAAAATTTTACATTTTCAGTAGTTACAGGCAAACACAGATATTTAGCGGGAATACCGTTAGGTAACAGACAGAAAGACAAATTAGGCTTGGGGGTCCCCCAATAGAACCAAGTTCCTGGGGGCCCCCACTTACCTGATCCCCGCCGCAGGACTTTGTTTGGTCCACAGAAGTCCAAACTTCACCTATCACGGCAGGCATTGTAATTAAACCTTCAGGGACCGGGTTCCCAAGGATTCCACTCCCCTGGACCTGTATAGCACCCTGCACAGACAACATCTTGGTCGTGGGTATGACCAGAGCTCTGGATCCCAGGGTCCAGCCCTCCTAAGAGAAGCATTACAGGCAAAACCTTGCTCTTCTGCTGCAAGGCCCGGGTACCGACCGTTTAGCTATGAAGCTTTTTTGGTGGGATCCGGAACAGCTTACTAAGGCCCAAAAGAACCTGTACGCAAGCCCAGTGAAAACACATGTTACTCTTTGGCCAACACCTTAGACACTGGCAAAAAACTGAGGTGCTCCCGGGTGGGAGGGGCTTATATAGGGGAGGGTACTTCCGGTTTGGAATTGGCCAGTGCCAACACCTGAAGGTAATCTATATAACCCATTAGTAATGACTAAGTCGCTCTGTGTCCCGTGATGTACGAAAAAGAAAATAGTTTTTTTGAATATACAAAATGGTATTTGGAGGATATTAACAAAAAAATTCTAAAATAGTTATAGATTTTCAATAAAACTTTTAAAATAAGCAATATTTTATTTAAATTGAGAAAAGCTGCTTAGCATTTTGGGGCTACATGAGACCATGTTCTGTTTAAATCTTTTAGAATGTATGGCAGTATATAATCGGATTTGGAGTCTTTTAAAACTAACCATTATTCACTATGAGGACTGGACATACTAACAATTAATTTGAGCCAGACAGAATAAACATTATTACCTAAAACAAATCAATTAACTATTATGAATCAATTTTATTTCTAATTACACCTAATATTTAACCACTTATCGGCTGCACTAAAGCCAAAGGATGACTACAGGGCAGGTTTCCAATGCCGGGAGGGCATCCAAGGACATCCTCCCATGATCGTGCTGCCTGCGCGCCCCCTGCAGTTCACAGTCAGTGCGTTCTGTGATAGTGAGTCCTTTGGACTCAGTTGATCACAGATTGGGGTAAAGGACCAATCACAGGGGCTCTTTACCATGTGATCAGCTGTCAGTCAATGACAGATGATTACAGGATATAAACACAAGATATAAACACAAGCTGGTTATTGGCTTTTCTCCCCCCATGCTGTCAGCCGAGCGAGCCGATAACTGGCTTGTGTTAGGGATATGTGCTCTGATAATCAGGGCACTGATTATCAGTGTTATGATTGTCAGTGCAGTCCCAACACTGCCAACCAGTGCTGCCAAACAGTGACTACCAGGGCCACCTATCAGTGCCCATCATTGCTGCCAATCATGCATCCTTATCAGTGTCACCTATCAGTGCTGCCTACCAGTGCCTGTCAGTGCCCACCAGTGTCACCTATCAGAGTCTATCAGTGCCGCCTATCAGTGCCACCTCTCAATGCCCTTCAGTGCCACCTACCAGAGGCCATCAGTGCCACCTATCAGTGCAGCCTCATCAGTGCCACCTCATCAGTGCCCACCAGTGCCACCTCAACAGTGCCAATCAGTGCCACCTATTAGTGCACATCAGTGCTGCCAATCATGCTTCCTTATCAGTGTCACCTATCAGTGTTGCCTACCAGAGCCTATCAGTGCTCATCAGTGTCACCTATCAGAGTCCATCAGTGCAACCTATCAGTGTTGCCTATCAGTGCCACCTCTCAGTGCTCTTCAGTGCCACCTATCAGTGCAGCCTCATCAGTGCTGTCTCATCAGTGCCCATCAGTGCCACTTATCAGTGTCCATCAGTGCAGTCTAATAGTGCCTATAAGTACAGTCTCATCAGCGCATATTAGTGAAGGAGAAAAATTATCTGTTTGCAAAATTTTATAACAAACTATGAAAATTATTATTTTGCATGACCGCACAATTGTCATTTAATGTGTGACAGAGTGGAAAGCTGAAAATTGGCCCCGGCAGAAAGAGAATAAAAATGCCCAGTATGTAAGTGCTTAAAATACCTCACTGGAATATTTTATTTAGCTTTCTTTAACCCCTTTAATCATTTGTATATAACGGATACTGTTTTCCTTGGTCTCAGCTATAAAACTTTACAAATAACAAATCTTTCTTCCTAAATTTAGGCCAGAATGTATTCAGATACATTTCTTTGGTAAATAAATAAATAAATAAATATGTGTATATTATTTGGTCTGTGTCAAAGTTATGGCCTCTACAAGCTGTGGTATATATAGTTGGAATTTATCAGAATTTATTAACCCTGATATTCTGACTGCCTATCTAATTTCTTGAGGCATTAAAATGCCAGAAGAGTACAAACACACTCAAAATAAAAAAAAATTTACACCGCACACTCTTTGCTATTCCTCCTGAGTATAGGGACACAAATTTTCAAGGGTCATACATTAGGCATCTCATTTCCTGACTACCTATCACTAGGGATGAGCCGAACACCCCCGGTTCGGTTTGCATCAGAACATTCGAACGGACCCAAAGTTTGCGCAAACTTTCGAACCCCGTTAAAGTCTATGGGACTTGAACGTCAGAAATCAAAAGTGCGAATTTTGAAGGCTAATATGGAAGTTATTGTCCTAAAAAGGGTTTGGGGACCCGGGTCCTGCCCCAGGGTACAAGTATCAATGCAAAAAAAAGGTTTAAAAACAGCATTTTTTTGGGGAGCAGTGATTTTAATGATGCTTAAAGTGAAAAAATAAAAGTGAAATATTCCTTTAAATATCGTGCCTGGGGGGTGTCTACAGCATGCCTGTAAATCGGCGCATGTTTCCCGTGTTTAGAACTGTCCCTGGACAAAATGAAATTTCTAAAGGAATAAAAGTCATTTAAAACTGCTTGCGGCTTTAAAGTTATGTCTGGTCCCAGCAATATGGATGAAAATCAATGAGAAAAATGGCATGGGTACCCCCCACCCCTCCCCCAGCCCATTACCAGCCCCTTTGGGTCTTGTATGGATATTAAGGGGAACCCTGCACCCAAATTAAAAAAAGGAAAGGCGTGGGGCCTCCAGGCCCTATATACTCTGAACATCAGTATACAGGCGGCGCAAACAAGTCAGGGACTGTAGGTTTGTTCTTAAGTGGAATCTGTTTGTAATTTTGAACTGGTACATTTTTAAAGTGTAGCTTCAGCCCAAAAATCTATTTTTAAGCTTTTTGGAAAACATAGGGAAGGGTTATCACCCCTGTAACATTTGTTTTGCTGTCTGTGCAGCTCTTCAGAAGATTTCACCTCACTTTCTGTCCCAATGACAATTGGATTTTGAAAATCTTGGGTTTTTAGTGAAACAATGAACTCTTACAGGAGAGAATTTCCCTTCCTAGGGGTAGATTTCCTCTCACTTCTTGTAGTCTCCTTCCGTTTGCAAGTAGGAATCATTTGTAAGTTGGATGTTTGAAAGTAGGGGCCTGCCATATATACTCTGTAGAAATTTGGGCCTTAGGTGTTGGTGTTGCCACAACACTGTAAGCCCTCACAGTTACTCTTGGTGGGTGCAGGAACGGGCCCTACTGTGAAATATTAGATCAAGAATTGTAATTACATGCCCCTGTTGAACAGGGTCAGAAAAATTGGGCCTTTGGTGGTGGACGGTGTGGTGGTGTTGCCTCAACACTGTAAGGCCTCACAGTTACTCTTGGTGGGCGCAGGAAAGGGCCCTGCTGTGAAATAATAGATCAAGAATTGTAATTGCATGCCCCTGTTGAACAGCGTCATAAAAATTGGACCTTTGGTGGTGGTGGTGGTGGGGGTGTTGCCACAACACTGTAAGGTATTGCATCAAAAATTGTAATTACACGCCTCTGTTAAACAGGGGCAGAAAAATTGGGCCTTGGGCACTGGTGCTGGTGCCACAACACTGCAACCCCTCACAGATACTGTAGTTGGAGCACAGGAATGAGCCCTGCTGCAAAGTATTGCATCAAAAATTGTAATTACACGCCCCTGTTAAACAGGGACAGAAAAATTGGGCCTTATGCGGCATACACACGATCGTTTTTCATGACATTTTTTTAACCGATGTTTTTCTCGTCGTTTTTTTTCATATTTCCTCTCAAGCCTGTCTTGCATCCACACGATCATTAAAAAAAACGCTTGAGCAAAGCGCAGTGACATACAACACGTACGACGGCACTATAAAGGGGAAGTTCCATTCGAATGGCGCCACCCTTCATGTTAGTAAACTTTGTTGATTGGCGATTCGCGCTTTTCAGCCTCATGCTTTTCAGTCCGTTACAGCGTGACGAACGTGCTATCTCCATTACGAACGCTAGTTTTACCAGAACGAGCGCTCCCGTCTCATACTTGATTCAGAGCATGCGCGTTTTTTTTCCCCTCGTAAAAGCATACACACTTAAAAAAAAGGACATGAAAAATGACGTGAAAAAATAGAGCATGTTCGAAATTTTTAATGGCCGTTTTTCACGCCGTTAAAAATGCTCTGGAGCATACACACGATCGGTTTTAATGGCCATTTTAAAAAATGGCATTTTTAACGGCATGAAAAACGATCGTGTGTACGCCGCATTAGGCACTGGTGGCGGTGCCCAGAGCCAAAAATGTTCTTAAAATCTATCAGCGTGATCATTGAGGAGGAAGAGGATAATCACTCAGCATAAAAGGATAGTCACTCAGCATCAGCCTAGGCAGTCTTGAAGGGATCTGACATTCAAAAAAAATATTCGGTTACATCAGCATCAGGTGCTTGGTAGCTGGTGGTGATCCAAGACTGATTCATTTTTATGAAGGTCAGCCGATCGACCAAGTCGG
Organism: Rana muscosa; assembly: GCA_029206835.1. Lineage (NCBI taxonomy): Eukaryota > Metazoa > Chordata > Amphibia > Anura > Ranidae > Rana > Rana muscosa. Next base: position 347,124,054 of record CM055116.1, on the reverse strand, counting down.
TGGACAGGCGCACCCTGTGATCGGTTATAAAGCCTCCAGCAGCACTGAATGTGCGTTCTGAAAGAACGCTGGATGCAGGACAGGACAATAGATCAATTGCATACTGTGCAAGGTCTGGCCAGTGATCCATCCTCAAGACCCAGTAACCCAGAGGATTTTCTGTGGGTAAGGTGTCCAAGTCTGATCTTGCCCCTAGGTATTCCTGCACCATGTAAAACAGACGCTGGCAATGGTTTCTGGAACCGATCATACCTTGGGGCTGCGGACTAAAAAAATGTCTGAACGCATCTGTCAGACGGCCACCTTCTCCACCGCTCCTTCTGTGACTGACCGAAGCCTAAGCAACACGTTGTCCAGGACCAGGAATTTGTAACCTCCCAGGCTCTGGGAACACGTTGCACAAACCTTTCTGCAAGGCCTCCCGAAGATGTTTCATCCTCTGCTCCCTCTGCGATGGCAAGATAAGGTCCGCAACCTTACCCTTGTATAGTGGATCAAGGAGGGTTGCCAGCCAGTAAAGATCCCTCTCCTTGATACCACGAATACGAGGATCCTTCCGCAGGCTTTGCAGGATCAGGGAGGCCATGCAGAGTAGGTTTGCTGAGGCATTCAGTCCGGAGTCCTCTTGGTCACTAAGGACGACATGATCCGCAGCCACCCCCTCCCAGCCACGTACAAGTGCATGAGTTTCTTGGGACTGTAATTGATCCCTTGAAGACTGCTGCTGATGCTGAGTTCTAGGCTCCACCTCCATGCTGACACAATCCTCCTCCTTGTCCTCGTCCTCTTCCTGTGTGATAGGCGGGCCAGCAGGAACACTGTCTGGATAAAGGGGGCCTTGAGAGTTAAGGAAGTCCTCCTTTTCCTCCCTCTGTTCTGCCTCAAGTGCCCTGTCCATTATTCCTTTTTTTTATTGGTTTTATTAAATTTTTACAGATAAAAATCTTACATACTTTGCAAAACTTACTGGGGCTATTTAGCCCTCTGACATTATATGTGACTATCTTTAAAGGTGCCATTTTTCAGAGGGCTAAGTATATGCCTCCCAGAGCATATAGCCGCGGTCTATATAAAATATTTTCCTGAGGGTGGTCCATTAAATGTACCCATACAATAACCAATATAACAAAACAAAACATACTGTACATCCCTCCCCACCTCCCCTCCCTCCAATGAACCTCCCACCAGCCCTTCCTTGCATTGAACATCAATGTTATATTCCGCCAGGCTAGCTCCTGTTGCCAGGCCCTAAGCCTAGTTGGACTTCCCTCGGGGGGCTGTAAATACCCGCATGGGGCCCCGGGCCTCACCCCCCGTTCGAGGGTGGTCCGGAGGGCACATGCGGGCACCGCCAGGCCCCCTGCACCCCCACTCCCTAAGCGAGACTGCTTCTCATCAGCCCATCTTATCCCTACCCGAACATCTATTACAAACTTGACTTTAACAGTCCATCCTGTCCCCTCCTAAAGGTCTATTGCCTATTTTACTTTTCTCCAGTTGTATCTATATTGCTAAGCCTCTATGCGCTATTCCTTGGCTAATTTTTAACTTCTCCCATTCTAAGGGGGTTTTTCTTTTTTAGTTTCCTTTTCTTTCCCCCTTTCCATTCTTATCCACCTTATCCTACTCCATATATGCGCCTATCAAATTCTCTTTTCCCCTTTCCATTTAGTTAATTTTCTTCACCATTATTCCCTCCCGTAGAAATTTGTTTTGGTTTATTTTTGATTATTTGTTAGTTATTTACTCCTTTATTATTTATTTATGTTACGTTTTATATTACTTATTCACTCTAATACATCATCGCCCTAATCTTCCACTAATATTAGACCTTATAGTGACACTACTTATGACATTACTTATAAACAAAATACCATGAACCTTATAAATTTTAGTTAGTCAAAGTGCAAAGTTCATGTGCATAGTACGGATGATTATGCAATTAATTGTGCAAATGGGCCAACCGATGTGCCAATTATACAAGTTACAAACCAGTTGGTATTTAAATTAATTAATTAAAAAATACTCAAGTGAGTATATATATATATATATATATATATATATATATATATATGTATATGTGTGTGTATATATATATATATATATATATATATATATATATATATATATATATATATACACACATACGCATGCATGTATACACATACATACACATACACACACACACATACATACCTACACACACATGTTATTAGACATATAAACACATTTCCAAAAAAAAAAAATCCAAGCTAAGTGCAGCTAAAGTGCAAAAAAAAAAAAAAGGGAAAAAAAAGTGCCAAAAAAGGAAAATATATATATATTTTTTTAAAAAGGGGGTGTTCAGTTTGAATGACCAGTTTATAATTATCTAAAATACCGGTATTTAGATAGTTATGTAGATCGTTATGCATATGGATATTAATATATTGCTGAAAACGGAAAGGGTTAAAGATAAGGTGCAGATATGTAGCAGAGATATCTCCAGATAGCAGAGTACATGTCCAGCCTGTATATATGTATATTTTTTGAGCATATGATGGTTGTGTGGAAAAGAAAGGAAAATGGGATAAAGTTCAGTAACCCCTGCTCGGCCATATTCAAACTGATGCTTAGTGCCATATTGTTTAGTTCCGATATTCCACTGTCCCCATGTGTAGGTTTGCAACACATTTCATACCGGCTGCAGCTGACACAGTGGATAAGGGGGGAACAATCCTCTCCACTTTCAATAATTTTACATTTTGGAGCTATTTATATTTAATTATCTTTGCTAATCTTTAGTAGTCCTACTGAATTCTCTCCCCCATTGGTAGCTCAACGACACTGTAGGGGCACTGTAGGGATATTATGACGGCAAATAGAGGTTCAGTCTCGGGTTCTTCACCGATCAGGTGTTACAGTGACTCTGGGGGTTGACTGCGGACTGCTCTCCCTCTCACGCAGACTCCTTCCCCCTGCCGTCTCCATGTCCGCTTTCACCTCTCTCCCCTGTTCCACTCGCAGCACTCTCACCTCTCTCACCAGCGGGATGCGAGCTTGCGGGGCTGGTAGATAGATCAGCTGTTGCTGCGCCTCGGTTTTCTCTACGTCTTCACTCCTGGCAGCCCGCCTTACCTCTCCCCATCCTCCACGCTGCTCCATATCGTACCACATAAGGACCCACTGGCGTGGCAAAAAAGAAAAACAAGCTCCCCTGACCCTGTCCTCGTGCCATATTGGCACAGATACTCATTGATGGCCCTCTTCTGTGTGTTCAGCCGCTGCAGCATGGCCAATGTTGAGTTCCACCTAGTGGGCATGTCACAGATTAGGCGGTTCTTGGGCAGCTTATATTCCTTTTGGAGGTCAGCCAGCCGAGCACTGGCATTATATGACTGTCGGAAATGCACACAGAGTTACCTGGCCTGCCTCAGGACATCCAGTAAGCCTGGGTACCTGCCCAAGAACCGCTGCACCACCAAGTTAAGGACATGAGCCAAACAGGGCACATGGGTCAGTTGTGTGAGAGTGCGGAGAGGAGGTTGGTGCCATTGTCGCAAACCACCATTCCTGGATTAAGCTGGCATGGCGTCAACCACCTCTGAGCCTGCCCCTGCACAGCTGACAGAACCTCTGCCCCAGTGTGGCTCCTGTCCCCCAAGCACACCAGCTCAAGCACCGCATGGCATCTTATTTCCTGCGTACTTGCGTAGCCTCTTGAACGCCTATGGAGCACCGCTGGTTCAGAGGACAAATCAGCACAGGAAGAGGCCATGGAGGAAGAAGAAGAGGAGGGGGTGGAGGAGAGAGGTGTGTCAGAATCACCACTAGTAGCATTTTGGAGGCGTGGTGGTGGAACAACCTCCAACACTACTGCACCCTGTCCTGCCTCCTTCCCAGCTGCCAGTAGAGTCACCCAATGCGCTGTGAAAGATAGATAATGTCCCTGTCCATGCCTGATGGACCATGAGTCAGCGGTAATATGCACCTTACCACTGACCGCCCTGTCCAGCGTGGCCAAGACATTGCCTTCCACATACCGGTAGAGAGCCGGAATCGCCTTCCGTGAAAAAAGGGGCGTTTGGGAACCTGCCACTGAGGAACCGCACGTTCCACAAACTCACGGAAGGGGGCAGAGTCTACCAACTGAAAAGGCAGCAGTTGAAGTGCTAGCAATTTAGCCAAGCTAGCATTTAACCGCTGGGCATGTGGATGGCTGGGAGCGAACTTCTTTCGGCGGTGCAGCAGCTGGGGCAGGGAAATTTGCCTGGTACAATCTGACGTTGGTTTACCGATAGCAGATTGCCCGCAAGTACTTGGCAGTGGCACACCTACTTCTACACCTTTATTCCTCTCAGTGCAGGTTTCTGAGAGGATTGAAGGTATAGTGGGGTTGGAAATCCCAGCTGATGAGGAGCAATTAGAGGTCCGCTTTGTTCTTTGGTGTGGGTCTTTTCTGTACGCTTGCCAACGGACTGCATGGCAGGTCGACATATGTCTGGTCAAGCATGTGGTGCCCAAGCGGCTGCTGTTTTGGCCATGCGAGATACGCTTCAGACATATGTTGCAAATAGCAAAGGTGCGATCTGCTGCACATGTCTCAAAAAAGCCCACACCAAAGAACTTTTGGAATAATGTGCAGAGACTGCAGCACCCTGCACCACATGCGGAGCTCTGCGGTGTGATGCAGTCGGTGTGCTGCCCTTAAGCTGGCCCCTGGAGGGCATCCTGCCTCGTTGGAGATGTGCCTCCTCCTCCTCTCTCCTATCAGGCACCCACGTAGAGTCAGTGACCTCATCATCCCCTCCCTCCTCATCACTGGAGCAAACCTGGCAGTATGCTGCAGCTGGGGAACATGACTGCCAGTTTGCTGTCCTTCTTGAGCACCCCCTCTCTCTGGGATCACGTTACTGCCTTCCTCAAGCTGGGTACCATCATCGGAGCCTACAAAACACTGTGCATCCTCCTGCAGCATGTACCCAACACTGTGGTCAAACAGTTCGGGGGACTCCTCAGGAGGACATGGTGGGGCTAGGGAAGCAGTGACTGATGCCATTGAGCCGAGGGAAGAGGCCGCGTTGGCAGCTGCTTTGCCAGACAAAGTACCCTGAGCCTGGGTGAGAGAGGATGAGGAGGATGAGGATGGCTTGTTCATCGGCATGTTGCGGCTCAACACGGCCAGCTGCCAAAAAAAAGGACAAGCGTGTCCCACGGCCACGTGCTGATGAGGATGCACCGTGTCCACGACCAGCACTGTTGCCTCTAGACACAGAGCCTGCTTGCCCTCTTTTATTGGCCTGTGACCGTCTGCCTCTCCTTGTTGGCCTTCCAGACATACTGTCTTTGATGTATTGGAATAGGTACACAAGGAATGGCCTGCAGTGAGATGCAGCTGCACAAAGCTGGGATGTATATATATACTGATTATACTGCAGCTAGCTGAATCAACTGCCTGGCTGTAGTATCTTAGCAACAGTAGTTCAGGAGGAACAGTCTGAAGTGTAGCTAAACTGAATACAGTATTACTGAGTGATATACTGCAGCTTACTCAATCAACTACCTGCCTGTAGTCTCTTAGCAACAGTAGTTCAGGAGGAACAGTCTGCAGTGTAGCTAAACGGAATACAGTATAACTGAGTGATATACTGCAGCTTACTCAATCAACTACCTGCCTGTAGTCTCTTAGCAACAGTAGTTCAGGAGGAACAGTCTGCAGTGTAGCTAAACGGAATACAGTATTACTGAGTGATATACTGCAGCTTACTCAATTAACTACCTGTCTGTAGTCTCTTAGCAACAGTAGTTCAGGAGGAACAGTCTGCAGTGTAGCTAAACTGAATACATTATTACTGAGTGATATACTGCAGCTTTCTCAATCAACTACCTTCCTGTAGTCTCTTAGCAACAGTAGTTCAGGAGGAACAGTCTGCAGTGTAGCTGAACTGAATACAGTATTACTGAGTGATATACTGCAGCTTTCTCAATCAGCTACCTTCCTGTAGTCTCTTAGCAACAGTAGTTTAGGAGGAACAGTCTGCAGTGTAGCTAAACTGAATACAGTATTACTGAGTGATATACTGCAGCTTTCTCAATCAACTACCTCCCTGTAGTCTCTTAGCAACAGTAGTTCAGGAGGAACAGTCTGCAGTGTAGCTGAACTGAATACAGTATTACTGAGTGATATACTGCAGCTTTCTCAATCAGCTACCTTCCTGTAGTCTCTTAGCAACAGTAGTTTAGGAGGAACAGTCTGCAGTGTAGCTAAACTGAATACAGTATTACTGAGTGATATACTGCAGCTTACTCAATCAACTACCTGCCTGTAGTCTCTTAGCAACAGTAGTTCAGGAGGAACAGTCTGCAGTGTAGCTAAACTGAATACAGTATTACTGAGTGATATACTGCAGCTTTCTCAATCAACTACCTGCCTGTAGTCTCTTAGCAACAGTAGTTGAGGAGGAACAGTCTGCAGTGTAGCTAAACTGAATACAGTATTACTGAGTGATATACTGCAGCTTACTCAATCAACTATCTGCCTGTAGTCTCTTATCAACAGTAGTTCAGGAGGAACAGTCTGCAGTGTAGCTAAACTGAATACAGTATACTGAGTGATATACTGCAGCTTACTGAATCACCTTCCTGACTGTAGTAGATTAGCTTAGCAACAGTAGAACAGGAACGGATCTAGCTAAACTGAATACAGTGTATATATATATATACAGTATATACAACTCCTAAGATGCATATATATATACTAAATAAACTGACTAAAGCTAACTCAATCACCTGCCTGCCTGCTCTAAGTAACTGAAATGAAATGACACTTTCTCTGTCTCTATCTCACTCAGCCGGAACACACTACACAAGGCCGACGCGCGGGCGGCTTTATATAGTATGGGGCGTGTACCCAATTCCTGAGCCATGATTGGCCAAAAGCACACTGCCTTTGGCCAATTATGGCTCTCTTTGCTTACGGCGCTGTGATTGGCCAAGCATGCGGGTCATAGTGCATGCTTGGCCAATCATCCGCCAGCAATGCACTGCTTTTGCCGCAGTGAATTATGGGCCGTGACGCGCCACTCGAATATGAAGTAAACGGCCCATATTGTTTGAAATTCGGCAAACGGACGAACAGACGATGTTCGAGACGAACATGAGTTTGACTCGAACACAAAGCTCATCCCTACCTATAACATGTATGGAGGCCCTGGAGTGTCAGGACAGTAGAAACGTCTATAAAATTACCACATTTTGAAAATCAGACACCCCAAGGTGTTTTTTAAGACTGAAGCCTCGTACACACGATCGAGTTTCTCGGCAAAAACCAGCAAGAAACTTGCTGGCAGAGATTTTTTGCCGAGAAATTTGTTCGTGTGTATGGTTTTGCGTCAAGAAAAGCGACAAGTATCTCGACGAGAAAATAGAGATCCTGCTCTCTATTTTCTCGTCGAGATTCTCGTTGGCATGTTTCTCGACGAGAAAAGTGAGTGTGTGTACACTTACCTGTCCTCCCGGAAGCCCGCGCATGTTCGAAATGAATTTGACGCATACGCGGTAGCTTCCTAGGCATACATAGGGTATACCAAGATGGCGGCGACGGCATCGAATGTGACGAGCGCATGCTCGTTGTAGTCGATGACGTCACCGCGTACGCTCCATTCAAAGAACCGCGGGTTCTTTGAATCGAGCGTCTGTACACTCGGCCGGGACAAGTTTCTTGTCCAAGAATCTCGTCGAAAAAAACGACATGTTTTTTTCTACGAGAATCTCGGCCGTGTGTACGAGGCCTCATGGTGAATATTTGGAAGATTACATTTTTTTTGCCACAAGATTTTGAAAAATGCAGAAAGAAAATTAAAAATTTATTGTTACACAAAGGTGTACATTAATATGATATTTCTAATGCATAGCATTTACAAACTAAAAAAACACCCTGTGTTACTGCTCATGGATATGGGGATGCTACATTTGTGAGACTTTTTAGAGCCTAGCTGCATAGAGGAGCCTAAAATTCAAGGAGCACCCTCAGGCATAAATTATGCATCTAATTTCTTGACTACCTATTACATCTTTAGAGACTCTACAAAACCAGGACAGGACATTAGAAACACCAACAAAATTACCACATTTTGCAGAGTAAACACCTCAGGGTATTTTATAATAAGCATAGTGAATAATTTAAGATTTCCTTTTTTTGTCACAAGTATTTAGAAAATAAGAAGGAAAATTGTAATTTATTTTTACTCTTTCATTTTTAATATATTTCTCACAAAAAACATGGACACACTTTGAATTACACCCCATAACATGTGTGAGACCTTTTCAATGTTCAGAATGATTATGTACCAGACATTGTATTTTCTGTATGACAACAATAAGCCCAAACTGATTAAGAACAGTGTACTGTTTGCCTCTGTACAAGTGGTCAGGGAAGATGGCTTAGTGTAGCTTTGCCTATTTTATAGCAAGTCTAGCCTACTGGTGTGTGTAGGGGTTCAGTTGCTTCTGACCAGCCAGCAAGGTTAAAGTTCAATGCAGGAAATAGACTTTAGCGACCGCCGCAGATCTGGAGACATTAAATTGACACAGGAAAGCTTTTGCAATGTGCCCAAATGATGTCTGGTTTAATCAGCTTAACATCTCGGTATTTATGCCGGTCTTAGGGGACAAAGGTGGGGATGGGAGGAGTTTACATGATACAAATTCAGGTTAATAATTTCCTATTAGCTAGTACGTGTTACAAGTTCAGGTAATATTCCGCTGATGAAATACAAATCTCACATAGATGTGAACTAAAACATGTGTGACATGAATGTATTCTTTCTGTGATTACACAAGTGTTGGTAGAACTATACTTAGCTTATCTTTAACAAACATGAACTAGGGCAAAGTCCATAGATATGGTATATGCCTAAATGATCATAAAAACCTTTACACAGAAATAAGTACATTTCAAGCAAAACCTTTTCTTTAACTCATGACATGGCGTCCTGAACTCAAAATGGAGGTTGTCATGCCAAGTTACCTTTACAATCCTCTCTTTGAGACAAAATATGTCTCACAGTTATATAATCTTTCTTCTATCATAATAATGGTTATGGCAGCACTTCTCAACCATGTCAGTATTCCTACTCCAGAACTTAGGTTTGCAAAAAGGATCCCATGTCTTGGCAATGTTTCTAGCTTCATCTTGTAATTTACTTACTTCCTTTCGGTGTTGTGCAATTATATCATAATAATCTGGTACCTTTAATACTAGTGTTATGAAACCAGGTACAACACTCATAATCTTCTGTATTCTCACATAACCCAGTTAAAGCAGCACTCATGCTTTCTATGGCTAACTCGTGTAGTTCCAATTGTTTTTTAATTGCTCTAGTTTCTATATTTAATTTAGTAATATCATCAGAATTCTTTTCCATTATTTCATCAATGATTCCAGTGTAATTATTCAACCTTTTCATTAAGTCTATTTGGATAGATATATATGTATATCTCAACATTATCAGACCCCTATGGCGGGTCACTACCATATCTTCTCTACTTAGTATGATACCAGAGGGTCCACAGTACTACTTCACATCTATGTGGAGTAAAGCTCTTCTTAGGGTGTATGTGGATACATATCTTTACTCATTCATATCACCCATCTTGGCATCATACAAATCTGCTAATCTGACAATCTGATAACACTCTATCTCTTCCCTGGGGTCATCTTCCTCAGTACTAATTATTGTATTTCACATTTATGATATTTAAAAGGTACAGCCATGTGAGGAATACTAACGTGGAGGGGTGTAATTTGACTACATATCCAACATTTTCATATCCTGATTTCTGTGAATAGGCGTATTTAAACTTCAATAATAACATTTTATCTGTATTAATTTCTGAGTTTTCATTTCTCTTGTGTCTGTCATGTGTATTTTTCATATTAATATTCTGTTGTGGAGTTTTAGAGGCTCCACAAATACTCTTTATGTGTCCCAAATCTTCAGGATGATAAATACAGTTAGTTATCAGCCAAGTTGGCAAAAACACGATCAGGGCAGCCCAGCATAAGAGGCACAAGGCTTTCCCAGAAGTCCGTGGTGAAATAAGCAACGGCATTTTGTTCAGAGCCTTGACCAACTGCTTCACTCAATTTTCCTTGGCTTGCTTCTTAGGTGTTTGGTTCACCTTCTTCACACGACTGGCATGGATCCAAGCCTGTTGTCCCTCTACCAGAATAGTTGTTCGGGTAACCGCAATCACTGTAGTCGGGGGTCCAAATGGGTACTCTTCCTTCTTGGTATGCTTCAGTTGCTGGACCACTACGACATCTCCCACTTGGAAGGAATGAGTTGGTTCCTGCGAAAAAAATAAGAGAGGTGCAAGCAACATTCCTTTCAACTTGATCTAAGGTTTCAATACGTTTTTTTTACATATTCTTTCTGAAGAAGATCTAGGTCCTCTCTTTCCAACATAAGTGGCTGTCTGGCCCATGGGGTGGGGAATGGCCTACCCATTAAAACTTCAAAAGGGGAGTATCCTGTCTTTCTAGAGGGTGTCATTCTTACCTCGGCTAGTACAGCTGGTAGGACCTTCTTCCAATTTGCATACGTACCTCCAGTGGCTTTCCTGATCTTATCTTTAATGGTTCTGTTCATCCTTTCCACTATACCTGAACTCTGGGGGTGGTAAGGAATATGAAACTTCCATTCTATTTTCAGTGTTTGGCCACAAATGCAGGACCATTATCTGAGTTGATCTGAAGTGGGCAACCCCATCTGGGAATGATTTCCTGTGTGAGAATTCTTACTACTGTTTGTGCGTCTTCCTTTGTTGTTACAAACACTTCTATCCATCTTGAGAACATGTCCACTATTACTAGCAAATATTCCTGTCTTTTACCTAGTTTGGGCATGTGTGTAAAATCTATTTGTAAATGAGTGAATGGTGTAGATGGATATATCAGATGTTCATGTTTTGCCTTGTGAGGGTTCCTGGGATTATTCCGAATGCATGTGATGCATCTGGAAACATATGCCTTAACCAGAGAGGGAAGACCTGGAATGTAAAAGTCCTTATCCAAAAGTTCACATGTGACTTTCCATCCTCTGTGACTTATCCCATGGTGTTGTCTAATAAAAATGGGTGCGCTGGCTACAGGGATACATAGTCTCCTCTCTTGGCAGACAAGGCCAGTTTCTGGGCCTGTCTGCACACCTATTGAGTTCCATTGTTGGATGTCTTTGTCTGTAGCATATGTTTGGAGTTCATGCAATGTTTTATCTAGGAGTAAGATTTCAAGTGAGAGCAATGGCATTTGGATGTCTGCTGGCTGTGTGGATGCTGCCTCTCTTGCTGCTTTGTCAGCTAAAGCATTTCCTTTGGCTATGTCATCCTGTTGCCCTGTATGTGTCCTACAGTGTAGTGTGGTTGCATGTCCTAGAGTGAATGATGTAGCCATTTCCACCACCATCGCACAGGATACCAAAGCTCTGAGACACGCCAGCATGCCCTGCACTGGCATAGGCACAACCCTTGGGGAAAAGCGATAGGGCGCAGTTTGCCTCTCATGTTTTTGCACTAGGACTCCCGTCATGGTTTTACAGTTGTCCCTAGCAAATAGGTAAAACCCTTTGCTATACTCAGTGACCAAGACCAGGAGCTGTTATCATAGATGTTTTGAGGTATACGCAAGCATTGTACATTTCATCATTGCATTTTATACAATCTGGTATGTCAGTACCTGTGGTTTGTCTCAAGAGATTATCATAGTAGGAACAGTCAGGTAACTAATCATGCCAAGAAATGACAGCATATCCTTCTTGGTCTGTGGGGGGGCTAGACCCACGGAGAGCAGCAGCTCATGACTGACTTTCCTTTCACCTTTTGTGAGTACAAAACCAAGGCATTCAACAGATTCCTGACACTTATTGAAGTTTCTTTTTGGAAACTTTATGACCATTATCTGCCAACCAATGTAGCAGATCTGAACCATTCTCTTTGCAGGCAACCTGGCTTGGGTTACATATCAATCAACATATTGGAGTAGGACAGAACGATGGCAGGGAGTCCAGGACCGCAATGTGGCCTGGAGCACAACTGAGTAGACTACAGGGTCAACATAACCCATGACACCTTGTCATCTGGCAAAAAAAATTGTTTTTAAAAAACAGAAAGCAAGGGTTGGCTGTGTCTCCTCATCCACAAGGACGCTAAAAAATACATTTGTTAAATCAATCACAGTAAAATACTCTGCATCGGGTGGTATGGAGGTAAGGAGTGATGGCACATCAGGCACTATAGGCGCACACCAGGTTATTTACAGCTCAAAGGTCTTGAACAAATCCACAACCGCCACCCTGCCCGACAATGGGCACTCACTGCTCTCTTTCCCATTACTCTTAAACATCCTGCTGCTTCTTACTGTATTAAAGTTTCCTGAAATTGGTCAATTGTCTGTGTGGTCCATTCAGATATCATCTGTTTGACCATCAAGGCGAACTGGGGTTTTAGAGCTAATCATATAAATTTGAATAAACAAAGCTCCCACATCAGTAGCTGCAGCTAATCCAGCTTCTGTTGTCCAATTTTCATGAAACCTTTTCCAGAACTCAACTACAGATTCTTCTGACTTTTGTTTGCATGCTATGGCAGTAGGAAGGGAACTTTTATTTTTAAATACTTTCATCATTTCAGCCTTTAATTCCATCCACATAGTGTTACTACCTGTTATTGTGTTTAACCCATATGCTCCCGCATTACCAGTGTCAATAGTGTTTATATCTGGAACATTTGCTCCAGGAACTGGTGTATCCTATAATGCCATCAATGATAAGGCGCATGTCTTCCTGTGTGTAATTTCTACCCTTACATGCCTTTTTTAAGTAAGTTAAAGTACCTCCTGCTGAGGCAGTGGGTTTGGGGCAATGTTTCACTATCCTGTCAATGTCCTCAACGTCTATTACTTTTTTCAATATTTAATTTCCAATGGTCATGAAAGGCGCTTGAAGGTTAGTGTTACTATATATAGTTCCACTCTTTGTTTTAGGGGGACTAAGTGTTTTACCCACTACAGCGTTTTCCTGTTCTTCCTCCTGCTCTTGGCTAGGTGGTGAAACTACACCTCATATAGCTCCCTGATCTTCTTCTGGTTCAGCTACCTTGACTCTAGCTTCCTGTCCTTGCCTCTGTAGGCACTGTCTATCTTGTTGTGGAGCGGGAGGGATCTGCCATTGTCTGATTTCATGATGTCGAGCCAGAAGATCAATATCTTCCTCTCTTAAACTCAGATAGACATGTACATATGAGGGTGGAGGATGACTGACTACTGGCAGAGGTGGAGCTGTTGGGTCAGGGACAAATCTCTTTTTATCGGCTTAGTCTCTATGTTTCTGGTCATAATCTACCTTACTTAAACATTTGGTGGGCTTTTTCTTCTTCTTTTTGTTCCTCTGAAACCAATATGGGGCATATTTTAACCAATTCTCTCCTCCCTTTTCCATATAATCCATATCCTATGTGAAATTCATCATTACTACTATCCCGGGGAAAGGGGTCTATGCTGCGTATGGCTCTGGTCTATCCCACTAAATTTTAAACTCATGGGACTACAAATTCATAATCAGTACCACAAATTCTGGCTACAAAATCCTTACATGTTTCTCCTGGGTTGGGAAGAGGGGGAGGATATTCTTTACCTTGTTTCTGACCCATATTGACAGTGGGAGACGACTGTTTTACCACGCAGTCTTCTGATCCACACAACAAATTATTCTTAATACTTCTATTATCTTAACACTTCTATGCGACAGAAAGAAAAAAGCAAAGGTTTTGGGGTCACTGGAGTCTACCTCCTCATTAACCACTTCATATTCCTTGCCAAAAGGAATGTATCTATCATATTCCTTGCCAAAAGGAATGTATCTATCATATTCCTTGCCAAAAGGAATGTATCTATATGCAGTACTGCTGATCTTTGTGGATTTACCAAAAATCCATCTGTGGATTTACCAAAAATCCAATATTAACCTCCTGGCATGGTTCTTATCCCCTACTAATTTATGGAACTAAAAGCTTTTAATCAGAGCTGAGGTAAGAAAATATTTAGTCAATAAAGACAAATAAAATCCTTACCTCAGATGATGATGTGCTTATCTCGGTGGGACCTCCAGTTTTGTAGGGGTTCAGTTGCTTCTGACCAGCCAGCAAGGTTAAAGTTCAATGCAGGAAATAGACTTTAGCGACCGCCGCAGATCTGGAGACATTAAATTGACACAGGAAAGCTTTTGCAATGTGCCCAAATGATGTCTGGTTTAATCAGCTTAACATCTCGGTATTTATGTCGGTCTTAGGGGACAAAGGTGGGGATGGGAGGAGTTTACATGATACAAATTCAGGTTAATAATTTCGTATTAGCTAGTACGTGTTACAAGTTCAGGTAATATTCCGCTGATGAAATACAAATCTCACATAGATGTGAACTAAAACATGTGTGACATGAATGTATTCTTTCTGTGATTACACAAGTGTTGGTAGAACTATACTTAGCTTATCTTTAACAAACATGAGCTAGGGCAAAGTCCATAGATATGGTATATGCCTAAATGATCATAAAAACCTTTACACAGAAATAAGTACATTTCAAGCAAAACCTTTTCTTTAACTCATGACATGGCGTCCTGAACTCAAAATGGAGGTTGTCATGCCAAGTTACCTTTACAGTATGTAGCAGGAATGCTATTTTCACTGGTCAGTAAGCACAGGAGGATAAACCAAGGGGCTAATTTACTAAAGGCAATTAGACTGTGCACTTTCAAAGTACAGTTACACTTTTTTCCCCCAGAGCTTAGTGAATGCGGTGAAGCTTCATTTTGAAAAGAATACCCATTTAGGTGCCAGGAATATTTTTTTTAAAAAACAGCATTTTTGCTTGTACCTGATTAGGTTCAAATATTTTGTATTAACTTTTGAAACTTACAAAAGGAAACAAAAGAGACAAATTAGCTCAAATTGAACAAAAAGGCAAATAACCAATGTACAAGAATAATACAGTACATGCGTAAATTGCCATGGTAAGCTGAAGATAACATATACAATACCATACTTCTATAAGAAGTGTGAACTTCTAAGGGGGTAAGGAAAAAAAGAAGAGGGAATTAGGAAAGGAGCGAGAGGAAGGGGGGGGGTTGGGGGTAAAGAGTGGACAGGGTAGGGAAGAATAGGGTAGAGTTGTGAAAACAACTAGAGATTGTCAACTAGCGGTAAGTAGGATACCAGTCAAGACAAATTTTTATACAATCTATTCCATGTTTGTTTGAGCTATCAGAATGTAGATGTACATTTGAGATTATGTAACCATGAGGACCAAGAGTACAAAAATTTAGCATAGTTATGGCTCTGAAGAGCAAACCTCTTTTCCATATCGCATTTCTGGACCTGGTAGGGAAGTGTTCCAAACCCACATGAAGTAGGGCAATTTTTGGGTCAGGGCTAATTGGTCTATTGGTGATCTCAGAGATCAGGGAGAAAACCTTGTTCCAATAAGATGTAAGTGATTTGCAACTCCACATAATGTGAAACGGTGAGCCAAAAACTCCACATTGTTGCCAACATTGAGAGGAGTGGGTCGGGTAGAATTTGGAAAGTCTCATGGGTGTTAAGTACCAGTGATGACGTAATTTTAAATAGTACTCCCAATGGTTGGCGCAATGCAAAGCCTTGTGTCAGGGACTCGCTGGCCATAGCAGAGCAGATGTGCAGAGACAGAGGCCACTGCGCATGGGGGGGCACAATCCCAATGAATTTCCTCCTGACAGGCAAAACCGCGGGCTCAGATGAAAACCTATGCGCATGCGCACACGTGTGCGCGTGAGTGCTGTGCGTGCGAGTGCCGTGCACGCACCCTATTAACATTGGCGCCCTTTTGAAGTATATGAGGATGGCAGATAGACTAGGGCCTTTGCAGTCTGATCTGCAGTTCCTCCTGTATCGTGTTTCCAGTGCCCTTCCTTGACCTGATCGTTACCTGGCTTCGTACTACTCTGATTGTCTCCATTCCTGACCTCGGCTTGCTTGACCTTTCTTCTGTCTTACCTACGGATTTCCCTGTTGTCAAACCTCTGCCTGAACTTGACCATTCTTAATTATTACCTCTCATGTACCTTGATTCCTCTGTATCTGACCCGGCTTGTCTCACCCTGCACCTTGCTTCAGCCTCCACGTACCTGCTTCTGCAGTACCTGTAACCTCCCTGCATCCACAAGCCACCTACCACAGATCCACTACCGCTGTCAGCTGCTACAAGTGTCCTCCTGCTACGGAGAACATCACAGGCATTTCTACCCCACCATGCTCTCATGGTCGCTGTTGCAAACTCAGTGGCCCTTGAACCGGAGAGGTACGAGAGGTTTCTTCTGCTCGCCAGGCTCTACCTTAAGGTACGTGACAGTATAAGACAGCCATGACAGAGCCTGCAAGAGGACCCTCTCCAATGGACGAGATCTGCCAACACCTTGACGCCCTTACACAGGCCGTCAAAACCTTGCAAGAGGGTTATACTCAGCTGGACGAACGAGTACAAACCCTGGCTACTCCACCAGGCTCTCTGACCAGTCCGGCTACAGTACAAGCAAGCCTTCCACCCACAGTGATTATGCCACCACCAGAACCACGGGTTCCCACACCCGAACGGTTCTCTGGGGAGCGGAGCAAGTTTCGACCCTTCTGTACCACCTGCCATCTTTATTTCGCACTCCAACCCCGAACCTTTTCCCTGGAGGCCACAAAGGTTGGGTTCATCATCGCCCTCCTACAAGAGGAGCCTCAGTCATGGGTCCACTAGCTACTGGAGAAAGAGGATCCACGGGCGCAGGAGATGTTATCCTTTTTCAACGCAATGGCACAGCTATATGACAATCCCCAACGTACCGTCACGGCCGAAACAGCCCTCCATGCCCTGCAGCAGGGTCGGCGAGCAGCTGAGGATTATGTCTCAGATTTCAGGCGGTGGAGTGGGGACACGCAATGGAACGACGCAGCCCTGCGACACCAGTTCTGCCTGGGCCTTTCGGAGAACCTCAAGGATGAGCTCACCCGGGTCGGTGTACCTAATACACTAGAGGCCTTGATTACCTTGGCCATTCAAATCAATGGATGGTCTGGATGACACCAAGGGCCAAGCTTCCGGCTTATCATGCCCAGTCCAACCCAACCATGATGCATGCAAGATCTGTCAACTCCTAATGAGCCTGAACCCATGCAAATTGGACTACTACGCCCAGCATTATCTCCTGAAGAGCGTCTGCGGCATAGGCAGAGGGACTTGTGCCTATACTGCGGGGACGCCGGCCATTACATAGGTGCCTGCCCAGCAAAACTACGTAAGTGCTCCCCGATACCTCCAACTCACCTGTCTTCCTTGTCAACACAAGCAACTCATCTCACACTCCTCTCTTTTCAGCTTCCGAACGGAGTAGTACGGGTCAACGCCATTATTGATTCGGGGGCATGCAGCTGCTTCATCGACCTGACCTTTGCCACTCAGCAGCACTTCCCACTACGATCAAAGAGGCAGGGGTTGTCAGTATGCTTGGCCGACGGATCCCGTATTAAGTCAGGACCAGTCACTCAGGTGACCTGGCCCATCTCTGCGACTACCCCAGCTCGGCATCAAGAACTCCTAAGCCTGGATGTGATATCGTCTCCACTATTCCCCATCATTATGGACCTTTCCTGGCTCCAAGCCCACAACCTGCAGATCAACTGGAGCACTAGAGAAATCAAGTTTCAGTCCCATTACTGCCAGGAACACTGCCTCCCTAGGGCCTCCGAAACTGCAACCAGCATACTATGTATGGATTCGGACCCGGAGACTAATCAACCCGTACTAAAGGCCTATGAGGAATACCAAGGTGTCTTCAGTAAACAGGGTGCAGACAAACTGCCTCCCCATAGACCATATGACTGCCCCATTGAGTTACTCCCTGGGGCTCAGATCCCCTTTGGGCGCATCTTTCCCCTGTCCAAGAAGGAACAAGGAGCACTAAGGGAGTACGTGGACGAGAATCTCAAGAAGGGATTCATCTGCCTGTCCACACCCCCCACCGGGGCAGGAATCTTTTTTGTGACCAAGAAAGACCAATCCCTGAGGCCATGTGTCGATTACAGGGAACTAAATAAGATTGCGGTTAAAAAATGCTACCCTCTCCCCTTGATGACCGAGCTATTCCAAAAACTGAGAACGGCAACCATCTTCACCAAACTGGACCTCAGAGGAGCATACAACTTAGTCCGCATCAGAGAAGGGGATGAGTGGATTTTGCACCAGGTTTGGTCACTTTGAATATTTGGTAATGCCCTTTGGTCTATGCAATTCGCCTGCCACCTTCCAACATTTCATCAACGATGTGCTACGGGACTTTCTAGATATATTTGTCATTGTCTATCTGGATGATATCCTAATCTTCTCCTTATCCCTGAACGCCCACTGAGTACATGTCAAGTGTGTTCTGCTCCGACTTCGTCAACACAGATTCTACGCTAAGATAGAGAAATGTGAGTTTGAGTGCCAGAGCATTAAATTCTTGGGGTTGATGATCTCCCCAGCAGGAATCAAGATGGACCCCACAAGGTTTCCGCCATCTTGGAATGGCCAGCACCCACTGACAAGCAAGGGGTGCAGCCATTCAAAGGGTTCGCCAACTTCTACAGGAGATTCATAAAGGGGTTCTCAGCTATTATAACCCCCGTCACCCAGTTAACCAAGTCGCACCAGCGATTCAACTGGAGCACAGAAGCCCAAGATGCGTTCCAGACCCAAATGAAATTGTTCATGACCCAAGGAAACCGGCCATACCGGATACCATCTTACCCGCAGGTAACTTTCTGCTACTACAACCTGATCTACTGTCACAGATTAAACAGGCCTCCACTAATATCAGAAGTCCCCCCAGAGTAACCCTGATAGCCAAGGATGTTTTACAATGGCAGGAGAGTCAGATCTTTGTACCAGACCAAGCCCAGATACAGGTGCTAAAGCTTCTTCACGATCACCCACTGGCAGGCCATTTCGGCATCACAAAGACAATCGACCTGGTACAGCGCACCTTCTGGTGGCCAGATCTAGAAGGTTTCTGCAAGAGTTATGTGAACTCCTGCCCCATCTGTACCCGAAACAAGACCGCATGGAGCCGAGCTTGGGGGTTACTGAAACCACTACCTGTCCCCGACAGACCCTGGAAAATTATCGCAATGGACTTAATCGTAGAGCTCCCACCATCAGAGGGATGCACGGCAATCTTTGTGGTAGTAGAAAGGCTATCAAAGATGGCCCACTTCCTACCATTAAAGAACACCCCATCTGCCATGGAGACGGCCAGAGTCTTCATCAAAGAAATTGTGACATTGCATGGGGACCCAGTGAACATTATATCTGACTGGGGGGTGCAGTTCACCTCATGGTTTTGGAGAGCCTTATGTGAGGTCCTGAAAATTTAGCTATCCCTATCATCTGCATACCACCCCCAAACTAATGGACAGACAGAGAGGACAAACCAGACCTTAGATCAGTACATCTGGTGTTTCATGTCGTTTGTACAGAACAATTGGGTGTCATTGCTGCCCCTGGCAGAGTTTGCATACAATAACGCTAGCCATTCTGCTACAGGGCAGTCCCCATTTTTTGCAAACTATGGTTTCCATGTATCTTTTTTACCTGATTTTGTTTCTGAGTCCTCAGTTCCTGCAGTACACAATACAATGCAGTTCCTCAGTCACAACAACAAGATTCTGCAGGAAGCAGTGACAAAGGCGCAGATGGACAACAAGCGGGCCTTCGACAAGAAAAGGAGAGGGGAGCTGAATCTGCAAACGGGAGATCGAGTATGACTATCCACAGCAAACCTCAGGCTAACATGCCCATCCAAGAAGCTTGCACCCAAGTTCATAGGTCCTTTTCCAGTAAAACGAAGATTGAACAAGGTATCGTATGAACTGTCCTTACCAGAATCTTTTTTTTTTTTTTTTTTTATTGAAATTTTTATTGAATTTTTTTTAGGCAAATAGAAAAAGAAAAACAACAAAATGCACGCACCATGTACGTTATCGACAGTGTTACAATCTTAAAGGATTTGGAAACTGGAAGGACAGAGGCAATTTACACTTTCAAAAACTATACTCCTAGAGCTATATAGAAACATCAGCGACAAATTACTTAAAGGGCAAGAGCAAATAATACAGGGTGTATACATATATATAGGAAAACCAGCTCACAATGAAAGGGATCAAAAATTAAAATACATACGATACCCAAAGTTCAATTCTCATGATCGCCATAACTCGAACTATCCCAGAGCTCCCAGATTTTATCAAACTGAATTACCTTATCATGAACTAAAGCAGTGAGATGTTCCATCCTCCTAATCTCTGCGACTAGTTGTAGAAATTGCACTAGAGAGGGGGGGGGGGATAAGAACAGCCAGCACAATGGTATAGCCCTCTTGGCTGCAAGGAGTATGTATGATGACAAACGTTTGGCAGATTTTGGGATACCAGGGAAAGGGAGACCCAGTAAATAGCGAATTGGATCTAGAGGTAAAGATAAGCCTATTACAACCTGAAGTACATTCATAACTCCTGACCAAAACGGCTGAATATTTGAACAAGACCAAAAAACATGGAAATGAGAGCCTATACTACATCTCCAACACTTAGGCGATAGGGCTGGAGTAATTTGATGGATGCGCTCTGGGGTCCTATACCAGAACATCAAAATCTTAACAGCTGTTTCCTTTTGAGCTATACATTTAGAGGATTTGAAGGTGGAGGACCATATTTTAGCCCATAATTGCAGGGGAATAGGGCGTTCCAATATCACATTCCATTTGCGCATGTATAAATGTGTGTCAGCTTGAACCCCCATAGAGTTATGTAAAATTTGGTATATAGAAGATATCAGATGTAACTGGTGAGGACCTTCTGCGCATAGGCGTTCAAATAAAGTAGGCCTATCGAGGGTGAGGGTTGGAGATAATGAGCAAAAGAAATGTCTGACCTGGAGATAGAAATAAAAT
This sequence comes from Rana muscosa, assembly GCA_029206835.1. Classification (NCBI taxonomy): domain Eukaryota; kingdom Metazoa; phylum Chordata; class Amphibia; order Anura; family Ranidae; genus Rana; species Rana muscosa. The sequence continues at coordinate 347,103,013 of CM055116.1, read as the reverse complement.
AGGTTTTTAGGGATAGAAATTTTTTCCTGCAGAGTTGCAAAGGAGTGAAGTTTGCGAGTAACAGGATTAACCAGGTTACGTAACTGAAAGAGAGGGATTTGCATCCAGGGCAATAAACGGCCATAGGCCAAGTTACCAGGCAAGGTTGGGTTAAACAATATATTAGTCAGGGGAGGACACGGTGAGGAGAGCGAATATTTCACCATGCATTTTCTCCATATGGTCAAGGTAAATAACATTGATGCCAAGCACATATTCCTTAATACAGAATCCTTATGTAGAGAGCTGGACCAAACTAAAGAGCAGGGATGGACCGGATATATGATCTCCGACCACCGATTTGGGGACCCCTGACATGACCAGGACGCCACCGCCTGCAAGTGAGAGGCATAATAGTACCTTATGATGTCAGGAGCCCCCAACCCCCCCGCGTTTGTACTGTGAAAACCACCGAGCTGGCTATTCGGTGAGACTTGTTGTTCCAAATAAATTTCAGAAAACCCCTATGAAGAGCTTTGAGTTGACCAAGGGGAATAGCAACTGGTAGCGTTTCAAAAAGATATAGGAGTCTAAGTAGTACCGACATTTTTAACACATTGATCCTACCTAACATGTTGATAGGGTATGTGTCCCACTGGTGAAGACAACGATAAATATCTTGGAAGTTTGGAAAGGGGGGAAGTTTGCAGAAAATAAGGTCGAATACGAGGATGTGATCTTGATACCCAGATAGGTCAGGGCCTGAGGACACCACTTATAGGGATATGAACTTTGGAGAGTTGACAACAAGTCTGGTGGGACATGCAGGGGAAGTGCCTCTGTGTTTATTTTATAACCCGAAAGAGATCCGAATGTCAATAAAAGTGTATGTAGAGAGGGCAGTGATACAATGGGGTTTGTTACCGTTAAAAGGATGTCATCCGCAAAAAGGGATAGTTTATATTCTCTCTGTCTCATCAATATCCCCTTAATATCTGAGTGACATCTAATAGCTTCTGCTAGGGGCTCCAAACAGAGAATAAAAATAAGGGGGGACAGAGGGCAGCCCTGTCTAGTGCCATTGAACATGGAAAAAGAGGGGGATAGAAACAAAGCCATTTGAACTTGAGCAGAGGCACCCATGTATAAGGCCTGTATGGCTTTAAAGAAAGGGCCCTCAAATCCAAATCTCTTCAATGTAGAAAACATATAGGGCCAACTTAAGCGGTCAAATGCTTTTTGGGCGTCTAAACTTAAAACAAGAGTTTGGCGAGGAAATTTGTTTATTACATCAATTAAGTCTATGGTGCGTCTCGTATTATCGCCTGCATAACGGGAAGGTACAAAACCTACTTGATCTTAATTTGGGTATAAATTGGGATAATCTGGACGAGAGAATTTTTGTAAATATCTTATAATCAGAATTTAAAAGGGCTATTGGCCTATAATTGTCAGGAAGAGATGGATTCTTTCCCGGCTTCGGGATTACTGATATATATGAATGGGTAAACTGAGGGTGTGGGGTCTCCCCCTGTAACAATGAAGTGAATAGTTTTAGCATATGAGGCATCAGAATGGGCAGGAAAGTCTTATAGTAAAGGTATGTAAGCCCATCAGGACCAGGATACTTATGTGTCGGAAGATCTTTAACAATTTGTGTAAGCTCCTCGGGGGTAATAGGGGCATTAAGGCTTTCAAGGTCCGAGGAAGACAGTTTTGGTAAGGGTAGGTCATGAAGGAAGAGATCAAACTTGTCTTGCGTAAAGTGAAAATTATGAGAGTGAGTGAGACAATTATAGAGCTCTTTGTAAAAGTTCCCAATTTTTTTTGTCATGGCTTGAGGACAGTGGGTGGAAGTGCCATCTGGTTGCCTTAATATCTCAGGAAAGTAGTGGAAACGACGAGGTCGCAACTTATTAACCAACATCCTGTGAGGCTTATTAGAAAATTCATAAAACTTCTGTTTCGCCCATATAAGGGATTTCGCCACTTTATTATATGCTAGTGATTTTATTTGATTGCGTAGAGCTATAACCTTATGAAGGGCATCAACTGTTGGGGACCCCACAAGAACCCTCTCCGCGGACTTCAAAACAGCTAATAAAGGAACTCGAAGACTCTCACTATCTCTCTTAAGGCGAGAGCCCTCAGTAATGCAATAGCCATGGAAACAGGCCTTGTGAGCCTCCCAAAGAGTCAATATTTTTTGCACTGACCCTACATTTAACTCAAAGAATTCGTTCAGATCTTTAATCAGTCTATCTTTGGTAGGGAGAGAACGTAAAATATGTTCATTAAGTTGCCAATGGCAAGTCCTAGGGGATGAGTTATGTAGCAAAAGTTCTAAAGAAATGGGTGCATGATCAGACCATGTAATAGGGGAAATATCAGCTTCAACCGTATAGGGAATCAATGATGACGAAATAAAAAAATGGTCCAGCCTGGAATACATTTTATGGGCCATGGAGTAAAAGGAAAATTGTCTTTGCATTGGGTGTTTAATTCTCCATGCATCTAACAGTTTTTGGCTCAAATTAATTTCCTAAAAGATGTAGCCTGGGATATCACTCGTTGGGATGGAGTATCCCCAAAGAGTGTTTGTCTATCCCGCCTGTGGGACATAATCAGATTAAAATCACCCCCTATTACCTGAAATGGTTGGGAGTAACGTTGTAAATGACAGAAAAAGTGTTCCAAAAAAACAAGTTGACCCAAATTGGGTACATAGACGTTAACCAGTGTGAACGTGGTTGACTGATATTCACAGACCAAGATGACAAACCTCCCCTGGGGGTCAATGCACTTGTCCTTAACCCTTATGGGGCAGGATTTTTTAATAAGGATAGCCACTCCAGGTTTGCCATTGGGGGCAGAGGCTATATAAGAGTTGGGGAAATATTTAGAGGCAAATTTCATCGAACCCCCATTGCGGAAGTGAGTCTCCTGAATCAGCACAATACCAGCACCAGATCTTCTAAAGTCCTTAAGGGCAAGCCAGCGCTTTTGGATAGAAGTCAGACCCTTAACATTGTGAGATATTATTCTCAAAGCAATGATACCTTAATGTTCCATGTGCTTATAGAAACTTGAGAACACATCACCCATATAACCTGTGAAGATACAATTGCCCTATACCAGACCACATAAAAATTACTGTCCTTTAGTCTCTGAAACATCGTGAAGAGTAATAAAAAAACATGCTTGGGGAGACCCAGGGTGGGTCCAAAAAAACAAAAAAAAAGACAAAACAAAGTCAATATACCTGAGAAACAGACACTTCTCAGAAGTCCCATATCAAGATCTGGAACCAATTGGGGCAACATGGCAAATCTCACCACCTGGAGACGAGAGGAGGAAGGATCCCTCCGCTCTCCGGCTAAAGTTAGCGGTGTTCGTATGAAACAAAGCTGAAAAAATAAAAAGTTAAATTTAGAACTTACAAAAGGAAAACTTTACCCCATGGGTATGCGTGGTTGGTAGAGTTGAGCGGACACCTGGATGTTCGGGTTCGACGGGTTCAGCCGAACTTTGGAAAAAAGTTCGGGTTCGGGACAGAACTTGACCCGAACTTGACCCCGAACCCCATTGAAGTCAATGGGGACCCGAACTTCTGAGGACTAAAAAGGCTCTAGAAAAAAATGGAAAGGGCTAGAGGGCTGCAAATGGCAGCAAAATGTTCTTAAGAGCATGGCAAGTGCTCTGCAAACAAATGTGGATAGGGAAATAACTTAAAATAACATTAAAAAAATTAAAAAATAAAATAATATGCTGGAGGCCCCCTTCTCAGCAGAAGAGGTACAGGAAGTCATTAAGAACCTCAGAAACTCAACGGCACGATGCCACACATATGGTGTGAATGCCCCAGAATACGCCCTTTCTGTAATAAATTATTTAATTTAATGGATAAGCTAGTGGGAAAATAAAATACTTTGAAATAAAAACTGTAGCGGGGTGCTAAATTTAAGGGAAGTGTTTGAGTGGTAAATAGGCTCAAACACCCTAATTCTGTAGGATTCATGGACCATTTTGTCCTCGGGGGCCAGTATTAGTGTGCAGTTCCCTGCGGCCTACAGGTGGCGCTGCCATGGTAGGCTAGGGTTGAACCGCTGATACAGTGCTGTGCCTTTTGTGTCCCCTCTTGGCAGTAGTACAGCGGGGCGGGGAACCTGTTGTGCATGCCGGGAGAGGATATAAAAGGGGCAGACCTTTGGCCTAGGGGCTGATGTCCATTGGGGTCCGCGCCCAGGTACCTTCGGCCTGGGTGCACGTGTTCCTGTTCCATCTCGGGCACCTTTAGCCCGGGGTGAGGTACTATCCTGGAGTTTCTGCTGCCCTGGGTATGGAGGCCTAGGGGCGGGTCTGATCATAAATGTCCAACCTTCTCCTTATCAATTTATTTAGCTTTCTGGAACTGTACATATTCCATGTGTTTTTTATTCAGATTGACTTTGTATTTTTGTACTCATTTTTTAAATTTATATTTTTGATATACTCCTGTGTGTTTTCAGTCACTCTTAAAGTCCCACCTCCAAGGGTTTTTTTTTGTTTTGTCTATTTAATTAGGGATGTGGTGACTGATAAACATTTACAATTTTGCAAATGTTGGCTTTCTATTTCTTCTAGGGGCGGGAGTAAAGCCTGGAGTCCAGAGCCTTCGTCTGGAGTCCGCTAAGGGTCGAGGAGTCTTAGGGTGCCGCCTCGTGTAGGGGACCCTGTTCCAGGGGAGGGAGAATCATTCTGATGGACTGATGCGGGAGTCACGGTGAAGGAAGGGTCTGTTGACTCCCTGGAGAGATGTCTTCCCCTTGATATGGGCTAGGTTCGTAGAAGGAGAAGCTCAAGGTCATCTTGACTGTATCAGAGGCCTTATTCACCCGGCCCGTGGCAGGGGCCTTATACACCCTGGTCTGTGGCAGAGACCAAAGTTCTCCAGGTCCGTGGCAGGGGCCTTGTACACCCAGGCTGTGGCAGAGACCAGCCTCAAGGTCTGTGGCAGAGACCGTGCGCCTAAAACTGTTTGAGAACCCTAAGCAGTGAAGTGAATGTGCTACGTTTGTGCCTGGACCTCCTCCACAACTTAAGCTGTCCTGTTTCTTTGCTCTAACCTTTTCTATCCGAGTACAGTTTATTTTGCCATGAGAGAATAAGAGTTGGAGTTTCAGCTGGTGTGGACATTGACTTTACTGGGAATTCAAGGACTTGCCTCTACTTACAGTAGAGGTGAGAATCATCCTCTGGAGGAGTTTTGACTCCGGCTGTGGACACGGCCCGTCAAGTACACCGCTCAACCTGTTTATATAGGAGGGTACAGGCTGGTAGTGCGGTGTGCCTTTCTCCCTCCTGCGAGGAGCCAACAACATAAAGGTAGGTAAGGGGGAAAGGATCTGTGGGCTACAAAAAAATAAAATAAAAATTATAATCTTGACCTAGGAGGATGAGGTCCATATGGAGTAGGAGGTTGAAGTGGCGGTGGATGTGGCTGTGTAGGTGGAAGCGGCGGTGGAGGAGGACGAGTTAGCCAACACGGTTCAAAAATACAACAATGGCTGGGTAAGGCCGGTGATGTGTCGAATTCTGTCCCCCGTCGAATAGTGTCCGCCCTGTACTGCGCTTGCCCAGTATGTAGGACAAGGGGATTTCGAAAATCTCCCAAGACGAACGGCGCCTGCGCGGTGGGTCCAGGTGAAAGCCACACCATCCGATGTTCAAGCCGAGCCAAGCGAGGCCGTGCCCGAAGCGTGGCGATCGAAGCGAGCCCGTGAGGGGCCCTGTTACTATGTGCTACCGTATGTCCACTTGGATGGTGGGGCTTGGACCTGCACTCACGGCGCAGGCGCCGTTCATCTTCAGAGATTTCATGAATCTCCTTGTTCTCTGTACTGCGCAAGCGCTGCGCCTGCGCAGTACGGGCCAGTCACAATCCGATGGCCGGACAGTTTTTGTCACAACACCGGTATACATGTATATTCTGCACAAGGTACGGACAAGTCCTGTGGGATCCATGCCTGGTTCATTTTAATGAACGTGAGCTTGTCCACATTGGCTCTGGACAGGCGGCTGCGCTTGTCTGTGATAACGCCCCCTGCCGTGCTAAATACACGTTCAGATAATACACTGGCTGCAGGGCAGGCCAGCACCTCCAAGGCGTAAAGGGCAAGCTCAGGCCATGTGCCCAATTTGGAGACCCAGAAGTTGAAGGGGGCAGACCCGTCATCCAGTACGTGTAGGCCTGTGGACACATACTGCTCAACCATCTTGGTGAAATGCTGCCTCCTGCTAAGACGTTCCATCTCAGCTGGTGGTGCTGGTTGTTGTGGCATGCTGACAAAGCTTTTCCACATTTCGGCCATGCTAACCCTGCCTTCTTAGGTGCTGGCGGTGCCCCGGCTGCATTGGCAACCTCTTCCTCCTCCTCTGACTTCACCTTGTGCTTCCACCGTACACCCGCTGTCAGGTGGGAATGCCACTAGCAGCGCGTCTACCAGCGTGCGCTTGTACTCGCGCATCTTATGATCCCGCTCCAGTGAGGGAATTAAGGATGGTACGTTGTCCTTGTAACGGGGATCCAGCAGGGTGGCCACCCAGTAATCAGCACCAGTTAAAATGTGGGCAACTCGGCGGTCGTTGCGGAAACACTGCAGCATGTAATCGCTCATGTGTGCCAGGCTGCCCAGAGGCAAAGAAAACTGTCCTCTGTGGGAGGTGTATCGTCTGTGTCCTCTGTATCCCCCCAGCCACGCACCAGTGATGGCCATGAGCTGGTCTGGGTGCCACCCTGCTGTGAACATAGTTCCTCCTCCTCCATCTCCTCCTCCTCATCCTCCATCTCGTCATCCTTCAGAACTGTGCCCTTGCTGCCGGACAATTGTGTACCTGGCGTTTGTTGGTGCAGGAACCCAACCTCGTAGCCACTTGTGAAAGACTGCCCTGAAAGCCTTTGAAATGATCCCGCTTCCTCCTCCTCCTCCTCATCCTCCTGTGCCACATCCTCTTCCATCATCGCCTGAAGCGTTTTTTCAAGGAGGCATAGAACTGGGATAGTAATGCTGAGAAAGGCGTCATTGGCACTGGCCATGTTGGTGGAGTACTCGAAACAGCGCAACAAGGCACACAGGTCTCGCATGGAAGCCCAGTTATTGGTGGTGAAGTGGTGCTTTTCACGCGTGATTGCTGCAGCTGAAACTCCACTATCGCCTGCTGCTGCTCGCACAGTCTGGCCAGCATGTGCAAGGTGGAGTTTCACCTTGTGGGCACGTCACATATGAGGCGGTGAGCGGGAAGGCCGAAGTTACGCTGCAGCGCTGACAGGCGAGCAGCAGGGTGAGAACGCCGAAAGTGCGCACAGACGGCCCGCACTTTCTGCAGCAGCTCTGGCATATTGGGGTAATTTTTAAGGAACCTCTGGACCACCAAGTTCAGCACATGCGCCAGGCAAGGGATGTGTGTCAAACCGGCTAGGCCCAGAGCTGCTACGAGATTTCGCCCATTATCGCACACCACTAAGCCGGGCTTGAGGCTCACTGACAGCAACCACTCATCGCCCTGTTGTTCCATGTCCCTCCACAACTCCTGCGCGGTGTGGGGTTTTTCCCCCAAACAGGAAAGTTTTAAAACTGCCTGCTGTCGTTTACCCCTGGCTGTGCTGAAGTTGGTGGTGAAGGTGTTACGCTGACCGGATGAGGAGGCGGTAGAGGATGAGGAAGCGGAGTAGGAGGAGTTAGCAACAGGAGGCAAACTGAAGCGCCCTGCAATCCTCGGTGGTGGAAGGACATGCGCCAAACTGCTATCTGCCTCAGGCCCAGCCGCCACTGCATTTACCCAGTGTGCTGTTAGGGAGATATAATGTCCCTGACCGTGCTTACTGGTCCGCGCATCCATAGTTAGGTGGACCTTGCCACAGATGGCGTTGCGCAGTGCACACCTGATTTTGTCCCCCACTTGGTTGTGCAGGGAAGGGATGCCTCGCCTGGAAAAGTAGTGGCGGCTGGGCACGACGTACTGTGGGACAGCCAATGCCATCAGGCTTTTAAAACTCTGCGTCTCCACCCGACGGAATGACAACATTTCAAAGGCGAGGAATTTTGAAATGCTGGCATTCAGGGCCAGGGATCGTGGGTGGCTAGGGGGGTACTTCCTCTTCCGCTCCAGTGTTTGGGAGATAGAGAGCTGAACGCTTCAATGGGACATTGTGGAGATGGTTTGTGACCCAGGTGGTAGTGTTGCTGGCAGATCCTCTGTTTGCGGGGTGGCAGGTGCCACTGTCACTACAGAGGTGGATGAAGAGGCCGAGACTGCAGCAGAAGAGGAAGCAGGAGGAGCCAGAGACCTTTCTTGGTTTTTGAGGTGTCTACTCCACTGCAGCTCATGCTTTGCACTTAGATGCCTGGTCATGCAGGTTGTGCTCAGGTTGAGAACGTTTATGCCTCGCTTCAGGCTCTGATTGCACAGCCTGCAAACCACTCATTTCTTGTCATCAGCACATTGTGTGAAGAACTGCCATGCTAGGGAACTCCTTGGACCTGGCCTTGGTGTGCTCGGTTCCTTGCTGCGTTGGGCAGTAGCAGACGTACTGTCTAGGTGACGGACGCTCCGCTTTTGCACCCTGCTCCCTCTTCTGCTGTGCTGGTGGCTCTGTGCGACCACCGCCTCTTCCCCCGAACTACACTGGTCACCTGCATAACGTTGATTCCATGTGGGGTCGAGGACCTCATCGTCCTCCACATCATCTTCCACCCAGTCTTCACCCCTGCCCTCTTTGACTGTCTGCACAATTGCGAAAGCAGCAGCAGTTGGCACCTGTGTTTCGTCATCATCCGAGACGTGCTGCGATGGTCCTCCCATGTACTCATCATAAAACATAAGTGGTTGGGCATCGGTGCACTCAATCTCTTCCACTTCTGGCGTAGGGGTAGGTGGATGGCCTTGGGAAACCCTGCTAACAGAGTCATCAAAAATCAGAAGAGACTGCTGCATGATTTGGGGCTCAGACTGCTTGGCTGATTTGCAAGGGGGTGAGGTGAAAGACTGATGGACATGGGCTTCGGGTGCCAACTCTGATCTTTCATCAGAAGAGTGGGTGGGAGACAATGTGAAGGAACCCGAGGCACTGTCAGCAACCCAATCTACTATCGCCTGTACTTGTCCTGGCCTCAACATTCATACAACCTCATTAGGCGCGACAAAATACCGCCGCAGGCTCGGTCGCCTACTTGCACCTGAGGAAGGTGCTTCACTTGTGCGTGTAGCTGGCACAGATCGACCACGTCCTCTCCCTGCAACAGGAGCTCCAACAGCAGCACCACGACCGGGGCCACCACGTCCCTTTGACCTTCTCCTCACATTTTCCAAATTTAGGATCTTGCCCTAAATGGGTGTTTTTGGAAGAGCAGAACACACCCACAGTACGTAACCGCTGTATCGCACAGCTACAGAACTGCAGAAAATGCTATTAAAAAAAAAATTGTTTTTTTTAGGATAGCACAGTAGAAGAAAAATATATAGAAATTGTTTATTTCACACACCTCCAGATATGCATAACACACTGCAAAATTTTTTTTGTGGCCCTAAATGGGGCTTTTTGCAAGACCACAACCCACCCACAGTACGTAACCGCTGTATCGCACAGCTACAGAACTGCAGAAAATGCTATTCCAAAAATTTTTTGTTTTTTTAGGATAGCACAGAAGAAGAAAAATATATAGAAATTGTTTATTTCACACACCTCCAGATATGCATACAGTAACACACTTCAAAATATTTTTTGTGGCCCTAAATGGGGCTTTTTGCAAGACCATAACCCACCCACAGTACGTAACCGCTGTATCGCACAGCTACAGAACTGCAGAAAATGCTATTCAAAAAAAATGTTGCTTTTTTAGGATAGCGCAGTAGAAGAAAAATATATAGAAATTGTTTATTTCACACACCTCCAGATATGTATAACACACTGCAAAATATTTTTTGTGGCCAGAAATGGGGCTTTTTGTAAGACCACAACACACCCACAGTACGTAATCGCTGGATTGCACAGCTACAGAACTGCAGAAAATGCTATTCCAAAAAAATGTTGTTTTTTTAGGATAGCACAGTAGAAGAAAAATATATAGAAATTGGTTATTTCACACACCTCCAGATATGCATAAAACACTGCAAAATATATTTTTTTGCCCTAAATGGGTCTTTTTGCACGAGCAAAATAAAATGCATTTTTTTGCCCTAAATGGGTCTTTTTGCAAGAGCACAATAAAGTGCTTTTTTTTTGCCCTAAATGGGTCTTTTTGCAAGAGCACAATAAAGTGCCTTTTTTTTGCCCTAAATGGGTCTTTTTGCAAGAGTATGGAAATGGTGTATCTCTCAACGTAACATATGCAGTGCTGGTGCACTGAGATTGCAGATAAAAGTTCGATTTTCTCTGACACTGGGCTCATTGCAGTGTAAAAAGACTGTGCACTGCAAAACAAACAGGTAAACCTATGCAGATTGCTGAGTTATTAGATCTCTGAATCTGGACTCCTATATAAATCTCTCTCCCTGAAAGCACCATCAGGAAGCTTCCCCTACACTGTCTCTCTATCTTTTCTCTCAGATTGCAGAAACAGGACTAACTCATGTATTTCAATCTCTCCCTATTAAGCAACAGCAGCCAGGAACCTCTCCCTATTCTGTCTAGCAGAGTGACATGCTGTGCTGTGTGCCTCTAGCTTATATAGAAGCGGTACCCGGCACCAGCAACCTCCCTGCATCCGCAGCATCCCTGCATCCACAAGTGCCTGCACCAACAGCCACCTACCACAGCTCCACTACCGCTGTTGGATGCTACAAGTGTCCTCCTGCTACGGAGAACATCACAGGCACTCCTACCCCACCGTGCTCTCGTGGTCGCTGTTGCAAACTCAGTAGCCCTTGAACCGGAGAGGTACGAGAGGCTTTCTCAGCTCGTCAGTCTCTACCTTAAGGTACGTGACACCTTGGTTGTAAAAAGAAAGGCTTTGTGCCATTCTTGGTCAGCGATGTGAAGGTTTAAAATCTTGTACCATTTATTAAGGGATGGTGTTTGAAAGGGGTGCGTGTACCTGATTGGATGATGGAAATCAGCAGAGCTTCACAGTGATCAGGAAACATTTTGCTGGCTTACACTGTTCTGGCGATGCTGGGACTTGTGTGGTGGCAATTGGGAATACTATTGCTGGCTTATTCTGATCTAGTGACACTGGGAATGGTGTGATGGCAATCAGGGACTTTGTTTCTGGCTGCACTGGTCTGGAGACACTGTTCTGGTGTGTCAGCAATCGGGTTTACTGTTGCTGCCTGCACTGATCTCTTGACACTTTACTAGTGTAGAGGTGATCAGGGACAAATGCTGGCTTCACTGGTATGGTGACACTGTACTAGGGGGGCTATCGAGAAGGTTGCTGCACTGGTATAGTGATACTATACTCGTGTTGCTAGTAATCAGGGACATTGACTGGCTGCACTGGTTAGGTGATGCTGTACTGATGTGACTAGTGATCAGACACACTGGCTGGTTGCACTGTATGGTGACACTGTACTGGTGTGGCTAGTGATCTAGGAAATGGGCTGACTGCACTGTTGACTTTGTACTGTACCTGGCTCTGTGCACTGTATATAACACCTGCCATTAATCACTGTAGAAGCTCTCTGTTCCCTCTCACAGATAATCAGTGCAAAAACAGAGTACTGGCTGCAATATGCAGCCTTTGCTTACATGTGTGATCACTGTGATTGGTTCTGTACCCTCCTCTGTGATTTTTTGTGTCCGATGGACTAAGGAATCGTGAAGTACACTGCTGCATGCACTAGAGGGTGTGTACGAGCAGTGCAAAGGGTGAGGGATTGCATTTTAAATCAGCCTCCTACTCTCAGGACAGGCTCTTTTAAACACGGCTGGATCTAGGGGGGTGCTGGCATGGACTTCACCCCCCATATTTCAGTTGTGCCCCCAAAGCCATCAGCCCCCTCACCTGAGCCAAGGTCCTGACTCCCATAAGGTCTGCAAAGGGGGTGAGATGGAAGGGATGCTGTACATAAGTCTGTTTTTATTCTCCTTTAGTACAAGATGGTTTTGTTTAATAGATGCCCTCAGGCTCCTGGCCGCCCCCCTAGTAAACAAGATGGCTGGGACTTGGAAGATCCCTGCTGCTGTCAAGAGGGAGGGACTTGAGAGGACTTCAGCTACCCATTAATAGAAGAGGCAGCAGGAGGCTGCACCACCTCCCACTGCCTCATCAGCTAATAGGTACACAGGGTGTCCTGTCCATCACCGAAGTCAAGTGTTTATCCCTTGGGCTTCCTGTGTTGGTGCGACACTTGCAATGATTAAGGTAAGTAAAGAGCGGGCATAAGAGTGTTTTGTCCCAGAAGTAATTACTAGCAATCTGCTAGAAGTAACAATAACAGTGTACAAAAAGAAATAAATTCCCCTCTTCTTCCCTTATACACTCCACTGCGCTTCGGGAGCGAGTCTGCTAAATCAGACCAAAACACCTTACTAGCTGCTACTTTACAAAAACATACAATGAAAAATAAATTTGAATAACCAAAATTAGTAGCGCTTTGTGTATCACAACACAGATCTAAATATTACAAATTATATATATCCTATATAAAAGTGTACATATATGTGAAAATTATATATAAATGTGAAAATTTATATATATAAACATATAGTCTTGAAAATGTATGTGCATACAAAAAATGCATTAATTAGTGTCCATAGCTTTCAAATGGTGTTTTCAAACCAATTGCTGTGAAAAATATTTTAAAGAAAGTCCATCAGTGAAACAGGTGTTCCAAATATAGTGACTTCAAAATTACATAAAATTCTTCCTGTGTTCTCTTGAATAAACCTTCACCACACCAACGTGATTAGTGATTCCACTCCCTAAGGACTTGCACTCACCAATAGGATATGCCTCGCACTCTCATGCTCGGCCTTACAACTTAGTCACCCCTCAGGGTATCAAAGACAGATCCAACACGAGGTTAAGCAGGTCAGTCAAGTATCCCACATGAAAAAATAAAATGCCTCCACTAGTGAAGTACGTAAAAACTTTTATTAAAATAACACAGCACAGGTAACCTTCAATGGTTTCACTCACATCTAGTAGATTAAAGTTAGGCACTTCAGCAAAAACACTTCAAAAACGCCAGACAAGCATATGACAGGTAGCCGCAATGTATTGCGGTCTCGGCGGACCGACCAACTATGTGTGTCTCACCCTCCTTCACGTATGCCCGCCTCTCCACTCCAATCGAAAACACTGCAGACTTCCGCCCAAACACCAGACTGAATATTCGATGAGTGGTCGGAAAATCCGAACGCTACTCACTGTAAAAGAGCGCCGTGTAGCTTCTCCCAGACTAGTTTCGTCGCATAGGACTTCTTCCAATGAGATTGGCTACATAGACTAGCACCTCCCTCTTTATAATGAAAGGTGTGTACCGCTCCAAGCTGTGAAGCTCCAAGGAATGCTCCCGCCCTGATACTGAAACAGGTGCTGGCTCTGCACTAATGCATGGGAAAGAAAAGAGCCCTGGACTGCTGCACTCTGTATAAACAATTTATTTTAAAAATTCCAAAATTAAAATCCAAAATTAATCCATAGATTTAAAAGTCCAAAAACAGACAAAAACAGAAAACTGACATGCAGGGGTGGATAGCTGACGCGTTTCACATCAAAGATAGATGCTTACTCATAGCTTCCCTCTTTATACCCAGTCCGTGATAGGTCACGGGCGTGTCTCCTACTGCGCAAGTGCGCGCTTGTCGTCCCCATGACTGCAATACATCGGGCATGACCCCTTCTGCAGCAAACATAGGAAGCATTAGCGCACCTATATTATTAAAAAATAGTGCAATCTGCATACAATCTCAGCAAACATACGTGGGATCATTACCATCGGAAACCTAAAATGCCATATATTCAAAGTATGCATCTTTATCTAATAATCATCCACAAATGGCATAGACAAACTGACAAATGAGGATGATTTACCAATATGTTAAAATTTTTAAATCAACATATTGATCATAATGTTCAAATATGCGGAAAGCATATAAAATGGAATGAACAAGCAGATAATTAGGTCAAGAACAGGGATGAGCCGAACACCCCCCTGTTCGGTTTGCACCAGAACCTGCGAACAGACAGAATGTTCGTGTGAACTTTAGATCCCTATTAAATACAATGGACTCGAACGTTCGAAATCTAAAGTGCTAATTATAAAGGCTAATATGCAATTTATTGTCCTAAAAAGTGTTTGGGGACCCGGGTCCTGCCCCAGGGGACATGTATCAATGCAAAAAAAGGTTTAAAAAATAGACGTTTTTACGGGAGCGGTGATTTTAATAATGCTTAAAATGAAAGAATAAAAGTGAAATTTTCCTTTAAATTTCATACCTGGGGGGTGTGTATGATATGCATGTAAAGTCGCGCATGTTTCCCGTGCTTAGAACTGTCCCTGCACAAAGTGTCATTTTTGAAGGAAAAAAAGTCATTTAAAACTCACTCGCGGCTATAATGAATTGTCGGCTTTTATCAATACATAGAAAAGTCATTGATTAAAAAAAAAAAAAAAAAGCGTGGGGGTTCCCCCAAATTCAATTACCAGGCCCTTCAGGTCTGGAATGGATATTAAGGGGAACCCCGCCGCAAATTTTAAAAAAAATGGCGTGGGGTTCCCCCTAAATATCCATACCAGGCCCTTGAGATCTGGCATGGATTTTAAGGGGAACTCCACCCCAAATAAAAAAAATGGCGTGGAGTCCCCCCAAAAATCCATACCAGACCCTTATCCGAGCGCGCAACCTGGCCAGCCGCAGGGGAAGAGGGGGGGACTAGAGAGAGGCCACCCCTCCCTCCTGAACCATACCAGGCCACATGCCCTCAACATGGGGAGGATGTCCCCATGTTGATGGGGACAAGGGCCTCATCCCCACAACCCTTGCCCGGTGGTTGTGGGGGTCTGCGGGCGGGGGGCTTATCGGAATCTGGAAGACCCCTTTAACAAAGGTGACCCCCAGATCCCGCCCCCCCCATGTGAATTGGTAAGGGGTACATTGTACCCCTACCATTTCACAAAGAAAGTGTCAAAAAATGAAAATAAAAACACACAAACACCTTGGAAAAGTCCTTTATTAAAAAAAAAAAAAAAACATTCCAGCGATGAAATCCAGTGTCCCGCGGCGATCCCGATGTCCAGCGCTGTCCGTCATTGGTTGTGCCTGTGCGGACCTGATAGGGAACTTCCTCCGCTGTGTTTAAAATGTATAGACCCGCCCCTTCTAAAGTTTCCCATCAGGTCCGCTGAGCGGGAAACTTCCTTCACTGTGTAAATTTAAATTACACAGTGAAGGAAGTTCCCCGCTCAGGCCAATGACGTAGGCAGGATCGGACATACCAAGGGGGCGGACCTGATGGGGAACTTTGTTCGCTGTGTAATACATGAATAGACCCGCCCCTTCTCGCGTTCCGCATCTGGTCCGCTGAGCGGACCTGATGGGGATCTTTAGAAGGGGCGGGTCTATACATTTAAAACACAGCGGAGGAAGTTCCCCATCAGGTCCGCACAGGCACAACCAATGACGGACAGCGCTGGACATCGGGATTGCCGCGGGACACTGGATTTCATCGCTGGAATGTTTTTGTTTTTGTTTTTGTTTTTTAATAAAGGACTTTTCCAAGATGTTTGTGTGTTTTTATTTACATTTTTTGACACTTTCTTCGTGAAATGGTAGGGGTACAATGTACCCCTTACCAATTCACATAGGGGGGCCGGGATCTGGGGGTCCCCTTTGTTAAAGGGGTCTTCCAGATTCCGATAAGCCCCCCGCCCGCAGACCCCCACAACCCCCGGGCAAGGGTTGTGGGGATGAGGCCCATGTCCCCATCAACATGGGGACATCCTCCCCATGTTGAGGGCATGTGGCCTGGTACGGTTCAGGAGGGAGGGGGGGCCGCTCTCTCGTCCCCCCCTCTTCCCCTGCGGCCGGCCAGGTTGCGTGCTCGGATAAGGGTCTGGTATGGATTTTTGGGGGGACTCCACGCCATTTTTTTTTTAATTTGGGGTGGAGTTCCCCTTAATATCCATTCCAGACCTGAAGGGCCTGGTAGTTGAATTTGGGGGAACCCCCACGCTTTTTTTTTTTTTTTATCAATGACTTTTCTATGTATTGATAAAAGCCGACAATTCATTATAGCCGCGAGTGAGTTTTAAATGACTTTTTTTCCTTCAAAAATGACACTTTGTGCAGGGACAGTTCTAAGCACGGGAAACAAGCGCCACCTTACATGCATATCATACACACCCCCCAGGTACGAAATTTAAAGGAATATTTCACTTTTATTGTTTCACTTTAAGCATTATTAAAATCACTGCTCCTAAAAAAACGGCAGTTTTTAAAACTTTTTTTGCATTGATACATGTCCCCTGGGGCAGGACCCAGGTCCCCAAACACTTTTTAGGACAATAACTTGCATATAAGCCTTTATAATTAGCACTTTATATTTCTCCCATAGACTTTTCGAATTTGCCGCGAACACCCCAAATTGTTCGTTGCTCATCCCTAGTCAAGAACCATTCTTGTATATAAACTAGCAGGTCCGCCGAGACCGCAATACATCAGGGCTACCTGTCATATGCCTGTCTGGTGTTTTTGAAGTGTTTTTTGCTGAAGTGCCTAACTTTAATCTACTAGATGTGAGTGAAACCATTGAAGGTTACCTGTGCTGTGTTATTTTAATAAAAGTTTTTACGTACTTCACTATTGGAGGCATTTTGTTTTTTCATGTGGGATACTTGACTGACCTGCTTAACATCGTGTTGGATCTGTCTTTGATACCCTGAGGGGTGACTAAGCTGTAAGGCCGAGCATGAGAGTGCGAGGCATATCCTATTGGTGAGTGCAAGTCCTTAGGGAGTGGAATCACTAATCACGTTGGTGTGGTGAAGGTTTATTCAAGAGAACACAGGAAGAATTTTATGTAATTTTGAAGTCACTATATTTGGAACACCTGTTTCACTGATGGACTTTCTTTAAAATATTTTTCACAGCAATTGGTTTGAAAACACCATTGGAAAGCTATGGACACTAATTAATGCATTTTTTGTATGCACATATATTTTCAAGAGTATATGTTTATATATATATATTTTCACATTTATATAAAGTTTTCACATATATGTACACTTTTATATAGGATATATATAATTTGTAATATTTACATCTGTGTTGTGATACACAAAGCGCTACTAATTTTGGTTATTCAAATTTATTTTTCATTGATCTGCTAGAAGTACCGGTGCCTCCCCCCTTTTAGAAACAGTCATTATAATGGCACCAGTATTGTTAACAGGGTGAGTAAGTAACTTTATACATGTGCCAGCTTACTGTCATCATGTTGAAAGGACAGCAATATGGATGCCAACACAGTAACTATTAGGCTGGGTTCACACTAGCAATGTTCTGAAAAGAAATATGCTGTAGATTGCTTTTTAGAGTGCGGAAAAGCAGCCAGGGTCAAACATTCAGGAGGCAATCCTGCAATCCTGCCACATCCTGAATGCCTGTGTGCATGTGTGTGTTTTTTTTTCTTTTTCATTGCCAAACAACGGTTTTTTAATTTTATACTGGGGATAATGCTTTGCAACCGCAAGCCAAGAGTTTCTGCTCATGGTTGCAGCGCAGCCCTATTGACTTGAATGGATGAGGTTGACAGACAATGACACCTGTCAACTCAGCATGCCACGTTAAACTTGCTGCAGGAGAACATGTGAGCCAGGGGTAGAGGGACCTCTCCATAGCTGAATTAGGGCAATATATTATTGGGCTAATGCTGGGAGGGCTACCCCCTGAGGGTTCTTCTTCTTCTACGCTGGTCACCTAGTCTGAGGTTACTTTACTGTACATGGGTGTCTTTACTTGTGCCGTATCCATCAATGCCCGGGGCAAGGCAAAAGCTGCTTTAAGGGATACCATGACCTTAAGGTGGACCTGCAACTTAAAGATGGCCGTACACCATGTACACTTGAACAGCAACCTGAACTCCAGGTAAAGTGGTTGTAACCCAAAGACGGAGATTCAATGGCAGCCCCTCTCCTGTATATAGCAAAAACACACCCTGTAAGTGTTTTTTTTTAAATAGTGCTCCTAAATACCTTTTTCTGTTATCTTCAGGCTGATCATATGACTCCGGACTGCTCTGCTACTCCGATCCCGGGCTACAGTGGGAGATCTCCCTCTGACGTCAACCAGGAGGTCATGCCTCCATGACTGCTGTGCTGGCTTCTTAGTCCCTCCTGCTGTAGCCCTATATCGGAGTAGCAGAGCAGCTGGGAGTCATGTGATTAGTCTGAAGATAACAAAAAAAAAAAGGAATTTAGAGGCACAGTTTAAAAAAAAACACTTACAGGGTGTGTTATTGCTGTATACAGGAGAGGGTCTGCCAGTGACATTTTTACCCTGCTGTTTAACCTGCTGTAAGGGAACAGGATTTCTCTTCTTTTTTTTTTTTAGGGTTACAAACACTTTAACTATCTTATCACTGTGTCAATGTACAACTTCACTGAAACTTGTTTCATTAGGAGGGGCACACTGAGCCTCTGCCCACTGCACTTGTTTAGCATATCTCTGTTACCTCACTCCCAGTAACAGAATGGGGGTCACACTGAGAACCTATCGCAGACTCCGTGTGTGCTCTGCATTAACTCTTTCTCCTTCATACCTAGTGTGCAGGCTGGGGAGCTCTGCAGTGCTGATCTGCTCCCATTGCTATGGGAGATGGACCACGGGGAAGATAATATCGACAACAACTCCCTAGCTGTTAGAGGGTGTCCCACCTGTCACAGGTACACACTTCACAGCAGGCTGCTTGCTAGACCTTTATTACCCTTGATAACCAATTGTTCTCTGCAACAGGATGATTCGACCAGTAACCACTTTTTTGTGTAGGATGAGTCTACCAGTGCTGTCTTCATAAACCAATGTGCCTCAATGATCCCAGGTACAGACTATGTGGGTTATTTATGAAAGGCAAATCCACTTTGCACTACAAGTGCAAACTACAAGTGCAAAGTGCTCTTGAAATTGCACTGAAAATGCACTTGGAAGTGCAGTCGCTGTAAATCTGAGGGATAGATCTGAAATGAGCGGAAGCTCTGCTGATTTGATTATCCAATCATGTACAAGCTAAAATGCTGTTTTTTATTTTCCTTGCATGTCCCCCTTGGATCTACAGCGACTGCACTTCCAAGTGCACTTTCAAGTGCATTTTGCACTTGTAGTGCAAAGTGGATTTGCCTTTCGTAAATAACCCCCTATGTGTATTGCCGTTTACCTACATACACCCCTTTAATAACTTCAGGCCATGCAAAGACAAGTTCCAATTCTTTACTAACTGACTTGTTTATTACAGATGACAACGTGACAGTTATTTTCCTACACTAGTATCTAACTCAGGCTTTGTCTGCCCCAGCATACCTGTCCAGATGAGAGTCCATAATAAGGAAAGTCCAAATAGGGCAGTACACCAGTAGCTGGCGTTCTTCAAGGTGGACTAAAAGCCCCAGCAGTCCTCCTACATGTTTCAGGCCCAGAGATACAAGGCCAAGAGTGATGACCGCAATACAGATGGGGGATGAGCATTGTCTGGGCCCAGACCCATACCCTTTTATATTTTACAGAACCAGTGGGTTAGGCCCAAAAAGCCAGCCAAGAGAAAAACCTGAGAAACATAATTCTTTCCTGACTAGGGCAGCACTCCTTCAGCTGTATTTTAATCAACTCTTGTCTCCCTGTGCTTCTAAGAGTAGTCAAGCAAAGAAATGCACAGAAGTTAAGTATTAAAGTAAAGCACTCTGCGTGAGAGGGAACTCTGATGGGGGTGGACTTGATCCTGACTGCTTAACTCTATATGCTGTTTTTTATGTTACTCCTGACCCTTGCACTCTATAATTTATGTTTTACATTACATCGTTCTGACCAAAGTGTTCATTGTACCAACAGATGCTGGTTTTAATGAAGTTCTTCTTTAGGTAGGCTCAGACAGACAAAGTGATTGCTTTCTATGTGCTGAAAAGCATATGTGATGAAAATGTTTTCGTGTATCTGTGAGATTGTCACTTGTGACATAGTAAGTTGGAGTATTTTGTGGGTATAAGGGCTGATGTATATGTGTACAGTGTATACAGTGATTAGGCATAGATTCTGTTTAATAATCCCCCTTTAAGCCTCTCCCATTATTAGGCAAAATCTGTCCTTTGCATCACCCACTACTGACCTACTGACCTCTGAACTCTGCCTCCTACTGACCCCTGTCCTCCATCCTGCTGACCCCTGTACACTGCCCTAACTAACAAACTGCTAACCCTGTCCTCTGCTATGCTTTACACTGCCCCAATGACCTCCTATCCTCTGCTCCCCTGACATTTTTTACTGCACCCCCACATTAAACAGGCTAGATCTGGCCTTGCTTTTAAAAGTGGTTAAAGGGACTCTGCAATTGTTGAATTGTCCTGCACATAGGAAATGCAGACACCTATAGGGCAATCACCAAGAAAAAAGAAAGGAAATATACCTTCAATATGAAGGATCTTTTAAGGCACTGTAGTAACAACACAAGTCAAAATAAATAAAATACTGTATTTATCGGCGTATAACACGCACCCTAACTTTAAGAGGGAAGTTTCAGGAAAAAAACTTTCCACAGCCCCCTGCGTATAACACTCAGGCACAGTTTACCCTCTATTTTCAGATTAAAAAAGTGAGTGTTATACGCCAATAAATACAGTAATAATTTTATTTAAATTTTATTATCATTTCTCAGTACAGTACTTTTTCAGAGCCAGCGTGGGATAGCTCTGGAAAGTTAAAGAAGATGTATGACAGCATAACAAAAATATATAAATGTAATTAATTAATTTTACAAAAACATATTTTTCAAACATAACTTACTCCTTACACAACCAATTTTACATGGCCACTGACTAATGAGATGGCAGTTATCTCAAAAAGTCTTAAGGACCCAGCTCCCCTGAGAACAGAGGGGGAGGGCAGGACGAAGGCCTTGACTCCCCATACAATACCAGCTGAAATGTAATGAAAGCATAGGCAAACTAAGTACAGACATTCTGTCAGAATGTTTATACTGAAATAATAAAATAGTAATGTATTTATGGAAATATGCAAATCTTTCATTTGGGAGATTTACAACAACCTACAATATCAACAAGAAATTCAAGTTTGTTTATCCGTGCTATTTTGAAGACAAATTACACAAATAATATTGCTTAAAATATATATATTTATTAACTAAAATACAGTGCAAATTTTAATCAGGTATATATTGTAATAATACAAATGAATGGCTATATTTCTACATATCAGAGATAAATGGTGATTAATGTTCAGATAATATTCAAATACTGTACATTTCTATGCAAGCTCTTATTTCAAAATACCATATTTCAATTCTTGAATGATAACTAGGTATATCTAAGACTTGGGTTTAGTGAATAGCCTCCCGTGACTTCCACAGACTTATGTCAACAATCTTGTTTACCTTAACACTATGTGATCCTTCTCAAAACAAACAGACCTTCTTCTTACACTCTTAAGCGTGCGCAGACAAAACGTCAAATTGCACACAGTTTGATCATTTGATCAAAGCTTATTCTAAATTTAGAGGGAAGTTATTTTTACACATATCTTGATAAAACCATTGTACAGGCTTTAGCTTAAGCTTTTTAAAGCCAACCAAACTGGTCTCTTAATATTTGGAATATAATTATTTCATACTGCAGTTAAAAACAATACAACTCCAATTTGCTCTGCTATATATTTAAATGGTTTTAGCAATGTGTATGCGAAACAATTCAATTACCAAAAAGGTAATAATAAACAAACTAATACTTTACCAGAACATTGAGAAGTCTGTCATCTTGAGAAGCTAAGTCCCCCAAAGGAACTTCTTTCAACATTGCTACATGTTTGCGTTTCAAGATCTTCTCCTTCCAGCTTCAGTCTCCAGAGAGATCTCTTCAGCCTTTCAGATGTAGCGCCCGTGAGAGAGATCTCCCTGAGCTTTGTGTAACACCTTCTTATCTTACTCCAAAAGTGGGTGTGTGTGTCACAGCTATGTAATTGATGATGTCAAATGACAATATGTTTTTATGTTACCTTGACAACCAAGTCCAACGCCATCTTGAATAATTAACTATTTTCACCACTAAAGGGCAGTCTTGTATAATAAATTACTTTTAAGGTGATTGACGTGACCCTTGCCCTCGAGATTAGTGAAACACAATTGTCAAAAACTGTCAAAAATGTGTCAACTTCCTCAGCCAACCTGGCGCTTGGCTTGAATTTATGGGGGTGATGATGTTTGTGATCAAAACTACCCCGCACCATTAGCTAATGGTTTGGGAAATTCCTTGAAACTAATCACTGGAATGTAACTCTTAACTAAGCAGTTTCTAATGTTTTCACACTTTTCATAGGATATTATACTTGCAACTTTCTCATAATAATCTATATATATGCCTAAATTGGTATATATATATATATATATATATATATATATATATATATATATATATATATATAACTAACACAGATACATTGTAACCATATTATGAAAGAAACAATATTATTTAACCACTTAAGCCCCGGACCATTTTGTAGCTAAAGGACCAGAGCTGTTTTCAGAATTTTGCACTGCGCTGTTTTAACTGGAAATTGTGCGGACATGCAATGTTGTACCAAAACGAAATTTGCGTCCTTTTCTTCCCACAAATAGAGCTTTCTTTTAATGGTATTTGATTGCCTCTGCGATTTTTATTTTTTGCGATATAAACGGAAAAAGACAGAAAATTTAAAAAAAAATGATATTTTCTACTTTTTGTTATAAGAAAAATCGAATAAACTCAATTTTAGTCATACATTTAGGCCAAAATGTATTCAGCCACATGTCTTTAGTAAAAAAAATGTCAATAAGCGTATATTTATTGGTTTGCGCAAAAGTTATAGCGTCTACAAACTAGGGTACATTTTCTGGAATTTACACAGCTTTTAATTTATGACTGCCTATCTCATTTCTTGAGGTGCTAAAATGGCAGGGCAGTGCAAAACCCCCCCAAATTACCCAATTTTGGAAAGTAGACACCCCAAGGAAATTGCTGAGAGGCATGTTGAGCCCATTGAATATTTTTTTTTTTTTTGTCGCAAGTGATTGAATAATGACTAAAAAAAAAAAACAAATTACAAAAAGTTGTCACTAAATGATATATTACTCACACATGCCATGGTTATATGTGGAATTGCACCCCAAAATACATTTTGCTGCTGCTCCTGAGTACGGGGATATCACATGTGTGTGACTTTTTGGGAGCCTAGCCGCGTACGGGCCCCCGAAAACCAAGCACCGCCTACAGGATTTCTAAGGGCGCAAATTTTTGATTTCACTCCTCACTACCTATCACAGTTTCGAAGGCCATAAAATGCCAAAATAGCACAAACCCCCCCCCCAAATGACCCTATTTTAGAAAGTAGACACCCCAAGGAAATTGCTGAGAGGCCTGTTGAGCCCATTGAATATTTTTTTTTTGTCCCAAGTGATTGAATAATGACAAAAAAAAAATACAAAAAGTTGTCACTAAATGATATATTGCTCACACATGCCATGGTTATATATGGAATTACACCCCAAAATACATTTTGCTGCTTCTCCTGAGTACGGGGATACCACATGTGTGGGACTTTTTGGGAGCCTAGAAGCGTACGGGACCCCGAAAACCAAGCACCGCCTTCAGGATTTCTAGGCACAAATTTTTGATTTCACTCCTCACTACCTATCACAGTTTCGAAGGCCATAAAATGCCAAAATAGCACAAAACCCCCCCAAATGACCCCATTTTGGAAAGTAGACACCCCAAGCTATTTGCTGAGATGCATGGTGAGTATTTTACAGCTCTCATTTGTTTTTGAAAATGAAGAAAAAAAAAAAATATATATATATTTTTTTTTTTTAATTTTCAAAACTTTGTGACAAAAAGCGAGATCTGCAAAATACTCACCATACCTCTCAGCAAATAGCTTGGGGTGTCTACTTTCCAAAATGGGGTCATTTGGGGGGGTTTTGTGCCATCTGGGCATTCCATGGCCTCCGAAACTGTGATAGGCAGTGAGAAGTGAAATCAAAAATTTACACCCTTATGCCGCGTACACACGACCGCTTTTCATGTCAAGAAAAAAAACGTCGATTTTCTCGACGTTATTTTTCTTGTTTCCTCTGAAGCATGCCTTGCCTACACACGATCGTGAAAAAAACTGATCTAGCAAAGCGCGGTGACGTCCAACACGTACGACAGCACTATAAAGGGGAAGTTTCATTCTGTTCGCGCCACCCTTTTGGCTGCTTTTGCTGATTTCGTGTTTCCGCGTGTTAGTAAAAGTTTGGGAAGAGACGATTCGCGCTTTTCAGTCTTCGTGCTTTAAAGATCGTTTTCGGGAGTTCAGTTTGTGCTTGTGGGTTCGTATCTGGCTTTCAGTGCGTGTAGTGAGTTCGTATCTGTTTTTGCAGTGCGTTCTTGTCCGCGCGTTACTGTTTTTCAGCTCGTTCTTCATAGGCCTTGCTGTTCTTCAGTGCGTTCTTTTAGTTCGTTCTGATTAGACGACCGTTTCTAAGCCATGTTGCGCGTACGTTCTTGTCACCGAGATCGTGCTGTGCTTGCTGCTGGGCTTGTTGCTATGTCCCAGATCCGGTCCATGAGGAGGGTGAGGAGGAGTTCATGGACCAAGAATTGGTTGCTCCAGAGGGACCAATTATGTCATATGCCTCTGCTGCGGGAGATCCGGGAGAATAACCCTGATGATTTCAGGAATTTTCTTAGGATGTCTGACCCCGTTTTTCAGCAGCTCTTGGCTTTGGTGTCCCCCTATATCACCAGGCAGGACACCGTTATGCGGGAAGCCATTACTGCTGAGCAGAGGCTCATCGCCACGTTGCGATACCTTGCGACTGGGAGAAGCTTGCAGGACCTCAAGTTCTCGACAGGCATCTCCCCCCAGGCTCTGGGCGTCATTATCCCAGAGACCTGCTCTGCCATTATCCAGGTCCTTCAGGAGGACTATCTTAAGGTAAGTTTTCTCCTTTATAAACATCACAATCTATGTTTTTTTATGCTTGATAATGTATAGTATATTTTGAACTGTCTCTAATTACCATGATTTGAATATGCTGTGAATGTCCCCTTTGTCCCCCTGCATGTTGTAAGCTTTGAATGTTCTATGTTTTTGGGCTACATGCATATTTTTTGGTCAAGCAATCTCCAGCATTAGATCCTGGGCCCAAACACACCTAGCCTAGTCAATCCTCATTTTTGTTTTGTACGCTCCATTGTAGTGCTTAGATTGCCTGATTCCCACCCCCCCCCCCAATTTTTTAAGTTTGTCTAATCTACCCAAATAAATTACATCGTACTATAGATTTTAAATATGATGTCCCCAACTCATCTCAAACCCTCCACCCTCTCCGAATTTCTCAGGTCCATCAGAGTGGGTGATGTTTTGGTTGCTTATTTTTCTATCTTATTCAAGCGCACCTCCATCCTAAATTTTGTGGGTCCGCTCATTGTAACCCTCCCCCGGTGTCAAAATTGACACCTTTCAGGGGGGAGGGGGGTGAAGATACCTGTTTAAGACAGGTATCTTCACCCACATCCGGGAGTCATCTCTGCGGCAAATCTGCCTGAGCCAAGTCACTTCCCGCAGAAGACCCGTAGTGTTCTTGGAAACACTTGTCTCACAGAACACAGGAGGACCAGTCTGAACTGCGCAGCGCTTCTCGTGCATGTGCGTTTGGGAACCGGGCAGTGAAGCCGCAAGGCTTCTCTTCCTGGTTCCCTCACCAAGGATGGCAGAGGGGGCAGCAGAGTGACGAGCAATTGTTCATCCTCTGCTGCGGACATTGCTGGACTCCAGGACAGGTAAGTGTACAATTAGCAAACCTCTGCAGCTGCTGTAGCTGGAGCTGCTGTGTTATTTTATATTATTTGGGCTGCGTAGGTCCGCTCTAAAATCCTCCTTCCAAATTAATGCTATCCTGATGTTTTGCCCAGAGTGTTTTGTGCTAACATGCTTGCAATGTATAGGTAGTAAAGTATATATTTGTTTTTTTTTCCTTGGACTCCACAGTTACCATCGACGCCACAGGAATGGCAGAATGTGGCATCTGATTTTTCTCAGCGGTGGAACTTTCCCAACTGTGGAGGAGCCATTGATGGCAAGCACGTCCGCATCGTGCCACCAGCCCATTCTGGGTCTTTTTTTTGGAATTACAAAGGCTTCCACAGTATTGTGCTCATGGCGGTGGTGTCTGCGAACTATGAATTCCTATTTGTTGATGTTGGGAAAAATGGGCGGATGTCTGACGGTGGTGTTTTCGCCCAGACCGAGTTTGCAGACCGGCTTCTTTCAGACGACCTGGCATTGCCACCTGCTGAAGATAATGAACATGGCCTCCCTTTTGTGTTCCTGGCAGATGAGGCTTTTGCGCTTGGACCACATTTGATGAGGCCTTTTCCCCAAAGGTCCCTCACCCCTGAGAGGAGGGTGTTTAATTATCGTCTGGCCAGAGGGCGAAGGGTGGTGGAAAACGCCTTTGGCATCATGGCCAGTCGCTTCCGGCTTTTTCTGACTGCAATAAACATGGCGGAGTATAAATGGAACCATTTGGTCATGTGTTGTTGCATACTGCACAATTTTTTAATCAAACACTCCACAAATTATCTTGCTACACTTGACCTTCAGGGCACACAGGGTTTGGATGGACCATTGCCAGCCCAGTTAGCTGGCCCTACAGGCTTGGCCCCCCAAAGCGGCCGTGATGTGCGGCAACGCTATGTCGAATATTTTATGGGTAGGGGGGCCATTGCAATGCCTGATCAGTTTTAAATCAATGTTGCTCATAATAAAAAATAATATCTTGAAAACATCTTGTTTGCTTTTCTTTTGTTGTATTTGTTCTTTCTTCTAGGTCAGTGATGGTGAACCTTGCCACTCCAGATGTTTTTCAACTCCATTTTCCATGATGCTCAACTACACTGCAGAGTGCCTGAGCAACATTAGAAATGTAGTTCCAAACCATCTGGGTTGCCAAGGTTCACCATCACTGTCCTTGGTTATACTAGTGCAGTTGTAGTCCCATGTTTTTTCCTAACAAGTAAATTACAAGCATTTATAGAGTCTAAACACACACATTTTTGTTGGGGGGGGGGTCAACATTGATATAAGAAGCCACACATTGTTTACTGTTTAAAAAATTTTATGAGTATAAAATTGGTAAGGTTTGTATCAAAATATAACCCCAATTTTTGGAGGAATTTCAAAAATATTTGCTTTTTACAACTCAGTACAAAACTGTACAACACGAACAATATCCCTTTATAGAAATAAAACATTTCCCCCCCAAATTTTTTTTTTTTTTTTTAAAATATATACAAGTTTTAAACACTCCCAAGAATATGCTAAATTTTTAGTATTTTTTTCTCCATCATTTTGTTTGTTTGGTACATCTGGACCAGGTTGTGTTTGATGGTTTCAACCTCCCGAGAGCAGACCCTCACTTCTTTAAGCAACATCTGGGCAGTGGCTCTGGTGAAGGTTGCTGTTGCCGCAGGTATTAAAGTCCCTTTAAGTTGTGAAAAGAAAATGTCTTACTAAATATACAGGCAAACATCTATTACGTGAGGCTGTGGTGTATGACACTGACCTGGTGAGTTGCCATTTCCCTCTTCTGCCACATCCTGCAGTTGTGGGTCTTGAGTTGGTGGTGCGGGGTTTGCAGCCTCGTGTCTCTTAGCTCTTTGAAGCCCTAGGAGATATAACCAAAAGGTCGACTTGTGTAACTAAATATATTTAGGCGTGAAAGAGGGATATTAATCATTCTTGGGAAGTGTGTTACAATTGTATTACTGATAATTTTGGAGAAGATGAACACATGATTGTATCCATTTCCCAAGATGGTAGATTAATCTCTTTAGGTCATGTTTCACACATGGAAACACACCAGGTATCCACTGGATCACCTGTGTGTGACACCATCAAAAGGTTGTTCTTGTGGCCCACACTTGTGCTAATGAGTCCAGATGTGTAAGCAGCTGCTGAGCATATACTCTTGTAAACGTACACTGAATCTAGTTACATTAGCCAAATATAATTACCAACAACTACACAAACATGTTTATAATTACTTCTCACATAAACATTTCATGATGTCCTGTTTCATGTTCTTGGGCACAAGAATCCAACGTTGAAATCCTCGTTCAATACCACC
Organism: Rana muscosa; assembly: GCA_029206835.1. Classification (NCBI taxonomy): domain Eukaryota; kingdom Metazoa; phylum Chordata; class Amphibia; order Anura; family Ranidae; genus Rana; species Rana muscosa. The sequence continues at coordinate 347,074,685 of CM055116.1, read as the reverse complement.
CAAACGATGTTTTGGTGGAATACATTGCTAAAAACATTTGAACATGCCTATTATTTTGTGATTGATAAAATGTCGTGCGAACAATGATGAATCGTGGCAAAAGCTTGTGATTGAGTGAACGTTTGAACGACCATTTATACGATCGATTCGTGTGGCCAAAAACATGAAACATGACATTTTTCACTGTAATACATACATTAATTAAAAAGCACATGCAACACCACGTTATTAGGCAAAATCACATTTAATGTTAATCTACTTACTTTTTTTGATGACTTTTTTAATCTTTTTATATTGATCCGGCTCACGCAACTTAATGTCCGACCATCGTTTCCGGATCTGTTCCCGCGACCTGCGAACACCAAATTTCTGCCATAGCGCTTTGACCACTTTATCCATGATCTTGGACTTCACTTGATTTGGCTTTTTGTAGGGCCCATGTTTGGCGTCGTAATCATCCCGGAGCAATATGGTGACCATCTCCACCATCTCCTCAAAGCTCATGTTAGTGGCTTTATACCTTCTGTGTCGGGGCCTGCTTTCTTCCCCACTTTCCACATCATGTTGGTGATTCGCCGACATGTTTACACTCTCCGTCATTAAGGAGTAGCGAGAAGGGGCGGGGAAAGTAGTGTAACGAACGTCAGGGGCGGGAAAGCGTGCGGAGCGTCACGCATGCGCACTGTATATAACTCCAAAAAACATTGTTGAAAGCGACGTTCAGTGAGTGGAAGAAGGTCGGAGGAGACGAACGTGTAGATCGCGGGTACGTAACATTTTTCTTACTTGATATGGCTGTGTCCAGGAGCATTAAACCTATAAACATTCATTCACTGTATGTTCGGGGCCGGGGTTGGCCAATATGCAAGTAACTTGGCGCTTGCTTCCCGTGCTGTTAGTACTGGCCGTGCACAAAGTGTCATTTTTGAATTGTGACTATAAACTTTGAAAAGTCAATCGCGGCTCTAAATGAATTCTTGCCTCCCGGCAAATGGCAAGATTTGAAAACTGATTTGTACCTGAAATAAAAAAACGTGGGGTTCCCCCAAATTCGAGTTGCAGGCCCTTCAGGTCTGTCAAGGATTTTAAGGGGAACTCCACCCCCAAATCATGAAAAAAAAGGGCGTGGAGTCCCCCCCAAAATCCACAATAGACCATTTATCCGAGCACGCAACCTGGCCGGCCGCAGGGGAAGAGGGGGGGGACGAGAGCGGCCCCCCCCTCCCTCCTGAACCGTACCAGGCCACATGCCCTCAACATGGGGAGGATGTCCCCTTGTTGAAGGGGACAAGGGCCTCATCCCCACAACCCTTGCCCGGTGGTTGTGGGGGTCTGCAGGCGGGGGGCTTATCGGAATCTGGAAGACCCCTTTAACAAAGGGGACCCCCAGATCCCGCCCCCCCCCCATGTGAATTGGTAATGGGGTACATTGTACCTCTACCATTTCACGATGAAAGCGTACAAAATGTAAAAAATGACAAGAGTCAGTTTTTGACAATTCCTTTAATTTTTAGTTTGTCTTTCTTCCTTCTTCTTCTTTTCTCACTTCGTGTTTCTTCCTCCATCTTCCTCTTCATCTTCCTTCTTCCTTCGGTGTTCTCGTCCGCATCTTGCTCCGGGTTCTTCTTTCTCCGGCCGCTCCGTTTGAATTGGAGGTTCCCGCTGTGTGATGCTTCAGTTCATCAGTTCTCCTCTTGGTCCGGCGACCCCGCCCCCCTCTGACGCACAGAGATTTCACAGGTTCTTTCCCCGTGCAGTCAGAGGGGGGCGGGTCCCCCGGCTCGCAGCGGACCTAGAGGAGAACTGCCTAACTTTGCGTCACACAACGGGAAACTCAAATTCAAACGGAGCAGCGGGAGAACAAAGAAGAAGCCGAAGCAAGATGCGGACGAGAAGCCCGAAGCAAGAAGGAAGATGAAGATGAAGAGGAAGATGGAGGAAGAAACTCCAATGCAGAAAAGAAGAAGGAAGAAGATGGTTGAAAAACAAAACCAATAATAAAGGAATTGTCAAAAACCGTGTAGTGTCATTTTTCAGATAATGCCATTTTTTAAGGTGAAATGGTAGGGGTACAATGTCCCCCATTACCATTTCACATAGGGGGGGCGGGATCTGGGGGGCCCCTTTGTTAAAGGGGTCTTCCAGATTCCGATAAGCCCCCCGCCCGCAGACCCCCACAACCACCGGGCAAGGGTTGTGGGGATGAGGCCCTTGTCCCCATCAACATGGAGACATCCTCCCCATGTTGAGGGCATGTGGCCTGGTACGGTTCAGGAGGGAGGGGGGCCGCTCTCTCGTCCCCCCCTCTTCCCCTGTGGCTGGCCAGGTTGCGTGCTCGGATAAGGGTCTGTTATGGATTTGGGGGGGGACTCCACGCCATTTTTTAATGGAATTTGTGGGGGAGTTCCCCTTAAAATCCTTGACAGACCTGATATGGATATTTGGGGGAACCACAATGCTTTCCCAATGTTTGTATCAATGACTTTTCTATGTATTGCAATTGACAGGAGACAACAATTAATTATACCCAGGAGTGAATTTAGGGTTAATTAAAATTTTATAAAATATGACACTTGGTGCAGGGACAGTTCGAGGTACTCCTTTATTTTTGGGGAGTCCTTTTATTCACCCTATTTACAGGGCTTAATTTACTTAAATGTGGTTTGGGTTCGGGTAAAGTCAGGTCACGAACTCTAGCTTTTTACAAAGTTAGCTAAAAAGAGCTCACCACAAACATCCAGGTGTCCACTCAACTCTATGATGACTGATCAATTGCTACGTTAGTGGCCTATATATGGTTAGAAAGATTTGGAGTAGTCCTGACTGACATTCCTTTTTTGGTTTTTGGTTTTTGGTTTTTGGTTTTGAATTGCACAGATAATGAAGGCATTTAAGGACCCCGATTTTATGCTGGAATTCCTCCAAAGATGGAAAAATCTTCCAATTTTATGGGAGACTAAAAATAAAAATAATAAAAATAAAGAAGCCAGGAAGAGAGCACTGGAGACCTTGCTGGAATTTGTGAAAACTCAGATCCCCACAGCAACACTACAGGATCTGAAGAACAAAATTGGGACCATTAGGGGCACATACCGGGCTCAAAGGAATAAGGTTCAAAAATCCCTGCGGTCAGGAGCAGGTGCAGAGGACCGATACATACCAAATCTGTGGTACTATCAGCACCTGAGTTTCCTTGATGAACATCTGGAATCCAGGGAATCCCTTTCCAGCCTTCCACCCAGAACGACCTCCAGCCTTCCTTGCAGCCAACCCTCCAGCCAACCCTCCAGCCAACCCTCCAGCCAACCCTCCAGCCTTCCCTCCAGCATTCCATGCAGCCAAGCCTCCAGCCAAGTTGAGGTCTCTTTGGAGGAACAACCTCAAGTCCTGGAGGAGCCGGATTTAAATATTTGGAGCCAGGTATAATATTTCACAAAATATTTAGAGTAATAAAAGTTGAATGTTGTAAACGTTTCAAAAAAAGTGTGAAAAATGTTAACAGTTTAAAAAAAGTGTTTGACATATCAATAGACAGCAGTGGCCACAAATTAAGGGCACCAAAAAGTTATATACTGGTGTCAGAATGATTGACTTTAATATTTAGTAGCATTCAATTACCAAATGTCATGAGGTGACAAATGTGTGTGAAAGATGAAGGCAAAACTAACTCGATGTACCTTTTTTTTACAGGATGAGGAGGCAGGCCCCAGTGGGACCCAGGAAGAGGCAGGCCCCAGTGGGACCCAGGAAGAGGCAGGCCCCAGTGGGACCCAGGAAGAGGCAGGCCCCAGTGGGACCCAGGAAGAGGCAGGCCCCAGTGGGACCCAGCACAACACCAGGCCCCAGATCCCTCTGCTGCGGATTCCTGCCAAAAGATCTAGGAGGCTGGTTCAAATGGAGGAGGAGACACAGGCCCTAATTAGGGAGGCTACTGCTGCACTCTGAGAGCCCCCCACCGCTGCAGAGGGATTTGCTGCCCTTATTGGGGAGAAACTGCCACAAATGGGACTGGACCAGAGGCTGAAGTGTGAAACACTTATATTGAAGGTGGTCAATATGGGCCTGTTGAACAAACTAAAGGAGTTCACAGATGTTGTGGACCTTTCCTATTTTTTTGCCCAAGTTCCTGGCCCACTCCATGCTCCTGCCCCACTCCATGCTCCTGCCCCACTCCATGCTCCTGTCCCAGGCCCTGCTCCCGTCCCAGTCCCTGCTCCTGTTCCAGACCCTGCTCCAGTCCCTCCTCCACGGACACAGCCTCCAAGGAAGGCTGCAGGGAAGGTCAAACAAAAAAGAGGAAAATGAACCCAGGATATGTGCCTCACATGGGGCTAGTTTTGGTCTTCAGATGCTTTGGTGTTTGCTGTGGTGATCTGGGTGTGCACTAATTTCAGCAGGGTCTCCAGTGCTGTCTTCCTGGCTTCTTGATTTGTAGTTTTACATATGGTTTTGTTTTGGCTTACCTTTTAATTTGTTATTAGGCCATAATAAATTGGAATTTTTTTTGAAGATACAAAATTAACATGTGTTTTTCTTCTAAATAGCCAGTTTGTAAGTGAGTAGGCAGGGACAGTGGATAAAAAATTGAGAAATTAACAAGGGACACTAACCTCATTGAGGCAAAATTAGAATAAAGAATAATGTTGTGGTAACTTGACACACTCCAAAATAGCAAATAATATGTAAAAACTCTAAAATCTAAGACCACAAATTAAAGCAAAAAAAAAAAAATTATAAAAATAAATTTTAAAAGTTTTGGGTATTTAGGGAGATCTGGCTCCCCAAAATAGAGATTAATCATGATAAAACAATAAATCATAAAGACCAAAGATTGTCCTAACTCTGGGAGAATATCATCAGCAGCAAGAGAATTGGAATATTGCAGCATTAGAACGAAGAAAAGAATGCGCTGCATTAAACGATGTAATAATTTCATGCATGACGAATGTGCCATCTCCATTCCGAACAGTAGTTTTACCAGAACGAGCGCTCCCTTCTCCTCACTTGCTTCTGATCATGCGCGCTTTTTTAACGTCGTTAAAGCCTACACACGATCATTTTTCATGATGAAAAAAACGACGACCTGAAAAACGGCGTGAAAATTTAGAACATGTTCTAATTTTTCTCGTCGTTTTTTCTGCCATTTTTCTCAACGAGAAAAACGACATAAAGCCCACAGACGATCGTTTTTCTCGGCGAAAAAAAAAATGCAGTTTTTCACGTCGAGAAAAGCGGTCGTGTGTACGCGGCATTATGCCGCGTACACACAATCGTGATTCACGGCGGTGAAAACACCGCCGTGAATCACGACATGAAAAAAAATGAAAAACGAGGGAACGGCATTTTCCCCCACACACGACCGTTTTTCCCGTCATTTTTTTCTTTGTCGAGAAAAACGACCGTCTGTGGGCTCCGCGGCAGTGTCTCCCTATGGGAAAACTGCCGCGGAAAAAAATGATGGAAAAAACGATGAGAAAATTTAGAACATGTTCTAATTTTTCTCGTCGTTTTTCCTGCCGTTTTTCTCAACGAGAAAAACGGCATAAAGCCCACAGACGATCGTTTTTCTCGGCGAAAAAATTTTTTTAATTTTTCCCGACGGGAAAAATGATCGTGTGTACGCGGCATTAGAAAGCCTGAAGGCGGTGATTGGTTTTGGGGTCCCGTACGCGGCTAGGCTCCCAAAAAGTCTCACACATGTGGTATTCCCGTACTCAGGAGAAGCAACAGAATGTATTTTGGGGTGTAATTCCACATATGCCCATGACATGTTTGAGCAATATATCATTTAGTGACAACTTTGTGCAAAAATAAATAAATAAATTGTCTATTTTCCGCAACTTGTGTCAACATATAAAATATTCCATGGACTCGACATGCCTCTCAGTATATAGCTTGGGGTGTCTACTTTCCAAAATGGGGTCATTTGGGGGGGTTTTGAACTGTTCTGGCATTTTATACACAACATTAGGAAGCTTACATCCACTCTTCTAACTACTTGAAGGCAAAGCCCTTTTTCACACTTTTTGTTTACATGAAAACATTTTTTTTTTGCAAGAAAATTATGTTGAACCCCCAAACATTATATATATTTTTAAAGCAAAGGCCCTACAGATTAAAATGGTGGGTGTTGCAATTTTTTTTTCTACACAGTATTTGCGTAGCGATTTTTCAAACGCATTTTTTGGAGAAAAAATACACTTTTTTAAATTTTAATGCACTAAAACACACTATATTGCCCAAATGTTTGATGAAATAAAAAAGATGATCTTAGGTCGAGTACATAGATACCAAACACGACAAGCTTTAAAATTTCGCACAAACGCACATTGGCGACAAACTATATACATTTTTAAAAGCCTTTAAAAGCCTTTACAGTTTACGCCGTTAGATTTACAGAGGAGGTCTACTGCTAAAATTACTGCCCTCGATCTGACCTTCGCGGTGATACCTCACATGCATGGTGCAATCTCTGTTTACATATGACGCCAGACCGACGCTTGCGTTCGCCATTGGGCAAGAGCAGGGCAGGACAGGGGTGCTTTTTTTTTTATTATTAATTTTGCTTTTTTATTTTATTTTTAAACTGTTGCTTCCATATTTTTTTTTTATCATTTTTATTGTTATCTCAGGGAATGTAAATATCCCCTATGAAAGCAATAGGTAATGACAGGTACTCTTTTTTGAAAAAAACTGGGGTCTATTGGACCCTAGATCTTTCCTCTGCCCTCAAAGCATCTGACCACACCAAGATCGGTGTGATAAAATGCTTTCCCAATTTCCCAATGGCGCTTTTTATATCCGGGGGGTCATTCCCTCCCACTGCTTGTAAAAGCAGTCCAGAGGCTAATTAGCCACTAGGATTGCTTTTACATGAAAACCGGCCGCTGGCTGAAAATAATGATACCAAGATGATACCTAAACCCACAGGCATCATTCTGGTATAAACATTCAAAGTCCAGCAACATACCAGTACGTTGCTGGTCCTTGTTGGACATGTATTGCAATCTTTTTTTTCATGCAGCCTGTTGGCTGAACGAAAAAAAAAGATTGATCTGTGGGTATGCCCACCATTAGAATACCGCCCTTCATCCACCCACTTCTAATGATGGGCATACATGCACCATTTATATATGCCGAAGCATGGGGGCATCTTCCCGCAAAAGTTATGCCGCGTACACATGGTCAGACTTTTCCACGGGCAAGCCTCCGTCGGAATTTCGACCGTATGTACGCGGCATTAGGAGCAAAATCGCTCCTCCGCCCATGCTGCCCCAATGCTTCGGCATATATGCTTTTTTTTTTTTAACTGTGGTGGTGAAATCACCTCCTACAGCACTGGAGTCGCAGGGATCAGGCCTGTCTCTGCGAACGGTGCAGTTATGTGTGTTGTGTTTTGCAAGTGACAGTGATCAATCGATACTGCACTTGGGTGGCCTGGGCTGGACGGAGGGGCAAAACGCAGGTGCTAGCAGGTATCTGGGCTGATCCCGCTAACACTGCTTTTTTGGGAACCCTAAACTGCTGGGGACGCTAGTATAGATCTGATCAGATCAGATATTGATCTGTTCAGATACTATACCACTAAGGGGGTGTATGCTTAACGCGTGGGTGTTAGCGCTACTGGCACTAACCTGACGCTGCCTGGGGTGTGACGCAGACCCTCTCTGACGCTAAAACCTAATTGATATCACCCGCCGGGCGATCAGGGGGTTAAACCTTTATTGGGTTATATACGGCGGGTGCCCTGACACTATAAAAAGCAAACTAACTAACCGGCGTCACCCGTAACACTTATATGATGATCACTGGTGAAAGGGTTAACTAGGGGCAATTAGGGGGTTAAAACCTTTATTAGGTAATATATGGGGGTACCTGACGCTATATAAAAACCTGACGGCGAACCTAAAAAAAAATTACTGGCTACCTATCGGCATCACCGACACTAAGACAACGATCATAAAAACGATCGCTTAGCGACAGTGGTGATAGGGGGTGAAAGGGTTACCTGGGGGGCGATCAGGGGGTTAAACCTTTATTAGATAATATATGGGGGTACCTGACGCTATAAAAACCTGCGGCGAACCTAAAAAAAATTACTGGCTACCGATCTGCATCACCGACGCTAAGACAGCGATCAGAAAAATGATCGCTTAGCGACAGTGGTGATAGGGGGTGAAAGGGTTACCTGGGGGGCGATCAAGGGGGTTAAACCTTTATTAGGTAATATATCGGGGTACCTGACGCTATAAAAACCTGCGGCAAACCTAAAAAAAATTACTGGCTACCGATCTGCATCACCGACGCTAAGACAGCGATCAGAAAAATTATCGCTTAGTGACAGTGGTGATAGGGGGTGAAAGGGTTACCTGGGGGGTGATCAAGGGGGTTAAACCTTTATTAGGTAATATATGGGGGTACCCGACGCTATAAAAACCTGCGGCGAACCTAAAAAAAATTACTGGCTACCGATCAGCATCACCGACGCTAAGACATCGATCAGAAAAATGATCGCTTAGCGACGGCGGTGCTAGGGGGTGAAAGGGTTACCTGGGGGGTGATCAAGGGGGTTAAACCTTTATTAGGTAATATATGGGGGTACCCGACGCTATAAAAACCTGTGGCGAACCTAAAAAAAATTACTGGCTACCGATCAGCATCGCCGACGCTAAGACATCGATCAGAAAAATTATCGCTTAGTGACAGTGGTGATAGGGGGTGAAAGGGTTACCTGGGGGGCGATCAAGGGGGTTAAACCTTTATTAGGTAATATATGGGGGTACCCGACGCTATAAAAACCTGCGGCGAACCTAAAAAAAATTACTGGCTACCGATCAGCATCATCGACGCTAAGACATTGATCAGAAAAATGATCGCTTAGCGACGGCGGTGCTAGGGGGTGAAAGGGTTATCTGGGGGGTGATCAGGAGGTTAAACCTTTATTAGGGGGGGTTAGGGGGCTACACTGGACCTAAAACTAAATGTAGTGACACTTTTACAGTCACAAATGTCACTGATTGCAGTGATCACTAAATAAATGGTCACTGCAATCAGTGACACTGTGACTGGGGGCTGGGGGGTGATCTGGGGGGTGATCTGGGGGGGCCTGGGGGGGCGATTTATGTGCCTATGTGTCCTGGTGTCAGTGTGCTGTTTTGTGCACTAACCTGCATCTTCTCCTGTACGGCGCTCGGTATATGTGAGCGCCGCAGGAGAGATGACATCACTTCCTCCTGCCTGTGTAAACAGTACACAGGCAGGGGAAGCTCTCTCATTCGCCGGGAGCGATCGAGAGGGGGGGGGGGCGGAATCAAACGGCCGTTCCCTCATGCCGGATCGCTCCCGAAGGTAAAACGACCACCCACTGTAAAGAAGGGGGGTCCGATCGGACCCCCCAACTATACAAAGGCAATCACGTATATGTACGTGATTCTGCCTGTCGGTGCCATTCTGCCGACGTATATTTACAGTGGGCGGTCGTTAAGTGGTTAAGATATACAATACCATAGGAATTGTGAATAAGCCCTTTGGATTTGTTGGACAAAGACAATACTATGAGCTCATATTCCATTAATTATACACAGTCTGTGGAATTCTGTACCAACCCCCCTTATCTATAAATGTCAAATACAGAAGATATATAATCTGGGATACTGGTATAGACAGACTCCTTGTGTTCAAACCTTTGAATTTATGGACTGGTATAAAGATACAGATAAACTTACAGTCTCTTGTAAGACAGAAAACCACTTAAACCCAGGTTCACACTGGGCTGCGAGAGTGAAGCCGTGCGAGTTCAGCTGAACTCGCACGATTTCACTCCCGCTGGTCAGTCCCGATTTCGGCCACGATTACAGAGACATCTGTGCAGGTTTCTGCACAGATGTCAATGTAAATCGTGGGCCAAAATCGCAAAAAGTAGTACAGAAACTACTTTTTGAAATCGGTGCAGCGCCGCAGATGCGGCGTCGCACCGATTAGGACGGTGCCATTGCCGTCAATTTGCGGCAAATACTGCCGTTTTGACATGCGATTTGACATGCCAAATCGCATGTCAAAACGCACCAGTGTGAACCAGGGCTTAGAGACAGTGAATTTGGTTTAACCTCTTAGAGAGAAAATAGAAACCAAAATGGCTTTGGTATTGTTCATAGCATATCATGAGCTATGAACTAATTTTAACTTTAGAGAGAAAATGGCCTCCCTTATGTCAAATATATAAGAATATGAAAAATGATACAATATGCGACTTTATATGTATATGAATATAATTTATTTTAACCCCAAATGTTCTGACAATTCTAAGGATCATCCTATCAATCACTTGAAGATGCCAATCCATGGATAAATGATAAAAAAGAGGGAAGTAAGTTTCCAATTATCACCCTATTTCTTTGATAAATAATGATTTGAAAATTCTCACTAAAATTTTAGTGAATCGCCTCTCCTCTTTTATTACTAAATATATCCACAAGGATCAGGTAGGATTTATGCCAGGAAGACAAGGCCCAGATCAAGTGAGAAGAGTGATTGATATTATCTCCCTTTTGCAGTCCAACTGGGACGGAGGTCAAAAACAACAGGGTTTCCTGTTAGCACTTGATCTGGAGAAGGCCTTCGACTCTGTATCCTGGCAATACTTTTTTCCCTATTAGAACGATGGGGTTTTGGCCCACGTTTTATGGGAGTTATTAGAGCTCTGTATTCTCAACCTAAAGCTCAAATTCGTATACAGGGATATTATTCCTCTCCGATAAATATAGCCAGGGGTACAAGACAAGGTTGTCCACTATCCCCTATTGTCTTTGCTATGGCCATTGAAAGCTTGGCCATAGCCATTAGACAAAATTCTGACATTAAAGGCGTAACCTGTGGGAATCAGATGCATAAATGCGGACTTTTCGCAGATGATTTGCTTCTCTTTCTTACCTCTCCCATTACCTCCCTCCTGAATCTTTATAAAGTAATTTTAGATTTTTCTAATATTTCAGGACTCAGGGTCAATTTTGCCAAGTCACAGGCACTAAATATTTCCCTCCCGTTACCCATAGTTTCCCTCATCAAACAGTCTTTCAAATTTGAATGGAATTCTTCTCATATTAAATATCTGGGAATCTTTCTGACTGCTCGAACAGAATCTCTTTACACAAGTAACTATCCTCCCCTATTCCATAAAATTATTACAGATCTTAAAAATTGGGACAAATTCAAACTATCTTGGTTGGGCAGGATTAATTCAGTGAAAATGACATTACTCCCTAGAATTTTGTATCTATTTCGTTCCCTCCCTATTCCCATCAGGAAAGATCAGATGAATTCCTTACAAAGTAAAATTCTCACATTCGTATGGGGCAAATCTAGTTACAGAGTTCCCCAAAACACCCTATATTTAAATAGGAAGAAGGGAGGGGTGGGTTTGCCTAACTTATATAATTATTTTTTAGCTGCCAGACTAGCACAATTATCTATATTTTATTCCAAGGATGAAAAAACCGGACTGGGTGCTGATAGAAGAACAGGCGGTACCACAATTATCCTTAGAGTACCTGCTTTGGTGCCCACAAAGACAGAGACCACCTATTTTATCCCCTTCCTTATCTCAATCATTTGCCCTTTGGGACAGACTCCGTCCTCTTCCCACTCTAGTGTCTGTAGCACAACCACTAGCACACATTTTTAATAATCCAAAATTCTTTCCCGGTATGGATACCGAGGGCTTCAGTTGGTGGACAAACAAAGGTCTATATAGGATAGGACAATACTTTACAAATCGGGGTCCTATTACCATGCCCCATTGTCTAAATAAATTTGACCTCCCTGACTCTGAAAAATTTAGATTTGAACAGATTTCACAATTCTTGAATGATATTTGGACGGAGAAACCTCTTCCTCCCAAATTTACGGACTATGAGATCTGGTGCGGATCGGCCGTGGGACAAAGGGGGGGGCATTTCTGTCATCTACTCTTCACTTACTTGTACAGCTACTAAAACCTCATACATGAAAGCATGGGAAGATGACCTCCAGCTAAATTGGGATCTAGGATCCTGGCAAAAGGCCAACTTTCGCTCATTCCACAATATTTTGAACACCTCCCTCATGGAAGCTAACTTAAAAGTTGTCATGAGATGGTATATGACTCCCATCAGGCTTGCATCCATCTACCCAGAATCGGATCCCAACTGTATTAGAGGCTGCCATTTATTGGGCTCGATGGTGCATATCTGGTGGGAATGTCCTAGGATCAGGCCGATCTGGAAGAAAAATTTTAATCTCATATTTAAGGTCACTTCGTGTTCAGTACCTAGGTCAGCTTCTGTTGCTCTCCTCAATGACAATATTCCCAACGTTTCTAAACCAACTAGAAAACTGATTCACTTTATACTTCTAGGGGCTAAAATTAATATTGCTAGATCTTGGAGGAAGCCCAGGGTATCCATTAAGGCTATACACAATAAGATCTCTTGGATTATGGCTCAAGAGAAGATGGTTAGCATATCAACTAATTTAATCCCTAAATTTGAGGCAATATGGGAACCTTGGGCAGTTTTCTGTGGCGTTTCTTTGAAGGTCAGGCATGACCCTGACCGCTCTAATTCCTAAAGGGCCTCATGTTCGGCATGTGATTTCTTCTTATTTCTTTCTTCTTCTATTCTATCTTTTCTTGGTTCTTTTATCTTTTGTTTTATTTATTTTTATTTTATTTTTGTTTCGATACTTAAACATGATTCAAAGATTTGATATCATTATTTACTGTGTTCTTATTGCGGTATTTCCGAGTCTTAAATTTGATGGGCGTTATTGTATATGAGTAAAGTACTGTTCTTCATTAAGATTCCGAGTTCCTTTTTATTGGTTTCATATGAGGATGGCGGGCTGGGGGGGGGGCCTGACCTGGGCGCAGGATGATCCCGTTAGGGGCGTCCAGGTGGGGTGTGACTTCCCTGAATGCCTATTTTTCATTTTTATTTTTATTTTTATCTCTTGATGAGAACATTGTGACATAAACAATTGGAAATAACCCTTTGTCATGTTTAAACCACAATTTTTTAAGATTTTCTGTACATGTCTTGAATTGAAAAATAAAAAATTATTGAAAGATAAAAAAAAGAGGGAAGTAAGGGGCAAGGGTCACTGTCTAAAGTCCCTCCTAAACTATGTTGGAACATTGTGGAGCATAAATAGTGACAATTAATAAAACAATCAAAAATGGATCACTAAGGGGGTGTGGCCAAAAGCTGACCAAGATGGCTGCTTGCTAAACCAGCTCTAAGGGACGGCGGCTATCTGGGGCTCAAAGCGACAGGTGATCACACCAAAAATCTCAATCGACCCTCCGTAACTCCAGGAACATTTTCAAACGGAGAAATGAAAGATCCGTACCGGGGAAACTCACGGAATTCTTCCCGGACAAACAGATCCCAAAATGGCGCCGGCGGACATGCGGCTGCATCCCGACCTACACACAGGCACATCCAAATGCTGAAAACACAGCTATACCCTCTCCTCACCTGCCTGGGAATGACTCCCTCGGCTCCACTCCATCCACGAGCCCAGCTAAATAAAAATTGAGGCTCTCACAGGACACAGCACAAGATGCTGAGGTGAGCCATAGTTTATTAGCTCCCCCTATGTGCCCAGTCATAAATAACTCCATCGCCGCATATCCCACTACTAATCAGCCAGTGCTGGATACTACCTTGAGAGATATGCTTCTCACCCTGAAAACATCCATCCACTCTGATTTCTCTAAAACGATGCAACATTTTACCTCAGAAATGTCATGTATGGGAGAGAGAGTCACTATCATTGAAAACAAAATGGGGGAAGTGACCTCCTCCTTCAATGCCTTAGTGGATGCTCAGAGTAAGGAAGCAGAGGATATGGAATGGATGAGAGCCCAAATTTCTGACTTAGAGGACCGCTCCAGAAGGAACAACTTAGAAATAAGGGGCATACCAGAGACAGTCCAACCTTCTGCTCTAAAAGATTACTTCACACAGTTAATGTCCGCTTTTCTCCCTGACGCCGCCCCGGGAGAATTAATAATTGACCGCATACACATGTTGCCAAAGCCAACATATTTGCCAGATAATGTCCCAAGAGACACTATTGTCAGAATTCTTTTTTTCCACGTCAAGGAGAATTTGATGCGTGCCGCACGCAATCACGCTGACTATCCCCAGCTGTATGCCAACCTGGCTTTCTACTCAGATCTCTCTAAATATACGATGCTGCAACGCAAATATCTAGCCACCATTATGAAACCCCTGCGTAATCACCAGATTCCATTCAAGTGGGGCCATCCAGTTAAGCTGATTATCACTAAAGACAACCAGACCCACTATGTCCTCACCCTGGATGAAGGCCTCTCTCTACAATGGCACATCCTGGAACCACTGGAACAAAGGCAGCATAACTGCAGCTAAGGTGCCCGCAGCACTGGTGACTGGGCAAACTTTGACCCACCAGATGATATGACCACCTGAGTCTCCAAAGCTATTTCTGGCTTACATATAATCCCTAGATTGCTTGCCCGAGCCCAGCTCGTCAGCCTAAAACCCCCAGTTTAAGTCGCGGTGCAGACCGCTCAATAGGGATGAGCTTCGAGTTCGAGTCGAACTCATGTTCGACTCGAACATTGCCTGTTCGCCGAGCAGCGAACAATTTGGGGTGTTCGCGGCAAATTCGAAAAGCCGCGGAACACCCTGTAAAAGTCTATGGGAGAAATCTAAAGTGCTAATTTTAAAGGCTTATATGCAAGTTATTGTCATAAAAAGTGTTTGGGGACCCGGGTCCTGCCCCAGGAGACATGTATCAATGCAAAAACAAGTTTTAAAAATAGGTGTTTTTTCGGGAGCAGTGATTTTAATAATACTTAAAGTGAAACAATAAAAGTGAAATATTCCTTAAAATTTTGTACCGGGGGGGGCGGTGTATAGTATGCCTGTAAAGCAGCGCTTGTTTCCCTTGCTTAGAACTGTCCCTGCACAAAGCGGCAATGAAGAGAAATACAATACAGAGAAAAGTCATTGATAAAAAAAAAAAAAATGCGTGGGGGTCCCCCCAAATTCAATTACCAGGCTCTTCAGGTCTGGTATGGATATTATGGGGAACCCTGCATCAGTTTAAAGAAAAAATTACGTGGGGTTCCCCCTAAATATCCATACTAGGCCCTTCAGGTCTGGTATGGATTTTAAGGGGAACTCCACGGCAAATTAAAAAAAAATGGCGTGGAGTTCCCCCCAAAAATCCATACCAGACCCTTTATCCGAGTGTCATGATCAGTGTCATTGCCTGGGTCACCTGCTGGTGGTGCTATTGCTTTCAGCACCAAAGGGTGCAGTTCTGGTGGCCACCAGCGGGTGTCTCCCATTTGTCTGGAGCCGAAATCATCTCCTGCAATCAGGCGTCACCTGAGACTGATTGCAGGAGGTGTGTATAGATACCCAGCAGACACTAAAGCATTTGCTCTGGTATTGTCTTGGAACCCAGACCTGTATGCCTGAACCTGAACCTGAACCTGAACCTGAACCTGAACCTTGTGACCTGTTATCCTGTACCTTGTGTCCTGTGTTCCTGAACCCTGCATCCATCCCTGGACCCCTGTCTTGCAGACTCATCCCTTCCGGCTCCCTGTTCAATTGGACTGATCTCTTGTGTATGACCCTGGCTTGATTACATTTATGCTTAAATCTCAAACCTATATTCACGTTGGTGTAGGGAATTGTTTTGTGTGTCACTGTGGTTGTTTGCTGGTTGCCTTATTATTTATGAATTATCCTTTCAATAAACGTATATATATATATATATATTTACTTACCTTGTGCCTAATTCCTTTAGTGCAGCCCACTGATCTGCGTACCCTGTGCTGGATGCTGTGTTAGGCATCCGTGACAGAATACCAGAGCCATTCAAGCAGATCGGCTGCACTTGGGAATTGGGTCTGGGCACTTGCTATTGCTTAAGAAATGCAGCTTGAAGATATTCTGTATTTGTCGCTCCTGGCAACAGAGGACAAGGAATTTTGTTCTCAGACATTAAGTGAACACACTAGAGAGCAGTTGCTGGAATACATCCGCCTAGCTCATGTTTTTGTGGATCAGGGCAGGTTCCTGTTTGAGGACGTACAGCCATTGATTTGGATCTGTACAGAGTTGGCCCTGTCTGATGCCTCCAGTGGAGACGATGACTATACACCCCCTTTTAGTGCAGGTCAGGTAGAGTCCTTGGTGTGGCTGTTGGAAGATGACTCAGTCTTTTTCCTTGAGCAGTACTCAACTTGTCCTACACAGGTGCTTGCAGCGTGTATTGAGTCAGTGCAGTCTCTGGTCAGACAAGCAGTGTGCAAACCTAACTTTGTGCAACCATTACTACAGGCCTGGTCAAGTTTATTGTACTCAGACCCTGTCGGCTCCCTGCCACCCATTTCTGTGTCTAGACACCAGCCTGCTGGGATGTCTGCGTCTCCTTTACCCCCAACTACCACAGTGGCCAACCAATACACCCTCCTACCAATGAAGTACCAGTACCCTGTTTCCTCCTGCTGCACTTACCCTGCCTTTAACCCTCCTGCTTCTTCTCGGCTGCCTCCATCAGTTCCCCTAAGACCCCCTTCAAAATCTGCACCCTCTGCTTCACCATCCTTCCGCTCTTTGCCTCTACCAGCTGCATCCACCACCTACAGCCCTGTATACATATACAAATCTTTGGTGGCTAAACCAAAGAAAAAACGGAAGTTCTTTCCAACTCACACGATCCTGCCAGTAACCCAGCCTGCTTCCACACCAGCCGACCTGTTGCAGCCTGTCTCCGCACCAGCCGACCTGTTGCAGCCTGTCTCCGCACCAGCCGACCTGTTGCAGCCTGTCTCCGCACCAGCCGACCTGTTGCAGCCTGTCTCCACACCAGCCGACCTGTTGCAGCCTGTCTCCGCACCAGCCGACCTGTTGCAGCCTGTCTCCGCACCAGCCGACCTGTTGCAGCCTGTCTCCGCACCAGCCGACCTGTTGCAGCCTGTCTCCGCACCAGCCGACCTGTTGCAGCCTGTCTCCGCACCAGCCGACCTGTTGCAGCCTGTCTCCGCACCAAGCGACCTGTTGCAGCCTGTTTCCAAACCAAGCGACCTGTTGCAGCCTGTTTCCACACCAGCCGATCCGCTCCAGCCTGTTTCCACACCAGCCGATCCGCTCCAGCCTGTGTCCACACCAGCCGATCCGCTCCAGCCTGTTTCCACACCAGCCGATCCGCTCCAGCCTGTTTCCACACCAGCCGATCCGCTCCAGCCTGCTTCTACACCAGCCGATCCGCTCCAGCCTGCTTCTACACCAGCCGATCCGCTCCAGCCTGCTTCCACACCAGCCGATCCGCTCCAGCCTGCTTCCACACCAGCCGATCCGCTCCAGCCTGCTTCCACACCAGCCGATCCGCTCCAGCCTGCTTCCACACCAGCCGATCCGCTCCAGCCTGCTTCCACACCAGCCAACTTGTTCCAGCCTGTTTCCACACCAGCCAACTTGTTCCAGCCTGTTTCCACACCAGCCAACTTGTTCCAGCCTGTTTCCACACCAGCCAACTTGTTCCAGCCTGTTTCCACACCAGCCAACTTGTTCCAGCCTGTTTCCACACCAGCCAACTTGTTCCAGCCTGTTTTCACACCAGCCAACCTGTTCCAGCCTGTTTTCACACCAGCCAACCTGTTCCAGCCTGTTTTCACACCAGCCAACCTGTTCCAGCCTGTTTTCACACCAGCCAACCTGTTCCAGCCTGTTTTCACACCAGCCAACCTGTTCCAGCCTGTTTTCACACCAGCCAACCTGTTCCAGCCTGTTTTCACACCAGCCAACCTGTTCCAGCCTGTTTTCACACCAGCCAACCTGTTCCAGCCTGTTTTCACACCAGCCAACCTGTTCCAGCCTGTTTTCACACCAGCCAACCTGTTCCAGCCTGTTTTCACACCAGCCAACCTGTTCCAGCCTGTTTCCACACCAGCCAACCTGTTCCAGCCTGTTTCCACACCAGCCAACCTATTCCAGCCTGTTTCCACACCAGCCAACCTGTTCCAGCCTGTTTCCACACCAGCCAACCTGTTCCAGCCTGGATTTTCGGTGCCCGTCACCCAGCCTGACGTTTTGGTGCCCGTCTTTCAGCCCGCTGAACCAGTGCCTGCCATATGGCTTGCTGAACCTCTGCCCGGTGGCCAGTTTGAAGTGCCTCTGCACGGTGGCCAGCTTGAAGACCCAGCGCCATTTGCCCAGCCCGCTGACATGGTGCCTGCTAAACCAGTTCTCGATGCCCGGCTTGCCGCTGATTTTGCCCTGCTTGATTCCCAGCCTGACTGTGATGCCCTTGTGTTGTTTGCCTCCGTTAGGTTCATGCACATTGCCCTGCCTGTTTTCATTTCCAGATCCCAACTTCCAGACCCTGGTGGTGGGGTGCGTGTTCCATTGCCGGACTCAGGTGCCACGCCTCCCAGTAGGTTTAAGGACTCTGGCCGGAGGAGCACAAGTAGTCCGCAGACACAGGGGAGACTTTTTGGGACCTTTCCGCACCTACCAGCACTGCCAGATCAAGGGCAGAATGGAGCATCCGGAGGCCACTCCTTGGGAGGGGGAACTCTCATGATCAGTGTCATTGCCTGGGTCACCTGCTGGTGGTGCTATTGCTTTCAGCACCAAAGGGTGCAGTTCTGGTGGCCACCAGCGGGTGTCTCCCATTTGTCTGGAGCCGAAATCATCTCCTGCAATCAGGCGTCACCTGAGACTGATTGCAGGAGGTGTGTATAAATACCCAGCAGACACTAAAGCATTTGCTCTGGTATTGTCTTGGAACCCAGACCTGTATGCCTGAACCTGAACCTGAACCTGAACCTGAACCTGAACCTTGTGACCTGTTATCCTGTACCTTGTGTCCTGTGTTCCTGAACCCTGCATCCATCCCTGGACCCCTGTCTTGCAGACTCATCCCTTCCGTCTCCCTGTTCAATTGGACTGATCTCTTGTGTATGACCCTGGCTTGATTACATTTATGCTTAAATCTCAAACCTATATTCACGTTGGTGTAGGGAATTGTTTTGTGTGTCACTGTGGTTGTTTGCTGGTTGCCTTATTATTTATGAATTATCCTTTCAATAAACGTATATATATATATATATATATATATATATATATATATATTGTGACAGCAGGAAGGTAAAGTCACCTGGTTGCATCCAGGGGGGTAGATATATTTCGCCCAGATTCAGGCTTTACGCCGACTTATACAACTAGGTGGAGAGTTGTATAAGGCTAGTGGGCTCATGGATGACTCATACCTCTAGGGAGAGTGTGGGGCGTCGTGCAGACAGAGATGAGGAGACCAGCTGAAGCTTGTCAGCTCATTTAGGCCTCTATAAGAACTCCCAGCTTCATTAGATGTTAGCTCATGCCTGGAACCAGACCTGTGTGGACTGTCTAGGGAGAGTGAACCCCTGTGCGGTGAGACAAAGCCTGTGTGGCTATTTGCTTGGACATTTAAAACCAGGGACTTAGGGACTAGGACAGCACTAGGCTGATCCCAGTTGTTAGTTAGGAAACCTGTATGTTTAGTCAGAGGTCAAGTTGACCAGGATTTATTTTGTTTATGTTTCTTTTGCTTTGCTGTGTTTTGTCACTGTAAATAGAAAATAAACCGCACCTTTTTGATTTTGAAAACCACAACCTCCGTTTGCTGGGCCTGTTTTTGTGTGGGGAGCCCATCTCGGGGGTCACACACACCCGCTGCCGAGCTAACCCCCTCACAGTTGGTGGAGAATGCGGGCAGTTTTTTTTAAGCCAGCATGGAGGAGATACTGAAGCAGCTGGCTCTAGCAAATGCCAATCAACAGCAGACAAATGCAGGTTTGCAAAAGAACTTCGCAGCCCAGCAGCAAGCTCATCAACAGAGCCTTGCAGCCCAGCAGCAGACAAATGCAACTTTGCAACAGAGTCTGGAGGCTCAGCAACAAGCCCAGCAGCAATCTGAGGCCCGCTTCATAGACCTGTTGCAGAAGCAAGAGCAGAGACTACAACAACAGATGGAAGCAGTAATGCAGCAACGTCCGCAGACCAGTGAGGAAAGCCGTCCCACTAATACCGCGTCCTTTGGGGTGAGTCGTTTATTGACAAAAATGACTGGAGAGGATGATCCAGAGGTATTTTTGACCACATTTGAAAGGACCGCTGAAAGAGAAAAGTGGCCTAAGGAGCAGTGGGCTGGACTGGTGGCTCCTCTGTTAACTGGTGAATCGCAGAAAGCTTACTATGACCTAGAGCCTAACCAAGCAAAAGACTATGTGATGCTAAAAGCTGAAATATTGGCAAGGCTGGGTGTCACCCAGGCTGTCCGGGCTCAGCGTGTGCATAACTGGACTTTCCAGCTTGGAAAACCCCCCAGGTCTCAAATGTATGATCTCATTCACCTGAGCAGAAAGTGGCTACAGCCAGAGACTTTGTCCGCACCAAAGATTGTGGAACGTGTTGTAATGGATCGGTTTTTGAGAGCTCTTCCTACTGCCATCCAAAAGTGGGTAAGCCATGGAGACCCAGAGACGGCCGATGGTCTTGTGGATCGTGTGGAGAAATACTTGGCTACAGAGAACCCGACGGCCTCTTCCAGAGACACTCGGACTTTCCACCCTAAGACCAGACCATCCCCAGGGGCGGATAAGAGGATTCCAAGGGGTGAGGGTGGAGAGAGTGAGAGGGTGGGAGCTCTACCCCAAGTTTGGCGAGAACAGCCTGGGAAATCAGCGGCTCAAGAGGCCGCAAGAAGGATCGTTTGCTACCGCTGCCGGCAAGCGGGACATATTGCAGCCAATTGCCCAGTTGTGGAGGAACCCATGCAGTGTGACTTTCTGACGGGCAGACGTCAGTCGCTGTGTGCGACAGTCGCATGCACTGCCATTCGAGGAACTGAGAAACATTTATGCAAAATGTGTGTTAATGGTAGAAATGTTGTGGTATTGTTGGATTCAGGTAGCCTTGTGACCCTGATAAAGGCTGAGTTAGTTAAAACAGAGGTCTCTGGGAATAGCAAGGTAGCTGTTATTTGTGTGCATGGGGACACCCGAGAGTATCCAGTGACTACAGTGTGTTTCGAGACCCCCAAAGGTACCCTCTCTCATCCAGTGGGCTTAGTATCTCAGTTACCGCATGACGCCATTGTGGGAAGGGATTTTCCGAAGTTCTGGGAACTGTGGGATGATCCTGAGCCCCCCACTGGTGCCCCTATGTACCAGGAATGTGATAGCCAGAACTCCCCTGAGAGTGGTGAGGACTCTCCGGAATTTCCCTTATCAGTATTGGCAGGGGAGACTCAAGAAACTGGAGAGGAGCCCACCTCCTCAGACGAAAACCTACCGTCTGTGGAGTTTTCTGATCTTGAGGTTCACAGGGAAAACTTTGCCACAGAACAGTTGAAAGACCCCGCCCTAATAAAGGCACGGGAAAACGTAGTGAAAATAGATGGCGAGTTAGTGAACCCAGATAATACCTGCACTTACCCATACTTCAGCGTAGAGAAGGACCTACTGTATCGGGTGGCAAAAAGGGCAGAAGAAACCGTTGAGCAGCTTGTGGTGCCCAAACCTTACAGGAAGTTGGTGTTGGAGTTGGCCCATGGGCACATTCTTGGAGGTCATCTGGGGACAGAGAAAACCCGAGAGAGGGTATTACAGAGATTCTATTGGCCGGGGGTGATGAAGGACATAGAAAATTATTGTTCCTCCTGCCCTGTGTGTCAGAGGTCGGCCCCGATGCCACATTTCCGTAGCCCGCTGGTCCCTCTACCCATCATTGAGGTCCCGTTTGAGAGGATCGCCATGGATTTGGTAGGTCCTATAATCAAGTCCGCTAGGGGGCACCAGTACATATTAGTTATAATGGACTATGCCACCCGTTATCCAGAAGCGATCCCTCTCCGAAATACCTCGGCCAAAACCATAGCCAAAGAGCTATCTCTTGTGTTTAGCCGGGTGGGTATTTGTAAAGAACTGCTTACGGACCAAGGTACACCCTTTATGTCCCGGGTTATGAAGGAGCTGTGTAAATTGTTCAAAGTGACGCAATTACGTACATCTGTGTATCACCCCCAAACCGATGGGCTGGTTGAAAGGTTCAACAAAACCCTAAAACAAATGTTGAAGAAAGTGGTGGATAGAGATGGAAAGGATTGGGACTGTCTACTTCCTTATCTGATGTTTGCTATTAGGGAGGTGCCCCAATCCTCTACGGGATTCTCCCCCTTTGAGTTACTGTATGGGAGACACCCAAGAGGGCTGTTGGATATTGCCAAGGAAACTTGGGAAAGTGAGAGTTCTCCCCACAGGAGTGTGATTGAGCATGTCGCCCTGATGCAAGACCGAATTGCACAGGTAATGCCCATCGTGAAGGAACATTTGGCCCAAGCGCAGTTAGCACAGCAGAGAGTGTACAACCGTGGAGCCAAGACCCGTACCTTTTCCCCGGGGGATAGGATACTGGTACTTGTCCCTACGGTTGAAAGTAAATTCCTTGCCAAATGGCAAGGCCCCTACGAGATAATGGAAAAAGTGAGCGAAGTGAATTACAAGGTCAGACAACCAGGAAGGCGAAAGCCCGAACAGATCTATCACGTTAATCTGTTGAAAGCCTGGAGGGATAGAGAGTCCCTAGTCGCATACACTTGGTCACCAGCTCAAACTGGTTGCGTGATTCCTGAGGTTGGAATAGCAGCCACCTTGTCACAACCCCAACAACAGGAGGTTAAGGAGTTTGTGCTTCGCAACAAGGAGGTATTCTCTGAGCTGCCGGGACAAACATCTGGGGTAGAGCATGACATCATTACCCCGCCCGGTGAAAGGGTGAAGTTAAAACCCTATCGGATCCCAGAGGCCCGACGGGAGGCAATACGGGAGGAAGTACAGAAAATGCTGAACTTAGGGGTGATAGAGGAGTCCCAAAGTGATTGGTCTAGTCCCATTGTGTTGGTGCCTAAACCGGATGGGAGCTGGCGATTTTGTAACGATTTTCGTCAGTTGAACAAAGTTACAAAATTTGACACCTACCCCATGCCACGTATAGATGAGTTGATCGACCGGCTGGGAACAGCCCGATACATGACGACTCTTGACCTCACAAAAGGGTATTGGCAAATCCCCCTGGCCAAGTCGGCCAAAGAGAAAACCGCATTTGTAACCCCAGACGGGGCGTTCCAATATAAAAGAATGCCATTCGGGTTACAGAATGCGCCGGCCACATTCCAGCGGAATATGGACCAGATGCTGAGGCCCCATCGGAAGTATGCTGCGGCTTACCTGGATGACATAATTGTCCATAGCACAGATTGGGCCTCACATCTGCCAAAAGTGCAAGCAGTCCTGGACTCTGTTCGGGAAGCGGGGTTTACGGCTAACCCCAAGAAGTGTACCATTGGGCAGGAGGAGGCCAAATATCTTGGGTACACCATTGGGAGGGGAGTAATAAAACCCCAACTCAACAAAGTCGAGGCCATCCAGAGTTGGCCACGTCCCAACAGCAAGAAGCAGGTACGAGCCTTTCTGGGAATCGCTGGGTATTATCGGCGATTCATTCCCCACTTTGCTTCTAAGGCTGTGCCCCTAACCAACCTGACGAAGGGGAAAGGGTCGGTCATGATTAAATGGACCCCCGAGGCTGAGGCAGCATTCCAATTCTTGAAACAAGCCTTATGTAGCCAGCCAGTGTTGTACTCACCCGACTTCTCTAAAGACTTTGTCGTACAAAGTGATGCGTCAGATGTGGGGTTAGGAGCAGTATTGTCCCAGGTCTGGAACGGGGAAGAGCACCCAGTCATTTACCTCAGCAGGAAGTTGAAGTCCCATGAGGTAAATTACGCCACCGTTGAAAAGGAGTGTTTAGCGGTGAAGTGGGCTCTAGATTCCCTTCGGTACTACCTGCTAGGTAGGCACTTTGACATGGTTACGGATCACGCTCCGTTAAAGTGGATGGCTCAAAACAAGGAAACAAATAGAAGAGTGAATAGGTGGTTCCTGGCCCTCCGGGAATTCAACTTCACAGTAAAGCATCGCCCTGGCGTTCAAATGGGGAATGTGGATGCTTTGTCTCGAGTACATGAATGCCTGATTGCTGGTGTTCCAACCCCGAGGTTAAAACAAGAGGGGGGGGTATGTGACAGCAGGAAGGTAAAGTCACCTGGTTGCATCCAGGGGGGTAGATATATTTCGCCCAGATTCAGGCTTTACGCCGACTTATACAACTAGGTGGAGAGTTGTATAAGGCTAGTGGGCTCATGGATGACTCATACCTCTAGGGAGAGTGTGGGGCGTCGTGCAGACAGAGATGAGGAGACCAGCTGAAGCTTGTCAGCTCATTTAGGCCTCTATAAGAACTCCCAGCTTCATTAGATGTTAGCTCATGCCTGGAACCAGACCTGTGTGGACTGTCTAGGGAGAGTGAACCCCTGTGCGGTGAGACAAAGCCTGTGTGGCTATTTGCTTGGACATTTAAAACCAGGGACTTAGGGACTAGGACAGCACTAGGCTGATCCCAGTTGTTAGTTAGGAAACCTGTATGTTTAGTCAGAGGTCAAGTTGACCAGGATTTATTTTGTTTATGTTTCTTTTGCTTTGCTGTGTTTTGTCACTGTAAATAGAAAATAAACCGCACCTTTTTGATTTTGAAAACCACAACCTCCGTTTGCTGGGCCTGTTTTTGTGTGGGGAGCCCATCTCGGGGGTCACACACACCCGCTGCCGAGCTAACCCCCTCACAATATATATATATATATTTACTTACCTTGTGCCTAATTCCTTTAGTGCAGCCCACTGATCTGCGTACCCTGTGCTGGATGCTGTGTTAGGCATCCGTGACACCGAGCACGCAACCTGGCAGGCTGCAGGAAAAGAGGGGGGGACGAGAGAGCACCCCCCCTCCTGAACCGTACATGCCCTCAACATGGGGAGGATGCTTTGGGGGTCTGTGACCCCTCAAAGCACCATGTCCCCATGTTGATGGGGACAAGGGCCTCATCCCCACAACCCTTGCCCGGTGGTTGTGGGGGTCTGCGGGTGGGGGGCTTATCGGAATCTGGAAGACCCCTTTAACAAAGGGGACTCCCAGATCCCATCCCCCCTATGTGAATTGGTAAGAGGTACATTGTACCCCTACCATTTCACAAAGAAAGTGTAAAAAAAAACAAAAAAAACACAGACACAGTTGGGAAAGTCCTTTATTAAAAATAAAAAAATAAAAAATAAAAAACCCATTCCAGCGATGTAATCCAGTGTCCCGCGGTGATCCGATGTCCAGTGCTGCAGTCTCCACTCCACACGAAACGTCATTGGCTAAGCGGACCTGATGGGGAACTTCCATCGCAGTGTAATAAATTAATAGACCCCGCCCCTTCTCACGTTTCCCATCAGCGGGGTCACCTTCACTGGGTGTAAGGCTGAGTCTATTAATTTATTACACTGCAGAGGAAGTTCCCCATCAGGTCCGCTCAGCCAATGACGTAGGCGGGGTCTGACATACGAGGGGCAGGGCCACCCGTCAGATCATAGGGGTAAGCCCCGGATTTCCCCGCTTGCAAGGACTAGCCAATGACGTAGGCGGGATTCCGCCTATGTCATTGGCTATTCCCCGGCAAGCGGGGAAATCTGGGTTGTGGGGATGAGGCCCTTGTCCCCATCAACATGGGGACATGGTGCTTTGAGGGGTCACAGACCCCCAAAGCATCCTCCCCATGTTGAGGGCATGTGGCCTGGTACGGTTCAGGAAGGTGGACGCTCGCTCACCCCCCTCTTTTCCCGCGGCCTGCCAGGTTGCGTGCTCGGATAAAGGGTCTGGTATGGATTTTTGGGGGGAACTCCACACCATTTTTTTTTATTTGGCGTGGAGTTCCCCTTAAAATCCATACCAGACCTGAAGGGTCTGGTATGGATATTTGGGGGGAACCCCACGTCATTTTTTTTTTAAATTTGAAGCAGGGTTCCCCTTAATATCCATACCAGACCTGAAGGGCCTGGAAATGGAATTTGGGGGGACCCCCACGCATTTTTATTTTTTTATCAATTACTTTATTCTGTATTGCCGGGAGCCGACAATTCATTATAGACGCGAGTGCTTTTAAATAACTTTTTTTCGTTCAGAAATTACACTTTGTGCAGGGACAGTTCTAAGCACGGGAAACAAGCGCGACTTTACAGGCATACTATACAACCCCCCCAGGTACGAAAATTAAAGGAATATTTCACTTTTATTGTTTCACTTTAAGCGGTGTGAACCGAACGGGGGGTGTTCCATAGGTTCAGGGGAGGGCTGGCAGCCTTAGGCCTGGGGGGCAAGTCCAGTCAAGTTGCCCTTTGAACCACCGAATAAGCTCACCATCCCCAGTGCCCATCAGCGCAACCTCACCAGTGCCCATCAGCGCAGCCTCACCAGTGCCCATCAGCGCAGCCTCACCAGTGCCCATCAGCGCAGCCTCACCAGTGCCCATCAGCGCAGTCTGTTCAGTGCATGAGGATTAGAGAGGAGAGTAGCCGGATTACACAGAGCGGAGATCTCCCACTTGCCCAGCGTGGCCGCTCCCATGATGGAAGTCATCAGTGTGCTGTCTATCATAAGAGCTAGTCCAGGAGGCGTGACTTTGTATGACAGTGGCCGCCAGGTAAGTGGAAGATCCCCGCTCTGTGAAATCTGGTGGCGCTCCCCCTCCGAGGCAGCCCAATGGGCACAGACCCTGGGCGCCCTCCCACTGCCCCATCTCGCGGTGCACCCGCTCCCAATTGGCCAGACTTGGTCCAGGGACAGTGTCCTCAGTCCGGGGATGTCTGGTCACCCTAGGCTTGTGGCCAGCAGGACCCACAGGTCAGTGGCCAGAAGGACCCACAGGTCAGTGGCCAGCAGGACCCACAGGTCCGTGGCTAGCTCCCAGCAGGACCCACACATGTGGGTCCTGCTGGGAGCTGCCTGTGCACCTGGGGGTCCTGCTGGCTACGGACCTGTGGGTCCTGCTGGCCATGGCCTGTGGGTCCTGCTGGCCATGGCCAGCTCCCAGCAGGACCCACAGTGTTGAGGGCGATTTTTAGGTTACTGAGTGGGCACTTGCCTGGGGCAGTGTAAATAGGGTGTATGGGGGGGTAGATGGGATGTGGGGTTCAGCTGCGGGTGTCAGGGTCTCTCACCTCAGTGATGGCAGCTGCCCTTGCCAGTACCAGCTCAGCAGGTCCTTGCATGGCCTCCTCCGATCCTGGGGGTGTGAAGCGATGCTCCTGTCCTGGGGTCAAGTAAACTTGCAGCCCAAGCCAGTCATGTGGGTCCCAACTCCCTGGCGCGCCTTGCTGCCCAGGGGTGGACTGACAACACCCAGGGCCCCCAGACCAAATAAAGCAAGGGCCCCTTGTCAGGCCCTGCCCATGACCCATTCCTGGCCCTATCATGACCCACCCCTGGCCCCGCCCCTTCAATTTGTACAAAGTACTACCTTTAAAAATAAAAAATAAACACTGTTTAACAACAGAGTCTAATGGGACCTGGAGGGGGGTCTTTTTCTAACAGTGTCCCATGGACAGTCTGTTAGAAAGTGTCCCCTCCAGGCCCCCATTAGGGACTACAACAGAGTCTAATGGGACCCCCTCTTTGTGCCATGACTCTAACCCCTGCTCCAACCTCTCACAAAGTAGAAATAACATTTTAGCACTACTCTTACCTTAACTATGGGTGCTGTAGCTGTGGCTGGCTCCCGCATCCTCTAAGGCTGGTTCCTGTGGGTGGCTAGCTAGCACCTGTTGTTGGCTGGCCGGCACCCTGCTGTGGCTGGCTGGATCCCTGGTGTGGGTGGGTAACCGTGGGTGGCTGGCTGGCATCCAGCTGTGGATAGTCACCGTGGCTGGTTTGCTTCTGTGGGTGGCTGGCTGGCTCCCTGCTGTGGGTGGGTCACCGTGGCTGGCTGGCTCTTGTGGGTGGTTGGCTGGTTTCCTGGTGTGGGTGGGTCATTGTGAGTGGCTGGCTGGCACCCTGGCCCTGCTGTGGATGAGTCACCATGGGTGGCCTGCACCCTGGCCCTGCTCTGAGTGGGTCACCGTGGGTGGCTGGCTTCTGTGGGTGGCTGCCTGGCACCCTGCTGTTGGTGGCTGGCCTGGCTCTCTGCCGTGGGTCAGTGGGTGGGTCGGTGGCTGGCTGGCCTGGCTCCCTTCTGTGGGTCAGTGGGTGGGTCAGTGGCTGGCTTGCACGGTGCACCCTGCTGTGGGTGGCTGGCCTGGCTCCCTGCTGTGGGTCAGTGGGTGGCTTGCACTGTGCACTCTGCTGTAGGTGACTGGCCTGGCTCCCTGCTGTGGGTCAGTGGGTGGGTGGGTGGCTGGCTGGCACAGTGCACTCTGCTGTTGGTGGTTGGCCTGGCTCCCTGCTGTGGGTCAGTGGCTGGCTTGTACGGTGCACCCTACTGTTGGTGGGTGGCTGGCCTGGCTCCCTGCTGTGGGTCAGTGGGTGGGTGGCTGGCTGGCTGGCACAGTGCACCCTGCTGCAGTCGGCTGGCCTGGCTCCCTGCTGTGGCTGACAGAGAGGGGGTGGGCTGACAGAGGGGGGAGTGAGCTGACAGAGGGGGGTGGGCTGACAGAGGGGGAGTGATAGAGGAGGGGTGGGCTGAGAGGGGGGGTGGGCTGACGGAGGGGTGGGCTGAGAGTGGGGGTGGGCTGACAGAGCAGGGCTGACAGAGGAGGGAGTGAGCTGACAGAGGGGGGGTGGACTGACAGAGAGGGGGGTGGGCTGACAGAGAGGAGCTGATAGAGGAGGGGTGGGCTGAGAGTGGGGGTGGGCTGAGATGGGGGGTGGGCTGACAGAGGAGGGGTGGGCTGACAGAGGAGGGGTGGGCTGACAGAGAGGGGGTGGGTTGACAGAGGGAGGGTGGGCTGACAGAGAGGAGGTGGGTTGACAGAGGGAGGGTGGGCTGACAGAGAGGAGGTGGGTTGACAGAGGGAGGGTGGGCTGACAGAGAGGGGGGTAGATGAGACTTAGAGACCTCAGAAACACACAGAGTGGCATGACTCCAGCAAGTGGTAACGACCAGCCCTGCTTGGCCGCATCCACACGTGACCAGCTCCGCCGATCCATTTGCAGGGCGCGCACAACACAAATGCCCTGTGATTGGCCAAACAGGGTCATGTGCGGCCGCACGCTGTGGAATTCTGGGACTTGTAGTCATGATGCGAGGCTCGCATCATGACTACAAGTCCCAAAATTCCACAGCGTGGGGCCGCACATGACCCTGTTCGGCCAATCACAGGGCGTTTGTGTAGCCTGCCGCCTACAAGTCCCAGAATGCCACAGCATGCGGCCGTGCATCTGGCCGACTTCATAAAAAAACAAATGCTGGGCTGAGTATGCTGGCTGGGGAGGGGGGTGCTGGGCTGAGTATGCTGGCTGGGGAGGGGGGTGCTGGGCTGAGTATGCTGGCTGGGGAGGGGGGTGCTGGGCTGAGTATGCTGGCCGGGGGGGGTTGGGGTGCTGGCTGAGTATGCTGACCGGGGGGGTGCTGGCTGAGTATGCTGGCTGGCCGAGGGGGGAGGTGCTGGCTGAGTATGCTGGCCAGGGGGTCCTGCTGGCTGAGTATGCTGGCCGAGGGGGGGTGCTGGGCTGAGTATGCTGACTGGGGTGCTGGGCTGAGTATGCTGACTGGGGAGGGGGGTGCTGGGCTGAGTATGCTGACTGGGGTGCAGGGCTGAGTATGCTGACTGGGGTGCTGGGCTGAGTATGCTGACTGGGGAGGGGGGTGCTGGGCTGAGTATGCTGACTGGGGTGCTGGGCTGAGTATGCTGACTGGGGAGGGGGGTGCTGGGCTGAGTATGCTGACTGGGGAGGGGGGTGCTGGCCTGAGCATGCTGACTGGGGTGCTGGGCTGAGCATGCTGACTGGGGTGCTGGGCTGAGCATGCTGACTGGGGAGGGGGGTGCTGGGCTGAGTATGCTGACTGGGGTGCTGGGCTGAGTATGCTGGCTGGGGAGGGGGTGCTGGGCTGAGTATGCTGACTGGGGACGGGGGTGCTGGGCTGAGTATGCTGACTGTGGCTGGCCAAGGGGGGGGGGTGCTGGGCTGAGTATGCTGACTGGGGAGGGGGGTGCTGGGCTGAGTATGCTGACTGTGGCTGGCCGAGGGGGGGGGCTGGCTAAGTATGCTGGCCGGGGGGGGGGGTGCTGGCGGGGCGGGGGGGTCATCATTCACACTTACTTTAGCCTTGCACGTGATAAGATGTTCACGTCTCTCCTCTGCAGCCAGTCCCAGGCCAACCCACGAGTGTGACGCTCTTGACGCCGCTCATACCCCCTGACCCTCCCCTGACGTGCCACATGACCTGCCTGGCACCTGCCTCTGAGACTCGTGGGAGTTGTAGTTTGCTGCTCTGATAGGTTCATTACCTATATAGCGCGGCCGAACTACAACTCCCACAATGCAGTGCATGTGCAGAAGGCAGCAGCCAGCCAGCCAATCGGCGGCCGCCGCGGCCGACTTTTGGGAAAAAAAACAGACAGCTAGTGCCGCGGACCGCGGCCGTTTTAAAAGATAATAGAAGCGGCCCGGGGGGAAATCTCCACCTTGCCACCCGCCCCAGCCCGCGCCTGCATAGGTTTGTGCAATTCGTTTCGTAACAAATCGAAATTCGTCCGACTTTCGGACATTCGGAAGCATTCGAATTTCTAAACAAAGCAATTACGAATAAAACCGAATCCGAAATAAATTATATCGCAAATAGCGAATGCTCAAATGTCTTCGGCATAATTTGTTATGAAAAAAGTTACGAATGTACGAATCCATTCAAAGCACAATAACACTCTGCTCTGCTCTCTGCTTCTCCCTCACCCTGCTGAACTCCCTCTCAAAATGGTGTACAGGGGCGGAGGCTATAGCCGCATGTAAAAAATGAAAATAAAATATGAGATTTCGAATTGTTACAAATAACCGCTATGTATTTAGAAAAGTACAAATCCATTCAAAGCACATTAGGCATATATGGCAGCATCGTTGTGAGAGAGACACGGAAAATTACGAATCAACGAACCCAAAAAAAGTTACGAAAGTAGGAGTTGTGTCCAGAATCAACGAAAAACAATGTACTCTACCGAAAGTACGAATTATAAATCAACTAAAAATAAGGCTTACATTAATACGAATCATTCCGATTCAACAAAAAATGTAGCTTGCGAAAATACGAATTAGTCCGAACACGAAAAATCTAGCAAAATTACGAACGATTACGAATCAACAGGACCGAAAAGAGTCTAACCGAAACTAAACAAATTTTTCCGTTGTGCACAAGTCTAGTGTTCGGCTCATCCCTACCGCTCAAGCGGAGTTCTGCTTTTTCTCTTTTTAAATTCTTCTTCCACCCTGGAAACATTGTACAATTGTTATCTTTTCGAGATCTGACTTGTTATTATATTTTACAGTCTTCAGTCCATCACCCTCTATCTAACAGCCAAGCTTCCTTCTACAACATCTGATAACTCTCGGATCTGCAAGGTACCTATAAGATCTTCTCCACAAAAGTGAGTGCACCATTTACCTGTATATTCATACCCTCCTAACACACAAGATATCACATCCAGCTTACTTTCACTCCATTCTATACTACCTATACCTGAACTCAAATATACAACATGCCAATCAGAATAACGTCTCTTAATGTTAAGGGCCTAAACCACCCGGGAAAAAGATATTCCCTCTGGTCCAAAGCTCGCAAACTTCAAAGCGATGTGCTGTGTCTCCAAGAGACTCATTTTTGTCATGATAAGGCGCCTAAGATGTCTCACAAAAACTTCCCACATATTTTCTACGCTAACTCCCAGAACAAAACAAAAGGAGTATTGATAGCAATCAAAGACACAATAGCGTTTAATTTGATATCTTCTACAATTGCGGATCCCCTGGGGAGATACCTCATCCTAATATGCAAAATGAATAATGCCACCTTTACTATCGTTAACTTTTACGCTCCAAACACAGGCTAATTACGCTTTTTTCGGAAATTACTGAAAAAAGTACACAAAAATCAGCATGGCTGGTGGCCGCACACTTTTTTTGTGGGGACTTCAATTTAGTTCCAGACCCTTCCATCGATACTAAGGGAACCTCTACTAAACCTTACCGGAAATCTACACTGACCCCGCTGCTCCAAGCCAATGGCTTATGTGACGTATGGAGATGCCAACACTCCACAGAAAGGGACTTTACCTTTTTTTTCAAAACTGCATTGCACCTACTCAAGAATAGACCTGTTTGTCAGAGACAAACAACTCCTGCAAGACGCCATTGAGACCAAAATTCACACCATAACATGGTCGGACAATGCACCCCTATCCATATGCATAGGTGACAAATCCTCTAATTCCTTTGCCACCAACTGGAGAAATGATCCATATATAATGTCCGTACCCGCTAATACAACTTTCATACATAACCGTCTGACAGAATACTTTGACATTAATGTGTCTACAACTAGCAATCCTGCTACAGTATGGACAGCTCACAAGGCATTTATTTGAGGTGTTCTCATTCA
Source organism: Rana muscosa (assembly GCA_029206835.1). Classification (NCBI taxonomy): domain Eukaryota; kingdom Metazoa; phylum Chordata; class Amphibia; order Anura; family Ranidae; genus Rana; species Rana muscosa. Next base: position 347,042,144 of record CM055116.1, on the reverse strand, counting down.
ATTGATTGCACAAACGAAGCGACAGAGGACACAGCAGCTGACATAACTACTAAACAAAATTTAACAATTAGAAAAGTTAAATAAGACGAACCCCACACAATTCACTAGCGATAAAATTTTCCTGGCCAGAAACGAACTTAGAACCTTCCTTAATGCTAAACACGTCAAGACATTACTAAAATCATATGCATCTTTCTACACAGCTGGTAATAAAGCTGGTAAATTGTTAGCAAACCAAATCAAACAAAGGCGCAACAAAAACAAAAACAAAATTCCACATATCATACATCCCTCTACAGGAGACAAAGTGTATCACCCCAAAGATATTGCTAATGCGTTTAGTGCGTATTATCACAAGCTCTATAACTTGAAAGATGACCCCAACATAACACAACCCACAGGATCCGCCGTATTTTACTTTTTAGAACCAATGACTCTACCCAAACTTTCTTCAGAACAACTGTCATTACTCAACGCTCCATTCTCAATCCAAGAAGTCTCCCAAGCTATATCCACATTTCCCAACGGTAAAGCCCCTGGCCCAGATGGCTTCTCTGCCGAATCTTACAAATTATTTCACAAAGCCCTAGCTCCACATATCTGTGAAATGTTCACCGCTGCTGTGTCCTCTGGTCAATTCCCTAATGAAATGCTCTCTACCAATATTGTAACTTTGCCCAAACCAGGGAAGGAGCCGGATACTCGCCAAACTTCCACCCTATCTCTTTATTAAACACTGACCTTAAATTGTATGCAAGACTAGTAGCTCAAAGATTAGCCCCCATTATGCCACACCTCATACACCCAGACCAAGTAGGGTTCACACTCGGCAGACAAGCCCCAGATGCCACGCGAAAAATACTAAACCTCCTACATTTTACTGAAAAACATAATATATTGACTCTATTCATTACCTTAGACGCCAAAAAGGCATTTGATAGGATTCCCTGGGGCTATTTGAAACATACTCTTGCAAAATTTGGATTTCAAGGCAACATATTATCGGCCATTCTAGCCTTGTACTCTAATCCCAACGCCCGAGTTCTCTCAGATGGGGTCTTTTCAGACCCATTCACTATCTCTAATGGAACAAGACAGGGCTGCCCCCTGTCTCCGTTGATTTTCACACTAATGATGGAATCCCTAGCTCAAAAAATTTGCGCATCAAACTCCATCTCAGGAATCAAAATTAAAGGTCAAGAATTTCAAATCACCCTATTTGCAGATGACATAATTCTCACTTTGACTGATCCGGCTTCTTCCCTGGTAGAGGTATGGGAAATTTTATATACCTTCAATACATGTTCATTTTATAAGGTAAATTACTGTAAATCCAATGTCCTTGGCGTCCACATTGATGAGTCTACCAAATTGCACCTACAATCTAAAGTTCCTTTTCAATGGGTATCTTCCTCAATGCCCTATTTAGGTATTTCCCTGACATGTCCATCCTCAAACCTATATAACTGCAATTACCTGCCATTTCTTCAAACATGCAAAAAAGATCTCCAGGACCTAAGTAAGCATCATCTATCATGGGCTGGTAGAGCAGCAGCTTTTAAAATGGTCACTCTTCCGAAACTCTTAGGCCTCATACACACGACCGGTTTTCTCGGCAAGAAACAACAAGAAAACTGTTGGGAGAGCTTTCTTGCCGAGAAAACCGTTCATGTGTATGGTTTCTCGTCGAGAAAACTGCTGGGGAATCTCGACGAGAAAAATAGAGAACCTGCTCTCTATTTTCTCGGCAGGATTCTCGTTTTTCTCGTCGGTCTGTTTCTGGACGAGAAAACAGGTCGTGGGTATGCTTTTCCAAGTCTTAAAAAAACGTGCATGCTCAGAGTCAAGTATGAGAGGGGAGCGCTCCTTCTGGTAAAACTATCGTTCGTAATGGACATAGCACATTTGTGACGCCGTAAATTATTGCATTGTTTAAATGGTGCGCATTTAAATCTTCTTTAGAATGGTACAATAATGAAAAATAATGAACTTGTTTTGCTGCTGATTAGGGTTGAGCGGACCCGAACTGTAAAGTTCGGGTTCGTACCAAACTTTTGGTTTTTTGGGTCCCGGACCCGAACCCGAACAATTGACTGTATGTTCGGGTTCGGGTCCGGTGTTCGGCAATATGCATGTAAAGCAGCGCTTGTTTCCCGTGCTTAGAACTGTCCCTGCATAAAGTGTCATTTCTGAAGGAAGAAAAGTAATTTAAAACTCACTCGCGGCTATAATGAATAGTCGGCTCCCGGCAATACATAGAAAAGTCATTGATAAAAAAAATGGAACCCTGCCGCAAATTAAAAAAAATAAATGCGTGCGGTTCCCCCAAATATCCATACTAGGCCCTTCAGGTCTGGTATGGATTTTAAGGGGAACTCCACCCCAAATAAAAAAAAAATGGCGTGGAGTACCCCCAAAAATCCAGACCAGACCCTTTATCCGAGCATGCAACCTGGCAGGCCACAGGAAAAGAGGGGGGACGAGAGAGCGCCCCTCCTCCTGAACTGTACCAGGCCACATGCCCTCAACATGGGGAGGATGTCCCCATGTTGATGGGGACAAGGGCCTCATCCCCACAACCCTTACCCGGTGGTTGTGGGGGTCTGCGGGTGGGGGGCTTATCGGAATCTGGAAGACCCCTTTAACAAAGGGGACCCCCAGATCCCGCCCCCCTATGTGAATTGGTAATGGGGTACATTGTACTTTGTACCCCTACCATTTCACAAAGAAAGTGTAAATTTTTTTAAAAAAATATACAGACACCGTTGGGAAAGTCCTTTATTAACCACTTGTCCCCCGCCCACTGTCAATAGACAGCGGGCGGAGGATACTCTCGTTCTGGGAGGACGTCATATGACGTCCTCCCTTTAACACGAGCTAGGAGGCGCGCGCGCGCCCGCCGCATTCACAAGGCCCCGGTGCGCGTGCCCGGCGGCCGCGATTGCCGCCGGGCACCCGCGATTGCCCGGGAAACGAGCAGGAAAGTGGATCTCTGTGTGTAAACACAGAGATCCACGTCCTGTGAGGGAGAGGGGACCGATGCTGTGTCCCTTGTACATAGGGACAACCATCGGTCACCTCCCCCAGTCAGTCCCCTCCCCCCACAGTAAGAACACTTTGAGGGAACATATTTAACCCCTTCCCGCCCCCTAGTGGTTAACCCCTTCCCTGCCAATCACATTTATACAGTAATCAATGCATTTTTATAGCAGGGATCGCTGTATAAATGTGAATGGTCCCAAAAATGTGTCAAAAGTGTCCGATGTGTCCGCCGCAATATCGCAGTCACAATAAAAAATCGCAGATCGCCGCCATTACTAATAAATAAAAAATAAATAAAAAAATGCTATAAATCTATCCCCTATTTTGTAGACGCTATAACTTTTGCGCAAACCAATCAATACGCGCTTATTGCGATTTTTTTTTTTTACCAAAAATATGTAGAAGAATACGTATCGGCCTAAACTGAGGAAAATTTTATTTAAAAAAAAAATGGGTATTTATTATAGCAAAAAGTAAAAAATAGTGTTTTTTTTCCAAACTGGACGCTCTTCTTTTGTTTATAGCACAAAAAATAAAAACCGCGGAGGTGATCAAATACCACCAAAAGAAAGCTCTATTTGTGGGAAAAAAAGGACGCAAATTTCGTTTGGGAGCCACGTCGCACGACCGCGCAATTGTCATTCAAAGTGTGACAGCGCTGAAAGCTGAAAAATGGCTTGGGCAGGAAGGGGGTTTTCGTGCACAGTAGAGAAGTGGTTAAAAAAAACATTCCAGCGATGAAATCCAGTGTCCCACGGCGATCTGATGTCCGGCACTGTCCACACGAAATGTCATTGGCTGAGCCTGAGCGGACCTGATGGGGAACTTCCTCCGCAGTGTAATAAATGAATAGACCCGCCCCTTCTAAAGTTCCCCATTAGGTCTGCTCAGCCAATGACGTAGGCGGGGTCTGACATACGTAGGTGTATGGCTGAGGACCTGATGTGGAACGTGAGAAGGGGCGGGTCTATTCATTTATTATACTGCGGAGGAAGTACCCCGTCAGGTCCGCTCATCCAATGACGTAGGCGGGGTCTGACATACGAGGGGGCGGACCTGATGGGGAACTTCCTCCACAGTTTAATAAATGAATAGACCCGCCCCTTCTCATGTTCCGCATCTGGTCCGCTTAGCCTTACACCTACGTCATTGGCTGAGCGGACCTGATGGGGAACTTTAAAAGGGGCGGGTCTATTCATTTATTACACTGTGGAGGAAGTTCCCAATCAGGTCCGCTCAGACTCAGCCAATGACGTTTCGTGTGGACAGCGCTGGACATCGAACCACCGCGGGACACTGGATTTCATCGCTGGAATGTTTTTAGTTTTTTTTTAATAAAGGACTTTCCCAATGTTTTTTTTTTACAATTTGTTACACTTTCTTTGTGAAATGGTAGGGGTACAATGTACCCATTACCAATTCACATGGGGGGGCGGGATCTGGGGGTCCCATTTGTTAAAGGGGTCTTTCAGATTCCGATAAGCCCCCTGCACGCAGACCCCCACAACCACCGGGCAAGGGTTATGGGGATGAGGCCCTTGTCCCCATCAACATGGGGACATCCTCCCCATGTTGAGGGCATGTGGCCTGGTACGGTTCAGGAGGGGGGGCACTCTCTCGTCCCCCCCCCTCTTTTCCTGTGGCCTGCCAGGTTGCGTGCTCGGATAAAGGGTCTGGTATGGATTTTTGGGGGAACCCCACGCATTGTTTTTAAAATTTGTGGCAGGGTTCCCCTTAATATCCATACCAGAGCTGAAGGGCCTGGAAATTGAATTTGGGGGGACCCCCACACATTTTTTTTTTTTACCAATGGGAGCCGACAATTCATTATAGCCGCGAGTGAGTTTTAAATTACTTTTTTTCATTCAGAAATTACACTTCGTGCAGGGACAGTTCTAAGCACGGGAAACAAGCGCGACTTTACAGGCAAACTATACACACACCCTAGGTACGAAATTTAAAGGAATATTTCACTTTTATTGTTTCACTTGAAGCATTATTAAAATCACTGCTCCCGAAAAAACAGACGTTTTTAAAACTTTTTTTTGCAAAGATACTTGTCCCCTGGGGCAGGACCCGGGTCCCCAAACACTTTTTAGGACAATAACTTGCATATTAGCCTTTATAATTAGCACTTTTGATTTTGAACATTCGAGTCCATTGTATTTAATAGGGTTCTAAAGTTTGCGCAAACTTTCTGTCTGTTTGCAGGTTCTGGTGCGAACCGAACAGGGGGGTGTTTGGCTCATCCCTAGTCTCTGGCCTTGCTGCCCTCCAGGATAGGGGATATCCTGATAGTCACAAAAAAGATAACAAAAAGAGGGTACGCAAGCCTGTTTGTGGCAGTCCTGGAACTGACAGTGTCCAGATAGTGTGAGGGGGTTAGCTCGGCATCGGGTGTGTGTGACCCCCTGGATGGGTTCACCACACAAAAACAGGCACAGCAGACAGAGTTTGTAGTTGCAAAAACAAAAGGTGCGGTTTATTTACACTATTTACAGGGGAAAAACAGCAAAACAAAAAGAAACAAACAAAAAGAAATCCTGGTCAGCTTGACCACTTACTACACACGTTGGTGTCCCTAACTAACAACTGGGTACAGCCTTGTGCTGTCCCAGTCCCTAGCTCCCTGTTTTTTTGAACTTCTTACAATAACCACACAGGCTTTGGCTCACCGCACAGAGATTACACTCCCCAGACTATCCACACAGATCTGGTTCCAGGTTTGAGCATCTCCCTTAGCATGCTGGGAGTTCTTGTAGAGGCCTCAATGAGCCACTTGATTCAGCTGGGCTCATTAACTCTTCCCCTACAAGACTCCCAGCACTCCCCCTATGGTATAAATCGGCATAAAGCCTGAATCTAGGACATATATAACTTCCATCCTAGATGCAACCTGGTGACTTTACCTGCCTGCTGTCACAATAGCAAGGGGGAAGACATCAGGACCACTGCTGTTGACACGTTTCAAATGAGTACTTACTTCCTCAGAACCTAGCAGTAATGACTCCTTCAGCTTGTTATATACACATATACATTCATTAGACACATCCCATGAGAGCCTCAGACCACCACCCACTAAAGGGGTGGTACTATGAAGGGGCAGGAATATGATGACAGATGGAAAGTGACACTTTACACACGCTATGTGGTGTATCCATGATTAAAGCATTTAGAACATTAGTACCATTCTTAACATTGCCAGCAGCATGGATACTAGGCATGTTGTGTAAGAATACTACATGCATAGACATATAGTAGTACAGTATAGCATGATAGCAAATGGTACATACCTTGGAATAGTGAAAAGCAGATCTATATCTATGTTTGCTGCTGTTGTCTGTGGCTAGTAGTGTAAATAGTGATATCGGTCTCATAGCTGTATGATTGAATCACAGCTAGCCTGCTGGTTCCAGGAATACACGCTGTAGTGTTTGTGTTCCCGGAAGGTACAACTGGAAATGCACTCCTGATGTCACTTCCTGCTCTCGCAATATAAAGATGATGTCATCCTGCTTTACATTACTGCAGTGCCAGATAACATCATCCAGGGTGGTATCATTGACTCATGTTTTTCATACTGAATTGTTGTATATCCAATAGGTATCACAATCCCGACAACTGCCATTTAAGTTTATGTGCAGCCAAAACTTTTTAAAAATATTTGTATATGCGCGGCTCTCTAAGATGGCGGATGCGTGACTTCTGAGCTCCGCTCCCGTCCCGTGATCCGCCCCCCCTACAGCTTCTCCAGCCACCAATAGCTCCGGAGGTGAGACATCTCGACTCCTCGACTCCCCCCGGCACTTAATGGGCAAAATCGGGGACCAGCAATCCCATTACTGAGCCACACAACCCCCGCGGACCTCCTCCACCATGGATCGCTTTCTGACCAGGCCTCTATCCCCGATCTTGATTTCCTAGGGAGATCCGGAGGATTACGTCAGCACCCTGATGGCGGAGGACAGATCGCAGCAGGCCATCCTCCCACACACTGCCCCCTCTACTCAACCGGCCCTGACTCCGGAGATGATGGACCTCAAACTCCAGGCTCTGGCCCAGCAGGTAACCAGAGACATTGCTCAGGAGATGAGGAGAACTCAGGGGGAAATAGATGCACTTGGTGAACGCACAGCTACCCTAGAGACAAAATTTAATGAGACTTTGCAATTATGTACAAGCTCTTGAAGAGGAAAATGCCCTCCTTAAAAACTCAGTATCCCAACTACAGCTCCAGCAGGAGGGCATTGAGAATAGGGAACGACGCCAGAATCTTAGAATCCGCGGAGTCCCTGAAACGGTGGCTGACGACAACATTAGGCCTTATCTTTTGGGCCTTTTCAACACCCTTGCACCTGAAATTGTGGACATTGACTGGCGCCTAGATCATGCACATAGGTCCCTGGCCCCTAAACCCCCTGCAGGGGGCTTGACCCCGTGACATAGTGGTTTGTTTCCACTTTTATGAGAGTAAAGAGACCCTGACCAGGGCCACACGCAATAGGTCAGGCATTGACTACAAAGGAGACAAAATGTAACTGTTCAGTGACCTCTCTCTGATCACATTGGCCAAGCGCCGCTCTCTACGGCCCATCACCTCTCACCTTCAGCTGCACAAGAACCCTTACTACTGGGGCTTTCCTTTCCGCCTCAAAGTTGCGCTGGATGGGGTCCAACATGTCCTCCTTGATCTTCAGGAAGGGGCTGCATTTATCAAACATCTGGGCCTCCCCCCCGCTCCCTGCAGAGGAGGACCAGCCCTCGCCTGCCACCCCACGTCTCCTATCGGCTCCTTCCAGGATCTGGACCCTGGTGAGAGGAAGAGGATCAAAGGCCTACACCACACCCCAGCGCTCTCAACGCCCTAGACCACCCACTTGATTTGATGTGGGCTCCCCTCCTTCTCCTACCTTCTTTTTGTCCCATTTGGGATCACGACTATTAGTCAATCCCTTTCAAGGGACCACTGTGTTTACACCTCGCCTTCCCATTGAGGCGCCCTGCAAAGTTTAATCTATGTTGCTGCTCTTTTTTCTCTTGTTTTTTTTATCTGTTTTTGAAAGAAACTGGTGGTTTTTTTTTTGTTCTTCTTCTCTGGTTCTTCTACGGCTGCTCTTCACCAGGTAATCTCGAGGAGTGTTCGAACAGGTAACATTATAGGCGGATTGTTGTGGCGGGAAGTCGCGGGTCCCTCACCATGTTGGAGACTGCTATGCTCCCCTACTGGTCCTCAGGCTGCGGCCGAGGATTCCTGAGTAGTCCTTGTTGCTCAGGCCTTTTTTCGATGTTGTTCCTTTTTTTATTTTTTGAGCCATACAGGCCTTTTTGTTTCCAAGCTACGTACTCTTTCATGGTCCCCTTTTTGGACCGCCTCATGACAGTTCCAGTATTGCTGTTCTATTTTGGACAGACTAGGGTTTGTCCTATGGCTACACTCATATGCTCTTACTGCTGGGTTACTGCCCATTGTTTTGAATATTCTTAAGCTGAATTGTACTGTTTACTCATGGCTCTGAAACTGTTATCGTATAATGTGAAAGGTTTGAATTCCATAAAGAAAAGATGGATGGCCTTGAAGGAATTCAGGGCCTCCGCTGCGGATATAATCCTGGTTCAGGAGACTCATTTCCGAGCCGGCGGATCCCTGAAATTCACTTCCAGACACTTCTCAGTGTCTTTCTTGGCTTCTGACTCATCTGGAAAGGCTGGAGTGGCTGTTTTGGTAAAACGCTCCTGTCCCCTCCAGATCAAGTTCACCCAATTAGATCCCCATGGCCGTTATATAGTTTTGGAGGACACTTGCCTATCTAACCCTATAACAATCATGAATGTATATGCCCCTAACACAGGTAAAATTAAATTTCTAACTGAGGTATTTGAACGATTGAACCGTGTGTCACAACCTTTTATGATAATTGGAGGTGGCTTCAATGCTGTCCTCTCGCCCGCTCAGGATAGGAAGTCTCTGTTCCATGACATGTCCTCCCCCATCTCACAATCACTAGTCACCTCCTTTAGGAAACTGATCCGAAACCACTTTTTGTTTGATGCATGGCAGATTAAACGCCACATGGGTAGGCAATACTCATTTTACTCTCCCCTCATAAGATATTTTCCAGACTGGACTACTTTCTGGTATCAGCCCCACTGCTTTCCCATATGGTGTCCTCTGACCTGGGCCCTATTACCAGGTCGAAACATGCTCCTCTGTCCCTAGATCTTTGCCTCTCAGCTGCATTCCACAGGAGGTGCCACTGGAGGCTCAATGAATCTCTACTAAAACAGGTTAAACTCCTTACCACTTTGACTGAATACTTTCAACTAAATACAGGTTCCGTGTACTTAGTCCTTCTGAGGTCCTCTCTAATATTTGAACTAGCAGCTGCTGAACATTCTTTGCTTCACACCCCCACGATGGACCGGCTGCGCATGGTAACCTCCTTACGTAACCGCATAAAGTCCCTAGACCTGTTAAAAATAGATAAATCTCTTCTCTAGGCTAAACAAAAGTTCTACAAATTTTTAAATAAGCCACATAGGATGTTGGTCTCCAGGCTCAACCCTAGACCTTCCCTTTCTTTCCCGGACCACTTAAAATGCACAGATGGGACCCCTACCTATTGTCCGCAGACAATGACTCAAGTTTTTGGTGAATTTTTTGATAAACTTTGTGTAGCGGGTATATACTTTTAAAACTGGTAAGGACACCAGTGATGCATAGTTCCCTACGGCCCAGCAGGTGGCGCTGTCACTTTGGGCCGGGGTTGAACCATCGCTGCAGTGCCGTACCCCTTTGTGACCTCTCGCAGCGGTTGTACGGCGGGGCCGGGAACCCGCCGTGCTTGCTGGGAGAGGGTATAAAAGGGGCAGACATATTTGCCACGAGGTTGGAGTCCCAGGCACCTTCAGCCTGAGGGCTGCTGTTCGCGGTCGGTGCCCAGGTGGCCTAGGTCTGGGCACCGGGAGTTCGTGTTCCATCCCAGACACCTTCAGTCTGGGGTGAGATACTCGGTTGGAGGCCTGGGGCCCAGTACCTTCCGCTGGGTCCCACGAGGGAGGGATTGTCCTAGGGGGCCCCGGGAGTGGGGCACCAGAATCCAGAGGCGTAAGGGACTGGAGGAGGGACTCATCCGAAGACCTGGTGCAGCAGATTGCCAGTGCCGGGTGAACCTCTGGAGACCGCCCGGAGGGATATCTTTCTTGAACAGGGGCCAAGTTCAAAGAGGAAGGTGGTTCATGTTCAATGACTGGTGGCAGCGGTCCAACTATTCAACTCAGGTCAGTGGCAGAGACCTGCTATTAGGCCTGTGGCAGGGGCCTCAACGGTTCATCCGGTCTGTGGCAGCGACCAAAACTCACGGTCGGTGGCAGAGACCGTGCGCCAGGCCTATTCGCTAGCAAAGGAATAGGAGAGCTTAGTTGTGCTTGGGCCTACTCGTACCCACACCCCTGTCTGTCTGTTACTGAAAGTTCAACTGATTGTGTTCACCCTGAAAGTAGAGAAATAAAGGAGTGTTGTACTTTCGATTGGTGTGGGGCTCTATGTTATTGGCAGACACATCTCCATGGGACGGCTGGAGGCTTCGTATGCAGTGAACAGATCCGGAAGTAATTCAAGTAACTCTGCTCAACCCTCATACACATACGAGAGGAGAGCTTGGCATAGTGTTCCTGCACACTCCTCTCCAAGGTACCCCTAGACACAAGCCAATCAAATGAGAAAACCCGAGAGGGAGAGTGAGGCTCCGCTACACGTGGGGGCTCTGGTCCGGGATGTGTTCGTGCTACAATGGAGCTGAAGTTGTCGGAGTTTCAATGTGTCTGCCCGAAAGAGTTCCGAGTAGGTCGGCCATATTGGCCACTGCGCCACGAGGCACACCCTCTCTACTCAGTTCGTGGGCGTGACCCAGGGAAGGCGAAAGCCCGCGAACTGAAGTGCAAGAGGGGAGGAGTCCAATCGTGTGAAGGACTACACGTGGGGACTTTGGCGCCAACAATGCAGTGCGCAATAGATCAGCAGAGAGTCGCCATGTTCACCAATGCATCGTGGATTCCTATTCATCCTACTACCACGAGTCTGACTACTGCTGCTCCGATAATGGATACGGGGATTCGGCTAAAACCCCGGGGAAGATTCGCCCTGTACTCATGCATGGACGTTGAGGCCCTGGGTTTGATTTGTCCCGGCTGTTCGGAACTGGTGTGTCAGCTGAAGCCATTCGGGCGCTGCGAGGCCTGCAGAGAGTTCCTATTTGAGGTGGAACCACCTATTGAGAAACCCAGAACCATTCACCTCAACCGCACAACAGGCCACACCACTCAAGAAGGAGGAATCGCTGCTTTTACAGCCATCCCTGTGCGCACTGCAGTGACCGCAGGGGAGGTCGCAATCACTGAGGTACGGGAGAAATCCGAGGATGCTGACTCGATCACCACTGTTTCCCAGCGTCCACCGCCAAAGAGGAAGACCGGCTTGGTTGCCCCGTCCAGCAGTTGCGGTGGATCACCCTGCTCGCCTATGCCTGCCCCGGATGAATCCGGTCGGAAGAGTCCCGGACATCCCTTCTCCACTTTGGGCCGAGGTAAGCCGGGAGGAGGGACTTGGTGTTCGGGCGGAGGCGTCGGGGATTCACGGCCCTGTGTGCCCGTGGGGGGTAGCAATTCAGCCTCTATTACAGGCTACCAGCCCGCGGAGGAGTGTGACACCTCTGACCTAAAGTCGCTCTCCGATCCGGGAGACAATGTCATCATAGATGAACTTTTCGCAAAGAAGGGCTGGGACAAGATGCCTCTCTCCTCGTCCCGCAGAGTCAGGGATCCGCTCATGTCTACAGGGGATGGTGCACCCTGGGTGGATGCACCAGCACCTGAGGAGGGATCCCGTCCCCAGTCTGCCCTTCTATCTCCGGTACCTCCTGCATCTGGCACCGGGGAAAAGAGACTGTTGCTGCGGGCGCCTATGCCTAGAATGGATGTGATCAGGGCACCTCGTCACCCGGACGCCGTCGTCTAACCGGGTGGGGGAGACCGGGCCACTATGCCTCTGCTGGCGAGACTACAGCGCCTCTTTGGCCAAAAAGTTGCTAACGAATACGGGTGGGAGTACCCGTACTTACCTAAGGAGCTTCTATACGAAGTGGAAGTCTGTCGGGAACGCTGGTACAACGATTTTGTGTGGACGCACCTTCAGGTCCCACATGCCCGCAGGTACCTCGCGTGTTCCCCTAAAGCCTCTCAATGGTTCAAGGACTGCAAGTCAGAATGGATGCTGGGTCGGCACATCCACGCAGACAAGGTGTTAATTTGGCGCAAAGAGGGGGAGGATGTCGAATACCATGAAGAGACAATGGACCAGCACTTAAAACCCCTTGTCTTGCCACACCCAAAGTTCTATTTGTAAGAGACAAAAAGGACTCCGTTCTTGCTTTGTCTTGTTGCTGCTGAACTTTCCGGGGCTGTTTCCCGGGAAAACCCAGTGACTGTGCCCGTGTTGATGGGTGTTTGTGCTCTCTGGAGGAATTGAAGGACTGTTACCGTTGTTTGTTCTTCATTCTTCCATCCCACAAAGTGATTATGGACTTTGGGGTAGTTAGAGCCGCAAGAAAAAAAAAAGAGAAGATCTTCAACCAGTGCAGTTACCGCGGCACTGTCACCAGGTGGCAGTGTTGCGCACCGATATTCACTGTTCACTCACACACTTTTAGAGGGAAAGGGTTTCTCTGCGGAGATGCTCTTTCGTTATTACACAAACATATGTGTCAGGGATGTGTGTGTTTAACGTTTCTTTTCCCCTCTGCAGGAGAACATCTCATCAAGACCACTGAGGATGGGGTGGGTCTTAGTCAGGATGGGTGGGAAGGAATGTTAATGTGAACATGTGTTTCAAATAATGTTGTTATGTGTTGTTTGCTTCCTTTCCTCCCCTTTCATGTCAGGCTCAGGCACAACTGTTTGGTTAGCTTTCAAAACTTTTGCATTTTTTTTTAAATTGTTAGTCGGTTTCTGGATCAGGCTATGATGGCCCCTTTGGGCATGGGTTGCTCCAGACACTGGGGACCAGTGTCAAATAACCAGGGGGAGAGTGTAGTGGGTATATACTTTTAAAACTGGTAAGGACACCAGTGATGCATAGTTCCCTGCGGCCCAGCAGGTGGTGCTGTCACTTTGGGCCGGGGTTGAACCATCGCTGCAGTGCCGTACCCTTTTGTGACCTCTCGCAGCGGTTGTACGGCGGGGCGGGGAACCTGCCGTGCTTGCTGGGAGAGGGTATAAAGGGGGCAGACATCTTTGCCACGAGGTTGGAGTCCTAGGCACATTCAGCCAGGTGGCCTAGGCCTGGGCACCGGGAGTTCGTGTTCCATCCCAGACACCTTCAGTCTGGGGTGAGGTACTCGATTGGAGGGCTGGGGCCCAGTACCTTCCACAGGGTCCCGCGAGGGAGGGATTGTCCTAGGGGTCCCCGGGAGTGGGGCACCCGAATCCAGAGGTGTAAGTGACCGGAGGAGGGACTCATCCGAAGACCTGGTGCAGCAGATTGCCAGTGCCAGGTGAACCTCTGGAGACCGCCCGGAGGGATATCTTTCTCGAACAGGTGCCAAGTTCAAAGAGGAAGGTGGTTCATGTTCAATGACCGGTGGCAGCGGTCCAACTATTCAACTGAGGTCAGTGGCAGAGACCTGCTAGTAGGCCTGTGGCAGGGGCCTCAATGGTTCATCCGGTCGGTGGCAGCGACCAAAACTCACGGTCGGTGGCAGAGACCGTGCGCCAGGCCTATTCACTAGCAAAGGAATAGGAGAGCTCAGTTGTGCTTGGGCCTACTCGTACCCACACCCCTGTCTGTCTGTTACTGAAAGTTAAACTTATTGTGTTCACCCTGAAAGTAGAGAAATAAAGGAGTGTTGGACTTTCGATTGGTGTGGGGCTCTATGTTATTGGCAGACACATCTCCATGGGATGGCTGGAGGCTTCGTATGCAGTGAGGTAATTCAAGTAACTCTGCTCAACCCTCATACACATACGAGGGGAGAGCTTGGCGTAGTGTTCCTGCACTCTCCTCTCCAAGGTACCCCTAGACACAAGCCAATCAAACGAGAAAACCTGAGAGGGAGAGTGAGACTCCGCTACATTTGTAATTGCCTTTACCCTGACCAACACCCTCCGTTCGATCAGACGGCTTTCGAGAAGTTTATGGCCAATCTCCGTCTCCCCAAGCTCACTGAGGCTGATGTACAGGCTTTGAATATCCCCATTACGGAAGAGGAGCTTACTTAGACTGTCAAATCCCTCCAAACCATAAATCCCCTGGCCCGGACGGCCTCCTATTCTCTTACTATAAGACCTTTATCCCGATTCTTTCAACACATTTGGTATCCCTATATAATTCCCTTCTCCAGGGTCAGCACCCCCACAAACAATTTTTACACTCCTATATTACAGTCATACCCAAACCGGATAAGTATCCCTCGCTCCCAGACAGCTATAGGCCGATTGCACTTTTAAATTCAGACTATAAGCTTTTTACTAAAGTTCTGGATAATCCCCTTTCGCAATTTCTGACGAAACTGATAGATAGAGACCAAGTGGGTTTTGTCCCCACTGGACACGCTGGGGACAACACCAGATGAACCATCAATCTCATTAACATGCTGAACAGAGTCCAACGCCCTGCCCTAATCCTTAGCCTTGATGCCCAAAAGGCATTTTATAGATTGAGCTGGCCTTATATGTTTGCTACCCTTACTAAATTTTGAATACAGAGTCCTTTACTCACGGCCTTACACTCCCTCTACTCTAACCCCTCCTCTCAAGTCCAATTGGCCTCCTTTACATCCTGTTCGTTCCCCATTTCTAATAATACCAGGCAAGGATGTCCCCTTTCTTTCCTCCTTTTCATCCTCTGCCTGGGGCCTTTAGCTGAGGCCATCAGATCACACCCAAACATACGTGGGGTCCCCATGCGACAAAGGGAATATAAATTGTCTCTATTTGCTGATGACGTGCTTTTGACTCTCACTAACCTTCATGTCTCACTTCCATCCCTGCACGCTCTATTATCCCAGTTTAGCTCCCTATCAGGATACAAAATTAACACGTCAAAAACAGAAGCCCTGCCCTTACACCTCCCTCCTGCAGATCTCCTCTCGCTTAGGAACTCATATCTCTACCGCTGGTGCACCTCTTCTCTCAAATATTTAGGAGTTCAACTTACACCGTCATATTCCACCCTTTAATCTGCCAACTATGTTCCCTTGTTCAAATCTATCAAAGCCATGCTAAATAGATGGAACCCCCTCACGATATCTTGGATAGGCAGGATTAATGTGTTGAAGATGTCTGTTATGCCAAAATTATTGTATTTTTTTGAAACGCTACCTGTCCCTATCCCAATGGCTCAATTAAAACAACTTAAAAGGTGGTTTGTTAATTTTATATGGCAAGATAGGGCACATAGAGTGGCCAGCTCGGTCATCTTTTCCCCCAGAGGTCAGGGAGGTATGGGCACTCCGAATATTCACAAGTACTACCTGGCTTCCCACCTCCGTGCGGTGGTATCCTGGTCTAGTATGCGACCCCTGAATCGATGGACGGAGATAGAGATGGGTTCTCTGTTCCCGACTCATCCATGCTTCCTTGTTTGGTTACCTGCATTATTCTCGAATCCCAAGCTCTATAACCTCTGCTTGGGCCCTATGCTGTTCATACTCAGGGTCTGGCGTTGCTGACACACCAAATTTTCCCTGGCATCCTCATGTCCCCTCCTTTCTAATGTACTATTTAATCCCTTGCTCCCTGATAGTCTTTCCCATACTCGGATGTTACCCTGGGCTAAGGCGGGCCTGTTCCAACTCCGACATCTTGTGCACCCTGTCACCCGCAAACTTCGCTCCTTTCAGGACCTCCAATCTTCAAGCCAAATCCCAAACCATTTGTTATTCTCATATCTCCAAATATCACACTATTTAGCAACTCTCTCTCCCTCACTTACTCTAACCAAACCTACGCACCTCAAAGTTATTTGTTCTTAGGGACCATACCAAACACGACTAATATCTGCTATATTCCAACTCCTGCAAGAAAACCTTCCACTTTCCTTGGAACCCCACTCATATATGAGTAAATATTTGCATCTTACACAACAACAAATGTCTCCCCCTCAATGGGCTAAAATTTGGACCTCAACTTCCAAAATATCCCGATGTGTGGTGCAAAGAGAGACAGCATTCAAATTGTTTGTATAGGACTCCTGAGGTTTTACATCTCTATGATCCTTCCCTCTCTCCTCTCTGTTGGAGATGTGGTAAATCCAGAGGTACTCATTATCATATTTTTTGGCAATGTGAACTGATTGCTCCTTTGCTTCAGCACATTTTAGATTCCCCCATCCCACTAGATCCGGTACACCTCCGTCTGGCCCTCCCAATCCCTGGATTGGGAAAAGCTTCAAATAAATTGGCCTCCTATGTCTTACTAGCAGCAAAAAGAGCTATTCCTGCATGTTGGTTGTCCACCTCTTCTCCAACTCAGGCCCGGCTTATACAAGCTATTAATAATGTCCGCAGAATGGAGCATATGACAGCCATGGTAGGGGATGCTGTTGATAGATTTGATAGGATATGGGATTCATGAGATCGCTCTATATACAGTGCTTCTCATTGATATTACTACTATCATCCTACATTTGCTTCTATTTAACTTGTGAAGGTTTTGCCCCCAGTTCCCTCTGTAGTTTTGTTATGGTTTTTGTATGCCCCTTACTACCATCTTACCCCCTTCTTTTTTTTATTTCTTTGACCCCTCCTCTTTATACCTATTCAACTCTCATCTTTATCATGATGGACATAGCCTCTCACTGTTTGGTAGCTTCCTTTGTTTGATGATCAACATGTACTGACTTTTGTTTGTTTGATTTTATATTATTTTCAATTATTTTTGTTTATATTGTGTTTACTACCACTGTTTTATATTTTTTCAAATGCTTATTTTTCTTATTGATATTTCAAAATACTGATTGATATGTATTCTTCTGAATTTTTTTCAATAAAAATACAATTAAAAAATATATATATATATTTGTAGAGTTGGAAAGAATTAGGACCTTTTTAAGGTGTTTCTTCTATTTGGAGCTATGTTAGAGAGACCCCCTCCCTCCCCCCCAAAAAAAATTTCAGTTCTGCTGACAACATTTTACCAGATAAAAATAAATAACTATGTAACAGCAACAGAGATAGAAATACAATTATTTTCTTTAGTAGATTAGGGTAAGGTTAAAACTCCTGTAAGAGCTGTATGGCTGTCTGTTTCCCTGTTGCAGATTTACCCTCACTTCCTCTCTGAATAAACCTTTGTCATTACAACAGGACATGAGGGCAATCTCTCTAAAGACATCCTGAATACTAGTAAAAACAGTAGTCCTAATCCACACTACATACACTTTGATACAAGTGCACACCCAATTATGCTTTATTATATTTTAAAATATAGCACAAACCAATCACAGTAGATTTAATGTTTTGCTTACCAATTAATTACATCACATGGTTGGTATGGTATGGATTATTGCACTTACACACAGATATTGCATAATATTTTAAGACAACATTGTTTTTATCTACATGTATGTATATTTTCACACTTATTACACTCTGATATAAGTTCTGGTGGTTGTCTGACATTATACAGCTTTAACTGCTAATGTTTCAACCCGGCATTCAGTTGGGAAACATACTTTAGGGTAAAAAGTTATGGTAAAAATATATGCAGGTCTAGACCTCAATATGATATATAACATACTTTAGGGTAGAAAGTTATGGTGAAAATATATGCAGGTCTAGACCACAATATGATATATTGCTTACATTAAACTGAAAGGCAGCCACAAAACCATTTGTGATGTCCGATTTTGGTCTATGTGGGCTTCATTTTTACCTTATTGTTATTATTACATTTCGTTTTAATACATGCCACACATACATCATCAATGAACTGATTAAAAAACACAATTTGTAGCTCTAAAAATCAAAATAGCTTTTTCCTTAGCAAACATATAATCTTTACAATGTTCTAAAATAAATTAAACGTTAGCTTTCCACAAATCAATGAGAAGAGGAATACTGTGATATTAATGTGTCAAATGAGTACAGTAAATGCTCCATTAAGGGACTTGAACAACTTTATGGTCCTTTAACTACGACACTAAATAACATTTTACATATTTTTTTCTTGTCAAGATTTAATACAATCTATAAGAAGGTTAATCTATTTAAGTAATGCCATGAGTGCAAATTAAAATTGCAATTGCAACAACTGTTTTACACGCAGGAGTTTATAGATTAACAATACAAGGTGTTACTAAACTAAATAAATTGTGTTTTTTTGGAAAACTATTACAATTAAACTCTTATGTTTTACTACATACAGAGTGGTATATGATTTGTTCAATTGGCTTTTGTCAAATGGAGCAGGGCCAGCCGGACCAACCACTGAGCAAAATTCACTTAGTGAATAACCTGTGTAGCGGGGTCTCCTTTAAGGCCCCGGGACTATGTTACCCAGAACCCTGTTTGGCACCCAGAGTGCAGTTAGCCACCGCAGAGACTCATGGGAGGGGTTATTTAAGGGGGAGGCGAGGCGGAGCTCGGCCTCTTTGGACACCGCGCTGCAAGCAAGAGTTTCTTCCTGTGCGGATATGCTGCAGTGCAAGGCCTGAAGCCTGGGCCTTGCGCAACTTCCAAAGAGCCTTCCACCCCACTGCGGAGCCTGGGTGGCATCTGACTTGTCGAGTGAGGACATCGGTTGGATCGGGGACCCCGATCGTTGCAGACGCTGTGTGCGGAGACACAGCAGGTGGAAGTCCCGGGCTGGGATCGCGCCCGGAGTGGTGAGCGAGCACTTGCTCAATCAAATAGACTTTACAGATTCTAGGCCTATAGACTACCGTGGCTCACCGATCGTTTGCTTGTTGTTCCACTGGGGGACCGGTAGCAGAACAGAGTTGAAGTGTCACCCCAGCATAGTGTTCTTAGTGATTGGCAGTTTGTGGATTACAAATACCATTCATCAAGTGCACCACCGAAAGTTTGCATGCAAAGAAATCCCTATAGGAAGGACTGAGATTTATTCTGGGTCAGGCCTGGCCAGGGTGGGGATATAGGATATTGTTTAGTGCACCACAGGGCGTGTATACCATAATAGCTACGCGTGGTGGATTACCACGCAGCGCCATTATTGTGTGCTATATTGATTGCTGCAGGGTTCTGCAAGCCAGTTGTGTGTATTATATTCTGTTTAAGCCTTTTCTTTTATAACCAAAGTAAACTGTTATACTTAATCTTCAACATTTGTGTGTTGTCTTACTGTAAGGAGGGTGCTTTTACCATACCCATTGATTATGATAAAAATATAACCCTTAGACTAGCTGTGCCAGAGTGGGTCGAGCAGATTGCCGGGGGTTGGTGGTGCTGTACACAGGGCCCGAAAACAAATCCAGCGGCTCTCTTTACTGGGGGTAGCGCTACACGTGGGGGCTCTCGAGTTCGGGATCCTGTTGCAGCAAGTAACACGCCAAAAGTACCAGCATGGACCCACTAGAAGTAGGACAGTGGTGTAAAGCGGTCGACACAGATCCAGCCGGGATAGTAGTCATAGAACTCCCAGGGATCTGGCAAGAAGAAGCGGTGAAGCAGCTAATGATGTCACTGTCACCGTATCAGAAAACATGGGTGATGGATGTCAGGACGAATTCCTCACTGACCCACACATTAATAGAGTGGAAGGACAGAGTCCCAGAACATTTCAAGAACCCAAGTGTAGAAGCTATAGATGATCAGACTTATAGCCTAATACACGCGCTGCTGCTCAAGCCAGGAGGACGGTTTCAGACACCGAAACTATCTCCATCACCCACCCCAAAAGCAGAAAAACAGGTGAAAAGGGAAAGTCCCGGGTCGCCATCTGCCACCCTCGGCACAGAGTTGTGCGTGGTCCTGGGGGAACTTGTGGCCCAGTGTAAGAAAGATCCTACAGATTACCAGATGTCAGGATACAGAAAACTTAGAATATTCTCAGGAAGGAAACCTGTACCTTCGGGTGAAGAGGGGTTTGAGGAGTGGTGAGACGGTGCCACTCAGGCTCTAGAAGAATGGGAAGTCCCAGACCACAGAAAGAAGCAGAGAATTGCTGAGAGCTTGATGGGGCCTGCTCTAGAGGTCATGCGCAACCTCAAGATGAGTAAGACAGACTGTGATGCACAGGACTATCTGGACATTCTGCAGAATGTGTTCGGTGGAACAGAGAAAATCACTGAGCTCACCTATCAGCTGGAGCACTGCTACCAGAAGACAGGAGAGAAACTGTCAGAGTTCACGAGGCGCCTGGATAAGATCCTGCATAAGATGATTCTTAAGAAGGGGATTGACCCACGGAAGGTGGATGAGGCCCGTGTTCAACAGGTGATGAGAGGATTTTAGCCCCTGGACCCCATCGCATTGGCGCTATGCACAAGACGGGACGGGAAGAGCCTGGAGTACCCTGACTTGATTCGAGTGGTCAGAGAGGAAGAAGCTATGCTGGAGGAGAAGAAGAGGAGCCTACCAGTTGAGTCAGTAAATCCTCCTCCAGTGATGGTCAGGACGGCCATGACCCTGGAAAGAGACTCAGAGGTGGATACCTTGAAGTCGCAGATGTCCCAAGTATTGGGGATGCTGACCTCCCTGATGGAAAAGAAGTCAAGGGAACCAGAGAGGGAAAGTCCGAGGAAGGAGCTGTTTTCCAACACCTCAGCGCCCGCATCCCTGGAAGATTGGGGGGATGTGATTTGTTTCAATTGTGGAGGAGCTGGCCATTTCGCCAAAGTGTGTGCCAGCCCAAAGAAAAAAAAGATGAATAACCGCAAGCCGCCGGAAAACTTCAGCGGGCCCCAGTGAAGGAGCCAACCGGGTGCCCATCATCTCCAGTGAGCTCCAAGCTGAATGCAGAAGCTGCTGAGTTCATTCCGTCCAGTCCTTGGTCAGATTCTTGGGAGAGTGCCTGTGACTTACTCCCAGAAGAAGACCCAAGGGAGTCTCTGTACCTCCCTGCTCCGGAGTCCAGTGCTCCCGAACCAGAGGAAATTCCTGAGTTGGTTCCAGAGGAGGAGCCTGTTCTAACAGAGAGCCCAAGAGGACAGAGGAAGCGAAGAGCCACAAAGCCTCCCAGAAGATTAACTTACCCACAGATGGGGAGAAGTGCGGAAGACACTGTGGTTACTGCCAGAAGGAGTACGGAAGAGCCTGACCCTCCCACTGTTCATTTAGTGGGGGGCAACCCCAGCTCACTCTCTGGTACAGTTAGGCAGGACACTAGTGATGGTGTGACCTGTGGGCAGGGGAGTTCACCGCCTCGGTTTTGGTGGGAATTTCCTCTGCCAACATCATACGAAACTTTGATTGATGTTGTACGTTCTGTGATTTAAGTTTATGTTATCTTTGGGGACCAAAGAGTTTAAGTGGGGGGAGTGTGTAGCGGGGTCTCCTTTAAAGCCCCGGGACTACGTTACCCAGAATCCCGTTTGGCACCCAGAGTGCAGTTAGCCACCGCAGAGACTCATGGGAGGGGTTATTTAAGGGGGAGGCGAGGCGGAGCTCGGCCTCTTTGGACACCGCGCTGCAAGCAAGAGTTTCTTCCTGTGCGGATCTGCTGCAGTGCAAGGCCTGAAGCCTGGGCCTTGCGCAACTTCCAAAGAGCCTTCCACCCCACTGCGGAGCCTGGGTGGCATCTGACTTGTCGAGTGAGGACATTGGTTGGATCGGGGACCCGATCGTTGCAGACGCTGTGTGCGGAGACACAGCAGGTGGAAGTCCCGGGCTGGGATCGCGCCCAGAGTGCTGAGCGAGCACTTGCTCAATCAAATAGACTTTACAGATTCTAGGCCTATAGACTACCGTGGCTCACCGATCGTTTGCTTGTTGTTCCACTGGGGGACCGGTAGCAGGACAGAGTTGAAGTGTCCCCCCAGCATAGTGTTCTTAGTGATTGCCAGTTTGTGGATTACAAATACCATTCATCAAGTGCACCACCGAAAGTTTGCATGCAAAGAAATCCCTATAGGAAGGACTGAGATTTATTCTGGGTCAGGCCTGGCCAGGGTGGGGATATTGTTTAGTGCACCACAGGGCGTGTATACCATAATAGCTACGCGTAGTGGATTACCGCGCAGCACCATTATTGTGTGCTATATTGATTGCTGCAGGGTTCTGCAAGCCAGTTGTGTGTATTATATTCTGTTTAAGCCTTTTCTTTTATAACCAAAGTAAACTGTTATACTTAATCTTCAACATTTGTGTGTTGTCTTACTGTAAGGAGGGTGCCTTTACATTACCCATTGATTATAATAAAAATATAACCCCTAGACTAGCTGTGCCAGAGTGGGTCGAGCAGATTGCCGGGGGTTGGTGGTGCTGTACACAGGGCCCGAAAACAAATCCAGCGGCTCTCTTAACTGGGGGTAGCGCTACACCAGCATAAGAGGTCTTAAATATATATATACACAACTAATGTCCCTATACTTAACTAATGTATACTAATGTCCCTAAAACAATCTGACGGTCCGGGTGGAGTGTAGCAAATATGTGCAACATGGTCAACCTTTTGTCCCCCACTGTGATCTTTGTGCTTGTGAGTGCTGTTTTTCCTGGAATTTACTGCAATTAAGGTGGTTTTATTAGAGAGGGAAGCTGTCCAGATCTTCCCTTCTCTGTTTACAAACTGATCTACGAGCTATGCTGGCATCTAGAGACTAGAGAGTGAGAGGTTGTGCAGCAGTGTACTAACCTAGAGCAGGGTTACTCTTTCACTGAGCAAAATTCACTTAGTGTATGACCAGAATTAGAAGTCTTGGCAATCCATACTCAACTAATGTCTGTAAGGGCTAAACAATCTGACAGTCCAGGGGGACAGTCCAGGTTTTCACAAATATGTGTAAACTGCCATTATCAGGTTTAGTAAATGCTGATAACTGGGCATGTAGCAATGTGCAATCTTCTTGGCTTATGCACTCCAAATAGTGTGCACAATCACAGTAACTATGGCTGCACTGTCACTGATAGTGCAGATCACAGAAAAGGGTACAGAACCAATGAAAATGGCTCTGTATCACATGACTGATGTGACCAATCACAGACAGCTCTCCACTTTCTATAACACATACAAAGCTATTATCGAGGAAGGGAGAGAAAAGATATGGATTCTCTTTGCAGTCAGTGTTACATTGCACACATCAAAGTACACCTTACATGATCTCAGTGGCCCTTGCTTAATCAAAGTTCCCCTACTTGATCACAGTCAGTGCCAGATTAAAGCCAAGAATGGGTTACAGCCTGCACCTGATTGAAGCCGTTGGCAGATTACAGACATCGCCTTATGCCAGATTATTGTTAGCATCAGATTACAGCCACTGCCTGATTATAGTATCTTCACTTTATTACAGCCTGCACTTGAGCTAGTGCCAGATTACAATCAATGCCTTAAAACAGATTACTGTTAGCATTAGATTAGAGCCACTATCTGATTGGAAAACAATTCTACCTCTCTAAATAAACTTGATATTTATCCCTATAATAAGTACTGTATATATTCGAGTATAAACCGAGTTTTTCAGCACATTTTTTTGTGCTAAAAAATGCCCCCCTCGGCTTATACTCGAGTCACCGTTTTGCGCCTGATCTCCTGGACTTTGGGGTTCCGGTACTGGCCCAAACTTGGCATGCATGTAGCCCTGCTCTTCCTCTACTAGTGTGCAAAGTTTGTTGTCCGGGGGACCTACGGCCGGGGAGCACTGATTTTTCAAACCCGGGCACCCCTTCCATAGACTCCCATGTTAAACGGTAATTTCTCTGGTGATTTTGGGGACCCGGTACCGGCCGTTCGTAGGTCCCCTGGACCCGAATCCTGGCACACATGCAGCCCCTGGGAGACCTACGGCCGGGGACTACCGATTTTTCAAAGTCGGGCACCCCTTCCATAGACTCCCATGTTAAACGTCAGTCTAGTCATGGACACAGTGAGGCATGGGCACAGTGAGGCATGGTCACAGTGAGGCATGCACATGGACACAGTGAGGCAAAGTGAGGCACAGTGAGGCATGCAGATGGAAACCCTAGGCTTATACTCGAGTCAACACGTTTTCCCATTTTTTGTGGTAAAATTAGGTGCCTTGGCTTATATTCGGGTCGGCTTATACTCGAGTATATACAGTAATTGAAACAATAATCAATAAATGCAAACTTTAAAGTTCTCTAAATTGACTACGTAAGCAATCCAATTTAAAGTTCAGTAGTGCTCCATGTGCCACTCTGTCCACTATAACACATATTTCACATAAATTTTTAAAATGCACCTTCCAGACTCTTTATAGAGAGTATCCCCGCATGTATGGTTCAAAATAAAATTTAAAGTAGATCCATAATGCTTTCCATCATACAATAGTTTATTTAAAAAACAAAAAACACTCACATTATACAGTGCACTATGTCTCATACACGGAGAAGATATGCCTCTGTAATCCAGCCTAAAATACTAGCATAGCCAAGATGGAAAGCACTATTGATTAATGTGTATGTGATTATCTGCGCACAAGCGTGAATCATACACAAAAAAACAGTAAAAGCCAAAATAATTATGAATGTGGTAGTCCCATACAACTTATGATATATATTACACCTAGATAAGTGCTGCAAAAACATGCAAGTATAAAATACAGTGGCAAACCCCCTTTGGGCAAACTCTCACCTCACTGTATTGACCCCCATGACAAAGGTCAATTTGAGTTCCAACACTAAACTGACTCTATCCTTCATAATCAGCAAGGCTCATGGAGAACCTCTGCAGCTCAGGTAGGTGGATGGATGGACGAGTCAGTGTGTATTTACATGTTAAAAGACAATGGGGGTTATTTACTAAAGGCAAATCCACTTTGCACTACAAGTGCACTGCAAGTGGACTTAAAAGTGCACTGGAAGTGCAGTCACTGTAGATCTAAGGGGGGCATGCAAGGAAAAGAAAAAACAACATTTTAGCTTGCACATGATTGAATGATAAAATCAGCAGAGCTTCCCCTCATTTCAGATCTTCACCTCAGATCTACAGCGATCTACAGCGACTGCACTTGCAAGTGCACTTTTAAGTGCACTTGCATTGCACTTGTAGTGCAAAGTGCATTTACCTTTCGTAAATAACCCCCAATGCAAATTTATGTAGTGCTCATTGTTATCTTATTTGAAAAAGCATAACAATAGAAAGCCACTCACATGTATTAAGACCAGACATGAGCCTATACAGCTTTAAAAAGCTCCCATCTGCAACTGTCAAGACGGATGGCAATGGATTGGATCCTTCAATGTAAGCTCACATTTAAAGGGGTTGTTATCTATGCCCCCCAGCCCCCCCCTCCCCGTTTTACTTACCTAAGCCCCAAAACTCTGTGGGCTCATTTCCCCAGCTAGAGTCGGCTCGTCATTGGATATTGATAGCAGCGCAGCCATTGGCTCGCGCTGCTGTCAATCACATCCAATGAAGAGACGCGACGGGGGGCGGGGCCGAGTGATACAGTTGGCGGCTATGGCCGCCGGCTGTATCACAGGAGCGCGTCCACAAGCTAACCCCCTTGGGAGAGAGCTTTCCTTGAAGGGGGTTAGCTCTTGCGGGGAGGAGCCAAGACAGCCTCCTATGTCCGGGCTCAGGGACAGTATGGCAGCGGAAGTGGTAGGGGCCCCCTGCCTCCCCCTGGCCCTGACCAGGTGATGAATTAAAATTATGATTATGATCCTAATTATGGGCCTAGGCCTAATCAGTCTGATAGACCAGGCCTTGAACCATATAATTTTGATCCCCCAGGTCCACTGGACAGAAGGAACGATTTTTATTACAATGTCAGTACATATAACAATTTCTTTCCCTTGCGGGACAGAGAGGGCCCCCTAGGAGAATATGATCAGAGAGGAGGTGATAGTTCATCAAACCTACATCAATATTCAATCCTTGAGAAATCTGGTGGGTTTGTTGGTCCTGGTTCATCCAATCAGGATTACCAACATTGGGGTTTTCACAAACCCAACCAGGGCACCAAACGATCGGAAGACCAAAGAGAGGATCTAGAGGGGGGAGGCGGTTATGAACAAAAAAGAAAAAGGCTCTAACAGGGGCTGGGATATTTAACCTGAGTACGGTAGTTCTGACCAACTCCGAAAAACTTGTGTTGGACAAAGGACTGAAGTATGCACCTCCACGTAGGTTGAATACATTTCAGACCTACATGGATGTGCACAAGTTCATACGCAGGTTGAGTATTAAACGACATATGATTTACAACCACATTCAGGATAATAGAGTAATATTGTCAGGAATGGTGTCATTACTGGGCTCCCCTGCTGGTGGCACTGTTGCGTTCGGCACCAGTGGGTGTAGTTATGGTGGCCACCAGCGGGTGTCTCCCCACCAAGACTTTCAACCAGCCATCAAACAAACCTGATCTGGGTCTGCTGGACGATATAAGCCCGCCCTTAACCAAGGCTCAATGCTCCAGAATTCCTTCTGTAAGCCTTGTCCCTGCCTGAACTTGATCCGTTTGCCTGAACCTGATCCTGATCCATTTCTTGCCTTGTACTGGACTCTGTTTCTTGTATCCTGTCCCTGAGACCTGTCCCCTGATACAGGATTCCAGCTCCCCCTTGCTGACTGCTCCCAGTACCTGGCCTTCTGCTCCCCTTGTCTCTCGTCCCTGCCTTGTTTATGTATGTGTGTTCCCATTACTTGTATATATTAGTTAGATAGTTAGATTAGGTGTTTTTGGGGTTTGTTGTGTTCTCTTTGTATTCATTTCTTGTTTATGGTTTGCTGTTGTTTGATTACACGTGTGTCTTTATCTTCAATAAATATATATATTTTCACTTACTCTGTTCCTGATTCCTTGGGTGCAGCCCAACGATCTGATCACCTGTATTGGATGTCTGTGTATGGCATCCCCTTGACAAATATCTACTGAATTTCGCCACTCCAACGCCTCCTTATTTAACCCTCAAGGGCTCTAGCTCCATCTCTGAAAGTTTTCAGAGATGTAGTACTTAGAGACTTAGACAAAATGCCTATCAAGAAGGTTAGATCTAATAAAGAAATGGTGGCCGGCCTAGACTCTCTATGTGATAATAAAGAGTTGGTTATTAGACCAGCGGATAAAGGGGGGGGATTATAATTCTTGATAGAAAAGATTATTTGACTGAGATGCATAGAATCCTAGGAGACCATGTTACTTATAACCCACTTTCTTCAGACCCTAAGGTTAAGTATCAAAAAGAACTAGAGGGTTTGGTTCAGAGAGGTTTTGAACAAGGTATCTTAAATAAAAAAGAAAGATTGTACTTGGTGCCTAAGGCACCCTGCACACCGGTAATTTACTATTTACCTAAGATACACAAACACCCCACCTGCCCCCTGGGATGTCCTATAGTAAGTGGCTTAGATTCCATTATGTCCAGGGTGGGCAGGTATATCGATTTTTACTTACAACCGCTGATAACCAAAATGGGCTCACATATCAAGGACTCACGTCATGTTATTAACTTATTGGTAGAACATACTCCCAAAACAGGGCTGTGGCTGGTGACGGCAGACGTCACATCCCTCTACATGGTCATACCGCATGATCTGGGACTGTTTGCCGTTGAATATTTTTTGAGGGGTGATTCAGATTTATTTTATGAACAAATTTCCTTTATCATGGATCTGCTTCAATTTGCGCCCTCACATAGTTATTTCTGGTTTAATAGCCAGTTCTATAGACAAGATAGAGGGGTTGCCATGGGGGCTAAATATGCGCCCCAGTTTGGCAAATCTATTCATTTCTCTATGGGAGGAGGATGTCATCTATGCCCACCAGAAACCCCAGGTGGTGCTGTGGGCCAGGTATATAGACGACATCCTCCTCCTATGGGAACTGGACCTCTTTATTGAAGATTTAAACAACAACAACAACAGAGGCATTTTTCTTAACTATGAGGCCAGCCAGACAGAAATTAATTTTCTGGATTTTAAAATTGGGGTGAATGGTGATCAGTTTATAACTTCAACATTCTTCAAGAGCACCGATAGGAATTCTTACATTCCTGTCGATAGCTGCGATCAGGAAGCATGGCTTAGATCAGTTCCGAAGAGCGAGTATATACGTTTAAAGTGTAATTTCTCTGATAATAGAGAATTTTTGATACAGGCAGAGATCTTGACTAGACGGTTTGTAGAAAAAGAGCTATTCAAATGCCTCCTTAAAAAGCACTTTGGACGAAGTGGCACTAATAGATAGCAGTGACTTACTTAGGGAAAGACCGCCTAGAGGTGATAGGATACCCTCTGTTCCTTTTATCACCACCTATTCTGTGCAACACATGAATGTTAAAAAACTCATTAAGAAACATTGGCATATTCTTACTAGCGATCAGATTTTGAATACTGTTCTTCCCGATAAACCACAGGTCATTTATAAGGGAGCCTCTTCCCTTAGGGGCAGAGTGGCACCAAATGTACTTGATCCACCTTCTGTTAAGAGTTTTTTTTTGAGAATCTGACCGGTTTCTACCAGTGTAGGAGGTGTAGGGTGTGCTCCTTAAATGGATGCACACGCAGAAGAACTCACAAATTTACATCATTTAGCACCTCACTAGAATTTGAGATTAAGCCGTTCATTACGTTCTCTACTGAGGGGGGCGTTTACCTGCTTCAGTGCCCTGGCGAGCTACAATATGTGGGCAGGACCAAGCGCCCCCTGTCGGTTAGACTCAATGAGCACGTAAACGAACATTTAAGAATGGCTTTCCTAAACACTCAGTCTTGAGGCATTATTTGGAAGCCCATAATAAGAATCCTGCCAAAACCATCTTTTTGGGGATCGATAAGTATACCCCACAATGGAGAGGTGACTCTTTGGTGCGTAGCATATCCAGACTCGATATGTCTTGGTTATATAGGATTAAGAGTTATCCCCCCTTTGGGTTGAATTTCGATGTAGACCTAAATTAATTCATTGATAATTCTTAGTACAGTCTAAGCTAGTTTTCAGTTTTGCTATGTGAAGTCGATGTGAACCCTTAGTAGGAATACCTTCTATATATGTACCCATTATTATTGGCAGTTGTGAACTGTTTCTAAGTGATCTTTGAGGTCAAGCCTTGTTCCCTGGGAGGATAACTTTGTTGCCCCCCCCCCCCTTTTAATACTATCCTCGTTTAACAATCATTATCCAAATGAACTTTTTTTGCTTTTTCTAATT
This sequence comes from Rana muscosa, assembly GCA_029206835.1. Classification (NCBI taxonomy): domain Eukaryota; kingdom Metazoa; phylum Chordata; class Amphibia; order Anura; family Ranidae; genus Rana; species Rana muscosa. The sequence goes on along the minus strand of CM055116.1, from coordinate 347,012,815 downwards.
TTTTTAATTACATTTTTTTATTTTTCATTGAATTTTTTGGTCCTATGTCCTATATTACATTTTCTCTCGTTCACGTAAGGGAATTGTGGATGGTATATCCATTTCCTACCACTGGAGGCACAGTTGAGTATCTATCCCTGTGTCATCCTTGGATGTCCTACCCACTTTTAACTAGTTAAATATGCATTCTTGTGTCTCCTCGGAATGCTATATTCACTCTCTACCACTGGAGGCACAGTGGAGTAAGAATTTTTGTGGTCCCTTTGTGCCGTTTGTTGGTACAGTTCTGGGTTTTCTTTGTATGGTGGTTAGTCCCACATATATAACTTACACAATGTTCCTGTTCCTCTTTAGGCTTATTTATTTTTAACCTACACATTTAGATCTCAGTATTGATTACAGACAGCTTTTTAGCCTCGCTTAGGTCCCTTTCACACTGAAGAGTTTTTCAGGCGTTTTAGCGCTAAAAATAGCGCCTAAATACAGCCTGAAAAACTCCTGCCCTGCAGTCTCAATGTGAAAACCCAAGTGCTTTCACACTGAGGTGATGCGCTGGCAGGACGAGAAAAAAAGTCCTGCTAGCCGCATCTTTGGGGCGGTGAAGGAGGGGTGTGTATACTGCTCCTTTACCGCTGCTGCCCACTGAAATTAATGGGACAGCGCATTGCGGGTAGTTTTAACTCTTTCGCAACCGCTAGCGGGGGTTAAAACCGAAATACGCCGCAAATCCGCCCATGAGTGCCCCAGTGTGAAAGGGGCCTTAAAGGGGATCAGGTTCCGCTACTTAGGACTCAAATTGAGGCGTGGTTCTCTGTGATACTATTTAATGCGATGAGTCAGTGCGTCGCCCATTCCCCAAGACGACGTGGTTGAGGTGCTGACATCATCGCGGTGTACTTTGTAAGCGGACGGGTGTCTGCAAGCTGGCCGGCAAATCTTTTATGGATGATTTTGTCTTCGCTTCTTGTAAGTGCAATCTTTTATTTCTAATAAATCCTAAATAGTCTGATTTACACTATGGCGAGTTATTCTTAAATTTTTTGGGTACATGATCGATGCTAAATCTTAAATGTCCGATGATTTGAGCTTACCTGGTTCACCTTCTGCCCAACTTCTGTGAACTGCTGTTGGATACAGGTCAGGATATTGATCAACATTACAGGCTTGTCAAGCTTGCCTTTCGGTAAGCGCGAAATTCATGTGGTGGAGATGCACATCTGTTGGTGGTGTTTTGTCAAGAGCTCACTTTACTTGCATGCAACAATTTAATTATTATTTTATGATCCTTTGAGGACTGTTTACTATTCATTATCCTTAGTGATATACAGACTGTGATTTTTCTTTTGTACCACGATCACTTGTTCACTTTATTATATATATATTTTTTTTAGCGCAGCTTCTCTTTTATATTTTGCAATTACTATACATGTATTGGGATTTTTTTACCAAACACATGTGGCAGAATACGTTTTAGCCTAAATCTATGAAGATTTATGATTCTGTTGGATATGTTTTATAACAGAAAGTAGAAAATATAATTTTATTTCCTGAGTTTTGCTCTTTTTGTCATTTATATAGCAAAAACAAAAAAAACCTAGTGGAGATCAACTACCACCAAAAGAAATTTGTGTGAAAAAAAAAATATATAAAAAATGTATATAAAATTCTATAAATTTATATAAAATTCTATAAATTTAATTTGCACACAGTGGTGCATGATTGAGCCAGGTAAAATAGTACAGTGCTGAATAGCAAAAACTGGCCTGGTCATGAATGGGGTAAGACCTTCCAGTGGTGAAGTGGTTAACCAAAAAGAAAAAACACACACATACCATAACATTTTTATTAATGTCTCCCGTTAAAATCCTGTATCAATCACCTCACCACATGTGGCAATGTAATCCATGTCACTTACGATGACCCGCCAATCTTTACCCAATGTACTTCTGTCACTAAATAATAGATAATAGATTCATGGCACTGCAGCGATAAAAACACAAAATGAGGCATCCTAGGTGACGTTGTTAACCATATTTGGTCCAGTAGACTTCAACAAGGGAACAGGGGAGAAGTTGTATATGTGCATATGTCCAAACCAGTCCATTTGAAAAACATTCACAAAAAATCCAAGTGCCATTTCAGCAACCAGAGCTTTTCCACACAAACCATCTGTACTGGTATGATGTTTACACCTGTATTCCATTTGTAAATGGTAAAAATAGATAGGCTTCAACATTTACAATTCATGTGTGTCTCATTACTAGTGGTTCTGTAGGTGTGTGGTTTCTCATGGCACTGGCAATTTTGTTTTTGAAACATAGTGGTTATACATCCCTACCATAATAAAGTCCTATTGTCTTGTAAAAAGTCTTACATTAATCAACTTGAGACAAGAATTAAGAATTTAAAAAGCAACTTTCCAAATTACATAAAAAATTAGGTAATGCCATACATTTCTATGGAAGAGTGATGGCTAGGAGAAAGTTTTGCATTGTCTGACATTCCCCAGTGAAAACTAGTCTTTCTTGATATTTTGCTGGCAGTCTCCTAATCTCTGCATGTTGTTTGTAAGAGCTACATTAACTACAAGAATGAGCTATCATGCCGAGATGAGAGAGAATGCTCTGTTAATTACACAGTAGTAGCATGGCATACTACCTTGACCTTTTCAATATTCTGTATTTTTTTCTGTCAAAGTATTCAGTGTAGCATTCATGCTCACACTTTAGAAATAAACAAGGAAAGGTCACCGTTTCTTTGGCTTCTCTGCTAATGAAGACAAGCGAAGAATTGTGGTTGAATTGCTTTTCACAGCAGATGTTATTCCCCAAGGATCATCTTTTTATTTCAGACAAAACAAAGTTAATATATGATGTGTAAAAATGAGCTGTATTGTGAATATCAATGTAATCTGAATGGACAGAGCAAGTTAATAAATAATTTGTGTTTATAACATAGCATAATGCTTGATGGCCCTCTGAAAGAGCGATTTATGTTTTAGAAAATGGCATTACTTACAGACATTTACATTTCAATAAGCAAGACCTTTGCTGAATTAATCTCATATTAAGTTTTATGGTTAGGCATACTATTAATGTAATTTAGTGATATACATATATATATATATATATATATATATATATATATATAAGAAGGCCAGTATGGTGGCCTGAATTCATGGGAGGAGCCCAGGGGGTATTTAAGCAGCCCACTCGCCTATGCTCTTTATCAGTTCCAGTGCGCAAAACTACACATCACTAGGCCAACTCTTCCCATCTCACCTCATGTTCCTGAGTCTGTGCGTTCAATCACAAGTGTGCTGCGGCTTCTCCGTTCGTGGTCTTTGTCGGGGGTTCTCGCTCACTGTTGCAGGTGGGATTCGAACCTTGTCATATCATACGCAATGTTGAGATTCGTTATGCTTCCTATCCCGCATCCCTGTCGTAAACACCTGCCTCCGAGTTGTTATCTCTCACGTCCCAACACCATTTTTCACAGGCATAGTACATTCATAGGTTCCTTCTGCCTTGTTTGATCTGATCTCACTCAACTTCACTGGTTATAGCAGAGGTGTCAAACTCAATTTCATCGTGGGCCGCATCAGCATTATGATTGTCCTCAAAAGGGCCGGTTGTATCTGTAAGCATCCCCTCCCCTTACATTAGATGTCAAGAGCCACCCCACCATCAGAATTTGAGTACCCCACTCTCCCTTACATCACAGTGCACCCCCTTTCCTTATGCTGCTGCTGGGAAGAAGCTGGATGCATTGCTTGAAAGCAGAAAGTAAGGGTCTGGAGTAGGACCAGAGGAGGGCTGGAGCTCTCCTGCCGCTACAGGAGAGGTGCGAGGGCCACATGAAATGGCCTGGAGGGCCGGATTCGGCCCACGGACTTGTGTTTGACACCTGTGGGTTATAGGATTCACTGTTCATGGGGTTGCCATCTCATCCATTTGGAGATGACCATGTATTGTTTTCACAGGTTCTGTGGCTGATTGAGGTGGTAATTAGACCCACCTGGTGCCTTGTCTTAGCACTTTGATTAGCCAGGGGGGCTGGGAGGTTGGTATGTATTTGGTTTCAGAGTTAGGGATGGCATACACTCTACAACCAATTCGTATCAGATTTATTTAATACTCCTTACTACCGATTTGTTTTGGATTCATTTCATACATTTTACAACCAGTTCGTATCAGAGTCATTTCTTTTTACAACCGATTTGTATCAGATACAGTACATTGCATACTTTCTACCGTTGCCATTCGTTGTATCCCCCATGCCGTGTGTTTAGTTCCCGCAGCGGAACTTACGAATCGTTCTTACATGGTTCTTCTCTCATTTATTTACCAAACTAAAGTTATTTTTTGTGCATCATGCACGGAGCCACACCACACTTTTCTGATACAATGCACACCAGCTACAGTCCGATGCAAACTCATTTGCACGACCAACTGTCGCAGGTAGAATACGTTACCATATGTTCAGTTCCCGCAGTAGAACTTACAAATCATTCATACACTCTTCTTCTCTCATCTATTCACTAGACCAAAGTTATTTTAAAATGCCTCATGCACGGCGCTACGCCACACTTTTCCGATATGTTGCACTCCCTCCACTGTCCGATGCAAACTCACTCGCATGGCTTACTGTCGCAGGTAGAATTTGCTACTACATTTTATGTCATGTCAATTTGTTACCATTCATTGTGTCCCCTATGTCGTTCGTTAGTTTCTGCTATGGAACTTACGGATCATACAAATGTTGTCCTAATCCCACATACTTGCCCGCTTAGGGTTACAATAAGCTTCCACAGTCAATTTTCTCTATCCTTTCCATCTTTGCCTGTCAAAGGCCACCTTTGAGACAGCTATCTGTCCCTTTGCAACCACATATCTACAATAAGCGTCATCTGCAGCACACACACTCACAAACCATTGAAACCCTTGCAACCACGCAATATCGTCTCAACAACCTAACACTCATTGAGACCCTTGCAACCACACAATATCGTCTCAGCAACCTGACTGAGAACCTTGCAACCACACAACATCGTCTCAGCAACCTGACTGAGACCCTTGCAACCATGCAATATCGTCTTAGAAACCTGACACTAAGTTAGACCCTTGCAACCACGCAATATCATCTCAGCAACCTGACACTCATTGAGACCCTTGCAACCACGCAATATCGTCTCAGAAACCTGACACTAATTTAGACCCTTGCAACCACGCAATATCATCTCAGCAACCTGACACTCATTGAGACCCTTGCAACCACACAATACCGTCTCAGCAACCCGACACTTGTTAAGACCCTTGCAACCTCGCAAACTTGTCTCTGCAACCCGCCACTTGTTGAGACCCAGGCAACCACGCAATGCCGTCTCCAGTAGTATAAAACACTTTTCGTCACGTACCTATGTGCAAACCCGCATACAAAACTAACTTACAAACACACCTCAGTGGCACACAATCAGCCACACAAATGTGCAGCGGCACCCAGTTGGACATTAAAGTGGAGCTCCACCCTAAAGTGGAACTTCCACTGATCGGAACCCTCCCCCCCTCCGGTGTCACAATTGACACCTTTCAGGGGGAGGGGGGTGCAGATACCTGTCTAAGACAGGTATTTGCACCCACTTCCGGGAGTCCTCTCTGCGGGAAATCTGCAGGAAGCATGTCACTTCCCGCAGATTCCCCGTTGTGTTCTGGGAGACACTCGGCTCCCAGAACACAGGGGACCATTCAGAACGGCGCAGCACGACTCGCGCATGTGCCGTAGGGAACCGGGCATGAAGCCGCAAGGATGGCGGTGGGGGCAGCAGAGTGACGAGCGATTGCTCGTCCTCGGCTGCGGATGTCGCTGGACTCCAGGACAGGTAAGTGTCCATATATTAAAAGTCAGCAGCTGCTGTATTTGCAGCTGCTGGCTTTTAATATTTTTTTTCCGCTGCACCTCCGCTTTAATCTCCAGTGGCATGTGGGCCACTCATCTTTTTCTCTATCTTTCTCCCTGAGGTCAGTTCAGGTTTCCATCCTGCATCAGGTTGGATGGTATCTCCCCAGGTAAAAAAGAAAAACAAAAGGGGAGGGGAAGAACGTACATGTCACATCTTCACCAGGGTAAGTCGCATTACAGGGGTGGGCTAGTTCATTTCAGGTAAAGGGAATATACATGTTACACTTATATCAACCTCATCATAGGTTTCCGGTCGACCCAGGGCGCCAGTCAGGTGTGTAGTTCACAAGTGTTTTTCTTAATTGAGTTTCTGTGCCCCACTTCTCTCTATCCACTGCTCCATCTCTTCGTAACACTTGCACCCCCTTATTGTCTTGGCACTTAGGATGTTTAGAGATGTTGTCTGTTCAGCTGGCCCCAGCAAGAGGCAAGAGCTGGACCTATATCTCCACACAGTTATAGATTTAGTATACAAGTATGGTGGGCATGCCTTCTATGACTACCACGGGTCCTTTTTCAGCAAAGGCAGCTACCAGAATCAGCCAGTTTGAGGTCAAGAGAGACTGGAGTGTTTCTGACACAGAGCTGTTCTGCTGCCACTTCGCAGGCCTCTGCTCCCTGCTCTGTACTATTTTCCAGTCCACTACCCACACAGCGAATTGGTGCTCTGATACAGCCATAAGGCGCCCCTTATACCCCCCTTTCACCTCCGGCACCGTCCAGGGCTGGCCAGCCCTCGATCAATTGTGGCAAATGGACAGACTAGGACAGCCTACCTTTTCAGTAGGGGGCTCCGCCATATGTAACAATTACAATCAGGGCAGATGCTTCCATGGCCAGTGCAGGCTTCTCCATGTTTGCACAGCATGCCATGAAGCACACCCAAAGGCCACCTGTCAACTTAAACTGCAGAGAAAGTGCAATCCCCCGGCATATCTAGACAGGTTGAGAATGGTGTTCAGCAACCTCAATGCGCCCATAGCTGAGAATGAAGTACTGTAGAAGGCCTGGCACACTCTATCACCTTCCTAGGTGTCACTCTGGACACACGTGCCATACAGGCTAGCCTGCCTCCTGACAAACTAGCCCATACCAGGACAGTTATCCATGACTTCACCCTGTCGCAAGGGTGTACCAGAAGGCAGTTGCAATCCTTATTAGGGATGTTTAATTTCGCTCTGTGGATTATTCAACAAGGGCGGTCCTTTATATCACAGCTTTTAGTCTTTCTCACACCAGTGCAAGACCAGATCAAGCTCTCAAACTAGACCCAGCAGCAATAGCAGACTTAGCTATGTGGGACGAGTTCCTCACTAACTGGAATGGCATTTCAATGTTCATCTCGGCAGCATCAGCTCAGTCACCACAGGTGGTCACTGATGCCGCTGCCTCTTAGGGCTTTGCGGCTATTTTTCGTCCGCCACTGGGTCGCCGAAACTTGGCCCCCAGAAATACTTCTAAATTCCTGGTTACACCCAGTCCTCATCATTCTTCCAGCTGCATCCCATCGTAGCAGCCACCCAGGTTTGGGGCCACACCTGGACAGGACAAACGGTGGTCTTCACTAGGACAATCAGGCCACAGCCGATATCATCAACAAGGGCAAATTAAATCACTCCCCATCATGTCCTTCCTGCTCAGGCTCGTGCGGCTGTGACTCCATCACCAGTTTTATGTTCACTGCAAGCATGTTCCAGGCAAATTCAATATTGCAGCAGATGCACTGTCCCGTTTCAACTTTACTTTGCTTTTCCAGCAGGAGCCTGGAGCCAACCCAACGACTACTCCTGCCCCACCCTGGTCGTTGCTGGCGATGGACCGAAGTCACATTTTGCCAATGCAATCCAGCTCATTAACTACTCTTTGGCACACAACACACTGAAGGCCTATCGCACTGCTTGGAATAGCAGCGATATGTGACGTTAGACACGTCCTAGCCTTTATATCGTATTGCCACGCGCAGCTGGTCCTTTCTCACAATACCATCAGGCTATACCTAGCCAGCGTCCAGCATTTTGTGTCCTTACAGGACCCCAGTAAACTGTCAATATTCACGGCCCATGAAGTTAGGTCCCTCCTACAGGGCATCCAGAAGCACCAGCCCGTAGCCAGCGGCACACGCCTACCTGTCACAAGTGCCATCTTCAGGGACATGTCTGAAATCCTTACATGTTCTCTGTTTGGGGTTGCCCAGCCTAGTCATCCAAGCGGCCATCTATTTGGCCTTCTACTGTTTCTTGCGGCCTAGGGAATTTACCTTTAACAGCACCTGCAGTCAGACATTGCTCTGATGTCACCTGACTCGCTTTCAGAACCAATACACCTTTCATCTCTCATTCTCCAAAACCAAACTAACCGGTCACGGGGTTGACTTCAACCTGTTTCAGACTAACAATGCCTGGTGTCCAGTGAAGGTGCTCAACCAGCGACTATCCAATCTATCCAGCCAATCAGGTGGTAGCCCATTGCTACCCTTCCTGACCAGCCCTCTGAGTGGCAGCCAGTTTATCAGGCACGTCAGGTTCCTCCTATGCAACTTGGGCTTTAACCCCAGTCAGTTCTCTGTACATTCCTTCTGGATTGGAGCAGCTTCAGCTGCATCCCAGCATGGAGTACCAGACCACGTGATCAAGAAGTTAGGCAGATGGAAGTCCGCTTGATTTGCTACATACATCCCAAATCCTGAGGTAGAAATGGCACAGGCCTTCACCAAGCTGGCTCAATAACCACAAGAACCAATAACGAGTTCTTCCCCATCTGAGTCTTTTGCCCCCTTTTCCTGGCATACTGACCAGACCACCAAGGCACACTTCAGCTCTATTTATGTTGTAAGTCATGTCGCGTGTTTATGTGATACATATCTGTCTCAGTCATAGGGCCACGACCATAAATAAAAAGGCCAGGATGGTGGCCTGCATTTATGGGAGGAGCCCGGGGGGTATTTAAGCAACCCACTCTCCTATGCTCTTTGTCGGTTCCAGTGCACAATACCCACCCTCCCTTCCCTTTTTCAGGGCACTTCTCAGCACATCCTTCTCCATAACTACCCATTACTTATATTGGATATGCCCCCTTTTCCTGGCATACCAACCAGACCACCAAGGCACACTTCAGGTCTATTTATGTTATAAGTCTTGTTGCGTGTTTATGTGATTCATATCTGTCTCGGTCATAGGGCCACGACCATAAATATATATATATCTTTTTTGAAAGTTAGACCTTAATGCTTGAAACAAGTACAAAATTAAAGTTTTTGACATAAAACATGCAAAAACAAGCATGCATCGCAAAGCAAACACTTTTTTTCATAGTTCTTCTATTTTAAAATTACGTTTTAGAAAGGAATGAAGAACTCTGTAGGGTTCAATGCCAGCAGAAATCTACAAATAGATTAGGGTCAGTAGAGGAGAGCAGGCTGAGTTCCCAGCACAGCTAGAGAACTGACCATGGTGTGCTGTCCTAATTAGTGTGGTCAGTTCTTAATAGGAAAGCAAAGGGACTGGCAGGAACACCTGGGATTTCACAAAAATTAAGTATTACAAAGAGAACAGGATACTTTCTTATGGAAGTACATGGTACATCAGACACATATCCGGAATATGAAATGTTGGGGTAACAAATGCTTTAACCTCAAACTTAACACCTTCCTCTCTGCCACAGTCAATATATGTGATGACAAATTTATGATGTTAAGGACTGTATTGGTTGTATCAGCTTGTCCAAATATTGCTATTTGCATGATTTTTACATATATTTTTTGATTGATTATTGCGTATTGTTTGAGCAATAAACACTATGGCAGAGTATACAGGCACAGCTTGGGACGGATTTATGCTGGGTATTTAAAAAATTGCTCTGGTATTCATGGGGTGTTGGTGGAATTTGATTTATTTATACAGAAGTTCTGTAAAGCTCTAGAAAGAAAGTCTAGCCTATATTGGCACATCAAGTTCTTCAAACGATATATTGGTGAGGAGGTGAACCCAGTGGTTTAAGGGTTTAAATCGTCTCCAATGTACGTAATATAAAGCCAGAGTTAAAAAATGCTTGTGAAACAAACTTATAGAATTGCTTGAAGAAATGTATGAGGCTGCTCAATGAACACTATACTAAGGGAATGACTGAAGTTGATGAGGAAACAATTGTAGAATAAATTGTTGTGTCCTCACCTGTTATTTGGTGGGAAAGGAATTAAAGGAACATTTTAATGTGGATTTGATCCATCAGAAAGAAAAACTTTTTTTTAGGGATAAGATAGCGTTTGGAAGCAATATTGCATATAACTGGCTACAAAATGGTCCAAGGTGTCCTTGGATCCAGAGAAAGGGGACACAAAGGGTCATGGATAGAACACAAGATAAGGATGAGATGGAATCTGATTCTTCTAACACTTCTGTTTTTTCCCTGTACATCACAGGGTTACAAAAAAACACATTGAAGAAACAGTTTTACTAGATAAAAGGTCCAAAATAGGCAAAAAAGTTTCATCACAAAATGGTAGTGGTAAAAAGTGTTTGGTTGACACCTCGCATGCTGCTGATGCAATGTCACACACACAAGGAGGATGTGGTGAGGTTGGTCATGGTACTTTCAAAGTCAGTCATTCTCACTCAATCATTAACTACCAGTTCAAGGAATGCCAATAATAATGTAGATAATAAACTTACACAGTCTCAGGGGGTTAGCACGCCTGAAGCGCATAATGGGCCTTCCCCTAATATATTTTTTAGGGTCAAAACACTACTGACCAACAGGAATGACAACAAAAATATTTGGTCAAGCTGACACAACCAATACAGGCCTTAACATCATGTATTGAATGTGGAAAATAGGGAGGTATTGGGTTTGAGGTTAACTTTTTGTCCCATTCAAGAAATGGATCACTTACAAACAAACCCCAATATGTAGGCATCTTTCACTCAGGTGTGTAAGGAAATTAGAGTCTAATTATACAGGGATTTATCTTTGGAAATCTTTCCACATTATAAGCTCAAGCTCTTCGATAAATAAGCCAGCATAAGGAAAAAGTGATAAAACCCTTGGACAGGGGTGGGAACATTGTTCTGCTGCATAAAGAACAGTATAAAAGGATGTGTCTGTTCCATAGGTTACGGATATAGTACCAGTTTTGAAAGACAATCCATTAACCCAAGTTTGCTCGGGAAATCTTTATTCAGTTACTCATTGCTATTAGAATCATTTACTATTTGGATTTCTACATCTCCTTATGTTGAAGACATAATTGGTAATTAATTGCTTTAACTTTTCACACTTCCTTATATCCTAATCAACACTATATTTGTAACCACATGAATAATTAATAATAATAATTCTGAATTGTATAATGTACAGTACTTAATTTATTGTATTTAACTTACTGTACTTAACCACTTAAGCCCCGGACCATTTGGTAGCTAAAGGACCAGAGGTGAATTCAGAATTTTGCACTGCGCTGCTTTAACTGTAAATTGTGCGGACATGCAATGTTGTACTGAAACAAAATTTGCGTCCTTTTCTTCCCACAAATAGAGCTTTCTTTTAATGGTATTTGATTGCCTCTGCGATTTTTATTGTTTGCGAAAATTTTGAAAAAAAATGATATTTTCTACTTTTTGTTATAAGAAAAATCAAATAAACTCAATTGTAGTCATACATTTAGGCCAAAATGTATTCAGCCACATGTCTTTAGTAAAAAAAATGTCAATAAGCGTATATTTATTGGTTTGCGCAAAAGTTATAGCGTCTACAAACTAGGGTACATTTTCTGGAATTTACACAGCTTTTAATTTATGACTGCCTATCTCATTTCTTGAGGTGCTAAAATGGCAGGGCAGTACAAAACCCCCCCAAATGACCCCATTTTGGAAAGTAGACACCCCAGGGAAATTGCTGAGAGGCATGTTGAGCCCATTGAATATTTTTTTTGTCCCAAGTGATTGAATAATGACAAAAAAAAAAATTACAAAAAGTTGTCACTAAATGATATATTGCTCACACATGCCATGGTTATATGTGGAATTGCACCCCAAAATACATTCTGCTGCTTCTCCTGAGTACGGGGATACCACATGTGTGGGACTTTTTAGGAGCCTAGCCACGTACGGGACCCCGGAAACCAAGCACCGCCTTCAGGATTTCTAAGGGCGCAAATTTTTGATTTCACTCCTCACTACCTATCACAGTTTCGAAAGCCATAAAATGCCAAAATAGCACAAAACCCCCCTAAATGACCCCATTTTGGAAAGTAGACACCCCAAGCTATTTACTGAGAGGCATGATTAGTCCATGGAATATTTTATATTTTGCCACAAGTTGCGGGAATATGACAAACTTTATTTTTTTTGCACAAAGTTGTCACTAAATGATATATTGCTCACACATGCCATGGGCATATGTGAAATTACACCCCAAAATACATTCTGCTGCTTCTCCTGAGTATGGGGATACCACATGTGTGGGACTGTTTGGGAGCCTAGTCGCGTACGGGACCCCAAAAACCAAGCACCGCCTTCAAGGTTTCTAAGGGCATACATTTTTGATTTCACTCCTCACTACCTATCACTACCTATCACAGTTTTGAAGGCCATAAAATGCCAAGATGGCACAAACCCACCCCCAAATGACCCCATTTTGGAAACTAGACACCCCAAGCTATTTGCTTAGAGGCATGTTGAGCCCATTGAATATTTTTTTTTTGTCCCAAATGATTGAATAATGACAAAAAGAAAAAAAAAAGAAAAAATGTACAAAAAGTTGTCACTAAATGATATATTGCTCACACATGCCATGGTTATATGTGGAATTGCACCCCAAAATACATTCTTCTGCTTCTCCTGAGTACAGGGATACCACATGTGTGGGACTTTTTGGGAGCCTAGCCGGGTACGGGGCCCCAAAAACCAAGCACCGCCTTCAGGCTTTCTAAGGGCGTAAATTTTTGATTTCACTCCTCACTACCTATCAGTTTCAAAGGCCATAAAATGCCAAAATAGCACAAAATCCCCCCAAATGACCCCATTTTGGAAAGTAGACACCCCAAGCTATTTACTGAGAGGCATGTTCAGTCCATGGAATATTTTATATTTTGCCACAAGTTGCGGGAATATGACAAACTTTGTTTTTTTTGCACAAAGTTGTCACTAAATGATATATTGCTCACACATGCCATGGTTAAATGTGGAATTGCACCCCAAAATACATTCTGCTGCTTCTCCTGAGTACGGGGATACCACATGTGTGGGACTTTTTGGGAGCCTAGCCGCGTACGGGACCCCAAAAACCAAGCACAGCCTTCAAGGTTTCTAAGGGCATAAATGTTTGATTTCACTCCTCACTACCTATCACAGTTTTGAAGGCCATAAAATGCCAAGATAGCACAAAACCCCCCAAAATGACCCCATTTTGGAAAGTAGACACCCCAAGGAAATTGCTGAGAGGCATGTTGAGCCCATTGAATATTTTTTTTTTGTCCCAAGTGATTGAATAATGACAAAAAGAAAAAAAAAATAAATGTACAAAAAGTTGTCGCTAAATGATATATTGCTCAAACATACCATGGTTATATGCGGAATTGCACCCCAAAATACATTTGGTTGCTTCTCCTGAGTATGGGGATACCACATGTGTGGGACTTTTTGAGAGCCTAGCCGCGTACGGGCCCCCGAAAACCAAGCACCGCCTTCAGGATTTCTAAGGGCACAAATTTTTGATTTCACTCCTCACTACCTATCACAGTATTGAAGGCCATAAAATGCCAAAATAGCACAAAATCCCCCCAAATGACCCCATTTTGGAAAGTAGACACCCCAAGCTATTTACTGAGAGGCATGTTCAGTCCATGGAATATTTTATATTTTGCCACAAGTTGCGGGAATATGACAAACTTTGTTTTTTTTTTGCACAAAGTTGTCACTAAATGATATATTGCTCACACATGCCATGGTTAAATGTGGAATTGCACCCCAAAATACATTCTGCTGCTTCTCCTGAGTACGGGGATACCACATGTGTGGGACTTTTTGGGAGCCTAGCCACGTACGGGACCCCAAAAACCAAGCACAGCCTTCAAGGTTTCTAAGGGCATAAATTTTTGATTTCACTCCTCACTACCTATCACAGTTTTGAAGGCCATAAAATGCCAAGATAGCACAAAACCCCCCAAAATGACCCCATTTTGGAAAGTAGACACCCCAAGGAAATTGCTGAGAGGCATGTTGAGCCCATTGAATATTTTTTTTTTGTCCCAAGTGATTGACTAATGACAAAAAGAAAAAAAAAATGTACAAAAAGTTGTCGCTAAATGATATATTGCTCAAACATGCCATGGTTATATGAGGAATTGCACCCCAAAATACATTTGGTTGCTTCTCCTGAGTACGGGGATACCACATGTGTGGGACTTTTTGAGAGCCTAGCCGCGTACGGGCCCCCGAAAACCAAGCACCGCCTTCAGGATTTCTAAGGGCACAAATTTTTGATTTCACTCCTCACTACCTATCACAGTTTTGAAGGCCATAAAATGCCAAGATAGCCCAAAACCCCCACAAATGACCCCATTTTGGAAAGTAGACACCCCAAGCTATTTGCCGAGAGGCATGGTGAGTATTTTACAGCTCTCATTTGTTTTTGAAAATGAAGAAAGACATATTTTTTTTTTCTTTTTTCAATTTTTAAAACTTTGTGACAAAAAGGGAGATCTGCAAAATACTCAACATACCTCTCAGCAAATAGCTTGGGGTGTCTACTTTCCAAAATGGGGTCATTTGGGGGGGTTTTGTGCCATCTGGGCATTCCATGGCCTCCGAAACTGTGATAGGCAGTGAGGAGTAAAATCAAAAATTTACACCCATAGAAATCCTGAAGGCGGTGCTTGGTTTTGTACGCGGCTAGGCTCCCAAAATGTCTCACACATGTGGTATCTCCGTACTCAGGAGAAGCAACAGAATGTATTTTGGGGTGCAATTCCACATATAACCATGGCATGTTTGAGCAATATATAATTTAGTGACAACTTTTGTAAATTTTTTATTTTTTATTTTTGTCATTATTCAATCACTTGGGACAAAAAAAATAAAAAATTCAATGGGCTCAACATGCCTCTCAGCAAATAGCTTGAGGTGTCTACTTTCCAAAATGGGGTCATTTGGGGGGGTTTTGAACTGTCCTGGCATTATATGCACAACATTAGGAAGCTTATGTCACACATCATCCACTCTTCTAACCACTTGAAGACAAAGCCCTTTCTGACACTTTTTGTTTACATGAAAACATTTTTTTTTTGCAAGAAAATTATGTTGAACCCCCAAACATTATATCTATTTTTAAAGCAAAGGCCCTACAGATTAAAATAGTGGGTGTTGCATTTTTTTTTCCACACAGTATTTGCGCAGCGATTTTTCAAACGCATTTTTTGGGGAAAAAACACACTTTTTTTATTTTTAATGCACTAAAAAACACTATATTGCCCAAATGTTTGATGAAATAAAAAAGATGATCTTAGGCCGAGTACATGGATACCAAACACGACATGCTTTAAAATTGCGCACAAACGCGCAGCGGCGAGAAACTACATTCATTTTTAAAAGCATTTAAAAGCCTTTACAGGTTACCACGTTGGATTTACAGAGGAGGTCTACTGCTAAAATTACTGCCCTCGATCTGACCTTTGCGGTGATACCTCACATGCATGATGCAATTGCTATTTACATATGACGCTAGACCGACGCTTGCGTTCGCCTTTGCGCAAGAGCAGGGGGGGACAGCGGTGCTTTTTTTTTTTTTTTATTATTATTTATTTTGCTTTTTTATTTTATTTTTAAATTGTTCCTTCCATATTTTTTTTTTTTATCATTTTTATTGTTATCTCAGGGAATGTAAATATCCCCTATGATAGCAATAAGTAGTGACAGGTACTCTTTTTTTGAAAAAAAATGGGGGGTTAGACCCTAGATCTTTCCTCTGCCCTCAAAGCATTTGACCACACCAAGATCGGTGTGATAAAATGCTTTCCCAATTTCCCAAAGGCGCTGTTTATATCCGGGGGGGCATTCCCTCCCACTGCTTGTAAAAGCAGTACAGAGGCTAATTAGCCACTAGGATTGCTTTTACATGAAAGCCGGCCGCTGGCTGAAAAGAATGATACCTGCAGGCATCAATCTGGTATAACCATTCAAAGTCCAGCAACATACCAGTACGTTGCTGGTCCTTGTTGGAAATGTATTGTAATCTTTTTTTTTCATGCAGCCTGTTGGCTGAACGAAAAAAAGAGATTGATCGGTGTGTATGCCCACCATTAGAATACCTCCCTTCATCCACCCACTTCTAATGATGGGCATATATGCCGAAGCATGGGGGCATCCTCCCGCAAAAAAGTTATGCCGCGTACACACGGTCGGACTTTTCCACGGGCAAGCCTTCGTCGGAATTTCGACCGTATGTACGCGGCATAAAAGGTTATGCCGCGTACACACGGTCAAACTTTTCCACGGGCAAGCCTCCGTCGGAATTTCGACCGTATATATGCGGCATTAGGAGCAAAATCGCTCCTCCGCCCCTGCTGCCCCCATGCTTCGGCATATATGCTCTTGTTTTAACTGTGGTGGTGAAATCACCTCCTACAGCGTTGGAGTCACGGCTTTATGTATCGTGGGAGCAAACGCTGTTGCTGTCAAGATAAATAAATCCGCGATGCAACTGAATGGCGTACCTGCTAAGCAAATGATGGTTAACATTAAAACAAAGTAACATTACAGTACAACAGTAAGACCTTACCATACCATACCTGCAAAGCAAATACCAAAACAAAACCTAGTAAAAAATAAAACATTTTTTTAACGCAACCTGTGCTTAAAATATATATATGCCGAAGCATGGGGGCATCCTCCCGCAAAAAAGTTATGCCGCGTACACACGGTCAAACTTTTCCACGGGCAAGCCTCCGTCAGAATTTCGACCGTATATACGCGGCATTAGGAGCAAAATCACTCCTCCGCCCCTGCTGCCCCCATGCTTCGGCATATATGCTCTTTTTTTTAAACTGTGGTGGTGAAATCACCTCCTACAGCACTGGAGTCACGGCTTTATGTATCGTGGGAGCAAACGCTGTTGCTGTCAAGATAAATAATTCCGCGCTGCAGTTGAATGGCGCACCTGAAAACAAAAAATTACATACCTGAAAAGCAAGCATGATAAAACATTGCAGAATGGAATACAGTAAAAAAGAGCAGAACAATAGAGAGAAAATAGAGAGAGAGAGAGAGAGAGAACAATAAAACTACAACTATTTTTGGTTTTTTTATTTTATATTTTTTTTGTGTTTTTTTTTTTTACGTTTTTTTTTTTCTTTTTTACACTTTTTTTTTAAACTTTAACAACTGTAATGGTTCGGGTCTCTCAAAATGTAATGGCATCTTGGGAGACCCTGTGTAAGTGTGTCCTAGTCTGTGAAATGCTGTACCCTACGCTAAAACTTCACTTTTGAGTGGTAGCGTTCAAAACATTCACCAAGGCAAAGACCAGGTTTGTCAGGACAGAGTGGACAATAATAACGGGTGTCACGCCTAAATCCGCGCTTGCTACAGACACGACATCTTTTTTGGGGGGTTCGTTGGGTAGGGGTACTCGGGAGGAGATGCGTATAATGCCTCTCATGCAGCCGGCTTACTGCATTTGGTAGGGGATGGTGAGGTGCAGAATCGCCTGGATACAGGAGTTCTGTGACTATCTCATTCTGGCATTTTAGAAGAGATAAAGTCCCGCCTGAAGCTCTGTATAGCACATGAGCGTTCAGCAAAGCCAATTGAAATAAGGATAGAGACACTTTTTTGTACCAGCGTCTCGCCTTACGGTCAATTAGATACGGCGCCATCAACTGGTCGTTGAGGTCCACCCCTCCCATATTTTTGTTATATTCGTGGACACAGAGGGGTTTCTCCACAACACCAGTCGCCGTATGAATTTGGACTGTCGTGTCTGCATGAAGGGAGGTAAGAAGGAAAACATTCTTATTGTCCCTCCACTTCATAGCGAGCAAGTTATTACACTTTACGCAGGCTCTCTCTCCCCAGCCTAAGACGGGCATCTACAAGCTGCTGGGGAAAGCCCCGGCGATTAGGTCGCACGGTGCCACATGCTCCAATCTGATGATCAAACAAGTGACTAAACAGTGGCACGCTCGTGTAATAATTGTCCACATACAAGTGGTACCCCTTTCCGAATAAGGGTGACACCAAGTTCCACACTATCTTGCCAGCGCTCCCTATGTAATCCGGGCAGTTGACCGGCTCAACCTGACTATCTTTTCCCTCATAAACCATAAAGCTCCATACATAGCCTGTTGCCCTGTCACAGCACTTATAGAGCTTGACCCCGTATCTGGCACGCTTGCTGGGAAGGTACTGCTTGAAAGCCAAGCGGCCAGAAAATTTAATCAGGGACTCATCAACGCAGACAGCTTGATCGGGAATAAACAAGGCTGCAAAACGTTCGTTGAAGTGGTTTATGAGGGGCCGAATTTTATAGAGCCGGTCGTATTCAGGGTCCCCACGTGGACGACAAAGTTCATTGTCGTTGAAGTGCATGAACCGCAAAATCTGCTCGTATCGTTTCCTGGGCATGGAGGCAGAGAACACGGGCATGTGGTCAATTGGGTGCGTGGACCAATAAGCACGCAATGACGGGAATTTATGTGTGCCCATGTTGAGGGAAAGGCCCAGAAAGGTCTTAAATTCGGAAACCGTAATTGGTTTCCAATCTTTGGCAATGGAAGGCAACTGGGGATTAGCGGCGATGAATTGACCAGCATATAAATTACTCTGGTCCACAATAGATCTATAGAGATCTTCCGTGAAAAACAGCGAATAATAATCGATTGGCATAAAATCAGCTGTTTCCACCTGAATACCGGGTTGGGCAGTGAATGGGGGAAGTACGGGTTCTGCAGAAGTGGTGGGGACCCAATCAGGATAGGCGAATTCTGCAGGAAGGGCACTATGGGCACGACGGGCCTGCCTTTGTCTTCTTATTGGTGGCAGCGGGACACTACTTGTGCTTGCCACCTCGCCAGCTTGAACTGCACTTATGGGACTCACCACGTCACCACGTGATACTGCAGTGCTGGATGTACGCAAAGGCTGTACTAGGCCGCTGGTGCTTGCCAATTCACCAGAAGGAATAGCGGCGCTAGTACTCCTCTGCTCCATGATACGAGAGCCCTGCGGTTCTTGCTCCTCAACAACCTCAGAAGATCGGGATCGGGTACGCCTGACCTTAGCAGGGACCTCAACTTCGTCGTCAGAGATATCTGACGTGGGGCCGCTGACGTCACTGTCTTCTACGGGAAGATATTCTGAGCCTGAATCTGACAGATACGTGACCTCCTCTTCATTATCTGTCATGCTCAGAATCTCGTAGGCCTCTTTACTAGTGTACCTTCGACTTGCCATTTTGGGCTCTAAATTTAGGGGTACACTAGTAAGATTCACAGGAAAAAAAAGCACCCGACTGTCGTCAGCAAATATATCAAACGCTACAAAAAAACTGTTAGCGGTCGCAGGGATCAGGACTGTCTCTGCGAACGCTGCAGTTATGTGTTTTGTGTTTGGTAAGTGACAGTGATCGATCGATACTGCACTTCGGTGGGCTGGGCGGAGGGGCTAAACGCAGGTGCTAGCAGGTATCTGGGCTGATCCCGCTAACACTGCGTTTTTGGGAACCCTAAACCGCTGGGGACGCTAGTATAGATCTGATCAGATACTATACCACTAAGGGAGGTGTATGCTTTGCGCGTGGGTGTTAGCGTTACTGGCACTAACCTAACGCTGCCTGAGGCGACGCAGACCCTCTCTGGTGCTAAAACCTAATTGATCTCACCCGCCGGGCGATCAGGGGGGTTAAACCTTTATTGGGTTATATACGGTGGGTGCCCTGATGCTATAAAAAGCAAACTAACCAACCAGCGTCACCCGTAACCTTTATATGGTGATCACTGGTGAAAGGGTTAACTAGGGGCAATCAGGGGGTTAAAACCTTTATTAGGTTGAATATGGCAGTAACCGACGCTATATAAAAACCTGACGGGTTACCTAAATAACTAAATAACTAACTGGGTAACCAGTGTCACCAGTGACGCTTATACGGTGATCACTGGTGAAAGGGTTAACTCTAGGGGCAATCAGTGGGTTAAAATAATATATGGGGGTATCTGACGCTAATAAAAACCTGCGGCGAACCTAAAAATAATTAACTGGCTATCTAGGGCACCACCGACACTAAATACAGCGATCGAAAATACGATCGATTAGTGACGCTGGCGTTAGGGGGTGAAAGGGTTACCTGGGGGGCGATCAAGGGGTTAAACCTTTATTAGGGGGGGTTAGGGGGCTACCCTGGACCTAAAGGGGCCTAATCCTAACTGCCCTGCAACTTTTTATTATCACAGATGACACTAAATGCAGTGATCAGTAAAATAAATGATCACTGCAATCAGTGACACTGTGATTGGGGGCTGGGGGGTGACCTGGGGGGTGATCTGGGGGTGACTGGGGGGTGAAATGTGTGCCTATGTGTACCTAAGTGTCAGTGGACTGTTGGTGCACTAACCTGCTTCTTCTCTCCTCGGCGCCGGAATCGAAAAGACCGCCGCGAGGGAGATGACATCACTTCCTCCTGCCTGTGTTTACATCACATGGCAGAGGAAGCATTTTCATTGGCCGGGAGCGATCGCGAGGGGGTGGCCGAAATCGAATGGTCACCCCCTCATCTCCGAACGCTCCCCCACGATTAACGGCCACTCACTGTATAGGAGGGGGGTCCGATCGGACCCCCCAACTATACAAAGGCGATCACGTATGCTCTACGTGATTGTGCCTGTCGGTGCCATTCTGCCGACGTATATATACAGTGAGCGGTCGTTAAGTGGTTAATAAAATATTTTTGACAAGGAAAAAAAAAAGGATGTGTCTAAATACTAGAGAATTGTGAATGGTACAGTCCAGAAACTGAGGGCATAGTGGAGGGATTTCATAAAGAGTTTTTTGCATTATTATATGCTTATCATAGTTACATTGTTAGTTTGGTTGAAAAAAAGACACAAGTCCATACAGACAAAAAACAATGGGTTTCACTGGAAGAATCCCTCTCCTCTATCCCTCTAGCCTCAGCACCCTGGCTACACCCAAAATATATCCCGACCACCGCAAATGATCACATGCTTATAGGACCCACTTTGCAATGCTTTCACAAAGTGAGTAACAAACTTTCCCTATCACCCACACCGGGCCCTTGACTCAACTCCGTCTCAATCCTGAATTTCCACCAGGAATGTCCAAACAATTCCTCTCTACCTCATGGCCTCATAAGCATATCCTAGCCAAACACTTTTTTCAAAGAGACACATTCAGGAACAGAGAAGATCTTGCTTCCCAAATGTTAGATGGTAAATTCCCTTTGTGGATATACCTGCAAATACAACACTTTCTTCAAGGTTCAAACCCCAAACTGCATTGGACATGCCCAACTACTCTTACACCACACCGCATTACCCAGACACTCTTATCATAGATAGATCGCTGGCCATGCACATGATAAACTCAGTTAAGTTATGTATCCCAGTCTTGTGGGGCAAGACACGTGCCCCCTCAATCAAAGAATGGTTTCAGAGAATCAACAAAATTGCCGAAATGGAAGAGCTCATAGCCATCTCTCATGACAATATCTGCAAACGACCTCAGAATACACCCAACCCATATGCCTACCCCCCACCTAAGCTGGATTAACAATTATAACCATACTCTTGCGAAGGGTAGAGTTGGATGGGTCGGAGATCAGGGTTTGATTGGAGGCGCAGGTCCCCCCTGTCTTGACCCATCCCCCTCCTATCCCTCATATTGTACATAACTACAGCTCTTACTTAGAGTCACGTTCACCCTTTCTCACCCCACTCTCTCCACCCCCTCTCCCATATCTACCTTCCTATACCCAAATATTACAACCAATCAAGGTGACCAGCTGGACTGTCAAACTTGGATATTCCCCCAATCACAAACAACATCCACCCTAGGACATTAGGCACTCTGCAAATGTATCCTAGTATAACTTATCTATTCAACCCCATCGGTCTCAAGAAGTCAGCTTAATTCATACCAGAATCGATATCAGTAAGATTCTAACTGCTCTATAGAAATGGGCTTGACAGGCCTAAACAACATAAAACTTCTAAACCCCAGTGAGCCTACTGATAAATGTCTTTATAATCTGTTGGTATTGTACTTGAAATCCTATCTATTGGGGCGCATGCGCGGCGCGAGTCTGGAAGGTCGCATCTGAGCGGAGCTCCGTACACGGCGGGGACCTTACCGCCTTCCCTGGGGCCATCGAACACGCAAATCGCTCCCTTTCTTACCTACACCCCCGGGGGATACAGCGGTGCATGCCGTCCTCATGGTCTCGTCGCGGGAAACCAGCGCAGAAGACCCTTACAAATTACCTCCTCAGAGTCCGGGAGATGTCGGGGAAGTCCCAAGATGGCGCCGAGCCAAAACGTGCTCAGATCGCCGCTCACAACCCGGAGGCATCCCCAGCACACTCGTCAGTGGATGGTGAGTACAGTTTACAACTCACCAAGGCAGACCTGGACGACAGTCTTGCCGCCATGTATACAAAGCTTGCAGAAAAGTTCCAAACCGAACTCCATAAATCCACTAATACTCTGCAGCAGGAGATAGCGGCACTGGGTGGCAGAACTGATCTCTTAGAAGCTAAGCATGATGAGCTCCAACTTGCTTTCTCTGACCTCCGTAGTGATCATGAATCCCTAACTGACACTGTGTCCCAGCTCCAGTCCCAGTTGGAGGATTTAGACAACAGGAACAGGAGGAGCAATTTAAGGATCAGAGGGGTCCCTGAGGTGATCACGGAGCTCATCCCTGCTGTCCACAGGCTGTTCCAGTCCCTGCTTCCTGCCTCCCCTGTGACCGCCTTTGCCTGTGATAGGATCCACAGGGCCCTTCGCCCTAAACCACCTGAAGATAAACCCCCCAGGGATATTGTTTTATGCCTCAAAGATTTCCTGGTTAAGGAAGAGATCCTGAGGGCCTCTCGCAATACCCCCAACATTGTACTGGACGGTACCAGGCTGCAAATCTTCCCGGATATTTCTCCAGCCACCCTGGATAAACGTCGCAGGTTTAAGGAGATTACCACTCCTCTCCAGGAGGCTGGAATTAGGTACAGATGGGGATTTCCCTTCAAGCTGCAGGTCCCACACCAGGGGTCTACCTACACAGTGGTCACCATCCAAGAAGGGAAGGAACTCCTGGTTAAACTAGGTCTTATGGCAAAAGAGGATCTTCCTAGGATGCCCTCCACCCCCCGCCCGTAGGCCATATGGTCCACCCCGTCGCCACGCAGAGATTGCAGGAGCCGGAGGCAAGATCTCAGGGAACGCCTGAACTGAGCCGATGCTTCTTCCTACCTCTCCCGGACCCGCTCCCCGTTTTGATTCTTTTCTCTTTTTTTACTGTCCTGCTGTTTGATGGAGGGTCTTTTCTGGACGGCTGAGGAGAATCAATGACTGGGGGAGGTGATACATATCTGACTCTTTTTCGCAACAAGGTCCCCACCCTCCCCCCTGGTAATTTGCTAACTCCTCTCTGCACCATCGTTCACTCAGTTTGGTCCCCGCTGTGTAGTCTTACAGCAGTGCCCGTTTGGTTGTCCCCCCACTCTTGTGGTTACTCCCACGAACTAGGTTGTCAAGAGTGCTGGACTTTTTTTTGGCCCTTTGGGTCAGGAAGTTTTTAGCCTGACTGGTTATTACTGTAGCCTTCTGTCGGGAAGGTCTTTCCCCTCCCGACCCCGATTGTTCATATGTGGTTTTTTTTGTTGTTATTTTTTCTTAACTGGTTTATGGTTTCAGGTTGCGGGACTATTTTTGCAGACTCCTATATTTTGGCTGTATTCTATATAATTGCCCATACGGCTTATGTTTTATCGAAATGCAGGGTGATATTTGTTTTTCCTCAGGTCAACCCGACTGTACCCGCCCGGTTGAGGCGGTGGACAGAGGTAGCCGACTCCTCGGGACCCTCCCCCAGCGTTAAGGGCCTATTAACCCTCCTATATGCAGAATGGGCATTAGATTAATTTCCCATAATGTCCGGGGATTCAATTCCCCCCAAAAGCGGAAAAAAGCTTTTAATGCCTACAAACACCTGCAGGCGGATATAATTCTACTACAGGAGACGCACTTCTCCGTTAATAATCATCCCACTTATTTTGATTGATTATTTGGCTCAGGGTATTTTACAACATTTGGGTCCAGGTCCCGAGGGGTGGCGATATTTATAAAAAGAACCTTGATGTTTGACGTGGAGAATGTCTATAGAGACCCAGCTAGCAGATTTATTATCTTGTAGGGTTCATTACAGGGGAAGAAGGTCACGATTGCTAATGTATATGCCCCCAATGACTCTCAGGCAACCTTCTTCAGGAATTTTTTCTAGGTCTTAGACAGGTTTGGCTCTCCGCATTTGTTGCTGGGGGGTGATTTCAACTTGGTGGCGCATTCGGCTCTTGACAGAAGTAGGGCTGGCAGCGCCTCCAATGCTTTCCCCAAAACTGTGAAAACTCTGCTGCATGCTCACAGTCTGGTTGATTCCTGGAGGGCACATAATGTGGGGGCCCGAGAGTACACATTTTATTCCCACCCCCACGATAGCTACTCCAGGTTAGACTATCTGTTTTGCTCCCCCGTACTCCTAGCAAACTCCACCTCTGCAGCCATTCATTCATGCCCATGGTCGGACCACCAGATGGTCTCCTTGGACATTTCCCACTTAGGCCTCAGACCCTCAGTGGCTGGTTGGAGACTAAATGAGTCTCTCCTAACTGATCCTATCGTAGTTTCACAGCTTTCTAAACATCTAACTGAATACTTTTCCACTAATGACACAGACGACGTCTCCCCCTCAATCCTCAGGGCTGCGCACAAGGTGGTGATTAGAGGACACCTTATCCAAATAGCGGCGGAAAGAAAAAAACAGAGATTGATTGATATTACCAGGCTCACTACTGAATTAGATAAACTGTACCACCTACATTCTCAAACCCATAGTACGGACCTGCTTAAACGAATTAATGACATTAGACTGGATCTGGACAAAATCCTCTCTGAACAGACGGAAAGATCCCTTAGATGGTCTAAGGCCAAGTTCCTGCTGCACAGTAATTCGGCCTCAACCATGTTCGCCAGAAAGTTAAATCAATCGCTACAACCCCCTCACACATACAAATTGAGAAATCCTAGCGGCAATTTGATTTCCCACCCTACGGAGGTTTTAAAAATATTTTCTAATTATTATGCAGAACTTCTTTCCCCTCCTTCCTCCCCCCCTGACCCTACCCTTATGTCATGGTTGGAGGATTTACCTCTTCCGGCCCTGACCCCAGAACACTTACGAGAGTTAAATGCCCCTTGCTCAGAAATTGAAATCATGGCAGTTATCAAGTCATTGAAACCGTCCAAAACCCCGGGCCCTGATGGGTACTCAGCCCCCTACTATAAGAAATTCAAGGACACTTTAATCCCAAACCTAAAATCACTCTTCAACCATGTTCTAGAAGGCAATGTTTTCCCCGATGACATGCTTCTTGCAAATATGTCCTTGATCCCAAAACCCAATAAGGACCACTCCCTACCTCAGAACTATAGACCAATTTCGGTCATCAATAATGATCTGAAGATCTTTGGTCGTATTCTGGCGGACAGACTTTCGAACATTATTACTACCCTAATTTCCCCTGATCAGACTGGTTTCATTCCTTCTAGACAAATTACAGACAACATTAGGCTGGCCTCTAATATCATTCAGGACGCTGACCTACACACTCGCAGGGTGCTACTCCTTGGCCTGGATATACACAAGGCTTTTGATAGCGTTCTGTGGCCGTACCTGGAGCTAACATTAGCAAAATTTGGCTTCTCGGGGGCCTTTGTCCACGGATTTAGAGCACTATATAACTCCCCGCGCACCCGTATTAAACTCCCAGGATGTAACTCTGACTACTTCACACTAGGTAGGGGTACTAGACAGGGTTGCCCGTTATCCCCTCTTCTGTTCACCCTCGCCATCGAACCCCTGGCCCGGTCAATCAGCTTAGACCCCAATATTAAGGGATACAGTAAAGGGGATCAGGAGTTTAAACTTAGCCTATATGCGGATGACGTCCTTTTATTCCTATCAGACCCAATTGTTTCGATCCCCAATCTTATATCCTCCTTAGGCACATTCCAGGACATTTCGGGCCTAGGGGTTAACCTCTCTAAATGCTCCGCCCTCCCCATAAATCTTCCTCAGCACATTATTACCTCTCTCCAAAATGACTTTGACTTCAATATAGAGGCACAGACATTGTCATATTTGGGGATTAAGTTGGCCCCCTCGCTTCATAAAATATACCTCGCCAATTACCCGCCCGCTTTTGTACGCATTAAACAGCTATTACACACTTGGGGCCCATACCATATCACCTTCTTGGGCAGGATCCAGGCGGTGAAGATGTCCGTACTCCCCAAACTTTTATTCTTGTTTAGGGCCTTACCTAACTATGTGTCTCGTCATACGATTGACCTCCTGCAGAGGGATGTGAACAAATTTGTCTGGCACTATAAAAAGCCTCGTTTGGGTAAGCAAATGATATATAGACCAAGGGCTTTGGGGGGTTTGGGCTTGCCAAACCTTTGGCTTTATTATGTTTCCTCCAGACTTCTGCAAATGGCACAATGGCATTCCCCCTCATGCAGAATCCCCTGGCTCCGCTTTGAGCGAACTTCTATAACCCCGTATTACCTCCAGGGTTTGCTCTGGACCAGGTCAGTTAGCCCCAGGGTTGTCTCCGCCCTGAATTTGGTTGTGGGCCAATCTCTACAGCTTTGGTCCATATACAGGGATAGGCTCTCCCTACTACCTCCCAACCCCGGATTGGCCTCCTTTATAGGGGACCCCTCATTTCCCGCAGCTTTTCCTAGCACAAACAATTTTGGCCTCTGGATCGCAAATGACTTAGTCACCCTGAACTCGTTGCAGAAGGATGCGGTGATTCGCTCATTTCAATCCCTACAATCCTCCCACTCCCTCCCCAGGTCAGAATTCTATAAGTATTTGCAAATCAGGCATTACTTTGACTCACTATACACAGGAGCCACAACTACTCCCAGGAATACATTCGAAGGTCTTTGTGGCCCTACCTCCAGAGATAAAGGGAATATTTCCCGGTTGTACGACTCCCTAAGTGGTCTTGGCCTCTCGGATAAATCCACAGCCATCCTCGGGTGGGAGCGAGAAACCGGTGAGGTTGCTTCTCCGGAGGAATGGACTGACCGGATCTCAAATATGCACAAATGCACGAGATCTGAGGCGGTCAAGGAAACGGTGGTGAAGTTACACACCAGGTGGTATTACACCCCTGCCAAATTACACAAATTCTCCCCTGGGGTTTCCGAGCTTTGCTTCAAGGGTTGTCCGGAGAAGGGGACTCATCTTCACATCTTTTGGAGCTGTACAGCCTTAAAGGAACTGTGGAGGAGGGTGGCTAATAAGGTAGCGGAGATCATAGGGGTTTTACCTACTCTTACACATCAGATGTGCCTATTCTTTGCAGACATCCCTGGGGCCACCCCCCCAGAACAAAAACTGGCACACACACTCTTTAGTGCGGTACATTGGTCCATTGCCCTGTTTTGGCGTACCCCTGGAGTCCCCTGGGATCAGGTCCTCAAGCATATGGCGGCTATTCAGATCATGGAGAGGGTCTTCCACACCATCATGGATACCATGCCCATTTATGATCTGAAGTGGGAGCTCTGGTCCCCTTGAACATATACTTACTGCATGGGTCAATACCTGCATTCATGGGGGCGTGGTCTGCCAGCGCTGATGATGGCTGCCTAGACTCTGAGCTCTCAAGCCAGGGAGACAAACGGAGCGCCTCAGGCCCACTACAGAGGACAATCCAAGGCCATCCTGCCCTACCACAGCCCGGACAACATCCCCAGTTATGTCCAGAAAGAGGATGACGGAGCTACAACTTAAAAAGCTGACCGCCTTCTTCTCCAGCAAGGTTAGTCAGATCCAAAATGGCGCCGGCGCGGCCGCGATCTCGGAGGCTTACACGGATCTTCCTGATGAGATCCCAGGAGATCAGGGTCACTCCTGCACCCCCCTATCACCTACCCTAAGAGAGGGAGACAACCCGCTAACGGGAAGCCCGGTGAAAACCCGCATGCGGATGGATCCGCCGCCGCTGCTGCCGCAGCCGCAAATCGAGGCCCAGGCTTTCAGCCACCTCCAGGCCAACCAGGCCCTACAGTCCACCATGGCCACATTCCCCACATCGGGGCAACCAGTGATAGACACTACCCTAAAGGACATGTTACTATCCTTGCAGACCTCACTGATGTCATCCCTGGCACCCCTATTCACCAGACTAACTGCTGACATGCACGCTATGGATGACAGAGTAGCTCACTTAGAATGCAGCATGGGGGAATGCACAGCCACTGTGAATGATCTAGTAGACTCTTATGCTGACATGAAAGATGAACAGGCCTGGGTAAGAGCAAAGCTAGCAGATTTAGAGGACAGGTCCAGGAGGAATAATCTAAAAATTAGAGGAGTTCCTGAAGCCATCCCAACGACAGACCTCCCTAAGTATGCTAAAGAGCTCATGCACCTAATCCTGCCAGATGCATCGCCCAGAGACCTTATCGTGGATAGAATCCACAGAATTACTAAACCCTCTCACCTGGCAGCGTCAGTCCCCAGAGATGTCTTAATGAGGGTGCACTTCTTTCACATCAAAGAAAGACTCCTCATAACACTGAGAAACAAACCGACACTCCCGGCACCATACACTGGAATTCTACTATTACCAGACCTCTCCAAGTACACTATGCAGATGAGAAGACAACTTAACCCGATAACCAAAGGCCTCCACAACCACAAGATTCAGTTTAAATGGAGATACCCTGCATCACTACTCATCACAAGGGAGGGAGAGACACACATGATACACAACCTTCACAAAGGAATCCAGCTACTACACTCCTGGGGAATCATTTCCGAACCCCCACAAGACACCACACCACCTTTGGAGCAGCGCAGCAACCACACACCCCGCCAAAACCCGAATGGCCGAAGCACCTGAACAAAACTCTCTCCTTCCATTATAATGGGCCTATAAATCAACCTGAGCAATGCTCTCCCTGGCTTCCAGCCTCCTGATTTGATTTGTTCTCACCAAGTTATAGACACTGTTACCCCTCTAGTGGTTTAGTTGAATTCCACATTCTCTACTCCACCTAACGTTCTAACGAGTGGGCATTTCGCCGCTCGTGCTTAATCCACAAGTTCCAATTTTATCTTGTTTAGTTCTATCAGTTAACTTTATTGTTTTTACAGCTTCTTCACTGCATACAACGTATGAACAGACAACCCATCGGGCACTATCTGAACCCTATTCACAACCACTTGACCCGGTAGTCCCAGGAAACCCGCAAGCCCTCACCGAACTGTAAGTGCCTGAAATCTATCAGTTATTCCCTTACAGCGACAACAATGCCGATCAAGGTTCTATCCATAAACGCAAATGGACTCAACCACCCTGCAAAGAGACACTCGCTATGGAAGACAGCCCTGGACTTAAAGTGCGATATCCTGTGCGTCCAGGAGACACACTTTCTTTCCACAGCTGCACCTATATGTACCAATAGACAATTCTCCCAGGTGTTCTCCGCACCATTCACCTCAAAGAAAAGAGGGGTGATGATAGCAGTGAACAACTCGGTTACGTTTAAAACGAAAAATGTCACCCTCGATCCAGAGGGCCGATATATTATTCTTGTTTGTGAAATAAACAATACTACCTATACTTTAATGAATGTGTACGCTCCAAATGCCAGGCAGACTCACTTCCTCCGCAAACTCATATGTACAGCAAATCCCCTGAAACAGGGACATCTAATTATATGCGGAGATTTCAACCTGGTACCCGATATCACTTTAGATTCAACCTCCGCACTTAAACGCAGAGAGTCCCCTCTAAAAAACCTTCTTGTTTCAAGTGACCTGTATGACATTTGGAGATGCTTACATGGAGAGGAAAGGGATTTTACATATTTCTCCCCTCTTCACAAAACATACTCTCGCATTGATAACTTTTTCACGGATAAGTGGCTACTGCAAAACATTAGCGCAGCTGAAATCCACAGTACATCTTGGTCAGATCATGCCCCAATCACCATTACCATATCAGACTCAACAAAATGTTCAAAGACCTTCCTATGGAGAGCAAACAACTATATCCTACAAAATCCAATCTACACTCCAGAAATAGTGGAACAACTAAATGTCTACTTCCAAATTAACTCGGGCTCAGTATCTGACCCAGGTGTGTTGTGGAACACGCACAAAGCCTTTATTAGAGGCATATTACTTAAAATTAGCTCCCGCCACAAAAAAAACAGATCGAAAAGAGTAGAAACTCTATTAACCCAATTAGCCACTCTAGAACAACAGAACAAACACAAAACCAACCCAACATGCTCTGCACAGATTCTGACACTTAGAAGAGAACTCAGACTACATCTCCTGCAATCTTACGAGCACATCCAAAGTAAATTAAAAGCCACTTCCTACACTACATCCAACAAAGCAGGAAAAGCCCTGGCACAACGCATTAAAGGCAGGAGAATAAAAAACAAAATAGAGAGACTCCACCACCCACACACCAACGAATCACTCAGAAACCCACAGGACATAGCAGATGCATTCAGCACCTACTACAGCGACTTATATAACCTAAAAAGAGACCCAGACACATATCAACCCTCCTCAGACGACATCCATGACTTTCTCTCACACATTAGACTCCCTTCGCTGACGACTGAACAACTTACTAGTCTAAATGACCCGTTCACAACACAAGAAGTAATGGCAACCATTAATAAAATTCCCTTAGGAAAGTCTCCGGGTCCAGACGGCCTCACGGGAGAGTACTTCAAGACATTCGGACACCAACTAGCTCCCCATCTTACAAACTTTTTCAAAAATGCGGCCACATCCGCCAAATTTCCACATGAATCCCTACAAGCGCTAATCATCACACTTCCAAAACCAGGCAAGGAACCGGTCACACCCCAAAACTTTCGCCCGATTTCGCTTCTAAACCTAGATGTGAAAATATATGCAAAAATAATAGCTACCAGACTATTACAAATTATGCCCAATCTGATCCATAGGGATCAATCAGGATTCACGTCCGGTAGACAAGCATCTGACGCCACGAGAAGACTGATTGACGCCATCCACTTCGCCGAGTCTAGTGGAACGCCTTCTCTGCTCCTGGCACTGGACGCGGAGAAGGCGTTCGACAGAGTCCACTGGAACTACCTACATCAGGTCCTTCACAAATTTGGCTTCAAAGGCCAAATACTTACTGCCATATTAGCACTATATACAACCCCCTCGGCCCGAGTGTTTTCAGAGGACATGCTATCCCAACCATTTGACATCACCAACGGCACCAGACAAGGATGCCCGCTGTCACCACTGATCTTTAATTTACTCATGGAGACCCTAGCAGAACACATTAGGCAGAACCCTACAATAACAGGATTTGAGGTGGGCAGACAATCACACAAAATAAGTCTATTCGCAGACGATGTAATTCTCATGATCACAAATCCTACTTCCTCACTAGCAGAAGTACAGAACACACTTCAGTGGTTTAGCAAAATCTCCTATTACAGAGTAAACGCAACTAAATCATACATACTAGACCTAGGAATAGACGCCACCTCAAGAAACTTGCTCCAAACCCAATTCCCCTTCACGTGGGCAGCTCACAGTATCACGTATCTAGGGATACAGCTGACAAGATCAACAAAAAATTTATACAGTAGCAACTTTATACCATTCATTAGCAAACTCCAAACCGAGGTCCAAAAACTGGCTAAACACGAACTATCGTGGACAGGTAGACTCGCCGCGTTCAAAATGCTACATCTTCCCCAACTACTCTATCTCTTTAGGACCATACCTATACCCATCCCGGCATCATACTTCAAATCTCTCCAAACACTCCTCAACAAATTTCTATGGCAAGGAAAGACCCCTAGATGCGCGAAACACATTCTAATCAAACACAAACTAGCAGGGGGGTCAGGGTTAATAGAATTCGAAGACTACTACTGGGCAACGCTACTGACACAACTACAAGACTGGTTCCACGACTCTCCACGCACTCTCTGGGGACACTTAGAAGCCTCATGGTTTAAAAACCGCACCTTAAAAAGCTGGCTACTGGGAATCCCCCACGTCACCCCAATATCCAAAACTCTACCCCCCACAATCAGAGCCTCCGCCCTAGCCTGGAAGAAAATAGTGGCCCAAGGGACAAACGCGGACTACTCATTCTCTCCTCCACTGCCGCTCGACGCACTTTGCCATTATACTACTGATCTCTCTCTAAAGCACTGGACAGCTAAAGGTATCAACCATATACAGGACTTACGCTCAGGGGACATCCTATTGACATTTCAACAGCTACAATTAAAGTTTGACCTCCATGCCACTGAACTCTTTACCTACATTCGAATCAAACACTGCTTATCACAACCAAACAACATATTTTACAAACTTCCCCCTAAAGTGTGGACATACTTGACAAACCCCCCCTCAAAGAAAAGTGGTATCTCCCTCTTTTACAACATTTTTCATCAGAAACAGAAATTTGCCAAATCCAAACACCATCTTCACTGGGACAAGGATCTCGGGAGAACATTCACAGATACTCAATGGTGCACAGCCCTACGTTCTATATACAAAGCTACCCAAAACGCAGCACTCTGGGAACTCACACAAAAAATATCTCTAAGGTGGTACCTCACACCCACAAAACTTGCCTCATTTAACATTACCGCCCCCGATACATGCTGGAGATGTAACTCAGAGAGAGGTGACCTATTACACATTCTCTGGGCCTGCCCCTCCATAAAATCATACTGGACAACCATCTTCCGTATCCTGTCAGACATCACGAAAGAACACATAACACCATCACCGGCACTAGCACTGCTCAATCTGACAATCGAGCAAATACCAGGACCGTCGAGATTAGTCACAACCAACATCCTCCTAGCAGCTAGAATCAGCTTGACCAGATTATGGAAGAACACCCATTTGCCCACGATAGAAAACACTCTAGATTTAGTAAATTTGCATTTCAACTATGAACTTACAATGGCATCCAGCAGAGGCCTAATCACGAAAACAAAACAAAAATGGGAGCCCTGGGCTAACTGGGAAAGAGCAGAACTGTTTATATGAACCATCAATCCAGATAATATACCCCAAAACTGGCAATTAAACCTTCATCACACTATGTCAGTGAAATATGCTGTTATGTTTACACGTACGAACCAACTTACTTTTATTACTTATGTTTTCCTTGGCTAAAAGAAAGAATGTAACCTATGAGCTGTAAATGTGGTATAACCTGAAACGGAATTGGAACGCAACATGTATAATTTCCATGTCATATGTTTGAAAAACCAATAAAAATCTATTGATAAAAAAAAAAATACCTGCATTCATCTGTGTTTCACATTGTATTGATATTTGCACCTTTAGGAATGTCTTACCGTAACCTGGTCTGTTTTGCTTCTTGCAATTTGAATTACTTATCCTTTTTCTTTCTTTGTGCTCTGCTGTATTTTTTTACTTTTACTTTTATTTTTCTTTGCTGGTTGGTATATTATTCTCTTTATGAGTCGCTGCTGCAAAATAATAGTGGAGTGGCCTGGAAAGCCCCTAGTTCACAGGTCTTTGCTCTCTCAATGGCTATCTCCAAATGTTATTCAATGCATGTTTGCTGACACTGTGTGCTCTGTACTGGCCGTTTTCTTTTGTGTTCATTCCTTACTTATCTCAATAAAAACGTTTGTATTAAAAAAAAAAATCCTATCTATTAATGCCTGAGGCTTATACCACCCGGCTAAGCATTTTTCCATGTGGCAAGAAGATCAAAAATACATTCTTACTGCCAAGGATAGACATTTTTAAGCCACAACTACTCCACGTTGCAGCCACAAGAATTTCCCACACATTTTATTGGTTAGTTTCTCTGCTAAGAAGAGGGAAGTTTTCACCATCAGGAATTCTGTAGCCTTTTCTCTACACTTCTCTATTTTGGATGAGGGCAGGCAATACATAAATTTTAGTGTGTTATATTAATGATATTTATCATGGTGTGTGTGAATGCCCAAAACACCCATTAAGTGTGGTTCTTCAAAAAGATTTCTGCTGTTTGATAAGATAACTTGATAAGGTTGGGGGGTTTTAATTCTATGGTTGACCCACAACTCAACACTACCTCTCCTCAAAGGGATCATTCTTGTGCTTTGGGGAATATTTTACATGCAGTTGATGTATTTAATGTGTGCCACTGCCAACATGCCAACAAGAGGGATTACAGATACTTTTCCCCTAAGCATTTTAGTATTTTTCCTCATATTGATATGTTTTTGGTAGATAAACAGCTCCTGCAGTGTGTATCCTCTATCTCTGGTATGATGTGGTTGGACTATGCTGCTTTTACCATAATGATAGAGGAGAAGAACACATGAAGAACAAATCATATGTGGCAGTTTAAGAGCAAACTTATCATGGATGTTAAAAACAATGCTTTGCTCACTCAGCATCTCTTTGACTATATTCACTTCAATTACATCCCGGACATGGGTATTTTTACACTTTGGAATGCCCATAAGGCTTATATGTGAGTAATCTTGCTTCAAATGAGTGCTGGGGCTAAGTAACAGGCTAAACCTGAATGAATGGTCTATTAGAAAATATTCACTCATTAGAATGTCAGAACAAATATCCTCAGACCCAACTACCAAGCTTTCTAAACTGAGGTTGAAGTTGAGAGGGTTACTTCATGAACAACACAATAACCTCCTATGCTATCTCAGACTTCGATAATATACCCACATATAAGGCAGCACAATTCTTAGCCTCTCACTTTGCAGCCTCTTGCAGAGGGCCAAGTCCAAATGATTGCTAAATCCCCAAAATACAGTATCTATGATGCTTTTGCAGACTACTATGGGGTTTTATATAATTTGAAGAATGACCCACTCAATCCTCAA
Source organism: Rana muscosa (assembly GCA_029206835.1). NCBI lineage: Eukaryota > Metazoa > Chordata > Amphibia > Anura > Ranidae > Rana > Rana muscosa. The sequence continues at coordinate 346,977,651 of CM055116.1, read as the reverse complement.
CCTTCAGAATATGCAATAACTTATTTTCGGTCTCAACTGAGACTTCCATCTCTTTCTGCTTCAGACCTATTTAAAGAGGCACTCCAGGCTCCCCCCAAAAAAATTAAAGTAAGCTGCTACAAATACTGTAGCTGCTGACTTTTAATATAAGAACACTTATCTGTCCAGGGATGTCCTCACCCGAGCCTTTTGGTGAAATTCCACTTTAAGATCATCCACTAAAAGACATCCTTTTCCATCTCCGAGATTATCCATTTGATCCACTCTATGCCCCATGGCAAATCTCCAATGGTTTTCCAAAGAATATTACAAATCCTTCAGGGAAATTTTGGCACCCAATCTTTCCATCCTTTTTAATACAGCTTCCAAGAAGGCCTCTTTCACCCCCAGGGATGCTGAGAGCACACATTGTCACTCTTCTTAAACCTGAACACACCAGCTAATTTTAGACCCATTTTTCTACTGACCTCAAATGTGAAATTATACGCAAAAATTCTAGTCAATCGCCCGATGGACATAATGCCAAAACTAGTTCAACCAGACTAAATAGGGTTCACTAAAGGGAGGCAAGTCTCCCATGCCACTAGACACATATTAAATGTTATTTACCATGCAGAGAATTGTCAAACACCTTTCCTGCTTTTTTCTATTGATGCAGAGAAGGCGTTTGACTGAGTAAACCGGGCTAAATGTCTAAGGTTTTGACAAAATATCTCAACAACACTCTAGGCAGTGAGTGTCACATCAATACTCAACATAGTGCAGGAGATAATACTTACAGGAGGTAAGATAAAATTTTGCACATCCCTGTTAAAAAAATAAGCTGTGTCTTTTAAAAACTGAGCTGAATTCTACTAATAAACTCTGATAAGTTGCTGTAGGTTATTGCCTATTTCACATAACCATTGTTGTTTGCACTGCTTAGTTGAAATAAACCAAATCACTTTTGGCTGATACAGTACATACATATTGTCCAATGGCCATGTTGTCATACATAATTGTAATTAAAATAATTTGATTATTGGAAAAATTACCAACGCATGCAAAGCTCAGGTAAGCAAAAGTAAAAGAGAGACATCTTTTTGTAGTGTTGAATTGTAAAATGTTGTGACCTGTAGGTCTACTGTGACCCCATGGAACATGGACAGGGAGCTGGAGAGAGGGGCAACTTTGACAAGATAACTGTGTTAAATGTAGGTGCGTGAAAATCCTTCTACTGTAAAAAGAGCTTAGTAGATAGATGTGTATTGTAAAATATAAGCATCTACATATAACTTCCTAGTTGCAGAGCAGTTTCTGTATTAGTGAAACTTTTTAAAACCCACTAAATAGATCTGTAGAATAGTATTTTAACATGGAAAATGTGAGAATTTAGAAATTAACTGTTATTTTTATATATATATATATTTATTGATGTAAAATGACGGCTCTGTTGCGGGAGATTGAAAATTAATGCAATCTTTTTCTCTGAGAAGAAAAAAAATCTCACCTCTGATGCCTTTCTGATTAATTTTAAATTAATCTGCAAAAAAAAATACCATTTTGCATTAGTATGAGCTTTTAGAAAAGGGTAAAAGAAAATATAGAAAGTACAATCACAGATCTGCTTGAGAAGACTAATTGAATCTCAGAAGTTTATGCTCAGAAATTCCAATTTTAGCAGTTATGAATAGGATGGTAAATATGATGCTAAATATAATTAGATTACTCCAGGTAAATATTTAACTATGCAATGCCTTACCAGCAATGCAATAACCAGAGGTGTGTAACAAATTATGTTGTGAATGCCATGTTTACTGTATTGTGTTCTTGCTTTTAAAGAGGTAGTTAAGTCTTAAAGTGATACTAAAGTCTTGTTTTTTCTTTTTGTTTTAAAATAACAAACATGTCATACTTACCTGATCTGTGCAGTGGTTTTGCACAGAGTAGCCCAGATCCTCCTCTTCCCGGGTCCCTCACTGGTGTTCCTGGCCCCTCCCTCCTACTCAGTGCCCCCACAGCATGCAGCTTGCTATAGGGGCACCCAAGCCACTCTCTGTATCCATTCAGACATGGACGTGGCTCAGTCCCACCCCCCTCTCTCCTTATTGGCTTATTGACTTTGACAGCAGCAGGAGCCAATGGTGCCCGCTGTGTGTCTCAGCTAATGGGGAGGGAGAGACAGTCTCCTCCCCAGGCAGTCCCATCCCCACTACAGTTAGAACACGCTGAGGGAACAGATTTAACCCCTTGATCGCCCCCTAGTGTTAACCCCTTCCCTGTCAGTGAGGAAGAGGGTACTCCTTCGAAACGCGTCAGTCGGCAGTGGCCCTTACCATTTCCTCTGTGACCATCTGGAGTCCATTTGGTTCTGACTCATTGCTGCTACCTTTTGAAGACTATTTACATTGTGTGCCTTTCACCTACGTTTGTGAGTAGTTTTCCTTTTAATCATTTTTATTAAAATGTATCCAAATGATAATGCACTAGGCTGGTTCACCCTTTTTCTTCTTCTTGTGGCAGATGGGGCCTGGTTCTGCATTTAGAAAAAGGAGAAAGAACATCGGCTGTTCGCTCGTTCGCCGAATTTCGAACATTATGGGCCGTTTGCACCAAATTCGAGTGGCACGTCACTGCCCATAATTCACTGCGTCATCGCAGTGCATTGCTGGCTGATGATTGGCCAAGCATGCACTATGACCCGCATGCTTTGGCCAATCACATCGCCGTCAGCACAGAGAGCCATAATTGGCCAAAGGAAGGGTGCCTTTCGCCAATCATGGCTCAGGGGAGTAGGTACACGCTCCACACTATATAAGGCCGCCTGCTCGTCAGCCTTGTGTAGTGTGTTGCGGCGTTGTGAGAGAAATAGAGAGAGAGTCAGAGTGTCATTTAATTTCAGTTAGATAGAGCAGACAAGCGATTCAGGTAGCTGCAGTCAGTGCATTTAGTATATATATGCATTCCAGGAGTTGTGTGTGTGTGTGTGTGTATGTATATATATATATATATATATATATATATATATATATATATATATATTGTGGTAGTGTGGTACCCCACCAGTGTATGAATACAGGATTCTCAACCAGGCAGGTTGAGGGGCTCCAGGGTATTTGCTTGTTTGGGAGGAAACTGGCTTTTCAGTTTCCTCATGATTTACTAAAATCCACTTTGGGACCCGGAGCTTGGGGATTTCTTAGAGATCCGGGTGGGATGAAATCCCCAGTCCTGGATCCGGGTTTTGAGACTCAACTGCACACTGATTGTTCAGGTGTGTGTGGGCCTGATAGTAGAATCAGGACCAGCATTCTGGGCCCCAGCCTCCCGACGAGTGCAGGTGTGCACTGGGGAAGCCATAGAGTGCAGGTGTGCACTGGAGAAGTCAGAGAGTGCTTGTGTGCACAGTGGAAGCCAGAGACCCAGGTCTGAGGGTCAGAGCAGCAAGGGGCTGCTATCCAAATGGATGGTGTTGCAGATGGAATAGTCTATAGGAGACAGACAAGAGCCTGAAGTAGAAGGCCTGAGCAGCACTGCTATATGTATAAGCCAGGAGGCTGAATGTCATTTTGTTGTTGAAAAGGAGTACTGAAACCCCTGCGAGGGAAACCTTTCATTTTGTTTTGACTTCTTTTAATAAAAATGGGCAAACAAAGCCCTTAAAAAGAAGAACCAGCGAGTGGCGGTGTCCTTCAAGCTCTACATTTGATGCTAGTCCTTCACAAGTGGTGGAGAATTTTGGCACAATCTGAGATCCCTACAATCAAGTAAGTTCATCTGTTATATGAACTGTGTTTTTGGTGCATGAGACTGCATAATCTGTGTGTGTGCAGGTGAAGAGAACCTGCAAGCGAAAGGTAAACTAGCCTTAAAGAGACAGTGCTCCAATTTGTTGCAGGTGGTGTACCTGTGAACAAAAAGTCAATTTTTTTTTCTCTGCAGTGAACTGCTGCTAGCTGTGTGTGGCAGCCAGGCAAACTGCATTGCACAGAAGTTTGATGGACTGTGTTGCATGCAGGTTGTGTACCTGTGAAAGGAGAATCACATTTTCTTCCCTCTGCTGTGAACTGTGTTACTGGTTGCTGTGTGCAACACCGCAAGGATGGGGCGGTCAAAGCAGAAAAAGGAGGCGATCCTTGCTGAAGCAAGAGAAAGAGCTCTGTGGCTGGAGGGGTTGTTACCGCCTGATCGAACCCCATACATGCCTAAACAGAGTTTTCCAAGGGAAAAGAGGGCTGCTGTTGTCCCTAGCAACCCTGGTGCAATGAATGCACAGATGACGGCTAGTGTGGAGAGTCCACCAGCGTTTGAATCTGCAGTGGATTGGTGCAAGCGACACCTGGCAGGATTGGACCAAGCTAAAGTGGAAGGCAAGCCAACCTTCCATACAAAAAGAGAGCTGCCGAATGTCCATGCCTGGGAGAGGGGTGTTGTTGCCCCGGGCAACGCTGCTGCAGTTAAACCAGCAGCTGTTGCGAAAAGTGTGAAAGTGACACAGCTTGAGACAGGGTCCAGCAGATGCAGGGTGGGAAACCCTGACAAGACATGGAACCAAGTGCGCTGTTTGCGGTGCAGTGAGTGGGGGCATGCAGTCTCCAAGTGCCTTTTGTCCCTGGCTCCAGTGCAAAGCTACCTAGCAAAACCTAGTCTGAGAAGCCTGTGTTATATGCCAGAAGAAAGGCTGATCAAAGGCCAGGAGAGAGAGTGGTTGCCCATAGCAACACAGAGGAGGCCAGTCGGGCTGTCTGTGGACCAAGGGGTGTGCCTCCCATGGGTCGTGACAAGTGGCTTCCGGAGGAGCCAATACAGCATGTTGGAGAGAGCCAGCAAAGCTCTGCTGGGAGACTGCGATCTCCCATGGCAACGAGAGTGGAAGTTATGCCTGGAAAGAATCATCAGGAAAGAAACGCACTGGGGAAAAGTCGTCCAGTACCGTGCTTGGAATGTGGTCAAGTAGGGCATGGGATCTTTACTTGCCCAAGGTTCTGGAACACCGCTGAAGAGTCTGGAAAGGCTGCAGTGTCGCCATATGGCCCCAAAGAGACAGTAACTGGTATGGATACAGCTGAGAGACAGCGCACTCAAGTGAAGGTTATGATGCCAGCCACTGAAAATGGTAAGACTGTTCCAGTTTATGGTACTGAACCCAGTGAAGTGGGAGTAGATCCAGTGGGGAGATCCGCAGTGCCAATGGACATAGACTTGCGGCAGTGTGCTACCCAGAGCAGTGGGGAGGCACAAAATAAAGCCCAACTAGCCGCAGGGCTAAAGACTGGAAAGGACATGGGGACTCTGCATGTGCCTGCTATAGTCCAGCAGGTGGCTGGGAAAATAGAGTTAGGGGTGACCAAAACAGTGCTTGTGCCATGTTCCCTAGTGACAAGTACTGCAGGGTTGCCCAGGGAGACTTCCAAAAAGCCCGCAGTGACGGAGCCGAGCGTTTCCCAGGTCAACTTTGGAGCTGCCCATGTAGGAAAGGGTGCCCCTTTAAAAATGGAGGGCGCTGTGAGGAGTCACTCAGAGGCTTTGGTGGGTAATATACAATCCACAAAAAGAGCAGTTATGTCTACACGTAGTGAAAATTCTGATGGTTATGCTGACAAAAGTGTTACTGTTGGCAAATGTGATGGTATTGGTGATCATGACATTGAAAAATGTGTTTTCTTTAGTGTCATGTCTGAAAATGTTGGAAATGTGTTTACTACCAATGATGGGAGTAGGATATCTCCCATGACAACCAGAAGCGCAGGATTGTCCAGGGAACTCTCATGGGGCCTCCATGTGTTGGAGCCAGAGGTTTTCCAGGATGGTTGTGGTGCTACTCTGGTGAAACAAGGGAAGACTGTATTACATAGTGAGTGTGTGTGGGCGCAGCCCCACAACCCTAAGTGTAACCCAGTTGTCAAGTGGTGAGATCAGCCTGCAAAAGCTGAAAATGAAGAGCTGTATGTGTCTGTAGCGCTACCAAAGCAAGGTGTTCAAAATAAGGTATTGCACCTTGCCTTGGTTGAGGATGCAATCTCCCAGTGTGATGTGAGAAAAAAAAATTATCACAATGTGAGGTAGATAGAAGTGACAAGTGTGTTGTTTTGGCTAGTGAATCCCAGGTTCCTGTTGGGCCTTCTAGAGCAGGTGATGCAGTGCTGTGGAGCACCAGTGATGGAACCACAGGAAACTGGGATGATTGGTGCAAGGAAGCAGTTGCGGCACTAGGCCAAGTGACAAGGAATTACGAAGCAATGATGTGTGACAGAGTTGTGGACAGAACACCTGCTGTGCCCAGTGGAGGGATCGCAGAATGGCCAGTGCTCAAGGGCACGCCAGCCCCTGCAAAGGCTGATGCCCTCCAGTCTGAAGGAACGGTTCTGGGCGCAGGCATGGCAGATGGGTTGTCCACGGCCCAGCAACTAAATAGTGGCAAGTGTCAAGTTGACAATGTGACTAATGTTGACTCGCAGAGGCTCATTGGTGTAGCGTTAGAGGTGAAGGGGAGACATGTGTCTGACAGGGCTCCAGGGGAGCAACAGGCTGGGATGAGGGGTACCTTCAAGAAGATGGTGGTCTCTTCAAAGGTCTCAACCTCACAAGCTGCAATGGATGAGCCCCTCCAAGTCTCGGACAGGGGAAAGGTTCCCAAAAAGGTCACGCATTTAGACATTGGTTGCATAGAGTTGACAAAAACTTTATTAGAAATGCTGGAGTTGGTAAAAGTGCCCTCACTGTACACTTGGGTGTCTCCACCACAGTCGGACCAGGTGGTGCTGCGTGGTACGAATAGGTAGAGCCAGGTGGTACAGGCTGTGCTGGGAAGCTTGTTAACAGTGTGGCAAATAGTTCTGAGGTTCTCTAAGGGGGTGCTCCCAGTTACTGAGTGGCCTGGAAGGCGCTCAGAACTGTTGGAGTCATCAAAGGTCTCTCTGGCTGGTGTAGTGACTGGAAACATCTCTGCTGGTGTGCTCCAAGGTGCAGCTGAGCAGTGGTCAGTAGAGGGCGCAGATACTGTCTCAGCCGCTAAATCTCATGAGAAGGAAGGGCCCAGAATAGATGCAGCACTAGCAGAGATGCTTTCTATCACTCAGAAAGGGGTACAACTTAAAGTACCCGGAGACACTGTGAGAAAAAGTGCTATAGGTGGATGCTGCAACAATGTAATGTGTACATCAGAAAGAAGTAGTTTGTGCCTAGATCAGTGTCATCTGTTAGATCAGTTACCCATGGAGTGTTGGACAACAGGTGAGGTAGAACTTGGCTTTAGTCCTGTGGGATTTAATCTCTCGCCTATGTGTGGTCCCTCCTCACATCTGGTACTAACAAGCACTGAGATGGACAGCACTGATTGCGTTGGAAAGTGTGACATTAAAATATATGATTTAATGATTGGCGCTGTTAAAAGCAATGTGGTTGCCCTGGGTAACAAGAGAGAGGTTTTTGAACCTGAAAGACCTGTGGTGAAAGATAAAACTTATTTACGTAAGCTGAAAGGTAGGATCAGGGTAGGCAGAGTTTCCCCAAGAGAGGAGAGTATGCTCAGGGACCCAAAGAGAAGAGAGGGAAGGCAGAGTATACGGAATTATAGGACCCTGTTAAGATCCAAGCTAGGACATACCTGGAAGCGCACCCGGAAAAAGGGTTGGGCCTACGTGGCTGACAGCCAGCACAGAGGTGTCCCAACCATAATGATGGGTGCTGGTGTTCCTCCCTCCGGATCGAAACAAGGGGGGAGGGTATGTGGTAGTGTGGTACCCCACCAGTGTATGAATACAGGATTCTCAACCAGGCAGGTTGAGGGGCTCCAGGGTATTTGCTTGTTTGGGAGGAAACTGGCTTTTCAGTTTCCTCATGATTTACTAAAATCCACTTTGGGACCCGGAGCTTGGGGATTTCTTAGAGATCCGGGTGGGATGAAATCCCCAGTCCTGGATCCGGGTTTTGAGACTCAACTGCACACTGATTGTTCAGGTGTGTGTGGGCCTGATAGTAGAATCAGGACCAGCATTCTGGGCCCCACCCTCCCGACGAGTGCAGGTGTGCACTGGGGAAGCCATAGAGTGCAGGTGTGCACTGGAGAAGTCAGAGAGTGCTTGTGTGCACAGTGGAAGCCAGAGACCCAGGTCTGAGGGTCAGAGCAGCAAGGGGCTGCTATCCAAATGGATGGTGTTGCAGATGGAATAGTCTATAGGAGACAGACAAGAGCCTGAAGTAGAAGGCCTGAGCAGCACTGCTATATGTATAAGCCAGGAGGCTGAATGTCATTTTGTTGTTGAAAAGGAGTACTGAAACCCCTGCGAGGGAAACCTTTCATTTTGTTTTGACTTCTTTTAATAAAAATGGGCAAACAAAGCCCTTAAAAAGAAGAACCAGCGAGTGGCGGTGTCCTTCAAGCTCTACATTTGATGCTAGTCCTTCACAATATATATATATATATATATATATATATACACACTGTATTCAGTTTAGCTATATCCCACTTCAGTGTTCCTGTTATTCTCGCTGCAGTATATTAAGTCAGTATACTGTATACTGGGCTCAGTGTGCAGGTAAAGCTGACTGCAGACCATCCCTGTTCTCTTCCTAATAATATAGGCAGGCAGTTGATTGAGCTAAGCTGCAGTATATTAAGTCAGTGTACTGTATGCTGGGCAGGCACAGTGTGCAGGTAAACACAAAAAACACAAAAAGCAGCGCTCAATGGAAATGGCATAAAACTTTATAGTCTTGTATTAGATAAAATAACATTAATGTAGCACATGGCAATAACACTTAAAAATGCACACAATAATGGTAATGAGAAAAGCAACAACGATACCACTGCGCAGTCAAGGATGGAAGGGGTTAAAATCAATCCATAAGTGAGTATGGGTCCCCAGAGTAAAACTGTCAAAACTTCAACAATGTGACCACCGAATACGGGTGGAATGAGGAAAGTGCGGTGTAATGGCACTGGTATACCTGCTGTAATGAACGTCCCTGCTGCTCAACAGAGTGTGGAGCGTGGTTCAGGGGTCCCGAATATGGAAACTGCAGGTGTCACTATGAGAGGCGGGCAGGCAGACCACTCCAATGTACCGACCTGTACGGGAGCCGATGGGTGTTACCGCTCCTAGGCAGGGAGCTCCATGACGATCGCACAGCAGATGGATAGACAGCTCAGCGGGGAACGTGGAGGACGATGGACCAACCAATGGAAAGCCGGGCACGCTCAGATGACGTCAGCGATGGCCGAATCAAATGGAGAGCAGTGAACCAGCCAATGGGGACCCAAGCGCACTGGTATGGCGTCAGCGTTAGTGTAACCAAGGCGATGGGATTGAGTAGAGGAGATAGAAATAAGACTCAAACGGCAGTGGCAATCATTTGGCTCGAACAGGGGGCCGTGACTGACATGTTTTGCGTTGCTACGCTTTTTCAAAGTCACGGGAACAGCGGCAATCCCATCAATATGAGCACAATGGCAATGGGAGGGACAATGGGGGGGAGGGGCCAGAGTACTGACATAGGATCTGATGTTAACCCCTCCATGACCAGTATCAGGCACAAAAATGATTTGCAAACATAATTAGGGATTGCAAACATAATTAGGAAAAAAGAGCAATTGCAGAACACCCAGGTAACATGAACATGACGAATATGAAAAAGTGTAGCGCTTATTTTTGTAAAAGAGTCAGTTACCAACACATATCAAATGTTGCAAACATGCATATATATTAATTTCAGTGACACCAAGTGACTGAGTGTGATCCGTGAAAAAAAATAATATATGTGTTGCGGGGTCCCCTTTAAGACTCCCAGGACTACCTTACCCAGAACCCCTTTCGGCAATGTTTCCACCCCAGAGACTCATGGGAGGGGGTTATAAAAGGAGGAGGCGAGGCTGGGCTCGGCTTCTTTGGGACACGAGACTTCAAGGGAGAGATCTTCCTGTGCGGATCCACCGTGGTGCAAGGCCTGAAGCCTGGGGCCTTGCGCTGTTACCCAAAGAGCCTTCCACCCCATCGCGAGCCTGGGTGGCATCTGACTCGGTTTTCTTCAACCGCTGCTGAGCCGGAGACCAGACTGCTGCAGAGCTGTGTGAGGAGACACAGCAGGTGGAAGTTCCCGGACTGGGATCGCCTCCGGAGGGGTGAGCGAGCACTTGCTCAATCCACAAATACTTTATATCATTGTTAGGCCTACAGACTGCCGTGGCCCACCAGTTCCTATTTGAGTTCTTTTCCCCATTTGAGATCCAAAGCAGAACTGAGTTGAACGGATCTTTAGTGGAGTGTACTGTGTTGGCATTTTTACCCCCCCCTCCCTTTGGATTACAAATGTGTTCCTGAAATGTGCACCACCGTTTAAAGACTTGCATGCAAAGAATTTTACCCTTCCTAGAGACTGAGTTATATGGTCAGGCCTGGCCATCTAGGTAGTTTATTTAGTTGCTACGCCATAGGGCGCATAGTGAGGTACTGTTACACGTGGCGCGTGTGCGCCATATCTTAACGGTTATAGTGTGACTATTGCTGCAGGGCTCTGCAGATAGATTCTTATGATCTGTTATCACTGTTGATTTCCATTTGCTATAAAAAGTAAATTCGTTATTCTCCTATTACTGTCTTGGTGTTTGCATTTAATCATAGAGCATAAGATATACACATATTACCCTAGACTAACTGTGCCAGTAGGGGGTCGAGTAAATTGCTGGGGGTTGGCGGAGCTGTCTTCAGGGCCCAAACTAAATCTGCGGCCCTCTTAGTTGAAGGTATCGCTACATATGTAACAAATAAATCAGAACAAAGCAGTCCTCTATTGTGACCACACACAAATGACAGTCCAAAAGTGTAGAAAAAACTGCAAGGTTGAAATAAAGAGTCCCACACGGATATGACCCTCTCTGTGAAAGGATAGAGACACCACCACCGATATAAGGAGGAGGCTTACCAGATGGTATTGACTTGGTAAGGTGTATACCACCCAAGTCAAAACAGGCTTAAATAATCAGTCAGCAAGATGTATCCAGCTGGTCCTGAATCCGCATATCAGTCGGCACCGCAAATTCCCGTAAACACCAGGAAGTGTGAATACATATAGTCTTGTTGGAGCCAGAGATACGGTAACCACATTACATGCGTAATGGGAAAAAAACTCACATAGTGTGATACCGTACAAGGAAGTATTTATTAAAAAAGATTAAAAAATGAACACTCACATTTGGAAGAACATCATAGGCATATCACAAAATGCAAGAGCGATGTGTGTGAATGGGTCCTTCTAACGCGTTTCAACTAAAAAGTCATCATCTGAGGTGTGGACCCCCACAACATCACTGCTATTTATAGATAGAATGACCCCAGCTGGAGTGACCCCGGAAATGACATCACTTCCTGTTGGTGGACAGGAAGTGGCGGCTGCTATTTAAAAAGTCCCATTTGATCTCAAAAAATCTTCCCATAATATAGGATAATACTGCCAACAAATATTTATTAGATTGTGTTAGATTAATAGATAAATAAGCATTATAGATATGGCCAGAACTTCTATATCAGCCATATAGAACAGAAAGCGCCATCCAAGCCTCTCTATGAAGACGAGGCAGGATGACATCACTTCCGCTCTGCACAGGAACATTGGAAAAGATCCCCAAGCCTCACTATGTCTGATATGGCCCTGTTTTTTATGAGCCCTAACAAACACCTCCAGTGGTGGCGCTAATTTTTGTGTTCACTTATTGCACAGGGCAGTATATCCCATATATAATTTTTTAACAGGAACATGACAAATAACAAAACAATAACAAGAAAATGTGTACATATATATGTGTGTGTAAACATGCACATATGGTGAATAAGGGCAAATAAATGGAATGAAATAAAAATGAATTGCAAATACTTGCATAAGAAATCATGACAATATATAGGCTGTAAGGGAAAATGGGAAAACAATATATAATATACAGCAGCATAATAATTCCACTAATAATAACAACAATAAAAATAAAAATAAAAATAATAGAAAAGGGAAAGATAAAGATAAAAATGGCAAATTTCATTCTAAAAATACCCGCTCACACGATTCTAATCCCGAGCCAATACCGTCCTTAGAAGCAGTACCAGCTGGGAGTCATATCTCTTATTCTGCAGAGACTAATGTACCATCACAGTTAGTTCCGGTACAGATTACATTCTCTAGTTATTTGGACACCGGATTGACTGATATGAACTTTCCAACAACGGACCCTCAGGTTGCTATAGAGCCCGCTAGAGGGTCCCCTCAACCACCACTCTGTTTCACAATAACTACATCCAATAAATACAGTCCGTTATCTAAAGATCTGGATTTTTACATCAAAGAAGGTGCTCGTCCTAGACACAATGGGCCCTCTGTAACTTCTGGTAATATTACAGACAATCCCTATGTAATTCATGATAGTTCACAGATTGTCGAGGATTTTTTAGACCGTCCTCCAAAGGGAGTCTCACAACCGAACGAAAAAAGAAAACTAGACAAGCTAGAAGAGGAGGAGCACAATCCAAGATTAAACAAAAAGGAGAAGATAGTGCTATCTGCTAGTTGATATCTATCAAGATATACAACTTATCCTCACATACCCTCACACCGGTAGAATGCATTCTCTTCAGGAAGGGACTTAGTTTCTCTCCCTCTATAGGACCAAACAAGTTTGGTCTTTTCAAAGATCTGAATAAGTTTGTCCGTCTCCTTACACTTAAGCGACATTTCGCAAAATGTGAAGTTTTAAATAAAAACATGGTATTAGGAACCACTAGTAATGGGACTATCTCCCATTCCTAAAGCCATGATGTTGATGATGAAGCCTACGATGCAGATGGAATGTTGCAGATCCTGGAAGATCTTTGGAAGGAAGGCAACATAGAGAGCCAAACCCAATGTCCTTTTTTAAATCCATATATCATGCACACTGATTTTAAACCAGTGTTGCCAATCCCCCAAGTGAAATTTACTGGCAAGACGCCAAAAATTACGTACAGCACCAATTTTTTGCTGCCACTTCAAAAAAGTACCTTAAATGGCTGTTTTCTGTGCTAAACTGTGCAACTATTAGTATTTAAACTATAAACATGTAGCTAGTGCTATTAGCAATGTGTTTAAGTAAAAAAAAGACAAAAAACTAATTTCTCTATTTACATGAAGGTCAGGTTAATATAACACAGCCAGCACAGAGTTCCCCCTTACAGTGCATAGGTGAACTCTGCGAACCTTGATGTAAAGGACAATGCCACAGATCATGATCTAAGGAGGAACTCTGATGTAAGGGGGGGCTCTGCGCTCCCATTTACATCAGAGTTCCCACTTACATCAGGGTCCACAGAGTTCACCCTTGCACTATAAGAGGAAATCTTGCAGACTCTGATGTAAAGGGGAACATTGGGAGCTCTAATGAGTGGGGAGGACTCTGGTGACCACAGATTACCTTCCACAGAGTGAATACACTAAGATAAAGGGGGGTGGGTTACTGATATAAGGGTTAACCTTTATTTCAGTGCCCCCTTACATTATTGTGTTCATGCCCCCCTTACATCAGTGACCCCCCCTCAGACTGACCTCTCAGGTGCACCATGCAGGGCTCAGTCAGGCAACTCCAGCTTGGCCGCTCTGGTTTTATTCTATAGTCTCCGCTACACAGTCCACACACATCTGACTTCTCTCGTGATCCCCAATCTGGCGGCGCTCCCACTCTTGACTCCTCTCCAGGCTCCCCCTCAGAGACTGCAGACATGATAAAAGATGAGATGGTCAGAGATTGCAGACATGGTACAGGAGGATATGGACAGGGCACAGGTGGTGGTTAGAGGCTACGCATGCGCAGTAGGGAACCGGGCAGTGAAGCTTCACTTCCTGATTCCCTCACCGAGCATGGCGTGGCAGCATCCGAGGACCGACCGAGCGATTGCTCATCCTCGTCTGCCGACTATGCGGGCGCGCTGGACAGGTAAGTGTTCATTTTTAAAAACCAACATTTTGGGGGGTCCTCCGCTTTAACTAAAAGACTGTCTTCCACACCTAGACTTGCCAATGCCATGTGATTTTGTCATTATGTGATACTTATCCTAATTAGGTGAGTGCACTGTGGTGCAAAGCATTAAACAAAGGACCTAGGGGAAGTTTGTAGTATAAATCCAGCCTTGGGAATGTCTTTGAATTTTTGTGATTTAGTGAAAGCTAGTTAAGTGCCGTTGTACACAGTGAGATAAATGGAGATACACTTAAGCCCCGTACACACGATCGGATAACCTATGGATTTTCGTCCGATGGATTTGTCCATCGGAAATCCGATGAAACTGTTTTCCATCAGTCTTGCCCACACACCATCAGTCAAAAAACCGACCGTTCCAAACGCGGTGACGTAAAACACTCCGATGAGCCGAGAAAAATTAAGTTTAATGCTTCTGAGCATGCGTCGACTTGATTCTGAGCATGCGTGGGTTTTTGATCCGATGGACTTACCCATAGACGATCTGAGTTTTCGATCGGTTTTTTATCCATCGGAAAATTTTAAATCAAGTTCTATTTTTTACAACCGATGGAAAAAAGACCGATGGGTACCATACACGATCGGTTGGTCTGATGAAAACCATCCATCGGACGGTTTTCATCAGTCAAACCGATCGTGTGTACGGGGCTTAAGAGGAATGACAGAAAGGAATGCTCAAAGACGTTAACAGGGAGATGGAATGCCCATAGAGAATGTAAAAAAAATCAATTAGTGACAGAATCTTTAGACATATCAAATACATTTTTTGCAATAACATTTTGCAAACTTTTAAAGCCATAAAAATAATAATCCCACCTCAATATTAAACATGGCCACTGATATTTAAAAGTAGGTTTTCAAAAAAAATTGATATGTCTAAAGGACTGAGTCTGTCACTAATTGCATTTTTCCCCCATTATTCCATTATTCTCTATGGGCATTAAATTACCATGTTAAAGTCTATTGGGCTTGGGCAATGGCATTCCTTTCTGTCATAGCACGACATAGCACGACACTCACTCTGCTGGACTCACTCACCAGACCAGGCCAGGGAGGGCACTGAGGGAAGGCAGGTGTACGACTCCAAAGAAGACACACCAGGCACCGTGGGCAGTAGCAGGGCGGATGGCCAGCTGGTCCAGTCCACAGTCACTCAGTCGGGCGGGCAGAGCAGGCAGGCAGGGGTACTGACTGTGACTGGTCGGTCAGGTCGCGGTCTCGGTCCGTCCATCGCTCCAGCCTCCAGTGCAGTCACAGTGGGGGGTAATACGTCTGCTGGTGACTGCTGTGCTGCTACTCCGCTTCGCTCTCCCTCCGTCCACATCCACGAGGCTCCTCAGTTTCCCCCTCTGGTAATTTTATAGGCTGACGCGAAAATGCGCTACGATAATTGGCTGCGCGGCATCGGCGGGTGGTGGGCTGGGCGGGCAGAGGCTAATGCAGGACTTAGACGCTGCGGCTCAGATTTGGATCTTCTCTGTGATTTCCAGAATTGCGCATGCGCAGTTCGGACCCGTGCCGATCACCGCCATTTTTACTGGCACATTTCCCTTACTGCAGACTTTTACGAACAGGGAAAAAGTGCCTTTTATTTACGTACTGTCCATAATTCTACGGACGGTTGGCAACACTGTTTTAAACCCCCGTCTATTTTCAACCCCACACAATCTAGAGGCCCACATATAGAGACTTTTTATCAAGCTGTTTATAAAGATTTTGTTTCTCTATGTGACAATTCATCTAAACGGAGTCCTTCTAATCTTGATAGAGCTGAGCGTCAAGCTCTGAAAGATCTTACGGCCAACAAATATATTATAGTAAAGCAGGCGGATAAAGGAGGCAGCCTTGTCATTCAAGATAAATCAGGCTACCCTCGGGAAGCCTACCGGCTATTAGCCGATACTTAAACCTATCGGAAGCTCCGTTCTGACCCTCTTCCCTTGTACCAACTGGAATTTACTACTTTGGTGGACACAGCTTATAGTAAGGGGGTTCTTAAAAAAGGATCAAAGTCTTTTTTATTACCGAACATATGTAGTACCCCTTATTTTTATCACCTCCCGAAGGTTCATAAATCATTGGTAGACCCTCCTGGAAGTACAAATAGTTTTATTAGTGGACTATCAATATACATAGATTACCTACTACAACCCATAGTCTGCCAGCTGCCCTCCTATATCAGAGATTCGAGTCACATCATCGATATTTTACAAAAATACTCTTGGGAAGATGGATATTTATGGGCTTCATTGGACGTCGCTTCTTTATACACGTCCATACCCCATAATGTTGGTCTTTCATCGGTACAGTATTTCCTCAGCAAAAATTGAGAAATGAATTCACTGCAGTCAGAATTTTTGCTCAGAGGTATAGGGTTCTGTTTGCAACACAATTATTTTTCGTTTTTAGATCAATTTTATCTCCAGGTGAAAGGTTCTGTGATGGGGGCTAATTTTGCCCCCGTGTATGCAAATCTCACTATGGGGTATTTCTTCTTTTGTGAATCATTGCAATGGTAATACATTGGGACTGTGCTTTACGCATGTGCTTGATCCTGATAAACTGTTATTTCTCGACCTGGTCCTTTCCCATGATCAAAAACGATTACCACCAATAACCACACCAAACCCACAGGTGGTAATTCTTATTTACACTTTGAAAGTTGCCATCATCCATCTTGGAAGATCAACATTCCTAACGGCCAGTTTCATAGATTGCGTAGAAACTGTACGAAAGTTGAAGACTACACTACACAAGGCTCTCTCATGCAAAAGAAATTAGAAGAAAAGGGGTACCCTCGCGATCTGGTGGAACAAGCATTTCTTTTGAATATCAATAAACAAACAAAGAAAAAAGACGGAAATAAAGATAAAGACAGTGTGGAGAATACAGCTAGATTCATATCAACATTTAATATTAAATATAGGGCTATTTCCAAAATTATTAATAAGCATTTTAATATCCTGAAATTAGACCAATTCTTAGCACCATTGCTCCCCTCTAAACCTCAAGTTACTTTTAGAAGATCTCGCACCATTCGCAATACCATTGCCCCAAGTAAGTTGGTTAATCCCAATAATAAAAGACCTTTAGATATTCGGGCCTATTTTGAAAATAGAACGGGTATCTTTCGGTGTTGTAAAAGAGGGTGCTTGACTTGCCAATCAATCACCAATGGACGTCCAGAAATTGTTACTTCTAAAGGTGTTAGTTTTCAGATAAAACAGTTCCTTACCTGTTCAACTGAATATATTATCTATGTTCTGTGATGCCCATGCAAACTCCTGTATGTAGAACGCACAATTCACACCCTCCGCGTGAGGGTTGGCGAGCACCGCAGACTAACCAAACGGGGTTGTGACAAACATAGCGTCCCACGCCATTTCCTCCAGGCACACAAAAAAGATTTTAGGGTACTGGAGGTCATGGCAATTGAGGCTATACCTAAAGGGACTTTAACAGACAATGAAAGGTTTTCTCTCCTGTGCAGGAGAGAAACCTTCTGGATCTACCAGTTCGGTTCGCTCTCGCCCTGGGGGTTCGAATGAAGAACTGGACTTTTTGAGCATTCTCTGATATTTCAGCTGAAGATCTATATAATAGGTTGTTCATCTTTTCTCTTTTAATTTTAATAAATTTTTAATAAATTTTTAATAAATTTTAAAATGTTTAACTTTGGTATTAATGTTTGTATTATCATATTTTTTGGTATTTATTAATTTTTGCTACATCTAGCTATCGCAAGGTGAACCTATGGACAATAACATGGCGCCCCCCCTTTTTTGGGTTAATGTACAATTTTGTATGGTTATCATGCAATTCTAATAAGTGCAATATTTCTCATAATAATATAATAATATATATATATATTAATCCTCAGAGGCATTATCATTTTTACCTATAACTGTGAGGGCATTTGATATACTGCTGTATATTATATATTGTTTTCCCATTTTCCCTTACAGCCTATATATTGTCATGATTTCTTATGCAAGTATTTGCAATAAATTTTTATTTTATTCCATTTATTTTCCCTCATTCACCATATGTGCACATTTACACAAACATATATATGTACACATTTTCTTGTTATTGTTTTGTTATTTGTCATGTTCCTGTTACCTGGGTGATCTGCAATTGCTCTTTTTTCCTAATTATGTTTGCAATCCCTAATTATGTCATTTTGTGCCTGATACTGGTCATGGAGGGGTTAACATCAGATCCTATGTCAGTACTCTGGCCCCTCCCCCCCATTATCCCTCCCATTGCCATTGCACTCATATTGATGGGATTACCGCTGTTCCCGTGACTTTGAAAAAGCGTAGCAACGCAAAACATGTCAGTCACGGCCCCCTGTTCGAGCCAAATGATTGTCACTGCCGTTTGAGTCTGATTTCTATCTCCTCTATTCAATCCCATTGCCTTGGTTACACTAACGCCATCGCTGACGCCATACCAGTGCGCTTGGGTCCCCATTGGCTGGTTCACTGCTCTCCATTTGATTCGGCCATCGCTGACGTCATCTGAGCGCGCCCGGCTCTCCATTGGTTGGTCCGTCGCCCTCCGCATTCCCCGCTGAGCCGTCTATCCACCTGCTGTGCAATCGTCACGGAGCTCCCTGCCTAGGAGCGGTAACACCCATCGGCTCCCGTACAGGTCGGTACATTGGAGAGGTCTGCCTGCCCGCCTCTCGTAGTGACACCTGCAGTTTCCATCGTCGGGACCCCTGAACCACGCTCCACACTCTGTTGAGCAGCAGGGACGTTCATTACAGCAGGTATACCAGAGCCATTACACCGCACTTTCCTCATTCCACCTGTATTCGGTGGTCACCTTGTTGACGTTAACAGTTTTACTCTGGGGACCAATACTCACCTATGGATTGATGTTAACCCCTTCCACCCTTGACTCCGCAGTGGTATCGTTGTTGCTTTTCTTCTACTACACCACAATCATTACCATTAATGTGTGCATTTTTAAGTGTTATTGCCATGTGCTACATTAATGTTATTTTATCTAATACAAGACTATAAAATTCTATGCCATTTCCATCGAGCGCTGCTTTTTGTGTTTATTTGTGTTTTTCTATCCACCTTTCCAGTGGTTTTCAGCTGCGCTGGTTATTGGTCTTTTTGAACCCTTACAGGTTGGACATTGTCACGCTCAAGTTTGAAAGTTTGCAGCGCTTACAGGATTTTTTTGTTTATGTTTACAGTGTGCAGGTAAAACTGACTGAAGACCTTCCCTGTTCTCTTCTTAATTATACAGAGAGGCAGTTGATTGAGCTAAGCTGCAGTATATTAAGTCAGTGTACTGTATACTGGGCAGGCACAGTGTGCAGGTAAAGCTGACTGCAGACCATCCCTGTTCTCTTCCTAATAATATAGGCAGGCAGTTGATTGAGCTAAGCTGAAGTATATTAAGTCAGTGTACTGTATACTGGGCTCAGTGTGCAGGAAAAGCTGACTGCAGACCATCCCTGTTCTCTTCCTAATAATACAGACAGGCAGTTGATTGAGCTAAGCTGCAGTATATTAAGTCAGTGTACTGTATACTGGGCAGGCACAGTGTGCAGGTAAAGCTGACTGCAGACCATCCCTGTTCTCTTCCTAATAATATAGGTAGGCAGTTGATTGAGCTAAGCTGCAGTATATTAAGTCAGTGTACTGTATACTGGGCTCAGTGTGCAGGTAAAGCTGACTGCAGACCATCCCCGTTCTCTTCCTAATAATACAGACAGGCAGTTGATTGAGCTAAGCTGCAGTATATTAGTCAGTGTACTGTATACTGGGCACAGTGTGCAGGTTAAGCTGACTGCAGACCATCCCTGTTATCTTCCTAATAATACAGACAGGCAGTTGATTGAGCTAAGCTGCAGTATATTAAGTCAATATCCTGTATACTGGGCTCAGTGTGCAGGTAAAGCTGACTGCAGACCATCCCTGTTCTCTTCCAAATAATACAGACAGGCAGTTGATTGAGCTAAGCTGCAGTATATTAAGTCAGTGTACTGTATACTGGGCAGGCACAGTGTGCAGGTAAAGCTGACTGCAGACCATCCCTGTTCTCTTCCTAATAATATAGGCAGGCAGTTGATTGAGCTAAGCTGAAGTATATTAAGTCAGTGTACTGTATACTGGGCTCAGTGTGCAGGAAAAGCTGACTGCAGACCATCCCTGTTCTCTTCCTAATAATACAGACAGGCAGTTGATTGAGCTAAGCTGCAGTATATTAAGTCAGTGTACTGTATACTGGGCAGGCACAGTGTGCAGGTAAAGCTGACTGCAGACCATCCCTGTTCTCTTCCTAATAATATAGGTAGGCAGTTGATTGAGCTAAGCTGCAGTATATTAAGTCAGTGTACTGTATACTGGGCTCAGTGTGCAGGTAAAGCTGACTGCAGACCATCCCCGTTCTCTTCCTAATAATACAGACAGGCAGTTGATTGAGCTAAGCTGCAGTATATTAGTCAGTGTACTGTATACTGGGCACAGTGTGCAGGTTAAGCTGACTGCAGACCATCCCTGTTATCTTCCTAATAATACAGACAGGCAGTTGATTGAGCTAAGCTGCAGTATATTAAGTCAATATCCTGTATACTGGGCTCAGTGTGCAGGTAAAGCTGACTGCAGACCATCCCTGTTCTCTTCCTAATAATACAGACAGGCAGTTGATTGAGCTAAGCTGCAGTATATTAAGTCAGTGTACTGTATACTGGGCACAGTGTGCAGGTAAAGCTGACTGCAGACCATCCCTGTTCTCTTCCTAATAATACAGACATGCAGTTGATTGAGCTAAGCTGCAGTATATTAAGTCAGTGTACTGTATACTGGGATACTGGGCAGACACAGTGTGCAGGTAAAGCTGACTGCAGACCATCCCTGTTCTCTTCCTAATAATACAGACAGGCAGTTGATTGAGCTAAGCTGCTGTATATTAATTCAGTGTACTGTATACTGGGCACAGTGTGCAGGTAAAGCTGACTGCAGACCATCCCTGTTCTCTTCCTAATAATACAGACAGGCAGTTGATTGAGCTAAGCTGCAGTATATTAAGTCCGTGTACTCGACACTGGGCAGGCACAGTGTGCAGGTAAAGCTGACTGCAGACCATCCCTGTTCTCTTCTTAATAATATAGGCAGGCAGTTGATTGAGCTAAACTGCAGTATATTAAGTCAGTGTGCTGTATACTGGGCACAGTGTGCAGGTAAAGCTGACTGCAGACCATCCCTGTTCTCTTCCTAATAATACAGACAGGCAGTTGATTGAGCTAAGCTGCAGTATATTAAGTCAGTGTACTGTATACTGGGCTCAGTGTGCATGTCAAGCTGACTGCAGACCATCCCTGTTCTCATCCTAATAATATTGTCTGGCAGTTGATTGCGCTAAGCTGCATTATATTAAGTCAGGGTACTGTATACTGGGCTCAGTGTGCAGGTAAATCTGACTGCAGACCATCCCTGTTCTCTTCCTAATAATACAGACAGGCAGTTGATTAAGCTAAGCTGCAGTATATTAAGTCAGTGTACTGTATACTGGGCAGGCACAGTGAGCAGGTAAAGCTGACTGTAGACCATCCCTGTTCTCTTATTAATAATATAGGCAGGCAGTTGATTGAGCTAAGCTGCAGTATATCAAGTCAGTGTACTGTATACTGGGCTCAGTGTGCAGGTAAAGCTGACTGCAGACCACCCCTGTGCTCTTCCTAATAATATAGGCAGGCAGTTGATTTAGCTAAGCTGCAGTATATTAAGTCAGTGTACTGTATACTGGGCTCAGTGTGCAGGTCAAGCTGACTTCAGACCATCCCTGTTCTTTTCCTAATAATACAGACAGGCAGTTGATTGAGCTAAGCTGCAGTATATTACGTCAGTGTACTGTATACTGGGCTCAGTGTGCAGGTAAAGCTGACTGCAGACCATCCCTGTTCTCTTCCTAATAATACAGACAGGCAGTTGATTGAGCTAAGCTGCAGTATATTAAGTCAGTGTACTGTATACTGGGCACAGTGTGCAGGTAAAGCTGACTGCAGACCATACATGTTCTCTTCCCAATAATACAGACAGGCAGTTAATTGAGCTAAGCTGCAGTATATTAAGTCAGTGTACTGTATACTGGGCACAGTGTGCAGGTAAAGCTGACTGCAGACCATCCCTGTTCTCTTCCTAATAATACAGACAGGCAGTTGATTGAGATAAGCTGCAGTATATTAAGTCAGTGTACTGTATACTGGGATACTGGGCAGACACAGTGTGCAGGTAAAGCTGACTGCAGACCATCCCTGTTCTCTTCCTAATAATACAGACAGGCAGTTGATTGAGCTAAGCTGCTGTATATTAATTCAGTGTACTGTATACTGGGCTCAGTGTGCAGGTAAAGCTGACTGCAGACCATCCCTGTTCTCTTCCTAATAATACAGGCAGGCAGTTGATTGAGTTAAGCTGCAGTATATTAAGTCAGTGTACTGTATACTGGGCAGGCACAGTGTGCAGGTAAAGCTGACTGCAGACAAGCCCTGTTGTCTTATTAATAATATAGGCAGGCAGTTGATTGAGCTAAGCTGCAGTATATCAAGTCAGTGTACTGTATACTGGGCTCAGTGTGCAGGTAAAGCTGACTGCAGACCGACCATCCCTGTTCTCTTCCTTATAATACAGACAGGCAGTTGATTGAGCTAAGCTGCAGTATATTAAGTCAGTGTACTGTATACTGGGCTCAGTGTGCAGGTAAAGCTTACTGCAGACCATCCCTGTTCTCTTCCTAATAATACAGACAGGCAGTTGATTGAGCTAAGCTGCAGTATATTAAATCAGTGTACTGTATACTGGGCAGGCACAGTGTGCATGTAAAGATGACTACTGACCATCCCTGTTCTCTTCCTAATAATACAGACATTAGGCTTGTGCAATTCGTTTCGTAACGAATTGAAATTCGTCCGAATTTAGCAACTTTCGGACATTCGGAAGCATTCGAATTTCCGAACAAAGCAATTACGAATAAGACCGAATCCGAAATAAATTATACCGCAAATAGCGAATGCCCGAATGTCTTCGGCATAATTCGTTATGAAAAAGTTACGAATGTATGAATCCATACGAAGCACAATAACACTCACTCTGCTCTGCTCTCTGCTTCTCCCACACCGTGCTGAACTCCCTCTCAAAATGGTGTACAGGGGCGGAGGTTATAGCCGCATGTAAAAAACGAAAGTAAAATACGAGATTTCGAATCCATTCAAAGCACAATAACACTCTGCTCTGCTCTCTGCTTCTCCCTCACCGTGCTGAACCCTCTCAAAATGGTGTACAGGGGCGGAGCCTATAGCCGCATGTAAAAAACGAAAGTAAAATACGAGATTTCGAATCGTTACAAATAACCGCTATGTATTTAGAAAAGTACAAATCCATTTGAAGCACATTAGGCATAATAGGCAGCGTCGTTGTGAGAGAGACACGGAAAATTACGAATCAACGAACCCAAAAAAAGTTACGAAAGTAGGAGTTGTGTCCAGAATCAACGAAAAACAACGTACTCTACCGAAAGTACGAATTATAAAGCAACAAAAAATTCAACGAAAAATGTCGCTTGCAAAAATACGAATGAGTCCGAACACGAAAAATCCCGTCTAGCAAAATTACGAATGATTACGAATCAACAGGACCGGAAAGAAACGAACTGAAACGGAACGAATTTTTCCGTTGTGCACAAGTCTAACAGACATGCAGTTGATTGAGCTAAGCTGCAGTATATTAAGTCAGTGTACTGTATACTGGGCAGGCACAGTGTGCAGGTAAAGCTGACTGCAGACCATCCCTGTTCTCTTCCTAATAATACAGACAGGCAGTTTATTGAGCTAAGCTGCAGTATATTAAGTCAGTGTACGGTATACTGGGCAGGCACAGTGTGCAAGTAAAGCTGAATGCAGACCATCCCTGTTCTCTTCCTAATAATATAGGCATGCAGTTGATTGAGCTAAGCTGCAGTATATCAAGTCAGTGTACTGTATACTGGGCTCAGTGTGCAGGTAAAGCTGACTGCAGACCATCCCTGTTCTCTTCCTAATAATACAGACAGGGAGTTGATTGAGCTAAGCTGCAGTATATTAAGTCAGTGTATTGTATACTGGGTTCAGTTTGCAGGTAAAGCTGACTGCAGACCATCCCTGTTCTCTTCCTAATAATACAGACAGGCAGTTGATTGAGCTAAGCTGCAGTATATTAAGTCAGTGTACTGTATACTGGGCAGGCACAGTGTGCAGGTAAAGCTGACTGCAGACCATCCCTGTTCTCTTCCTAATAATACAGACAGACAGTTTATTGAGCTAAGCTGCAGTATATTAAGTCAGTGTACGGTATACTGGGCAGGCACAGTGTGCAGGTAAAGCTGAATGCATACCATTCCTGTTCTCTTCCTAATAATATAGGCAAGCAGTTGATTGAGCTAAGCTGCAGTATATTAAGTCAGTGTGCTGTATACTGGGCTCAGTGTGCAGGTAAAGCTGACTGCAGACCATACCTGTTCTCTTCCTAATAATACAGACAGGCAGTTGATTGAGCTAAGCTGCAGTATATTAAGTCAGTGTACTGTATACTGGGCAGGCACAGTATGCAGGTAAGGCTGACTGCAGACCATCCCTGTTCTCTTATTAATAATATAGGCAGGCAGTTGATTGAGCTAAGCTGCAGTATATTAAGTCAGTGTACTGTATACTGGGCTCAGTGTGCAGGTAAAGCTGACTGCAGACCATCCCTATTCTCTTCCTAATATTACAGACAGGCAGTTGATTGAGCTAAGCTGCAGTATATTAAGTCAGTGTACTGTATACAGGGCAGGCACAGTGTGCAGGTAAAGCTGACTGCAGACCATCCCTGTTCTCTTCCTAATAATATAGGCAGGCAGTTGATTTAGCTAAGCTGCAGTATATTAAGTCAATGTACTGTATACTGGGCTTAGTGTGCAGGTCAAGCTGACTTCAGACCATCACTGTTCTTTTCCTAATAATACAGACAGGCAGTTGATTGAGCTAAGCTGCAGTATATATAGTCAGTGTACTGTATACTGGGCTCAGTGTGCAGGTAAAGCTGACTGCAGACTATCCCTGTTCTCTTCCTAATAATACAGACAGGCAGTTGATTGAGCTAAGCTGCAGTATATTAAATCAGTGTACTGTATACTGGGCAGGCACAGTGTGCAGGTAAAGATGACTACTGACCATCCCTGTTCTCTTCCTAATAATACAGACATGCAGTTGATTGAGCTAAGCTGCAGTATATTAAGTCAGTGTACTGTATACTGGGCAGGCACAGTGTGCAGGTAAAGCTGACTGCAGACCATCCCTGTTCTCTTCCTAATAATACAGACATGCAGTTGATTGAGCTAAGCTGCAGTATAGTAAGTCAGTGTACTGTATACTGGGCTCAGTGTGCAGGTCAAGCTGACTGCAGACCACCCCTGTTCTCTTCCTAATAATATAGGCAGGCAGTTGATTGAGCTAAGCTGCAGTATATCAAGTCAGTGTACTGTATACTGGGCTCTGTGTGCAGGTAAAGCTGACTGCAGACCGACCATCCCTGTTCTCTTCCTTATAATACAGACAGGCAGTTGATTGAGCTAAGCTGCAGTATATTAAGTCAGTGTACTGTATACTGGGCTCAGTGTGCAGGTAAAGCTGACTGCAGACCATCCCTGTTCTCTTCCTAATAATACAGACAGGCAGTTGATTGAGCTAAGCTGCAGTATATTAAATCAGTGTACTGTATACTGGGCAGGCACAGTGTGCAGGTAAAGATGACTACTGACCATCCCTGTTCTCTTCCTAATAATACAGACATGCAGTTGATTGAGCTAAGCTGCAGTATATTAAGTCAGTGTACTGTATACTGGGCAGGCACAGTGTGCAGGTAAAGCTGACTGCAGACCATCCCTGTTCTCTTCCTAATAATACAGACAGGCAGTTTATTGAGCTAAGCTGCAGTATATTAAGTCAGTGTACGGTATACTGGGCAGGCACAGTGTGCAAGTAAAGCTGAATGCAGACCATCCCTGTTCTCTTCCTAATAATACAGACAGGCAGTTGATTGAGCTAAGCTGCAGTATATTAAGTCAGTGTACTGTATACTGGGCAGGCACAGTGTGCAGGTAAAGCTGACTGCAGACCATCCCTGTTCTCTTATTACTAATATAGGCAGGCAGTTGATTGAGCTAAGCTGCAGTATATCAAGTCAGTGTACTGTATACTGGGCTCAGTGTGCAGGTAAAGCTGACTGCAGACCGACCATCCCTGTTCTCTTCCTTATAATACAGACAGGCAGTTGATTGAGCTAAGCTGCAGTATATTAAGTCAGTGTACTGTATACTGGGCTCAGTGTGCAGGTAAAGCTGACTGCAGACCATCCCTGTTCTCTTCCTAATAATACAGACAGGCAGTTGATTGAGCTAAGCTGCAGTATATTAAATCAGTGTACTGTATACTGGGCAGGCACAGTGTGCAGGTAAAGATGACTACTGACCATCCCTGTTCTCTTCCTAATAATACAGACATGCAGTTGATTGAGCTAAGCTGCAGTATATTAAGTCAGTGTACTGTATACTGGGCAGGCACAGTGTGCAGGTAAAGCTGACTGCAGACCATCCCTGTTCTCTTCCTAATAATACAGACAGGCAGTTTATTGAGCTAAGCTGCAGTATATTAAGTCAGTGTACGGTATACTGGGCAGGCACAGTGTGCAAGTAAAGCTGAATGCAGACCATCCCTGTTCTCTTCCTAATAATATAGGCATGCAGTTGATTGAGCTAAGCTGCAGTATATCAAGTCAGTGTACTGTATACTGGGCTCAGTGTGCAGGTAAAGCTGACTGCAGACCATCCCTGTTCTCTTCCTAATAATACAGACAGGCAGTTGATTGAGCTAAGCTGCAGTATATTAAGTCAGTGTATTGTATACTGGGGTCAGTTTGCAGGTAAAGCTGACTGCAGACCATCCCTGTTCTCTTCCTAATAATTTCAGACAGGCAGTTGATTGAGCTAAGCTGCAGTATATTAAGTCAGTGTACTGTATACTGGGCAGGCACAGTGTGCAGGTAAAGCTGACTGCAGACCATCCCTGTTCTCTTCCTAATAATACAGACAGACAGTTTATTGAGCTAAGCTGCAGTATATTAAGTCAGTGTACGGTATACTGGGCAGGCACAGTGTGCAGGTAAAGCTGAATGCATACCATCCCTGTTCTCTTCCTAATAATATAGGCAGGCAGTTGATTGAGCTAAGCTGCAGTATATTAAGTCAGTGTACTGTATACTGGGCAGGCACAGTGTGCAGGTAAAGCTGAATGCATACCATCCCTGTTCTCTTCCTAATAATTTAGGCAAGCAGTTGATTGAGCTAAGCTGCAGTATATTAAGTCAGTGTGCTGTATACTGGGCTCAGTGTGCAGGTAAAGCTGACTGCAGACCATACCTGTTCTCTTCCTAATAATTCAGACAGGCAGTTGATTGAGCTAAGCTGCAGTATATTAAGTCAGTGTACTGTATACTGGGCAGGCACAGTATGCAGGTAAGGCTGACTGCAGACCATCCCTGTTCTCTTATTAATAATATAGGCAGGCAGTTGATTGAGCTAAGCTGCAGTATATTAAGTCAGTGTACTGTATACTGGGCTCAGTGTGCAGGTAAAGCTGACTGCAGACCATCCCTATTCTCTTCCTAATAATACAGACAGGCAGTTGATTGAGCTAAGCTGCAGTATATATAGTCAGTGTACTGTATACTGGGCTCAGTGTGCAGGTAAAGCTGACTGCAGACCATCCCTGTTCTCTTCCTAATAATACAGACAGGCAGTTGATTGAGCTAAGCTGCAGTATATTAAGTCAGTGTACTGTATACTGGGCTCAGTGTGCATGTCAAGCTGACTGCAGACCATCCCTGTTCTCATCCTAATAATATTGTCTGGCAGTTGATTGAGCTAAGCTGCATTATATTAAGTCAGGGTACTGTATACTGGGCTCAGTGTGCAGGTAAATCTGACTGCAGACCATCCCTGTTCTCTTCCTAATAATACAGACAGGCAGTTGATTGAGCTAAGCTGCAGTATATTAAGTCAGTGTACTGTATACTGGGCAGGCACAGTGAGCAGGTAAAGCTGACTGTAGACCATCCCTGTTCTCTTATTAATAATAAAGGCAGGCAGTTGATTGAGCTAAGCTGCAGTATATCAAGTCAGTGTACTGTATACTGGGCTCAGTGTGCAGGTAAAGCTGACTGCAGACCACCCCTGTGCTCTTCCTAATAATATAGGCAGGCAGTTGATTTAGCTAAGCTGCAGTATATTAAGTCAGTGTACTGTATACTGGGCTCAGTGTGCAGGTCAAGCTGACTTCAGACCATCCCTGTTCTTTTCCTAATAATACAGACAGGCAGTTGATTGAGCTAAGCTGCAGTATATTACGTCAGTGTACTGTATACTGGGCTCAGTGTGCAGGTAAAGCTGACTGCAGACCATCCCTGTTCTCTTCCTAATAATACAGACAGGCAGTTGATTGAGCTAAGCTGCAGTATATTAAGTCAGTGTACTGTATACTGGGCACAGTGTGCAGGTAAAGCTGACTGCAGACCATACATGTTCTCTTCCCAATAATACAGACAGGCAGTTAATTGAGCTAAGCTGCAGTATATTAAGTCAGTGTACTGTATACTGGGCACAGTGTGCAGGTAAAGCTGACTGCAGACCATCCCTGTTCTCTTCCTAATAATACAGACAGGCAGTTGATTGAGATAAGCTGCAGTATATTAAGTCAGTGTACTGTATACTGGGATACTGGGCAGACACAGTGTGCAGGTAAAGCTGACTGCAGACCATCCCTGTTCTCTTCCTAATAATACAGACAGGCAGTTGATTGAGCTAAGCTGCTGTATATTAATTCAGTGTACTGTATACTGGGCTCAGTGTGCAGGTAAAGCTGACTGCAGACCATCCCTGTTCTCTTCCTAATAATACAGGCAGGCAGTTGATTGAGTTAAGCTGCAGTATATTAAGTCAGTGTACTGTATACTGGGCAGGCACAGTGTGCAGGTAAAGCTGACTGCAGACCATCCCTGTTCTCTTCCTAATAATACAGACAGGCAGTTGATTGAGCTAAGCTGCAGTATATTAAGTCAGTGTACTGTATACTGGGCTTAGTGTGCAGGTCAAGCTGACTGCAGACCATCCCTGTTCTC
Organism: Rana muscosa; assembly: GCA_029206835.1. Classification (NCBI taxonomy): domain Eukaryota; kingdom Metazoa; phylum Chordata; class Amphibia; order Anura; family Ranidae; genus Rana; species Rana muscosa. The sequence continues at coordinate 346,948,470 of CM055116.1, read as the reverse complement.
TTCCTAATAATATTGGCTGGCAGTTGATTGAGCTAAGCTGCATTATATTAAGTCAGGGTACTGTATACTGGGCTCAGTGTGCAGGTAAAGCTGACTGCAGACCATCCCTGTTCTCTTCCTAATAATACAGACAGGCAGTTGATTGAGCTAAGCTGCAGTATATTAAGTCAGTGTACTGTATACTGGGCAGGCACAGTGTGCAGGTAAAGCTGACTGCAGACAAGCCCTGTTGTCTTATTAATAATATAGGCAGGCAGTTGATTGAGCTAAGCTGCAGTATATCAAGTCAGTGTACTGTATACTGGGCTCAGTGTGCAGGTAAAGCTGACTGCAGACCGACCATCCCTGTTCTCTTCCTTATAATACAGACAGGCAGTTGATTGAGCTAAGCTGCAGTATATTAAGTCAGTGTACTGTATACTGGGCTCAGTGTGCAGGTAAAGCTGACTGCAGACCATCCCTGTTCTCTTCCTAATAATACAGACAGGCAGTTGATTGAGCTAAGCTGCAGTATATTAAATCAGTGTACTGTATACTGGGCAGGCACAGTGTGCAGGTAAAGATGACTACTGACCATCCCTGTTCTCTTCCTAATAATACAGACATGCAGTTGATTGAGCTAAGCTGCAGTATATTAAGTCAGTGTACTGTATACTGGGCAGGCACAGTGTGCAGGTAAAGCTGACTGCAGACCATCCCTGTTCTCTTCCTAATAATACAGACATGCAGTTTATTGAGCTAAGCTGCAGTATATTAAGTCAGTGTACGGTATACTGGGCAGGCACAGTGTGCAAGTAAAGCTGAATGCAGACCATCCCTGTTCTCTTCCTAATAATATAGGCATGCAGTTGATTGAGCTAAGCTGCAGTATATCAAGTCAGTGTACTGTATACTGGGCTCAGTGTGCAGGTAAAGCTGACTGCAGACCATCCCTGTTCTCTTCCTAATAATACAGACAGGCAGTTGATTGAGCTAAGCTGCAGTATATTAAGTCAGTGTATTGTATACTGGGTTCAGTTTGCAGGTAAAGCTGACTGCAGACCATCCCTGTTCTCTTCCTAATAATACAGACAGGCAGTTGATTGAGCTAAGCTGCAGTATATTAAGTCAGTGTACTGTATACTGGGCAGGCACAGTGTGCAGGTAAAGCTGACTGCAGACCATCCCTGTTCTCTTCCTAATAATACAGACAGACAGTTTATTGAGCTAAGCTGCAGTATATTAAGTCAGTGTACGGTATACTGGGCAGGCACAGTGTGCAGGTAAAGCTGAATGCATACCATCCCTGTTCTCTTCCTAATAATATAGGCAAGCAGTTGATTGAGCTAAGCTGCAGTATATTAAGTCAGTGTGCTGTATACTGGGCTCAGTGTGCAGGTAAAGCTGACTGCAGACCATACCTGTTCTCTTCCTAATAATACAGACAGGCAGTTGATTGAGCTAAGCTGCAGTATATTAAGTCAGTGTACTGTATACTGGGCAGGCACAGTATGCAGGTAAGGCTGACTGCAGACCATCCCTGTTCTCTTATTAATAATATAGGCAGGCAGTTGATTGAGCTAAGCTGCAGTATATTAAGTCAGTGTACTGTATACTGGGCTCAGTGTGCAGGTAAAGCTGACTGCAGACCATCCCTATTCTCTTCCTAATATTACAGACAGGCAGTTGATTGAGCTAAGCTGCAGTATATTAAGTCAGTGTACTGTATACAGGGCAGGCACAGTGTGCAGGTAAAGCTGACTGCAGACCATCCCTGTTCTCTTCCTAATAATATAGGCAGGCAGTTGATTTAGCTAAGCTGCAGTATATTAAGTCAATGTACTGTATACTGGGCTTAGTGTGCAGGTCAAGCTGACTTCAGACCATCCCTGTTCTTTTCCTAATAATACAGACAGGCAGTTGATTGAGCTAAGCTGCAGTATATATAGTCAGTGTACTGTATACTGGGCTCAGTGTGCAGGTAAAGCTGACTGCAGACTATCCCTGTTCTCTTCCTAATAATACAGACAGGCAGTTGATTGAGCTAAGCTGCAGTATATTAAATCAGTGTACTGTATACTGGGCAGGCACAGTGTGCAGGTAAAGATGACTACTGACCATCCCTGTTCTCTTCCTAATAATACAGACATGCAGTTGATTGAGCTAAGCTGCAGTATATTAAGTCAGTGTACTGTATACTGGGCAGGCACAGTGTGCAGGTAAAGCTGACTGCAGACCATCCCTGTTCTCTTCCTAATAATACAGACAGGCAGTTGATTGAGTTAAGCTGCAGTATAGTAAGTCAGTGTACTGTATACTGGGCTCAGTGTGCAGGTCAAGCTGACTGCAGACCACCCCTGTTCTCTTCCTAATAATATAGGCAGGCAGTTGATTGAGCTAAGCTGCAGTATATCAAGTCAGTGTACTGTATACTGGGCTCTGTGTGCAGGTAAAGCTGACTGCAGACCGACCATCCCTGTTCTCTTCCTTATAATACAGACAGGCAGTTGATTGAGCTAAGCTGCAGTATATTAAGTCAGTGTACTGTATACTGGGCTCAGTGTGCAGGTAAAGCTGACTGCAGACCATCCCTGTTCTCTTCCTAATAATACAGACAGGCAGTTGATTGAGCTAAGCTGCAGTATATTAAATCAGTGTACTGTATACTGGGCAGGCACAGTGTGCAGGTAAAGATGACTACTGACCATCCCTGTTCTCTTCCTAATAATACAGACATGCAGTTGATTGAGCTAAGCTGCAGTATATTAAGTCAGTGTACTGTATACTGGGCAGGCACAGTGTGCAGGTAAAGCTGACTGCAGACCATCCCTGTTCTCTTCCTAATAATACAGACAGGCAGTTTATTGAGCTAAGCTGCAGTATATTAAGTCAGTGTACGGTATACTGGGCAGGCACAGTGTGCAAGTAAAGCTGAATGCAGACCATCCCTGTTCTCTTCCTAATAATACAGACAGGCAGTTGATTGAGCTAAGCTGCAGTATATTAAGTCAGTGTACTGTATACTGGGCAGGCACAGTGTGCAGGTAAAGCTGACTGCAGACCATCCCTGTTCTCTTATTAATAAAATAGGCAGGCAGTTGATTGAGCTAAGCTGCAGTATATCAAGTCAGTGTACTGTATACTGGGCTCAGTGTGCAGGTAAAGCTGACTGCAGACCGACCATCCCTGTTCTCTTCCTTATAATACAGACAGGCAGTTGATTGAGCTAAGCTGCAGTATATTAAGTCAGTGTACTGTATACTGGGCTCAGTGTGCAGGTAAAGCTGACTGCAGACCATCCCTGTTCTCTTCCTAATAATACAGACAGGCAGTTGATTGAGCTAAGCTGCAGTATATTAAATCAGTGTACTGTATACTGGGCAGGCACAGTGTGCAGGTAAAGATGACTACTGACCATCCCTGTTCTCTTCCTAATAATACAGACATGCAGGTGATTGAGCTAAGCTGCAGTATATTAAGTCAGTGTACTGTATACTGGGCAGGCACAGTGTGCAGGTAAAGCTGACTGCAGACCATCCCTGTTCTCTTCCTAATAATACAGACAGGCAGTTTATTGAGCTAAGCTGCAGTATATTAAGTCAGTGTACGGTATACTGGGCAGGCACAGTGTGCAAGTAAAGCTGAATGCAGACCATCCCTGTTCTCTTCCTAATAATATAGGCATGCAGTTGATTGAGCTAAGCTGCAGTATATCAAGTCAGTGTACTGTATACTGGGCTCAGTGTGCAGGTAAAGCTGACTGCAGACCATCCCTGTTCTCTTCCTAATAATACAGACAGGCAGTTGATTGAGCTAAGCTGCAGTATATTAAGTCAGTGTATTGTATACTGGGTTCAGTTTGCAGGTAAAGCTGACTGCAGACCATCCCTGTTCTCTTCCTAATAATACAGACAGGCAGTTGATTGAGCTAAGCTGCAGTATATTAAGTCAGTGTACTGTATACTGGGCAGGCACAGTGTGCATGTAAAGCTGACTGCAGACCATCCCTGTTCTTTTCCTAATAATACAGACAGACAGTTTATTGAGCTAAGCTGCAGTATATTAAGTCAGTGTACGGTATACTGGGCAGGCACAGTGTGCAGGTAAAGCTGAATGCATACCATCCCTGTTCTCTTCCTAATAATATAGGCAAGCAGTTGATTGAGCTAAGCTGCAGTATATTAAGTCAGTGTGCTGTATACTGGGCTCAGTGTGCAGGTAAAGCTGACTGCAGACCATACCTGTTCTCTTCCTAATAATACAGACAGGCAGTTGATTGAGCTAAGCTGCAGTATATTAAGTCAGTGTACTGTATACTGGGCAGGCACAGTATGCAGGTAAGGCTGACTGCAGACCATCCCTGTTCTCTTATTAATAATATAGGCAGGCAGTTGATTGAGCTAAGCTGCAGTATATTAAGTCAGTGTACTGTATACTGGGCAGGCACAGTGTGCAGGTAAAGCTGAATGCATACCATCCCTGTTCTCTTCCTAATAATATAGGCAAGCAGTTGATTGAGCTAAGCTGCAGTATATTAAGTCAGTGTGCTGTATACTGGGCTCAGTGTGCAGGTAAAGCTGACTGCAGACCATACCTGTTCTCTTCCTAATAATACAGACAGGCCGTTGATTGAGCTAAGCTGCAGTATATTAAGTCAGTGTACTGTATACTGGGCAGGCACAGTATGCAGGTAAGGCTGACTGCAGACTATCCCTGTTCTCGTATTAATAATATAGGCAGGCAGTTGATTGAGCTAAGCTGCAGTATATTAAGTCAGTGTACTGTATACTGGGCTCAGTGTGCAGGTAAAGCTGACTGCAGACCATCCCTATTCTCTTCCTAATATTACAGACAGGCAGTTGATTGAGCTAAGCTGCAGTATATTAAGTCAGTGAACTGTATACTGGGCAGGCACAGTGTGCAGGTAAAGCTGACTGCAGACCATCCCTGTTCTCTTCCTAATAATATAGGCAGGCAGTTGATTTAGCTAAGCTGCAGTATATTAAGTCAGTGTACTGTATACTGGGCTTAGTGTGCAGGTCAAGCTGACTTCAGACCATCCCTGTTCTTTTCCTAATAATACAGACAGGCAGTTGATTGAGCTAAGCTGCAGTATATATAGTCAGTGTACTGTATACTGAGCTCAGTGTGCAGGTAAAGCTGACTGCAGACCATCCCTGTTCTCTTCCTAATAATACAGACAGGCAGGTGATTGAGCTAAGCTGCAGTATATTAAATCAGTGTACTGTATACTGGGCAGGCACAGTGTGCAGGTAAAGATGACTACTGACCATCCCTGTTCTCTTCCTAATAATACAGACATGCAGTTGATTGAGCTAAGCTGCAGTATATTAAGTCAGTGTACTGTATACTGGGCAGGCACAGTGTGCAGGTAAAGCTGACTGCAGACCATCCCTGTTCTCTTCCTAATAATACAGACAGGCAGTTGATTGAGCTAAGCTGCAGTATAGTAAGTCAGTGTACTGTATACTGGGCTCAGTGTGCAGGTCAAGCTGACTGCAGACCACCCCTGTTCTCTTCCTAATAATATAGGCAGGCAGTTGATTGAGCTAAGCTGCAGTATATTAAGTCAGTGTACTGTATACTGGGCTCAGTGTGCAGGTAAAGCTGAATGCAGGCCATTCCTTGTGTACCTATTCCTTTCCAATACATCAAATACAGTATGTCTGGAAGGCCAACAAGGAGAGGCAGACACTCACAGGCCAATAAAAGAGGGCAAGCAAGCTCTGTGACTAGAGGCAACAGTGCTGGTCGTGGACACGGTGCATCCTCATCAGCACGTGGCCGTGGGACACGCTTGTCCTTTTTTTCGGCAGCTGGCCGCGTTGAGCCGCAACATGCAGAAGAGTTGGTAGAGTGGAGGACCAAGCCATTCTCATCCTCCTTATCCTCTTTCACCCAGGCTACCTTGGCTGCCAATGCAGGTGCCAAAGCGGCCTATTCCATCGGCTCGAGGTCATCAGTTACACCTTCCCTAGCCCCCACCATCATGCACGGAGGAGTCCCCCGAACTGTTCGACCACAGTGTTGGGTAATTGCTGCAGGAGGATGCTCAGCGTTTTGAAGGCTCCGATGATGGTACCTAGCTTGAGGAAGGCAGCAGTGGCATCTCCAGCTTTCATATTTAGGGGGGGCACATGGGGGGGACAGGGACAAAAGTAGGGGGGCCAACTATAAAATGCAATTATATATATATATATATATATATATATATATATATATATATATATATATATATATCCTGGGGCCCTTTACTACAATCCCACAATGGACCCTTTCACATGTTCTGCAGTGAGCTCCCTTCCTACTATACTGGGGCCCCACCAGGGTGGCAGAAAACAAGAGATATATGTCACCAGCACACCAAGAAAATATAAGGGTCTAAAGCAGTGGGAGAACTATCAGGGTTGCAAAGGTTGTCTTGCCACCGGGCCCTGGTGTTCTGCCACTGTGGGGTTCCCCAGCTGTCCTGTCCCTGTTATTGACAGCGCTGGTCTGGCATCTGTCTCCTTGGTACCGGCGACAGTCTATTAGGACTTTGTGCTGGTGACATTATGCGTGCATGTAGGGGAAGGCTGGCACTATTGGTTATAGAGAGCCGAGCCCCCAGCTGGTCACCTAGCAGCAGTAATGCTGTATAACCTTCTCTGTTGACATGCTGATCGGGATGTGATCCTAGTGATGCTCCCAGTCAGATCTAGTAAACACAGTATTTATTAGGATCAAGAGTACAACTACATATATATAATCAACAGTATGTTCATCAGCCATGTGGGCTCTATACCTGTAAAGTGTGGGCTTTGATCAATAAAATCACTGATATTTAACACTAGGATTTGACTAGGAGCATCATCTGGATTGCATCACGATCAGCATGTCAGAGAAGGCTCCACTGCTGCTAAGCAACCTGCAGGGAGCTCAACTGTCTACAACCAATAGAGATGGGCTCGGGTGTGTTTTAAAACCCACATGCCCGTTCCCGCCAGGAAGCCGACACTCCACAGTGCTAATCACAGCCAGTGAGACATTTCCTGATCTGTGGAGCTGCGGACCGGGAAATGTCTCATTGCCTGTGATTAGCGCTGTGCAGTGTGGGCTTCCTGGCAGGCTCTGGCATGTGGAATTTTGAACATGCCCAGCCCATCTTTAACAACAAATTGTGCTGGCCCTCCTGTACATCAGCCCCATAAAGTAACCAGCACTGGGTTCCAATGTGCTGCCGCCGCTACCATGGAGACAGAGACCAGCGATGTGAATAGCCGGGACAGGACAGCAACTCTGGTTGTTCCAGCACTGGTCCACACTGGGAACATTCCCCCATCCACCTATAATGTGTAGATGGTGTAGCGGGTACTTGAATTTAGGGGAAGCATCTGGGTGGTAGTGTAACCCAGATGCCTTGATTGTTAGGAAATTCAAGGTTCCCTTGTGAATCTTGGAGGACTCTGGTGGTGTGAAGTTCCTGCCGGCCTATAGGTGGCGTTGTTGCCTTGGACTGGGGTTGGGCTCGCACCGCAAGACTGTACCTTTTTGTCCTCCCCTGGAGCTGGTACAGCGGGGCGGGAATACCCGCTGTGGCGCGAAGGGAGAGGTCATAAAAGGGGCGGACGCCCTGATCACGGGGTTAGAGTCCGGAGCCAGAAGATGCGGCCGCACCCAGGCACCTTCAGCTTGGGTGCTGGCGTTCCGGTGTTCCAGGCCTAGGTGCCCTTGACCTGGCCGGAGCGGAGATGGAGTCCATCTCAGGCACCTTTAGCCTGGGGTGAGGTACTATGGTGGATCCCTGGGGCTCAGTACCTTCGACTGAGTTCCGCGAGGGTGGAGGAATCCGAGGGGGCCCTAACTCCTTGGGTGCCCGTGTCTGAGTTTGTGAGGACTGGTGTGCAGTAACTTCTCTGAAGAGTCCGGCGCAGCATCGCTGGTGACGGAGAGGCCTCCATTTCTCCCTTAGACGGATTTCTTCCTCTGACAGGGGCAGAGTGAGCGAAGGTAATTCACGTTCTACATCACCTAGTCAGTGGCAGTGACTATTTACCACTGGTGACAGCACAGTGGTCAGCAGCAGAAGGGAAAGGATTGTGCCTCGATCTGTCCCCATTTTCCAAAGTAAAGAAACTGTTTTATTGCTTGGCAAGAAGAATAAAACTGAGTTGGACCTATTCACTGTGTGGAACTCTGGTTACTAGGAGCAAAGGAGTCAGGAACGAAGTACTGGACTTGACTCTAGGACACCTACACAAAACCCAATTTGCTGGCCTTCACCTCTTAGCTATGAAGGACATGGGCCGTGGTGTGTCTTATATCTCTCTCCCAGGTACCCCTAGACAACAGCCAAATAACCGATAAAGATAGAGAGAGAGGGGAGACCCCGCTACAGGGGAATTGGATCATTTCCTTTTTTTTTCATTCAACCTAATAGTTGAATGAAAAAAGTGATCAATGTATGGGCTGCCTAAGAGCTAAGACCAGCCATAGACAGTTTAAATCTCAGCTGGTTCAGCAGGAACTGGCTGAGATTCGAACCATTAATGAGCAGATTCTCTTATGATTATCACTAGTGATTGCTATAGCCACTAGTGATAATCACTGTTTGTCGGGAGAATACAATTGCTGGGCAGGAGGGATATTCCCCTGTCAGCACTGTCTGTGTTGATGGGGGAATTATGCAAGTTTCTTTCCTGCAATCTGTGGATGCAGGAAAGAAATGTGCACCGTCTATTACCTGCCTAACTGAAAGTGAAAGTAAATTGTGAATGTCTTGAAAGAACAGGAGAGGGGGAGGGAGACAGATGGGGGAGAGAAGGGATGGAGATAATGCAGTTCAGTGATTACAGTGTACTGCAGTCTGCAGTGCACACACTTACCCATGGTCCAGGCTAGAATCTCAGGCATCATTCACACACAGCCAGGAATGCTGCTGATTTTCATATTTCACGCCCACACATCCCCTCTCTTCAGATACAGCACGCCGGGATAGTGTGGGCGGGACTGGAAGGAGGAGGAGGAGCTGTATTCCTCCCTGTTCTTATGTGAGGAGAGTGAGGGGGGTGGCTGGACTCGCTGGGCTGTGGAAGAGTGTCATAGACTGACACTCGGCTCAGCTTGCAGTCACCATTCTCGGAATTTACAGGCTGGCTCTACTGTCCTAAGGATGGGAGAAATCAGTCTGTTTTTTCAGTAACTGAGATGAAGGCTTGGGCCCCCCTCCCCCCCTCCCACAGTGCTCGTGGAGTCCTTCCTGCAACTCGCTCTTCTCCGTGCCAATGAGGATGCAGGGAAAGGAGCAGATCGGGCGGCTGTGTTTGTGTGAGCGCTCGCATTATGCAGTGTCAGCGAGCAGAGGGAGGGGGGAGGAATCCCTCGCAGGATCTGACTGAGGACGCTCTCCCTCTCAGGAGAGACTATGTTACCCCAGCAGCAGCCCGAGCGAAAAAAAAAAGCAAAAAAAAAAAATTTTTTTTTTTGGGGGGGGGCACATGGTGGGGCACAGCATAATGTTGGGGGGGCCAGGGCCCCCTCTGGTCCCCCCTAGGGACGCCATTGGAAGGCAGTAACGTGAGCCCAGACAGAGGGGGTGCCCAAGAAGGACAACAAACTGGCAGTCATGTTCCCCCAGCTGCAGCATACTGCCAGGTTTGCTCCAGTGGGGAGAAAAGATTACCGCTCCAGGTGAGTGAATTCTGTTGATCCTTTCAACAATCAGGAAGCTGTGGGTGCTGGCAATGCACGAGGCAGACAGGAACAGCAGGAAAGAGGAATGGACAGCCGCACTCCAAAAATACCTTAACGGTAGCTTTTATTGTAAAAATAGATGAACAAATGCACCATAGGTCACAGCAAGGCAGAAATCAGCTGACGCATTTCACACTAAAAAAGTTAGTGCTTATTCATAGCTAACTAAACATAGAATGACACTTCTAATAAATACTACAATCAAAATAGTCATTCGATCAAAACTGACCAATGACTAACACCTCACAATCAACTGACTTGGATAAACCAACCTGGAACACATTAAACCAATCAATATATAAATATGTGATTCACCTGAGAACTCATGTTTATACAAATGTCAAAAGTTAGTTAATAGTGTGTGGCAATAGATAAACATAGAGATCGCAACTATTATACAATGTATCGTGCGATCTATGAATATATCCATAGTATAGTTGTATGTATAATCATTGCATTGTTACTATATAAAATAAATCAAAACAATAGTGTATATATAACCCCAAAAAAATAAACTTTAAAATAAATTTAGGAAATGCATATATAAACATCTATGCTGTGCAATAGTGAGGAAGTGGTTTACAGTGAGGCCAATATACGGCAAAGTCGTGTGTGTATGTGTACACAAAGTTTGTCAAAGAAAGTGATTGTGTCAAAATTTACTACATGAAATTATGTAAGTGAAAAGGATGGGTGTAAAATTAAAAGAAGGGACAAAACCCTTTGTAGTATATAGGTGTAAAATAATGAATGTAACATTATCACTGGAAGGAATGTGTATGTGTACAGTAGTGATAATATTATGATTATACTAAAACGTGCAATAGTATACATAAACTATTTTATATAATTATAAAGTGAAATAACATGGAAAACGAATGCACATGTCGTTAAAATGAACCCACCCCCAGGGAGTGGGAAAAAATTGTTTTTTTTTAATAAAATAAATACAAAAAAAGAAAAATTATAAGGAATGAAAAGGGGAACAATGTGCATCGGTTCCATGTACATAATATGTGTATCTAGACACGCATACGTAGAATGAGATTATTGTCTTTTCTTTTTGATTCTATTTAATTATTTAATCATCAATATTGATTGTTTTTTATTATTTTTTGTGTATATGTTATATGTAGGGTTGAGCGAACCCGAACTGTAAAGTTCGGGTCCGTACCGAACTTTAGCTTTTTCCCGAACCCGAACCCGGACTTTGCGCGAAAGTCCGGGTTCGGGTTCGGCAATCTAATGGCGCAGGTAGAAATGCTTCAGGGGCCAGCCAATCAACTTTTGATTAGCTGGTGTGCCCTTAGAAGACATCATAGCCATGCCTACTAATGGCATGGCTGTGATTGGTCAGTGCAACATGTGACCCAGCTTCTATATAAGCTAGAGGCACACAGCACACACGTCACTCTGCTTCAGAATAGATAGGGAGAGGATCTTGTCTGCTGCTGTTGCTTTTAGGGAGAGATTGAAAAATACATGAGTTAGTCCTGATTCTGGAATCTGAGGGAAAAGATAGAGAGACAGTGTAGTGTAGGGCCAGGATCCTGTTGGTGCTTTCAGGGAGAGAGATTTATTATATAGGAATAGGAGTCCAGATTCAGAGATATAACTCAGCGATCTGCATAGGTTTACCTGTTTGTGTTGCAGTGCAGTCTTTTTACACTGCCATGAGCCCAGTGTCAGAGAAAATCTACCTTTTATCTGCAAGCTCAGTGCACCAGCACTGCATATATTACGTTGAGAGATACACCGTTTCCATACTGTGGGTGTATTCTGCTCTTGTAAAAAGATCCATTTAGGGCAAAAAAAAGGCACTTTATTGTGCTCTTTTACAAAAGACCCATTAAGGGCAAAAAAAAATAAAAAAATTTGCATTTTATTTTGCTCGTGCAAAAAAAGACCCGTTTAGGGCAAAAAAAAAATTGCACTTTAATGTACGCTTGCAAAAAGACCCATTTAGGGCCACAAAAAATATTTTGCAGTGTGTTATACATATGTGGAGGTGTGTGAAATAAACAATTTCCATATAGTTTTCTTCTACTGTGCTATACTAAAAAAACAACTTTTTTTTGAATAGCATTTTCTGCAGTTCTGTAGCTGTGCAATTCAGCGGTTATGTACTGTGGGTTTGTTGTGGTCTTCCAAAAAACGCCATTTAGGGCCACAAAAAATATTTTGCAGTGTGTTATACATATGTGGAGGTGTGTGAAATAAACAATTTCTATATAGTTTTCTTCTACTGTGCTATACTAAAAAACAACATTTTTTTGAATAGCATTTTCTGCAGTTCTGTAGCTGTGCGATTCAGCGGTTACGTACTGTGGGTGTGTTGTGGTCTTCCAAAAAACGCCATTTAGGGCCACAAAAAATATTTTGCAGTGTGTTATACATATGTGGAGGTGTGTGAAATAAACAATTTCTATATAGTTTTCTTCTATTGTGCTATACTAAAAAAACTTTTTTTTTTAATAGCATTTTCTGCAGTTCTGTAGCTGTGCGATTCAGCGGTTACGTACTGTGGGTGTGTTGTGGTCTTCCAAAAAACACCATTTAGGGCCACAAAAAATATTTTGCAGTGTGTTATACATATGTGGAGGTGTGTGAAATAAACAATTTCTATATAGTTTTCTTCTACTGTGCTATACTAAAAAAAAAACTTTTTTTTTTAATAGCATTTTCTGCAGTTCTGTAGCTGTGCGATTCAGCGGTTACGTACTGTGGGTGTGTTGTGGTCTTCCAAAAAACGCCATTTAGGGCCACAAAAAATATTTTGCAGTGTGTTATACATATGTGGAGGTGTGTGAAATAAACAATTTCTATATAGTTTTCTTCTACTGTGCTATACTAAAAAAAAAAAATTTTTTTGAATAGCATTTTCTGCAGTTCTGTAGCTGTGTGATTCAGCGGTTACGTACTGTGGGTGTGTTGTGGTCTTCCAAAAAACACCATTTAGGGCCACAAAAAATATTTTGCAGTGTGTTATACATATGTGGAGGTGTGTGAAATAAACAATTTATATATAGTTTTCTTCTACTGTGCTTTACTAAAAAAACAACATTTTTTTTGAATAGCATTTTCTGCAGTTCTGTAGCTGTGCGATTCAGCGGTTATGTACTGTGGGTGTGTTGTGGTCTTCCAAAAAACGCCATTTAGGGCCACAAAAAATATTTTGCAGTGTGTTATACATATGTGGAGGTGTGTGAAATAAACAATTTCTATATAGTTTTCTTCTACTGTGCTATACTAAAAAAACAACATTTTTTTTTAATAGCATTTTCTGCAGTTCTGTAGCTGTGCGATTCAGCAGTTACGTACTGTGGGTGTGTTGTGGTCTTCCAAAAAACGCCATTTAGGGCCACAAAAAATATTTTGCAGTGTGTTATACATATGTGGAGGTGTGTGAAATAAACAATTTCTATATAGTTTTCTTCTACTGTGCTATGCTAAAAAAACAACATGTTTTTTGAATAGCATTTTCTGCAGTTCTGTAGCTGTGCGATTCAGCGGTTACGTACTGTGGGTGTGCCTTGTTGCGCTGTTTCGAGTACTCCACCAACATGTCCAGTGCCAATGACGCCGTTCTCAGCGTTACTATCCCAGTTCTATGCCTCCTTGAAAAAACACTTCGGGCGTTGATGGAAGAGGATGTGGCACAGGAGGATGAGGAGGAGGAGGAAGCGGGATCATTTCAAAGGCTTTCAGGGCAGTCTTTCACAAGTGGCTACGAGGGTGGGTTCCTGCACCAACAAACGCCAGGTACACAATTGTCCGGCAGAAAGGGCACAGTTCTGGAGGATGACGAGGTGGAGGAGGAGATGGAGGAGGAGGAGGAGGAGCCATTTTCACAGCAGGGGGCGTTATCACAGACAAGCGCAGCCGCCTGTCCAGAGCCAATGTGGACAAGCTCACGTTCATTAAAATGAACCAGGCATGGATCCCACAGGACTTGTCCGTACCTTCCACAGAATAGACATGTATACCGGTGTTGTGACAAAAACTGTCCGGCCATCGGATTGTGTCCGGCCCATACTGCGATGGCGCAGCGCTTGCACAGTACAGAGGACAAGGAGATTCACAAAATCTCCGAAGATGAACGGCGCCTGCGCAGTGAGTGCAGGTTCAAGCCCCACCATCCAAGTGGACATACGGTAGCACATAGTAACCGGGCCCCTCATGGGCTCGGTTCGATCGCCACATTTCGGGCACGGCCTCACTTGGCTCGGCTTGAACCACGGATGGTGTGGCCTTCACCTGAACTCACCACGCAGGCGCCGTTCGTCTTGGGAGATTTTTGAAATCCCCTTGTCCTACATACTGAGCAAGTGCAGTACAGGGTGGACACTATTTGACGGGGGACAGAATTCGACACATCACCGGCCTTACCCAGCCATTGTTGTATTTTTGAACCAGTGCTGGCTACCTCGTCCTCCTCCACCGCCGCTTCCACCTACACAGCCACATCCACCGCCACCTCAACCTCCTACTCCATATGGACCTCGTCCTCCTAGGTCAAGATTATAACTTTTATTTTATTTTTTTGTAGCGCACAGATCCTTTCCCCCTTACCTGTCTTTATGTTGTTGGCTCCTCGCAGGAGGGAGAAAGGCACACCACACTACCAGCCCGTACCCTCCTATATAAAGAGGTTGAGCGGTGTACTTGACGGGCCGTGTCCACAGCCGGAGTCAAAACTCCTCCAGAGGATGATTCTCACCTCTACTGTAGGTAGAGGCAAGTCCTTTAATTCCCAGTAAAGTCAATGTCCACACCAGCTGAAATTACAACTCTTATTCTCTCATGGCAAAATAAACTCTACTCGGATAGAAAAGGTTAGAGCAAAGAAACAGGACAGATTAAGGTGTGGAGGAGGTCCAGGCACAAACATAGCACATTCACTTCACTGCTTAGGTTTCTCAAACAGTTTTAGGTGCACGGTCTCTGCCACAGACCTTGAGGTTGGTCTCTGCCACAGACCGGGTGTACAAGGCCCCTGCCACGGCCCTGGAGAACTTTGGTCTCTGCCACAGACCAGGGTGTATAAGGCCCCTGCCACGGGCCGGGTGAATAAGGCCTCTGATACAGTCAAGATGACCTTGAGCTTCTCCTTCTATGAACCTAGCCCATATCAAGGGGAAGACATCTCTCCAGGGAGTCAACAGACCCTTCCTTCACGTGACTCCCGCATCGGTCCATCAGAATGATCCTCCCTTCCCTGGAACATGGTCCCCTACATGAGGCGGCACCCTAAGACTCCTCGACCCTTAGCGGACTCCAGACGAAGGCTCTGGACTCCAGGCTTTACTCCCGCACCTAGGCCTCCATACCCAGGGCAGAAGGAACTCCAGGATAGTACCTCACCCCGGGCTAAAGGTACCCGAGATGGAACAGGAACACATGCACCCAGGCCGAAGGGACCTGGGCGTGTACCCCACTGGACATCAGCCCCCAGGCCAAAGGTCTGCTCCTTTTATATGCTCTCCCGGCATGCACAGCAGGTTCCCCGCCCCGCTGTACTACTGCCAAGAGGGGACACAAAAGGCACAGCACTGTATCGGCGGTTCAACCCTAGCCTACCATGGCAGCGCCACCTGTAGGCCGCAGGGAACTGCACACCAATACTGTCCCCCGAGGACAAAATGGTCCATGAATCCTACAGAATTAGGGTGTTTGAGCCTATTTACCACTCAAACACTTCCCTTAAATTTAGCACCCCACTACATTTTTATTTCAAAGTATTTTATTTTCCCACTAGCTTATCCATTAAATTGAATAATTTATTCCAGAAAGGGCGTATTCTGGGGCATTCCCACCATATGTGTGGCATCCTGCCGTTGAGTTTCTGAGGTTCTTAATGACTTCCCGTACCTCTTCTGCTGAAAAGGGGGCCTCCAGCATATTTTTTTTATTATTTTTTTTATGTTATTTTAAGTTATTTCCCTATCCACATTTGTTTGCAGAGCATTTGCCATGCTCTTAACAACATTTTGCTGCCATTTGCAGCCCTCTAGCCCTTTCCATTACTTTTTTAGAGCCTTTTTAGTCCTTAGAAGTCCGGGTCCCCATTGACTTCAATGGGGTTCGGGTTCGGGTTCGGGTTAAAGTTCGGTCCCGAACCCGAACTTTTTTCCGAAGTTCGGCCGAACCCGTCGAACCTGAACATCCAGGTGTCCGCTGTCCATATGTCAACCGATTTCCTCAAGCTATGTCACAGTATATATGTATAAACACTTATGTAAATCACCACATATTCCACATGGATCAACCAATGTAGGACTGAGCCATCAAACTAAAGAACCATGTGTATAGGTTCGTTCAAATGTGGATACGGGTGCACAGACAGTAGGTGCCGCCGATATTGTGTCAATCTCGCATCTTCTAGCAGCGAGATTGACACCCTACGAGCCCCGTCGCGAGAGCCAGCGTTGAGCTGTCTCGTCATCGGGAAAGGAAAATTTGTGGCCATTTAGGGCCACAAAAAATATTTTGCAGTGTGTTATACATATGTGGAGGTGTGTGAAATAAACAATTTCTATATAGTTTTCTTCTACTGTGCTATACTAAAAAAAAAAACATTTTTTTTGAATAGCATTTTCTGCAGTTCTGTAGCTGTGCGATTCAGTGGTTACATACTGTGGGTGTGTTGTGGTCTTCCAAAAAACGCCATTTAGGGCCACAAAAAATATTTTGCAGTGTGTTATACATATGTGGAGGTGTGTGAAATAAACAATTTCTATATAGTTTTCTTCTACTGTGCTATACTAAAAAAACAACTTTTTTTTGAATAGCATTTTCTGCAGTTCTGTAGCTGTGCAATTCAGCGGTTATGTACTGTGGGTTTGTTGTGGTCTTCCAAAAAACGCCATTTAGGGCCACAAAAAATATTTTGCAGTGTGTTATACATATGTGGAGGTGTGTGAAATAAACAATTTCTATATAGTTTTCTTCTACTGTGCTATACTAAAAAACAAAATTTTTTTGAATAGCATTTTCTGCAGTTCTGTAGCTGTGCCATTCAGCGGTTACGTACTGTGGGTGTGTTGTGGTCTTCCAAAAAACGCCATTTAGGGCCACAAAAAATATTTTGCAGTGTGTTATACATATGTGGAGGTGTGTGAAATAAACAATTTCTATATAGTTTTCTTCTATTGTGCTATACTAAAAAAACTTTTTTTTTTAATAGCATTTTCTGCAGTTCTGTAGCTGTGCGATTCAGCGGTTACGTACTGTGGGTGTGTTGTGGTCTTCCAAAAAACACCATTTAGGGCCACAAAAAATATTTTGCAGTGTGTTATACATATGTGGAGGTGTGTGAAATAAACAATTTC
The DNA here is from genome assembly GCA_029206835.1 of Rana muscosa. Taxonomy (NCBI): domain Eukaryota; kingdom Metazoa; phylum Chordata; class Amphibia; order Anura; family Ranidae; genus Rana; species Rana muscosa. The sequence continues at coordinate 346,931,407 of CM055116.1, read as the reverse complement.
TATATAGTTTTCTTCTACTGTGCTATACTAAAAAAAAAAAATTTTTTTTGAATAGCATTTTCTGCAGTTCTGTAGCTGTGCGATTCAGCGGTTACGTACTGTGTATGTGTTGTGGTCTTCCAAAAAACGCCATTTAGGGCCACAAAAAATATTTTGCAGTGTGTTATACATATGTGGAGGTGTGTGAAATAAACAATTTCTATATAGTTTTCTTCTACTGTGCTATACTAAAAAAACAATTTTTTTTTGAATAGCATTTTCTGCAGTTCTGTAGCTGTGCGATTCAGCGGTTACGTACTGTGGGTGTGTTGTGGTCTTCCAAAAAACACCATTTAGGGCCACAAAAATATTTTGCAGTGTGTTATACATATGTGGAGGTGTGTGAAATAAACAATTTCTATATAGTTTTCTTCTACTGTGCTTTACTAAAAAAACAACATTTTTTTTGAATAGCATTTTCTGCAGTTCTGTAGCTGTGCGATTCAGCGGTTATGTACTGTGGGTGTGTTGTGATCTTCCAAAAAACGCCATTTAGGGCCACAAAAAATATTTTGCAGTGTGTTATACATATGTGGAGGTGTGTGAAATAAACAATTTCTATATAGTTTTCTTCTACTGTGCTATACTAAAAAAACAAAATTTTTTTTAATAGCATTTTCTGCAGTTCTGTAGCTGTGCGATTCAGCGGTTATGTACTGTGGGTGTGTTGTGATCTTCCAAAAAACGCCATTTAGGGCCACAAAAAATATTTTGCAGTGTGTTATACATATGTGGAGGTGTGTGAAATAAACAATTTCTATATAGTTTTCTTCTACTGTGCTATACTAAAAAAACAACATTTTTTTAATAGCATTTTCTGCAGTTCTGTAGCTGTGCGATTCAGCGGTTACGTACTGTGGGTGTGTTGTGGTCTTCCAAAAAACGCCATTTAGGGCCACAAAAAATATTTTGCAGTGTGTTATACATATGTGGAGGTGTGTGAAATAAACAATTTCTATATAGTTTTCTTCTACTGTGCTATGCTAAAAAAACAACATTTTTTTTGAATAGCATTTTCTGCAGTTCTGTAGCTGTGCGATTCAGCGGTTACGTACTGTGGGTGTGCCTTGTTGCGCTGTTTCGAGTACTCCACCAACATGTCCAGTGCCAATGACGCCGTTCTCAGCGTTACTATCCCAGTTCTATACCTCCTTGAAAAAACACTTCGGGCGTTGATGGAAGAGGATGTGGCACAGGAGGATGAGGAGGAGGAGGAGGAGGAAGCGGGATCATTTCAAAGGCTTTCAGGGCAGTCTTTCACAAGTGGCTACGAGGGTGGGTTCCTGCACCAACAAACGCCAGGTACAAAATTGTCCGGCAGAAAGGGCACAGTTCTGGAGGATGACGAGGTGGAGGAGGAGATGGAGGAGGAGGAGGAGGAGCCATTTTCACAGCAGGGTGGCACCCAGACCAGCTCGTGGCCATCACTGGTGCGTGGCTGGGGGGATACAGAGGACACAGACGATACACCTCCCACAGAGGACAGCTTTTCTTTGCCTCTGGGCAGCCTGGCACACATGAGCGATTACATGCTGCAGTGTTTCCGCAATGACCGCCGAGTTGCCCACATTTTAACTGGTGCTGATTACTGGGTGGCCACCCTGCTAGATCCCCGTTACAAGGACAACGTACCGTCCTTAATTCCCTCACTGGAGCGGGATCGTAAGATGCGCGAGTACAAGCGCACACTGGTAGACGCGCTGCTGGTGGCATTCCCACCTGACAGCGGGCGTACGGTGGAAGCACAAGGCGAAGGCAAAGGAGGAGGAAGAGGTCCCCAACGCAGCCGGGGCACCGGCAGCACCTCAGAAGGCAGGGTTAGCATGGCTGAAATGTGGAAAAGCTTTGTCAGCACGCCACAACAACCAGCACCACCAGCTGAGATGGAACGTCTTAGCAGGAGGCAGCATTTCACCAACATGGTTGAGCAGTATGTGTCCACAGGCCTACACGTACTGGATGACGGGTCTGCCCCCTTTAACTTCTGGGTCTCCAAATTGGGCACATGGCCTGAACTTGCCCTTTATGCCTTGGAGGTGCTGGCCTGCCCTGCAGCCAGTGTATTATCTGAACGTGTATTTAGCACGGCAGGGGGCGTTATCACAGACAAGCGCAGCCGCCTGTCCAGAGCCAATGTGGACAAGCTCACGTTCATTAAAATGAACCAGGCATGGATCCCACAGGACTTGTCCGTACCTTCCACAGAATAGACATGTATACCTGTGTTGTGACAAAAACTGTCCGGCCATCGGATTGTGTCCGGCCCATACTGCGATGGCGCAGCGCTTGCACAGTACAGAGGACAAGGAGATTCACAAAATCTCCGAAGATGAACGGCGCCTGCGCAGTGAGTGCAGGTTCAAGCCCCACCATCCAAGTGGACATACGGTAGCACATAGTAACAGGGCCCCTCACGGGCTCGGTTCGATCGCCACATTTCGGGCACAGCCTCACTTGGCTCGGCTTGAACCACGGATGGTGTGGCCTTCACCTGAACTCACCACGCAGGCGCCGTTCGTCTTGGGAGATTTTTGAAATCCCCTTGTCCTACATACTGAGCAAGTGCAGTACAGGGTGGACACTATTTGACGGGGGACAGAATTCGACACATCACCGGCCTTACCCAGCCATTGTTGTATTTTTGAACCAGTGCTGGCTACCTCGTCCTCCTCCACCGCCGCTTCCACCTACACAGCCACATCCACCGCCACCTCAACCTCCTACTCCATATGGACCTCGTCCTCCTAGGTCAAGATTATAATTTTTATTTTATTTTTTTGTAGCGCACAGATCCTTTCCCCCTTACCTGTCTTTATGTTGTTGGCTCCTCGCAGGAGGGAGAAAGGCACACCGCACTACCAGCCCGTACCCTCCTATATAAAGAGGTTGAGCGGTGTACTTGACGGGCCGTGTCCACAGCCGGAGTCAAAACTCCTCCAGAGGATGATTCTCACCTCTACTGTAGGTAGAGGCAAGTCCTTTAATTCCCAGTAAAGTCAATGTCCACACCAGCTGAAATTACAACTCTTATTCTCTCATGGCAAAATAAACTCTACTCGGATAGAAAAGGTTAGAGCAAAGAAACAGGACAGATTAAGGTGTGGAGGAGGTCCAGGCACAAACATAGCACATTCACTTCACTGCTTAGGTTTCTCAAACAGTTTTAGGTGCACGGTCTCTGCCACAGACCTTGAGGTTGGTCTCTGCCACAGACCGGGTGTACAAGGCCCCTGCCACGGCCCTGGAGAACTTTGGTCTCTGCCACAGACCAGGGTGTATAAGGCCCCTGCCACGGGCCGGGTGAATAAGGCCTCTAATACAGTCAAGATGACCTTGAGCTTCTCCTTCTATGAACCTAGCCCATATCAAGGGGAAGACATCTCTCCAGGGAGTCAACAGACCCTTCCTTCACGTGACTCCCGCATCGGTCCATCAGAATGATCCTCCCTTCCCTGGAACATGGTCCCCTACACGAGGCGGCACCCTAAGACTCCTCGACCCTTAGCGGACTCCAGACGAAGGCTCTGGACTCCAGGCTTTACTCCTGCACCTAGGCCTCCATACCCAGGGCAGCAGGAACTCCAGGATAGTACCTCACCCCGGGCTAAAGGTACCCGAGATGGAACAGGAACACATGCACCCAGGCCGAAGGGACCTGGGCGTGTACCCCACTGGACATCAGCCCCCAGGCCAAAGGTCTGCTCCTTTTATATGCTCTCCCGGCATGCACAGCAGGTTCCCCGCCCCGCTGTACTACTGCCAAGAGGGGACACAAAAGGCACAGCACTGTATCGGCGGTTCAACCCTAGCCTACCATGGCAGCGCCACCTGTAGGCCGCAGGGAACTGCACACCAATACTGTCCCCCGAGGACAAAATGGTCCATGAATCCTACAGAATTAGGGTGTTTGAGCCTATTTACCACTCAAACACTTCCCTTAAATTTAGCACCCCACTACATTTTTATTTCAAAGTATTTTATTTTCCCACTAGCTTATCCATTAAATTGAATAATTTATTCCAGAAAGGGCGTATTCTGGGGCATTCCCACCATATGTGTGGCATCCTGCCGTTGAGTTTCTGAGGTTCTTAATGACTTCCCGTACCTCTTCTGCTGAAAAGGGGGCCTCCAGCATATTTTTTTTATTATTTTTTTTTATGTTATTTTAAGTTATTTCCCTATCCACATTTGTTTGCAGAGCATTTGCCATGCTCTTAACAACATTTTGCTGCCATTTGCAGCCCTCTAGCCCTTTCCATTACTTTTTTAGAGCCTTTTTAGTCCTTAGAAGTCCGGGTCCCCATTGACTTCAATGGGGTTCGGGTTCGGGTTCGGGTTAAAGTTCGGTCCCGAACCCGAACTTTTTTCCGAAGTTCGGCCGAACCCGTCGAACCTGAACATCCAGGTGTCCGCTGTCCATATGTCAACCGATTTCCTCAAGCTATGTCACAGTATATATGTATAAACACTTATGTAAATCACCACATATTCCACATGGATCAACCAATGTAGGACTGAGCCATCAAACTAAAGAACCATGTGTATAGGTTCGTTCAAATGTGGATACGGGTGCACATACAGTAGGTGCCGCCGATATTGTGTCAATCTCGCATCTTCTAGCAGCGAGATTGACACCCTACGAGCCCCGTCGCGAGAGCCAGCGTCGAGCTGTCTCGTCATCGGGAAAGGAAAAATTTTGTTTTTCCTTTCACAATGAGCGACACGCATTGCCGGTAGACGGAGATCCGACGTGGATTCCCGCCAATACCAGGCACTGTGTTTGGTATGAATCCTGAGTGGGAACTCCACGCCAATTTAAAAAAAAAAAAAACGACATGGGTTCCCCCTCCAGGAGCATACCAGGCCCTTCGGTCTGGTATGGATTTGAAGAGGACTCCCCTAAGCTGAAAAATCGGCGTGGGGGTCCCCCTCAAAATCCAAACCAGACCCTTATCCGAGCACGCAACCTGGCAGGCCGCAGGGGATGAGGGGGGGACAGAGAGAGCGCCCCCTCTCCCTCCTGAACCATACCAGGCCACATGCCCTCAACATGGGGGGGTTTGGTGCTCTGGGGCAGGGGGGCGACCTGCGGCCCCCCCAACCCAAAGCACCCTGTCCCCATGTTGATGGGGACAAGGGCCTCTTCCCGACAACCCTGGCCGTTGGTTGTCGGGGTCTGCGGGCGGGGGCTGATCGGAATCCGGGAGCCCCCCTTTAATAAGGGGGACCCCAGATGCCGGCCCCCCACCCTATGTGAATGAGTATGGGGTACATCGAACCCCTACCCATTCACCTGGTGGAAAAAAATGGCAATAAAAAAACACAACACAGCTTTTTAAAGTAATTTATTGCACAGCTCCGGGGGTCTTCTTCCAACTTCGGGGGGGTCTCCGGTGTCGTCGCCGCGCTCTCCAGTTCTTTCTTCCTTCTGCCGGGCCACCGTTATCTTCTTCCAGCTCTTTTGCTAGCGGGGCCCATTCTTCTCCGTCACTTTCTTCCCTCTTCTCCTCTCCGGTTCTTTCTTTCTTCTGCCGGGCCTCCGCTATCTTCTTCCAGCTCTTTTGCTAGCGGAGGCCCGGTCTTCCCCGTCGTCTTGTCCGGTTCTCCATTGTCCTTCTGCTGGCCCCTCCACTATCTTCTTCCAGCTCTTTTGCTAGTGGAGGGGCCGGCCTTCCGGTCATCGCCGTCTGCGTCTTCTTCTCTCTTCTCCTCCTCGATTTTGACTCGTCGCTTCCTTCCGCTGTAATGCTGGGTTTTGCGGTACGCTCGGTTTATATAGGCTTCTCATGATGTCACAGTCACATGTTCCGGGTGGCCCCGGAGCATGTGACTGTGACGTCATGGGAACATGTGACTGTGACGTCATGAGAAGCCTATATAAACCGAGCGCACCGCAAAACCCAGCATTACAGCGGAAGGAAGCGACGAGTCAACATCGAGGAGGAGAAGAGAGAAGAAGACGCCGACAGCGACAACGGGAAGACCGGCCCCTCTACTAGCGAAAGAGCTGGAAGACGATAGTGGAGGGGCCGGCAGAAGGACAACGGAGAACTGGACGAGATGATGGGGAAGACCGGGCCTCTGCTAGCAAAAGAGCTGGAAGAAGATAGCGGAGGCCCGGCAGAAGAAAGAAAGAACCGGAGAGGAGAAGAGGGAAGAAGGCGACGGAGAAGACCGGGCCCCGCTAGCAAAAGAGCTGGAAGAAGATAGCGGTGGCCCGGCAGAAGGAAGAAAGAACCGGAGAGCGCGGCGACGACACCGGAGACCCCTCGAAGTCGGAAGAAGACCCCCGGAGCTGTGCAATAAATTTGTTTAAAAAGCTGTGTTGTGTTTTTTTATTGCCATTTTTTTCCACCAGGTGAATGGGTAGGGGTACGATGTACCCCATACTCATTCACATAGGGTGGGGGGCCGGCATCTGGGGGCCCCCTTATTAAAGGGGGGCCCCCGGATTCCGATCAGCCCCCGCCTGCAGACCCCGACAACCAACGGCCAGGGTTGTTGGGAAGAGGCCCTTGTCCTATCAACATGGGGACAGGGTGCTTTGAGGTGGGGGGGCCGTAGGTCGCCCCCCTGCCCCAGAGCATCAATACCCCACATGTTGAGGGCATGCGGCCTGGTACGGTTCAGGAAGGAGGGGGGGGGCGCTCTCTCGCCCCCCCTCTTCCCCTGCGGCCTGCCAGGTTGCGTGCTCGGATAAGGGTCTGGTTTGGATTTTGAGGGGTAACCCCACGCCGATTTTTCGGCTTAGGGGAGTCCCCTTCAAATCCATACCAGACCGAAGGGCCTGGTATGCTCCTGGAGGGGGAACCCATGCCGGTTTTTTCTTTAAAAATTGGCGTGGAGTTCCCGCTCAGGATTCATACCAAACACAGTGCCTGGTATTGGCGGGAATCCACGTCGGATCCCGTTCAATACAGTGCCGCGTCTCCTCGCTATTGCAGCGAGCGCGAGATGTGTCGCCACCCTGTCCCCGAGATGTCGGCACCCCTGTCGCCGAGAATCTCCATGATAGGATCGCAATGAATATACAATGTCGGCGGCACCTACTGTACACCATGCGATGCAAATTAAGTCGATTAGGCACATGGCGTCATGAGGAGCCTATATAAACCGAGCGCACCGCAAAACCCAGCATTACAGCGGAAGGAAGCGACGAGTCAACTTCGAGGAAGAGAAGAGAGAAGACAACGGGAAGACAACGGGAAGACCGGCCCCTCCACTAGCAAAAGAGCTGGAAGAAGATAGTGGAGGGGTCGGCAGAAGGACAACGGAGAACCGGACGAGGCGTCGGGGAAGACCGGGCCTCCACTAGCAAAAGAGCTGGAAGAAGATAGAGGAGGCCCAGCAGAAGAAAGAAAGAACCGGAGAGGAGAAGAGAGAATAAGGCGACGGAGAAGACCGGGCCCCGCTAGCAAAAGAGCTGGAAGAAGATAGCGGTGGCCCAGCAGGAGGAAGAAAGAACCGGAGAGCGCAGCGACGACACCGGAGACCCCCCCTGAAGTTGGAAGAAGACTCCCGGAGCTGTGAAATAAATTTGTTTAAAAAGCTGTGTTCTGTTTTTTTATTGCCATTTTTTTCCACCAGGTGAATGGGTAGGGGTACGATGTACCCCATACTCATTCACATAGGTTGGGGGGCCGGCATCTGGGGGCCCCCTTATTAAAGGGGGGCTCCCGGATTCCGATCAGCCCCCGCCCACAGACCCCGACAACCAATGGCCAGGGTTGTCGGGAAGAGGCCCTTGTCCCCATCAACATAGGGACAGGGTGCTTTGGGTTGGGGGGGCCGCAGGTCGCCCCCCTGCCCCAGAGCACCAAACCCCCCCATGTTGAGGGCATGTGGCCTGGTATGGTTCAGGAGGGAGAGGGGGCGCTCTCTCTGATCCTCCCTCATCCCCTGCGGCCTGCCAGGTTGCGTGCTCGGATAAGGGTCTGGTTTGGATTTTGAGGGGGAACCCCACGCCGATTTTTCGGCTTAGGGGAGTCCCCTTCAAATCCATACCAGACCAAAGGGCCTGGTATGTTCCTGGAGGGGGAACCCATGCCGGTTTTTTCTTTAAAAATTGGCGTGGAGTTCCTGCTCAGGATTCATACCAAACACAGTGCCTGGTATTGGCGGGAATCCACGTCGGATCCCGTTCAATACAGTGCCGCCTCTCCTCGCTATTGCAGCGAGCGCGAGATGTGTCGCCACCCTGTCGCCGAGATGTCGGCACCCCTGTTGCCGAGAATCTCCGTGATAGGATCGCGATGAATATACAATGTCGGCGGCACCTACTGTACACCATGCGATGCAAATTAAGTCGATTAGGCACATGAAAAGCCTCAACCCACAGATGTGAATATAGGTAGAGACTAATGCCTGATCGAGATGACCAATAGTCATATTACAAAACATTCCCTGGCACAATAATCAAATATTCAGTAAAAATTCTAAAAACCAAAAAAACACATAAAAACATAACAATTCACTTGTATGCAAGCACCTAAAAACGAAGAAGAAGTGTATAGGTTTGCTCCAGTGACGAGGAGGGAGGGGATGATGAGGTCACTCACTCTACATGGGTGCCAAATAGGAGAGAGGAGGAGGAGGAGGAGGCACATCTCCAAAGAGGCAGGATGCCCTCCAGGGGCCAGCTCAGGGGCAGCCAACCAACTGTATCACACTGCAGAGCTCCGCATGTGCAGGGCGCTGCTGACTCTGTGTGTTTTTCCAAAAGTTCTTTGGTGTGGGCCTTTTTTCAGACATGTGCAGCAGATCGCACCGTTGCTATTTGCAACATGTCTAAAGTATATCATGCATGGCCAAAACAGCAGCTGCTTTGGCACCACATGCTTGACCAGACATATGTCGACCTGCCATGCAGTCCGCTGGCAAGCGTGCATAAAAGACCCACGCCAAAGAACAAAGCGGACCTCTCCTTGCTCCTCATCAGCTGGGATCTCCAACCCCACTATACCTTCAGTCCTTTCAGAAACCTGCACTGAGAGGCATGAAGTTGTAGAATTAGGTGTGCCACTGCCAAGTACTTGCGGGCAATCTGCTATCGGTACACCAACATCCGATTGTACCAGGCAAATTTCCCTGCCCCAGTTGCTACACCGGCAAAATAAATTCACTCCCAGCCTTCCACATGCCCAGCGGTTGAATGATAGCTTGGCTAAATTGCTAGCACTTCAACTGCTGACTTTTCAGTTGGTAGACTCTGCCCACTTTCGTGAGTTTGTGGAATGTGCGGTACCTCAGTGGCAGGTTCCCAAACGCCACTTTTTTTCACGGAAGGCGATTCCGTCTCTCTACCGGCATGTGGAAGGCAATGTCTTGGCCTCGCTGGACAGGGCGGTCAGCGGTAAGGTGCATATTATATTATGGTCCAGCAGGCATGGACAGGGACGTTACCTATCTTTCACGGCCCACCGGGTGACTCTGCTGGCAGCTGGGAAGGATGCAGGACAGGGTGCAGTAGTGTTGGAGGTTGTTCCGCCACCACGCCTCCAAAATGCTACTACTGGTGATTCTGACACACCTCTCTCCTCCACCCCCTCCTCTTCTTCTTCCTCCATGGCCTCTTCCACTGCTGATTTGTCCTCGGAACCAGCGGTGCTCCGTAGGCATTCAAGGGGCTACGCAAGTATGCAGGCAAAAAGATGCCATGCGGTGCTTGAGCTGGTGTGCTTGGGGGACAGGAGTCACACTGGGGCAGAGATTCTGTCAGCTCTGCAGGGGCAGGCTCAGAGGTGGTTGAGGCCACACCAGCTTAAGCCAGGAATGGTGGTTTGCGACAATGGCACCAACATCCTCTCCGCCCTCCGACAGGGACAGCTGACCCATGTGCCCTGTTTGACTCACGTCCTTAACTTGGTGGTGCAGAGGTTTTTGGGCAGGTACCCGGGCTTACAGCATGTCCTGAGGCAGGCCAGGAAAGTCTGTGTGCATTGCCGCCGATCATATAATGCCAGTGCTCGGCTGGCTGACTGGAATTTAACCTGCCCAAGAACCGCCTAATCTGTGACATGCCCACCAGGTGGAACTTAATGTTGGCCATGCTTCAGCGGCTGCATACGCAGCAGAGGGCCATCAATGAGTACCTGTGTGACTATGGCACCAGGACAGGGACAGGGGAGCTTGTTTTTTTTTTGCCACGCCAGTGGGTCATGATCAGGGATGCATGCACTGTCCTGTCACCATTTGAGGAGGCCACGAGGATGGTGAGCAGTGACAGTGCATGCATCAGTGATACTGTACCTCTTGTCCACCTGTTGGAGCACACGCTGCATGGAATAATGGACAGGGCACTTAAGGCAGAACAGAGGGAGGAAGAGGAGGACTTCCTTACCTCTCAAGGCCCTTTTTATCCATACAGTGTTCCTGCGGGCCCGCCGATCACTCAGGAAGAGGACGAGGAGGAGGAGGAGGATTGTGTCAGCATGGAGGTGGAGCCTAGCACTCAGCAGCAATCTTCAAGGGATCATTTACAGTCCACAGAAACCCATGGACTTGTACGTGGCTGGGAGGAAGTGGCTGCAGATCATGTTATCCTTAGTGACCCAGAGGACTCCGGACTGAATGCCTCAGCAAACCTACGCTGCATGGCCTCCCTGATCCTGCAAAGCCTGCAAAAGGATCCTCATATTCGTGGTATCAAGGAGAGGGATCATTACTGGCTGGCAACCCTCCTTGATTCACGTTACAAGGGTAAGGTGGCGGACCTTATCCAGCCTTCGCAGAGGGAGCAGATGATGAAACATCTTCGGGAGGCCTTGCAGAAAGGTTTGTGCAACGCGTTTCCAGAGCCTGGGAGGTTATAAATTCCTGGTTCTGGACAACTTGTTGCTGAGGCTTCGGTCAGTCACAGAAGGAGCGGTGGAGAAGGTGGCCGTCTGACCGATGGGTTCAGACAATTTTTTAGTCCGCAGCCCCAAGGTATGATCGTTTCCAGCAACCATCACCAGCGTCTGATTCCCATGGTGCAGGAATACCTAGGGGCAAGATCAGACTTGGACACCTTTCCCACCGAAAATCCTCTGGGTTACTGGGCTTGAGGATGGAACACTGGCCAGAGCTTGTACAGTATTCAATTGAGCTACTGGCCTGTCCTGCATCCAGCATTCTTTCGGGACGCACATTCAGTGCTGCTGGAGGCTTTGTAACCGATCACAGGGTGCGCTTGTCCACCGACTCGGTCGATCGGCTGACCTTCATAAAAATTAATCAGTCTTGGATCACCAGCTACCAAGCACCTGATGCTGATGTAACCGAATTTTTTTTTTTTAATGTGAGTTCCCTTCAAGACTGCCTATGCTGAGTGACTATCCTGTTATGCTGAGTGACTATCCTCTTCCTCCTCAATGTTCATGTTGATAGGTTGTAAGAAAATTTTTGGTTCTGGGCACCGCCACCAGTGGCTAAGGCCCAATTTTTCTGCCCCTGTTTAACAGGGGCGTGTAATTACAATTTTTGCTGCGATACTTTGCAGCAGGGCTCATTCCTGCGCTCCAACTAGAGTATCTGTGAGGGGTTGCACTGTTGTGGCACCAGCACCAGTGCCTAAGGCCCAATTTTTCTGCCCCTGTCTAACAGGGGCGTGTAATTAAAATTTTTGCTATAATACTTTGCAGCAGGGCTCATTCCTTCGCTACAACTATAGTATCTGTGAGGGCTTACAGTGTTATGGCACCAGTGCCTAAGGCCCAATTTTTTTGCCCCTGTTTAACAGGGACGTGTAATTCCATTTTTTGCTGCAATACTTTGCAGCAGGGCTCATTCCTGCGCTCCAACTAGAGTATCTGTGAGGGGTTGCAGTGTTGTGGCACCAGCACCAGTGCCTAAGGCCCAAATGTTCTGCCCCTATTTAACAGGGGCGTGTAATTACAATTTTTGCTGTAATACTTTGTAGCAGGGCTCATTCCTGCGCACCAACTATAGTATCTGTGAGGGGTTGCAGTGTTGTGGCACCAGCACCAGTGCCTAAGGCCCAATATTTCTGCCCCTGTTCAACAGGGGCATGTAATTACAATTCTTGATCTAATATTTTACAGCAGGGCCCATTCCTGCGCCCACCAAGAGTAACTGTGAGGGCTTACAGTGTTGTGGTAACACCACCACCACCAAAGGCCCAATTTTTTTGCCCCTCTTCAACAGGGACATGCAATTACAATTCTTGATCTAATAATTCACAGCAGGGCCCATTCCTGCGCCCACCAAGAGTAGCTGTGAGGGCTTACAGTGTTGTAGCACCAGCACCACCACTAAAGGCCCAATTTTTCTGCCCCTGTTCAACAGGTTCATGTAATTAAAATTATTGATATATTTCACAGCAGGGCCTGTTTCAGCGCCCACCAAGAGTAACTGTGAGGACTTACAGTGTTGTGGCACCAGCAACAGCACCACCACCACCAAAGGCCCAATTTTTCTGCCACTGTTCAACAATGGTATGTAATTACAATTCTTGATATAATAGTTCACAGCAGGGCGTTCCAGCGCCCACCAAGAGTAACTGTAAGGGCTTTCAGTGTTGTGGCAACACCAACACCTAAGGCCCAAATTTCTGCAGAGTACATAGGACAGGCCCCTACTTTCAAACATCCGACTTTCAAACGACTCCTACTTACAAACGGAGGGAGACAACAGGAAGTGAAAGGAAATCTACCCCTAGGAAGGGAAATTCTCTCCTGTATGAGTTAATATGGAAGAAACGTGTCTCCTCTCCACTGATGCTTTATCACCAATCCTTGTTTCCCTAAAAACTCAAAATTTTCAAAATCCAATTGTCATTGGAACAGAAAGTGAGTTGAAATCTTCTGAACAAGTGCACAGTTAGCAAAACAAATGTTACAGGGGTGATAACCATTCCCTATGTTTTCAAAAAAGCTTAAAAATAGATTTTTTGGCTGGAGCTACACTTTAAAAAGGTACCAGTTCAAAATTACAAACAGATTCTACTAAAGAACAAACCTACAGTCCCTGTCTTGTTTGCACCGCCTGTATACTGCTGTTCAGAGTATATATTGCCTGGGGGCCCCACGCCTTTGCTTTTTTAAATTTGGGTGCGGGGTTCCCCTTATTATCCATACAAGACCCAAATGGGCTGGTAATGGGCTGGGGTGGGGGTTTTCTCAATGATTTTCTCAATGATTTTCATCTATATTGCCGGGACCAGACATTACATTAAAGCCGCAAGCAGTTTTAAATGACTTTTATTCCTTTAGAAATGTCATTTTGTGCAGGGACAGTTCTAAACACGGGAAACACGCGCCACTTTACAGGCATACTATAGACACTCCCCAGGCACGATATTTAAAGGAATATTTCACTTTTATTTTTTCACTTTAAGCATCATTAACCACTTAACCCCCGGACCAATACGCAGCATAAAGACCAGAGGTGTTTTTACAATTTGGCACTGCGCTGTTTTATCTGGTAATTGGGCGGTCATGCAATGTTGTACCCAAACAAAATTTGCGTCCTTTTCTTCCCACAAATAGAGCTTTCTTTTAATGGTATTTGATTGCCTCTGCGATTTTATTTTTTTGCGATATAAACGGAAAAAGACTGAAAATTTTGAAAAAAAATGATATTTTCTACTTTTTGTTATAAGAAAAATTGAATAAACTCAATTTTAGTCATACATTTAGGCCAAAATGTATTCAGCCACATGTCTTTAGTAAAAAAATGTCAATAAGCGTATATTTATTGGTTTGCGCAAAAGTTATAGCGTCTACAAACTAGGGTACATTTTCTGGAATTTACACAGCTTTTTGTTGAGAGGCATGTTGAGCCCATTGAATATTCTTTTTTGTCCCAAGTGATTGAATAATGACAAAAAGAAAAAGAAAATTACAAAAAGTTGTCACACATGCCATGGTAATATGTGGAATTGCACCCCAAAATACATTTTGCTGCTTCTCCTGAGTATGGGGATACCACATGTATGGGACTTTTTGGGAGCCTAGCCGCGTACGGGGGCCCCGAAAACCAAGCACCGCCTTCAGGATTTCTAAGGGCGCAAATTTTCCTCACTACCTATCACAGTTTCGAAGGCCATAAAATGCCAAAATAGCACAAACCCCCCCAAATGACCCCATTTTAGAAAGTATACACCCCTAGCTATTTGCTGAGAGGCATGGTGAGTATTTTACAACTCTCATTTGTTTTTGAAAATGAAGAAAGAAAATATATTTTTTTTTTTAATTTTCACAACTTTGTGACAAAAAGCGAGATCTGCAAAATACTCACCATACCTCTCAGCAAATAGCTTGGGGTGTCTACTTTCCGAAATGGGGTCATTTGGGGGGGGTTTTGTGCCATCTGGGCATTCCATGGCCTCCGAAACTGTGATAGGCAGTGAGGAGTGAAATCAAAAATTTACACCCTTAGAAAGCCTGAAGGCGGTGCTTGGATTTTGGGGTCCCGTACGCGGCTAGGCTCCCAAAAAGTCTCACACATGTGGTATCCCCGTACTCAGGAGAAGCAACAGAATGTATTTTGGGGTGTAATTCCACATATAACCATGGCATGTTTGAGCAATATATCATTTAGTGACAACTTTGTGCAAAAATAAAAATAAAAATTGTCTTTTTTCCGCAACTTGTGTCAACATATAAAATATTCCATGGACTCGATATGCCTCTCAGCAAATAGCTTGTGGTGTCTACTTTCCAAAATGGGGTAATTTGGGGGGGTTTTGAACTGTCCTGGCATTTTATGCACAACATTAGGAAGCTTATGTCACACATCATCCACTCTTCTAACCACTTGAAGACTCAAGCCCCATACACACGATCGGTTTGACTGATGAAAACCGTCTGATGGATGGTTTTCATCAGACCAACCGATCGTGTATGGTACCCATCGGTCTTTTTTCCATCGGTTGGAAAAAATAGAACTTGTTTTAAAATTTTCCGATGGATAAAAAACCGATGGGAATTTCCGATCACCTATGGGCAAGTCCATCGGTTAAAAAACCCACGCATGCTCAGACTGAATTAGGAGACGGGAGCGCTCCTTCTGGTAAAACTAGCGTTCCTAATGGAGAGAGCACATTCGTCATTCTGCAAGTTATTGCTTCATTTAATGCAGCACATGTTTTGTTGCTTTAGAACGGTCTTTAAAATGTCATTTTGGCAGCAGATCTTTCTCCTGAGTTCTGACAAATGTATGTCTTTCTTCTTTCTTGTGATCTTAGGAATAATTTGTTTAATTCTTCAAGGCCGACCTCCCAAATTACACCTTTTTTTTGTTTTTGTCTTTAAATTTGTTGTGCATTTTTTGGTGTGTCAATTTCTCAGAACAACATATTATTTTTATTTTTTACTCATGGAGGTTGGTGTCCCTTGTTATTAATTACACATTGTATTTATAAAATCTTATTGCTACTAGGGATGAGCCGAACACCCCCGGGTTCGGTTCGCACCAGAACCTTCGAACGGACCGAAAGTTCGCGCGAATTTTCGAACCCTATTCGTTATAATGGACGCGAACGTTCGAAATCAAAATTGCTAATTACAACGGCCAATATGCATGTTAATGTCATAAAACAGGTTTGGGGACCCGGGTCCTGCCCCAGGGGACATATATCAATGCAAAAAGAAATTTTAAAAACTAAAGTTTTTTCGGGAGCAGTCATTTTAATGATGCATAAAGTGAAAAAAAAAAAAGTGAAATTTTCCTTTAAATATGGTACCTGGGGGGTGTCTAAAGTATGCCTGTGAAGTGGCATGTGTTTCCCGTGTTTAGAACTGTCCTTGCACAAAATGACATTTGTAAAGGAAAAAAAGAAGCCATTTAAAACCACTTGCGGCTTTAATGTCATGTCTTGTCCTGGCCGCCATATGGCTGAAAATCCTTGAGAAAAATGGCATGGCTACCCCATCACCCCCCCCCCCACCCCAGCCCCTTTGGGTCTTGTATGGATACTAAGGGGGACCCCGCACCCAAAATAAAACCCTATACCTACAACCCTATATACTCTGAACAGCAGTATATAGGTGGTGCAAACAAGACATGGACTGTAGGTTTGTTCTTAAGTAGAATCTGAACAGGTACATTATGAAGTGTAGCTACATCCCAAAAAAATCAATTTTTAAGCTTTTTGGAGAACATAGGGAGGGGTTATCACCCCTGTAACATTTGCTGTCTTTGCACATCTGTTCAGAACATGTCACCTCACTTTCCGTCCCAATGACAAATGTTTTTGGAAAAGTGGGGTTTTAATTGAAACAAGGATTGGTGATAAAGCATCAGTAGAGAGGAGATACCTTTTTCCCAAATTAAATCTAACAGGATAGAATTTTCCTTCCTAGGGGTAGATTTCCTCTCACTTCCTGTTTTCTCTTGCCGTTTGCAAGTAGGAGTCGTTTGTAAGTTGGATGTTTGAAAGTAGGGGCCTGCCGTATATACTCTGCAGAAATTTGCCCTATTAGATGTTGGTGTAGCCACAAGACTGGTGGGCACAGGAATGGGCCCTGCTGTGAGTTAATAGATCAAGATTTGTACTTGCATGCACCTGTTGAACCGGGCAGAAAAATTGGGCCTTTGGTGGTGGTGGTGGTGGTGGTGGACGGTGTTGCCACAAGACTGTAAGCCCTCACAGTTACTCTTGGTGGGTGCAGGAATGGGCCCTGCTGTGAGTTATTAGATCAAGATTTGTAATTGCATGCACCTGTTGAACAGGGCAGAAAAATTGGGCCTTTGGTGGTGGTGGTGGTGGTGGACGGTGTTGCCACAAGACTGTAGGCCCTCATAGTTACTCTTGGTGGGCGCAGGAATGGGCCCTGCTGTGAACTATTAGATCAAGATTTGTAATTACACGCCCCTGTTAAACAGGGGCTGAAAAATTGTGCCTTAGGCATTGGTGCTGGTGCCACAACACTGCAACCCCTCACAGATACTGTACTCTGAGCACAGCAGTCACACCTGTTGCGAAGCATCTTTTTAAAAAATTGTAATTACACGCCCCTGTTATACAGGGGCTGAAAAATTGTGCCTTAGGCACTGGTGTGGTGGCATGGATCATTGAGGAGGAGGAAGAGGATAGTCAGTGAACATAACAGGACAGTCACTCAGCATCAGCATAGGCAGTCTTGAAGGGATGTGACATTATAAATTATTCCGTTATATCCGCTTCAGGTGTCTGGTAGCTGGTGGTGATCCAAGACTGATTCATTTTTATGAAGGTCAGTCGATCAACCGAGTCGGTGGACAGGCGCACCCTATGATCGGTGACAAATCCTCCAGCAGCACTGAATGTGCGTTCGGAAAGAACGCTGGATGCAGGACAGGCCAGTAGCTCAATTGCATACTGTGCAAGCTCTGGCCAGTGATCCATCCTCAGGACCCAGTAAGCCAGAGGATTTTCGGTGGGAAAGGTGTCCAAGTCTGACCTTGCCCCTAGGTATTCCTGCACCATGTATATCAGACGCTGGCGATGGTTGCTGGAACCGATCATACCTTGGGGCTGCGGACTAAAAAATTGTCTGAACGCATCGGTCAGACGTCCACCTTCCCCACCGCTCCTTCTGCTACTGACCGAAGCCTCAGCAACTCGTCGTCCAGGACCAGGAGTTTGTAACCTCCCAGTTTCTGGGAACGCGTTGCACAGACCTTTCTGCAAGGCCTCCCTGAGATGTCTCATCCTCTGCTCCCTCTGCGACGGCAAGATAAGGTCCGCAACCTTACCCTTGTACCGTGGATCAAGGAGAGTGGCCAGCCAGTAATGGTCACTCTCCTTGATCCGAAGAACACGAGGATCCTTCCGCAGGCTTTGCAGGATCAGGGAGGCCATGCAGCGTAGGTTAGCTGAGGCATTCGGTCCGGAGTCTTCTGGGTCACTGAGGATGACATGATCGCCAGCCACCTCCTCCCAGCCACGTACAAGTCCACTGGTTTGTTGGGACTGTACATCATCCCTAAAAGACTGCTGCTGCTGATGCTGAGTGCCAGGCTCCACCTCCATGCTCACACAATCCTCCTCCTCCTCCTCCTCCTCTTCCTGTGAGATGGGTGGGACAGAAGGAACATTGTCTGGATAAAGGGGGCCTTGAGAGACAAGGAAGTCCTCCTCTTCCTGCCTCTGTTCTGCCTCAAGTGCCCTGTCCATTATCCCACGCAGCGTATGCTCCAACAGGTGGACAAGAGGTACAGTGTCACTGATGCATGCACTGTCACTGCTCACCATCCTCGTGGCCTCCTCAAATGGTGAGAGGACAGTGCATGCATCCCTGATCATGCTCCACTGGCGTGGGGAAAAAAAGCCAAGCTCCCCTGACCCTGTCCTGGTGCCGTAGTCGCAAAGGTACTCATTGATGGCCCTCTGCTGCGTGTGCAGTCGCTGCAGCATGGCCAACGTTGAGTTCCACCTGGTGGGCATGTCACATATTAGGCGGTTCTTGGGCAGGTTCAGCTCCTTTTGCAGCTCAGTCAGCCGAGCACTGGCATTATAAGATCGGCGGAAATGCACACAGACTTTCCTGGCCTGCCTCAGGACATCCTGTAAGCCTGGGAACCTGCCCAAGAACCGCTGCACCACCAGGTTGAGGACGTGAGCCATACAGGGCACATGGGTGAGCTGCCCCTGTCGCAGGGCGGAGAGGAGGTTGGTGCCATTATCAGAAACGACCATTCCTGGCTTAAGCTGGCGTGGCGTCAACCACCTCTCGGCCTGCCCCTGCAGAGCTGCCAGAACCTCTGGCCCAGTGTGGCTCCTGTCCCCCAAACACACCAGCGCAAGCACGGCATGGCATCTTTTTGCCTGCGTACTCGCGTAGCCCCTTGTACGCCTACGGAGCACCGCTGGTTCCGAGGACAGAACACTCGAAGAGGACATGGAGGAAGAAGAAGAGGAGGGGGTGGAGGAGAGAGGTGTGTCACAACCAGTAGTAGCATTTTGGAGGCGTGGTGGCGGAACAACCTCCAACACTACTGCACCTTGTCCTGCATCCCTCCCAGCTGCCAATAGAGTGACCCAATGGGCCGTGAAAGAAAGATAACGTCCCTGTCCATGCCTGCTGGACCATGAGTCAGCGGTAATATGCACCTTACCGCTGACCGCCCTGTCCAGCGAGGCATGGACATTGCCTTCCACATGCCAGTAGAGAGACGGAATCGCCTTCCGTGAGAAAAAGTGGCGTTTGGGAACCTGCCACTGAGGAACCGCACATTGAACAAACTCACGGAAGGGGGCCGAGTCTATCAACTGAAAAGGCAGCAGTTGAAGTGCTAGCAATTTAGCCAAGCTAGCATTCAACCGCTGGGCATGTGGATGGCTGGGAGTATACTTCTTTCGACGGTCCAGCAGCTGGGGCAGGGAAATTTGCCTGCTACAATCGGACGTCGGTGTACTGCAAGTACTTGGTTGTGACACACCTAATTCTACACCTTCAGTCCTCTCAGAGCAGCTTTCAGAGAGGACTGAAGATATAGTGGGGATGGAGATCCCAGCTGATGAGGAGCAAGGAGAGGTCCGCTTTGTTCTTTGGTGTGGGTCTTTTATGTGTGCTTGCCAATGAGCTGCATGGCAGGTCGACATATGTCTGCTCATGCTTGTGGTGCCCAAGCGGCTGATGTTTTGGCCACGCGAGATACGCTTGAGACAAATATTGCAAATAGCAGTGGTGCGATCTGATGCACTCGTCTCAAAAAAGGCCCACACCAAAGAACTTTTGTGATAACGTGCAGAGGCAGCGCCCTGCACAGGCGGAGCTCTGCGGTGTGGTACAGTTGCTGTGCTGGCCTCTAGCTGGCCTCCAGGGGGCATCCTGCCTCGTTGGACATGTGACGCTGCATCCTCCTCCTCCTCCTCCTCTCTCCCTTCAGGCACCCACGTGGAGTCAGTGACCTCATCATCCCCTCCCTCTTCACCACTAGAGCAAACCTGGCAGTAAGCTGCAGCTGGTGGAACACTACTGCCAGATTGCTGTCCTTCAGCATCCCCTCTCTCTGCGCGCACACTACTGACTTCCTCAAGCTGGGTATCATCATCCGAGCCTTCGAATCGTTGGGCATCCTCCTGGAGCATGTACCCAACACTGTGCTCAAACAGTTCGGGGGACTCCTCAGGAGGACATGGTGGGTCTAGGGAAGGGGTGGCTGATGATGCCATTGAGTACGCGTTGGCAGCTGCTCTGCCAGTACCCTGAGCCTGGGTGAGAGAGGATGAGGAGGATGAGGAGGGCTTGGTCATCCATTCTACCAAGCCTTCGGCATGATGCGGCTCCACATGTGCAGCTGCCGAAAACAAAGACAAGCGTGTCCCATGGCCACGTGCTGATGACGATGCACGACCACGTCCACGGCCAGCACTGTTGTCTCTAGAAACAGAGCCTGCCTGCCCTGTGTTCTTGCCTCGGCACGTTCTGCCTCTCCTTGGCGGTCTTCCAGCCATTGTAGTCGGTAGTGTATATAGTATAAAAAATAGAACTCCTATGTGTGCTCACAACACACTGTAGGTCCTATGGGTGCTGACACTAACACACTATAGGTACTATGTGTGCTGCTGACAAGAAAATATAGGAGCTCTGTTTGCTGCCACTAACACACTAGAAGTCCTATTGGTGCTTCTGAGATGAAAATATAGGAGCTCTGTGTGATGCCACTAACACACTAGAAGTCCTATGGGTGCTGCTGAGAAGAAAATATAGGAGCTCTGTGTGATGCCACTAACACACTAGAAGTCCTATGGGTGCTTCTGAGATGAAAATATAGGAACTCTGTGTGATACCACTAACACACTAAAAGTCCTATGGGTGCTTCTGAGAAGAAAATATAGGAGCTCTGTTTGCTGCCACTAACACACTAGAAGTCCTATGGGTGCTGCTGAGAAGAAAATATAGGAGCTCTGTGTGATGCCACTAACACACTAGAAGTCCTATGGGTGCTTCTGAGATGAAAATATAGGAGCTCTGTGTGATGCCACTAACACACTAGAAGTCCTATGGGTGCTGCTGAGAAGAAAATATAGGAGCTATGTGTGATGCCACTAACACACTAGAAGTCCTATGGGTGCTTCTGAGATGAAAATATAGGAGCTCTGTTTGCTGCCACTAACACACTAGAAGTCCTATGGGTGCTGCTGAGAAGAAAATATAGGAGCTCTGTGTGATGCCACTAACACACTAGAAGTCCTATGGGTGCTTCTGAGATGAAAATATAGGAGCTCTGTGTGATGCCACTAACACACTAGAAGTCCTATGGGTGCTGCTGAGAAGAAAATATAGGAGCTCTGTTTGCTGCCACTAACACACTAGAAGTCCTATGGGTGCTGCTGAGAAGAAAATATAGGAGCTCTGTGTGATGCCACTAACACACTAGAAGTCCTATGGGTGCTGCTGAGAAGAAAATATAGGAGCTCTGTTTGCTGCCACTAACACACTAGAAGTCCTATGGGTGCTGCTGAGAATAAAATATAGGAGCTCTGTGTGATGCCACTAACACACTAGAAGTCCTATGGGTGCTTCTGAGAAGAAAATATAGGAGCTCTGTTTGCTGCCACTAACACACTAGAAGTCCTATGGGTGCTGCTGAGAAGAAAATATAGGAGCTCTGTGTGATGCCACTAACACACTAGAAGTCCTATGGGTGCTGCTGAGAAGAAAATATAGGAGCTCTGTTTGCTGCCACTAACACACTAGAAGTCCTATGGGTGCTTCTGAGATGAAAATATAGGAACTCTGTGTGATACCACTAACACACTAAAAGTCCTATGGGTGCTTCTGAGAAGAAAATATAGGAGCTCTGTTTGCTGCCACTAACACACTAGAAGTCCTATGGGTGCTGCTGAGAAGAAAATATAGGAGCTCTGTGTGATGCCACTAACACACTAGAAGTCCTATGGGTGCTTCTGAGATGAAAATATAGGAGCTCTGTGTGATGCCACTAACACACTAGAAGTCCTATGGGTGCTTCTGAGATGAAAATATAGGAGCTCTGTTTGCTGCCACTAACACACTAGAAGTCCTATGGGTGCTGCTGAGAAGAAAATATAGGAGCTCTGTGTGATGCCACTAACACACTAGAAGTCCTATGGGTGCTTCTGAGATGAAAATATAGGAGCTCTGTGTGATGCCACTAACACACTAGAAGTCCTATGGGTGCTGCTGAGAAGAAAATATAGGAGCTCTGTTTGCTGCCACTAACACACTAGAAGTCCTATGGGTGCTGCTGAGAAGAAAATATAGGAGCTCTGTGTGATGCCACTAACACACTAGAAGTCCTATGGGTGCTGCTGAGAAGAAAATATAGGAGCTCTGTTTGCTGCCACTAACACACTAGAAGTCCTATGGGTGCTGCTGAGAATAAAATATAGGAGCTCTGTGTGATGCCACTAACACACTAGAAGTCCTATGGGTGCTTCTGAGATGAAAATATAGGAGCTCTGTGTGATGCCACTAACACACTAGAAGTCCTATGGGTGCTGCTGAGAAGAAAATATAGGAGCTCTGTGTGATGCCACTAACACACTAGAAGTCCTATGGGTGCTTCTGAGATGAAAATATAGGAACTCTGTGTGATGCCACTAACACACTAGAAGTCCTATGGGTGCTGCTGAGAAGAAAATATAGGAGCTCTGTTTGCTGCCACTAACACACTAGAAGTCCTATGGGTGCTTCTGAGAAGAAAATATAGGAGCTCTGTGTGATGCCACTAACACACTAGAAGTCCTATGGGTGCTGCTGAGAAGAAAATATAGGAGCTCTGTTTGCTGCCACTAACACACTAGAAGTCCTATGGGTGCTGCTGAGAAGAAAATATAGGAGCTCTGTGTGATGCCACTAACACACTAGAAGTCCTATGGGTGCTTCTGAGATGAAAATATAGGAGCTCTGTGTGATGCCACTAACACACTAGAAGTCCTATGGGTGCTGCTGAGAAGAAAATATAGGAGCTCTGTGTGATGCCACTAACACACTAGAAGTCCTATGGGTGCTTCTGAGATGAAAATATAGGAACTCTGTGTGATGCCACTAACACACTAGAAGTCCTATGGGTGCTGCTGAGAAGAAAATATAGGAGCTCTGTGTGATGCCACTAACACACTAGAAGTCCTATGGGTGCTGCTGAGAAGAAAATATAGGAGCTCTGTTTGCTGCCACTAACACACTAGAAGTCCTATGGGTGCTGCTGAGAAGAAAATATAGGAGCTCTGTGTGATGCCACTAACACACTAGAAGTCCTATGGGTGCTTCTGAGATGAAAATATAGGAGCTCTGTGTGATGCCACTAACACACTAGAAGTCCTATGGGTGCTTCTGAGAAGAAAATATAGGAGCTCTGTGTGATGCCACTAACACACTAGAAGTCCTATGGGTGCTTCTGAGATGAAAATATAGGAACTCTGTGTGATGCCACTAACACACTAGAAGTCCTATGGGTGCTGCTGAGAAGAAAATATAGGAGCTCTGTTTGCTGCCACTAACACACTAGAAGTCCTATGGGTGCTGCTGAGAAGAAAATATAGGAGCTCTGTGTGATGCCACTAACACACTAGAAGTCCTATGGGTGCTTCTGAGATGAAAATATAGGAGCTCTGTGTGATGCCACTAACACACTAGAAGTCCTATGGGTGCTGCTGAGAAGAAAATATAGGAGCTATGTGTGATGCCACTAACACACTAGAAGTCCTATGGGTGCTTCTGAGATGAAAATATAGGAGCTCTGTGTGATGCCACTAACACACTAGAAGTCCTATGGGTGCTTCTGAGATGAAAATATAGGAGCTCTGTTTGCTGCCACTAACACACTAGAAGTCCTATGGGTGCTGCTGAGAAGAAAATATAGGAGCTCTGTGTGATGCCACTAACACACTAGAAGTCCTATGGGTGCTTCTGAGATGAAAATATAGGAGCTCTGTGTGATGCCACTAACACACTAGAAGTCCTATGGGTGCTGCTGAGAAGAAAATATAGGAGCTCTGTTTGCTGCCACTAACACACTAGAAGTCCTATGGGTGCTGCTGAGAAGAAAATATAGGAGCTCTGTGTGATGCCACTAACACACTAGAAGTCCTATGGGTGCTGCTGAGAAGAAAATATAGGAGCTCTGTTTGCTGCCACTAACACACTAGAAGTCCTATGGGTGCTGCTGAGAAGAAAATATAGGAGCTCTGTGTGATGCCACTAACACACTAGAAGTCCTATGGGTGCTTCTGAGATGAAAATATAGGAGCTCTGTGTGATGCCACTAACACACTAGAAGTCCTATGGGTGCTGCTGAGAAGAAAATATAGGAGCTCTGTGTGATGCCACTAACACACTAGAAGTCCTATGGGTGCTTCTGAGATGAAAATATAGGAACTCTGTGTGATGCCACTAACACACTAGAAGTCCTATGGGTGCTGCTGAGAAGAAAATATAGGAGCTCTGTTTGCTGCCACTAACACACTAGAAGTCCTATGGGTGCTTCTGAGAAGAAAATATAGGAGCTCTGTGTGATGCCACTAACACACTAGAAGTCCTATGGGTGCTTCTGAGATGAAAATATAGGAACTCTGTGTGATGCCACTAACACATTAGAAGTCCTATGGGTGCTGCTAAGAAGAAAATATAGGAGCTCTGTTTGCTGCCACTAACACACTAGAAGTCCTATGGGTGCTTCTGAGAAGAAAATATAGGAGCTCTGTGTGATGCCACTAACACACTAGAAGTCCTATGGGTGCTTCTGAGATGAAAATATAGGAACTCTGTGTGATGCCACTAACACATTAGAAGTCCTATGGGTGCTGCTGAGAAGAAAATATAGGAGCTATGTTTGCTGCCACTAACACACTAGAAGTCCTATGGGTGCTGCTGAGAAGAAAATATAGGAGCTCTGTGTGATGCCACTAACACACTAGAAGTCCTATGGGTGCTGCTGAGAAGAAAATATAGGAGCTCTGTTTGCTGCCACTAACACACTAGAAGTCCTATGGGTGCTTCTGAGATGAAAATATAGGAGCTCTGTGTGATGCCACTAACACACTAGAAGTCCTATGGGTGCTGCTGAGAAGAAAATATAGGAGCTCTGTGTGATGCCACTAACACACTAGAAGTCCTATGGGTGCTGCTGAGAAGAAAATATAGGAGCTCTGTGTGATGCCACTAACACACTAGAAGTCCTATGGGTGCTGCTGAGAAGAAATTATAGGAGCTCTGTTTGCTGCCACTAACACACTAGAAGTCCTATGGGTGCTGCTGAGAAGAAAATATAGGAGCTCTGTGTGATGCCACTAACACACTAGAAGTCCTATGGGTGCTTCTGAGATGAAAATATAGGAGCTCTGTGTGATGCCACTAACACACTAGAAGTCCTATGGGTGCTGCTGAGAAGAAAATATAGGAGCTCTGTGTGATGCCACTAACACACTAGAAGTCCTATGGGTGCTTCTGAGATGAAAATATAGGAACTCTGTGTGATGCCACTAACACACTAGAAGTCCTATGGGTGCTGCTGAGAAGAAAATATAGGAGCTCTGTTTGCTGCCACTAACACACTAGAAGTCCTATGGGTGCTTCTGAGAAGAAAATATAGGAGCTCTGTGTGATGCCACTAACACACTAGAAGTCCTATGGGTGCTTCTGAGATGAAAATATAGGAACTCTGTGTGATGCCACTAACACATTAGAAGTCCTATGGGTGCTGCTAAGAAGAAAATATAGGAGCTCTGTTTGCTGCCACTAACACACTAGAAGTCCTATGGGTGCTTCTGAGAAGAAAATATAGGAGCTCTGTGTGATGCCACTAACACACTAGAAGTCCTATGGGTGCTTCTGAGATGAAAATATAGGAACTCTGTGTGATGCCACTAACACATTAGAAGTCCTATGGGTGCTGCTGAGAAGAAAATATAGGAGCTCTGTTTGCTGCCACTAACACACTAGAAGTCCTATGGGTGCTGCTGAGAAGAAAATATAGGAGCTCTGTGTGATGCCACTAACACACTAGAAGTCCTATGGGTGCTGCTGAGAAGAAAATATAGGAGCTCTGTTTGCTGCCACTAACACACTAGAAGTCCTATGGGTGCTGCTGAGAAGAAAATATAGGAGCTCTGTTTGCTGCCACTAACACACTAGAAGTCCTATGGGTGCTGCTGAGAAGAAAATATAGGAGCTCTGTGTGATGCCACTAACACACTAGAAGTCCTATGGGTGCTGCTGAGAAGAAAATATAGGAGCTCTGTTTGCTGCCACTAACACACTAGAAGTCCTATGGGTGCTGCTGAGAAGAAAATATAGGAGCTCTGTTTGCTGCCACTAACACACTAGAAGTCCTATGGGTGCTGTTGGGGTGCAATGCTGTGCTAACAGCACTGCGGTTGGTACTACTGCAATACTGTACTAACAGTAAGCACGCACCAGACTAATCCCCAGCAGCAGCTAATAACACGCTAACTGTGCAATCAGCAGCAATGAACGATCAATGACTTAGGTAGCAATGGTTTAGCAAAGAAATAGCCAATGG
The DNA here is from genome assembly GCA_029206835.1 of Rana muscosa. NCBI lineage: Eukaryota > Metazoa > Chordata > Amphibia > Anura > Ranidae > Rana > Rana muscosa. The sequence continues at coordinate 346,904,935 of CM055116.1, read as the reverse complement.
TTTAGCAAAGAAGAGCAAATCTTTCAGTATCAAGCAAAGACAGAATCAGCAGACTGATCTCTCCTAAAGCCGGAACTCATGTGACCGGGGCCGATGGCGTGGCGGCCTTTTAAATGGTGGGGCATGTACTAAAGCCCCTGAGCTGTAATTGGCTACAGACGTCCTGCCTGTAGCCAATTATTGCTCTCCGAGTTTCGGGCGCTGTGATTGGCCAAGCATGCGGGGTCACAGTGCATGCTTGGCCAATCATCAGCCAGCAATGCACTGCGCCGGCCGCGCCGGCCGCAATGCATTGCGGGGCCGCTCGCATCACACGAATGTGATGCGAACGGCCCAAATAGTTCTGGGCTCGACGAGCGAGCGAACGCCCGGTGCTCGATTCGAACATGGGTTCGAATCGAGCACCGGGCCCATCCCTAATTGCTACTACCAAAAAAAAAAAACACATCAGGCATGTATGTTGGCTGAAATCAAATTTCCCTTTATTTCGGAAAAAAAACAAACAAAAACCGAAGGGCAACTATTCAGAAATTAGCAGAGAATATAAAGTCATTAGATCCCAAATGCAGACCTGACTATGATCAATAATAAAATCAACAACAGCATGAAATCAGGAGCAGCAGCCAAAGACATACATCATCCCAAGCTGTGGTACTCCATCAACCTTCAATTTCTGGATGAGCAGCTCGAGGCCAGGGAATCACCTCCTGCTCTTCCCTGTAGCCTTCCTTCCACGCCTCTCTGCAGCGTTCTCTCGTCACCACCCTTGCAGGCTGGGCCACTGTGGGTGGTGATGTGGCAGGAGGAGGAGGAGAAGGAGGAGAGGGATTGGCCTGCTGCGAGATATGGATGGCCTCAGTCAGCAGCCCCCTCGCCCCCATGTGTACGGCCATATATATAAGGTGCTCACAAAGGGCCCGTTGTCCCGCCTCCATTCTGAGCAACTTATCCGCTAGATAGGTGCTAAACCCCTCCGTAGGGTTGAGGGGGGCCCTCATGATAGCAGCAGCCTCCTGAATCATCTTTAGTGACTCCTCCTCCACTTGTGTCATCCACCGTTGTTTTGGCGGGCTGACGTGGAGGGGAGCCACTTGAGAGACGGTGCTGCCACTAGGCCTGGTGACCTGCTGAGTCCCACTTGGCCCTGCCTCCTCCTGCCTGGCACACTCCTGACCCTCTTCCTCCTGGCTTGCCTCATCCTGTTTTTAAATTAAAATGAAAAATTTGATTATTTGGGGAATCTATCACACACAATTTTGATCTCATTACTGTTTTGTTTTTTTTGGGCGGGGATGATATCATTTATGGCTAATCCAAACAGTTCAACACAATATTACTTAGTGGACAATAATTATGATCAAAAATACTATACCTGGCTGAAGATGTGAAGATCTGGCTCTTCTTGCTCGGGAGGCTCCTCCTCCGCCTCTGCAGGGGTGGAGGGAAGGGTGGAAGGACTGCTGGAGGGAAGGGTGGAAGGAACGCTGGAGGGAAGGGTGGAAGGAAGGGTTGAGGGAAGGGTGGAAGGAAGGGTTGAGGGAAGGCTGGAAATAGATTCCCTAGCCTCGATCTGGTCATCCAGAAATTGAAGATGTCTGTAGTACCACAGCTTGGGCTTTACTACATCCTCGGCTGCTGCTCCTGATCTCTTTGACTGGCGCACTTCCTTGTATTTTTTTTATAGGAATTACGCAGGTTGTTGATTTTATTATTGATCATAGTGTAGTCTGCATCTGGGATCCATGGCTTCATATCCTCTGCTAACTTGGTAATAGTTGCCCGACGTACATCACTCTTGTGGTACGCTGGGTGTTTCAGTTCCCACAGGTTGCGCTGTTCCTTATATTTTTCTATAAAAATCAGCATCACCTCCGGCTCTCGTAGTTTATGCATCTTTTTAGAACAACAAGTAAAAAACAAAAGAAAAAAAAGAAAAGGATCAGAATTGATTCTCCTCAACTTATCACAATATTGCCCTTTACAATCATGAAACATTAGAGGCCACTGCAGGCCCGAGTTCCCTTCTTACCTTAGTTCACTTCGTTGGTTCACTTCCGCTCGTCCTTACTACGCGCATCCCTAATAACTTCTTTCCCCTTTCTATACCCTGCGCATGCGTGTAACTCCGCCCTCGTCGCCCGCCCATGACGGACTTTTTCAGCATTTCCCCGCCCCTTAACGAACGGCGCACAGTGTGAGACGGCGACATGTCGCAGACACAGGTGGCTTCTTTACTCGAAATTACCGACGAGGAAAGCCCAGAGGCGGAAACGTCACGATCCAGTAAAAAAAGATACAAGGCGACTAATATGTCTTTTTCTGAGATGGCGGAGATGGTGGACATTCTGCGGAGGAAGGATTACGACGGCAAGCATGGCCCATACGACACCCCTAATCTCCGGAAGTCACAAATTATGGACAAAGTTGCGAAGACTCTCTATAAAAAATATGGGGTCAGGAGATCCAAGGAACAACTCCGTAAAAGGTGGTCAGACCTGAAGCTCAGGGAGCCGGAGCAGTATAGGAAGCTTATAAAAAGTATTGAAAAAAGTACGTTTATTTTACTGTGTTCTTTCACATTGTAATATGTATTCTTTCATGTTTTGCAACATGTGCTTGGCTTGACTGGTTTCACATTTTAAAATCACAACTTTTATGTTAAGTGGAGAGTCCACTTATTTGCTAAATGTGTGGATAAAAATATTGCTGCTCTTCGCCCAAACATGTTTGGCACATATCCACGTAAACTACATGTGGGCATGCCTCATTTTACTTCAACAATGTTTATCTACACATTGTTGGCAAGATGAAAATTGAAATGTGAATGAAAGGATAAACTGTATTCTGGGTAAAGGAGATGACACTCCAGCAGTTGTGTACTTTTTTAGGTTCTTGATCAAGATACTATACTCTGGGCCACATGACCAAATTTCTTAACGGTGTCACACACAGGTGCTCCAGTGGATACCTTGGTGGTTATCCAAGTGTATTTGTGAGTGTCCTCAAAAATAACATGTTGCTTTTTTGAGTTTGCAAGATCTCATATGTTCATCTTGAAACTCAGGGCCAAATATCAATTGGACCCCACTTTAAAACATTGAGAAACCATTTTCAGGCCTAAAAAGTCTGTGTGCTAAAGGATACATTATTTTTTCAATTCCCATAGGGGAGAGGAGACTGGGAGGACACCATGCTCAGGAGACGAGGAACCCAACACCACAGAAACTCCCTGAAGATCCCAAAGCAGACCAAGTTCAGCAGGTTCAGGAAGCGGAGGGGGAGAAGGCGGAGGTGGAGGAAGGGGAAGTGGAGGAAGGAGAGGTGGAGCTTATCAGCACAACAGGTCAGTGTCTGTCACCACAACTTCAAGGTAAATACAGATGTAGGCCTGCATAGTTTTAAAATATTTTTTTCTTTTTAGGGACTGAACGTGGGGGTGTGTCAGGAAGTCCAAATCCTCCATTCTCGAGTGCCAGTGCCAAAATAATCATTCAGGAAATCATGGAATGCAGTAGCGAAATGGACATTATGAGAAAGAGAATGATTGTGATTGAGCAAAAATATAAAAACATGATAGATATTTTGGGGAGAATAGTGTGAACCCCCCCTTTTTGTGTTTTTTGTTATGCGTCCGAAATTTTCTATGGGATTTCCACAAGCCCAAATGTGAAGATGCACACACTGAAGACTCAACATGTGCTATCTGCCGTCACAGGATATCTATGTCCCTGTTTTGGGGGTGCAACCTCTTCCTCCCTCCTCAAGTAGGGGAGAGGAAGGGTTTTCACCCCCAAAGCACGTCCATTGATCCCCCATGATGGCAGATAGCACATGTTTACCTTAGCCATGGGATCATGTTGAAGATACCCATTTGAGCCCCAAAAATAAAGTGTGGTTCTTCACATTTGGGATGGATCAGGGGTAACATCACCCCATCTCCTGTTTGTCTTTTTCACTGTGTTATTTTATTACTTTTTTAGTTAAAAAATTTTGGCTTTTGACCCATGCATGTTTCTGCCAAAAAAGCCGCACAAAAAAAAAAAAATATTCAAAAAACAACCAAAACTGTGGTGCAATCAATAAACACATTCGGGAAGTCTAAAAAAGGTGTGCCTTTTTCTTTCTATGGTCAATAGCAGTTCTGAGGATGCAAAAAGAGTGTTTTTACCTCTGAGATTTGAGGCTATTTACTAAGGACAATTGCACTTGGCACTACTAGAACCTGGGAGACACGTAAACCACAAATACAAGAATGACAACACAAGTTAGTAGTAAATCAAATATTTTTTTTTATTTTAAAAAGGTAAAATCAAAGGTCAGATGTGGTCTGGCATTGCGATGGCCCCCCTACCCGTGAAGTACTCAACGTATTTCTGACGTACTTCACGGGCACTTTGGGGGGCCAAGCCAGTACGGGCAGTGCTGAGGCCGGTCAGATTTATCAGTTCAGAGGGACCGGCCTCAGGCCCAACTGATGACACATAATTTGTGGAGAATTTCCGTAAATAAATTCTGCAACAAGCAGCAGCAGTACACAATGTTGTTGAGTTTATAATCCGCCAAATGTATAGCTGTCTGGAACAGGCGGAACCGGCTGGCCATTATCCCAAAGGCATTCTCCACAACTCTCCGGGCTCTGGCCAGCCGGTAGTTAAAAACCCTCCTCTCAGGGGTGAGGGTGCGTTGGGGAAACGGCCGCATGAGGTGTGGTCCTAGTCCAAAAGCTTCATCCGCAATGAAAACGAACGGTAGCCCTTCCACGTTCTCTGCATCTGGAGGCAGTGCAAGACCCCCAGCCTGCAGACGGTGAGCGAACTCCGTCTCTGCGAATACTCCGCCATCGGACATCCGGCCGTTCTTCCCCACGTCCACATATAGGAACTTGTACCGTGCCGACACCACCGCCATTAACACTATGCTATTAAAACCTTTATAGTTGAAATAGTATGACCCCGAATGGGGTGGCGGCACTATGTGGACGTGCTTCCCATCAATTGCCCCTCCGCAGTTGGGGAAATCCCACCGCTGGGCAAATTGGGAGGCCACAGTCAGCCATTCCTGTGGTGTGCTAGGGAACTGTGGAGTCAAACAAAAAGAAGACATTAGTACGGTTTATGTTTACAGTGCAAGCAGATTACACACAAAAACATTGTTGACCAACATCATTCTAACATTATTATTTAGGGGAGTATTTCCTACCAATAAACAAAGGCCCAATTAGCAGATGCCTCACCCCCGCTGAGTGGACATTCTAAAATAAACTAAGGGGGGGGGGCCTAAGGTGATTGTGGGGGATCCAAAAAAAGGCAAAAGCACTCTGCTGAGCTTGATTGAGAAGTTTAAAATTTTTAACATCTTTAGGGGGGGGGGGGGGAGGGAGAGTTGTCAAACTACGCGGGCAATGACCGTAAAAAAATGAAAAGGAAAATAGAAGGCTAGCTGGGTTTGCGCCCAGGATAGCATGCTGGAGAGGTTAGTGAAGGGAAATAGGCATGTAGGGCCCAAAAAGGACTTTACAGGTAAAAACATGAATGGGGAAAATAGGGACATTACCAGGATATTACAAAAAGGCAAATTTGGGTTAGGAGGGGAAAAATAAGAAGATTCTAAAACAATAAAAACATATAATGTGAGGTTAAAGGAGCAAAATTACCTTCATATAGTCCTTCTGCAGGACCTGAATGATGGGCGAACACGTCTCAGGGATAATGATCCCGAGAGCCTGGGGGGAGATGCCTGTTGAGAACTTGAGGTCCTGCAAGCTTCTCCCAGTCGCCAGGTATCTCAACGTGGCAATAAGCCTCTGCTCGGCAGTGATGGCCTGGCGCATCACAGTGTCCTGCCTCGTGATATAGGGGGACAGCAAATCCAACAGACAGTGAAATACGGGGTCCGTCATCCTGAGATAATTCCTGAAATCATCAGGATTATTCTCATGGATTTCCCGCAGCAGAGGCATATGAGAGAATTGGTCCCGCTGGAGCAACCAATTCTTAGTCCATGAACTCCTCCTCACCCTGTTCACAGACTGAACTCGGGTTACAGTGTTAACTGCAACACCAAGCCCAAAGCCAGCACGAGCTCGAGAATGAGAACGCACTTCAAACATGGTTTTAAACCGGTCGGCTAGTCAGAACGCACTCAAACAGAACGCATCGTGGAACAGCAAGGCCTGAGAAGAATGACCTGAAAAACAGTAAACGAACGGCTAAGAAGGCACTGCAAGGCAGTAACGACCTGACTGCACGCACTGAATCACAAATACAAACCCACAAGCACAAACTGAACACCAGGAAACGATCTGCAAAGCACGGAGACTGAAAAGCGAGAATCGGCTCTCACCAAACTTTTACTAACACGCGGTAACACAAAATCAGCAAAAGCAGCCCAAGGGGTGGCGCCATTAGATTTGTTCGGCCCTTTTATAGCGCGTCGTACGTTTTGTACGTGCCGTCGTTTTCTTGCCGTCGGATTTTTAACTGATGGTGTGTGGCCAAGACTGATGAAAAACAGTTTAATCGGATTTCCGATGGTCAAATCCATCGGACGAAAATCCATAGGTTATCCGATCGTGTGTACAAGTCTTTTCTGACACTTTTTGTTTACATGAAAAGATTATTTTTTTTTGCAAGAAAATTATGTTAAACACCCAAACATTATTTATTTTTTTAAAGCAAAGGCCCTACAGATTAAAATGGTGGGTGTTGCATTTTTTTTTCCACACAGTATTTGCGCAGCGATGTTTCAAACACATTTTTTGGGGAAAAAATACACTTATAAAAATTGTAATGCACTAAAACACACTATATTGCCCAAATGTTTGATGAAATACAAAAGATGATCTTAGGCCAAGTACATGGATACCAAACACGACATGCTTTAAAATTTTGCAGAAACGCGCAGTGGCGACAAACTACATACATTTTTAAAAGCCTTTACAGGTTACCACATTAGATTTACAGAGGAGGTCTACTGCTAAAATTACTGCCCTCGATCTGACCTTTGCGGTGATACCTCACATGCATGGTGCAATTGCTGTTTACATATGACGCCAGACCGACGCTTGTGTTCGCCTTTGCGCAAAAGCAGGGCGGGACAGGGGTGCTTTTTTTTTTTTTTTATTATTTATTTTGCTTTTTTTATTTTATTTTTAAACTGTCCCTTCCATTTTTTTTTTTTTTTTATTGTTATCTCAGGGAATGTAAATATCCCCTATCATAGCAATAGGTAGTGACAGGTACTCTTTTTTTGAAAAAACTGGGGTCTATTAGACCCTAGATATTTCCTCTGCCCTCAAAGCATCTGACCACACCAAGATCGGTGTGATAAAAAGCTTTCCCAATTTCCCAATGGCGCTTTTATATCCGGGGGGATATTCCCTCCCACTGCTTGTAAAAGCAGTCCAGAGGCTAATTAGCCGCTAGGATTGCTTTTACATGAAAGCCGGCCGCTGGCTGAAAAGAATTACACCAAGATGATACCTAAACCCGCAGGCATCATTCTGGTATAACCATTCAAAGTCCAGAAACATACCAGTATGTTGCTGGTCCTTGTTGGACATGTATTGTAATCTTTTTTTTCATGCAGCCTGTTGGCTGAACGAAAAAAAGAGATTGATCGGTGGGTATGCCCACCATTAGAATACCTCCCTTTATTCACCCACTTCTAATGATGGGCAATTGGGCATACATGCACCATTTACATATGCTGAAGCATGGGGGCATCCTCCCGAAAAAGCTATGCTGCGTACACACGATCAGACTTTTTCACGGGCAAGCCTCCGTCGGAATTTCGACCGTATGTATGCATTAGGAGAAAAATCACTCCTCCGCCCCTGCTGCCCCCATGCTTCGGCATATATGCTCTTTTTTTTAAACTGTGGTGGTGAAATCACCTCCTACAGCACTGGAGTCGCAGGGATCAGGCCTGTCTCTGCGAACGCTGCAGTTATGTGTGTTGTGTTTTGTAAGTGACAGTAATTGATCGATACTGCATTTGAGTGGCCTGGGCTGGACGGAGGGGCAAAACGCAGGTGCTAGCAGGTATCTGGGCTGATCCCACTAACACTGCGTTTTTGGGAACCCTAAACTGCTGGGGACGCTAGTATAGATCTGATCAGATTAGATATTGATCTGTTCAGATACTATAACACTAAGGGAGGTGTATGCTTCGCGCGTGGGTGTTAGCGCTACTGGCACTAACCTGACACTGCCTGGGGTGTGACGCAGACCCTCTCTGACGCTAAAACCTAATTGATATCACCGCCGGGCGATCAGGGGGTTAAACCTTTATTTGGTTATATACGGCGGGTTCCCTGACACTATAAAAAGCAAACTAACTAACCAGCGTCACCTGTAACACTTATACGGTGATCACTGGTGAAAGGGTTAACTAGGGGCAATCAGGGGGTTAAAAACTTTATTAGGTAATGTATGGGGGTACCTGACGCTATATAAAAACCTGACGGGGAACCTAAATAACGAAATAACTAACTAGCTAACCAGTGTCACCAGTGACACTTATACGGTGATCACTGGTGAAAGGGTTAACTCTAGGGGCAATCAGGGGGTTAAAACCTTTATTAGATAATATATGGGGGTACCTGACGCTATAAAAAACCTGGCGGCGAACCTAAAAAAATAACTGGCTACCTAGCGGCACCAGCATAACTAATACAGTGATTAGAAAAACAATCACTTAGTGACACTGGTGATAGGGGGTGAAAGGGTTACCTGGGGGGCGATCAAGGGGTTAAACCTTTATTAGATAATATATGGGGGTACCTGATGCTATACAAACCAGGCGGTGAATCAAAAAAAATAACTGGCTACCTAGCGGCACCAGCATAACTAATACAGCGATCAGAAAAACGATCGCTTAGTGACACTGGTGATAGGGGGTGAAAGGGTTACCTGGGGGGCGATCAAGGGGTTAAACCTTTATTAGGTAATATATGGGAGTACCTGACACTATAAAAACCTGGCGGCGAACCTAAAAAAATAATTGGCTACCTAGCGGCACCAGCATAACTAATACAGCGATCAGAAAAACTATTGCTTAGTGACACTGGTGATAGGGGGTGAAAGGGTTACCTGGGGGGCGATCAAGGGGTTAAACCTTTATTAGATAATATATGGGGGTACCTGATGCTATAAAAACCTGGCGGCGAACCTTAAAAAAATAACTGGCTACCTAGCGGCACCACCGACACTAATACAGCGATCAGAAAAACGATCGCTTAGTGACAGTGGTGATAGGGGGTGAAAGGGTTACCTGGGGGGGCGATCAAGGGGTTAAACCTTTATTAGGGGGGGGATTAGGGGGCTACCCTGGACCTAAAGGGACCTAACACTAACTGCCCTGACACTTTTGCTATCACAAATGTCACTGATTGCAGTGATCAGTAAATAAATGATCACTGCAATCAGTGACACTGTGAATGGGGGCTGGGGGGGTGACCTGGGGGGTGATCTGGGGGTGACTGGGGGGTGATTTTATGTACCTATGTGTCCTGGTGTCAGTGTACTGTTAGTGCACTAACCTGGTGTCTTCTCTCCTTGGCGACTCTGGACGAATAGAGTGCCGCATGGAGAGATGACATCACTTCCCCTGCCTGTGTTTACATTACACAGGCAGGGGAAGCATCTAATTCGCCGGGAGTGATCGCGAGGGGGTGGCCAGAAACCAATGGCCGCCCCCTCATCATGGATCGCTCCTGAATCGATACCGACCGCCGCATGTACCGGAGGGGGGTCCGAATGGACCCCCCGCCCATACGAAGGCAGTCACGTACAGGTACGTGATTGTGCCTGTCCATGCCATTTTGCCGACGTATATGTACATGGGGTGGTCGTTAAGTGGTTAAAATCACTGCTCCCGAAAAAACGTTAGTTTTTAAAACTTTTTTTTGCATTGATACATGTACCCTGGGGCAGGACCTAGGTCCCCAAACCCTTTTTAGGACAATAACTTGCATATTAGCCTTTAAAATTCGCACTTTTGATTTTTGACGTTCGAGTTCCAAAGTTCACAAACTTTCGGTCCGTTCGCATGTTCTGGATGCGAACCGAACTGGGGGGTGTTCGGCCCATCCCTAGTTGTAGATGGAAGTGGTTAGGTCTGGGCAGGGGTGCAATTTTGTCATAATGGCCATCAGTAGCAGAGTGAAGAAGGGAAGGGTTGAGGTTGCAAACGTTTCTGCGGGTAGTGGTTTGTAGATTTGTTAGCACTAAAGGAAAAGGTGATGAAAATTAATAGAAACCTCATGACAGTAGATGCACCAAAAAAGAAGATAAAGAAAAAACATTGATATGGCCTTTCTAACAGGATTTAACATACAGCATAAAGCCTTGGAAAACATTATAAAGAAACACTAGCCTATTCTACAATCAGATAAAGTGTTGAAAACTATAATGCCCAGTAGGCCTTCTTTCATCTACAGAAGGGCACCAAATCTTATGCCGCGTACACACGATCGATTTTCTCGACATTTTTTTTTTGGTCGAGAAAAACGACCGTGTGTGGGCTCCGCGGCAGTGTTTCCCTATGGGAAAACTGCCGCGGAAAAAAACGACGGGAATCACGACGAGAAAAATTAGAGCATGTTCTAATTTTTCTCGTCGTGATTAATGCCGTTTTTCCCGTCGAGAAAAACGACAAAAAGCCCACAGACGATCGTTTTTCTCGTCCAAAGGAAAAAATGTAATTTTTCTCGACGGGAAAAACGGTCGTGTGTACGCGGCATTAGAAATCGACTTTTGCACAATGCCCTGGACCCCCCGAAGCAGATTAGGATCTTCAAACAACTTAAAGTTTTTTTCTAATGTGGCACCTGTCTCCCCTGCAGGGTGAGCAAAAAGACTAATAAGAAAAAAGTGAATTTCGGGGGCGCATGCGCGAGATCAAGGAAGATAGCAGCATAATCTTCCTGCTCCGCGTCGTCGGACCATATAAGCTTGGCTAACACGGCACATCCAGCTTACCACTGCAGGTTAACCAGCTCCCGGAGCGGCGGACATCACCAGGCTCCCGGTGGGCATGTATAATACACCCCGGAGCCGACAGCATTACCGCTCACAGCAGAAGGCCTCCCCCCGCTGCGGGGAAGGGGAAGGGGAAAGGCAAGATGGCGCCCGAGCCTCCGGAGCCTAATGACACCTCGCAGCACTCAGAGGACAGCCTGCTCCAGTTCCCTTCTAACATGGTAAGCCCCATTACCGCTGACTCTGATGCTTTGCTCAAAAAGTTCCGCAGCATAGTGAGGGATGAAATCAATACAGCCTCCCGTAAGCTTTCTGCAGACCTAGTAAGGGGCCTTAAAGAGATAGGACACCGCACCAATCAATTGGAGCAGCGGATGGACTTATCAACCACAGTATTGGAGGGCAATGAGGAGGAGGTGGAAAAGTTAAATGCCGAACTTGTCAGTTTGCAGGACAAATTAGAGGACTCGGAGAATAGGGCCCGCAGGGACAACCTGCACATCCGTGGGCTCCCGGAAGCCATTACTGACCAGCAAGGGACTGCGACCGCCTTTTTTCAAGAATTGGTGCCTGACATCCCTCCAGAGCGCTTGGAATTTGACCGCATACACAGGTCCCTTGCCCCTAAACCCACTGAAGGTCCCCCCAGAGACGTCATCATAAAGTTCCACTATTATCGGACCACGGAAAGGCTTCTGCAAGCTGTGAGGGACCTCCGAGACCTTTCCTTTCAGGGTAACCCCCTCCAATTATTTGCAGACCTCTCTCCGGTCACAATAGCTAAGAGGAGGAATCTGAAGCCCTATCTGCAAGTTCTGCAAGCTCAGGGAATCCACTATAGATGGGGGTTCCCCTTTAATCTCTCCTTTTATCATCTTGGCCGCCAGTTCCATGCCTCCTCTCTGCCTGACCTCCGACGACACTTCCAAGACCTGCAGTTTGACCTCCCCTCCTCCCAAGCAGAGCCTTCTTCTTCCCGCCCAAGATCTTCTCAGCCACCCCGCAAGTCCTCTCAGATGTCTCAACAAGGATCCCAAGCTCTCCGATCACTGCAAGCACAGCGCTTCCAGGATGTCCCTAAGGGATGACAGCACCGACTTATCGGGAATAATTCAGATGCCATAGAGGGCTCCCTCACCCCGAGCCTGTTACGTTACCCAGACCACTAACTCTCACCTTCTACTGTGAACTTGACCCCACATTCCACTTTTGATTTCATCCCGCAGGGGCACGGCCGGCAAACACGGGTATATTTTTTATTTTTATTTATTTATTTATTTATTTTTTATTTTTATTTTATTTTTTATTTTTATTTTTTTGTTTTGTTTCTGTCCAATGCCCTTTAATTTGATGACTGCTGTTCCTTACAGCCGGTTGCCCCCCCCCATCCCTCCCCCCCCGTTCCTGGACACTTTATTCCACGACAGACCCCGTACCCTGGGTTGCCCCAATTGTGTGATGGCAGCCCTGGGTTCTGCAGACTTGGCACATTATTGGTAATATTGGGTCCACCAAGTATTATACCCCTTGCTCCCCCCCCTTTGTTTTTTTGTCATTTTTGTGTACTTTATGTCTGTTTCTCTAGGTGAGAGACTTTGCTCGGTGTGAGTTGGCCCTCAACATGCTATGCTGGATATCCCCATTTGAGTAATGGGTATACCCTGCCCATTATGGGCTGCAGACTGTGGCCCCTAAATTTTTCAGCTACAGTTTGGTAGCCGGGGGCCTTCGGGCCTGGTTCTCCTGCTTTCTCACAGATTTCTATTTCACATTGTAACAACCACTAGTTGAATAGGTTATTACTGCTATTTATCTGCTGTGGATAGGCCTAGCGCCCTGTGCCTCCCAGCTTGTGGGTGGGTGCTCCAGGGTGGGAGGCTGGCTTTAGTTTACAGTTTGCAACTACACGTTTTTTTTTTAAATTTATTTTTAAATTGAGATTTAGAGGTTGTTCTATTTCCTTTTGCTGGTTATGCCTGTTAAGGTGCACTTTATAGGTTTTGTGCCTATATTCTATGTACTAATGCTATGTTTACTTTAGAAATATGCCGAGTGGTTTCCGACGGACCACTGCTCCCCTACATGTGCCGGAACTTGGCCTGGATGTTAGTCCTGGCCAACCTCCGATCCTCCGGTGGGTTTTTAGTCCCACAACCAACCGTAACTTTGTTGTTTGGGCCATTTTTGTTCCAAACATTGCTCGGCCATTTTATATTTCTAGTTCTGATCCCTATTACTTGCTTCTTACCTGTCTCTCTTTTCCTCTCATTTTCTTCTCTCATTCCTGAGTCCGTGGGGTGCGTGCCTGGAGGAGCGGGCTCCAGATGATTGTCATATTTACTATGATGCTAAATTGGCTGTCCGTGAATGTTCAGGGTATGAATTCTCCTCATAAAAGGGTGAAGGTTTTTAAGTACCTTAGGAAACAGCGAATAGACCTAGCCTGTTTACAGGAAACTAATTTTCCATCTACTTCCTGCCCTAAATATTTTGATGCCCAATATCCCCAGGTATTTTTGGCTCATGCTCCGACCAAACAAAAAAGGGATTTTTATAACAGCTTACCTGTAAAATCCTTTTCTTGGAGTACATCACGGGACACAGAGCGACTTAGTCATTACTAATGGGTTATATAGATTACCTTCAGGTGTTGGCACTGGCCAATTCCAAACCGGAAGTACCCTCCCCTATATAAGCCCCTCCCACCCGGGAGCACCTCAGTTTTGTAGCCAAGCAATAAGTGTCCCAAAAAGAGGGGTGGGAGCTCTGTGTCCCGTGATGTACTCCAAGAAAAGGATTTTACAGGTAAGCTGTTATAAAAATCCCTTTTTCTTTTTCGTACATCACGGGACACAGAGCGACTTAGTCATTACTAATGGGACGTCCCAAAGCAATGCCAAATGAGGGGAGGGATACATAAGCTGGGCGCCATCAGGCATGAGGATCTTTTGCGGCCTGCAACACACTGCGCCCAAAGGCGACATCCTCCTGACTTCTAACGTCTACCTGGTAGAACCTAGTAAACGTGTGTACCGAAGACCATGTTGCGGCCTTACATACTTGAGCCAGGGAGGCCTGGTGATGCACTGCCCATGAAGTTCCAACTGCTCTTGTGGAGTGCGCCCTAACTTTGAACGGAGGCGGTCTCTTTCTCAAGCCATAGGCTTGTATTATGACCTGTCGAATCCACTTGGCTAAAGTAGATTTTGATGCTGCCTGACCCTTTCTGGGGCCTTCCGGCAGAACAAATAAAGAATCCGTTCTGCGAATCTGAGCAGTGGCTTTTAGATAAGCTTTAACTGCTCTTACTACATCCAAAGAATGTAATAACTTTTCCTCTACCGAGCTAGGTTTGGGGAAAAAAGAAGGAAGAACCACATCTTGGTTCAAATGAAACCTCGATACCACCTTAGGAAGAAAGGCTGGATGAGGACGTAATACTACTCTGTCCTTATGGACAACCAGATATGGCTCCTTACAGGACAAGGCGGCTAATTCCGATACTCTTTTAGCCGAACAAACGGCTACTAAGAAAATCAATTTCCGGGTGAGAAGAACCAAGGAAATGTGTTGTAATGGTTCAAACGGTTGTTTCTGTAGAACCGACAGAACCAGGTTTAGGTCCCAAGGACATATGGGAATACTAACCGGAGGGCTAATACGCATCACTGCTTGTATAAAGGCTTTGACTAGTGAATGCGAAGCCAAGGGCCTTTGAAAAAATATTGACAAGGCCGAAATCTGACCCTTGATAGTACTCAAGGCAAGCTTCCTATCTACAGCCCACTGTAGGAAGTCCAAAATCCTCCCTATCACGTACTTACGTGGATGCCATTTCTTGGCCTCACACCACGTAATGTATGCTTTCCAGATCCTATAATAGATCTGCCTGGATACCGGTTTCCTGGCATTGATCATGGTAGATACCACAGAATTAGAGAGCCCTCTCTTTTTCAGAATGTGGGCTTCAATAGCCAGGCCGTCAAACCTAGGGCTGGTAAGGAAGGGTGGCATATCGGTCCCTGCGACAGCAGGTCCGGACGATGTGGGAGGGTCCAAGGACTCCTCACTGACATTTTTACAATCTCCGCGTACCATGCCCTTCGGGGCCACGCTGGAGCCACCAGAATCACTGGTTTCTTTTCTACCCTGATTCTGCGGAGTAATCGCGGTAACAATTGTGGCGGTGGGAATGCATATATCAGCTTGAACTGATCCCAAGGGAACACTAGGGCATCCGAGCCGCAAGCTAGGGGATCCCTTGTGCGAGACACAAATCTGTCCACCTTTGCGTTGAATCTGGATGCTAGCAGATCTACATCCGGTGTTCCCCACCGCTGGCATATTGCCTGGAAAACCTCGGGGTGAAGAGACCATTCCCCCGGGCATAATTGTTGGCGACTTAGAAAGTCCGCTCTCCAATTTTCCACTCCTGGGATGAAAACCGCGGATATGGCTGGGACATATTTTTCTGCCCACTCCAGGATGCAATTTGCTTCCCTCTGGGCTGCACGACTCTTGGTGCCACCCTGGTGATTGATATATGCCACTGCCGTGGCATTGTCTGATTGAATTCTGACAGGGGACCCTTGGAGTTTGGATGTCCATGCTACTAGGGCATACCGGGCTGCTCGTATCTCTAAGAGATTGATGGGCAGGGCCTTTTCTGCTTCTGACCACTTGCCCTGGAGAGACCATTGCTCCAGTACTGCCCCCCAGCCTATGAGGCTGGCATCTGTAGTGACCACCTTCCAAGAAACCGGACTGAAGGGTTTCCCTCTTTCCAGATTCTGGGGCACCAACCACCAATGGAGGCTCTTGCGAACGGAAGGGGACAGGGACATTGGTAAGTCTAAAGCCTGAACTTTTTTGTTCCAGGCTGACAGTATGGCCCTTTGCAAATTCCTTGAATGGAATTGACCGTAGGGTACCGCTTCGAATGAAGCCACCATCTTTCCCAGCAGCCTCATGCAGAGGCGTATGGATGGTTTTCTTTTTGTACCCACTAAGTGGGTCAAATCTTTTAAAGACGACACCTTCTCTGGAGGTAAGAAAATCTTTCTCTGATTTGAATCCAGCCTTAGCCCTAAGTATTCCAGACTTTTGACTGGTCTTAGAGCTGACTTGTCCCGGTTGATAATCCAACCGTGATATTCCAGATACTCGATTGTCTTGTGAATAGCTACTTCCAGCTTTTCCACTGAGTGGTCTATTAGTAGCAGGTCGTCTAGATATGCCATTATCGTTACACCCTGTGTTCTTAGATTGGCCAATAATGGGGCCAGAATTTTTGTGAACACTCGTGGTGCTGTGGCCAGACCGAAAGGTAAGGCTCTGAACTGAAAATGGCGCCCTTCTACTGCAAAGCGTAGAAATTTCTGGTGGGCCGGAAAGATGGGAATATGCAGATAAGCATCCTTTATGTCGATCGAGGCTAGCCATTCCTGCCCTTGTAGGGCGGTGGCCACCGATCGGATCGACTCCATCCGAAAAGTCCTGATATTTAGGAACTTGTTTAGCCCTTTTAGATTTAATATGGGCCTCACGTCCCCATTTGGTTTGGGGACTGTGAAAAGGTTCGAGTAAAACCCGAATCCGCTTTCTTCCAGGGGAACCTTCATGATTACACCTTGGAGCAATAGTTGTTCTAGTGCCAGAAGGAGGGATCCTCTCTTTTGGGGATCTCTTGGCACGTTTGACCTCATAAATTGGGCAGGAGGAGTGCCTTTTAACTCCAGCTTGTATCCCAGACTTACTGCGGAGAGCACCCATCTGTCTCTGATGGTGTCCCGCCAGGTCTCTGTGAACAACTGAAGTCTTCCCCCCACCCGATTGAGTGGGGGCAACGCTTCATGCCTTGGGGGGAGGTTTTGTACCTCTCTTGATCCAGGGCTTCTTGTTACCCTGTGATTGTCCCTGATTTCTGCCCCCTGAATTTGACCGCGGAGGCCGTCGGAACTGCTTCACAGCCGATGTGCCTGGGACTGGAGAAGTAGGCCTCTTAAAAGAAGGACTTCTACCCTTGTTCTTAACCGGTAAGAGTGAACTTTTACCGGCAGAAATTTTCTGGATATATTTGTCCAGATCTTCTCCAAATAAGCGTTCTCCATGAAATGGGAAGCTAACCAGCAGTTTTTTACAGGGAGCTTCAGCAGACCAGTTTTTGAGCCACAGAAGCCTACGCATATGTACTATAGACAGCGTAAAGCGGGAGGCCTGTTGGATTGTATCCTTTATGGCGTCCACCGCAAAACACAAGGCTCTAGGCAGGTCAGCTAGGGCAAGAGCCTGCTGATCTGGTAAGTCCCTTAAGACTTGTTTCAACTGATCTTTCACTGCTTGGCAGACTCCAATCGCTGCTACCGCACGTTGTGTCACCAAACTTGCTGTAGAGAAAGCAGATTTTAGTAAAGACTCCAATTTTTTATCTATTGGGTCTTTGAACATTGGAACATTATCTACTGGACATGTCAGTGATTTGTTAACAGAAGAGATGGCTGCGTCCACTGTAGGGACCCTCCATTTTCTTATGAACTTATCCTCCATGGGATAGATCACCGGAAATCTCTTGGGGGGAGCAAATATTTTATCAGGATGCTCCCAATCCTGGTAAATAAGCCCTTCTAATAAAGGGTGGATTGGGAAGGAACAGACAGCCTGGGGAGCTTTTAGCGACCCCAGCGAGGAAACCGTAGTGGATGGTGGTTCCGCCAGAGGCATTTTAAATGCTGATCGGACCATATTAGTCAGAGACTGAACCCATAATCTTTCAGCCTGAGAAGCTGAGAAAGGTTCTTCCACTGTTGATTCCTCCATAACTGAATCAACCTCATCCTGATCCCCTTCAGGTAGGTCGATCTCTGTGTGGGGCTGTTCCTCCACTAACAGGCACTCTGAAGGAGGAGACGGAGATCGGACGCGCTTTTCCTGAGACAGGGAAGCAGCGATCAATGCTGTTAATCTCTCTTCCAATCCTCCCAGAGTTGAGGATAAAACCTCCTCTGTTATATATACAGGAGCAGGTGGACTGGGGACAGCCGCAGCACCAGGCATTCCTGCGGGGTTTCTACGGCTACTGACCTCTGAATTCTCAGGGGAGATTGGTGCAGTACAAGCATGCCCAATATCCTCAGAGCCCGATGGAGACCCCTTTGGCTTCCTGGAAGATCTATTTCCGGAGCGTCTGGACGACATATCCTTTAAGCACAAAGCTGAGGTATTCCCGTCGTCATACACCAATTTTGCTGGTAATAGTCTAACACAGGTGCTGCTATATACCAGCTGGTGTCCACTAAAGTGCCTTTCTATGGGGATGCCTGCATCAACCGCCTCTGTGTGCCACTGTTTGTTGCTAGCTCTGTTTGCATGCAGCTGACACTTGTACTGTTTCTTTTAACCAAGCTGGGACGCCCGCACATGCGCAGAAGCGCCGCGGCGCGCATCGAGCGTCATCCACCCGCCCCGCCCCTTTTTTTTCATAGGAGGCGCGTGCACGCGCCCGCGCGCGCGCCCGTGCGCCATTGGCGCCCTTTTCGAAATCAAACAGGGGACTAGGAGCCAGGGCCCTTTTTGCCGGAGGGCCTGTGCGGTGGATGAGCGCAGCAACAGGGCAGAGGAAGTGGATTCCCACAGAGAAACTTACCAGCTGCCTGGATCTTTTGACTTGAGAAAACCAAAGATCCACATGACAAGAAAAATGGACTACAGCGGCCTCTAGTGGTTTAACACAGGTACCGCGGTCCCTGTTTTTTTTTTTTTTTTTTCTTGACTACTATTAAAATTTTACATTTTCAGTAGTTATAGGCAAACACAGATATTTAGCGGGAATACCGTTAGGTAACAGACAGAAAGACAAATTAGGCTTGGGGGTCCCCCAATAGAACCAAGTTCCTGGGGGCCCCCACTTACCTGATCCCCGCCGCAGGACTTTGTTTGGTCCACAGAAGTCCAAACTTCACCTATCACGGCAGGCATTGTAATTAAACCTTCAGGGACCGGGTTCCCAAGGATTCCACTCCCCTGGACCTGTATAGCACCCTGCACAGACAACATCTTGGTCGTGGGTATGACCAGAGCTCTGGATCCCAGGGTCCAGCCCTCCTAAGAGAAGCATTACAGGCAAAACCTTGCTCTTCTGCTGCAAGGCCCGGGTACCGACCGTTTAGCTATGAAGCTTTTTTGGTGGGATCCGGAACAGCTTACTAAGGCCCAAAAGAACATGTACGCAAGCCCAGTGAAAACACATGTTACTCTTTGGCCAACACCTTAGACACTGGCAAAAAACTGAGGTGCTCCCGGGTGGGAGGGGCTTATATAGGGGAGGGTACTTCCGGTTTGGAATTGGCCAGTGCCAACACCTGAAGGTAATCTATATAACCCATTAGTAATGACTAAGTCGCTCTGTGTCCCGTGATGTACGAAAAAGAAAGGGGGTGCTTATAGCCCTCCGCAAAGCAGTTCCTTTTAGTTGCACTAAACAGATAGCGGATCCTGATGGCAGATACTTATTGTTACAAGGTACTATCCAGGATGCAGAGGTCACCATTATGACCTATTACGCTCCCAACTCTAACCCGGGGCCCTTCCTGACTCACGTTTGCAACTTGCTGGTATCCCACCGTAAGGGTACCCTCTTTCTTGCGGGTGACTCGAACCTAGCCTTGAACCCCTCTCTGGATAGATTAACTTTGGAACGTATTGCTCCCTCACCTGACTCCAAGAAATTTGCTCATTCTCTACAATCACACGACTTGGTTGATCTCTGGAAGGAATTTCATCCCCAAGGTAGAGACTACACGTACTATTCCCACCCTCATCACTCTCACTCCAGAATAGATCATATGTTTATGTTGAGGAGAAATCTTCCCTTGGTGGTAACAACATCTATCCTGGCTGCCCCATGGTCTGATCATGATCCTGTCTTGGTAGTTTGCCACTCTATCCTGGATAAGCCTCAGCTCTCACCCTGGGTGATGAATGATTCACTCTTATCATATAAAGAGGTCCAGGAGGATATTTTGAAAGCGTCCAAGGATTATTTCCGCAATAATCTGGGGTCAGTCTCATCTCCTGTAACGCTCTGGGAGGCATACAAGGCGGTACTTAGGGGTTATATTATCCGGTTGGCTTTGAAACGTAAATGAGAGCGAGGTTCAAAACAACGGGCCCTGGAGACCCGTCTGGAGGCTTTATCAGAAACGTTTAAACAATCTCCTACCCCTGGCAATCGCAAACTCTTGGAGCAGGTCCGCTCGGAGTTGAACCTTTGTCTCACTGAGGGGGTTGAGCGCATATTGCGCTGGTCCCGTCAGAAGTGGTACGCTAAAGCAAACAAACCGAATCGGATGTTAGCAAACAGGCTCCAGACTTTTGCTCCTAAATTTACTCCCATCACCTTGCGCAATCGGCATAATGTTCTCACGGGTAATCCGAGGCAAATATTGGAGGAGTTCCGTTATCGCCTAACTAAACTGTATTTGGCCCCGGATCAGCTCGACGTTCAGGGCACTAACGGTTTTCTTAAAGTGGTTGTAAACCCTTTTTTATCTTTTTTTTTTTTTTACTAACCTGCAAGACAAAGCTATAATGAGCTAGTATGACTAGCATACTAGCTCATTATGTACCACTTACCTTCGATCGGGGCCCCCGAAGTCGTCCGTGTCCCTCCTCTAGCCGCATCCATCGCTGCGGCGATAGCCGGAATGTTACTTCCGGGTATCGCCGCTGCAGCCAATCACAGCGTCGCTCCGGCGCTGTGATTGGCCGGAGCGGCGAAGACGTGACTCCGCGCATGCGCGCGTGAGCTGTCAAATTCGGCTACGTTGTCGAATGTTGCGACCTAGCCGAATTTGTGAATGGGGTGACGTCAGCGTCGCCGCATTTACAAACAAATATCTCCTTAACCGTGTAGGTTAAGGAGATATTTCATGCACCTACAGGTAAGCCTTAATCTAGGCTTACCTGTAGGTCTTTGTTTAAAAAGTGGGTTTACAACCACTTTAATTGCCTCTCACTCCCAGTTCTGACGGAGGCTCATGAGACCCTCATGGACCGGGACATTCAAGTTTCGGAAGTCCTCCAAGGCATCAAAGATTTGAAGGTGGGCAAATGACCGGGACCGGATGGCTATACAGCACTTTATTACAGGAAATTGGCTGCTGTGGTGGCTCCACACTTGACAGCCATGTATAACTCAGTTAAAAGCGGGCAATCCTTTACCCCGGACCTTTTAAACGCCAATATTGTAATGATGCCGAAACCGTATCGCGACCACTCCTCCTGGGCTAACTTTAGACCCATCTCCCTAATTAATATAGACATGAAAATCCTCACCAAAATTCTCGTTGACCGCCTGAATTCTTTCCTCCCTCGGTTAATTAAAAAGGATCAAGTAGGCTTTGTTCCACAGAGACAGACGGGAGATGCTATTAGGCGAATATTACAACTGCAACATTTAGCCCACACCCGTTCACTGGAATCTACGCTCTTGTCCCTTGATGTAAACAAGGCCTTTGACACTCTGTCATGGCCTTATATCATGTCAGTACTTCGTCATTATGGTTTTGGGTCTTCATTTATGCACTGGATGTCGGTCGTATACGACTCCCCTCGGGCTAAAATTAGGTACTATGGCTTTGAATCTCCTCTCTTTAACATTAAGAGAGGCACTCACCAAGGATGTCCACTCTCACCGCTTCTCTTTATTCTGGCTTTGGAGCTGTTGGCAGAGGCGATCCGCTCACATCCTGATATAAGGGGTATCGAAATTGCGGGCTCAGCCCATAGAATTTCCCTAATTGCCGACGATATCCTTCTCACCTTAACTTCCCCCAGGATTTCTTTACCAAACCTACAGTCCGTTTTAGATACCTTTGCTTCCCTTTTGGGGCTCTGCGTTAACCCTTCAAAATCTAAAGCTCTGTCAGTCAATCTTTCCCCCACGCTGTTAGCAGACTTGCAATCAGCTTTTTCTTTTCAGTGGGTCTCCTCGCTTCCTTATTTGGGAATCCACCTTACCTCAACGTATTCTGGATTATACCAGGCTAACTATCCTTCTTTATTTAAGAAACTCTCTAATATGCTGTTATCCCGGGCTCATTTACCCTTGTCCTGGTTTGGCAGAATTACAGCTATCCGTATGTCCTATCTCCCAAAACTGCTTTATTTTTTTTGCGTCTTGCCCATTTTAGTCCCTTCCCATATTCTTCGCATACACCAACGGAAGATTTTACAATTTATCTGGGGGTCGACCCGCCCCCGAATTATCAAGCAGATCTTATACGCCAAGAGAATTAACGGCGGTCTCTCGGTCCCTAACTTGCAGGCCTATTACGTAGCCGCAAATATAGCCCCACTTTCACACCTCCACAAGACATATCAGCTTCCGCTATGGGCTGTGATTGACCTTGTGGATTGTGATCCTATTCCTATTTCTTCTTTGCCCTGGCTCCCTCCTGTGCATCGCCCGACGACAATAGGGCCTTGTTTAGCCCATTCCCTACGATTGTGGGATTCAGTAAAATACTCTGCAGTAGGGATGAGCTTCGTGTTCGAGTCGAACATACGTTCGACTCGAACATTGGCTGTTCGATCGTTCGACGAAGATCGAACGATTTGGGCCGTTCGCGCCAAATTCGAGTGACGCGAACGGCCCACAATGCACTACGCCATCGCAGTGTCATCCAGGCGCTGTGATTGGCCAAGCATGCACTGTGACCCCGCATGCTTGGCCAATCACAGCGCCGGCAGCGAGGAGAGCAATGATTGGCCACAGGCAGGATGCCTGTGGCCAATTATTGCTGAGGGTGTTTAGTACACGCCCCACACTATAAAAGGCCGCCAGCACGGCGGCCTAGTGTAGTGTGTTCCGGAGCAGGGATAGAGTAGCATAGGCAGGGACAGTGACTGTTATTTCTTTCTTGCTTAACCTGGATTCCTTTAGTTTAGGGAAAGAGAAGGATAGGTAGGGAGAGTGTCAGTGTGTTTTGTGCTTCTGCTATAGTGTGCTTAAAAAAAACATTTATTCTAGGGACAGAAAACTCTAGGTAGGGACAGTGTCAGTTTCTTTCACTCTGCAAGTCCTTGTTTCCAGGGACCTGTAAGGACAGTGAGTTAATTGTCCTTGTGCTATATTGTGCTTAAAAAAAACATTTATTCTAGGGACAGAAAACTCTAGGTAGGGACAGTGTCAGTTTCTTTCACTCTGCAAGTCCTTGTTTCCAGGGACCTGTAAGGACAGTGAGTTAATTGTCCTTGTGCTATATTGTGATTAAAAAAAACATTTATTCTAGGGACAGAAAACTCTAGGTAGGGACAGTGTCAGTTTCTTTCACTCTGCAAGTCCTTGTTTCCAGGGACCTGTAAGGACAGTGAGTTAATTTTCCTTGTGCTATATTGTGATTAAAAAAAACATTTATTCTAGGGACAGAAAACTCTAGGTAGGGACAGTGTCAGTTTCTTTCACTCTGCAAGTCCTTGTTTCCAGGGACCTGTAAGGACAGTGAGTTAATTGTCCTTGTGCTATATTGTGCTTAAAAAAAACATTTATTCTAGGGACAGAAAACTCTAGGTAGGGACAGTGTCAGTTTCTTTCACTCTGCAAGTCCTTGTTTCCAGGGACCTGTAAGGACAGTGAGTTAATTGTCCTTGTGCTATATTGTGCTTAAAAAAAACATTTATTCTAGGGACAGAAAACTCTAGGTAGGGACAGTGTCAGTTTCTTTCACTCTGCAAGTCCTTGTTTCCAGGGACCTGTAAGGACAGTGAGTTAATTTTCCTTGTGCTATATTGTGATTAAAAAAAACATTTATTCTAGGGACAGAAAACTCTAGGTAGGGACAGTGTCAGTTTCTTTCACTCTGCAAGTCCTTGTTTCCAGGGACCTGTAAGGACAGTGAGTTAATTTTCCTTGTGCTATATTGTGATTAAAAAAAACATTTTTTCTAGGGACAGAAAACTGTAGGTAGGGAGAGTGTTTTTTTTCTTTCACTCTGCAAGTCCTTGTTTCCAGGGACCTGTAAGGACAGTGAGTTAATTGTCCTTGTGCTATATTGTGCTTAAAAAAAACATTTATTCTAGGGACAGAAAACTCTAGGTAGGGACAGTGTCAGTTTCTTTCACTCTGCAAGTCCTTGTTTCCAGGGACCTGTAAGGACAGTGAGTTAATTTTCCTTGTGCTATATTGTGATTAAAAAAAACATTTATTCTAGGGACAGAAAACTCTAGGTAGGGACAGTGTCAGTTTCTTTCACTCTGCAAGTCCTTGTTTCCAGGGACCTGTAAGGACAGTGAGTTAATTTTCCTTGTGCTATATTGTGATTAAAAAAAACATTTTTTCTAGGGACAGAAAACTGTAGGTAGGGAGAGTGTTTTTTTTCTTTCACTCTGCAAGTCCTTGTTTCCAGGGACCTGTAAGGACAGTGAGTTAATTGTCCTTGTGCTATATTGTGCTTAAAAAAAACATTTATTCTAGGGACAGAAAACTCTAGGTAGGGACAGTGTCAGTTTCTTTCACTCTGCAAGTCCTTGTTTCCAGGGACCTGGAGAGACATTGAGTGAATTGTCCTTGTGCTATATTGTGATTAAAAAAAACATTTATTCTAGGGACAGAAAACTCTAGGTAGGGACAGTGTCAGTTTCTTTCACTCTGCAAGTCCTTGTTTCCAGGGACCTGTAAGGACAGTGAGTTAATTTTCCTTGTGCTATATTGTGATTAAAAAAAACATTTTTTCTAGGGACAGAAAACTGTAGGTAGGGAGAGTGTTTTTTTTTCTTTCACTCTGCAAGTCCTTGTTTCCAGGGACCTGTAAGGACAGTGAGTTAATTTTCCTTGTGCTATATTGTGATTAAAAAAAACATTTATTCTAGGGACAGAAAACTCTAGGTAGGGACAGTGTCAGTTTCTTTCACTCTGCAAGTCCTTGTTTCCAGGGACCTGTAAGGACAGTGAGTTAATTTTCCTTGTGCTATATTGTGATTAAAAAAAACATTTTTTCTAGGGACAGAAAACTGTAGGTAGGGAGAGTGTTTTTTTTCTTTCACTCTGCAAGTCCTTGTTTCCAGGGACCTGTAAGGACAGTGAGTTAATTTTCCTTGTGCTATATTGTGATTAAAAAAAACATTTATTCTAGGGACAGAAAACTCTAGGTAGGGACAGTGTCAGTTTCTTTCACTCTGCAAGTCCTTGTTTCCAGGGACCTGTAAGGACAGTGAGTTAATTTTCCTTGTGCTATATTGTGATTAAAAAAAACATTTTTTCTAGGGACAGAAAACTGTAGGTAGGGAGAGTGTTTTTTTTCTTTCACTCTGCAAGTCCTTGTTTCCAGGGACCTGTAAGGACAGTGAGTTAATTGTCCTTGTGCTATATTGTGATTAAAAAAAACATTTTTTCTAGGGACAGAAAACTCTAGGTAGGGAGAGTTTTTTTTTTTTTTCACTCTGCAAGTCCTTGTTTCCAGGGACCTGTAAGGACAGTGAGTTAATTGTCCTTGTGCTATATTGTGCTTAAAAAAAACATTTATTCTAGGGACAGAAAACTCTAGGTAGGGACAGTGTCAGTTTCTTTCACTCTGCAAGTCCTTGTTTCCAGGGACCTGGAGAGACATTGAGTGAATTGTCCTTGTGCTATATTGTGATTAAAAAAAACATTTATTCTAGGGACAGAAAACTCTAGGTAGGGACAGTGTCAGTTTCTTTCACTCTGCAAGTCCTTGTTTCCAGGGACCTGTAAGGACAGTGAGTTAATTTTCCTTGTGCTATATTGTGATTAAAAAAAACATTTTTTCTAGGGACAGAAAACTGTAGGTAGGGAGAGTGTTTTTTTTCTTTCACTCTGCAAGTCCTTGTTTCCAGGGACCTGTAAGGACAGTGAGTTAATTTTCCTTGTGCTATATTGTGATTAAAAAAAACATTTATTCTAGGGACAGAAAACTCTAGGTAGGGACAGTGTCAGTTTCTTTCACTCTGCAAGTCCTTGTTTCCAGGGACCTGTAAGGACAGTGAGTTAATTTTCCTTGTGCTATATTGTGATTAAAAAAAACATTTTTTCTAGGGACAGAAAACTGTAGGTAGGGAGAGTGTTTTTTTTCTTTCACTCTGCAAGTCCTTGTTTCCAGGGACCTGTAAGGACAGTGAGTTAATTTTCCTTGTGCTATATTGTGATTAAAAAAAACATTTATTCTAGGGACAGAAAACTCTAGGTAGGGACAGTGTCAGTTTCTTTCACTCTGCAAGTCCTTGTTTCCAGGGACCTGTAAGGACAGTGAGTTAATTTTCCTTGTGCTATATTGTGATTAAAAAAAACATTTTTTCTAGGGACAGAAAACTGTAGGTAGGGAGAGTGTTTTTTTTCTTTCACTCTGCAAGTCCTTGTTTCCAGGGACCTGTAAGGACAGTGAGTTAATTGTCCTTGTGCTATATTGTGCTTAAAAAAAACATTTTTTCTAGGGACAGAAAACTCTAGGTAGGGAGAGTGTTTTTTTTTTTTCACTCTGCAAGTCCTTGTTTCCAGGGACCTGTAAGGACAGTGAGTTAATTGTCCTTGTGCTATATTGTGCTTAAAAAAAACATTTATTCTAGGGACAGAAAACTCTAGGTAGGGACAGTGTCAGTTTCTTTCACTCTGCAAGTCCTTGTTTCCAGGGACCTGTAAGGACAGTGAGTTAATTTTCCTTGTGCTATATTGTGCTTAAAAAAAACATTTATTCTAGGGACAGAAAACTCTAGGTAGGGACAGTGTCAGTTTCTTTCACTCTGCAAGTCCTTGTTTCCAGGGACCTGGAGAGACATTGAGTGAATTGTCCTTGTGCTATATTGTGATTAAAAAAAACATTTATTCTAGGGATAGAAAACTCTAGGTAGGGACAGTGTCAGTTTCTTTCACTGTGAAAGTCCTTGTTTCAAGGGACAGAGAAGGACACCTGAAGGTAGCCCTTATTGCTTTTTTCCCATCTCCCTGCAGGCCATCTATTAGAATGTCTGGAAGGCAAACAAGGAGAGGCAGACAGTCAGGAGGCAATAAAAGAGGGCAAGCAGGCTCTGTGTCTGGGGGCAACAGTGCTGGTCGTGGACGCGGTGCATTGTCATCAGCACATGGCCATGGGACACGCTTGTCCTTCTTTTCGGCAGCTGGACATGTTGAGCCACATCATGCCGAAGACTTGGTAGAGTGGATGACCAAGCCCTCCTCCTCCTCCTCATCCTCTCTCACCCAGGCTCAGGGTACTGGAAAAGCAGCTGCCAAAGCGTCGTCTTCCCTGGTATCAATGTCAGACAAATCATCAGTCACTCCTTCCCTAGACCCACCATGTCCTCCTCCTGAGGAGTCCCCCGAACTGTTTCAGCACAGTGTTGGGTACATGCTCCAGGAGGATGCCCAGCGTTTCGAAGGGTCTGATGATGAAACCCAGCTAGAGGAAGGCAGTAGCGTGAGAGCAGACAGAGGGGATGCTCAAGAAGGACACCAATCTGGCAGTCATGTTCCAGCAGCTGCAGCATACTGCCAGATTGGCTCCAGTGATGAGGAGGGAGGGGATGATGAGGTCAATGACTCCACGTGGGTGCCTAATAGGAGAGAGGAGGAGGAGGAGGATGAGGAGGAGGCACATCTCCAACGAGGCAGGATGCCCTTTGGTGGCCAGCGTAAGGGCAGTACACCGACGGAATCACACCGCAGAGCTCCGCCTGTGCAGGGCGCTGCCTCTGCCCGTCATTCAAAAAGTTCTTTGGTGTGGGCCTTTTTTGAGGCTAGTGCATCAGATCGCACAGCTGCTGTTTGCAACATATGTCTCAAGCGTATATCGCGTGGCCAAAACATCAGCCGCTTGGGTACCACATGCCTGACCAGACATATGTTGACCTGCCATGCAGCTCGTTGGCAAGCCTACCTCAAAGACCCACACCAAAGAACAAAGCGGACCTCTCCTTGCACCGCATCAGCTGGGATCTCCAACCCCACTATAACTTCAGTCCTCTCTGAAACATGCACTGAGAGGAATGAAGGTGTAGAATTAGGTGTGTCACAGCCAAGTACTTGCGCCCACTCTGCTAGCAGTACACCGACGTCCGATTCTAGCAGGCAAATTTCCCTGCCCCAGCTGCTGGACCGTCGAAAGAAGTTCACTCCCAGCCATCCACATGCCCAGCGGTTGAATGCTAGCTTGGCTAAATTGCTAGCGCTTCAACTGCTGCCTTTTCAGTTGGTAGACTCGGCCCCCTTCCGTGAGTTTGTGCAATGTGCGGTTCCTCAGTGGCAGGTTCCCAAACGCCACTTTTTCTCACGGAAGGCTATTCCGGCTCTCTACCGGCATGTGGAAGGCAATGTCTTGGCCTCGCTGGACAGGGCGGTCAGCGGTAAGGTGCATATTACCGCTGACTCATGGTCCAGCAGGCATGGACAGGGACGTTACCTTTCTTTCACGGCCCATTGGGTCACTCTTTTGGCAGCTGGGAAGGATTCAGGACAAGGTGCAGTAGTGTTGGAGGTTGTCCCACCGCCACGCCTCCAAAATGCTACTACTGGTTGTGACACACCTCTCTCCTCCACCCCCTCCTCTTCTTCTTCCTCCATGGCCTCTTCCTGTGGTTTGTCCTATGAACCAGCGGTGCTCCGTAGCCGTTCACGGGGCTACGCAAGTACGCAGGCAAAAAGATGCCATGCCGTGCTTGCGCTGGTGTGTTTGGGGGACAGAAGCCACACTGGGGCAGAGGTCCTGTCTGCTCTGCAGGGCCAGGCCGAGAGGTGGTTGACGCCACGCCAGCTTAAGCCAGGAATGGTGGTTTGCGACAATGGCACCAACCTCCTCTCCGCCCTCCGACAGGGACAACTGACCCATGTGCCCTGTGTGGCTCACGTCCTTAACCTGGTGGTGCAGCGGTTCTTGGGCAGGTACCCGGGCTTACAGGATGTCCTGAGGCAGGCCAGGAAAGTCTGTGTGCATTTCCGCAGATCTTATAATGCCAGTGCTCGCCTGGCTGAGCTGCAAAAGGAGTTGAACCTGCCCAAGAACCGCCTTATATGTGACATGCCCACCAGGTGGAACTCAACGTTGGCCATGCTGCAGCGGCTGCACACGCAGCAGAGGGCCATCAATGAGTACCTGTGCGACTACGGCACCAGGACAGGGTCAGGGGAGCTTGGTTTTTTTTCTCCACGCCAGTGGGGCATGATCAGGGATGCATGCACTGTCCTGGCACCATTTGAGGAGGCCACGAGGATGGTGAGCAGTGACAGTGCATGCATCAGTGACACTGTACCTCTTGTCCACCTGTTGGAGCACACGCTGCGTGGAATAATGGACAGGGCACTTGAGGCAGAACAGAGGCAGGAAGAGGAGGACTTCCTTGCCTCTCAAGGCCCCCTTTACCCAGACAGTGTTCCTTCTGTCCCACCCATCGCACAGGAAGAGGAGGAGGAGGAGGAGGAGGAGGAGGAGGAGGATTGTGTCAGCATGGAGGTGGAGGCTGGCACTCAGCATCATCAGCAGCAGTCTTTTAGGGATGATTTACAGTCCCAAGAAACCAGTGGACTTGTACGTGGCTGGGAGGAGGTGGCTGCGGATCATGTCGTCCTTAGTGACCCAGAGGACTCCGGAGCGAATGCCTCAGCAAACCTACGCTGCATGGCCTCCCTGATCCTGCAAAGTCTGCGGAAGGATCCTCGTATTCTTCGGATCAAGGAGAGGGACCATTACTGGCTGGCCACTCTCCTTGATCCACGGTACAAGGGTAAGGTTGCGGACCTTATGTTACCGTCGCAGAGGGAGCAGAGGATGAGACAACTCCGGGAGGCCTTGCAGAAAGGTCTGTGCAACGCGTTCCCAGAGACTGGGAGGTTGCAAACTCCTGGTCCTGGACAACGAGTTGCTGAGGCTTCGGCCAGTCAAAGAAGGAGCGGTGGGGAAGGTGGCCGTCTGACCGATGCGTTCAGACAATTCTTTAGTCCGCAGCCCCAAAGTATGATCGGTTCCAGCAACCATCGCCAGCGTCTGATAAACATGGTGCAGGAATATCTAGGGGCAAGGTCAGACTTGGACACCTTCCCCACCGAAAATCCTCTGGCTTACTGGGTCTTGAGGATGGATCACTGGCCAGAGCTTGCACAGTATGCAATTGAGCTACTGGCCTGTCCTGCATCCAGCGTTCTTTCGGAACGCACATTCAGTGCTGCTGGAGGATTTGTCACGGATCACAGGGTGCGCCTGTCCACCGACTCGGTTGATCGACTGACTTTCATCAAGATGAACCAGTCTTGGATCACCACCAGCTACCACACACCTGATGCTGATATAACAGACTAATTGATTTTAAAATGTCACATCCCTTCAAGACTGATGCTGATGCTGAGTGCCTGTGCTGTTATGTTGACTGCCTATCCTCCTCCTCCGAGTCCTCAATGATACGATTGATGATGATAGCTTGGAAGATCATTTTTGTTTATGGGTGCCGCCACCAGTGCCTAACGCCCAATTTTTCAGCCCCTGTTTAACAGTGGCGTGTAATTACAATTTTTGAAGCAATACTTTGCAACAGGGCTCATTGCTGTGCTCCAAGTACAGTATCTGTGAGGAGTTGCAGTGTTGTGCCACCAGTGCCTAAGGCCCAATTTTTCAGCCCCTGTTTAACAGGGGCGTGTCATTACAATTTTTGAAGCAATACTTTGCAACAGGGCTCATTGCTGTGCTCCAAGTACAGTATCTGTGAAGGGTTGCAGTGTTGTGCCACCAGTGCCTAAGGCCCAATTTTTCAGCCCCTGTTCAACAGGGGCATGTAATTACAATTCTTGATCTAATAATTCACAGCAGGGCCCATTGCTGCACCCACCAAGAGTAACTGTCAGGGCTTACAGTGTT
The DNA here is from genome assembly GCA_029206835.1 of Rana muscosa. Lineage (NCBI taxonomy): Eukaryota > Metazoa > Chordata > Amphibia > Anura > Ranidae > Rana > Rana muscosa. Next base: position 346,874,106 of record CM055116.1, on the reverse strand, counting down.
GTGGCACCAGCACCACCATCAAAGGCCCAATTTTTACTACCACTGTTCAACAATTATATGTAATTAAAATTCCTGATATAATAGTTGACAGCAGGGCGTTCCAGCACCAACCAAGAGTAACTGTGAGTGCTTACAGTGTTGTGCCAACACCAACAACTAAGGGGCCTATTTCTGCAGAGTATATACGGCAGGTCCCTACTTTCAAACATCCAACTTACAAACGACTCCTACTTGCAAACGCAAGAAGACAACAGGAAGTGAGAGGAAATCTACCACTAGGAAGGAAAATTCTCTCCTGTAAGAATAAATATGGGAGAAAGGTGTCTCCTCTGTACTGATGCTTTATCAGCAATCCTTGTTTCAAGAAAAACACCACATTTCAAAAACAGTTGTCATTAGGACGGAAAGTGAGGTGAAATGTTCTGAACAGGGGCACAGACAGCAAAACAAATGTTACAGGGGTGATAACCCTTACCTATGTTTTCCAAAAAGTTTAAAAATAGATTTTTGGTCTGGAGCTACACTTCAACAATGTACCTGTTCAAAATTACAAACAGATTCTACATAAGAACAAACCTACAGTCCCTGTCTTGTATGCACCGCCTGTATACGGCTGTTCAGAGTATATAGGGCCTTTTTTATTTTATGTGCGGGGTTCCCCTTAATATCCATACAAGACCCAAAGGGGCTGGTAATGGGCTGGGGTAGGGGGGGGGGGTCATGGGGTAGCTATGCCATTTTTCTTAAAGATTTTCATCCATATTACCGGGACCAGACATTACATTAAAGCCGCAAGCAGTTTTAAATGGCTTTTTTTTCCTTTAGAAGTGTCATTTTGTGCAGGGACAGTTCTAAACACGGGAAACACGTGGCACTTCACAGGCATACTTTAGACACCCCCCAGGTACGATATTTAAAGGAATATTTGACTTTTTTTTTTTCACTTTATGCATCATTAAAATGACTGCTCCCGGAAAACGACCGTTTTTAAAACTTATTTTTGCATTGATACATGTCCCCTGGTGCAGAACCCGGGTTCCCAAACCCTTTTTAGGACAATAACATGCATAATAGTTGTTATAATTAGCACTTTAGAATTCGAACGTTCGCATCCATTGTATTTAATAGGGTTCTAATGTTCGTTCGAACTTTCGGTCCGTTCGCGGGTTCTGGTGCGAACCGAACCCGGGGGTGTTCGGCTCATCACTACTCTGCAGGACTCATTTCTCCCCATCTTCCACTTCTGCCACTCCTACATTGTCCATTATTCCCCCCTGGCTGCGAAAACCCCTCTCATGTTTCATGGTGGACCACGAACGGATTCAATGACGTTCATTCGCTGTTCACACCTACTAGAATTCTGACATTTGACGCTTTACGCAGTTCCCATAGTGTCCCTTTGCTTGAGCACTACAGATACTTACAATTACATCATTTTCTCCAACGACTTATTAAATTCCGCCCAACCCCTTATACTTTGACTTTCTTTGAGAGCCTATGTAGAGCCAGTCCTCATTCCCCGGGCCTGATATCTTTGATATATTCGGCCGTGATAACGACAAAGAGACCCCCGTTAAGGTCCTATCATCTTCAATGTGAGAAGGAACTGGGGAAACAGATAGACCCTGAGGATTGACAAACTATGACCATAGCTCTCTCCAAGTGCTCTCACAATGTACTAATACCGGAAAACGCCTACAAAGTATTGTATCAGTGGTATTATACTGCAGCCAGATTGGCCCGTTTTATCCCTACTTATTGTCCTCTCTGTTTTCGGGGATGCTCCCAGGAGGGTTCTATGGCACATATCTGGTGGTCATGCCCGCAGGCGTGCAGACTGTGGGTTAGAGTATATAATTTTCTCCGTAGCCTGTTTCAGACTAATATTAAAAGGGACCCCTATGAAGCTCTCCTGGGTAAGCCCATTGTTGAATTGCTACGCCCAGAACGGCAGCTTGCTCAGCATCTCTTTACTGCAACTAAGTTGACTATCGCAAAGGCTTGAAAAACTCCCATACTTAGATTTGAAGCGGTCAAAAACCGCCTGAATGACGTCATGGTTAACGAGAAGTTGACGGCTGTCCTCTCTGATACACATGACAAGTTTCTCAGGGTTTGGCAACCATGGATTGCATATTCTCACCCGTTCCGGTTTGATACTACTTGATACCGCATTACTCTCACTATAGGGCTCCCCTGGCGCGCACCCCATGGACTCTCTACACTTTTCTTTATCCTTTATTTCTTTTTATTTCTTTTTACTGTTCTTATTTTTCTTTTCAGTCTCTTCTTCCCACTTTTTCTCTCAAGGTTGCTTATTTTCTCTTCTCACTCCTAAGAATCACACACTTCAGGATTACAGGACACCGGGTATCACCCTGGTGGGTTTGGTTATACTTGTATTTCAAATACCATGCTGATTATAGTGCCTTCTTCAGCTCTACTTTAAATGTAGCATCGACCCTAGGAAGGAGATTTTATAGTGTGCAATTTTACTGTGACAGCTTACCTATGTTCTACAGTCATTGTAATTCCTGACCTCCGGATTGCCTTTGTCGGCTATTTGCTGGACTTCTGTTTAGCCATCTGGCTACAAAGACCATAGCATTTGAGCTCTGCACGTCACCACTACTCCAGTCCCCCATACAAATTTTGGAGGGGTTTTTATTTTTATTTTTTTGTGTTATGTTTTTTCTATGGCATTGAATCGGTATGTCTACTATGTAATGTACTATGTTACTGTAATTCTGAACTGTTGATCTGTATGCCAATAAACATTTGTAAAAAAAAAAAGTGAATTTCACCTCCCTGGCAAATGGGTCAGAATACAATATAAAGGAACTGATAACATGTAAAAGCACCCATGTGACGTACGTCATTGAATGCCCTTGTCAAAAACAATATGTTGGGAGAACAACCAGAGAGTTACACGTCAGAATCTGTGAACATATAACCAACATAAAGAATGGATTCAACAAACATAGTGTCTCGAGACATTTTAGGGATTACCACAACCGAGACCCCACATGTATGATTTTCTATGGGATTGACAAAATTAAGGGACACTGGAGAGGAGAAAACAAAAAGATTAAGATATCCCAAAATGAAACATGATTGATTTTTCAGCTGGACACTCTCCAGCCCTCAGGCTTGAACATAGATTTAGATTTTAACTGTTTCCTGGATAATTTTTAATTTTTAATTTTGAGTTTTAATCTCAATTTTTAATCTCAATTTTTTCATTATTAATACTATTTATCTTCTTTTTCAATTGTCTTACTATTTAGACACCATCTTCCACCAATTAAATAATCAGCAGAATATCAGTTTTAAAAGTAACCAGCACTATTACTAGCTTTAAAGCAGTAGCATCAAATCGGTCTTATTACTACATTTTAACATCTATTTATATATTGGGTCTAACACACCATTTATTTTGGTCACATTTATCCATATTCCTCCCTTTTTTCTACATACACTCTAGTTAAGTTATCCAGAGTACTTCTAGATCAGACCATTTAATATGGGGTTAATATGCCTTTTCTGTTTATCACTGTCCAGCAACAATACTTCATTTACACCAAATTATGTTTTGGGTTTCAACCTAACTGGGAAGATAATTGCTATAGGAAGTGTCTTTGATGTATCCATTACAATAATAGTATAGCGTGACCCATAGCTCCATGTTCGGCATGATATCTAATCCAAAAAATTGTCTCACGATGTAATACAAACACCACGAAGACCGGGGACTTCTAAAACCTAATCCAAATGGTGATGGGGCTGTATTAGACTTCGGTCTTCAAAATCCCACAAAAAATGGCTGCCGAATGACCACAATAGTGTGCACGGTCTTCGGTTTTCAAATCACACCCAAAATGGTCGCCGTGTGAGCGGAATAGTCTCCACAGGCTTCGGTCTCCAAAACACACCCAAAATGGCCCCCGTAAGGGGAAGAGGTCACAATGTGCTATAATAAGGAAGTGAAGGTGACGCTCTGCATGCTCCAGATGACGCCAGGCAGACGAAACCTGTAGAGAAAGCAGAACATCACACCACTTCCTGTCGGCAGACTTCCAGTGTCAGCACTACATGCTTTTTTTGATCTGCTCAAATGTGAGTACCTCATTTTAAAGTTTTAAACAATAAACGTTTTTTAAACGATAAAACACTATTTGGGGCTCCTTTCTCCTGCATATGGGCAATTTCTGAAGCACCACCAACAGCGCAGGGAGGACGAGATACCGCCAGATTGCTACACAGTGGCATACACTGTGAACGCCTCATACACCAAGAGGGGGTGGAATATTCGGTGAGTGCGGGCTTTATAAGAGCACGGATTGCTGTGATCACTTTTGGAATTTAGCAAAGGCTTCTTACCTGGCACCAGCACGAGATTTATATATATATATATATATATATATATATATATATATACATAGCGGGGTGGTCAATTTGGGGGGAGTCTCTGAGTGGTAATTAGGCTCAGACACCTTGATTTGTTAGTGGCTATGGACCATTTTTGTCTTCCCTGTCGCCTGCGGGTGGCGCTGCCATTCTGGGCCGGGGTTGAACCACTAGCGTAGTGCTGTGCCTTTTTGTATCCCCTCTCGGCAGCCATACGGTGGGGCGGGGAACCTGATGCCGGAAGAGGATATAAAAGGGGCAGACATCTCCTGATCGGGGTCCACCCCCAGGCACCTTCAGCCTGGGAGTGAGTGCGGTTCATCTCTGGTTGCCCTAGGCCCGGAGGCTGTGTTCCTGTTCCATCTCAGGCACCTTTGGCCTGGGATGAGGTACTACCCTGCCGTCCTGTTCGCCTGGGTATGAAGACCCAGGGGTTGCGGAGAAGGCCCGGGGCCCAGCATCTTCGGCTGGGGTCCGCTAAGGATTGAGGAGTCCAGGGTGCCGCCTTGCGATGGGACCTGCACCCTCAGAGAAGGGAGGATCATTCCGAAGATCCAATGCGGGAGTCACGGTGAAGGAAGGGTCTGTTGACTCTCTAGGGGGACATCTTCTCCTTGATAGGGGCCATGTTCTAAGAAGGAAGTTCACGTTCATCAGGTCAGTGGCAGTGGCCTTATTCACCAGGTCTGTGGCAGAGACCAAACTCAGGGTCTGTTGCAGAGACTGTGCGCCTAGTATACTGCTTGAGAATCTGAGTAGTACAGTAAAGAGCTACGTTTGTGCCTGGACCTCCTCCACACCTTGAGTTATCCTGTTCCTTTGCTCCAACCTTTTTCCTATCCAAGAGACAGTGTATTGTAAAGCGAGAATAAATCTTAAGTTGGAGTTTCAGCTGGTGTGGACATGCATGTTACTGGGGAAGTTAAGGACTTGCCTCTACTCACGGTAGAGGCGAGAATCATTCTCGGGAGGATTCTGGCCTGGCTGCAGACAAGACCCAACAATAACACCGCTCAACCTTTTACACAAGAGGGTACGGGCTGATAGCGTGGTGTGCCTTTCTCCCCCCTGCGAGGAGCCGAGTTAAATGCAGGCTGGGGGATAGGTGGGTGCGCTAGAAATATATATTTTTTTTCACGATGGAACTTTTTTTGCACATATCGGCGGATTTGTTTTTCTATTTTTTTTCATTTTGGACAATATTTTTTGCCAGTCTGCATGTATTGGTTCTGTATCTATTTATTTCTATAGGATTATTGCACTTTTTTGCCAGTTTGCACATATTGATCATAATGTTTTGTCTTAGGATTTGCAAGTAAGAATATCACAAATCATTGCACAGGCACGGTTGCACTTTAATAATATTATAGCACATCATTTATTTTTAATCATTTTCACCACTGCACTTTAAGGAAGGTCTTCTGAAAATATAATAGGTATCTATTATCATTAATAAAATAGCGCCACTCCTACTTTTTAACCCCATTTAGTGGTTTGTAGGTTGGCAGCATGGGAGGTAGGAGTCAAGGAGAGTGTGAAACGGATAAAAGTACAAGGAAAAAAGCGGCGCCTTCTAAGCATAGCAGAACAGTATTTTAATCAAATTAAACATAAAAACAAGCATAAGGCCTCTTTCACACGGGACGGATCCGTGCAGATCCGCCCCGTGAAGCTCCGCTTGCTCAGCGGGGATCGCTCCGTTGATCCCCGCTGAGCTGACGGATGACTGGGCGGTCCCCGCACACTGTGCAGGGACCGCCCTGTCAGAGAGCCGCTCTCCCCTATGGGGAATCGGATGACGACGGACCGTAGAGTCCGTTGTCATCCGATCCGCTCCGCCGACGGAAGGAAAAATAGGGTTTTCCTCCGTCACACTTTGGCGGAGCGGAGCGGGTCGGATGTCAGCGACATGTCTCCGCTGACATCCGTGCCTCCATAGGGGTACATGGAGGATCCGTTTCAGGTCCGTCTAAAAAACTGACAGGCGGACCTGAACGGACCTCCGTGTGAAAGGGGCCTTAGGAATCACACTCACGAAGGAGCAATTAAAATGGGCTTATCTGTACTGTGGATCATCTGTGCTGTACCAGGGGGCTGCTGTATACCAGATGTCTGTGGTATGGGGTCTCTGTGTAGTCTCCTGGCTGTGATGGTGGTGGTGGAACCCAGCGCTCCTTTGTGAGTGTGATTCCTAATGCTTGTTTTTATGTTTAAAGGGGTTGTAAAGGTTCGTTTTTTATTTTCTAAATAGGTTCCTTTAAGCTAGTGCATTGTTGGTTCACTTACCTTTTCCTTCGATTTCCCTTCTAAATGTTTTTTTTCTTTGTTTTCTTTGTCTGAATTTCTCACTTCCTGTTCCTTCTCAGTAAACTGTTCAGTAAGCTGTTCTGGCTGACTAAACACCGCTCGGATGATGGTGTGAAGTTTACTGAGGAGAAACAGGAAGTGAGAAATTCAGTCTAAGAAAAAAAACATTTAGAAGGGAAATCAAAGGAAAATGCAGGTGAATCAACAATGCATTAGCTTACAGGAACCTATTTAGAAAATAAAAAATTAACCTTTACAACCCCTTTAATATGATTAAATTACTCCTTCTGCTACGCTTAGAAGGTGCCCTTTTTTTCCTTGTACTTTGTTCCAGATCCTCTTCTATCTGCAAGCCGGCTGCCATCCTTGCGATTCAGCAAGTTTTAACCAATTCATGGACTAATTGTCATGAACTAACACTAGCCCTCCCCCCCCCCCCCTTTGAACATTTCATACTGATCCCCCTATCCTATATATATTTATAATGTTATGCATCAGTACCCAGAGTGCGCTTAATTAACCCTTTGTCTGTATGTGAAATGGATAAGGTTGTGATCAGAGAGAGGAAAGGGTGTGTTAGAGAGGTTGCAGGGAGTGCAGCGATGGGAGAATACGAGGTCGAGAGTGTTGCCGTTGGAGTGAGTGGTGGTTTGTGTCAATTGTGTTAGGTTAAAAGAGGGGATAGGTTGAGTAGTTGAGAAGTGGTTGCAGTATTAACATTGATTGGAATGTTAAAATCACCTAGGATGGTGGCAGGTACTTCAGACGAGAGAATATAGGGTAGTTGTGCAGAGAAGTCATCCAGAAAGCGAGACATAAATTGCACCATAAACAAAAAAGAGTGACAATTTTGAAAAAAAACACCGTTTTTTTTTTACTTTTTGCTATAATAAATACCCCCAAATTAAAAAATAAAATACAATTTTCTTCCTCAGTTTAGGCCGATATATATTCTTCTTCATATTTTTGGTAAAAAAAAATGTAATAAGCATATATTGATTACCGTATACACTCGAGTATAAGCCGACCCGAATATAAGCCGAGGCATCTAATTTTACCACAAAAACTGGGAAAACGTATTGACTCGAGTATAAGCCTAGGGTGTCCATCTGCATGCCTCACTGTGCCTCACTTTGCCTCACTGTGTCTATGTGCATGCCTCACTGTGCCCATGCCTCACTGTGTCCATGCCTCACTTACTCCATGCCTCACTGTGCCCATGACTAGACTGACATTTAACATGGGAGTCTATGGAAGGGGGCTACATGTGTGCCAAGTTTCGGGTCCAGGGGACCTAAGACCGGCCAGTACCGGGTCCCCAAATTCACCAGAGAAATTACAGTTTAACATGGGAGTCTATGGAAGGAGTGCCCGGGTTTGAAAAATAGGTGCTCCCCGGCCCTAGGTCCTCCGGACAACAAACTTTTTTCACTTATAGAGGATAAATGGGGCTACCTGTGTACCAAGTTTGGGGTCCAGGAGACCTATGACCGATCGGTACCGGGTCCCCAAATTCACCAGAGAAATTACCGTTTAACATGGGAGTCTATGGAAGGGGTGCCCGAATTTGAAAAATCGGTGCACCCCGGCTGTAGGTCCCCCAGACAAAAAACGTTTCACACTTGTAGAGAAAGAGTGTGGCTATATGTGTGCCAAGTTTGGTGTCCAGGAGACCTATGGCCGGCCGGTACCGGGTCTCCAAAGCCTGGGAGATCAGGCGCAAAAAAGGTGACTCGCGTATAAGCCGAGGGGGGCATTTTCAGCACAAAAAAATGTGCTGAAAAACTCGGCTTATACTCGAGTATATACGGTAATTTGCGCACAAGTTATAGCGTATACAAAATAGGGGATAGATTTATGGCATTTTTTTCACTAGTAATGGCGGTGATCTGCGATTTTTATCGGGACTGCGGCATTGCGGCAGACAGATCGAACACTTTTGACACTTTTTTAGCACCACTGACATTTGAACAGAGATCAGAGCTAAAAATAGCCACTGATTACTGTATAAATGTCACTGGCAGGGAAGGGGTTAATATTAGGGGCGATCAAGGGGTTAAATGTGTTCCCTCAGCGTGTTCTAACTGTAGGGGGGATGGGACTGCCTGGGGGAAGAGACTGATCGGTGTTCCTATATACTAGGGACACACGATCTGTCTCCTCTCCGCTGCCATAAGGTGGATTTGTGTGTTTACACACACAGATCCTCATTCTGGCTCTGTCAGGAGCGATCGCGGGTGCCCGATGGACATCGCGCCCCCTTTACACCTTAAAGCGGCCACCGTACAGCTATGGCAATTCGCGCAGGAGAGACATTCTGCCGCTGTCAACTGTTGACGTCGGGCGGTCAGCAAGCCGTAAAGGTCCTGATAATTAATAGACATGTGCATTCGTTTTCGTCCGAATGCATTTTCGTCCGAATTTCAGGTATTTTCGTTATCGTTTTAACAAACGAAAACGAAAATGCAGAATCCGAAAACCGAAAGATCCGACATAAACAAATGCTTAATTTTCGTTTTCGCTGCAACAACAGTTCGATATAGATAGGAGATTCGACATGAGGCTGACAATAACAATCTGTGTCCATCGAACCTGTGGTCGAATGTGCCTAACCTTAACTCTATTAGTCCAAGATTATTCTACATAGAGAGAAAAGATTCAACATTATAGAGAGAAAAGATTCGACATAGAGAGAAAAGATTTGACATTATAGAGAGAAAAGATTCGACATTATAGAGAGAAAAGATTCGACATAGAGAGAAAAGATCACTGCTGGAATTGGGTGGGGGAACTAAAATAAAAAAATGATGATGATGAATGTTATTGGCTGATTGTAACCAAAGAGGAGGAGCAGTAAAATAGCTAGAACTAACTTGACAATTCAACGTGAACGACGAAGATTCAACGAAGCATCGAAAAACATACAAACGTCGAATCTGTCATTGAAGGCTTATGGTGTCTGTTGAAAGTTCTAAGAAGATTCTACGGAGCAGATAAACTGTTCTACGCTGCAATCGTACATTTCCGGTCAAATGCTCGGCCCATAGGCTATAGAAGAATTCTAATGTTGGTTGACTAGTAGGGATGAGCTTCGAGTTCGAGTCGAACTCCTGTTCAACTCGAACATTGCCTGTTCGCCTGTTCGCCGAACAGCGAACAAATTGGGATGTTCGCGGCAAATTCGAAAAATCTATGGGAGAAATCTAAAGTGCTAATTATAAAGGCTTATATGCAAGTTATTGTCCTAAAAAGTGTTTGGGGACCCGGGTCCTGCCCCAGGGGACATGTATCAATGCAAAAAGAAGTTTTAAAAACGGCTGTTTTTTCGGGAGCAGTGATTTTAATAATGCTTAAAATGAAAAAATAAAAGTGAAATATTCCTTTAAATTTCGTACCTGGGGGGTGTGTATGATATGCATGTAAAGTGGCGCATGTTTCCCGTGCTTAGAACTGTCCCTGCAAAAAATGTCATTTTTGAAAGAAAAAAAGTCATTTAAAACTCATTCGCGGCTATTAATGAATTGTCGGCTCCCGGCAATACATACAAAAGTCATTGATAAAAAAAAAAAAAAAAAAGCGTGGGGGTTCCCCAGAATTCAATTACCAGGCCCTTCAGGTCTGGAATGGATATTAAGGGGAACCCCTTGCCGCAAATTAAAAAAAAAATTGACGTGGGGTTCCCCCAAATATCCATTCCAGGCCCTTCAGATCTGGCATGGATTTTAAGGGGAACTCCACCCCAAATTTAAAAAAAAAATGGCGTGGAGTCCCCCTAAAAATCCATACCAGACCCCTTATCCGAGCACGTAACCTGGCCGGCCGCAGGGGAAAAGGGGGGGACGAGAGAGCGGCCCCCCCTCCCTCCTGAACCGTACTAGGCCACATGCCCTCAACATGGGGAGGATGTCCCCATGTTGATGGGGACAAGGGCCTCATCCCCACAACCCTTGCCCGGTGGTTGTGGGGGTCTGCGGGCGGGGGGCTTATCGGAATCTGGAAGACCCCTTTAACAAAGGGGACCCCCAGATCCCGCCCCCCCCCCCTATGTGAATTGGTAACGGGTACATTGTACCCCTACCATTTCACGAAGAAAGCGTAAAAAAAATGTTTAAAAAAACACACAAACACCTTGAAAAAGTCCTTTATTTAAAAAAATAAATAAATAAACATTCCAGCGGTGAAATCCAGTGTCCCGCGGCGATCCCGATGTCCTGCGCTGTCCTTCATTGGTTGTGCCTGAGCGGACCTGATGGGGAACTCCCTCTCAGTATTTTAAATGTATAGTCCCGCCCCTTCTAAAGTTCCCCATCAGGTCCGCTCAGCGGGGGGGGGGGTGCTCTCTCATCCCCCCTCTTCCCCTGCGGCCGGCCAGGTTGCATGCTCGGATAAGGGGTCTAGTATGGATTTTTAGAGGGACTCCACGCCATTTTTTTTAAATTTGGGGTGGAGTTCCCCTTAAAATCCATGCCAGATCTGAAGGGCCTGGTAATTGAATTCTGGGGAACCCCCACGCTTTCTTTTTTTTTTTTTATCAATGACTTTTGTATGTATTGCCGGGGGCCGACAATTCATTAATAGCCGCGAGTGGGTTTTAAATTACTTTTTTTCTTTCAAAAATGACATTTTTTGCAGGGACAGTTCTAAGCACGGGAAACATGCGCCACTTTACATGCATATCATACACACCCCCCAGGTACGAAATTTAAAGGAATATTTCACTTTTATTTTTTCATTTTAAGCATTATTAAAATCACTGCTCCCGAAAAAACGGCCGTTTTTAAAACTTTTTTTGCATTGATACATGTCCCCTGGGGCAGGACCCAGGTCCCCAAACACTTTTTAGGACAATAACTTGCATATTAGCCTTTATAATTAACACTTTAGATTTCGAACGTTCGAGTCCATTGTATTTAATAGGGTTCTAAAGTTCACACAAACATTTTGTCTGTTCGCAGGTTCTGGTGCAACCGAACAGGGGGGTGTTCGGCTCATCCCTGTTGACTAGGGATGAGCTTCGAGTTCGAGTCGAACTCATGTTTGACTCGAACATTGCCTGTTCGCCCGTTCGCCGAACAGCGAACAAATTGGGGTGTTCGCGGCAAATTCGAAAAATCTATGGGAGAAATCTAAAGTGCTAATTATAAAGGCTTATATGCAAGTTATTGTCCTAAAAAGTGTTTGGGGACCCGGGTCCTGCCCCAGGGGACATGTATCAATGCAAAAAGAAGTTTTAAAAACGGCTGTTTTTTCGGGAGCAGTGATTTTAATAATGCTTAAAATGAAAAAATAAAAGTGAAATATTCCTTTAAATTTCGTACCTGGGGGGTGTGTATGATATGCATGTGAAGTGGCGCATGTTTCCCGTGCTTAGAACTGTCCCTGCAAAAAGTGTCATTTTTGAAAGAAAAAAATGCATTTAAAACTGACTCGCGGCTATTAATGAATTGTCGGCTCCCGGCAATACATACAAAAGTCATTGATAAAAAAAAAAAAAAAAAGCGTGGGGGTTCCCCAGAATTCAATTATCAGGCCCTTCAGGTCTGGAATGGATATTAAGGGGAACCCCGCCGCAAATAAAAAAAAAATTGACGTGGGGTTCCCCCAAATATCCATTCCAGGCCCTTCAGATCTGGCATGGATTTTAAGGGGAACTCCACCCCAAATTAAAAAAAAAATGGCGTGGAGTCCCCCTAAAAATCCATACCAGACCCCTTATCCGAGCATGCAACCTGGCCGGCCGCAGGGGAAAAGGGGGGGACGAGAGAGCGGCCCCCCTCCCTCCTGAACCGTACCAAGCCACATGCCCTCAACATGGGGAGGATGTCCCCATGTTGATGGGGACAAGGGCCTCATCCCCACAACCCTTGCCCGGTGGTTGTGGGGGTCTGCGGGCGGGGGGCTTATCGGAATCTGGAAGACCCCTTTAACAAAGAGGACCCCCAGATCCCGGCCCCCCCTATGTGAATTGGTAAGGGGTACATTGTACCCCTACCATTTCACGAAGAAAGCGTAAAAAAATGTTTAAAAAAACACACAAACACCTTGAAAAAGTCCTTTATTTAAAAAAAAAAAAAAACATTCCAGCGGTGAAATCCAGTGTCCCGCGGCGATCCCGATGTCCAGCGCTGTCCGTCATTGGTTGTGCCTGAGCGGACCTGATGGGGAACTCCCTCTCAGTATTTTAAATGTATAGACCCGCCCCTTCTAAAGTTCCCCATCAGGTCCGCTCAGCGGACCAGATGCGGAACATGAGAAGGGGCGGGTCTATACATGTATTACCAAAGTGAGAGCAGTTCCCCATCAGGTCCGCCTCCTCGGTATGTCAGACCCGCCTACGTCATTGGCTTGAGCGGGGAACTTCCTTCACTATGTAAATTTAAATTTACATAGTGAAGGAAGTTCCCCGCTCAAGCCAATGACGTAGGCGGGTCTGACATACCGAGGGGGCGGACCTGATGGGGAACTGCTCTCACTTTGGTAATACATGTATAGACCCGCCCCTTCTCATGTTCCGCATCTCGTCCGCTGAGCGGACCTGATGGGGAACTTTAGAAGGGGCGGGTCTATACATTTAAAATACTGAGAGGGAGTTCCCCATCAGGTCCGCTCAGGCACAACCAATGAAGGACAGCGCTGGACATCGGGATCGCCGCGGGACACTGGATTTCACCGCTGGAATGTTTATTTATTTATTTTTTTAAATAAAGGACTTTTTCAAGGTGTTTGTGTGTTTTTTTAAACATTTTTTTTACGCTTTCTTCGTGAAATGGTAGGGGTACAATGTACCCGTTACCAATTCACATAGGGGGGGGGCGGGATCTGGGGGTCCCCTTTGTTAAAGGGGTCTTCCAGATTCCGATAAGCCCCCCGCCCGCAGACCCCCACAACCACCGGGCAAGGGTTGTGGGGATGAGGCCCTTGTCCCCATCAACATGGGGACATCCTCCCCATGTTGAGGGCATGTGGCTTGGTACGGTTCAGGAGGGAGGGGGGGGTCTCTCTCTCGTCCCCCCCTTTTCCCCTGCGGCCGGCCAGGTTGCGTGCTCGGATAAGGGGTCTGGTATGGATTTTTAGGGGGACTCCACGCCATTTTTTTTTAAACTTGGGATGGAGTTCCCCTTAAAATCCATGCCAGATCTGAAGGGCCTGGTAATTGAATTCTGGGGAACCCCCACGCTTTTTTTTCTTTTTTTTCTCAATGACTTTTGTATGTATTGCCGGGAGCCGACAATTCATTAATAGCCGCGAGTCAGTTTTAAATGCATTTTTTTTCTTTCAAAAATGACATTTTTTGCAGGGACAGTTCTAAGCACGGGAAACATGCGCCACTTCACATGCATATCATACACACCCCCCAGGTACGAAATTTAAAGGAATATTTCACTTTTATTTTTTCATTTTAAGCATTATTAAAATCACTGCTCCCGAAAAAACGGCCGTTTTTAAAACTTCTTTTTGCATTGATTCATGTCCCCTGGGGCAGGACCCAGGTCCCCAAACACTTTTTAGGACAATAACTTGCATATTAGCCTTTATAATTAACACTTTAGATTTCGAACGTTCGAGTCCATTGTATTTAATAGGGTTCTAAAGTTTACACGAACATTTTGTCTGTTCGCAGGTTCTGGTGCGAACCGAACAGGGGGGTGTTCGGCTCATCCCTGCTGTTGACTAGTAATAGTAATTAAAAAATATAATTATTACTAGTCATACAATAGAATTCATCTATAGCTTGTAGGCGGAACATTCGACCGGAAATGTACGATTGCAGCGTCGTACAGTTTCGCTGCTCCGTCGAATCTTCTTTGAACATTCGACAGACACCATAAGCCTTCAATGACAGATTCGACCTTAATTAATTCAGATTTTCGGACGAATGCAATTTCTAACGAAAAACGAAATAAATAAAAACGAATTTCGGGAGTAACTAAATAAATGTATTTTTCTAACGAAAACGAAATTCCGAAACAAAATATTTCAGTGTGCACATGTCTAATAATTAATGCTAACTTTTAATCTGAGGCTACATTATATTTTTCTTGTTCATTTTGGTTTTAACCTTTCTTGTATAACATAAGAAAGTGTCTTTTGGGATGTTAGACCTATGTTAAGATCAAGCTATTTAAACCATCCTCGGCTAATCTTTGGAGCTACAATCCTATTTTATAACCTTGCATGTTGTTGTTTTTTTCTGCTACCACGTATGTACTTATCTGTGTAAGTTGTTAAACTTCAATAAACAAATTTGACAAAAATGTATTTCTGCAATTTATGAGATTGTGTATTTCATATAATCTCAGTTACCAATCTTTGTACCAATACAAATTTCATCTTGTTGCCCCATTCTATTCTTCTAAATCAAAGCACTACTGGAACTAAAGCTTCAGATTTCAATAAGTTAATTTTATAGATTGATAGAGCCAAATAAGTATCAAGGGTCTTTCAAAAGGTTTGATATAGAGATCTCAAGATTTGTTAATGAGAACGGGAGATCATTTGCAAATGTGCAGACTTTATAATGATGTTTAGATATAGTTAAGCCAGTAATACTGTTATCACCTGTAATATTTTGTAAAAGTGGTTCAAATGTTAGGACAATAAAAAGAGAGAGGAGCAGCCCTGATGTTTTCCATGTGATAAAGGGAAGTCCTTGGATAAAGCCTTTATTGATTCTCGCAATGGCTACTGGATGGGAATATAGGGCATCCTGACATTTTCTCATATATTTTCCCAGGCCTTTATATAGCAGAGTGCTCTTCAGTTAATTCCAATTAAGCCAGTCAAATGCCTTCTCATCATCTGCTGAGATAAGCATTGTTGTTTGATTCCTTAAATGTGTGAGATGAATTAGATTGAGAAACCTACAAGTGTTATCCCAAGCTTCTCAATTAAGGAGAAAGCCTACCCGGTCTTTGTGGATAAGGACTGGTAGGTAAGGCAGTAGCTTATTCACTTGGACTTTAGTAAATAATTTGAGGTCTGTACTGAGTGGGAAAATAGGGTGACAGTTTGCATATATTGACGTATCTTTATCTTCTTTTGGGAGCACAGAGATGTGAGCATAGAGAAAATCCATGGGAAAACAATTCCCAGGATGGAGTGAGTTGAAGGCTATAACAAAGTGCTATATACTGTATGTATGTGTGTTGAAGAAAGAACAGTGGTAATGTAGAGTAAAAATGAAGGGTCCCAGCACCTTATCAAGTGGGCAATTCAAGTGAGCACAATTTGCTGAGGTATGTGTCAATACCCTGCAATTTCTCATTGTTACTTGGCAAAGTCTTGTTAGAATCAAAGTAATATAAGCATTCATCAAAGCATCTGAACACTCTTTAATGTCCTTTGTCTTATTTATTTTATCTCCCTGTGAAAAGGTGATATGTGGTTTATACGAGTGTAATCAATGTTCCCAAAGGGAATGTGCAAGGAGTCTGCCCAGTTTTCCTCCAAACTTGTGGGAAAGTCTTCTAGTGATATTAACTGTTCCTTGCTACTGAACTGAAATACCAATGTTATTTGTTCCCAATCTATCAACTATAAACATAACAGCCCCTCTTTGTTATGTAATGTTGATGAGGAGAAGGGGAGGTTCTGCAGATACTGTATGTAAGGACTGATAGGCTGTAATATATAACATTCTTAGGTTTTGTTACACTTTAAAAGAACTCTTTCAGTTGTTTTTACATTTTTTTTTCTTGTTTACCTTTGTGTTTGATAAAGTACCATTACAATTTACATGTTCATATGTAAGAAAATGTATGAATTGTTTATTTTTGCATGATCTTCTTTGTGCCTTAATTTTCTTTTATTGCTTCATTTTGATTTTACAGATTAGTGGGCTATTAGAACATGCACAATATTACTGATGAAAATGACAGAATGAAATTACAAAAATTTAATTAGATGTTTTCTTGTTCATTTATTTCAGAAAGGCTCAATTTTTAATTATATAAACTCAAAACGGTTTAGTGAAGTTCATTATGTGGTTCTTAAGGGAAGCCCTTCTCAATATTCTTTAGCTGAAATAAATGTTCATAAACTGCTTTTTTATATTGAAGTTAAGTAGAAAGACTAGATATGGCTAATCATGTTAAATATTTCCACAAAGTAAAACAAAATTGAATAACTTTATGAAGACATTTGTATATCTAATTTAATTTATACCATATAGAGGAAGTCTACTTACAAAAAACATCATTATGTTAAGCAAAACTATATGGAAGACAATGAAACCCCAAAAACCTATAAATAGGGGTGAATGTACGTTGCAGGTCAACCATGAGTTTTATCAATGGCAAACAAATATGATTGTTCACTGCCACAGCAACTAATAATGTAATTGCTAACTTTTAAATTGTAGTCAGGTGGATTAGAAGGGCCAGTTATATATATATTTTGTTTTTGCCAGCCTCCTCCATATAAAATCCAGGGTTTCCAGCAGCCTTTTGTCAATATAGAGAATATATTTTGTCAAGTAGAGAGACTATAAGTAGGTATGGGCAGCTAACTATTTTCAGGGAGAGATAGTTGCTCCTATACATTACTATGTGGGACAATATAGTAGTATACAGTATGCAGGGGTGCATACGGATGTATAGTACTGGATTTCAGAAAATTGCTGTGTGGTGGACTACATTTACTAAAACTGGAGAGTGCAAAATCTGGTGCAGCTCTGCATAGAAACCCGCCTCCAGTTTTGTTTTTGTCAAAGCTTATTTGAACAAGCTGAATTTAGAAGCTGATTTGCTACCATGTACAGCTGCATCAGATTTTGCACTCTCCAGTTTTAGTAAATCAATCCCTTAGTGTATAACCCTTCCATCTTTACTGTGCTGTGTTGTAATTTTTTTTCCTCTTGTATTTAATGTTATCTTTGTGTATTTAACTTTCAATTAGATTTAAAAATCTTTGTGCCCTGGAGAGCTGCAGAGAGTCTGGGAGAGACAGGAAAAAGAATAAAGTAATAACAACTTCCCCCAACACACCCTCCACACTCAACTTCCGTGGGTCTGCTGCTGCTGCAGGCTTTGGTAGCAGGCGATGGAGGTGGAAAAATAATCCAGCATTTGGGTTTAGAAATCAACTGGACTTTTGAACCTCCCGGGCTCCAGTTGACACATATTGGTGATCGTAGTGAAGTTTGCAACAGTCAGAAGTTCTGTACAATGTCATACAGACATACAGCATTGTTTGGCACAGTGATCTATTTGGTGTGATGCTTCAATTACAGCCAGTTCATGTGGAAAGCATTCCTTTTCAATTGAGTGACTTTGTGAGTACTTCAGCCTGAGGATCCCAGGTGGATGGATGGAGCTGCAAAACCATAGAGGGAGGCTGTGATTGGCCATTCTGTACATGCTACTTGCTGCTTTGGAGCTGGTGAGTATGGTATTACTCTCAGTCACTTTGTGGTGTGGATTCCTGGTGGAAGCGATACATAAACACCTTAAACTTAGATGGGCTTTTTTTATTTCATTTTTTTATTTGATTTGATTTGATTTCTAACGAATGGTGCAATATTTTTTCACCTAATTATTTCATGTTTATTTGCTGTTATTTATTTTTGTTACACTAAGGTGCTACACTTTATCATCAACATGTGTCATTTGAGTTTTGTATACTTACTTCCTGCTAGCTGAATTGCACATAGCAACAATCTTTTAGTGATGATTTGTCACACTTACTCCAGAATGTTAAAGGTTAAAGGTGTGAGGCACTAGATCTTTTAAAGCAGTAGATTTTCTCAGTCAAGAGTCAGGTGTGCTGACTTTTTATGATATAGGTGTGGAGCCTACTGTGCCATGCATGTGGGGGTATACAACACGCAGGGCATGCTCATCAATGCTGGGACCAGGCAGGGACTGCGGTCATGTAAAGAGTGAAACATTAGGCAGTTCCCCAACTTAGAGATGAGCCTCATTGTGTGAACTGATGAAGTGTAGAGTTCCTCTAGAAAGTGACTTGTCCCATGTTGCTACACACAGTGCTTGTATGTCTTGAAGTAGAAAGAACGTGGTAAGCCTGTGCCCACTCCTGCTGAGCACATAGCACGGAGCTCATGCTTACTCTTTAATACTTCCTGTACCTTGTGACTAAGCCTTGAATCTCCATAACGCTAGTCTGCTCACGGTTACTATGATAAACTGACTGCTATGTAGGGAGCCAGAACACTGACCTCCCTCATTACTGGAGGACCCATCACCTTACCAGGTACTGTGCCTAATGACTTGAAGCTCCTCTTACTTGTCTTGCCGAATTAACCCATTTCAGTAGTGTTGTTTATTCATACCCCTTTGTCCGTTTACAGCCCTGAGTTCTTCTGATACGCCAAGACCCAACATGCACCTCTTCAAAATAACTTCAGACCAGGCTCAGAGCGGTTAATATAACTTTTCTGTAGGAACTCAACATAACAGTTTTATAGTCAAGAGTCTTTTCCTAACTAACCATAACTGTGGCAGCTAGTAAGAGTCCATAAATGGCAAATCCAGAATAGCAGTAGTCTATAATAACGGTGTCCCAATGAGTCAGTGTTCATTAGAGAGCACCCCAAGACCCAGCGACCATCTTCTTCTCGCTTTCCCCTTTCTTTCCCCCTTATACCCCTCTCCCTCTTATAAACACACAGGATGGGAGACCAGACCCCAAAAAGTCAATGAGCTTAGCCTGGGGGAGGCGGTAAAACATTAACCCCTTCCCTCTGGCTAGGGCAGTCAAAGCAGGTTAACGTACAGTAGGCAACCTTCCAGGAATCTAAATAAAATTAAATATGGATTTTTTTATGTTCTCTTTTTGGTGATTTTCACCTCGCTTAGCAAAAAACAATTATGCCGCGTACACACGGTCGGAATTTCCGATGGAAAAAATTTGACGGGAGCTTTTCATCGGATATTCCGACCGTGTGTATGACCCATCAGACTTTTCCCATCGGAATTTCCGACAGACTTAGATAAAGAGCAGATTCTCTATTTTTCTGTCTGAGATTTCGACGGAGTTTGGCCCGTGGCAAAGTCCAGCCGTATGTACGCGGCATTAGTCAGAGCTGTTGTCAAGTTAACTGATACATTCCAGTGCTGCTAAACTTTAAAAACTCTGGTCATAAACAGTTAAGCAGCTTTAATCTTATAAAGCCAGCATACAAAGCCTTGCCTGATATTGTTTTATGTATATAATGATGTTAATTCTGATGAACTAGCAGATTTTCTTTATGTCTTAACTATCTCAGTGAAGAAAGTAATAATACCACACCTTGAATTTAAAGTTAACACAAATATTATTCACTTTCCAAGTTTCTAATTTACCTGGTATTAATTACAAATTTCAGATATATTCAGATATATTCAGATATATTTTCCAATATTAGTGTTGCTGTTGTGGGTAAACATATACTTTTAGTTTTTTTTCCAACTGTGAATGTTTACTTCACTCGTGGAGCAGCTGTTCCAAGGAAATACATCACAGACTTCAAAATGTTTCAGTTAGATAATAAGCAAATAACAAAAGAAAATAAATTTTATATTTCATTTACATTTTTCAGGTAGTTAAGTAACAGATCATATATTCAAGGGGTCTTAAAAAAGTTTCTGCACTTTTATAGACAGTATGTAATAGAGTTACAAAAGTGAGGAGACTTTTTGAAGAACCCTTAAATATCTATATCTATATCTATATCTATCTATATACAGGTCCTTCTCAAAAAATTAGCATATTGTGATAAAGTTCATTATTTTCTGTAATGTACTGATAAACATTAGACTTTCATATATTTTAGATTCATTACACACAACTGAAGTAGTTCAAGCCTTTTCTTGTTTTAATATTGATGATTTTGGCATACAGCTCATGACAACCCAAAATTCCTATCTCAAAAAATTAGCATATCATGAAAAGGTTCTCTAAATGAGCTATTAACCTAATCATCTGAATCAACTATTTAACTCTTAACACCTGCAAAAGATTCCTGAGGCTTTTAAAAACTCCCAGCCTGGTTCATTACTCAAAACCGCAATCATGGGTAAGACTGCCGACCTGACTGCTGTCCAGAAGGCCATCATTGACACCCTCAAGCAAGAGGGTAAGACACAGAAAGAAATTTCTGAACGAATAGGCTGTTCCCAGAGTGCTGTATCAAGGCACCTCAGTGGGAAGTCTGTGGGAAGGAAAAAGTGTGGCAGAAAACGCTGCACAACGAGAAGGGGTGACCGGACCCTGAAGAAGATTGTGGAGAAGGACCGATTCCAGACCTTGGAGGACCTGCGGAAGCAGTGGACTGAGTCTGGAGTAGAAACATCCAGAGCCACCGTGAACGGGCGTGTGCAGGAAATGGGCTACAGGTGCCGCATTCCCCAGGTCAAGCCACTTTTGAACCAGAAACAGCGGCAGAAGCGCCTGACCTGGGCTACAGAGAAGCAGCACTGGACTGTTGCTCAGTGGTCCAAAGTACTTTTTTCGGATGAAAGCACATTTTGCATGTCATTCGGAAATCAAGGTGCCAGAGTCTGGAGGAAGACTGGGGAGAGGGAAATGCCAAAATGCCTAAAGTCCAGTGTCAAGTACCCACAGTCAGTGATGGTCTGGGGTGCCATGTCAGCTGCTGGTGTTGGTCCACTGTGTTTTATCAAGGGCAGGGTCAATGCAGCTAGCTATCAGGAGATTTTGGAGCACTTCATGCTTCCATCTGCTGAAAAGCTTTATGAAGATGAAGATTTCATTTTTCAGCACGACCTGGCACCTGCTCACAGTGCCAAAACCACTGGTAAATGGTTTACTGACCATGGTATTACTGTGCTCAATTGGCCTGCCAACTCTCCTGACCTGAACCCCATAGAGAATCTGTGGGATATTGGGAAGAGAAAGTTGAGAGACGCAAGACCCAACACTCTGGATGAGCTTAAGGCTGCTATCGAAGCATCCTGGGCCTTCATAGCACCTCAGCAGTGCCACAGGCTGGTTGCCTCCATGCCACGCCGCATTGAAGCAGTCATTTCTGCAAAAGGATTCCCGACCAAGTATTGAGTGCATAACTGAACATAATTATTTGAAGGTTGACTTTTTTTGTATTAAAAACACTTTTCTTTTATTGGTCGGATGAAATATGCTAATTTTTTGAGATAGGAATTTTGGGTTGTCATGAGCTGTATGCCAAAATCATCAATATTAAAACAAGAAAAGGCTTGAACTACTTCAGTTGTGTGTAATGAATCTAAAATATATGAAAGTCTAATGTTTATCAGTACATTACAGAAAATAATGAACTTTATCACAATATGCTAATTTTTTGAGAAGGACCTGTATATAGAGGTGTTACAGTCGTTGAAGGTTTTTACCCTAATGCATTCTCTGTGTGCAGCTCCCCCCAGCCTCCCCTTATACTTTTCCGAGCCCGATCTCGATCCAGCGACGTGCACGAGAGCAGAGGTTCTCTCGGCTCTCTCCCTCATAGGCTCAAATAATCAATCACAGCCAGTGAGGAGGGAACAGGGGCCGAGGCCAGGCCATATTCTGTGTTTTTGTGGACACACAGAGCTGGCTCAGGAATGAGCCCACACAAATGCCCCTATAGCAAGTGGCTTGCTACAGTGGGCACTAAACGGGGAGAGAAGCCAGGAGCACTGGTGGTGAACCTGAGAAGAGGAGGCTTGGGGCAGCTATGTGCAAAACCATTGCATAGCGCAAGTAAGTATAACATTTGTGTGTTTCAATGTTAGGATTAAAATAACATACAGCATTGTATTTGTCACTTAGCACTTAAGGATGAGCTTAGGGTTTGGTCTGAATGTCTGGCCATGTAAGCAAATGGGTGGGGTATGGAGCCTTCCATTGCTTAAATATCACCACATGGCCTATCCTCACCCCTTCCTTTGTATAGATGATTCATTCATTCAGCTGGTGTTACTGGGGATCAGTTGTGTTTCAGGTCATTAGTTGTTTTTTTCTTTTTGGGCAAGTTATCAGCAGTGGGCTTTGTGATTGACATTGGATTCACAATGAGGAACTTTTTGGGGTATTTTGTGGACTGGTATGGTTCAAGAGATGAAACCCCCCCCCCTTTCTTGGCCAACCAGGGTGAATGCTCATATTAACTAATGCAGGGCTAGGGAACCTTGGCTCTCCATCTGTTTCGAAACTACAAGTCCCATGATTGATTGATTGATTGATATGTAAATTTATATTGCGCCAAATACTGTCTTGGAGGACTGCAACTAAGCGCGCTGTACCATAAATTCACCAATCAGCCTTGGGAAAAGAAAAAACATTTGAGAAAAAGGGAGGGGAGAAAAAAAAATAGAGGAAGGAAGGCTCACGAGGGGAGTCGAAAAACAAAGTTGAGGTTAATTATTACAGAGTTAGGTGTCTCTACATCCGTAGTTAGGAAAAAGCGTTTTTAAAAAGGTGGGTTTTTAATTGCCTCTTAAAAAGAGCTTGGGGCATTGGGAGCCGGAGATGGTCGGGGAGTTGGTTCCAAAGGGCCGCGCCCATAGTCTGCATTCGTCGGCCTCCCAAGGACTGGAGTCGGGCGGGTGCTTGGATAATCCTATTTTGAAGCCCTGACCGCAATGCTCTAATTGGTGTGTAATGGGGGGCCATTTCTGTGAGATAGAGTGGGCCCAGGCCCCAATATGCTATAAACATCAGAACCAAGATTTTAAATTGTACTCTATGCACTATAGGTAACCAATGTAGCTGTGCCAGCACGGGGGTGATGTGTTGTCTATATGGTGTACCCGTAATAGTGCGTGCTGCTTGATTCTGTATAATTTGGATTTTTTTGACCCACTTAAGGGGAAGGCCAAGGCAAAAACCATTGGCAAAGTCTAGTCTGGATTGTACTAGAGCCAAAGTAAGTGTGATTTGGTGTCGATATGAAAGTAGATGTCTGATCTTCCGAATAATTTGCAAATAGAATGAGGCATTTTTCATACAGTTCATAATTTGCGGAATCCAGGTAAGCTTTGCATCAAAAATGATTCCAAGGTTCTTGACTTGTCTTTTAGGATCTGGGCAGGTACCTAGGTCAGATGGCCATCGGGATAGAATGGGAAAGGCTAGAGGTTCGCCCACTTGGAGTATTTCTGTTTTGGAGCAATTGAGGCTCAACCAGTTTCTATTCATCCAGGAATGGATATGAGTCATGCATTCTGCTAGGATCTGGGGATGTCTGTCATTTTTGGAAGTGTTGACTAGGATTTGGATGTCATCGGCATATAGTTGGCCTTGAAGGCCATGTAACTGCAACATATCGGGTAGGGGTCACATGTAACAATTGAAAAGGTATGGAGAGAGGGCAGAGCCCTGTGGTACTCCCCAGGGCACCGGGCTTATGGCTGACCTGAAAGGTCCCAGCCTAACCTGTTGGGTACGGTCTTGTAGAAAAGACTGGATCCATAACAGGACAGCACCTCGAATTCCAAACTGGTCATGAAGGAGCGAGATCAGAATGTCGTGATCAATGGTGTCAAAAGCCGCGGAGAGGTCCAATAGCACTAAGGCCGCCGATTCCTCAGCGTCTCTGACCCTCAGCAGCTGTTCCCTCATGGCCATCGTGGAGAGCTCTATTCCCCTGTCCGGACGGAACCCAGACTGGACATCGTGGAATAGGCCCTCCCCTTCAGAGTATTCCTGAAGTTGCTCAAGAACGATGGTTTCCATAATCTTTGCCACAAAGTGAATGCTAGAAATGGGTCTTAGATTATTCGGGTCTTGAAGCTCTGTTTTTTTGTTTTTTTTTTGGAATTGGCGTAACATATGAGTGTTTACGTTTCCCTGGTATAACTCCCAGCTAGTGATGAGCCGAACACCCCCGGGTTCGGTTCGCACCAGAACCCGCGAACGGACCGGAAGTTCGAACGAACATTAGAACCCTATTAAATACAATGGATGCGAACGTTCGAATTCTAAAGTGCTAATTATAACAACTATTATGCATGTTATTGTCCTAAAAAGGGTTTGGGAACCCGGGTTCTGCACCAGGGGACATGTATCAATGCAAAAAGAAGTTTTAAAAACGGTCGTTTTTCGGGAGCAGTCATTTTAATGATGCATAAAGTGAAAAAAAAAAAGTCAAATATTCCTTTAAATATCGTACCTGGGGGGTGTCTAAAGTATGCCTGTGAAGTGCCACGTGTTTCCCGTGTTTAGAACTGTCCCTGCACAAAATGACACTTCTAAAGGAAAAAAAAGCCATTTAAAACTGCTTGCGGCTTTAATGTAATGTCTGGTCCCGGTAATATGGATGAAATTCTTTAAGAAAAATGGCATAGCTACCCCATGACCCCCCCCCCCTACCCCAGCCCATTACCAGCCCCTTTGGGTCTTGTATGGATATTAAGGGGAACCCCGCACATAAAATAAAAAAGGCCCTATATACTCTGAACAGCCGTATACAGGCGGTGCATACAAGACAGGGACTGTAGGTTTGTTCTTATGTAGAATCTGTTTGTAATTTTGAACAGGTACATTGTTGAAGTGTAGCTCCAGCCCAAAAATCTATTTTTAAACTTTTTGGAAAACATAGGTAAGGGTTATCACCCCTGTAACATTTGTTTTGCTGTCTGTGCCCCTGTTCAGAACATTTCACCTCACTTTCCGTCCCAATGACAACTGTTTTTGAAATGTGGTGTTTTTCTTGAAACAAGGATTGCTGATAAAGCATCAGTACAGAGGAGACACCTTTCTCCCATATTTATTCTTACAGGAGAGAATTTTCCTTCCTAGTGGTAGATTTCCTCTCACTTCCTGTTGTCTTCTTGCGTTTGCAAGTAGGAGTCGTTTGTAAGTTGGATGTTTGAAAGTAGGGACCTGCCGTATATACTCTGCAGAAATAGGCCCCTTAGTTGTTGGTGTTGGCACAACACTGTAAGCACTCACAGTTACTCTTGGTTGGTGCTGGAACGCCCTGCTGTCAACTATTATATCAGGAATTTGAATTACATATAATTGTTGAACAGTGGTAGTAAAAATTGGGCCTTTGATGGTGGTGCTGGTGCCACAACACTGTAAGCCCTGACAGTTACTCTTGGTGGGTGCAGCAATGGGCCCTGCTGTGAATTATTAGATCAAGAATTGTAATTACATGCCCCTGTTGAACAGGGGCTGAAAAATTGGGCCTTAGGCACTGGTGGCACAACACTGCAACCCCTCACAGATACTGTACTTGGAGCACAGCAATGAGCCCTGTTGCAAAGTATTGCTTCAAAAATTGTAATGACACGCCCCTGTTAAACAGGGGCTGAAAAATTGGGCCTTAGGCACTGGTGGCACAACACTGCAACTCCTCACAGATACTGTACTTGGAGCACAGCAATGAGCCCTGTTGCAAAGTATTGCTTCAAAAATTGTAATTACACGCCCCTGTTAAACAGGGGCTGAAAAATTGGGCGTTAGGCACTGGTGGCGGCACCCATAAACAAAAATGATCTTCCAAGCTATCATCATCAATCGTATCATTGAGGACTCGGAGGAGGAGGATAGCCAGTCAACATAACAGCACAGGCACTCAGCATCAGCATCAGTCTTGAAGGGATGTGACATTTTAAAATCAATTAGTCTGTTATATCAGCATCAGGTGTGTGGTAGCTGGTGGTGATCCAAGACTGGTTCATCTTGATGAAAGTCAGTCGATCAACCGAGTCGGTGGACAGGCGCACCCTGTGATCCGTGACAAATCCTCCAGCAGCACTGAATGTGCGTTCCGAAAGAACGCTGGATGCAGGACAGGCCAGTAGCTCAATTGCATACTGTGCAAGCTCTGGCCAGTGATCCATCCTCAAGACCCAGTAAGCCAGAGGATTTTCGGTGGGGAAGGTGTCCAAGTCTGACCTTGCCCCTAGATATTCCTGCACCATGTTTATCAGACGCTGGCGATGGTTGCTGGAACCAATCATACTTTGGGGCTGCGGACTAAAGAATTGTCTGAACGCATCGGTCAGACGGCCACCTTCCCCACCGCTCCTTCTTTGACTGGCCGAAGCCTCAGCAACTCGTTGTCCAGGACCAGGAGTTTGCAACCTCCCAGTCTCTGGGAACGCGTTGCACAGACCTTTCTGCAAGGCCTCCCGGAGTTGTCTCATCCTCTGCTCCCTCTGCGACGGTAACATAAGGTCCGCAACCTTACCCTTGTACCGTGGATCAAGGAGAGTGGCCAGCCAGTAATGGTCCCTCTCCTTGATCCGAAGAATACGAGGATCCTTCCGCAGACTTTGCAGGATCAGGGAGGCCATGCAGCGTAGGTTTGCTGAGGCATTCGCTCCGGAGTCCTCTGGGTCACTAAGGACG
This sequence comes from Rana muscosa, assembly GCA_029206835.1. Lineage (NCBI taxonomy): Eukaryota > Metazoa > Chordata > Amphibia > Anura > Ranidae > Rana > Rana muscosa. The sequence goes on along the minus strand of CM055116.1, from coordinate 346,847,118 downwards.
ACATGATCCGCAGCCACCTCCTCCCAGCCACGTACAAGTCCACTGGTTTCTTGGGACTGTAAATCATCCCTAAAAGACTGCTGCTGATGATGCTGAGTGCCAGCCTCCACCTCCATGCTGACACAATCCTCCTCCTCCTCCTCCTCCTCCTCCTCTTCCTGTGCGATGGGTGGGACAGAAGGAACACTGTCTGGGTAAAGGGGGCCTTGAGAGGCAAGGAAGTCCTCCTCTTCCTGCCTCTGTTCTGCCTCAAGTGCCCTGTCCATTATTCCACGCAGCGTGTGCTCCAACAGGTGGACAAGAGGTACAGTGTCACTGATGCATGCACTGTCACTGCTCACCATCCTCGTGGCCTCCTCAAATGGTGCCAGGACAGTGCATGCATCCCTGATCATGCCCCACTGGCGTGGAGAAAAAAAACCAAGCTCCCCTGACCCTGTCCTGGTGCCGTAGTCGCACAGGTACTCATTGATGGCCCTCTGCTGCGTGTGCAGCCGCTGCAGCATGGCCAACGTTGAGTTCCACCTGGTGGGCATGTCACATATAAGGCGGTTCTTGGGCAGGTTCAACTCCTTTTGCAGCTCAGCCAGGCGAGCACTGGCATTATAAGATCTGCGGAAATGCACACAGACTTTCCTGGCCTGCCTCAGGACATCCTGTAAGCCCGGGTACCTGCCCAAGAACCGCTGCACCACCAGGTTAAGGACGTGAGCCACACAGGGCACATGGGTCAGTTGTCCCTGTCGGAGGGCGGAGAGGAGGTTGGTGCCATTGTCGCAAACCACCATTCCTGGCTTAAGCTGGCGTGGCGTCAACCACCTCTCGGCCTGGCCCTGCAGAGCAGACAGGACCTCTGCCCCAGTGTGGCTTCTGTCCCCCAAACACACCAGCGCAAGCACGGCATGGCATCTTTTTGCCTGCGTACTTGCGTAGCCCCGTGAACGGCTACGGAGCACCGCTGGTTCATAGGACAAACCACAGGAAGAGGCCATGGAGGAAGAAGAAGAGGAGGGGGTGGAGGAGAGAGGTGTGTCACAACCAGTAGTAGCATTTTGGAGGCGTGGCGGTGGGACAACCTCCAACACTACTGCACCTTGTCCTGAATCCTTCCCAGCTGCCAAAAGAGTGACCCAATGGGCCGTGAAAGAAAGGTAACGTCCCTGTCCATGCCTGCTGGACCATGAGTCAGCGGTAATATGCACCTTACCGCTGACCGCCCTGTCCAGCGAGGCCAAGACATTGCCTTCCACATGCCGGTAGAGAGCCGGAATAGCCTTCCGTGAGAAAAAGTGGCGTTTGGGAACCTGCCACTGAGGAACCGCACATTGCACAAACTCACGGAAGGGGGCCGAGTCTACCAACTGAAAAGGCAGCAGTTGAAGCGCTAGCAATTTAGCCAAGCTAGCATTCAACCGCTGGGCATGTGGATGGCTGGGAGTGAACTTCTTTCGACGGTCCAGCAGCTGGGGCAGGGAAATTTGCCTGCTAGAATCGGACGTCGGTGTACTGCTAGCAGAGTGGGCGCAAGTACTTGGCTGTGACACACCTAATTCTACACCTTCATTCCTCTCAGTGCATGTTTCAGAGAGGACTGAAGTTATAGTGGGGTTGGAGATCCCAGCTGATGCGGTGCAAGGAGAGGTCCGCTTTGTTCTTTGGTGTGGGTCTTTGAGGTAGGCTTGCCAACGAGCTGCATGGCAGGTCAACATATGTCTGGTCAGGCATGTGGTACCCAAGCGGCTGATGTTTTGGCCACGCGATATACGCTTGAGACATATGTTGCAAACAGCAGCTGTGCGATCTGATGCACTAGCCTCAAAAAAGGCCCACACCAAAGAACTTTTTGAATGACGGGCAGAGGCAGCGCCCTGCACAGGCGGAGCTCTGCGGTGTGATTCCGTCGGTGTACTGCCCTTACGCTGGCCACCAAAGGGCATCCTGCCTCGTTGGAGATGTGCCTCCTCCTCATCCTCCTCCTCCTCCTCTCTCCTATTAGGCACCCACGTGGAGTCATTGACCTCATCATCCCCTCCCTCCTCATCACTGGAGCCAATCTGGCAGTATGCTGCAGCTGCTGGAACATGACTGCCAGATTGGTGTCCTTCTTGAGCATCCCCTCTGTCTGCTCTCACGCTACTGCCTTCCTCTAGCTGGGTTTCATCATCAGACCCTTCGAAACGCTGGGCATCCTCCTGGAGCATGTACCCAACACTGTGCTGAAACAGTTCGGGGGACTCCTCAGGAGGAGGACATGGTGGGTCTAGGGAAGGAGTGACTGATGATTTGTCTGACATTGATACCAGGGAAGACGACGCTTTGGCAGCTGCTTTTCCAGTACCCTGAGCCTGGGTGAGAGAGGATGAGGAGGAGGAGGAGGGCTTGGTCATCCACTCTACCAAGTCTTCGGCATGATGTGGCTCAACATGTCCAGCTGCCGAAAAGAAGGACAAGCGTGTCCCATGGCCATGTGCTGATGACAATGCACCGCGTCCACGACCAGCACTGTTGCCCCCAGACACAGAGCCTGCTTGCCCTCTTTTATTGCCTCCTGACTGTCTGCCTCTCCTTGTTTGCCTTCCAGACATTCTAATAGATGGCCTGCAGGGAGATGGGAAAAAAGCAATAAGGGCTACCTTCAGGTGTCCTTCTCTGTCCCTGGAAACAAGGACTTGCAGAGTGAAAGAAAAAAAACACTCTCCCTACCTACAGTTTTCTGTCCCTAGAAAAAATGTTTTTTTTAATCACAATATAGCACAAGGAAAATTAACTCACTGTCCTTACAGGTCCCTGGAAACAAGGACTTGCAGAGTGAAAGAAAAAAAACACTCTCCCTACCTACAGTTTTCTGTCCCTAGAAAAAAATGTTTTTTTTAATCACAATATAGCAAAAGGACAATTCACTCACTGTCCTTCCAGGTCCCTGGAAACAAGGACTTGCAGAGTGAAAGAAACTGACACTGTCCCTACCTAGAGTTTTCTGTCCCTGGAATAAATGTTTTTTTCAGCACAATATAGCACAAGGACAATTAACTCACTGTCCTTACAGGTCCCTGGAAACAAGGACTTGCAGAGTGAAAGAAAAAAAATACTCTCCCTACCTACAGTTTTCTGTCCCTAGAAAAAAATGTTTTTTTTAATCACAATATAGCAAAAGGACAATTCACTCACTGTCCTTCCAGGTCCCTGGAAACAAGGACTTGCAGAGTGAAAGAAACTGACACTGTCCCTACCTAGAGTTTTCTGTCCCTAGAATAAATGTTTTTTTTAATCACAATATAGCACAAGGAAAATTAACTCACTGTCCTTACAGGTCCCTGGAAACAAGGACTTGCAGAGTGAAAGAAAAAAAACACTCTCCCTACCTACAGTTTTCTGTCCCTAGAAAAAAATGTTTTTTTTAATCACAATATAGCAAAAGGACAATTCACTCACTGTCCTTCCAGGTCCCTGGAAACAAGGACTTGCAGAGTGAAAGAAACTGACACTGTCCCTACCTAGAGTTTTCTGTCCCTGGAATAAATGTTTTTTTCAGCACAATATAGCACAAGGACAATTAACTCACTGTCCTTACAGGTCCCTGGAAACAAGGACTTGCAGAGTGAAAGAAAAAAAATACTCTCCCTACCTACAGTTTTCTGTCCCTAGAAAAAAATGTTTTTTTTAATCACAATATAGCAAAAGGACAATTCACTCACTGTCCTTCCAGGTCCCTGGAAACAAGGACTTGCAGAGTGAAAGAAACTGACACTGTCCCTACCTAGAGTTTTCTGTCCCTGGAATAAATGTTTTTTTCAGCACAATATAGCACAAGGACAATTAACTCACTGTCCTTACAGGTCCCTGGAAACAAGGACTTGCAGAGTGAAAGAAAAAAAATACTCTCCCTACCTACAGTTTTCTGTCCCTAGAAAAAAATGTTTTTTTTAATCACAATATAGCAAAAGGACAATTCACTCACTGTCCTTCCAGGTCCCTGGAAACAAGGACTTGCAGAGTGAAAGAAACTGACACTGTCCCTACCTAGAGTTTTCTGTCCCTAGAATAAATGTTTTTTTTAATCACAATATAGCAAAAGGACAATTCACTCACTGTCCTTCCAGGTCCCTGGAAACAAGGACTTGCAGAGTGAAAGAAACTGACACTGTCCCTACCTAGAGTTTTCTGTCCCTAGAAAAAATGTTTTTTTTAATCACAATATAGCACAAGGAAAATTAACTCACTGTCCTTACAGGTCCCTGGAAACAAGGACTTGCAGAGTGAAAGAAAAAAAACACTCTCCCTACCTACAGTTTTCTGTCCCTAGAAAAAAATGTTTTTTTTAATCACAATATAGCAAAAGGACAATTCACTCACTGTCCTTCCAGGTCCCTGGAAACAAGGACTTGCAGAGTGAAAGAAACTGACACTGTCCCTACCTAGAGTTTTCTGTCCCTAGAATAAATGTTTTTTTTAATCACAATATAGCACAAGGAAAATTAACTCACTGTCCTTACAGGTCCCTGGAAACAAGGACTTGCAGAGTGAAAGAAAAAAAACACTCTCCCTACCTACAGTTTTCTGTCCCTAGAAAAAAATGTTTTTTTTTATCACAATATAGCAAAAGGACAATTCACTCACTGTCCTTCCAGGTCCCTGGAAACAAGGACTTGCAGAGTGAAAGAAACTGACACTGTCCCTACCTAGAGTTTTCTGTCCCTGGAATAAATGTTTTTTTCAGCACAATATAGCACAAGGACAATTAACTCACTGTCCTTACAGGTCCCTGGAAACAAGGACTTGCAGAGTGAAAGAAAAAAAATACTCTCCCTACCTACAGTTTTCTGTCCCTAGAAAAAAATGTTTTTTTTAATCACAATATAGCAAAAGGACAATTCACTCACTGTCCTTCCAGGTCCCTGGAAACAAGGACTTGCAGAGTGAAAGAAACTGACACTGTCCCTACCTAGAGTTTTCTGTCCCTGGAATAAATGTTTTTTTCAGCACAATATAGCACAAGGACAATTAACTCACTGTCCTTACAGGTCCCTGGAAACAAGGACTTGCAGAGTGAAAGAAAAAAAATACTCTCCCTACCTACAGTTTTCTGTCCCTAGAAAAAAATGTTTTTTTTAATCACAATATAGCAAAAGGACAATTCACTCACTGTCCTTCCAGGTCCCTGGAAACAAGGACTTGCAGAGTGAAAGAAACTGACACTGTCCCTACCTAGAGTTTTCTGTCCCTAGAATAAATGTTTTTTTTAATCACAATATAGCACAAGGAAAATTAACTCACTGTCCTTCCAGGTCCCTGGAAACAAGGACTTGCAGAGTGAAAGAAACTGACACTGTCCCTACCTAGAGTTTTCTGTCCCTAGAATAAATGTTTTTTTTAATCACAATATAGCAAAAGGACAATTCACTCACTGTCCTTCCAGGTCCCTGGAAACAAGGACTTGCAGAGTGAAAGAAACTGACACTGTCCCTACCTAGAGTTTTCTGTCCCTAGAATAAATGTTTTTTTTAATCACAATATAGCACAAGGAAAATTAACTCACTGTCCTTACAGGTCCCTGGAAACAAGGACTTGCAGAGTGAAAGAAAAAAAACACTCTCCCTACCTACAGTTTTCTGTCCCTAGAAAAAAATGTTTTTTTTTATCACAATATAGCAAAAGGACAATTCACTCACTGTCCTTCCAGGTCCCTGGAAACAAGGACTTGCAGAGTGAAAGAAACTGACACTGTCCCTACCTAGAGTTTTCTGTCCCTGGAATAAATGTTTTTTTCAGCACAATATAGCACAAGGACAATTAACTCACTGTCCTTACAGGTCCCTGGAAACAAGGACTTGCAGAGTGAAAGAAAAAAAATACTCTCCCTACCTACAGTTTTCTGTCCCTAGAAAAAAATGTTTTTTTTAATCACAATATAGCAAAAGGACAATTCACTCACTGTCCTTCCAGGTCCCTGGAAACAAGGACTTGCAGAGTGAAAGAAACTGACACTGTCCCTACCTAGAGTTTTCTGTCCCTAGAATAAATGTTTTTTTTAATCACAATATAGCAAAAGGACAATTCACTCACTGTCCTTCCAGGTCCCTGGAAACAAGGACTTGCAGAGTGAAAGAAACTGACACTGTCCCTACCTAGAGTTTTCTGTCCCTAGAATAAATGTTTTTTTTAATCACAATATAGCACAAGGAAAATTAACTCACTGTCCTTACAGGTCCCTGGAAACAAGGACTTGCAGAGTGAAAGAAAAAAAACACTCTCCCTACCTACAGTTTTCTGTCCCTAGAAAAAAATGTTTTTTTTAATCACAATATAGCAAAAGGACAATTCACTCACTGTCCTTCCAGGTCCCTGGAAACAAGGACTTGCAGAGTGAAAGAAACTGACACTGTCCCTACCTAGAGTTTTCTGTCCCTAGAATAAATGTTTTTTTTAATCACAATATAGCACAAGGAAAATTAACTCACTGTCCTTACAGGTCCCTGGAAACAAGGACTTGCAGAGTGAAAGAAAAAAAACACTCTCCCTACCTACAGTTTTCTGTCCCTAGAAAAAAATGTTTTTTTTTATCACAATATAGCAAAAGGACAATTCACTCACTGTCCTTCCAGGTCCCTGGAAACAAGGACTTGCAGAGTGAAAGAAACTGACACTGTCCCTACCTAGAGTTTTCTGTCCCTGGAATAAATGTTTTTTTCAGCACAATATAGCACAAGGACAATTAACTCACTGTCCTTACAGGTCCCTGGAAACAAGGACTTGCAGAGTGAAAGAAAAAAAATACTCTCCCTACCTACAGTTTTCTGTCCCTAGAAAAAAATGTTTTTTTTAATCACAATATAGCAAAAGGACAATTCACTCACTGTCCTTCCAGGTCCCTGGAAACAAGGACTTGCAGAGTGAAAGAAACTGACACTGTCCCTACCTAGAGTTTTCTGTCCCTAGAATAAATGTTTTTTTTAATCACAATATAGCAAAAGGACAATTCACTCACTGTCCTTCCAGGTCCCTGGAAACAAGGACTTGCAGAGTGAAAGAAACTGACACTGTCCCTACCTAGAGTTTTCTGTCCCTAGAATAAATGTTTTTTTTAATCACAATATAGCACAAGGAAAATTAACTCACTGTCCTTACAGGTCCCTGGAAACAAGGACTTGCAGAGTGAAAGAAAAAAAACACTCTCCCTACCTACAGTTTTCTGTCCCTAGAAAAAAATGTTTTTTTTAATCACAATATAGCAAAAGGACAATTCACTCACTGTCCTTCCAGGTCCCTGGAAACAAGGACTTGCAGAGTGAAAGAAACTGACACTGTCCCTACCTAGAGTTTTCTGTCCCTGGAATAAATGTTTTTTTCAGCACAATATAGCACAAGGACAATTAACTCACTGTCCTTACAGGTCCCTGGAAACAAGGACTTGCAGAGTGAAAGAAAAAAAATACTCTCCCTACCTACAGTTTTCTGTCCCTAGAAAAAAATGTTTTTTTTAATCACAATATAGCAAAAGGACAATTCACTCACTGTCCTTCCAGGTCCCTGGAAACAAGGACTTGCAGAGTGAAAGAAACTGACACTGTCCCTACCTAGAGTTTTCTGTCCCTAGAATAAATGTTTTTTTTAATCACAATATAGCAAAAGGACAATTCACTCACTGTCCTTCCAGGTCCCTGGAAACAAGGACTTGCAGAGTGAAAGAAACTGACAGTGTCCCTACCTAGAGTTTTCTGTCCCTAGAATAAATGTTTTTTTTAATCACAATATAGCAAAAGGACAATTCACTCACTGTCCTTCCAGGTCCCTGGAAACAAGGACTTGCAGAGTGAAAGAAACTGACACTGTCCCTACCTAGAGTTTTCTGTCCCTAGAATAAATGTTTTTTTTAATCACAATATAGCAAAAGGACAATTCACTCACTGTCCTTCCAGGTCCCTGGAAACAAGGACTTGCAGAGTGAAAGAAACTGACACTGTCCCTACCTAGAGTTTTCTGTCCCTAGAATAAATGTTTTTTTTTAAGCACACTATAGCAGAAGCACAAAACACACTGACACTCTCCCTACCTATCCTTCTCTTTCCCTAAACTAAAGGAATCCAGGTTAAGCAAGAAAGAAATAACAGTCACTGTCCCTGCCTATGCTACTCTATCCCTGCTCCGGAACACACTACACTAGGCCGCCGTGCTGGCGGCCTTTTATAGTGTGGGGCGTGTACTAAACACCCTCAGCAATAATTGGCCACAGGCATCCTGCCTGTGGCCAATCATTGCTCTCCTCGCTGCCGGCGCTGTGATTGGCCAAGCATGCGGGGTCACAGTGCATGCTTGGCCAATCACAGCGCCTGGATGACACTGCGATGGCGTAGTGCATTGTGGGCCGTTCGCGTCACTCGAATTTGGCGCGAACGGCCCAAATCGTTCGATCTTCGTCGAACGATCGAACAGCCAATGTTCGAGTCGAACGTATGTTCGACTCGAACACGAAGCTCATCCCTACTCCCAGCCTCAAACTGAAGTTGATGATTGTACATAAGTCTGGAAGGAATGCCTTTGACTGGAGTTTGAAAAACCAGGCAGGGCAAAATTCATCCGCAAAGTGTGTGGGCTTCAATTTAAGAATTACTTTGTGTAGTAACTCCGGCGTAGTAGGTGTGAAGTTTTTTAAGCTGGACAGAGTAGGTGGGATAGCCTCTTGTAGTGGACCAGGTTGGTCAATCAGGTGAATGTTCTTGGCAATGCCCAACCGGATTTTATGAATTTTATCTTGGAAAGCGATCCCTAATTTATGAGACATTGCAAGACCCTGACAATCACAGGCATGACTCCTAGAGGCAGAGGCATGATGGGATTTGTAGTTTCAAAACAGCTGGAGAGCTGAGGTTCCCTACCCCGGAACTAATGCATTTTTTTGGGGGGGTGGGGTTATTTGTGTGAATTAGTCCCTTAAGATGCATACCACACTAAAAATTTCTATTTTGGGGTGGGTCGAATTATTATTTGTTTTTCTCATTCTTGCTGTATGTAGTAAGTGCTACAGCAAAATTGACATTTTCAAAAAAAAAAAAATACAGTTTAAATTGCTGGCAAAGAAAACTGCTTTGCCAGCTTAAAAAAAAAATAAAAAAATATACAGCACATAGACACAGTCCCTTGGGAATCTGCTGTGTATTTTGGGAGACCCTTAGGGGGTTATTTACTAAAACTGCATGGTGCAACATCTGCTGCAGATCTGCAAGGAAACAAATCAGCTTCCAAGTTTTTTTGTCAAAGCTTAATTGAACAAGCTGACGTTAGAAGCTGATTGGCTACAATGCACAGATTCCGAGTGCTCCAGTTTTAGTAAACCCCTCCCCCCCCCCCCCTTAGAGTCTGTGTGTTATTTTTTCTTTTTAAAAAAAAAATCAAGACCTAAAAACAAAACACTTCTCCATCCTGCATAAAACTTGTAAAAAAAGAAAAGAAAAAAAAAAACGTTTTTTTTGTTGTATTAGTACATGTTTCCCAGGGTCCCCCCCTCCCCCCTAAAAAATAAAAAAATTTGCCACCCACCTATTATCACAAAAAATTGGCATTTTTAATTTCAGTTCCCACTGATTTCAATGGAGTTTGGGTTCAGCATCTGAAGTTCAGCGAACCACTGTTAACCCTTTCACTGCAGGTCCGTACGCCGTACGGACGTACAGAAGTGCCCGCAGGTGGCCAGGTCAGCACGACGTAAGGAACTAATTTCTCACTCTCCTATAAGCTTATGGTCACTTCAATGACCATTAGCTTATTTCAGAATTGTTCAGCAGACTCGGATTACAACCCGCTGATCAGAGTAATTAACCTCTAATGTGCACCCACAACGCCGACTCCCTGTCCACCTGCCTCTCCACCCCCGCCGCACCCTTTCATCTAAAACTGACCCCCACTCTCTTCTCCTATACCCTTCACTCCCCTTCTCCCCCCCAGCACTAATTACCCCCCCTCCAATGGGCAGGGGCGCTTTAGGATCGGTGTATACACGCCTCAAAGGAGCTGCTTGCAGGACTTTTTTTGACGTCCTGCCAGCGCAGCGCCCCAGTGTGAAAGCACTTGGGCTTTCACACTGGGATTGCAGATGAGGCTTTTTCAGGTGCTTTACAGGCCTCCAGTGTGAAAGGGGTCAAACATAGTAAGACCCCCCAGGTCCGCCCGCACTCACCCCTCCACGGTGACGGTCCCCCCCGAAATAAAAGATCGCACTTACAAAGAAAGCACTGTCCCTCAGTGCACGGTGATACAGCAAACAGTGAAACAAATAAACAATATCAAGGATTCATTTTACTGTTTGTTGTATCACCGTGCACTGAGGGACAGTGCTTTCTTTGTAAGTGCAATCTTTTATTTCGTAAAATAAATGCTTTTTATCATACGGAGAGCACTATATTGTGTTACTTATATTACATGTTCATACCGGAGCCTATGGTCAGAATGCAAGGGATCCTGCAACCACCAGTGTTTATATCTCTCCATCATCCAGCCTTACCAGTGATCCAGCTGTCTCTCCCTTGCAAGGGAAATGCTTGTGTGACCTGTCTGATGTATTCGGGGGTCCACTCACTAAGGTGAGCTGCTAGGAGTGTCGTTGGTGGAGGTTGGCACATGATCACCTTATATTGCATCCTTAGAAGCACTCATTTGACACCTGGTGATGTTCAGCTGTTTTAGGATTGAGAACATTATGGACTATTTTATCATTTACTATTTAACATTTATTATGTGATTGTGTGTTTTTGCGCTGCACTGTTTTTTCTATTTTATACTGTTTTTTCGGATTTGATATTTTGACCCTCAGTGTTCAGCTGTTGTCGTTAGGTTTTGTTTGCACTTATTGATTTGTTTTATATACATAAATGAGACTGCCTGTATGGGGATGCACGGAACACCTGTGTATCCCTGTGCGGGTAAACATGGCCCCCATGGGCGTACACTTTAGTATGCCACATGTAAATGAGGCTTTAGTACTAATTTAGCAGGAATTTTGTAAGTTACGTTGTGTTTATGTGCAATATTAATGATTTTAGTGTATTTTTAGTGAAAATAGCGATATGATGAACATTTGCGCAATTATTGCAGGGCCCAAAAAATCAGTAGCACTTTTTTTTTTTTTACTGGCCATGTGCTTTTAGAAAATGTCTAGTATAAGGGGTCTTTTCCAATTCTGAAAGCTGTAGGGGAAAGATGAAAACCTTTAGATTTTTTGAGAAATTTGGATATTTACACTTTTGCGTCTGTTCAATTTTCACCATTTCGGGGGGGGGGGCGTGGTCTGCCAGCGCTGGTGATGGCTGCTTAGACTCAGTGCTCGTCAGCTAAGGGAGAGACAAGAAGCGATTAAGGCCCAATCTCACAGTCAATCCACGGCCATCCTGCCTCCTGACACATCGGAGATTATAGCCAGCCATGTCTAGGAAGAGGATGACTGAACATCAGCCGAAAAACTGACAGCCTTCTTCTCCAAATACTCCAGCAAGGTTAGTCAGCCCCAAAATGGCGCCGGCGCGGCTGCGATACCGGAGGCCTACACGGATCTACCCGACGATATTCCGGGAGATCAAGACTCACCTCGCCCTCCCCAGTCCCCTACCCTCAGAGCAGGAGACAACCCTGTCACAGGCAGCCCAGCGAAAACGCGGTTGCGGTTAGAGTCACCGCCGCTGCCGCGGACATCTCAAATTGAGGCCCCGGCTTTCAACCACTTCCAGGCCAACCAGGCCCTACAATCATCCATGGCCTCATTCCCCACAACGGGCCAACCAGTGATGGATACTACATTAAAGGAAATGCTACTTTCTCTCCAGTCCTCACTGATGACTGACCTTTCATCACTGTTCACTAAAATATCTACAGATATGCATATTATGGACAATAGAGTGACGCACTTAGAAAGCAGCATGGAGGAATGCACTGAAACGGTGAACGACTTAGTCGACTCATATGCCGACATTAGAGAAGAACAATCCTGGGTGAGGGCAAAGCTGGCAGACCTAGAGGACAGGTCCAGAAGAAATAATGTAAAAATCAGAGGAGTCCCTGAAACCATCCTACCTCTGGACCTCCCTAGGTATGCCAAGGAGCTTGTGCACTTAATCCTGCCCGACGCTTCACCCAGAGACTTGATTGTGGATCGAATCCACAGAATTGCAAAACCCTCTCACTTAGCTGCATCAGTCCCTAGAGATGTCCTAATGAGGGTACATTTTTTCCCTGTAAAGGAGCGGCTGCTCATGACATTGAGAAATAACCCTTCATTGCCTGAACCATACGCAGGGGTGCAACTATTTCCTGACCTCTCAAAATACACCCTGCAAATGAGGAGACAGCTTAACCCGATCACCAAAAGCCTCCACAACCACAAGATCCAATTTAAATGGAGATACCCTGCAACCTTGATCATCACAAGGAATGACGATTCGCATGTGATCCACACCCTCCAAAAGGGAATGCATCTACTCCAGTCCTGGGGAATCATTGCAGACGCACTGCAGGATTCAACCCCTCCGAAGGAGCAACGCAACAACCGCACGACACGCCGCTCCTCACAGGGTCGCGGCACTTGATCAAATCAGCTTATTTTTTCTTTTCCTTCAACCAGCATTTGGGCCTGATTACATCTACAAGTATGATGCTCTCCCTGGCTTCCAGCCTTTCGATTTGTTAGTAAGTTGAACAGTGACAGTTGTTACCCCCTCTTAGTGGTTTAGCTGAATGCGTACATTCTCTACTCCACCTAACGTTCTATCCGGTGGTCACCCCATCGAAAAAGAATACTCTTCAAGTTCCAGTTTTTATCTGGTTTAGTTCTATAGTTAACCTTTATTGTTTTACAGCAGCATCGCCGCAAGCTTGGCAAATACAACACCCCTAGAGGGTCTATCAGAACGTATACTTATAGACAGATCTGTCCTCTGAACCCAGGGAACCAACACATCCTCGACGTACCGTAAGTGCTTAAGCCATATCTGTTTTTCTGTGCCTACACACAACACCTGCAATGCCGACTACAGTACTATCCATAAATGCGAATGGACTCAACCACCCAGCAAAGAGGCATTCGCTATGGAAAACGGCTGTGGACCTAAGGTGCGACGTACTGTGTGTCCAGGAGACGCATTTTCTTTCCACAGCTCCACCTAAATGCACGAACAGACATTTTTCCCAGATTTTTTCTGCCCCCTTTACCTCTAAAAAAGAGGGGTGATGATAGCGATACGTAACTCTGTATCATTCCAACTGCACAATGTTACCCTAGACCCAGAGGGTCGTTACATCATTCTTGTATGTACCATTAATAACAATAAGTATACTTTGGTGAATATTTACGCTCCTAATGTCAAACAAGCTTGCTTTCTTCGCAAAATTATGCGTATTATACAACCTCTGAGACATGGCAACTTAATCTTGTGCGGTGATTTCAACCTAGTACCTGAAATCCACATGGATTCTACATCCGCTTTAAAACGCAGGGAATCTCCCTTGAAAAAATTCATTGTTGAGCACGACTTGTTTGACGTCTGGAGATGTTTGAATGGAGAGGAGAGAGATTATACATATTTCTCTCCTTTACATAAAACGTACTCCCGTATTGATAATTTTCTCACTGACAAATGGCTCCTCCAGAACATTAGCGCAGCTGTAATCCACACCACATCCTGGTCGGATCATGCCCCAATTACCATTACTGTGTCTGATTCATCGAGACAAAACAACACATTCATATGGAGGGCGAACAACTATATCTTGCAGCATCCAAATTACTCTCCAGAAATAACAGCCCAACTAAACAAATATTTCGAAATAAATTCAGGCTCTGTGTCCGACCAGTGTGTGCTGTGGAACGTGCACAAAGCGTTTATCAGAGGAATGTTAATCAAGCTTAGCTCCCGCCACAAAAAGAATAGAACAATGCAGATAGACTCCCTTCTGACCCAAATTGAAAAATTAGAACAACAAAATAAATCCAAACCCAATCCAACATACTCAGCACAAATCCTAATATTTAGACGAGAACTACGTATCCTCCTCCTCCAATCGTACGAACGAATCCAGAGAAAACTAAAAGCCACTTCGTACTCCACATCCAACAAAGCAGGTAAAACCCTTGCACAACGTATAAAGGGCAGGCGTATAAAAAATAAAATAGACCACATATTCCATCCCCACACAAAGGAAAATCACAGAAACCCACAAGAGATAGCGGATGCTTTCAGCACGTACTACAGCGATCTATATAATCTACAGCGAGACCCCGACACACACCAACCCACCCTAGACGAAATCACAGACTTTCTCTCACATGTCAGTCTTCCGTCGTTAACGTTAGAGCAACTCTCCCGCCTCAATGACCCTTTCACAGTACAAGAAATAGTAGAGACTATCAACACTCTTCCCTTAGGGAAATCACCAGGTCCCGACGGGCTAACGGGAGAATACTATAAACAATTTGCGCATCACCTAGCTCCGCACCTTGCGAACACGTACAATGACGCGGCCTCCTCTGCTACATTTCCTCGGGAATCCTTACAAGCATTAATTATTACCCTCCCCAAGCCAGGGAAAGACCCAGTAACACCTCAGAACTTCCGTCCAATATCTCTATTAAACCTAGACCTAAAAATTTATGCCAAGTTGATCGCCACACGACTGAATCATATCATGCCCAACCTGATCCACAAGGATCAATCGGGCTTCACAGCGGGAAGACAAGCGTCAGATGCTACAAGGAGACTAATCAATATCATACATTATGCCGAGAATAGTGGAACGCCTTCCCTGCTCCTTTCTTTGGACGCGGAGAAGGCGTTCGACAGGATCAACTGGAAGTACTTACATCAAGTTCTCCAGAAGTTTGGTTTCACAGGTCAAATACTTAACGCTATCCTAGCACTATACACCTCCCCTTTGGCCCGGGTATTCTCTGCAGACATGATCTCCCAACCATTTAACATTACCAATGGCACTAGACAAGGCTGCCCATTGTCGCCACTGATCTTCAACCTACTAATGGAACCCCTGGCAGAACACATTAGACAGAACCCAAATATCTCTGGTCTCAAGATAGGACACCAAACACACAAGGTTAGTCTGTTCGCAGACGATGTCATTCTTATGACTACAAACCCGATATCATCCCTACCAGAAATACAAAATACCCTTCAGTGGTTCAGTAAAATTTCCTACTATAAGGTCAACGCTTCCAAGTCATACATATTAGACCTAGGAATAGATGCAACTTCCAGGAACCTACTCCAAACACAATTTCCCTTCACATGGGCGGAACACGACATAACATACCTAGGGATCCAACTGCCAAGATCGACAAAAAATCTCTTTAAGTGCAACTTTATCCCGTTTCTTACCAAACTTCAAACTGAGGCCCATAAATTAGCAAAACAGGAATTATCATGGTCGGGCAGACTCGCTGCATTCAAAATGTTACTTTTACCACAGCTGATATACTTATACAGGACCATCCCCACCCCTATCCCGTCGTCTTACTTTAAATCTCTCCAAACAACTCTGAACAAATTTCTATGGAAAGGCAAACCACCTAGATGCGCAAAACATACACTTATAAAACATAAATTAGTGGGAGGAGCAGGTCTGATTGACTTTGAAGATTACTATTGGGCATCCCTACTGACACAAATACAGGAATGGTTTCACAACCCTCCTAGCAAACTCTGGAGCATTACCGAAGCTGCAATGATTAAACATCATACATTGCAAAACTGGTTGCTGAGTACCCCTCTTGGAGCCCCCATCTCCAATGCCCTTCCTCCTACGATAAGAGCCTCTGCACAAGCTTGGAAAAAACTAATAAACCTAACTCCAACAACGGCAAACTCATTCTCTCCTCCGTTACCGTTAGAAATACTCTATCATTTCACTACAGATCTATATCTAGCACACTGGACACGTAAAGGTATTAACCACATACAAGATCTACTTCAAGGGAACACGATAATGTCATTCCAAACACTTCAACAGAAATTCGCCCTTCCCAATTCGGATCTATTTACATATCTACGAATCAAACATTGTCTATCTCACCTAGCTCAGCCACTCTACACACTCCCACTTAGAGCGTGGGCATACTTGACAAATCCCTCGAAGATAAAAGGAATTTCCCTTTTCTATAATATTCTACATCAGAAAATGGAAATTACTAAAACTAAACCACACATGCACTGGGACACAGACCTTGGAAAAACCTTTACTGAATCTCAATGGCAAACAGCACTACGCTCCATATACAAGGCAACCCTAAATTCAACATTCTGGAAAATCACTCAAAAAATTTCTCTGCGGTGGTATCTTACACCAACTAAATTAGCATCTTTTAACAACACCACCTCAGACGTATGTTGGAGATGCAACTCAGGGAGAGGTGACCTGTTTCACATCCTCTGGGCGTGCCCTTCAATACAAACATATTGGATAAACATCTTCCTCATCCTGTCGGATATCGCACAGGAACAAATGCCACCTTCTCCGGCATTGGCATTGCTCAATTTGACAATTGAGTCAGTGCCAGGCCCATTGAGATTGGTTTTAACCAACGTCCTTCTTGCTGCTCGGCTGAGTTTGACCAAATTATGGAAAAACACCCAACCTCCTACGACTGAAAATACCATTGATCTCGTTAACCTACACTTAACGTATGAGATTACACTGGCCTCTAGTAGAGGTCAACTTAACAAAACAAAAAATGCATGGCTCCCCTGGACCAGGTGGTCCGGAGTAGAACGGTTCATACAACCCAAAGAAGCTGATAGTACCCCCGGACCGCGATAACTGAGTCATCTGTCTGGATATGATAGCTATGATAATGTCACGTTAATATGTTTTGAAGATACACTTTAGTGACGTATGTTTTTTGATTGCACTGTAAAGAACTATATGATATCTCCTGAAACAAAAATTTTGGAACGCAAATTGTTTGAACTTTTATGTACCACACTTGAAAAATTTAATAAAAGACTATTGAAGAGAATTTTCACCATTTCGCAGAAAAGGCGCAATTTAAAAATTACAAATATTTGTTATTTATTCACTCAATACAGGTTAATCTTTCATATTTAGTAGGAATTTTGTAAAATTTGCTGTGTTTTCATCTGCTAATAATGGTTTTAGTGTATTTTTTGAAAATATATTGGTTTGATAAACATTTGCGCAAATACCGCGGGGTCTAAAAAATCAGTAGCACCTTCTTTTTTTTCTACGTATCACGTGCTTTCAGAAAATATATGATTTGGGGGGGTCTTTCACAAATTCTGAAAGCTATAAGTGAAAAATAAAAAACAAAGGAAAAAGTGCAAAAATGGTCTGGCCACCTGAGTGTACAATATGGAGCACAGGGCCTGGCAGCGAAAGGGTTCATTTAAACCCAGAGTTGGTTGGCTCATCACTACTTAGTAACAGAAAATATTACAAATATGTACATTGAGACTTTTCACTGTTTGGGAGTCCCTGTACACCAGTCCAGTCAGTCAGTTATTAAATGCATGTGCGTTAATATGGATTGGCCTGCGTGTTAATCTGCCTTGCATTATTATTGCCCAGTCATTTGAGTTGGCTGTTCAATGCACCACAACATAACAATTATGCAATAGGGGTAACACAAAATTGGAAGAATGTGTTTTGGGTTATGGATTATTCAGTTGTAGTACTGTATATGCCCTACAAGTAGTAAATCATTTCTGAATTTCCGTTATTTATCTCTTTAACTTCCAAAAGGGCCTGCGTTGATGACCTTTGGGCTTGTGGTAATGGCATAGGTCTGACATAAGTTTAAGATATTTCTAAAATTATTTGCATTTACCCCAAGGTGACCACTTCAAGTAGGTTTTGAATTATCATGGACTTGTATTGTAATGCAAAACCTGCTTAAAGCGTACAAAAGTACATTGACACAAGCCCTATTTTTTAACCTTAGCCAGATCCTAAAACTAACACTGCCTAATATTCTAGTTTCTGTGTGATAATAGTGATGGGATGGCAACGATTCAGTAACACAGAAGAAATGAGAATTACTGAGAGTCTGTAAGACTGATAACTTAGTAAATAAACTGTCTGTGACTACCATTAATGATAAAAAATAAATAAAAAAATTCCGGTAGTAACTAAGGAATGAAAACCTATAGTGCCAACTAGTAGTGAACAGCAAAACATTTGAAAATTTTGACATTTCTATAATTGACTGTAATTGTGATAAGATGATGATAAATAAGAGAAAGTGCAATGCATGCTATGGAGATTATTTACTAAATAAATTGAGTCTTTTTACAGAGTGAATATTCACATTACAAAGTGTTTACTTTGTAAATTGTAAACTACTTAATAAACAGAACATGTGTTCACTTTAAATCCACAAACATCTGCGAAGAAAAAAAAGAAGCAGGATCACTTGGTTGGTTTATTTACATGAGCACAACTTCCTCTTATTTACTGAACCCGGTAAACATTAATTTAAAGTGTACAGTCTCTATTCATTTAAAGCGGTTGTATACCCACAAAAAAAAAAAGAAAACCTGTAAGGCAAAGGCATAATGAGCTGGTATGCACGGCATACTAGCTCATTATGAAATAATTACCTTAAAACAAAGCGCCTGCATCACCTCCTGGTCACCGCTGAGGGAGCTGACATGCGTTCCTTACGAGTTCGTGGCTCCGGCGCTGTGAGTGGCTGGAGCCACGGTGGCGTCACTCCCGCGCTTGTGTGCGGGAGTCCTCTTTCCGGCAAGAAGCTCTGACTTTCCGGCAGCATCCGCCGGACCTTTAGAGCGCATGTACCGCTAACGTCAGCGGCTGCATGCAAGCTGAATATTGTACAGGTTTAGGAGATATTAATTTTACTTCCATGTAAGGCTTATTATAGGCTTACCTGTAGATAAAAATAACCTACAGGGGTATGAAACCGCTTTAAAGCCTACCTCCAGGTTTTATTTAACTTTAAATAGGTAATTTGGACCAAGTTGATTCAAATAAACTATTTCCTTTACTAACGTATGGGCCAACCATTAGTCCTGTTTAAACTGTATGTAGCATCAGCTACAGTACCTTGAAAAAGTATTCATACCCCTTGAAATTTTCCACATTTTGTCATGTTACAACCAAAAACGTAAATGTATTTTATTGGGATTTTATATAATAGACCAGGGATATGCAATTAGCGGACCTCCAGCTGTTGCTAAACTACAAGTCCCATGAGGCATAGCGAGACTCTGACAGCAGCAAGCATGACACCCAGAGGCAGAGGCATGATGGGACTTGTAGTTTTGCAACAGCTGGAGGTCCGCTAATTGCATATCCATGTAATAGACCAACACAAAGTGACACAAAATTGTGAATTAGAAGGAAAATTATAAATGGTTTTCAATATTTTTTACAAATAAATATGTGAAAAGTGTGGGGTGCATTTGTATTCAGCCCCCCTGAGTAAATACCCTGTAGAATCACTTTTTGCTGCAATTACAGCTGCAAGTCTTTTTGGGTATGTCTCTACCAGCTTTTCACATCTAGAGAGTGACAACTTGAGCTCTGTCAGATTGGATGGAGAGTGTCTGAGTGTACAGCAATTTTCAAGTCTTGCCACAGATTCTGAATTGGATTTAGGTCTGGACTTTGACTGGGTCATTCTAACACATGAATATGCTTTGATCTAAACAATTCCATCGTAGCTCTGGCTGTATGATAGGGTCATTGTACTGCTGGAAGGTGAACCTTTGCCCCGGTCTCAAGTCTTTTGCAGACTCTAATGCCCCATACACACGATCGGTTTTCCCATTCGGAAAAAGTTGGATGGTTTTTCCGACGGAATTCCTCTCAAGCCTGCCTTGCATACACACAGTCACACAAAAGTCCGGTGAACTGTTGACTGCCAAGAACGCGGTGACATAAAAGACTACGACGAGCCGACAAAATGAAGTTCTATGCTTCCGAGCATGTGTTGATTTGTTTCCGAGCATGCGTCAGAATTTAGCGCGTCGGGATTTGTACACATGATCGGAAATTCCGAACAGTTTTTTTCCTGACGGGAAAAAAAGAGAACCTGCTCTCTATCTTTTTCCAGCAGTTTTTCTGTTGGAAAAAGTCTGATGGAGCGATTCCCGACCAAAAGTTCTCATCAGACTTTTTCCGACAGGAAAACCGGTCGTGTGTACGGGGCATTACAGGTTTTCTTCTAATATTGCCCTATATTTGGCTCCATCCATCTTCCCATCAACTCTGACCAGCTTCCCTGTCCCTGCTGAAGAAAAGCATTTCACAACATGATGCTGCCACCACCATGTTATCACGGTGGGGATGATGTGTTCAGGGTAATGTAAAGTGTTAGTTTTCCGCCACACATAGCTTTTACTTTTAGGCCAAAAAGTTTAATTTTGGTCTCATCTGACCAGAGCACCTTCTTTCCTATGTTTACTGTGTCCCCCACATGGCTTCTCGCAAACTGGACTTCTTATGGCTTTCTTTCAACAATGGCTTTCTTCTTGCCACTCTTCCATAAGAGCCAGATTTGTGGAGTGCACAACTAATAGTTGTCCTGTGGACAGATTCTCCCACCTTAGCTGTGGATGTCTGCAGCTACTCCAGAGTTATCATGGGCCTCTTGGCTGCTTTTTTGATTAATGCTCTCCTTGCCCGGCCTGTCAGTTTAGGTGGACGACCATGTCTTGGTAGGTTTGTAGTTGTACCATACTCTTTCCACTTTCAGATGATGGATTAAACAGTGCTCCGTAAGATGTTCAAAGCTTGGGATATTTTTTTATAACCTTACCCTGCTTTAAACTTCTCAACAACTTTATCCCTGACCTGTCTGGTGTGTTCCTTTGCCATCATGATGCTGTTTGTTCACTAAGGTTCTCTGAGGGCTTCACAGAACAGCTGTATATATACTGAGATTATATTACACACAGATGGACTCTATTTAATAGGTAGGTGACTTCTGAAGGCAATTGGTTCCACTAGATTTTAGTTAGGGGTATCAGAGTAAAGGGGCTTGAATACAAATGCATGCCACACTTTTCAGATATTTATTTGTAAAAAAAATTTAACCGGGGGGGGGCGTGTCCGGACGTGCTGCAGGGAGGACGTGTTGAAGCAAAGCTCCACACATTCAAAGACAATCTATAGCCATCCTAGGCTCATCTTACCTTGGTGGTCCTCCAAACCCCTTCTGCACATCCCTGGGGCTCCTTTTGTTGTGGCCCCAGTGAGAATTGAGGTGCCTGGCCGGCTGTATCCTCTACAGGCCTACAGACTGCTTCTCTCTGCCGAGGCCCTCCACCATCTTGAGGCCTCCGGGGCCTCCTACAGCTCCTGAGCCTGACCGCTGCAGCCTGCGTAGCGAGCGGATGCTTCATCCTCGCCCATCTGTCGCTGTGTCTCCGGAGGGCATACTTCAAAACCCGTGGCAGCGGGAGATAGCTGTAAGATCCCGGGTGGCCAGCTTCTCTACACGGAGACCCGATGCCATCTTGCGGCCTGTGGACCCGGCCGCAGCCACCGCTCTAAGGTAGAGTGTTCTGCAGGATTCTAGCCCTTCGCCTGCCTTGCTAGCGGCATTAAAGAGGTTGGGATCTGACTTTAGACTGTTGGGGGAAGCTGGGGGCTGATCAGAAAGATGCTACTATACTCTGGGATAGTTCCTGGGAAAGACTGCGGCTTCGGCCTACTCCCGGAGGCCGGCGGCCATTTTTCTACACCCAGAGCTCCCATTACTGCTCCATTGCGTCCCCCCTGAAGCCCAGCTCCCTTATTTTAAAGCATCAAGGGTAGCTAGGATCACCATCCTCTGCCCACAAGCAATTACGGATCTCTCCCTCTTTTTTAACTGGCCTGTAGACTGTGGAATCCAGCAAGATAATACTGGCTGGGTGCTTCCGTGGCTCCTAACATAGAGGAGGCTATCTGAATAATCTCTGGGCCTTGTCTGCTCTCCGAGACCTCCGAGACGCTACTGTAGCCATTTATAGCTCCGGGGGTAAGCTTGACCGACCCCTGTACTCCTTGGGTAGCTCATGGGCAAGGTTGGCCAGCAGCAGCAAAATTACAAGCCGTTGTTTGGGCCACGTAAGGGACCTACAGTAGGTGCCGCCGACATTGTATATTCATCGTGATCCTATCACGGAGATTCTCGGCGACAGGGGTGCCGACATCTCGGCAACAGGGTGACGACACATCTCGCGCTCGCTGCAATAGCGAGGAGACGCGGCACTCTATTGAACGGGATCCGACGTGGATTCCCACCAATAACAGGCACTGTGTTTGGTATGAATCCTGAGCGGGAACTCCACACCAATTTTTAAAGAAAAAACCGGCATGGGTTCCCCCTACAGGAGCATACCAGGCCCTTCGGTCTGGTATGGATTTGAAGGGGACTCCCCTAAGCTGAAAAATCGGCGTGGGGGTCCCCCTCAAAATCCAAACCAGACCCTTATCCGAGCAAGCAACCTGGCAGGCCACAGGGGAAGAGGGGGGGACGAGAGAGTGGCCCCCTCCCTCCTGAACCATACCAGGCCGCATGCCCTCAACATGGGGGGGTTTGGTGCTCTGGGACGGGGGGGGTGACCTGCGGCCCCCTAACCCCAAAGAACCCTGTCCCCATGTTGATGGGGACAAGGGCCTCTTCCCGACAACCCTGGCCGTTGGTTGTCGGGGTCTGCGGGCGGGGGCTGATCGTAATCCGGGAGCCCCCCCTTAATAAGGGGGCCCCCAGATGCCAGCCCACCACCCTATGTGAATGAGTATGGGGTACATCGTACCCCTACCCATTCACCTGGTGGAAAAAAATGGCAATAAAAAAACACACACAGCTTTTTAAAGTAATTTATTACACAGCTCCGGGGGTCTTCTTCCGACTTCGGGGGTCTCCGGTGTCATCGCCGCGCTCTCCGGTTCTTTATTCCTTCTGCCAGGCCACCGCTATCTTCTTCCAGCTCTTTTGCTAGCGGGGCCCGGTCTTCTTTGTCGCCTTCTTCCCTCTTCTCCTCTCCGGTTCTTTCTTTCTTCTGCCGGGCCTCCGCTATCTTCTTACAGCTCTTTTACTAGTGGAGAGGCCCGATCTTCCCCGTCGTCTCGTCCGGCTCTCCTTTATCTTTGTCTTTCTGCCGGCCCCTCCACTATCTTCTTCCAGCTCTTTTGCTTGTGGAGGGGCCGGTCTTCCCGTCTGCGTCTTCTTCTCTCTTCTCCTCCTCGATGTTGACTCGTCACTTCCTTCCGCTGTAATGCTGGGTGTTGCGGTGCGCTCGGTTTATATAGGCTTCCCATGACGTCACAGAGCATGTGACTCATGAGAAGCCTATATAAACCGAGCGCACCGCAACACCCAGCATTACAGCGGAAGGAAGCGACGAGTCAACATCGAGGAGGAGAAGAGAGAAGAAGACGCAGACGGGAAGACCGGCCCCTCCACTAGCAAAAGAGCTGGAAGAAGATAGTGGAGGGGCGGCAGAAGAAATAAAGAACCGGAGAGGAGAAGAGGGAAGAAGGCCACGGAGAAGACCGGGCCCCGCTAGCAAAAGAGCTGGAAGAAGATAGCGGTGGCCCGGCAGAAGGAAGAAAGAACCGGAGAGCACGGCGACGACATCGGAGACCCCTGAAGTCAGAAGAAGACCCCCGGAGCTGTGTAATAAATTACTTTAAAAAGCTGTGTGTGTTTTTTTATTGCCATTTTTTCCACCAGGTGAATGGGTAGGGGTACGATGTACCCCATACTCATTTGCATAGTGTGGGGGGCCGGCATCTGGGGGCCCCCTTATTAAAGGGGGGCTCCTGGATTCCGATCAGCCCCCGCCTGCAGACCCTGACAACCAACGGCCAGGGTTGTCGGGAAGAGGCCCTTGTCCCCATCAACATGGGGACAGGGTGCTTTGGGGTGGGGGGGGCGCAGGTTGCCCCCCTGCCCCAGAGCACCAAACCCCCCATGTTGAGGGCATGCGGCCTGGAACGGTTCAGGAGGGAGGGGGGGGGCGCTCTCTCGTCCCCCCCTCTTCCCCTGCGGCCTGCCAGGTTGCGTGCTCGGATAAGGATCTGGTTTGGATTTTGAGGGGGACCCCCACGCCGATTTTTCGTCTTAGGGGAGTCCCCTTCAAATCCATACCAGACCGAAGGGCCTTGTGTCGCTCATTGTGAAAGGAAAAACAACATTTTTCCTTTCCCGATGACGAGATAGCTCGGTGCCGGCTCTCGCGACGGGGCTCGTAGGGTGTCAATCTCGCCGCTAGAAGAGGCGAGATTGACACAATATCGGCGGCACCTACTGTAACATGGAACGTTTTGTTACAAGGCCGCAATCCGCGACCTTGAGTCAATCCACTAACCCTTTTGCCGCAATGGATCCATCCCTGGGAACGGAGAGTGCTGTAAATCCTTCACCAGTGTGCACCCAGAGTCTGGATCTTGCTCCATCCTCTCCACATATGACCCTCACCCCAGAAATCTTGGATGCTAAGTTGGATGCTAAACTGCAGCTCCTACATCAACAAATCACATGCAACGTTTCAGCAGAGGTGAGCAAGTTAGCTGCAGAACTAAGTGCGGAAATAAATCAAATTGTGGAGCATACAGATATTCTTGAGTATAAACTTTATGAGATGATAACTATGTACAGACTGTTGAGGAGGAAAATCATAACCTACATTTTTCAGTCTCTCAACTACAACTACAGCAGGAGGACTTGGAAAACAGGGAAAGAAGGCAGAACTTACGCTTCAGAGGTATCCCCGAAACAGTAGGAGACCCTGACTTACGCACCTATCTTCTGGGTCTTTTCAACACCCGGCTCCCACAGTAGTGGATATAGACTGGCGCCTAGATAGGGCCCATTGTTCTTTGGGCCCAAAGCCTCTGGCAGGAGCTAGACCCAGAGATGTTATAGTGAGGTTTCACTTTTTTGAAAGCAAAGAGGCACTAATCCTGGCTACACAAAATAAATCTCAGCTTATGTACAAGGGGGCAAAACTGCAGATTTTTAGTGACCTCTAACCCATTACCCTTGCTAAACGTAGGAATCTGCGTCCAATCACCTCCCATTTACAACATCATAAGGTTCCATATTACTGGGGATTTCCTTTCCGCCTCACTGTATCCAAAGATGGCGTTCAGTATACCATGCGTGAACTGCAGGAGGGCAAAGCTTTCCTAAAAAACCTCGGTCTGCCTCCTTTTCCAGAAGATTTGATTCCTCCTTCTACCAAGGTTCCTCCACCTCCTAACACTCCCAGCCGCATCTGGACCCCCGTGAGGGGCAAATCCAGGACACATTTCTCTACACCCCAACGTCTACGTACCTCCAAGCAACCTCCTTGAATTTTTTGCAAATTCTTTTTTGAATCCATACTTCATTGCTCTTTACATTTTCGTTTCTCTACGGTTCAGAAGAAACAAAGTTTGCTGCTCTGGTTCATAAGGTTTTGAGTCTACCCTGTTTCCTTTTCATGGTAGAATTTTTTCCCCAACCCATGGGGTTCTATTATTAGTGTTTTTTCTTTGGTCATCGTACCTCAGTTGACAGTTGTCCCTGTTTACCTGCTGACTTTTTTTTTCACTATTAACAGGCCTCCTACTGTCGGACTCATATTGAACGCTATCGAATTCATAAGGTGAGCAGCCGGCACTTCCCCTCTCTCTATTCAGAGTCTCTTACTGGAAGTCCGCATGTCTCCCTACCTGGCCTTGGACTATGCCCAGGGCCCCCTGAGATGTGGTTGCCTTTCAGGTCTTCAAAAACTAAAGCCCTGTACACACGATTGGATAACCTATGGATTTTCGTCCGATGGATTTGTCCATCGGAAATCCGATGAAACTGTTTTTCATCAGTCTTGGCCACACACCATCAGTCAAAAAACCGACAGCAACTAAACGAGGGCACGCACAACACGTACGACGGCGCTATAAAAGGGCCGAACAAATCTAATGGCGCCACCCCTTGGACTGCTTTTGCTGATTTCGTGTTACCGCGTGTTAGTAAAAGTTTGGTGAGAGCCGATTCGCGCTTTTCAGTCTCCGTGCTTTGCAGATCGTTTCCTGGTGTTCAGTTTGTGCTTGTGGGTTCGTATTTGTTCTTCAGTGCGTGCAGTCAGGTCGTTACTGCCTTGCAGTGCCTTCTTGGCCGTTTGTTTTCTGTTTTTCAGGTCGTTTTTCTCAGGCCTTGCTGTTCCACGGTGCGTTCTGTTTGAGTTCGTTCTGACCAGCCGACCGGTTTAAGACCATGTTTGAAGTTCTCGAGCTCGTGCTGGCTTTGGACTTGGTGTTGCAGTTAACACTGTAACCCGAGTTCAGTCTGTGAACAGGGTGAGGAGGAGTTCATGGACTAAGAATTGGTTGCTCCAGCGGGACCAATTCTCTCATATGCCTCTGCTGCGGGAAATCCATGAGAATAATCCTGATGATTTCAGGAATTATCTTAGGATGACGGACCCCGTTTTTCACCGTCTGTTGGATTTGCTGTCCCCCTATATAACGACGCAGGACACTGTGATGCGCCAGGCCATCACTGCCGAGCAGAGGCTTATTGCCACGTTGAGATACCTGGCGACTGGGAGAAGCTTGCAGGACCTCAAGTTCACAACAGGCATCTCCCCCCAGGCTCTCGGGATCATTATCCCTGAGACGTGTTCGGCCATTATTCAGGTCCTGCAGAAGGACTATATGAAGGTAAGTTTGCTCCTTTAACATCTAAAAACAAAAAAATGCGGCGCCTAAGGTGTAATGATAGCCCAAACTTAAATGTAGATTGGGACAATAAACAAACAATAAGTGTATACGGCCTACAAAAGCCTGGGAAGAATGAATCTAAATATATACAACATTAATATATACCTTCATATGTGTGTAAAAAACTCATAAAGTGTCTGATACAGTGAACTACTATTAAAGTTCAATTAAGGTGACCAGTATGTGAACTGGAAACAACTGAAGGAAATATGTATATAACTTCAATATATTGTCCTCATAAAGGAAATCCAAAGGAACTTCAGGAACGTGGAAAACAAGTGTTCATATATCCATAGCACCCAGGGACGTGACTCCAACACCAGGGATGGGGGAAAGAAATGGATACTCTTACCCCTATACGTGGACACACACACCAGCGGTGGTGGGTCAAACAGGCAAAGATTGTGGGATAGACTTCTCTGGATCCGTCCTCTCGGCAGCAAATGAAGCAGGCACAAGGAATCCAATCCTCTCCCAGATAATACCACAGAACTCCAAGGCGTCAATGCATCAGAGACCATGTAAAAAATGGAACAAAAGAATGCTCCACATAGCACAGATTCAGATAGCAAAATAAAAATCTAATTTATTCAGGAACGAAGCACAAAACACACATGGTGTAAAAAATGAAGTAAAAAGTCATACAGGCATCTATGCAGAGGCTTGCAAAAAGTGATCACAGAAGTAACAAATTGTGGCGTAGCTATAAGGCAGGTTCATGTACCCGACATGTTTCGCATAAAAAATGCATCAACTGGGGCTCCTTTAACATCACATTATATGTTTGGATTGTTTAATAATGTTATAAATTTTTATCCTCCTTCCCAAATTTGCCTGTTTGTAATATCCTGGTAATGTCCCCATTTTTACCATGCATGTTTTTACCTGTAAAGGCCTTTTTTGGGCCCTACATGCCTATTTCCCTTCACTAACCTCTCCAGCATGCTATCCTGGGCCCAAACCCAGCTAGCCTTCTATTTTCCTTTTAAAATTTTTGGGGTCAGTGCCCTCGTAGTTTGACAACCCTCCCTCCCCCCCTAAAAAATTAAAAATAGTTTTAGTTCTCAATCAAGATCAGCAGAGTGGTAGAGCCTTTATTTGGATCCCCCACAATCACCTCAAGCCCCCCCCTTAGATTATTTTAGAATGTCCACTCAGCGGGGGTGAGGCATCTGCTAAGTGGGCCTTTGTTTTTTGTTAGGAAATACTCCCTTAAATAATAATGTTAGAATGATGTTGGTCAACAATGTCTTTGTGTGTAATCTGCTTGCACTGTAAACATAAACCGTACTAATGTCTTCTTTTTGTTTGACTCCACAGTTCCCTAGCACACCACAGGAATGGCTGACTGTGGCAGATCAATTTGCCCAGCGGTGGGACTTCCCCAACTGCGGAGGGGCAATTGATGGGAAGCACGTCCACATAGTGCCGCCACCCCCGTTCGGGGTCATACTATTTCAACTATAAAGATTTTAATAGCATAGTGTTAATGGCGGTGGTGTCGGCAGGGTACGAGTTCCTGTATGTGGACGTGGGGAAGAACGGCCGGATGTCCGATGGCGGAGTATTCACAGAGACGGAGTTCGCTCACTGTCTGCAGGCTGGGGTTCTTGCACTGCCTCCAGATGCAGACAACGTGGAAGGACTACCGTTCGTTTTCATTGCGGATGAAGCTTTTGGACTTGAACCACACCTCATGCGGCCGTTTCCCCAACGCACCCTCACCCCGGAGAGGAGGGTTTTTAATTACCGGCTGGCCAGAGCCCGGAGAGTTGTGGAGAATGCCTTCGGGATAATGGCCAGCCGGTTCCACCTATTTCAGACAGCTATCCATTTGGCGGAATACAAACTGAACAACATTGTGTACTGCTGCTGCATAATGCACAATTTCCAAAGACATTATTCAACAACATATGTGTCAACAGTTGGGCCTGAGGCCGGTCCATCCGAGATGACCATTCTGACCGGCCTCAACACTGCCCGTACTGGCTTGGCCCCCCAAAGTGCCCGTGAAGTACGTGAGAAATACGTTGAGTACTTCACGGGTAGGGGGGCCATCGCAATGCCAGACCACATCTGACCTTTATAGCTTTTTGATAATAAAAATATTTTTTATATTTACTACAAACTTGTTTTGTCATTCTTGTATTTTGGGTTTATGTGTCTCCCAGGTTCTAGTAGTGGCAAGTGTATTTGTCCTTAGTAAATAGCCTCAATTCTCACAGGTAAAAACCTTGATTTTGCATCTTCAGAACTACTATTGAGCATAGAAAGAACAAGCCATACCTTTTTTAGACTTCCAGAATCTTTTTACTTTGTGCACCACATTTGTTATTGGTTTTCTATATTAAGCATTTTTTTTTTTGGAGGCTTTTTTTGCAGAAACATGCATGGGTCAAAATCCCAAACTTTTTGTTTAAAAAGTAAAAAAATAACACAGTGAAAAACACAAACATGAGATGGGGTGATGTCACCCCTGATCCATCCCAAATGTGAAGAACCACACTTTATTTTTGGGGCTCAAATGGGTATCTTCAACATGATCCCATGGCTAAGGTAAACATGTGCTATCTGCCATCATGGGGGATCAATGGACGTGCTTTGGGGGTGAAAACCCTTCCTCTCACCTACTTGAGTAGGGAGGAAGAGGTTGCACCCCCAAAACAGGGACATAGATATCCTGTGACGGCAGATAGCACATGTTGAGTCACTGTGTGCATCTTCACATTTGGGCAGGTTAAAATACCGTTGCACATTTTGGATGCCAAATAGCACACTTAAAAAGGGGGGGGGCTCAGACTATTCGGCCCAAAATATCGATTATATTTTTATATTTCTGCTCAATCACATTCATTCGAGTTCGCATAATGTCCATTTTGCTACTACATTCCATTATTTCCTGAATGATTATTTTGGCACTAGCACTCGAGAATGGAGGATTTGGAGTTCCTAACACACCACCACGTTCAGTCCCTAAAAAAAATAAAATAAATTTGAACTATGCATTGCCTACATCTGTATTTAACTCGAAGCTGTGGTGACAGACACTGACCTGTTGTGCTGATAAGCTCCACCTCTCCTTCCTCCACCTCCCCTTCCTCCACCTCCGCTTCCTCCACCTCCGCTTCCTGAACATGCTGATCTTGGTCTGCTTTGTGATCTTCTGGGAGTTTCTGTGGTCTTTGGTTCCTTGTCTCCTCAGCTTGGTGTCCTCCCAGTCTCCTCTCCCCTATGGGAATGTCAAAAATAATGTATCCTTTAGCACACAGAGATTTTAGGCCTGAAAATGGATTCATTGTTTTGAAGTGGGGTACAATTGATATTTGGCCCTGAGTTCCAAGATGAACATATGAGATCTTGAGAACTCTACAAAGCAACATGTTATTTTTTAGGACACTCACAAATACACTTGGATAACCACCAAGGTATCCACTTGACCACCTGTGTGTGACCCCATTTATAAATTTGGTCATGTGGCCCAGACTATAGTATCTTGATCCAGAAAAAAAAGCTGAGTACACAACTGCTGGAGTGTCATCTCCTTTACCCAGAATCCAGTTTAGCCTTTCATTCACATTCTAGTTTTACTTACAACACATCATCTAGCCAACAATGTGTAGATAAACATTGTTTAATTAAAATGAGGCATGCCCACATGTAGTTTACGTGGATATGTGACAAACATGTTTTGGGGAAGACCATCAAGTGTTTTTTACAACACATTTAGCAAATAAGTGGACTCTCAACTTAACATAAAAGTTGACATTTTAAAATGTGAAACCAATCAAGCCAAGCACATGTTGCAAAACATGGAAGAATACATATTACAATGTGAAAGAACACAGTAAAAAAAAAGCTTACTTTTTTCTATGCTTTTTTGAAGCTTCCTATACTGCTCCGGCTCCCTCAGTTTCAGGTCAGGCCACCTTTTACGGAGTTGTTCCTTGGATCTCCTGACACCATATTTTTTATAGAGAGTCCTCGCCACTTTGTCCATAATTTGAGACTTCCGGAGATTAGGGGTGTCGTATGGGCCATGCTTGCCGTCGTAATCCTTCCTCCGCAGAATGTCCACCATCTCCGCCATCTCAGCAAATGACATATTAGTCGCCTTGTATCTTTTTTTACTGGATCGGGACGTTTCCGCCTCCGGGCTTTCCTCGTCGGTAATTTCTAAGAAAGAAGCCACCTGTGTCTGCGACATGTCGCCGTCTCACACTGTGCGCCGATCGTTAAGGGGCGGGGAAATGCAGAAAAAGACCGTCATGGGCGGGCGACGAGGGCGGAGTTACACGCATGCGCAGGGTATAAAAAGGGGAAAGAAGTTATTAGGGATGCGCGGAGTAAGGACGACCGGAAGTGCACAAACGAACTCAACTAAGGTAAGAAGGGAACTCGGGCCTGCAGTGGCCTATAATGGTTCATGATTGTAAAGGGCAATATTGTGATAAGTTGAGGAGAATCAAATCTGATCTGTCTTTTTTTATCCTTGTTTTTTTACTTGCTGATCCAAAAAGATGCATAAACTACGTGAGCCGGAGGTCATGTTGATTTTTATTGATAAATATAAGGAACTGCGCAACCTGTGGGAACTGAAACACCCAGCGTACCACAAGAGTGATGTACGTCGGGCAACTATTACCAAATTAGCAGAGGATATGAAGCCATGGATCCCAGATGCAGACTACACTATGATAAATAATAAAATCAACAACCTGCGTAATTCCTATAAAAAAAAATACAAGGAAGTGTGCGAGTCGAAGAGATCAGGAGCAGCAGCCGACGATGTAGTACAGCGCAAGCTGTGGTACTACAAACATCTTCAATTTCTGGATGACCAGATCGAGGCCAGGGAATCTATTTCCAGCCTTCCCTCAACCCTTCCTTCCACCCTTCCATCCAGCGTTCCTTCCACCCTTCCCTCCACCCCTGCAGAGGCGGAGGAGGAGTCACCTGAACTTGAAGAGCCAGATCTTCGCATCTTCAGCCAGGTATAGTATTTTTGCACATAATTATTGCCCTCTAAGTAATATTGTGATGAAATTGTTGGATTAGCCCAAAATGATAACATCCCCCCCCCCCCCACAAAAAAATATGTACCAGTCATGATATCCAAATTGTGTGTGATAGATTCCCCAAATAATCAAACTTTTTTTTTTTTTTTTTAAACAGGATGAGGCAAGCCAGGAGGAAGAGGCTCAGGAATGTGGCAGGCAGGAGGAGGCAGGGCCAAGTGGGACTCAGCAGGTCCCCAGGCCTAGTGGCAGTACAGTCTCACAAGTGGCTCCCCTCCACGTCAGACCGCCAAAACATCGGCGGATGACACAAGTGGAGGAGGAGTCACTAAAGATGATCCGTGAGGCTGCTGCCATCATGAGGGCCCCCCTCAACCCTACGGAGGGTTTCAGTACTTATCTGTCAGATAAGTTGCTCCAAATGGAGGCGGGACAACGGGCCCTCGGTGAACACCTTATCTACACGGCCGTACACATGGGGGTGAGGGGGCAGCTGACTGAGGCCACCCATATCTCTCAGCAGGCCAATCCCTCTCCTCCTTCTCCTCCTCCTCCTGCCACATCACCACCCACAGTGGCCCAGCCTGCAAGGGTGCGTGGACGGGGCCGTGGAGAGAACGCTGCCGGGAAGCGTGGAAGGAAGGCTACAGGGAAGAGCAGGAGGTGATTCTCTGGCCTCGAGCTGCTCTTCCAGAAGTTGCAGGTTGATGGAGTACCACAGCTTGGGATGATGCATGTCTTTGGCTGCTGCTCCTGATTTCATGCTGTTGTTTCTCTTTATGTTCATCGTAGTCATGTCTGCATTTGGGGTCCAATGACTTCATATTTTGTGCTAATTTCTGAATAGTTGCCCTTCGTTTTTTGTTTGCTTTTTTTTGCCAAAATAAATGGAGATTTGATTTCAGCCAACATACATGCCTGATGTGTTTTTTTTTTAGGAGTAGCAATAACATTTCATAAATACAATGTGTAATTAATAACAAGGGACACCAACCTCCATGAGGAAACGTTAAAATATAAAATGTTGTTGTGAGAAATTGACACACCAAAAAATGCACAACAATGTTAAATACAAAAAAAAGGTTTGGTGTAATTTGTGAGGTCGGCCTTTAAGAATTAAACTAATTATTCATAAGATCACAAGAAAGAAGAAAGACATAAGTTTGTCAGAACTCGTGATAAAGATCTGCAGCAAAAATGACATTTTAAACACCGTTCTAAAGCAAAAAAACATGCGCTGCATTAAACGAGGCAATAACTTGCAGAATGACGAATGTGCTCTCTCCATTAGGAACCCTAGTTTTACCAGAACGAGCGCTCCAGTCTCCTAATTCAGTCTGAGCATGCGTGGGTTTTTTAACCGATGGACTTGCCCATAGACGATCGGAAATTACCATCGGTTTTTGATCCATCGGAAAATTTTAAAACAAGTTCTATTTTTTAAAACCGATGGGAAAAAGACCACTGGGTACCATACACGATCGGTTGGTCTGATGAAAACCATCCATCGGACGGTTTTCATCAGTCAAACCGATCGTGTGTACAGGGCTTTAAGTTCTGTTTTTTTTTTCTGTTTGCTCTTTTTTTTATGTCCATGGTCATAAGTCAACTCTGTAGGTTGAAAGTGCAATGTTTTTGTTTTCCTAACCTACTGCAGTTCCTCTACAGGGTATATTTGTTGATATCTAGACACCAAGGGGTTGTTGCTACAAGCAATGTTTATAAACAGCCCTACATTTATTTTTATGTTTTCTATATTTTGTTTTTTTTTCATATTTTCTGTCCTTACACAAGCTTATCTGAATGATTTGCATACATGGCTTTAAGGATCATGTCATATAATGTGAAAGGTCTAGGTTCTATTCGTAAGCGCTGGATGGCCCTGAAGGACTTCAGGGCCTCTGGTGCAGACGTGGTAATGATCCAGGAAACTCACTTCCGGGTGGGTGGTTCCCTTAAATTTGCCTCAAAGTTTTTCCCCACCTCCTTCCTTGCCTCTGACTCCACGGGCAGGCCGGGAGTGGCAATTTTGATTAAGAAAACGTGCCCTATTAAGGTTAAAAACTCCCATGCTGATCCTCATGGGAGATTCCTCATTCTAGACAGTGAATGTATGACCACTTCCTTCACCCTTGTCAATCTCTATGCCCCTAATACAGGTCAGATCGACTTTCTTAACAAACTTTTTGATTCCCCTCAATACCGTTCACAACCTTTTATGATTATTGGTGGGGACTTTAATCTGGTTATGTCTCCCACTAAGGATAGACAAACTCTCTTTAGTACTACACCTTCTAAAAAGATTACTTCCCA
This sequence comes from Rana muscosa, assembly GCA_029206835.1. Taxonomy (NCBI): domain Eukaryota; kingdom Metazoa; phylum Chordata; class Amphibia; order Anura; family Ranidae; genus Rana; species Rana muscosa. The sequence continues at coordinate 346,813,063 of CM055116.1, read as the reverse complement.
AGCTAATACTTTCCGCAAATGTATTAGGTCTCGTCAACTTTTCGACTCATGGAGGATTAAGAATCCCTCCGCTAGGCAGTTCACATTTTACTCCCCAGCTCATAAAATGTACTCCCGTCTTGACCATTTTTTTATTTCATCCCCACTCATGCCCTATGTGGTCGAATCTGACATATCACCCATTACATGGTCGGACCATGCTCCCATTATGTTAGATCTTATGCTTTCTCAGGCTTACACCAGATCTTTTCATTGGCGTCGTAATGACCACCTCCTACAAGTTTCACGTTCTACCATAGCAAAAAGTTTAGAGGATTTCTTACAGCTTAACATAGGGTCTGCTTATGAATTTTCTATGATGTGGGAGAAACACAAGGCTGTATTTCGTGGTGCTTGCATTGCCGAGAGCTCTCGGTTGAAGAAAGATAGAAATGGACTTCTACAGTCCCTAACATCCGCTCTGGTAACCGTTGAGCGGAGGCTGTTGTGTGGCCCTACGGTGATGAAACTGCGAAAGGTCACTTCCCTCAGAGAACAAATCAAATTAATCCAGCTAGGCAGGGCAGCCAGATCCTTACTCTGGACAAAACAAAAATGTTACGAATATTCGAACAAACCCCATAGAATTTTAGTCAACAAATTACACCCACGTCCATTTAATTAATTCCCTGATTTCCTTCTCCAGGCTGACGGATCTAGAGCACACTGCCCCCTGTGAGAGGTCAAAATTTTTCGGCAAATTTTAACATAAACTGTATAACTGTCTGACCCCGGAGAATCACTTTAATTTTACTCAGGAAAAATTTGAGACTTCCAAAATTTTCTTCAGCAGATTTAGCTAGCTTGAATACGGCTATATCGGCTGAGGAACTTTTAGCTATAATAAAGGATCTTCCCTTACATAAATCACCTTGCCCTGATGGTCTGCCTTACTTTTATTACAAAACTTTCTTTGACATTCTGTCTCCACACATGCTGACCTTATACAAGTCCCTGTTTAAGGGCACATCCCCACACACACAATTCTCCCACTCTTACATTTTAGTCATCCCAAAGCCTGGTAAGGACCCCTCTATCCCAGGTAACTACAGGCCCATAGCCCTTTTAAATTCAGATTATAAAATATTTACCAAAATTCTTGCATCCAGATTTTCTAGGCTTGTCCCCAAACTGATCCATAGAGACCAGGTGGGCTTTGTCCCTGGCAGGCATGCGGGGGATAACACCCGACGTACAATAGATCTGATAGATCTCTTAGACAGGTCTTCCCGTTCGGCATTGATTCCAAGTTTGGATGCACAAAAGGCCTTTGACAGGCTAAGTTGGCCTTATATGTTTTCCAACTTAAAAATATACGGTTTTCGTGGCCCTTTTCTAAAAGCTCTAGAGGCCCTTTTTTCGACGGTCACAGCCCAAGTTCAGATGTCATCCTTCCTGTCGCCTGGCTTCCCCATGACAAATGGAACTCGGCAGGGATGTCCCTTATCGCCATTACTTTTTATTCTATGTCTAGAACCCCTGGCCGAGTCCATTCGCACTCATTTGGATATCCGTGGGGTGGTTATGCGACAGAAGGAATATAAATTGTCGCTCTTTGCAGACGACATTCTGCTTACTATTACTCACCCTTTGATATCTCTCCCTTCACTGCACAAATTATTGTCCTAGTGCCATTTCTGGTTATAAGGTTAACACTTCCAAAACTGAAGCCCTTCCCATACATATCCCGTCATCCCTGTTATCTCAGCTTAAAGAATCATACCCTTATAAATGGTGCAATGCCTCCCTCAAGTATTTAGGCATCCTTACAGTATCACCCCCTCTTACTCTTCCCTTTATTGTGCTAATTTTCCCACTTTGGTTTTAGACATTAACAAATCCCTGCTGGTTTGGACAAAATATCCCCTATCCCTTTTGGGTAGGATTAATGTCCTAAAAATGTCTATTTTACCCAGATTACTATACCACTTTGAAACATTACCAGTTGCCATGCCTTCCTCTCAACTTAAAACACTTCAGAGGAGTTTTCTAAAGTTTATATAGAGACACAGGGCCCACCGTATAGCGAGTTCAGTAGTATTTGCCCCGAGGTCCAAGGGGGGGATTGGGTGCCCCGACATTATTAAATATTATTACACCTCACACCTGAGGGCTATTGTTTCATGGTCTTCCTTACACGCCCCAAATCAGTGGTCCGCCATTGAAAAAGGAGTGTTATATCCGGTTCACCCATGCTCTTTAGTTTGGGGTACCCTCCCATCCCTGAATCCCATTTTTAAACGTCAATGTACTGCTCCAATGACATTCACTTTAACCATTTGGCGTAAATGTCTCAAAGGCTATCCTCTTGCTTCACCCTGCCCTCCCCTTGTGAACGTGCTGCTTAACCCAAGCATACCGGACAGTCTGTCCCTGAGCAGGGTTTTCTCATGGCTTAGTGCCCCTCTTTTTCAGCTTCGGAATTTGGTTTATCCTATCACGCAGAGATTTCATACTTTTGAGACCCTATGTGAGAAATTTGATATACCCCCCCAACTTTTAAATTTTTACTTACAGTACAGGTTAGACATTTCTTTCACTCTAAATCTCCAACCCTGACTCTTGATAAACCAACCGCCTTTGAGTATTTATGCGCACAGGGCCCTCACAACTACATTTAATATCCTCCATCCACCATATCCTCCATGAGTCGACCCCTCTTACCGAGTTCACACATCACTACATGAGAAGATGGTCTCATTTTATAGGTAGACCTATGGGATAGGATTTGATCCTCTACATTCAAGTCCTCCAAATGTGTGACCCAGAAGGAGACCTCATGTTTTGGTACAAAACCCCTGAAGTCATTCACAAATATGATTCCTCAGTCTCGCCGCGCTGTTGGCATTGCGGGACTGACACAGTTCTTTATTTCATATGTTCTGGCTAGGGATGAGCTCGAACATCGGCTGTTCGCGCGTTCGGCGAACAACGAACGATTTGGGCCGTTCACGCCACATTCGAGTGACGTGAATGGCCCACAATACACTGTGCCATCGCAGTGCAATCCTGGCGCTGTGATTGGCCAAGAATGCACTGTGACCCCGCATGCTTGGCCAATCACAGCGCCGGCAGCGAGGAGAGCAATGATTGGCCACAGGCAGGATGCCTGTGGCCAATTATTGCTGAGGGGGTTTAGTACACGCCCCACACTATAAAAGGCCGCCAGCGCGGCGGCCTCGTGTAGTGTGTTCCGGCGCAGGGAAAGAGAAGGATAGGCAGGGACAGTGTCATATTTTTTCTTTGCTAAACCTTGTGTGTAGGGACAGAGAAGGATAGGTAGGGAGAGTGTCAGTGTCATATTCTTTGCTAAACCTTGTTTGTAGGGACAGAGAAGGATAAGCAGGGAGAGTGTCAGTGTCATATTCTTTGCTAAATCTTGTGTGCTGAACCATATTGCTAAACCTTGTGTGTAGGGACAGACAAGGATAGGCAGGGAGAGTGTCAGTGTCATATTCTTTGCTAAACCTAGTGTGCTGAACCATATTGCTAAACCTTGTGTGTAGGGACAGACAAGGATAGGCAGTCAAGAGTGTCAGTGTCATAATCTTTGCTAAACCTAGTGTGCTCAACCATATTGCTAAACCTTGTGTGTAGGGACAGACAAGGATAGGCAGTCGAGAGTGTCAGTGTCATAATCTTTGCTAAACCTAGTGCGCTGAACCATATTGCTAAACCTTGTGTGTAGGGACAGACAAGGATAGGCAGTCGAGAGTGTCAGTGTCATAATCTTTGCTAAACCTAGTGTGCTGAACCATATTGCTAAACCTTGTGTGTAGGGACAGACAAGGATAGGCAGTCGAGAGTGTCAGTGTCATAATCTTTGCTAAACCTAGTGTGCTGAACCATATTGCTAAACCTTGTGTGTAGGGACAGACAAGGATAGGCAGTCGAGAGTGTCAGTGACATAATCTTTGCTAAACCTAGTGCGCTGAACCATATTGCTAAACCTTGTGTGTAGGGACAGACAAGGATAGGCAGTCGAGAGTGTCAGTGTCATAATCTTTGCTAAACCTAGTGTGCTGAACCATATTGCTAAACCTTGTGTGTAGGGACAGACAAGGATAGGCAGTCGAGAGTGTCAGTGTCATAATCTTTGCTAAACCTAGTGCGCTGAACCATATTGCTAAACCTTGTGTGTAGGGACAGACAAGGATAGGCAGTCGAGAGTGTCAGTGTCATAATCTTTGCTAAACCTAGTGCGCTGAACCATATTGCTAAACCTTGTGTGTAGGGACAGACAAGGATAGGCAGTCGAGAGTGTCAGTGTCATAATCTTTGCTAAACCTAGTGTGCTGAACCATATTGCTAAACCTTGTGTGTAGGGACAGACAAGGATAGGCAGTCGAGAGTGTCAGTGTCATAATCTTTGCTAAACCTAGTGCGCTGAACCATATTGCTAAACCTTGTGTGTAGGGACAGACAAGGATAGGCAGTCGAGAGTGTCAGTGTCATAATCTTTGCTAAACCTAGTGCGCTGAACCATATTGCTAAACCTTGTGTGTAGGGAAGACAAGAATAGGCAGTCGAGAGTGTCAGTGTCATAATCTTTGCTAAACCTAGTGTGCTGAACCATATTGCTAAACCTTGTGTGTAGGGACAGACAAGGATAGGCAGTCGACAGTGTCAGTGTCCTATTCTTTGCTAAACCTTGTGTGCAGGGAGAGAGAAGGATAGGCAGGGGACAGTGTCAGTGTCATTGTTGCTAAGTCTCCTGCACAGTATACACCGGAAGCTAGCCCTTATTGCTGTTTTTACCTGGTGTGTTACACTGACAGGCATTTGCAGCACTTACAGCGGGCGGAGTGTGCTTCCTGCAAAATAAACACCTGAAGCTACCCCTTATTGCTGGTTTTCCCATCTCCCTGCAGGCCATTAGAATGTCTGGAAGGCAAACAAGGAGAGGCAGACAGTCAGGAGCCAATAAAAGAGGGCAAGCAGGCTCTGTGTCTGGGGGCAACAGTGCTGGTCGTGGACGCGGTGCATTGTCATCAGCACATGGCCATGGAACACGCTTGTCCTTCTTTTCGGCAGCTGGACATGTTGAGCCACATCATGCCGAAGACTTGGTAGAGTGGATGACCAAGCCCTCCTCATCCTCCTCATCCTCTCTCACCCAGGCTCAGGGTACTGGCAAAGCAGCTGCCAAAGCGTCCTCTTCCCTGGTATCAACGTCATCATCAGTCAATCCTTCCCTAGACCCACCATGTCCTCCTCCTGAGGAGTCCCCCGAACTGTTTGAGCACAGTGTTGGGTACATGCTCCAGGAGGATGCCCAGCGTTTCAAAGGGTCTGATGATGATACCCAGCTAGAGGAAGGCAGTAGCGTGAGAGCAGAGAGAGGGGATGCTCAAGAAGGACACCAATCTGGCAGTCATGTTCCAGCAGCTGCAGCATACTGCCAGATTGGCTCCAGTGATGAGGAGGGAGGGGATGATGAGGTCACTGACTCCATGTGGGTGCCTAATAGGAGAGAGGAGGAGGAGGAGGATGAGGAGGAGGCACATCTCCAACGAGGCAGGATGCCCTTGGGTGGCCAGCGGAAGGGCAGCACACCGACGGAATCACACCGCAGAGCTCCGCCTGTGCAGGGCGCTGCCTCTGCCCGTTATTCAAAAAGTTCTTTGGTGTGGGCCTTTTTTGAGGCGAGTGCATCAGATCGCACAGCTGCTGTTTGCAACATATGTCTCAAGCGTATATCGCGTGGCCAAAACATCAGCCGCTTGGGCACCACATGCTTGACCAGACATATGTTGACCTGCCATGCAGCTCATTGACAAGCCTACCTTAAAGACCCACACCAAAGAACAAAGCGGACCTCTCCTTGCACCGCATCAGCTGGGATCTCCAACCCCACTATACCTTCAGTCCTCTCTGAAACCTGCACTGAGAGGAATGAAGGTGTAGAATTAGGTGTGTCACAGCCAAGTACTTGCGGCCACTCTGCTAGCAGTACACCGACGTCCGATTCTAGCAGGCAAATTTCCCTGCCCCAGCTGCTGGACCGTCGAAAGAAGTTCACTCCCAGCCATCCACATGCCCAGCGGTTGAATGCTAGCTTGGCTAAATTGCTAGCGCTTCAACTGCTGCCTTTTCAGTTGGTAGACTCGGCCCCCTTCCGTGAGTTTGTGCAATGTGCGGTTCCTCAGTGGCAGGTTCCCAAACGCCACTTTTTCTCACGGAAGGCGATTCCGGTTCTCTACCGGCATGTGGAAGGCAATATCTTGGCCTCGCTGGACAGGGCGGTCAGCGGTAAGGTGCATATTACCGCTGACTCATGGTCCAGCAGGCATGGACAGGGACGTTACCTTTCTTTCACGGCCCATTGGGTCACTCTTTTGGCAGCTGGGAAGGATGCAGGACAAGGTGCAGTAGTGTTGGAGGTTGTTCCACCGCCACGCCTCCAAAATGCTATTACTGGTTGTGACACACCTCTGTCCTCCACCCCCTCCTCTTCTTCTTCCTCCGTGGCCTCTTCCTGTGCTTTGTCCTCGGAACTAGCGGTGCTCCGTAGGCGTTCCAGGGGCTACGCAAGTATGCAGGCAAAAAGATGCCATGCCGTGCTTGCACTGGTGTTTGGGGGACAGGAGCCACACTGGGGCAGAGGTTCTGTCTGCTCTGCAGGGGCAGGCCGAGAGGTGGTTGACGCCACGCCAGCTTAAGCCAGGAATGGTAGTTAGCGACAATGGCACCAACCTCCTCTCCGCTCTCCTACAGGGACAACTGACCCATGTGCCCTGTGTGGCTCACGTCCTTAACCTGGTGGTGCAGCGGTTCTTGGGCAGGTACCCGGGCTTACAGGATGTCCTGAGGCAGGCCAGGAAAGTCTGTGTGCATTTCCGCAGATCTTATAATGCCAGTGCTCGCCTGGCTGAGCTGCAAAAGGAGTTGAACCTGCCCAAGAACCGCCTTATATGTGACATGCCCACCAGGTGGAACTCAACGTTGGCCATGCTGCAGCGGCTGCACACGCAGCAGAGGGCCATCAATGAGTACCTGTGCGACTACGGCACCAGGACAGGGTCAGAGGAGCTCGGGTTTTTTTCACCACGCCAGTGGGGCATGATCAGGGATGCATGCACTGTCCTGGCACCATTTGAGGAGGCCACGAGGATGGTGAGCAGTGACAGTGCATGCATCAGTGACACTGTACCTCTTGTCCACCTGTTGGAACATACGCTGCGTGGAATAATGGACAAGGCACTTGAGGCAGAACAGAGGCAGGAAGAGGAGGACTTCCTTGCCTCTCAAGGCCCCCTTTACCCAGACAGTGTTCCTTCTGTCCCACCCATCGCACAGGAAGAAGAGGAGGAGGAGGAGGAGGAGGAGGATTGTGTCAGCATGGAGGTGGAGCCTGGCACTCAGCATCATCAGCAGCAGTCTTTTAGGGATGATTTACAGTCCCAAGAAACCAGTGGACTTGTGCTGGGAGGAGGTGGCTGCGGATCATGTCGTCCTTAGTGACCCAGAGGACTCCGGACTGAATGCCTCAGCTAACCTACACTGCATGGCCTCCCTGATCCTGCAAAGTCTGCGGAAGGATCCTCGTATTCTTCGGATCAAGGAGAGGGACCATTACTGGCTGGGCACTCTCCTTGATCCACGGTACAAGGGTAAGGTTGCGGACCTTATCTTACCGTCGCAGAGGGAGCAGAGGATGAGACAACTCCGGGAGGCCTTGCAGAAAGGTCTGTGCAACGCGTTCCCAGAGACTGGGAGGTTACAAACTCCTGGTCTTGGACAACGAGTTGCTGAGGCTTCGGTCAGTCAAAGAAGGAGCGGAGGGGAAGGTGGCCGTCTGACCGAAGCGTTCAGACAATTCTTTAGTCCGCAGCCCCAAGGTATGATCAGTTCCAGCAACCATCGCCAGCGTCTGATATACATGGTGCAGGAATACCTAGGGGCAAGGTCAGACTTGGACACCTTCCCCACCGAAAATCCTCTGGCTTACTGGGTCTTGAGGATGGATCACTGGCCAGAGCTTGCACAGTATGCAATTGAGCTACTGGCCTGTCCTGCATCCAGCGTTCTTTCAGAACGCACATTCAGTGCTGCTGGAGGATTTGTCACGGATCACAGGGTGCGCCTGTCCACCGACTCTGTTGATCGACTGACCATCATAAAGATGAACCAGTCTTGGATCACCACCAGCTACCAAACACCTGAAGCTGATATAACAGACTAATTTATTTTCAAATGTCACATCCCTTCAAGACTGATGCTGATGCTGAGAGTTTGTCCTGTTATGTTGACTGACTATCCTCCTCCTCCTCAATGATCCGATTGACGATGATAGCTTGGAAGAACATTTTTGTTTCTGGGTGCCGCCACCAGTGGCTAAGGCCCAATTTTTCAGCCCCTGTTTAACAGGGGTGTGTTATTACAATTTTTTATGCAATGCTTTGCAGCAGGGCTCATTCCTGCACTCCAACTAGAGTATCTGGGAGTGGTTGCAGTGTCGTGGCACCAGCACCAGTGGCTAAGGCCCAATTTTTCAGCCCCTGATTAACAGGGGCGTGTAATTACAATTTTTGATGCAATACTTTGCAACAGGGCTCATTGCTGTGCTCCAAGTACAGTATCTGTGAGGGGTTGCAGTGTTGTGGCACCAGTGCCTAAGGCTCAATTTTTCTGCCCCTGTTTAACAGGGGCATGTAATTACAATTCTTGATCTAATAATTCACAGCAGGGCCCATTCCTGCGCCCACCAAGACTAACTGTGAGGCCTTACAGTGTTGTGTCAACACCACCACCACCACCACCACCAAAGGCCCAATTTTTCAGCCCCTGTTCAACAGGGGCATGCAATTACAATTCTTGATCTAATAATTCACAGCAGGGCCCATTCCTGCGCCCACCAAGACTAACTGTGAGGCCTTACAGTGTTGTGTCAACACCACCACCACCACCACCACCACCAAAGGCCCAATTTTTCAGCCCCTGTTCAACAGGGGCATGCAATTACAATTCTTGATCTAATAATTCACAGCAGGGCCCATTCCTGCGCCCACCAAGACTAACTGTGAGGCCTTACAGTGTTGTGTCAACACCACCACCACCACCACCACCAAAGGCCCAATTTTTCAGCCCCTGTTCAACAGGGGCATGCAATTACAATTCTTGATCTAATAATTCACAGCAGGGCCCATTCATGCGCCCACCAAGAGTAACTGTGAGGGCTCACAGTGTTGTGGCAACACCAACATGTAAGGGGCAAATTTCAGCTGAGTATATACGGCAGGCCCCTACTTTCAAACATCCAACTTACAAACAACTTCTCCTTGCAAACGGAAGGATACAACAGGAAGTGAGAGGAAATCTACCCCTAGGAAGGCAAATTCTCTCCTGTAAGAGTTAATATGGGAAAAAAAGTGTCTCCTCTCCACTGATTCTTTATCACTAATTCTTGTTTCAATAAAAACCCAAAATTTTCAAAAAACATTTGTCATTAGGACGGAAAGTGAGGTGAACTGTTCTGAACAGGTGCACACTGCACAGACAGCAAAACAAATGTTACAGGGGTGATAACCTTTCCCTATGTTTTCCAAAAAGCTTAAAAATATATTTTTTGGCTGGAGCTACCCTTAAACAATGTACCTGTTCAAAATTACAAACAGATTATACATAAGAACAAACCTACAGTCCCTGTCTTGTATGCACCGCCTGTATACGGCTGTTTAGAGTATATAGGGCCTTTTTTATTTTGTGTGCGGGGTTCCCCTTAATATCCATACAAGACCCAAAGGGGCTGGTAATGGGCTGGGGTAAGGGGGAGGGTGTGATGGGGTAGCTATGTAATTTTTCTTAAAGATTTTCATCCATATTACCGGGACCAGACATTACATTAAAGCCGCAAGCAGTTTTAAATGGCTTTTTTTCCTTTAGAAATGTAATTTTGTGCAGGGACAGTTCTAAACACGGGAAACACGTGGCACTTCACAGGCATACTTTAGACACCCCCAAGGTACGATATTTAAAGGAATATTTGACATTTTTTTTTCACTTTATGCATCATTAAAATGACTGCTCCAGAAAAACGGCCGTTTTTAAAACTTCTTTTTGCATTGATACATGTCCCCTGGTGCAGAACCCGGGTTCCCAAACCCTTTTTAGGACAATAACATACATAATAGTCGTTATAATTAGCACTTTAGATTTCGAACGTTCGCATCCATTGTATTTAATAGGGTTCTAAAGTTCGTGCGAACTTTCGGTCCGTTCGCGGGTTCTGGTGCGAAACTAACCCGGGGGTGTTCGGCTCATCACTAGTTCTGGCAATGTTCTATGATCCAACCCTTTTGGCATTATGGGAGGCTTATAATACAGAAGGTGGTGGACGTGTCCCTTCCGCTCGATCCCTTAAATTATCTGTTGGGTCTCCCTTTTTCAGGCATAACCAAAAAAGTCAACCGGCTAATTTCTTATATTTCGCTAGCCGCCAAAAGGCTTATTCCTTTGTGCTGGTTGTCCAACACACCTCCTCCGTGGTCCAGATTTCTCCACCTGGTGGCTGAGATTGAGGATGGAGTATTTAACGGCCTCTCTTGATGATACCATCCCCCCAATTTGATAAAGTATGGGAACCTTGGGATCGATCGGAATATGGGACCCCTTTACCAACGGTCACATCTTAAATTGTATTAGCATGGTTTTATTTATTTTTTATCATTTCCCCTCCCTCCCCACCTTGTTTCTATGTATGCCATTTGGTGCCTTCCTGAATCTCATGTTTCTTATCATATACCCTCTACAAAAAACATTGTCTTTTTTTTACTTTTATGAACGTTCTCCTCTTTTTTAAATTCTATTACTTACCTACGAGTTGTTTATTTTTTTTAACTTTTGGCAAGCTATGCAGATTAGACTTGTGCACAACGGAAAAATTCGTTCCGTTTCGGTTCGTTTCTTTCCGGTCCTGTTGATTCGTAATCATTCGTAATTTTGCTAGACGGGATTTTTCGTGTTCGGACTCATTCGTATTTTTGCAAGCGACATTTTTCGTTGAATTTTTTGTTGCTTTATAATTCGTACTTTCGGTAGAGTACGTTGTTTTTCGTTGATTCTGGACACAACTCCTACTTTCGTAACTTTTTTTGGGTTCGTACTTTCGGTAGAGTACGTTGTTTTTCGTTGATTCTGGACACAACTCCTACTTTCGTAACTTTTTTTGGGTTCGTTGATTCGTAATTTTCCGTGTCTCTCTCACAACGACGCTGCCTATTATGCCTAATGTGCTTCGAATGGATTTGTACTTTTCTAAATACATTGCGGTTATTTGTAACGATTCGAAATCTCGTATTTTACTTTCGTTTTTAACATGCGGCTATAGGCTCCGCCCCTGTACACCATTTTGAGAGGGTTCAGCACGGTGAGGGAGAAGCAGAGAGCAGAGCAGAGTGTTATTGTGCTTCGAATGGATTCGAAATCTCGTATTTTACTTTCGTTTTTTACATGCGGCTATAACCTCCGCCCCTGTACACCATTTTGAGAGGGAGTTCAGCACGGTGTGGGAGAAGCAGAGAGCAGAGCAGAGTGAGTGTTATTGTGCTTCGTATGGATTCGTACATTCGTAACTTTTTCATAACGAATTATGCCGAAGACATTCGGGCATTCGCTATTTGCGGTATAATTTATTTCGGATTCGGTCTTATTCGTAATTGCTTTGTTCGGAAATTCGAATGCTTCCGAATGTCCGAAAGTTGCTAAATTCGGACGAATTTCAATTCGTTACGAAACGAATTGCACAAGCCTAATGCAGATCACCCCTGTGCTCTGTATTCTTGGACATTGTTTATCTGTACCTCTTATTTCTATATTTTTTCGATATTTGTGCATGTTGATGGGGACAAGGGCCTCATCCCCACAACCATTGCCGGTGGTTGTGGGGGTCTGCAGGCAGGGGGCTTATCGGAATCTGGAAGCCCCCTTTAACAAAGGGGACCCCCAGATCCCGCCCCCCCTGTGTGAAATGGTAATGGGGTACAAATGTACCCCTACCATTTCACAAAGAAAGTGTAAAAAATGTTAATTATGACAATAGCCGGTTTTTGACAATTCCTTTATTAATGTCTTCTTCTTTCTTCCATTTTCTTCCTTCTTCTTCTTCCGTCTTCTTCTTTTCTCCATTTGGGTTTCTTTCTCCATCTTGTTCTTCATCTTCATCTTCCTTCGGTGTTCTCGTCCGCATCTTGCTCCGGCTTCTTGTTCCCCTCTTCTTTCTCCGGACGATCCGCTTGCATTCGAGGTTCCCGCTGTGTGAAGCTTCAGTTCATCAGTTCTCCTCTGGGTCCGCTGCCACCCGGTGACCCCGCCCCCCTCTAACACCACGGGGAAAGTCCTTGTGAAATCTATGTGCGTGGGGGGCATGGCTTAGCAATGGCCGAGTAGAGATGTGTTCTGGAGGAGCTCCCGGCCCGAACCAGTCTATACAGACCACCAGCCATCAATATCACCCTGTGAGCACGGCATGAGCAACACTAACAGGTGCAGGACACGATCGGCAACCCGACATTCCACCTCCCAACCTGGTATTATAATTTTTTTCCGAGGGAACCAGAGACCTTCCCCAGGCACCTTTGTGACCGCGCCACATGCAGCCCGTATGGAAACGACCGGCGCTACTCTGCACACAACAACCACGCCAGACCCTGAAATTCTCATGGAAACCCCAGCTATATTCAGATCAGACATGGCCGACTCTACCCAGAACCAGGGCAGCCTGGACGAAGATCTCCACAACATGCTGCGGGCCCTCCCCACACACGCAGATATAGAGGCCCTACCAACGAGGGCAGACATAGAAGGCCTGATCCTGAGGATTGAAGAAGCGCACATTAGAGACCTACAGGAGGTGAGGGCCGAAATACATGTTATAGAGGATTGTGTTTCATCCGGAGAGACCCTCCTGTCCTTGCTGACCTCCAGAGTACAAACACTGGAACGAGCCCAAGACACGCACTCGAGGGCGGCCCAGGAGATGCAGCTCCATTTAGAGGAGATGGAAGACCGCGGCCGCCGCAACAATCTGCGGCTGCAGGGTATCCCAGAGGCCACAGGCTCAGAAGATCTAGCCGCGACCGTCACGGCCATATTTCACACCCTCCTGGAAAACCCACCTCCTACCCTGGAATTTGATCGGGTACACCGCACTTTAGGCCCCAAATCTGTGGACCCAGGCCAGCCTCGTGATGTCCTCTGTCGCCTGCACCGATACACAATAAAATAAGTCCTAGTTCGCAAGGCCTGGGATCATGGGGAGATCGAATTTGACGGAGCGCAAATTCAAATACTTCCAGACCTGTCCAGAGCCACGCTGCAACGCCACGCTATCTTGAAACCAGCTCTTGAAGTAGCCAGGAACAGGGCTGCACATACAGGTGGGGATACCCCTTGGCGGTGATATTCCACACTGACCATACCTCTTTTACTATGCGCACACCGGAGGACCTCCCAGCTTTTTTCTCCTTTCTGGGAACAGAACCGATTTCCATACCGAATTGGCTGGCGAAACTACCGAAGCCATCCGGCCGTGCGGGCCCTTCCCGAAGCGGATCTAACCTACCTGCTCGTTCACAGAGGCCAAGAGGAAGATACCAACCTGCACCGATCGATGGTACACGTGAGTCCTAACCGCACCGCAAACCCTACTACTCTCACTCAGTTCTGTTTTGTTCCGGCTGACTAGGTTACTCCCCGGCAGTTAACCCCCATGTTTTGATGCCCCCCTCACTTCTCCCCTGGAGACCATAGGTGTTTGATACACTGTCATCCAGTCGGCCCACCTATGCTTTCAACATGGATAGTTGCTCGGAGGGCAGACACACCTGGATGACCTCATGTCCTGTGCTGCAATGCGCGACACACCATGGATTTAACCTGCAGGGGGCCCAGGTGTGAACTAGTGGTGACTGCCCCTCTCCCCCGTAACCCCCCTCATGGACATTGTTGCTCGAGAGGGGTCCTGGATTCAGCACCGCCTCACCCTGCCCCCCAACATCACCCCCCAGCCAGGTCTCTCACCTGACCCACGCAAGCAGGACAGACATTGCACTTTGGAGAGCGGGGGCCGGTCAGGATACCCCATGGAAGAAAGTCATGTGGGTGGCTGCTTTGAGATGTATGGTAGACAGAGGGGTGGGGGTCGCACCTCAATACTGGTCATGGAGGGGGCAGGGCCTGACTTACTATTCATATAGAAATATGTACCCAACCCTGTGGAACTTATCTGTTTAGTGATGGCGGGGGACACGGGCTGCAAGTGCAGGATCTCTGATGGCGGGGGGGGGGTGCGATGCAATGCAGCGGCCTCTCCTCTTTCCTGATAGCCGGGACCACTGGGTTACGCCGGTTGCTGGGGGTGCCCTGCCGGTCCTGGTCTTGGAGGGGAGGAGAGGAGTCCGCTCCTGTAAGCCTGGGGTTTTTGCAATGTTCAGTTATAATATAGCCAGCCGGCTTGTTGCCAAGTTGATATATTGAATAAATAAATCATATGGTTTAGAGACTATAAATATTACCGGTACTGTATATGATTATAGGTTTATTTTGCACTTTAGAAACTTCCCCTGTACATGTACGACATCGTTGCTCACACTCATATTGCCTATAACCTCATATTTCAGACTACAACAAAAGGTCTGGGGGCCTGGGGAGGGAGGGAGCTCCCCCCGAGGTCCCTTGCTAGATGCACCTCCACTTAGGCAAACGCTCCTCTAGTTAGTACTGGTGGACGTCTATACAGCAGTTTTGCTCACATCTTAGGGTGAGACACTGCCAGTCAGTGCTCACTGAGAGCATATTTGCTCAGAGGATACTTAGGACTACCTAGGGAGTCCACTCTCATTCTCCTTTCTCTCTTATTCACACTTTTCTGACCCCTGCTCCCCCCCTATTACCCTCCTCCCCCCACCCCCCACCCCCTACCTCTCTACAGCATCCCCCCTAACCTCACATGGCCATGAACGTGATACAAATTGTTACATTAAACGCCAAGGGACTTAATGTCCCAGAAAAAAGGAGGATGCTACTATACGATATGAAACGGATGAGGGCTGATATTGTGCTGTTACAAGAGACACACTTTAGGGAAAACAGGTTCCCGATTTTAAAGAACAGGTTTTACCCAACAGTGTATCACTCCACCCACTCGGAAGCTAAATCCCGAGGGGTGTCCATTCAGATCGCGGCAGGGGTCCCGTGGACTCTGGTCGACGTGAGGGCAGACCCGGCGGGGAGATTTTTATTTTTTAAAGGGTTGATCGGAGGGGTGAAGGTGACTATTGCAAACCTTTATGCCCCTAACAACCAACAAGACTCCTTCATTAGAAAGCACCTAGAAATACTTCAGAACTTCTCAGAGGGCCAACTCATTGTAGGGGGAAACCTAAACATCCCTTTGATCCCTTCAGAGGATACATATACAGGAACATCCTATTCCTCTAGGGCAGTGGTTCTCAACTCCTGTCCTCAGGACCCACTAACAGGCCAGGTTTGCAAGATAACTTAAATACATCACAGGTGATATCATTTACTGCTCAGGGATTGCAGTATTCTAGTCTGCATCTCCCCAAGGTAATACTTAAAATCTGGCCTGTTAGTGGGTCCTGAGGACAGGAGTTGAGAACCACTGCTCTAGGGGGACACGTAAAGTGATCCACACGGCTCTCCACACCGCAAGGCTAGTAGATGCCTGGTGTCTCCTACACCCCGGCGAACGGGATTACACTTTTTTCTCCTGTACGCATCAGGTGTACTCACGTATAGACCACTTCCTGATTCCACACAATCAACTACAAGCAGTGAAAGACATGTCCATAGGGTCCATTACCTGGTCAGACCATGCTCCGGTTACAATGCAATATGCACTGACTGATTATAACGCAAAACA
Source organism: Rana muscosa (assembly GCA_029206835.1). Taxonomy (NCBI): domain Eukaryota; kingdom Metazoa; phylum Chordata; class Amphibia; order Anura; family Ranidae; genus Rana; species Rana muscosa. The sequence goes on along the minus strand of CM055116.1, from coordinate 346,797,141 downwards.
GAGACAGACATGGAGACTTAATGAGAGTCTTCTTCAGGACCCAGAAACACTAGCAGGCGTCACAAAAGAACTTACCCAATATTTCCATACCAACATTACAGCTGACTGTGACATGGGGCTTGTCTGGGAAGCACACAAAGCTGTGATTCGCGGAGTGCTGATAAAGCACGGCGCGAGGATCAAAAAACTGAGATCTGCCCAGGTATCGCTGTTACTCGACAAACTCCAGAAACTGAACACAAACAGACGCCGGCCAGATCAGTAGGGAGCGAACTCGACACAGTTCTCACACAGACCTACTTCAGTTCAAAGCCAAGGCGGCATTACAGATCTCTCGTAAAAAGACTTACGAATCAGGGAATAAATGTGGCAGGCTATTAGCGCAAACTCTAAGGGCCCAGACTGCAGCCTCTTATATACCACATATACACACCCCAACAGGACAGAAAAAAACATTACCCAAACAAATAGCCCATGAATTTAAGTCTTATTATGAAACCCTATACAACCTGAACACAACACAACCAACTACGGACTAGATAGGGGAATATATAGCTGATTCCACAATGCCCTCTCTGCCGACGGATACCTGCAAACTCTTAGAGGACCCCATAACCCTGGTTGAGATACAGAGGGTGATAGGTAGCACTAAACAAGGTAAGGCCCCGGGACCTGATGGCCTCACGGTCCAGTATTACAAGACATTCCTCCCATCACTGGGTAACCACTTAGTCACGCTCCTGAATGCCCTCAGCAAGGGAAACAATCTACATGACACTGCGTTACAAGCCCACATAGCGGTGATCCCCAGGGATGGTAAAGATCCGGCCCAATGTGGGAGTTACCGCCCAATATCCCTGTTGAACACGGATCTGAAGCTGTTCACAAAGATATTGGCCACGAGACTACAGTCACATATACCCCAAATTATTCATCTGGACCAAGTGGGCTTCGTTTCATCTAGGGAAGCAAGGGACAACACCACTAAAGTGTTGAACCTGCTATACCAAGCAACACTAACCAAAACGCCAAGCGTCTTTCTCAGCAGTGCACAGACGCTGAGAAAGTCTTTGATAGGGTAAACTTGGCTTTCATGTTTACCACACTGAAACATATGGGTCTAGGAATTAATATGCTGAATTGGATCTCAGCGATATACACTTCACCAGCGGCAAGGGTGAGAGTCAATGGGATATTGTCGGGTTGCCCACTCTCGTCCATCCTATTTGCACTATCCCTTGAACCCTTCTTAGCCCACATAAGGCAAAACCCGAACATCACAGGGATTGTGGTTAATCAAAACCAATACAAAGTGTCGGCGTACGCCGATGATTTGATGTTCACCCTTTTGAATCCAATGATTTCTCTCTCCGAACCTACTACGAGAGTTTACAATATATGGCACACTTTCCAACCTCAAAATTTATTTTGCCAAATCAGAGGCGATGGGTGTGAATATACCGTCGTCTCAGATCCCACATCTCCAGTCCAACTTTAAGTTGAAATGGACGACCTCGGCCCTGAAATATTTAGGCACATACATCCCACAAATATTTTCGAAAGTTTACAACCTAAATTTTCCGCCTCTTTTAAGAAAGATAAAGACGCTACTGCAGCAATGGCAATCCGGCCTACACTTGTGGCTAGGTCGCTGTAACATCCTGAAAATGTCTATTCTCCCGAAATTCCTCTACTTAATGCAGGCCCTGCCCATACACATACCAACTACATATTTTAAGCAAATACAAGCACTGTTCACGGAATTTGTCTGGGCCAAAAAGAGACCTAGGCTGGCCAACAAATTACTTGTTCGCTCCAAGCAACATGGTGGTCTAGCACTACCGAATATACACGCTTACTACCAGGCGGTTCACCTAGGTAGACTGTTAGATTGGTGCCGACACCAGGAGTCTAAGCTGTGGGCTCAGGTGGAACAGGCACAAAGTATGGTTCCCCTCCGAGGTACCCCATGGTGTTACATGGGACTACCGCCAGAGGTCAAGCACCACCCACTGATTGGAAACACGTCACGAGTATGCGCTCGCCTCATATCCCAGATGTCTCTTTCCTCCCAAAACTCTCCCCTATATCCAATACTGGGCAACCCCCTATTTACACCAGGTATTGGGGATGGACCCTTCCGGTCCCTGGCAGAGTCAGGCATGCATCAAGCCTCCCATTTTAGCTTCAGAGGAAGATGGAAATCGATTGCGGAACTGTCCGAACCTACAGGCCCATTCCACCTAGACTTTATGAGAGCACTCCAGTTAGGCCATTTCCTCAGCGCCATTCCACCACCCACAGACAGTGACCAGGCGCTCACAACATTAGAGGAACTTTGTAATGCCACGGGCGTACTGCCACACACACTTTCACTGACTTACACTCTCATAAATACTCCCCCGGATGACTTTGTACCCCCGGGTTTACTCAAATGGGAGGAAGAACTGGGGACCCAGTTTAGCCCCACTAAAATACTCCATATCCTTAAATACACACATAAATCCTCTATCTGCGCCAAGACCCAAGAAACCAACTATAAAATCATATCAAGGTGGTACAAGACTCTGGTACTATTACATAAGATTTTTCCGGCAGCATCAGACATGTGCTGGCACTGTCAAACTGATAAGGGAAGCTTGCTGCATATCTTTTGGTCATGCCCCAAGCTACAGTATTTCTGGAAAGTGGTACATGAGACGATACAAAAACTTACGGAACGGCCCATTCCGGCCGACCCAGCATTTTTTCTCCTACATGCGAATGACATCCCTGACAGGAAATATAAAAAATCTGTGATCCGCCACCTGTTGGATGCTGCCAAAGCTTGCATCCCGCTTTACTGGAGGTCTGCCCTCCCGCCGACCATTGACTTATGGCTCCAAAAAGTGCAGGAAATAAGGAAAATGGAAGATCTTATCCTTACAGCGCAAAAAAGACAGGAGACATTCACCAAAACCTGACAGCTATGGACTAGGTTCATATACTCTGCAGAGGGCCAGGCCTTGAGAGGCTCTGAAATAGACCCCTAAACATACTATAATACAGCTCCTAACATTGGTGAATTCTGTATGGGTTAACATGCCAATAAGTAGATAGAATGTGGCACTGACCTATTGACGTTCCATGGCCGTGGGCGGACCCCCACCCCCCTTCCTTTCCCCCTCTTCCCCACTATCCCACCCCCTACCCTATCTATTCTCTCTCTCTCTCTTTACTCTGTTTCTTGCCTCTGCCTTCGTTGCCCCATACTGCGATGGCTCCCCCTAGTCGGGGAGCGGCAGTGGGGGGTTAGCGGGGGAGGAGGAAAAAATTCAAACGGGAGGCAGGACCCACGGGACTGCAATCATTCATACAGTTTTTACAGTACCAGACAGCTCTGATTACACTCAATGGGAGGTTAATTGAATCCTCCCCATTTGAACAGAAGCTCCTATGACGCCCGAAACACAACACATTCTATCTTAACTCAGAGCAGATGGGCAAAGATTCCAAGCCCCAACACAGCACGTGTTATTGATCCATTATTCAACACCTACAAGGGAATGGTCAGGGATACTAGTCTGTTCTAATATATGTTATGTGTTGATTGATCATTGTTTGTAATGTATAGTATGTACTCTGTAACCTGTTGGTCCTTGTGGGCCTTGTTCCTATGATAAATAAAAAAAAAAAAAAATCCATGTGCGTCAGTGGGGGGCGGGGTCACCAGGTGGCAGCGGACTCAGAGGAAAACTGATGAACTAAAGCGTCACACAGTGGGAACCTCGAATTCAAGCGGATCGGCCAGAGAAAGAAGAGGGGAACAAGAAGCCGGAGCAAGATGCGGACGAGAACACCGAAGGAAGAAGGAAGATGAAGATGAAGATGAAGAAGAAGATGGAGGAAGAAACCCGAATGGAGAAAAGAAGAAGATGGAAGAAGATGGAAGAAAGGAGAAGACATTAATAAAGGAATTGTCAAAAACCGGCTATTGTCATTTTTAAAATTTTTGACACTTTTTTTGTGAACTGGTAGGGGTACATTTGTACCCCATTACTATTTCACACAGGGGTGGGGTGGGATCTGGGGGTCCCATTTGTTAAAGGGGGCTTCCAGATTCTGATAAGCCCCCCCGCCCGCAGACCCCCACAACCACCGGGCAAGGGTTGTGGGGATGAGGCCCTTGTCCCCATCAACATGGGGACATGGTGCTTTGAGGGGTCACAGACCCCCAAAGCATCCTCCCCATGTTGAGGGCATGTGCATGTGACCTGGTACGGTTCAGGAGGGGGGGCACTCTCTCGTCCCCCCCTCTTTTCCTGTGGCCTGCCAGGCTGCGTGCTTGGATAAGGGTCTGGCGTGGATTTTTAGGGGGACCCCACGCCATTTTTTTTCAAGTTTGGTGCGGGGGTCCCCTTAAAATCCATACCAGACCTGAAGGGCCTGGTACGGATTTTGAGGGGAACCCCCACGCCATTTTTTTTTTAAATTTGGCGCGGAGTTCCCCTTAATATCCATACCAGACCTAAAGGGCCTGGTAATGGAATTTGGGGGAACCCCCACGCATTTTTTTTTTCAAAGACTTTCAATGACTTTTATCTGTATTGACGGGAACCAGCAATTCATTACAGCCGCGAGTACTTTTAAATTACTATTATTTTACTTTAGAAATGTAATTTTGCTCTCGAACTGTTATAAACATGGAAAACATGCGCTACTTTACAGGCATACTATAGACACCCCCCAGGTATGATATTTAGGGGCAGTTCATACCGGATGCAGTGCAGTGCGTTTTTTTGATGCATGAAAAATGCAAAGAAAGTTGATCACATTAATGCCAATGGCATAGTTCACACCACTGCAGTCCGTTCCAGTGCGTTTCAGAAAGGAAAAAAAAAATGGTCATGCTGCATTTTTTATGTACAGAACTGTACTGGACCACAGTAAAACACATCAAAAACGCTACGGAACGTACCAAAAACGCACTGGAACGCACCGGAACGCACCTAAATGCACCAAAAACGCACTGCAACACACTTGTCCTAAGTTAAAAGAGGGGAAAAAAGCACTGGACTGGATCAAAAACGCACCAAAAACGCATCAAAAATGCACTGGAACGCGTCAAAAACGCGCATGCAGAAAAGCACCTGGAACGCATCCAGACTGCGTTTCTATGGTGTGAACTGTCCCTTAGGGCCAGTTCACACCATAGAAACGCAATCCGGATGCGTTCCAGGTGCTTTTTTGCATGCACGTTTTTGATGTGTTCCAGTGCATTTTTGGTATGTTTTTGATGCAGTCCAGTGCTTTTTTTTACCCCTCTTTTTTATTAACCATAGATAAGGACAAGTGTGTTCCAGTGCGTTTTTGGTGCATTTAGGTGTGTTCCGGTGCATTCCAGTGCGTTTTTGATGCGTTTTGCAGCGTTCCAGTACAGTCCAGTGCAGGTAAAATGCAGCATGTTTTACTTTTTTTGTGGAACTGGAACGCACTGGAACAAACACTGCCATTTAGAACCATATAATCAACTTTCCATGCATTTTTGATGCATAAAAAATGCAATGCACTGCATGTGGTGTGAAATGGCCCTTAAGCAATTTGGCATATTTAAAGACATTTCTCCTTGTTTTGTTTTTGGTGTTGTCCAAATTGGTGACATAGATTTATGTCCCTTAGGGTGGGACCTGGGCCCCCATTTTAAGGCCAATAACTAAAAGAAAATCCAGCCAAGTGGGGACTAGCAAAATGAACAAGTCAGTTCCCATAGACTGCAATGGTATTTGTTGTATAACTTTTGCCCATGTTAGGCTGGCTCTTTGTTTGCCTAGTGTGTTTTTTGGGTTAGTAATTGAAGGACATCCTTAACAGGTGTACCCACTTTGAAGTTTAGTCTCTACATTGGGTGAACTTGCACTTTGGGTGTTTCATGGACTGTGCATGTGTTTTCAATTGCCTCATTAGCACACAAACATGTTATATAAAGCTTGCAGATAGCATTCTCTCCCTTGCCCTGAAAAGAGGCAAGATTGTGTGTGTGACGCCGGCCGGCAAAATGTACATTTTGGTGTCCTTATCGAGTTTGTAACACATGCATTTTATTTGTTATGTCTTTGCAAAACAGATGTTTGTTTTACTTTTGTTGATTGCTTTTTTTTGTGGGGGATATGTTCCCCTGAAATATTTTTGATGTTGTTAATGTGTGTCGTTTGTTCACTTTGATTTAATTGTCTGTGCTGCATTATTTTGCTAAATCTTTCTCAAGATGCCATGGATAGTCACCAGGAAATAAAAATTACAGAGCGGTAAGTATTCAATTTTCCTTTTTACTGCAGTGGTTCTCAGCCTCAGTCCTCAAGTACCCCCAACAGGACATGTTTTGTGAATTTATCTTATCGAGAATTGCTGTCCAAAATACCAAACCATTGACTGTGATTTAAAGCACATGTGCAAGATGAAGGAAAACCTGCAAACATGGCCTGTTGGGGGTACTTGAGTAGCACTGATTTAAAGCACTGCACTTAAAAATAGCTCAAGGCAATACGATTCTAATTGTGGGCATTTTGAGGGAAACCAAGTAAGTGTTAGAACCCCTGCTTGGTTTTTTGTTTTTTTAGGTTGGGCTTTGTGTCCCTTTTAGTAAAATTGGCTTCACTTCCTGTCACACAGCTAAACAGGAAGTGAAGGTAAAACCCTACCAATGTATTTTCTTGGGGACACACAGATCAATCTAACTAGTGTCCCCATTAAGCAAATTGCACTCTAGCACTTTGTTGTGTACACCCCAAATCATTGGGTAGTTTGGGGTTTAGTAAAGGCAAATCCACTCTGCAGTACAAGTGTAGTTGCTGAAAATCTGAGGGGAAGCACTGGTGATTGTAACATCCAATCATGTAAAAGCAAAGATGGTGTTTTTTTTTGTTTCCTTGCATGTCCCCCTCGGATATCCAGCAAGTGCACTTGTAGTGCAAAGTGGATTTGCCTTTAGTAAATAAACCCCAAAGTCCCTAATAATTTGGGGTGTACCCAGCAAAATGCTGGAGTGCAATGTACATAATGGGGAAAGTATTTTGATTGACCTGTGTGTCCCCGATCTAAATACTTTAGAGGGATTTACTCTCACTTCATGTGTGGCTATGTGACAGGAAGTGAATCATTTGGAAGGATAAAGTGGCCAAATTTGGGAGTTGTCTTCACCCTATCAGGGCTGCAGACATCCCCAAAAACTGTCTAGACTTCTAATCCCTCTGCACTCTATCCCCAAGCAAAAATAAGAAAAATGTCATTTAGTTTAACTTTGCAAAGACACATTCCTAAGTTGAATTGTGATGCATGTCAACGGCCCATTTAGACCCTCTTTAACCACTTGAGATCAGCGCTATAGCTGATCGACAGCCACAGCACGGTCCTCAATTGGAGAAGTCCGTCAATAGATGTCCTCCCCTTCGCTTGCGCGCTGTGGTCACCGAGTCACTGAGACTCGGGTGATGACAGATCCGAGTAAGGGGCCGATCCCTGCCCCTTACCACATGATCAGCTGTCAGCCAATGACAGCTGATCACGTGATGTAAACAAAAGCTCGGTAATGGTTTTTGTTTTCTCCTCGTGCTGACAGCGTGAGCATAAAAAAAGGCAATCACTGGCTTATGTGCAAGGGACATCGAGCCCGAAGAGGAAGTGGCAATTCTGCTTCATCTGTGACAATCAGTAGCTCCTGCCAGTGCCACCTATCAATGCCCAGCACTGGTGCCAATCAGTGCCACATCTCAATGCCCACCAGTGCCAACTAGCAATGCCACCTCTCAGTGCCCACCCTTGCCACCTTAACAGTGCCCATCAGTGCAGCCTCATCAGTGTACATCAATGAAGGAGAAAATTTTTCGAACTAAATATTAACCACTTCCCTACCGCCCACTGTCAAATGACGTCCTTGACTTTGTGCGGTGACATCTGAATGATGCCTGCAGTTACAAGCATCATTCAGATATCATTCTTTTCACTTGGCGATTCTGTGCACGATAAAAACGATCTTAGCGGCAGTTCCGCCGATTGACCGTTCTTATAGGCGGCGGTAGGGGACGTCCACCCCCTCCCGCCGCCATCCGGTGCTTCTCCGGGCTCTCCTGTGCCATCGGGGGCCCAGAGAACAAATTTGCCGGTGCTGGATGGGAAGCATAGAGATGACTGGTGATCAGATGGTCACCAGTCATCTCTGTGACTGTCGGAGGCCCGGGCGCGACGTTATGACGTCACGACGGGTTCCCGTATGTAAACAAAGCAGTGATCTCGGCTGTCAGCATGAGATCAGTGTTTTTTTTTTACCAATCTCATATTTTCCAGCCTGGAGGAGAGATGTGGGGTCTTATTGACCCCGCATATCTCCATAAAGAGGACCTGTCACAATAGATTCCTATTACAAGGGATGTTTACATTCCTTGTAATAGGAATTAAAGTGATCAAAAAAAACAAAAAAGTAAAAAAAAAGTGTAAAAAATAAATAAAAATAAAAAACAAAAAAATAATAATACATTTTTTTTAAAACGCCCTGACCCCTGTAGCTCGCGCTCAGAAGCGAACACACACGTAAGTCCCGCCCACATATGTAAACGCTGTTAAAACCACACATGTGAGGTATTGCTGCATGCGTTAGAACGAGTGCAACAATTCAAGCACTAGACCTCCTCTGTAATGCGAAAATGGTAACGAGGTTAAACGCAACTGCCTAAGGGGCAGTTCACACCTTGGAAAGGCAGTCCGGATGCATTCCAGGTGCTTTTGTGCATGCGTGTTTTTGATGCAGTCCAGTCCCTCTTCTCTCCGCCCGATGTTGCCTCGTCGCTGTCTGCCGATACAGTGCTGTGTGCGCGGAGCGCAACGACTTATATTGGCATGGGGCGTGGTGACCCCCGCCCCCATATGATGTCACAGTCACATCATTCCCAGGGACTGTGACGTCATACAGGGGCGGGGTCACCGGGTGGCATGCCAATATAAGTCGTTGCTCTCCGTGCACACAGCATTGTATCGGCAATTGTTAAAGGGGTCTTCCAGATTCCGACAAGCCCCCTGCCCGCAGACCCCCACAACCACCCGGCAAGGGTTGTGTGGATGAGGCCCTTGTCCCCATCAACATGGGGACACGGTGCTTTGGGTTCCAGACCCCAAAGCATCCTCCCCATGTTGAGGGCATGTGGCCTGGTACGGTCCAGGAGGGGGGGTGGCTGCTCTCTCATCCCCCCTCTTTTCCTGCGACCTGCCAGGTTGCGTGCTCAGATAAGGGTCTGGTATGGATTTTTGGGGGGAACTCCACACCATTTTTTTTTATTTGGCGCGGAGTTCCCCTTAAAATCCATACCAGACCTGAAGGGTCTAGCATGGATATTTGGTGGGAACCCCACGTCATTTTCTTTTTAAATTTGGCGCAGGCTTCCCCTTAATTTCCATACCAGACCTGAAGGGCCTTTTTTAAAACATTTTTTGCATTGATACATGTCCCCTTTTATGACAATAACTTGCATATAAGCCTTTAAAATTAGCACTTTAGATTTTTCATGTTCGTGTCCCATAGACTTTAACGGTGTTCGGATGTTCAAACAAATTTATTGCCTGTTCGCATGTTCTGATGCGAACCGAACTGGGGGGTGTTCGGCTCATCCCTACTCTATAGCTGCCACACTGTCAGCACTGCATTGAGGTTGCTGAAGCTGCAGGTAAGAGGAGTTCCCTTGATCAACACCATCTTGTGTTTAAATTGCAGACTTCACAAATAATTCTGTAAGCCTGCGGAGACTAGCGACCTTAGATTGTTTTTCTTAGACATGTCCTCCTGTGTCTCTGTCATTGGCGGGGCACAGCAGGATCAAGCAAGAGTGGATGAGGAAACTGCATAACTGCTTAGGTTATCCTGGCAGAGCACAGCAGAGGACTCAGGTGACCATCCTGTGCTGCAGCCAGCCCATGCCCCATGGGTAGGGATGAGCCGAACACCCCCCTGTTCGGTTCGCACCAGAACCTGCGAACAGCCAGAATGTTCGCGTGAGCTTTCGAACCCTATTAAATTCAATTGACTCGAACGTTCAAAATCAAAAGTGCTAATTATAAAGGCTAACAGGCAAGTTATTTTCCTAAAAAGTGTTTGGGGACCCGGACCCGTGCTTAGAACTGTCCCTGCACAAAGTGTCATTTCTGAAGGAAAAAAAGTAATTTAAAACTCACTCGCGGCTATAATGAATTGTCGGCTCCAGGCAATACATAGAAAAGTAATTGGTAAAAAAAAAAAAATGCGTGGGGGTCCCCCCAAATTCAATTACCAGGCCCTTCAGGTCTGGTATGGATATTAAGGGGAACCCTGCCGCAATTTTTTTTTTTTTAAATGCGTGGGGTTCCCCCAAATATTCATACCAGGCCCTTCAGGTCTGGTATGGATTTTAAGGGGAACTCCACCCCAAATAAAAAAAAATGGCGTGGAGTTCCCCCAAAAATCCATACCAGACCCTTTATCCGAGCACGCAACCTGGCAGGCCGCAGGAAAAGAGGGGGGGACGAGAGAGTGCCCCCCCTCCTGAACCGTACCAGGCCACATGCCCTGAACATGGGGAGGATGTCCCCATGTTGATGGGGACAAGGGCCTCATCCCCATAACCCTTGCCCAGTGGTTGTGGGGGTCTGCGGGCAGGGGGCTTATCGGAATCTGGAAGACCTCTTTAACAAAGGGGACCCCCAGATCCCGGCCCCCCCTATGTGAATTGGTAAGGGGTACATTGTACCCCTACCATTTCATGAAGAAAGTGTAAAAAAATGTAAAAAAAACACACAGACACCTTGGAAAAGTCCTTTATTATTAAAAAAAAAAAACATTCCAGCGATGTAATCCAGTGTCCCGCGGCGATCCGATGTCCAGCGCTGTCCACACAAAACGTCATTGGCTGAGCCTGAGCGGACCTGATGGGGAACTTCCTCCGTAGTGTATTAAATGAATAGACCCGCCCCTTCTAAAGTTCCCCATCAGGTCCGCTCAGCCAATGACGTAGGTATAAGGCTAAGCGGACCAAATGCGGAACTTGAGAAGGGGCGGGTCTATTCATTTATTACACTGTGGAGGAAGTTCCCCATCAGGTCCGCCCCCTCATATGTCAGACCCCGCCTATGTCATTGGCTGAGCGGACCTGTTGGGGAACTGCCTCTGCAGTTTTTTTTACATGTTTTTTACACTTTCCTTGTGAAATGGTAGGGGTACAATATACCCCATTACCAATTCACATAGGGGGGGCTGGGATCTGGGGGTCCCCTTTGTTAAATGGGTCTTCCAGATTCCGATAAACCCCCTGCCCGCAGACCCTCACAACCACCGGGTTGTGGGGATGAGGCCCTTGTCCCCATCAACATGGGGACATCCTCCCCATGTTGAGGGCATGTGGCCTGGTACGGTTCAGAAGGGGGTGGCGCTCTCTCGTCCCCCCTCTTTTCCTGCGGCCTGCCAGGTTGCGTGCTCGGATAAAGGGTCTGGTATGGATTTTTGGGGGAACTCCACGCCATTTTTTTTTTAAATTTGGGATGGAGTTCCCCTTAAAATCCATACCAGACCAGAAGGGCCTGGTATGGATATTTGGGGGATCCCCACACATTTTTTTTTTAAATTTGAGGCAGGGTTCCCCTTAATATCCATACCAGACCTGAAGGGCCTGGTAATTTAATTTAGGGGGACCCCCACGCTTTTTTTTTTTTTTTGTTATCAATGACTTTTCTATGTATTGCCGGGAGCCGACAATTCATTACAGCCACGAGTGAGTTTTAAATGACTTTTTTTCCTTCAGAAATGACACTTTGTGCAGGTTCTAAGCACGGGAAACAAGAGCGACTTTACATACATACTATACACACACCCTAGGTACGAAATTTAAAGGAATATTTCACTTTTATTGTTTCACTTTAAGCATTATTAAAATCACTGCTCTTGAAAAAACACACGTTTTTAAAACTTTTTTTTTGCATTGATACATGTCCCCTGGGGCAGGACCCGGGTCCCCAAACACTTTTATGACAATAACTTGCATATAAGCCTTTAAAATTAGCACTTTAGATTTCTCCCATAGACTTTTCGAATTTGCCGCGAACACCCCAAATTGTTCGATGTTCGACGAACAGGCAATGTTCGAGTCGAACATGAGTTCGACTCGAACTCGAAGCTCATCCCTACCCCTGGGTAATGTTTGTGTGACCTAAAAGTAAATGCAGTGAATTTGTTACTAAAACATGTACAGTATACTTTATAAACAGTTGTCTTAATAATGTGTGACATAAAAAATTGGAATTACTATTTTGGAAGTACCAATTGTTTCTCCAGAGTTTCCGCTTTCTGAAAATATCTAATGTTTAGGGGTTTTAACTAATCTTCAGGATTTTTTAAGCATGTGTGCAAAAGAAGAAGAAAACAAATATTACTTTGTTAGCAAAAGGGTTAACAGAACAGGGTGTTTTTAATGTGGCCCTTTAACCACTTCCCTACACAGTCATAGTCAAATGACGTCCACAGATGGGATCTCCCATCCTGGGTGGACGTCATATGACGTCCTGGCTTTGTAGGGGGATATCTGAATGATGCCTGCAGCTTTTTGAAGTGCCTGCGATTCTATGCACCATAAGAATGATCATGGCCGCTTGATCGTTCTTATAGGCGGCGGGAGGGGACATCCCCCCCTCCCGCAGCCATCCGGTGCTTCTCCGGGCTCTCCCGTGCGATCGGGGACCCGGAGCGAATCTTCTGGCGCCGTTGGTGGGTCACGTGTTGAGCATAGAGATGACTGGTGACCAGATGGTCACCAGTCATCTCTATGATCGTCGGAGGCCCGGGCGCGATGTGATGACGTCACGCCCGGTTCCTCAAATGTAAACAAAGCCGCCATTGCGGCTAGTAAGTATGAGATCACTGAAAAAAATTTCACTGATCTCATGCTTTCCAGCCTGGAGGAGAGATGTGGGGTCTTATTGACCCCGCATCTCTCAATAAAGAGGACCTGTCACACACATTCCTATTACAAGGGATGTTTACATTCCTTGTAATAGGAATAAAAGTGATAAAAAAAAAAAAGTAAAATAATTGTAAAAAAATAAATAAATAAGTAAAAAAAAAAATAATTTTTTTTTTAAAACACCCCTGTCCCCGGTAGCTCGCGATCAGAAGCGAATGCACACGTAAGTCGCCCATATATGTAAACACTGTTCAAACTACATATGTGAGGTATCGCCACGTGCGTTAGAGTGCGTGCAACAATTCTAGCACTAGACCTCCTCTGTAATTCTAACCTGGTAACCTGTAAAAAAAATTAAAGCGTCGCCTATGGAGATTTTTAAGTACCGAAGTTTTGGCGCCATTCCATGAGTGTGCGCAATCTATTTACTCGGCGTAACATCATCTTTCATATTTTCCCAAAAAATTGGGCTAACTTTACTGTTTTGTTATTTTTTAATTTGTGAAACCATTTAAAAAAAAAAAAAGGCGTTTGAAAAATTATTGCGCAAATATCGTGTAAGAAAAAAAGTTGCAATGACCGTCATTTTATTCCCTAGGGTGTCTGCTAAAAAAACATCTATAATGTTTGGGGGTTCTGAGTAATTTTCTAGCAAAAGAATGATGATTTGTACATGTAGGAGAGGAGTGCTAGAATAGGCCCGGTATTGAAGTGGTACAAAAAGCCCTGTATTGAAGTGGTTACGTCACATTTATGGACCCTCATCCTGGTGAACAGTATTATTATTATGTTTTTATTTAGCATTGGTGCATTCTCTTAATCTGTATAACCTGAGAGTCAAGAATTGAGTTAGAGGAATCCGTTTTAAAAGACACAATCGACTGAGAAATAGTTTCACAAATTATAGTCATTACCAGAAGCAGGTTGAGAGTCTTCCCAGTTAACTCAAACTAGGATATATAAAAGGACTAACTGAGCATCAACAAAGTCCCTAAATGTAAAGACACTATTCACTAAGGTGATAGGATGTCTATTAAATGCTAAGTCAAACATTGGATCTTTTATTAAAGAAAAGAAGAAGAAGTTAAAGGGGTTGTAAAGGTACACGTTTTTTCGCCTTAATGCATTCTATGAATTAAGGTGAAAAAATATCTGAGGATTAACGGCCCCCCAGACCCCCCGTTTACTTAACTGACCCCTCGAAAGTCCCGCACCGTGAATGCACTGGCTTCTCGGCCTGGCTTCTTGGCTCATTCATTGGTTGATTGAAAGCAGCGCAGCCATTGGCTCGCACTGCTGTCAATCACATCCAATGACGTGGCGCGCCGGGGGCGGGGCCGAGTGATACAGTTAGCGGCTATAGCCGCCTGCTGTATCATGGGAGCGCGCCCACAAGAACTTACCACCATGCTCGCTCGCTCGCATGAAGGTGGTGAATTCTTGCGGGGAGGAGCCGAGACAGCCACTGAGGGACCCCAGAAGACCAGGTTCGGGGCCACTCTGTGCAAAACGAGCTGCACAGTGGAGGTAAGTATAACATGTTTGTTATTTAAAAAATAAATAAAAATTACCTTTACAACCCCTTTAAGAGGCCCCAGTATACAATGAAAAACTGTCATCTTTAAAAAAAAATCAATCTTGCAAATGTTATACCTTTATGACATTTGAGCCCTCCAAAAGCGTGGTCAGAAATGTCCCATCATGAGATGTGTCCCATCGTGTCCTGTTGCCAGGACACTGAATTTGTTGAAAGCTCACCCCAACATAAGCATGCTTCCTAGTTTTAAACCCTGCATATGTGCAGGGAGCTCTCTTCTGACAGAGCATCACAGAGAACAACAATTCTCTCTTGTAACACATAGAAGAGAGACAGAGGGAGTGCATTCTAAGAGTAGCCATTTTATCATTACAAGTGCAAAAGTATCAGTCATCTTCTCACCTGATAGTGTGATTGTCACTGCATATGCATGTGAAACAGCTTGGAGGTTTAAGTATTAACTGAACCACTACTGCTGTAACCCAATCTCCAATCCTCAGTGTGGTCCGGCACAGAGTCCTCTATGTAAAGGCAGTTATCAGCTCACAAGCAGCTGTGTGGATTTCCTCAGTGTTTCTGTGTAATAGCATGGGGTACAGTACAATCATGTATGGAACTCAGATGCTAAAAGATCACTCAAAGTATACTTTATTCTATGTTTCTAAGTGGACAATTTGCTGCCTTATCAGGAACAATATGTGAGTTAAAAACATGTGGCTTGGTGATTCAGAAGTCTCTTATAGTTTGTAGGATGTAGCACTTATGTTTTATGAACTGTGGTAAAAAAATCCAATTAAATATTCAATTGCATTAGCTGTACCTGCCATTTTCTAAAAAAAATTCCAACCACAGTCAAGCAGTTAATAATTCATGCAATTTTAGAGCACACCACATGTCCTTTTAAGGCTACATCTCATTAGATACAAACTATATGCACCTTTTCTTTTTTTGACAAACTAGATGTCAGGTCACCTGAGTCCAGGTGGCAGATGCACCCATTGGGGTCAGGAGTGCACCACAAGATAGTGGACCCTACGGCTGACTGCTGCGGATGGAGCTCTAGGTGATTGAGGAGAGCAGGTATTCTGGAGCACCAACACGGGTCACACTGGGAGCTAGAGAATGAGATTTCCCAGGGCGCGGAATCTAAGAGCCAGCGGGTGTTCACCAGAGGCCCCTAGTGGTGGGGATGGATTTAGCTGCAGTCTGGCCCTAGGTCGAGACCCCAGACTGCGACAACAAAAGATAGTGAGGAGATAGCCAAAGGTCAGGGCCACAAGCAGGTAAGGATAGTCAAGGAACACGCCAAGGTCGGAATATGAAACAGACAAGGACAGTCAAGAACAAGCCAATATCGGTAACTAGAATCAGACATAGAACACACAGCAAGGAGCACACGGAAGCCAAAGACACAATATTGATCAGCAGGACTGTCTTGCAGTGCACAGGTGAATACAGTGTTCACTGATAGGGCCTGGGGTGGAGCCATGCTTTGAGGAGAGATTACTTAAGCAGCCAGGTGAAGGGTGGCTGGTCTCTCAAGCTGAACACATGGGGAAAGGTAAGCTGACAGACAAACGATACTGTGGATCCATGACACTAGACCAGTATTATTTTTCTCGGAAAAGGGGGCAACTTTTGGAATTAATAATTTATGGGAAGGGGATTTCCAAATATGAGGTTATTCTCTCTACACCCACAGAAGAAAATCCATGTAGTGTATTCTTTAGATCAGGGGTCTCCAAACTGTGGCCCTGGGGCCGGATGCGGCCCATTGCTTGCCTTTATCTGGCCCTTGGGGCACTATTCCATCCACTGACACCAACAATGGCAAATCTACCAATGGGGCACTATTCATCCAACTTACACTATCAAAAGGGTACAACTCCTTCTATTGACACCAACAATGGGACACTAGTCCTCCTACTGACACCAAAGGAATGGTATAGTTTTCTCCCTCTCAACATTTTCTACTCCCAATGGCCCTAGTCCGGCCCTCCTAAAGTCTGAAGGACAGTAAACTGGCCCTTTGTTAAGAAAGTTTGGAGACCCCTGCTTTAGATAAAGCACTTAATAACAGCCCATTCTGTATTTGATGGTTTATGTGATTCTTTATATGCAGTTTGTATAATATTTGATCTGAAGTATTTAGGATTAATCCTGTTAATCCTGTTAATAAGTAAATTTTCAAACAGTGGAAGTAAAACAAAAACAATGGTTGCTTAGGAAAAAAAACATACAGGGTGAGTATTATAAAGAAATTTAGCTCATATTTATAAATGTGCCTGAAGCATTCAACTATTCCTTCTCATATAAATTAGTTTAAGTCAGCATGACTTTTATGAACAATCAAATAGCAATTTAAAAACTGGTGATATTAGCACATGAGAAAATGCTTTCCAGATTAGATTATTTAGATCATAAAAGCAACTTGATTTTTTGTTGCCTAAAGACATTTGAAAAACAGTTGTTTGTAAACTATAGGCTCAGAATATGTATTTATTTCCCCCTTTCATGCAATTAAATTCAGAACTTTCAAGGCAATGAGAAATAACAAATAACTGAAAATAAAAATGTTACCCTTCACAGTCTCCACCTGTCAAATGGTTTGATTTATAAATATAAAATGTATTTAATTCAAGGGCAAAGCTAATGAAAAATACTTTTAAACAGGCTCTAGTCATATATTTGATTGTTTTGCAATGTGCCTATTTCTTAGTAAGTTGATTGATTGATAGATTGATTGCATTCAGCAACAGAAAATGTGATATACAAAAGATATCTGATGTTACAAAGGATCAGGTCTTACATCAGCTCTTTTTGCAGGAGACACAAGTGAATCAAGTAGCAAAGTTTAGTTTGCTAGATGTTCACCAAACCCAGTAGGACATCTGTGAATCTTGAACATAACACCTAAATGCCAAGAAAATTTTAAAAAATACAGTTCAGCCTAGACCAGGTGTTTTAATAAGGTTTAAAGGGCAACATTAAAAAGCCATAATCCTCTTAACCACTTGCTTACTGGGCACTTAAACCCCCTTCCTGCCCAGGCCAATTTTCAGCTTTCAGTGCTGTCACGCTTTGAATGACAATTGCGCGGTCGTGCGACGTGGCTCCCAAACAAAATTGACGTCCTTTTTTCCCACAAATAGAGCTTTCTTTTGGTGGTATTTGATCATCTCGGCGGTTTTTATTTTTTGCGCTATAAACAAAAAAAGAGCGCTGATACGTATTCTTCTACATATTTTTTGTAAAAAAATTGCAATAAGTGTTTATTGATTGGTTTGAGCAAAAGTTATAGTGTCTACAAAATAGGGCATAGTTTTATAGCATTTTTATTAATATTTTTTTTTTTACTAGTAATGGCGGCGATCAGCAATTTTTAATGTGACTGCGACATTATTGCGGACACATCGGACACTTTTGACACCATTTTGGGACCATTGTCATTTTTACAGCGATCAGTGCTATAAAAATGCACCGGTTACTGTAAAAATGACACTGGCAGGGAAGGGCTTAACACTAGAGGGCGGGGAAGGAGTTAAATGTGTAACCTGGGAGTGATTACTACTGTGTGGGGGAGGGGACTGACTGGGGGAAGTGACCAATCTGTGTCCCTATGTACAAGGGACACAGCATCGGTCTCCTCTCCCTGACAGGACGTGGATCTCTGTGTTTACACACAGAGATCCACGTCCCCCGGCGGCGCTCGCGCACCCCCAAGTGGCCAGAATAGCCGAGGCCGTCTATTGACGGCCTCCCAGATTTGTAGAGCCACCTTGAGGCTGTCATTTGTATATGGCCCGGCTCTCAAGTAGTTAAATAACATGT
This sequence comes from Rana muscosa, assembly GCA_029206835.1. NCBI lineage: Eukaryota > Metazoa > Chordata > Amphibia > Anura > Ranidae > Rana > Rana muscosa. The sequence continues at coordinate 346,778,826 of CM055116.1, read as the reverse complement.
TTGGGGGATGGCTTAAACCTGTTCATGAAGTGGTTCACCTGTAGGATGTACTCCAGCAAGACCGAAATTTAGAAAGGGCAAACTATTGCCACTAAATGACAGTTGCCAATTTTTGTTTGTAAAAAAAAAAAGGATCTTAATCCACTGGATAAGGGGCTGGTATGATTTATGAGAGGGATACCATGCTACAATGAAAATAAATGAAATAGGGTCCCTCCAAAGATCCATACAAGACTATTATCCTTAATAAGGCTCTTGCACTGATTTTGAAGGGGGCCTCATGCAAAAAAAACAGGCATGGTATCCAACAAAAAAATCCATACCAGACATCTATCCAAGCCATTTAATCCATGTTGAGGGCATGCTGCCTGGTATGGTTCAGGAAGGGGTAACATGCTCACCCCCCTTCCTCTCATTGCCCACAAGGCTGCATGCTCAGATTATGGTCTGGTATAAAATTTGAGGGGACTCCACACTTTTTTTCTTGCATGGGGTTCTCTTTGAAATCCATCAAAGAGTCTGGAATGTAATTACATAGGAAAATTAAACCAGGTGGGGGTATGGTGGCAGGCGCTGATGCTGCCCGACCAATATGTAACCACCTAGAGGGAGGACATGCTGATACAATGACACATATAAAATAATAATATACTTTATTACATTTAAAACATACATGGGTTTAAAAACAGTACCCCACCAAAAACAACAACTACTACTAACGGATAACCCCGTGAAGTTTCTGTTGAGGTGGAGTATAGATGTTTCCTCTACCGGTTTTGCGGACTGCGCCACTTCTTCAGGAGGAATGATCTGTATACAACCGTTTTTTGCGCCTTTGGTTGTCTACGGCCCTACTGACTGGGTGAGCAGGTCTTCTTATTTTAAACAATGATTGTATTCTTTTGTATTATTTTCTGTACTATTTTCTTATATGCTGCTTATTCCTTTTTTGGTTATTGCATTACTTGTTATACAGATCATTCCTCCTGAAGAAGCGGCGCAGTCCGTGAAACCGGTAGAGGAAACATCTATATTCCACCTCAACAGAAACTTCACGGGGTTACCCGTTAGTAGTAGTAGTTGTTTTTGGTGGGGTACTGTTTTTTAGACCCATGTATGTTCTATATGTAATAAAGTATATATTTTTATTATATTATATGTGTCATTGTATCAGTACCGAGATAGTCCAGCATGTCCTCCCTCTAGGTGGTTACATATTGGTCGGGCAGCATCAGCACCTGCCACCATACCTCCACCTGGTTTAATTTTCATATTTAAATTTGGATGATGGTACTTTTTGTTATTTATTACTGAACTTTACATGAGGCTATGCTCCAAATTTTGCTGGAATGGAATTAAAGGGGACGCCTCACAATTTTTTTTTTTTTTGCATGGGGTTGTCTTGACATCTATGCCAGGCCCTCATCAATAATATAGGGTCTGGTGTTAATGTATTCTTAGGGGGAACCCCATAGTGTTTTTTTTTGTAAGCCCCCATTAACATCTATATCAGATCCTCATCTAGGATAAATGTCTGGTATGTATGAAGGGAATGCCCGACTGTTTGCATCAGCAATTTGAATGGCATTTTTTTCTTTGTAAATATACATTTTTCTGTAGTAGTTTATATACATTGCACAACTTCATAAGCATTCCCCAGGCATGTTATTTAAAGTAAATTTCAATTCCATTTTAATGTTTTACTTTAAGCATAATTAGTAGCTGCTCCTCACTAAAATAAAGTAAAATAAATGTTTTGGTGCATGTGCCACGGGGAAGTACCTAGCACCCAATACCATTTATTTGACAATCCCTTGCCTATTAGTCTAGAAAATGGCCATTATTGATGTTTTAGATTCAGCTTCCTTTCACTTCAATGGGGTTTGGATTCTGCATTCGATTTTCAGTAAAGTTTCTCAGTAATCTTCAGCCTCAGAGGGGACATGGAGGGGGCGGGACGAGCACAGCATATTACATACAGGAGAATCTCCTGTTTATTTGGCGGCATCTTTAATACAAAGTAACACCTCCTATGATAGACAGAACAGTTGTCTAATGCTAGCCCAGGAGACAGGACTTCCTATTACAGAGGCCGCCGAGAAAACAGGAGATTCTCACTGTATGTAACCTGTCGGCATTCGTCGCGCCCCTCTCCCTGTCTCTTCCAAGGCAGCCAGAACTGAACGATCAGCGTACATGAACACACAATTTTCACACGATTTTCAGGGTGAAAAAGTGCGTGTTATACGCCAATATATATGGTAAATACAAATAATCACAAAAAAGAGAAAAAACAAAAAGGTAGCGTCGTGGACAGACTACGAATGCCATAATATCAAAAATGGAAAAAAGAAAAAAACACATGCATACAATATAGTATAAATGAAGATATCATCAACCCATTTCATAGCTATCAAGCATCAACCCCCAAGCATATGAAACTAAAATACATATTTAAAAAAAAATGCTTATTTCCAAAGTAAATCCTAAAAAGGCATTACAATATTTGAAAAGGGACTAATTTAAAATTTTAAGACTACACTTCCAATTGACTCTAGGTCTGCAGAGAGGACATAATAACAAAAGGTATGATCATGGATAGAACCAATGGTACCTGTTTACAGTTAGCATTGTTCTGCATTCCTGTGTGACTACAGAACACTCCCCATGTTGTAGAGATGAAGAAAGGGGGAGGTGTTAAATAGTCCTGATAGCTTCTGACCTAGGGTGAGAAAACTGCCTACAGTACCATGATGAGCATTGTCATACTAGGCTATGAAATGTGTCACGTGCAGGATCTGTAGTCCATTTCAGTGTAGTCCTTTGCAAAATATTTATTTTAAGGGAAAGAAGAAAGTTGTTCTTATATGTGATAATATATTCCTTAATTTTATATATATAAGAGTCTTTGCATTGGAAAATAGGCCTGTCCAATGGAAAAATGCCCTAGAGAGAGACTACTATGAATGAGCTGCCGTGTGAAAGAAATGACTATGTGAAGTGATTTTTTTAATCATTGTTTATTTAATTAATTTAACTGCATTTTGACACTGTTTATTTATTTATTTATTTTTTATTGAACCTTATGAACAATATCTCTTATGATAGCATGGGCCATGACACGTCCTTTTTATGGAGAGGTCTGGAGTCAATTAGACTCCAGATCTATTCTCTACTCTCCAAAGCAACCCATTAAACTGACATTGGTGAGACCAGCTGCTTTACAAGTTCCTCTCACTTTGTCTAGAGCACCCAATGCGTCTGGTTGCATTGGTCCCGGGCTCCCTGATGGGATGGGAGAGCCCAGTAAATGCTGCGGGAGTAGGGGGACCCTCTTCTGCTGCCTGTTAAAGTGATTGGGTGGCTGTACAGCCACTCAGATTACTTTTACTTTGCATGAAATTACTGATTGAAGAAAATTCTATCAGTATCATGGCCGTGATCCATGGTCCTGATATCACTGTTCCTGTATGAGGGAACATCCTAAAGATTATTATTATTATTATACAGGATTTATATAGCACCAACAGTTTGCACAGCTCTTTACAAAAATGATGCCAATACATCAAAAGCAAGTGCGCTGTCTCCTTAAATAGCACAAATTTCTTAAAATAAACACATGTGCAAATAAACAAAGATTTTATTTTGTATCCTACAAATAATATAAAAAAATATGTGAAACAAGGCAAACCACCCTGCAATTAATATACTTCAATAGCAACTACTAAAAAAACTAAAAACTAATATGTGAGCAATAAATAATTTAAAATATTTTATAAGTCCACAATTCTTAAAGAGTCAATTATTGTGAAAAATAGTGTCACAAATGAATGTGTAAACACCAAATAATACAAAATATTTCATAAATCCCTCAAAATAAAAAAAATCCTCAATCCTTAAATATATTATTTGTGCAAAATAAAGTGCTCTGTGCTCCAAAGAAGAAAGTGGACTGGTGCTCAAAGTGCTCGTGAGGTAATATGGCCTCTTTCCAGACTGCAATTATCTCAAATTATAGAGATCACTTACGCTAGTGTAGTTCCAAAGAGCCAACTCTCAACCACAGATTACCGTTCAGACCAGTGACCCCAGCAGTTAGAATTTACAGGAGAGTCTCCAGCACCCGCTTTACCTCTGCCAGCACTCTTAGCTCAAACTCCGACACTTGTATATAACAATTATAATGGGAGAAAGGATATCATAATGCAACTCAGTTGATAACATCCAGTTTATTTAATAAAATATTGCACTTACATGAGTTCCAGTAATGACAAGCATTTAGCAGACATCTTTGGGAAACCTCTGTCATGGTGCCATCCGAACAGCCTTGGCATGACCACGTCAAAGAACCAACTCCATCAGACGTGTTTCTCCGTACAAGGCGTCCTCTGGGATTGGAGATACATCCTAATATGTGTAAAGATTGACATGAAGACACTGCCTTGAAATACTTTGCTATATGGAGACTAGTGATGAGCCGAACACCCCCGGGTTCGGTTCGCACCAGAACCCGCGAACGGACCGAAAGTTCGAACGAACATTAGAACCCTATTAAATACAATGGATGCGAACGTTCGAATTCTAAAGTGCTAATTATAACAACTATTATGCATGTTATTGTCCTAAAAAGGGTTTGGGAACCCGGGTTCTGCACCAGGGGACATGTATCAATGCAAAAATAAGTTTTAAAAACGGTCGTTTTCCGGGAGCAGTCATTTTAATGATGCATAAAGTGAAAAAAAAAAAGTCAAATATTCCTTTAAATATCGTACCTGGGGGGTGTCTAAAGTATGCCTGTGAAGTGCCACGTGTTTCCCGTGTTTAGAACTGTCCCTGCACAAAATGACACTTCTAAAGGAAAAAAAAGCCATTTAAAACTGCTTGCGGCTTTAATGTAATGTCTGGTCCCGGTAATATGGATGAAAATCTTTAAGAAAAATGGCATAGCTACCCCATGACCCCCCCCCCTACCCCAGCCCATTACCAGCCCCTTTGGGTCTTGTATGGATATTAAGGGGAACCCCGCACATAAAATAAAAAAGGCCCTATATACTCTGAACAGCCGTATACAGGCGGTGCATACAAGACAGGGACTGTAGGTTTGTTCTTATGTAGAATCTGTTTGTAATTTTGAACAGGTACATTGTTGAAGTGTAGCTCCAGACCAAAAATCTATTTTTAAACTTTTTGGAAAACATAGGTAAGGGTTATCACCCCTGTAACATTTGTTTTGCTGTCTGTGCCCCTGTTCAGAACATTTCACCTCACTTTCCGTCCTAATGACAACTGTTTTTGAAATGTGGTGTTTTTCTTGAAACAAGGATTGCTGATAAAGCATCAGTACAGAGGAGACACCTTTCTCCCATATTTATTCTTACAGGAGAGAATTTTCCTTCCTAGTGGTAGATTTCCTCTCACTTCCTGTTGTCTTCTTGCGTTTGCAAGTAGGAGTCGTTTGTAAGTTGGATGTTTGAAAGTAGGGACCTGCCGTATATACTCTGCAGAAATAGGCCCCTTAGTTGTTGGTGTTGGCACAACACTGTAAGCACTCACAGTTACTCTTGGTTGGTGCTGGAATGCCCTGCTGTCAACTATTATATCAGGAATTTTAATTACATATAATTGTTGAACAGTGGTAGTAAAAATTGGGCCTTTGATGGTGGTGCTGGTGCCACAACACTGTAAGCCCTGACAGTTACTCTTGGTGGGTGCAGCAATGGGCCCTGCTGTGAATTATTAGATCAAGAATTGTAATTACATGCCCCTGTTGAACAGGGGCTGAAAAATTGGGCCTTAGGCACTGGTGGCACAACACTGCAACCCTTCACAGATACTGTACTTGGAGCACAGCAATGAGCCCTGTTGCAAAGTATTGCTTCAAAAATTGTAATGACACGCCCCTGTTAAACAGGGGCTGAAAAATTGGGCCTTAGGCACTGGTGGCACAACACTGCAACTCCTCACAGATACTGTACTTGGAGCACAGCAATGAGCCCTGTTGCAAAGTATTGCTTCAAAAATTGTAATTACACGCCACTGTTAAACAGGGGCTGAAAAATTGGGCGTTAGGCACTGGTGGCGGCACCCATAAACAAAAATGATCTTCCAAGCTATCATCATCAATCGTATCATTGAGGACTCGGAGGAGGAGGATAGCCAGTCAACATAACAGCACAGGCACTCAGCATCAGCATCAGTCTTGAAGGGATGTGACATTTTAAAATCAATTAGTCTGTTATATCAGCATCAGGTGTGTGGTAGCTGGTGGTGATCCAAGACTGGTTCATCTTGATGAAAGTCAGTCGATCAACCGAGTCGGTGGACAGGCGCACCCTGTGATCCGTGACAAATCCTCCAGCAGCACTGAATGTGCGTTCCGAAAGAACGCTGGATGCAGGACAGGCCAGTAGCTCAATTGCATACTGTGCAAGCTCTGGCCAGTGATCCATCCTCAAGACCCAGTAAGCCAGAGGATTTTCGGTGGGGAAGGTGTCCAAGTCTGACCTTGCCCCTAGATATTCCTGCACCATGTTTATCAGACGCTGGCGATGGTTGCTGGAACCGATCATACTTTGGGGCTGCGGACTAAAGAATTGTCTGAACGCATCGGTCAGACGGCCACCTTCCCCACCGCTCCTTCTTTGACTGGCCGAAGCCTCAGCAACTCGTTGTCCAGGACCAGGAGTTTGCAACCTCCCAGTCTCTGGGAACGCGTTGCACAGACCTTTCTGCAAGGCCTCCCGGAGTTGTCTCATCCTCTGCTCCCTCTGCGACGGTAACATAAGGTCCGCAACCTTACCCTTGTACCGTGGATCAAGGAGAGTGGCCAGCCAGTAATGGTCCCTCTCCTTGATCCGAAGAATACGAGGATCCTTCCGCAGACTTTGCAGGATCAGGGAGGCCATGCAGCGTAGGTTTGCTGAGGCATTCGCTCCGGAGTCCTCTGGGTCACTAAGGACGACATGATCCGCAGCCACCTCCTCCCAGCCACGTACAAGTCCACTGGTTTCTTGGGACTGTAAATCATCCCTAAAAGACTGCTGCTGATGATGCTGAGTGCCAGCCTCCACCTCCATGCTGACACAATCCTCCTCCTCCTCCTCCTCCTCCTCCTCCTCCTCCTCTTCCTGTGCGATGGGTGGGACAGAAGGAACACTGTCTGGGTAAAGGGGGCCTTGAGAGGCAAGGAAGTCCTCCTCTTCCTGCCTCTGTTCTGCCTCAAGTGCCCTGTCCATTATTCCACGCAGCGTGTGCTCCAACAGGTGGACAAGAGGTACAGTGTCACTGATGCATGCACTGTCACTGCTCACCATCCTCGTGGCCTCCTCAAATGGTGCCAGGACAGTGCATGCATCCCTGATCATGCCCCACTGGCGTGGAGAAAAAAAACCAAGCTCCCCTGACCCTGTCCTGGTGCCGTAGTCGCACAGGTACTCATTGATGGCCCTCTGCTGCGTGTGCAGCCGCTGCAGCATGGCCAACGTTGAGTTCCACCTGGTGGGCATGTCACATATAAGGCGGTTCTTGGGCAGGTTCAACTCCTTTTGCAGCTCAGCCAGGCGAGCACTGGCATTATAAGATCTGCGGAAATGCACACAGACTTTCCTGGCCTGCCTCAGGACATCCTGTAAGCCCAGGTACCTGCCCAAGAACCGCTGCACCACCAGGTTAAGGACGTGAGCCACACAGGGCACATGGGTCAGTTGTCCCTGTCGGAGGGCGGAGAGGAGGTTGGTGCCATTGTCGCAAACCACCATTCCTGGCTTAAGCTGGCGTGGCGTCAACCACCTCTCGGCCTGGCCCTGCAGAGCAGACAGGACCTCTGCCCCAGTGTGGCTTCTGTCCCCCAAACACACCAGCGCAAGCACGGCATGGCATCTTTTTGCCTGCGTACTTGCGTAGCCCCGTGAACGGCTACGGAGCACCGCTGGTTCATAGGACAAACCACAGGAAGAGGCCATGGAGGAAGAAGAAGAGGAGGGGGTGGAGGAGAGAGGTGTGTCACAACCAGTAGTAGCATTTTGGAGGCGTGGCGGTGGGACAACCTCCAACACTACTGCACCTTGTCCTGAATCCTTCCCAGCTGCCAAAAGAGTGACCCAATGGGCCGTGAAAGAAAGGTAACGTCCCTGTCCATGCCTGCTGGACCATGAGTCAGCGGTAATATGCACCTTACCGCTGACCGCCCTGTCCAGCGAGGCCAAGACATTGCCTTCCACATGCCGGTAGAGAGCCGGAATAGCCTTCCGTGAGAAAAAGTGGCGTTTGGGAACCTGCCACTGAGGAACCGCACATTGCACAAACTCACGGAAGGGGGCCGAGTCTACCAACTGAAAAGGCAGCAGTTGAAGCGCTAGCAATTTAGCCAAGCTAGCATTCAACCGCTGGGCATGTGGATGGCTGGGAGTGAACTTCTTTCGACGGTCCAGCAGCTGGGGCAGGGAAATTTGCCTGCTAGAATCGGACGTCGGTGTACTGCTAGCAGAGTGGGCGCAAGTACTTGGCTGTGACACACCTAATTCTACACCTTCATTCCTCTCAGTGCATGTTTCAGAGAGGACTGAAGTTATAGTGGGGTTGGAGATCCCAGCTGATGCGGTGCAAGGAGAGGTCCGCTTTGTTCTTTGGTGTGGGTCTTTGAGGTAGGCTTGCCAACGAGCTGCATGGCAGGTCAACATATGTCTGGTCAGGCATGTGGTACCCAAGCGGCTGATGTTTTGGCCACGCGATATACGCTTGAGACATATGTTGCAAACAGCAGCTGTGCGATCTGATGCACTAGCCTCAAAAAAGGCCCACACCAAAGAACTTTTTGAATGACGGGCAGAGGCAGCGCCCTGCACAGGCGGAGCTCTGCGGTGTGATTCCGTCGGTGTACTGCCCTTACGCTGGCCACCAAAGGGCATCCTGCCTCGTTGGAGATGTGCCTCCTCCTCATCCTCCTCCTCCTCCTCTCTCCTATTAGGCACCCACGTGGAGTCATTGACCTCATCATCCCCTCCCTCCTCATCACTGGAGCCAATCTGGCAGTATGCTGCAGCTGCTGGAACATGACTGCCAGATTGGTGTCCTTCTTGAGCATCCCCTCTGTCTGCTCTCACGCTACTGCCTTCCTCTAGCTGGGTTTCATCATCAGACCCTTCGAAACGCTGGGCATCCTCCTGGAGCATGTACCCAACACTGTGCTGAAACAGTTCGGGGGACTCCTCAGGAGGAGGACATGGTGGGTCTAGGGAAGGAGTGACTGATGATTTGTCTGACATTGATACCAGGGAAGACGACGCTTTGGCAGCTGCTTTTCCAGTACCCTGAGCCTGGGTGAGAGAGGATGAGGAGGAGGAGGAGGGCTTGGTCATCCACTCTACCAAGTCTTCGGCATGATGTGGCTCAACATGTCCAGCTGCCGAAAAGAAGGACAAGCGTGTCCCATGGCCATGTGCTGATGACAATGCACCGCGTCCACGACCAGCACTGTTGCCCCCAGACACAGAGCCTGCTTGCCCTCTTTTATTGCCTCCTGACTGTCTGCCTCTCCTTGTTTGCCTTCCAGACATTCTAATAGATGGCCTGCAGGGAGATGGGAAAAAAGCAATAAGGGCTACCTTCAGGTGTCCTTCTCTGTCCCTTGAAACAAGGACTTTCACAGTGAAAGAAACTGACACTGTCCCTACCTAGAGTTTTCTGTCCCTAGAATAAATGTTTTTTTTAATCACAATATAGCACAAGGACAATTCACTCAATGTCTCTCCAGGTCCCTGGAAACAAGGACTTGCAGAGTGAAAGAAACTGACACTGTCCCTACCTAGAGTTTTCTGTCCCTAGAATAAATGTTTTTTTTAAGCACAATATAGCACAAGGAAAATTAACTCACTGTCCTTACAGGTCCCTGGAAACAAGGACTTGCAGAGTGAAAGAAACTGACACTGTCCCTACCTAGAGTTTTCTGTCCCTAGAATAAATGTTTTTTTTTAAGCACAATATAGCACAAGGACAATTAACTCACTGTCCTTACAGGTCCCTGGAAACAAGGACTTGCAGAGTGAAAAAAAAAAAACACTCTCCCTACCTACAGTTTTCTGTCCCTAGAAAAAATGTTTTTTTTAAGCACAATATAGCACAAGGACAATTAACTCACTGTCCTTACAGGTCCCTGGAAACAAGGACTTGCAGAGTGAAAGAAAAAAAACACTCTCCCTACCTACAGTTTTCTGTCCCTAGAAAAAATGTTTTTTTTAATCACAATATAGCACAAGGAAAATTAACTCACTGTCCTTACAGGTCCCTGGAAACAAGGACTTGCAGAGTGAAAGAAAAAAAACACTCTCCCTACCTACAGTTTTCTGTCCCTAGAAAAAATGTTTTTTTTAATCACAATATAGCACAAGGAAAATTAACTCACTGTCCTTACAGGTCCCTGGAAACAAGGACTTGCAGAGTGAAAGAAACTGACACTGTCCCTACCTAGAGTTTTCTGTCCCTAGAATAAATGTTTTTTTTAAGCACAATATAGCACAAGGACAATTAACTCACTGTCCTTACAGGTCCCTGGAAACAAGGACTTGCAGAGTGAAAGAAACTGACACTGTCCCTACCTAGAGTTTTCTGTCCCTAGAATAAATGTTTTTTTTAAGCACAATATAGCACAAGGAAAATTAACTCACTGTCCTTACAGGTCCCTGGAAACAAGGACTTGCAGAGTGAAAGAAACTGACACTGTCCCTACCTAGAGTTTTCTGTCCCTAGAATAAATGTTTTTTTTAAGCACAATATAGCACAAGGACAATTAACTCACTGTCCTTACAGGTCCCTGGAAACAAGGACTTGCAGAGTGAAAGAAAAAAAACACTCTCCCTACCTACAGTTTTCTGTCCCTAGAAAAAATGTTTTTTTTAATCACAATATAGCACAAGGAAAATTAACTCACTGTCCTTACAGGTCCCTGGAAACAAGGACTTGCAGAGTGAAAGAAACTGACACTGTCCCTACCTAGAGTTTTCTGTCCCTAGAATAAATGTTTTTTTTAATCACAATATAGCACAAGGAAAATTAACTCACTGTCCTTACAGGTCCCTGGAAACAAGGACTTGCAGAGTGAAAGAAACTGACACTGTCCCTACCTAGAGTTTTCTGTCCCTAGAATAAATGTTTTTTTTAATCACAATATAGCACAAGGAAAATTAACTCACTGTCCTTACAGGTCCCTGGAAACAAGGACTTGCAGAGTGAAAGAAACTGACACTGTCCCTACCTAGAGTTTTCTGTCCCTAGAATAAATGTTTTTTTTAATCACAATATAGCACAAGGAAAATTAACTCACTGTCCTTACAGGTCCCTGGAAACAAGGACTTGCAGAGTGAAAGAAACTGACACTGTCCCTACCTAGAGTTTTCTGTCCCTAGAATAAATGTTTTTTTTAAGCACAATATAGCACAAGGACAATTAACTCACTGTCCTTACAGGTCCCTGGAAACAAGGACTTGCAGAGTGAAAGAAAAAAAACACTCTCCCTACCTACAGTTTTCTGTCCCTAGAAAAAATGTTTTTTTTTAATCACAATATAGCACAAGGAACATTAACTCACTGTCCTTACAGGTCCCTGGAAACAAGGACTTGCAGAGTGAAAGAAAAAAAACACTCTCCCTACCTACAGTTTTCTGTCCCTAGAAAAAATGTTTTTTTTAATCACAATATAGCACAAGGAAAATTAACTCACTGTCCTTACAGGTCCCTGGAAACAAGGACTTGCAGAGTGAAAGAAACTGACACTGTCCCTACCTAGAGTTTTCTGTCCCTAGAATAAATGTTTTTTTTAATCACAATATAGCACAAGGAAAATTAACTCACTGTCCTTACAGGTCCCTGGAAACAAGGACTTGCAGAGTGAAAGAAACTGACACTGTCCCTACCTAGAGTTTTCTGTCCCTAGAATAAATGTTTTTTTTAATCACAATATAGCACAAGGAAAATTAACTCACTGTCCTTACAGGTCCCTGGAAACAAGGACTTGCAGAGTGAAAGAAACTGACACTGTCCCTACCTAGAGTTTTCTGTCCCTAGAATAAATGTTTTTTTTAATCACAATATAGCACAAGGAAAATTAACTCACTGTCCTTACAGGTCCCTGGAAACAAGGACTTGCAGAGTGAAAGAAACTGACACTGTCCCTACCTAGAGTTTTCTGTCCCTAGAATAAATGTTTTTTTTAATCACAATATAGCACAAGGAAAATTAACTCACTGTCCTTACAGGTCCCTGGAAACAAGGACTTGCAGAGTGAAAGAAACTGACACTGTCCCTACCTAGAGTTTTCTGTCCCTAGAATAAATGTTTTTTTTAAGCACAATATAGCACAAGGACAATTAACTCACTGTCCTTACAGGTCCCTGGAAACAAGGACTTGCAGAGTGAAAGAAAAAAAACACTCTCCCTACCTACAGTTTTCTGTCCCTAGAAAAAATGTTTTTTTTAATCACAATATAGCACAAGGAAAATTAACTCACTGTCCTTACAGGTCCCTGGAAACAAGGACTTGCAGAGTGAAAGAAACTGACACTGTCCCTACCTAGAGTTTTCTGTCCCTAGAATAAATGTTTTTTTTAATCACAATATAGCACAAGGACAATTAACTCACTGTCCTTACAGGTCCCTGGAAACAAGGACTTGCAGAGTGAAAGAAACTGACACTGTCCCTACCTAGAGTTTTCTGTCCCTAGAATAAATGTTTTTTTTAAGCACAATATAGCACAAGGACAATTAACTCACTGTCCTTACAGGTCCCTGGAAACAAGGACTTGCAGAGTGAAAGAAACTGACACTGTCCCTACCTAGAGTTTTCTGTCCCTAGAATAAATGTTTTTTTTAAGCACACTATAGCAGAAGCACAAAACACACTGACACTCTCCCTACCTATCCTTCTCTTTCCCTAAACTAAAGGAATCCAGGTTAAGCAAGAAAGAAATAACAGTCACTGTCCCTGCCTATGCTACTCTATCCCTGCTCCGGAACACACTACACTAGGCCGCCGTGCTGGCGGCCTTTTATAGTGTGGGGCGTGTACTAAACACCCTCAGCAATAATTGGCCACAGGCATCCTGCCTGTGGCCAATCATTGCTCTCCTCGCTGCCGGCGCTGTGATTGGCCAAGCATGCGGGGTCACAGTGCATGCTTGGCCAATCACAGCGCCTGGATGACACTGCGATGGCGTAGTGCATTGTGGGCCGTTCGCGTCACTCGAATTTGGCGCGAACGGCCCAAATCGTTCGATCTTCGTCGAACGATCGAACAGCCAATGTTCGAGTCGAACGTATGTTCGACTCGAACACGAAGCTCATCCCTAATGGAGACCCTATTATAATTGAGCCTGATGTTGAGTCAATGCAGTTTGCTGTAGTGCAAACATTTTCATACATTGACATACATTTCTGAGTGCAGTATTAGGCAGCACATTCAAAATGAGTGGGCTGCAGCACGTGAAATAATAAGTACTGTTTACATTTTAATACAGTGTTATGAGCATAGCATTGTGTGTTTGGCTGCATTTCAGTGCATTACCACAATGGTCTTTGAGACACATGATCTTGATGAAAAACTTGCAATGTGAAAAGATTGCCTTAAGAGGTCAGATTGTTGATGCTCAATGAAAACTTGCCACTTGGAGGGGAATTGTCTTGAAAGAGACTTTCAAGACAAAGCCCCCAATGTGTATTTTATGCTTCATTTTATACTTACCGTATATACTCGAGTATAAGCCAAGTTTTTCAGCACATTTTTTTGTGCTGAAAATGCCCCCCTCGGCTTATACTCGAGTCTGTGTCCATCTTCACATTTATGCGCCTGTTCCTGACCAGTCGTAGGTCCACTGGACCCCAAACTTGGCACACATGTAGTGACCCTCTTCCTTTTAAGTATGCAAAGTTTGTTGTCCAGGGGACCTACGGCCGGGGAGCACCGATTTTTCAAACCGGGCACCCCTTCCATAAACTCCCATGTTAAATGGTAATTTCACTGGTGATTTTGGGGACCCGGTACCGGCCGGCCCTAGGTCCCCTGGACCCCATAATTGGCACACATGTAGCCCCACTCTTCCTCTACAAGTGTGAAAAGGTTGTTGTCCGGAAGACCCTGGGCCGGGGAGCAACGATTTTTCAAACCCGGGCACCCCTTCCATAGACTCCCATGTTAAACGTCAGTCTAGTCACACAGCACCGGAGACTTATACCTGTGCGTAACTTTGTCAATATTATACCACCACTAATTTTGTGAGCTTATCAAAAAACACATCATTAATCAAATTCATGTGTCCCTGATTATCAATCAGGGTGTTGCACGTCGGTGCTATCAAGTGCTACCTACCCCACATGTCATACTTAACATGCAAATCAATGTAAACATACAAAAATGCCAATAAAGTGCAATGTGCAAAATTATATCATATAAATCTTTCAATCCGTCACTTAACGAAAAATAGAAAGCTATGAAAGGGCTACAATTGCCCCTCACAGGTTTGAATAAGTCCACCTCAAACAAGAAAACAAAAAAGGAAAAAATTCCTTGCAGAAAAAATATATATATGTATGTGCACAAAAAAGTCCTTTGTGGATAATTTCTTTCAGTGATGATATACTGTGCTTCCGCCTTCACCACTTAACGTGCCTACACCAACACCAGATGAAATGGCCACTCACCAGATAGACCAGATAATATGCCTTTGGTTTATATGGATAACCACTCCCTCTCTCAGGTTTGGCAGCAGTCACTCCCCAAGCTTTGGTTATGATCTCTTTCTATATCCGCTCATGTAACATACAGAATTGTCCTATCCTCTGCTTCGGTGAACCGGAAGCAGCGGGTCCGCCATTTTGACTACTGCCCATTCCCTGTCTGTTACAACTTCTGGCCGGAAGTTCACATTCCGTTTTACCGGAAGTGCACTTTCCGCCATTTTGGTTACTGGCTATTATTCATTGGCATTGGTGCAAACCTACTGGCAAAGTTCCTGCTCTTTCGTTGCTACTCCCCCATTGATCCCTTCAATCTAATGTTTTAATTCCGGTTGGAAAGCTGCGCTTCACGTTCCCGGAAGTGTGCTAACCTCCATGCTAACCATTGGTGGGTGTCTGTTACCCCAGGTGAAAAACATGCTGGCCGACTCCCCTCCGTGTTTATAGGAACCTCCCACAGTTTCCCCACTAAGATTTCTAATATATTGGTCCCCTCGGCTATCCTTATGTGTGTACAGCTGGATTGCTCTCACAATTAAAAAACATATTTAAAAAACATTATAGAACATATACAATAAAATTAGGCATTTATAGGATACTCAAAAGATTCAATTTGAAAAAACTTTTTTCTTTATGTTGTTTACTATTTAAAGGAACTGTTTTTTTCTAGATGACCCACTACATGTATTTTAAAATTATAATTAATATTCATAAAAAATATATATGTATAAAAAATGGATGAATGAATAAAAATAAATATAAATGAAAAAAAAAAAAAAATAATAATGTGAAAATAAAAAACAACTAAAGAAAACAACTAAAGAAAAAAACTAAAGAAAAAAATGAAAAAAAATGTATCATAAACTAAGTGCAGTTAGTAATCTTCTATAAAGCAATTGATATCTAGTGCCACGTTCATCCCCTGTGGCTTCATTGTGTTTAATCTAAATATCCAGAATGTTTCATTGCGTGATATGGCCCTTCGCAAATTCTGATTTCTCCAATCTTGTTCAACTCGATCAATGGCATAAAAAGTTATGTGTCGGGGGTCCATAAGTTTTCCCATTTTTTTGTGGTAAAATTAGGTGCCTCGGCTTATATTCGGGTCGGCTTATACTCAAGTATATACGGTACCTCTTCTAGATGTCACATGATGAATGGGTCCTCCTCCTCTTCGCTTCTTCTCCCAGCAATAAAGAGTCCTCAAAAATGAAAGTAGCAGTGCTGACATTCAGCCTGAATTGCTTCCTAATTTTAGGCACCAGCTAAGGGGGCTATTTTTTTTCAAAACAATTTTCCTGGATTTGAGATATTAATATGGCAAAACCGCAACATACAAAACAGTATTTAAAATGAATGCATATAGCCAAACTATTAAAAAATATAACTGGTGGAACATGAACATAGGGGGACTTCCCTTTATGATATATTTTAGTTGTATTTTCATACTATAGTAATGCACTTAAACGATAAAAACAGCACACCTTTCAGCACTTTATTTCTTGGCTGAGTCTTCCTTATGGTGTGTAGTTCAATTACAGAAATTGCAATATGGACAGTTATTCACAATCTGCTTTGATAGCAAAAATACAATTTTATAAACACTCTATGAAATCTAAAATGAAAACAGAAAATCAAATATTTGTGTCTCTGTTTTTTTTCTTTGCCCAATAACAACATTAAATCTGAAAATAAGATGAAAGTATGAACTATTGCTTCAGCAAAATTGTATTTTTAGAACATAATATACAGTTCTCATATATACACTGTGGGCATGTCATGATGTTTAACTCAATGAAAGTAATATGGAACAAGACATTACAATGTGTGATAAAATAGGAGTATATTAAAGCTCAAAGCCATAATGCTAAGCTTGGAGCTTTAAAGCTGTGGACTATTTCAAGTAAATATATACTGTGTGACTGTTTGAATTATAAATAAATAATTTTATAATGCACTAAAGGCAACAGTAGTATCAGTGTTCACTTGACAATATTATGTTTAAATAAGAGCAGGAATCTAGTATATATATATATATATATATATATATATATATATATATACACATACACACACACATATACAAAATGCTGCAACACCAAGAATACAAAATAATAATAAAACATAAATAAACAAATGACAAAAAATAATAAAGAATACATGTATTTTAGTACATGTAAAATAGTGCCCAGCGGAACAAATGAATGAAGACCTAGTTGGAAAAGATTAAGGCTGGGTTCACACTGCTATGCGGAGTGGCTCACAACATGGGTCTGGTGCATCCCTGTTCTCTGTTCTCTGTTTCAGGGATGAATCGGACCTGAAACGGACCAGAAGACGCCCAGGACTCTTCTGCAAACTTCTCCTCAGCCGTCCCGGATCTGTGTAAACTGGCTCCATTGAGAACCGGTCACAGTCTCCTGACATGCAAATTGGATGCCGAGAAACCCACATCCAATTCGCACTAGTGTGAACCCAGCCTTATAGATAGATAGACAGATAGATAGATAGATACTGTAGATAGATAGATAGATAGATAGATAGATAGATAGATAGATAGATAGATAGATAGATAGATAGATAGATAGATAGATAGATAGATAGATAGATAGATAGATAGATAGATACTGTAGATGATAGATAGATAGATAGATGATAGATAGATAGATAGATAGATAGATAGATAGATAGATAGATAGATAGATAGATAGATAGATAGATAGAGAAATACTGTTTTATTGCATTTAACCATATGTAAACTATGTTATACAAGTGCATTCTTTACTGTGAATTTAGGCAGACCATCCAAGTGAGGAAATATTCACTTAAAAGATGCAATAAGGTTGCTATGGGCTACTACACTTTGAAAATATTACTTGCCAAAAAATATGCTTTATTTAATGAGGCTGCTTTAGTTTAATATAAAAACAGAATTTTGTTGTAAAATGAAAAATGAGAAACATAGAAGTTAACCTTAAA
Source organism: Rana muscosa (assembly GCA_029206835.1). Lineage (NCBI taxonomy): Eukaryota > Metazoa > Chordata > Amphibia > Anura > Ranidae > Rana > Rana muscosa. Next base: position 346,761,126 of record CM055116.1, on the reverse strand, counting down.
TCCGACAGGTTATTCAACGTAAATATAAGGTGTAAGTGAATACCAATGTTAATTTATTTTGTGTTAGTATCTTTAATACTTAAAGTGATACTAAATACATGCCGATTTACATTATCCCTTCTCTTTCTGTATATGGATGATTACACTGTAATTATTTTAATAAAAAAAAAAGTAATCTAAACCTTTTTCCTAATCGATATACAGCTATCACATGACCCAGCTTTTTCCCAGCCTGTCTGCATGGAAACATAAGCAGGAGGAGCTTCTAGTCCTCTGCTGCTGGTCACATGTTAAAAAAAAAAAAAGCCTTTGGAATACAGAGTTAAAATAAATATATAAATAAATACCGTACTTATCGGCGTATAACACGCGCCGGCGTATAACACGCACCCCAAGTTTAGGGGGAAATTTTAAGGAAAAAAACTTTTAGGAGGGAAGTGTAAGGAAAAAAACTTACATTTAAATGCCCATCAATGCAGCCTTATCAGTGTCCATCTGCAGCCTCATCCATCATTGCAGCCTTGCCCAGTGTCCATCTGCAGCCTTGCCCAGTGCCTTTGCAGCCTTGCCCAGTGTCCATCTGCAGCCTTGCCCAGTGTCCATCTGCAGCCTTGCCCAGTGTCCATCTGCAGCCTTGCCCAGTGCCTTTGCATTTGCAGCCTTGCCCTGGCCTGATTTAAATTTGGCGCCGATTTCCGCCTACTGTGAGCGGAGCCAAGATACAGAAAGCCGAGTGTACTTTGGCTAGACTCGGCTCTGCTCACAGTCCCGCCCATCTCCACTGATGGCGAGAGGAGCCGAGATACACAAAGCCGAAGTACACTCGGCTTTACTCGGCTCCTCTCGCAGTCACGCCCACCTCCACTGATTGCGAGCACTGCTAACATACAGAAAGCCGAGTGTACTTTGGCTAGACTCGGCTCTGCTCACAGTCAGGGGCGGGACTGCGAGAGGAGCCGAGACTAGCCGAAGAACACTCGGCTTTCTGTATGTCAGAGGCGCTCACAATCAGTGGAGGTGGGCGTGACTGCGAGAGGAGCCGAGTAAAGCCGAGTGTACTTCGGGTTTGTGTATCTCGGCTCTGCTCGCTCACAATCAGCGGGGGATCGACGGGGATCGGCGTATAACACGCACCCACAATTTTCCCCTGATTTTAAGGGGAAAAAAGTGCGTGTTATACGCCGATAAATACGGTAATATCAATAAACTGTTTTAAATTGGCATACAAATATATATTTGAAATTAAATGTTTATTATTTTGTGGAAATGACATGGTGTGGGCGAACTTCTGCCAGTGACAGGCTGTGTCACACCCCTCTATAGTCACATGGGCTTCTCAGATGTGATAGGAAGGCAATGCTCAGCATAGAAACTCAGTGAAAACTGAGCATGTGCAAAGTTGCCACAGCAGCTGCTAAAAATTCCTAGCTGAATTGGGGACATGGACAGAAGGTGTAGATAGAGAGCAGCAGGACCAACCAGTTTTTTTTTCAAAGAATACAGAAAAAAAACCTGATAGTGACTGAGGCTGGGTTCACACCATTGCAAATTGGATGCGGGTTTCTCCACATCCAATTCGCAATAGCAGGAGATTTTAACCGCCTCTCCATGGAGTCGGTTCACATATCTCCACAGCGGGTCCGGTGCGTTTTGCACAAAAACGTGAGCGTCTTTTGGTCCGTTTCAGGTCCGAATTCAGCCCAAAATTTGGGCTTAAATCGGACCTGAAATGGCGAACCAGAACGCACCAGACCCCTGCTGTGAGCCGCATGCGGCTCATATGTGAACCCAGCCTTAATGAGTATGAGCAACATGTAATACAGCATAGTTCGTTTTTTAGATAGTTCTTTCCTGATGTTGGTTTAGAGACACTTTAAGTAAATAGCATCTAGATGAAAGCATCATACACCATTTAGCAAAGAGTTGCACATTGCTACATGCCCAATCTTTAATGTTTGCTTAACCTGATGACGTCAGTTTGCACTTTTCAGCTACAATCCATCTGGGCTCTCAGATTGTTTAATAGTGATAATAATAATAAAAAATATTAATAATATTTTTCTCCCTGGAGACTGGAGAAGTTTTAGGCCTAAGGAGCATTTGTTGAGTATATCTGGGCCTGACCTGCAGTCTCTAAATTACTGGAATATCAAATCCCTCATTTCTAGGTTATAGTGTACCTTTCTAAACAATGAAAGTTATGTACCGTTATATGTTGTATTACTATTTATTGTACATGTAGCACAGGTCTACTACCAGAGTTACCGGTATCATTTAAGAAATTTATTGTTTCCTTAAGTAAGGGTTTGGCTCCCTCTAGTGACCACTGACACTTTATCAGGGTTTTGTTTTCTTTCTTTCAATTAAGAGGTAAACAGCTATGCATTGTGGGATATGTAGGACAATGAAGAAGTGACTCATGTGGTTAGATCAGTCTGGGAACTACTACACCCACAATGCCAAGTCACAGAACAGCCTGCTGGGTAAGCACTTAAAAGGACAGGCATGACCTGTTTTTCTCTCTCTCTGGACGCCATTCAACAACCAGCAAGAGGCCTGTGTGTGTGTGCCCAGGGCTGGGAGAGCCTGCAGCCTACAGCAGAGAGCGGATCGCCTGCCAGAGGGATCCTTGTGAGCAGCCCTGCGGATTGAGCAGGAGGACTAGCCTGCGCTTCAGAGCTTTTGAAGCCATTTGCCTTCCAGCACACTGGGAAGGGCAGCACCACGTGGAGGTGCCATCTACACAGAAAGAGTCCACAGCCAGCTAGGATCCATAGTGGTGAGAAGTCATCTGCCTATCCAAGTAGTGACTGTAATATTGATAAGTGATTGCCTGCTATACAGACTGCTGCTGAGACCTGTAGTTCCACGGATGGGGATCTATTGCACCTGAGTATTCTATAGCTGGATCTTGGGGTTTCTGTTTCCTTTTTCCCCATGCTGCAAGGTCAGTATTGTACTGTTCACTCTCAGAAGGAAATACAAGTGAGAATAATTTGCAGCTAAGCAATCAATCACACCATATTCTACAGTTACTGTTTCCTTTGCTATTTTGGATTACAAATACGTGCACCACCTTACACTGCAGTATAATTAATCTAGCTGAAGAACAAACTGGGACTGGAGGAACTTTCACTACTTTATTCTTCCACAAGGATTTACTGCTATACAATTGTGTATCACTCGGAACTGTACTCTAGAGGGAGCCATATAGCAACAAACTGTTGGAACTTGTACTTTTATTACTGTGTTCACTGTTGTGTATTCTGGGTGTATTGGTCTGTGTGCTGAGGCCTCAGTGGGAGGTGCTTCAATATAGGTATTAAAGTATTGAGGAACTATTCCACTGTGCACCTGTTCACATATACCCTTATCAGGTTGCTATTTGATACAGAGGTATGACATTTTTTTGCTTTGAACAAATATCTCTGTTAATTATAGCTTGTGTTATTCATCTATTATTCATGCCATTGCTTTATGTTATTCTTCACCATTTTTCATCATAGTAAACTTTTACAAGTTGTTCATTGATATCTTGTGTGAGTCTCAATTCACTACCATAGCCGATGAAGTGACTGAACCCAGAGTCTTGGTAAATATACTAAATGCTCTATTATTATTGTGTTTTCTCTCTGTTGCTGGGTTCTACACTAATATTACTAAGCAGGTGTGCCAGAGGGCTTGAGGCAGTTCTTGGGGTTGAGAGGCAGAGTGCAGAAACATACAGTACATACATTAGCGGCTCCTACGGGGGAAGCGCTACACGCGGATTTACTGTTACTCTGCAATCAGCCCCCCCAAGAGGGCACCCCTATAAGCACCAGAATGGATCCTTTCACTGCGAACCAGTGGTGCAAAGAAGAAGGCGCTCGCTCAGGAACAAATCAGCCAAGTTGTGAAGGCAATATCCTCAGACAGGAAGGCCTGGATGATTGCTGCCAGAGCAGATCGTGGGACCTCCCACACTTATGCACTGTTAGAATGGAGACAAGGGGTACCTGAAAACTTCAAAGGTGTAAGTGTGCTACTGGCTAACAAGACAAAGTTTTGCATAACACATCCAAAAGTTCCAGATGAGAGCCCTACCAGCTCCAGGCAAGCAGAGTCCGCTATAGGAAAAATTCGCTCCCAGTCAGATCTGACTCTGAGCGGGCTAGAGCTCTCTACAGCCGAGAGGGACAATGCTGAAGCACCAAACACCTGCAAGAAAGATCCTGAACTGGAACAGCAATTAGCCAATCTGAAGCAACAATATCACACTATACAGGAGAGATTCCAGGTAACCTCTAGAATAATTGAGGAGCAGACCAAAGAGCTACGTACTAAATGCAAGGGCTCAAGTAACAGACGTCCAAAACAAAAACCTGTTTCAGTTACTCAAAGACTTCCTCATGGTATTTTACCAGAGGTGACGATCAGGAAGGACTTTAAGATTGCTGGGCAGATAGGTGAAAAGGAACAGAAAAACAAGCTGTTCTATAAAAACCTTATGCACCAGATCGATATGGGACTACAAAAAGGGTATCCTGAGTCCGAGATTGTGGGAGCTGTGGTAAAAGCCATTAGTCCCGGCCTAATGCTGCGTACACACGATCATTATTCACGGCGGTTAAAAAACCGCCGTGAATAATGACAGGAAAAACTAGGGAACCGCTTGGTTCCCTACACACGGTCGTTTTTCCCGTCATTTTTTCTCTTGACGAGAAAAACGACCGTCTGTGGGCTCCGCGGCAGTGTTTCCCTATGGGAAAACTGCAGCGGAAAAAAATTCTGGAAAAAACGATGAGAAAATTTAGAACATAACAATTTAGAAAAACGACATAAAGCCCACAGACGATCGTTTTTCTCGGCGAAAAAAAAAATGCAGTTTTTCTCGTCAAGAAAAGCGGTCGTGTGTACGCGGCATAAGTCTCAGAGGCATGCTGGAAATTAAGAAAGGATTAACCCTGGAGAACATTAAAAAGCCATTACAAGGAGGAAAATGCTTCTGAACTGTACCAACAACTGATAAACATTGCACAGAATAGTAAGGGGACTCCCCAGAATTTCCTGTTCAGAGCTATTGAGTTGAAGGACCGCCTGTTTGTCTCACAAGGAGAAGGCTTGGATAAACACTTTGGGACTGAGCTGATACAAAGGAAATTCTTAAGATCAGTGGGTACTGGACTGAGAAGTGACCACATCAAGTTCCAACTAAAGCAATATTTGGATGATCCTTCCATTCCAGATGAGGTGCTCATAGAGAAAACTAATGAAGCCACCAACATGGAGATGGAAATGGAAAAGAAGCAAAAGAATGCTCAGCTCAGCAATTCGATGAACGGGAAAGAATGTCAGTCCAATGTTTTACAGTGTCTTCAGGAACCATGTGTCCTGACAACGACCGCTGACACAACATCTTGGACTCCACCCATCCAACAGCTGCCAAGGAGCGATTCTGAACTGGAAAAACTGACGCTCCAGATGCAAAAAGAGATGTTAGAGATGATGGCCCTGGTGACCGCCAAACGAATTGTTCTACCGAGTGATGAAGTCTCAGTGCCCAAGAAGCCTTAAAGCTGTACGGTTGCCCCGGTAAAGAAGCCAGCAAACCAAGGGATTTGTTTCAACTGCGGAGGAGTTGGACATTATCGGCGAGTGTGCCCAAGCCCAGTAAAACCTGAGGCACAGCACCAAAAGCCGACGGGAAACTTCAGAGGGCCCCAGTGAAGGAGTCAACTGGGTGCCCTGTTACATCAGCTAGCTCCAGAAAATCCAACTACACAAAGAAACCGCAGCAGAATTCCGAGCCCCCAAAGAGGGTTCCCGTTGTTGCCTCTGAGCGGTTCAGTATCCCACTCCCTTTGACCCAGGCTACCCGGCATTGGAGAGTCAATGCACACCAGACTCCCAGAGCTCAACAGAGACTCAAGCGGGATCAGAACCTCCGCAAGAAAGGAGTGCAAATACCAACCACCGAACAGTCTGACATGGAAAAATTTGTTGTATGCAGAGCACACAGCCATTTCTCCTGTGCTAATAAGCACACATTTCATCGAAATGATATAATGCATCTTACCCATCATCCTATTTCCCGTATGTCCCCGAAAATATACATAACCACAGCTACGTTCTCAACTCTGCCAGGATGACTCCCCCCGGGAGCAGTGTGTCTGGCTCTTTTATTCCAACATCACAAAATAAATTACCAACAGAATGTGATGTCACAGGATGTGAGCTCCACACAGGAAATGACCATATAAGGATTTGACAACAAAGAATGTGAAAAACAGCAAACCCTCCCGACAGGGTTAGTTAAATACATACAACAATATGAATAATACAACAACCAATGAACACAGTTCCTGACAAGGGAAGCTTATCTGCAGGTGTACACCCATGGCACCACATTTATGTTGATCAGGCATACAGAGGTGACAAGAGCGCACATCCGCTAAACCGATAATGCGTTTGCAGAGCGGACACATGCTCCCAGGCGAACGTCTATACATCACACAGGGGCCCTTTCGCCAGCAGACATATCCTCACTCTGCAAACACCCTTCGCCAAACTCAGGAAGTTTATCTCAACCAGCGTCAGTCTGCCCCAGTCCGCTCTTTAGAGCGGGTTGCGGGAGAACTAACACTGGGTGACACTATGACAATACATATTAAATACATCTTCATAAAATTTCCACAACAAGGCCCAGCCTGCCACTTCTCACAAATTCCCTCCCAAGTTAGTGGGACCTTCTCCGATTGTCTCCATCCAGGTGGAGGGAATCTACACCAAGGCCCGTTTGGATACTGGAGCTCAAGTGACTCTCCTCTACAGAGACTTTTATGACAAGCACCTCAAACACCTGCCATTACAGAAGTTAGAAGAGCTAGAGATATGGGGCATCGGGACTCAAAGCTTCCCCTATGATGGCTATCTGCCAATCACCCTGACCTTCGACCCCTCCGTAGCTGGGAAGGCAGAGTCTTTTGATACTTTGGCAGTAGTCTGTCCTCGTCCCCCAGGGGCTAGTAAAAGTTCCCTCATCATTGGGACTAATACTGACCTGGTCAAAGACTGTTAACACCCCTTGTCCAAAAGCAGGGCACTTCAACTACAAGTATACACCCCATGTTGAGACAAGCCTATCAGCGCCTGGTACAAGAACAGAAAGCTCCAGCTGAAGGAGTGGGAAAGATCTGGTGATTGGACCGAAGGTTGAAAGTGTTACAGCCCGGAGAGGTAGCTTGCTTGAGAGAATCTGTCAAATTGAATTGGAAGTAACCAGGCCCTTTCATTATCCTTGAAGCGGACGCTCAGAAAGAAGACGTTGGAGTGGAGATAATTCCTGAAGTAGTCCCAACAAAGGCATATCCGGGGAGGTCACGGGAGGATCTCAGTTAGTGTTTGCAACATGACAAACTCACCTGTGAAGATGCCTTCTCGGATGTTGTTAGGACAAGTTGACCCAGCCACCCCAGTCTCACCATCTGATTTAGTGGGAGAAGCAAAAGAGGAAATCCCTGTAGAGGAATCCTATCCGAAGAATACTCCTCTTTCACCTGCCTGGTGGGAAAGGGCCAAGACTCAGCTCCTAAGATGGCAGGCAGCATTCTCCAAGAGTGAGTTTGATGTGGGATGTGCAAAAAGTGCCCAACACCGGATCCGCCTTCAAGAGAATAAGTCATTCCGGGAAAGAGTCAGACGGATTCCTTTAGGGGACTTGGAAGACCTGCGCGAACAGCTAGCAGAGTTGAAGAGAGCAGGTGTCATCAGAGAGTCTCAGAGTCCATACGCTTCCCCAATAGTGGTGGTACAGAAGAAGTATGGGTCGCTGCAGTGGTGTATCGACTACAGGACACTAAACCGAAGGACCATTCCTGACCAATATACCACCCCAAGGATAGAAGAAGCCCTACAGAGTCTGTCAGGGGCAAAATGGTTTAGCGTGCTGGACTTGAAGAGAGTACTACCAAATCCCCATGCATCCTGAAGACCGGGAAAAGACCGCTTTCATTACCCCGGTGGGGTTCTTTGAATTTGATCGCATGCCTCAAGGCCTGTCTGGCGCCCCAGCCACCTTCCAAAGGCTGATGGAGAAGACTGTGTTGGTGTACTTAGATGACATCATCGTGTTTGGCAGGACTTTGGAGGAGCATGAAGAGTGTCTGGAGAAGGTCCGGAAGAGACTCCATGATGAAGGCTTGAAGCTCTCCATGGAGAAATGCCAGTTCTATCAACCTTCGGTCAACTACCTTGGCCATATCGTGTCTGCCGATGGAGTGGCTACAGACCCTAAGAAGCTGGAAGCCGTCACCACTTGGCCGAGACCAAGCTTAGGTCATTTCTGGGATTCTGCTCATATTACTGGAGATTCGTAGAGGGATTCGCTAAAATAGCTTGCCCGCTCAATGAGCTACTGAAAAGTGAAGAGGAAGGCGATGACCCAGATTCAGTCAGGTCTGTAAGACCAGTTGGAGGGCCCAGGAAGCCCAAAGAGTCCATTCAGGAACAGTGGACCACTGCTCTCGAGACCCTCCAGAAGAATGGACTCAGTTGACTCCTGAGGGGGTGAGAGCCCTTTGTCAGGGAGTGGAACAGCAAGCCAGAGGTGGAAGCAGAGCTGAGGAGATTGGAGTATCAGTCGCTGGGGTGCCCAGATGCAATTGCAATATCACCCAGGTCTGCCAAAACTTTCCAAGAAGGACCTGCGAAGGGACCAATTGGAAGATCCCCTCTGTAGTCTGGCATTAAAGGCCTTGGGGAGCCAGCGCCCTTGGGGAGCCAGCGCCAGCGCCAGCTTCTCATTAATTTCCCCATAGAAGCCGAGATGCAAGAAGCCGAAATACAAGAAGCTGAAATGCAAGAAGCTGAAGTGGATGTGCAAGAGTCCTTGACGGAAGCAGACTCTGAGGATTCTTCTTCATTCAATGAAGCAGAAACACAGGAAGCCGAAGTGGATGTGCAGGAGGATGAAGATGATACCAGTGTGCCTTTAACACCAGAACATAAAGAACAGAGAGCGAAGAGAGTTATTCACCCACCCAAGAGACTAACCTATGACACTCTGGGTGAAAGCTCAGAGAAGGTTTGTCTTACTTCAAAAAGGACTCTTGAAGTGCCTGGTCCTTCCACTACTGATTTGGTGGAGGACAACCCCATATCAACCCCTGGCACATCTGTACAGGTTACTTTGGTGTCGGTAGCAAGTGGACAGTGCAGCCTCTTTTCTTGTGACAGTTGGTGGGAGGCTCCTCTGTCAGCTCTGTTCATGATATGAGCTGTTGAGTTTGAACTCTTCTTTTGAAAATGCAACTTGTTTTGTTGTCATATGTGCATTAACCTATTTCACCTCTGTTGTATTCTAAAAGCATGTAACATGTCACAAACTTCTACTGTCTTTGGGGGCCAAAGATTTCAAGTGGGGGGAGTGTGTAGCACAGGTCTACTACCAGAGTTATCATTTAAGAAATGTATGGTTTCCTTAAGTAAGGGTTTGGCCCCCTCTAGTGACCGCTGACATTTGTTGAGTATATCTGGGCACGACCTGCAGTCTCTAAATTACTGGAATATCAAATCCCTTGTTTCTAGGTTATTTTGTACCTTTCTAAACAATGAAGGTTATGTACCATTATATGTTGTATTACTAATTATTGTACATGTAGCACAGGTCTACTACCAGAGTTATCATTTAAGAAATGTATTGTTTCCTTTAGTAAGGGTTTGGCTCCCTCTAGTGACCACTGACACTTTATCAGGGTTATGTTTTCTTTCCTTCAATTAAGAGGTAAACAGCTATGCATTGTGGGATATGTAGGACAATGAGGAAGTGACTCATGTGGTTAGATCAGTCTGGGAACTATTACACTCACAATGCCAAGTCACAGAACAGCCTGCTGGGTAAGCAGATAAAAGGACAGGCGTGGCCTGTTTTTCTCTCTCTCTCTGGATGCCATTCAACAACCAGCAAGAGGCCTGTGTGTGTGCCTAGGGCTGGGAGAGCCTGCAGCCTACAGCAGAGAGCGGACCTCTGCCAGAGGGATCCTTGTGAGCAGCCCTGCGGATTGAGCAGGAGGACTAGCCTGCACTTCAGAGCTTTTGAAGCTATCTGCCTTCCAGCAAACCGGGAGGGGCAGCACAGCGTGGAGGTGCTATCTACACAGAAGGAGTCCACAGCCAGCTGGGATCCATAGTGGTGAGAAGGCATCTGCCTATCCAAGTAGTGGCTGTAATATTGATAAGTGATTGCCTGCTATACAGACTGCCGCTGAGAGCTGTAGTTCCACAGATGGGGATCTATTGCACCTGAGTATTCTATAGCTGGATCTTGGGGTTTCTGTTTCCTTTTTCCCCATGCTGCAAGGTCAGTACTGTACTGTTCATACTCAGAAGGAATTACAAGTGAGAATAGTTTGCAGCTAAGTAATCAATCACACCATATTCTACAGTTACTGTTTCCTTTGCTATTTTGGATTACAAATATGTGCACCACCTCACACTGCAGTATAATTAAGCTAGCTGAAGAACAAACTGGGACTGGAGGAACTTCCACTACTTTATTCTTCCACAAGGCTTTACTGCTATACAATTGTGTATCACTCGGAACTGTACTCTAGAGGGAGCCATTTAGCAACAAACAGTTGGAACTTGTACTTTTATTACTGTGTTCTCTGTTGTGTATTCTGCGTGTATTGGTGTGCTGAGGCCTCAGTGGGAGGTGCTTCATTACAGGTATTAAAGTATTGAGGAACTATTCCACTGTGCAAATGTTCACATATACAGTACCATTATCAGGTTGCTATTTGATACAGTGGTATGACATTTTTTTGCTTTGAACAAATATCTCTGTTAATTATAACTTGTGTTATTCATCTATTATTCACACCATTGCTTTATGTTATTCTTCACCATTTTTCATCATATGATTCAGAGTAAACTTTTACAAGTTGTTCATTGATATCTTGTGTGAGTCTCTATTCACTACCATAGCCGATGAAGTGGCTGAACCCAGAGTCTTGGTAAATATACTACATGCTCTATTATTATTGTGTTTTCTCTCTGTTGCTGGGTTCTACGCTAATATTACTAAACAGGTGTTCCAGAGGGGTTGAGGCAGTTCTTTGGGTTGAGAGGCAGAGTGCAGAAACATACATACATTAGCGGCTCCTACGGGGGTAGCGCTACATACAAAAACATTTTTAATTATAAAAAAAATTTGAACAGAGAGCATAAGTAAGTCATGTAAAAAAAATGCACATGCTTCATAGGGAAACTAAAGGCTAATTTTATTGTGACTTTAGGTAGACCATACAAGTGATGAATTATTCACTTGAACATTCAATCATGGTAAGGAAAACTTGAATGTCTCCTTAAAGGGAATGTATTCTATTTAGTTTTTTTTTTTTTAAGTAAAGTAAAAGTGATCAAGGTGATGTACATAATCTCACCTGTCTATGATTTTTTATATATATATATATATTGTTTCGGTTTATAGCTTGTATATTTTCTAGGATAAACAAAAGAAGAGAAAGCATTTAAAGAAAAACTCTGGGCAATTTTATTACCCATGCGGTGGGGCTCTGCCTCAATGGCATCACCAGGGGGGGCCAGAGGGGGCCATGGCCCCCCAACATTATACTGTGCCCCCCTATGTGCCCCCCAGTTAAAAATACTGACAGTTGGAATGAAGGGGACAGGTATGGACTGAGCCGCTGTATTGCTGTCTCCGGCTCCGCCTCCACCTCCTGAGTCTACTCCCGGCTACTGGTTGCTACAGCCGCCTCGCATCTAGCAACCAGTGATGTCAGAGCCGGCATGGATAGCTCTCTCCCCTCCTTCCTCTCTCCACACAGCCAATCTGCTCCCTCCTCTCCCCTCTCCTGTGTGTGCTTCAAGGGAAGTCAAGTGTGAAGCTAACAAGCTCACACTTCCCACGGTACACACACAGGAGAGGGGAGAGGGAGCAGATCGGCTGTGTCTCCTCTCTCATCATTCCGTACGAGAGAGGAAGAAGGGGAGAGAGCTATCAATGCCGGCTCTCAGGCTCTGAGCTGTTCCCTGAGAGAGAGCTCTCAGCTCAGAACCGTGCTGGAAGGCAGACGGCATCATGAGCACTGATAGGAAACACTAAAAGGAGGCACTAATGAACACTGATACAGGGGGGCACCAGGTGGGTGTTGTAGCTCCTCCATAATTTCACATATAGCACCCCCATCAGCAGCTGCCTCGGGAAGATATTTACTGCAGCCTGGGTGTGCTGCTACCAGTGACACTCCCACCCCTCAGCCTGGCCCTGTGTGTCCAGAGATCGGCAAACAGCATGTCAGTTGCAGGGCTAGAGGATCTCATTCCTGTGCCCCGTGCAGCATAAGGAGGGAGGGATCCTGGAAGCACCTGCTCAACATTATTCAATCATGCTGTGCCTGTGCTACAACCCCTCCCACTTCCCCTGCCGCCTTCCCCAACTCCAGAAACTTCTAATATTGATCTTCCAGCCACTGAAGACACTCAAGATGGAACACTGAACCCAGAAGCCACAGAGTTCATCCCTTCTAGTCCTTCAGCAGAATACTGGGAAGATGCCCAGGATGGTTGTTCAGAGGAGGAGGTACCTGAGGCGCCAGAGCCAGACATCCCAAGAGAGCAAAGGACTCGAAGAGTCATCCGGCCTCCTAAGAAGCTGACCTACCCACAAATGGGGAACAGTTCGGAAGACTCTGTAGTTACTGCTAGAAGGAATGCTGAGAATCCGAATCCTTCCACTGTCCATTTAGTGGAGGGCAACCCCAGCTCACTCTCTGGCACAGTTAGACAGGTCGCCCCCACTGAAGCGACCTGTAGACAGGACAGCTCCCCATCCTATGATGATTGGTGGGAGGCTCCTCTGTCAATCCTATGCAACCGCATTGAAGCTAAAATGTTTTGCAGATCTAAAAATGTTAGATGTCTTTGGGGACCAAAGAGTTCAAGTGGGGGGAGTGTGTAGCGGGGTGTTCCCCTTTAATGCAGAGAGACAAGAAGTTCCAGGTGAGAGGTGAGTCGGGAGGAAGTAAAGAGACATTATGGAAGTGAAAGCAGAGGAGAGAGAGACTACATCTCCCAGTACATCTTGCAGCACCCAGGGTGCATTGCTCCAGAACAGAGACTGCTGGGGCAGACTTTATAAAGGGTAGGCGGAGTTTTGGTCGGCCTCTTTGGACACCCCTCTCCTAGCAAGAGGATCTCTGTGCTGAACTGCTGTGTGCACAAGGCCTGAAGCCTGGGCCGTGTGCTCCTTTCCAAAGAGCCCTCTGCCAGCCTAGCAGAGCCTTAGAGACATCTAATCCTCCTTGCTGCAGTACACCAGAAGGATTGAAGACTTGGATGTCGGTGGATTCCTGTTCCTAGACGAATCGATGGAGGAAACGGACTTGGACTTGTCCAGGTGGTGAGAGCTGTTTAAAGACAGATCCTTTATCTTTACTATTCGTTGGGATTACAAAGTTGTTCTTCAAGTGCACCACCGAAAAGATTGCTAGTGAATATTGTTTCACTGAACTTCCATTTATATCAGTCAGGCCTGACTGCATAGGTAGACATTGCTGGGTGTTAGTCTACCCATGAGGGGAAGTAGCTGTAAAAGGGCAGCGCTAGAGTTGCATAGCAATACTTTATTATTCTGATTACTCTGTTTATCTTTATTACTGTTTATTGCAGGGATCTGCAACTTGTTATACTGTTGTTTATTACTTGCCCATTAGCCTCAGTAAAATATCTGGGTAAAGTACATTTGGTGTCAGTTCCGCTTACTTTAATAGGAGTTTTAAAGTATATTCTGTGTATGTTTGTTATAGGACTGCGTCACCAACAGTTGCGGTCACGCGGTCCTATCCCTCTATCACCAGCTGTGCCACGGGCCCAAATCAATATCAGCGGCTCTCTTAACTGGGGGTAGCGCTACACGTGGGGGCTCGAGTCCGGGATCCTTGTACGTTGCACGCTGCAATCAAGCCGGTCAGAAGTACCAGCATGGACCCGCTAGCAATGTCACAGTGGTGCGCAGCGATTGGCGTCGATCCAACCGCGGCGGTAGTCATTGAACTTCCAGGGAGTGACTGGAGAGAGAAACAAATTAAAGAGGTGGTACAAATATTGTCCCCAGATAGAAAGGCTTACGTGGTCGCAATGAGACCAGACTCAAGTTCCACCTGACACATCCTAGTCAGAAGCAGTTAGAACCCTTGGACAGGAAAGCAGGGGCTGCTGTTAAATCGCAGGCAGAGCAACAGCTGATTGATCTGAAACGACAGTACCGTGACATACAAGAGAGGTTTCAGGAGACTTCCAGTATGATAGCTGAACGCATTAAGGAGTTACGTGTCGCTCCTGAGGATCAGAAAGATGGTCAGATAAAGCCCAAACCTGGGAAGGTACCGAAGAAACGAGCTCAGGGTCGCCTGCAGGAAGTAACCATCCGGAAGGATTTCCGCATTGATGGCCAGATAGGAGAAAGAGGGCAGAAGGACAAACTGTCCTACACCAACCTCCTACACCAAATAGAGTTGGGGTTACAGAAAGGATATCAGGAATCTGAAATTAGAGAGGCTGTAATCCATGCCATCAACCCAGGTTCAAGTGTCAGGGGCATGTTAGAGAGGAAGGGGGGATTGACCCTGAACCAGCTAAAGAGGATACTGAAAAGCTACTATGAGGAGGAAGATGCTGCTGAGTTATTTCATCGACTGATAAATATGACCCAGGAGAGTGGAGAGACTCCTCAGAACTTCCTATTCCGGGCCATTGAGCTCAAGGACCGCCTGTTGTTTGCATCCAAGGATGAAGGAAATGGGGAGCATTTTGGAGTCGAGCTAGTCCAAAAGAAATTTCGGAGATCTGTGACTACGGGATTGAGGAGTGACTACATCAAGCTACAGCTGAAGCAGCATTTGGAAGATCCCTTGGGAGGTCCTCATTGAGAAAATGAATGAAGCAGATAAGATGGAGATTGAGAAGGACCAAAAACAGAGGAAACTTCAATCTCCTAGCACCACAAGTGCCAAAGTACAACAGATAGATGTCCCTTCAGACACTCGGGAGCTTAGTGTACTGACAGCAAGCACTGAACAGGGATCATGGTCTTCACCTATTCACCATTTCCCCACAAGTCAGACTGGACTGGAGGAGCTGTTACAGACCCAGAAAGAAATACTAGAGATGATGACGATGTTGATGACTCGTCTGGTGAAACCCCAGACAGAAGAGGTCTCACCACTCATGGCACCAAAGACCCCTACCACTAACCGCTCTATGAAACCAATACAGAGAGCCTGCTTCAAATGTGGGGGAAAAGGACATCTCAGGCGAGTATGCCCAAGCCTGGTAGTTGAGGAAAAGTCCAAACAGCTGGCGGGAAACTTCAGCGGGCCCCGGTGAAGGAGCCGACCGGGTGCCCATCATTTTCAGTGAGTTCCAAACTGAATGAGAAGCTAAGGAAGAGAAAAGACAAAACTCCTCAGAGGAACTATAGTATCCCTCAGCAGGGGTACACCCCAAAGAGAGAGGGCCAGACCCCTCAGAAGAGGCACAGCATTCCCCAAAGGGAATGCACACCTAAGAAAAACTATAATATCCCTCAGCAGGTCTGTGCGCCCATTAAAAGGAGGGAAATCGATGCATACCAGGCCCAAGAAAGACTAAAGTCAAAAGGGAGATGGACGAGAGAGAGTCCGAAGGGAAAGGACCAGAAGAAGGTGACTCCTGCCAGGCCATATCCGGAGAAACTGGTAGGCCCATCTCCTGTAGTGCCCATTCAAGTGGAGGGAGTCTACACCAGAGCCATCTTGGATACTGGGGCACAAGTGACCCTACTATACCGGGATTTCTACGATAAGCACTTGAGTCATCTGCCCATCCAGAACATAGAGGAGCTGGAAATATGGGGAATTGGAACCCAGAGCTTCCCCTATGATGGCTATCTGCCCATCCGGATGACCTTTGACCCGTCTGTGGCTGGGAAGGCCGAAGTGTTTGACACCCTGGCAGTTGTGTGCCCTCGGCCGCCAGGAGCCAACAAGAGCTCCCTTATAATAGGGACAAACACGGACCTGGTCCGAAGACTCCTGACCCCTTTAGTGGAAGAGAAGGGGCAAGCAGCCACCAAGATCCATCCCATGCTGAGGACGGCTTACCAAAGGCTGGTCCTTGAGCAGAAGACCCCGGTGGAGGGGATAGGGAAGGTGTGGAGACTTGGAAGAAGAGGGGTAGTGTTGCAGCCTGGCGAAGTAACCTGTCTCAGAGCCACTGTGAAGCTTACTTGGGAGCAGCCTGGACCCTTTGTCGTGCTGGAGTCCGACCCAAAAGGAGAGTCCTCAGGTCTGGAAGTGATACCAGAAGTGATTCCGCTGAAGGTTCTGAAGAAGGCCCATTGTAGAGTTCCAGTGAGTGTTAGAAACACTACCAGAGGCCCCATGGAAATCCCTGCCAGAATGCTGCTGGGCCAGGTGAGCCCTGCTGCCCCGGTTACCCTGTCAGAAGTAAAGGGGACGGGTGAAAGAGGAGATCTTTGGGAGAAGCTGTCCATGGAGAACTTGAATCTATCCAGGGTTTGGAAAGAGAGAGCCAAGGCCCAGTTGACTAGATGGGAGAAGATATTCTCCAGAGATGAGTTCGATGTGGGGTGTGCAAGGAGTGCCACCCATCGGATCCGCCTCCAGGAAGACAAGCCCTTCCGAGAGAGAGTCAGGCGGGTCCCCCTAGCAGATCTGGAGGATCTAAGGGAACAACTTGCAGAACTCAAGAGGACTGGTGTGATACGGGAGTCCAGGAGCCCCTATGCCTCTCCCATAGTGGTGGTCAGAAAGAAGAATGGGTCATTGAGGCTCTGTATAGACTACAGGACTCTCAACAGGAAAACCATCCCTGACCAATACACCACTCCGAGGATAGAGGATGCCCTACAGAGCTTGTCTGGAGCCAAATGGTTCAGCGTTATGGACCTCAAGAGCGGGTACTATCAGATCCCTATGCATCCAGAAGACAAGGAAAAGACAGCTTTCATAACCCCAGTGGGGTTCTTTGAATTCAATCGGATGCCCCAAGGTCTGTCTGGAGCCCCAGCTACTTTCCAACGTCTCATGGAGAAGACTGTAGGAGACATGAACCTTATTGAAGTCCTTGTATACCTGGACGATGTCATTGTCTTTGGGAGAACCTTGGAAGAACACGAAGAGAGGCTGGAAAAAGTGTTGAGAAGACTAAGTGAGGAAGGACTCAAGCTTTCGCCTGAGAAGTGTCGGTTCTACCAGTCTTCTGTGAACTATCTGGGGCACATAGTGTCTGAAGAGGGGGTGGCCACAGACCCTGAGAAATTGGAGGCAGTTACCTCCTGGCCACGACCCACCACAGTAACAGAACTCAGATCTTTCTTGGGGTTCTGCTCCTATTACAGGAGGTTTGTGGAAGGATTCGCCCGAATTGCTAGACCATTGAATGAACTACTCAAGACCGAGGGGGAAGAGGACGACTCAGGGTCCAGGAAGCCGGGAGAGTCAGTCAGAGATCAGTGGAACCAGAAGTGTGAAGAGGCCTTTCAGGCATTAAAGGAGAGCCTAACCACTGCCCCGGTCTTGGCCTACGCAGACCCAACCAAACCCTATGAACTGCACGTGGATGCTAGTCATGACGGTCTGGGAGGAGTACTTTACCAAGAACATGAAGGGCAACTGCGGCCTGTTGCCTACGTGAGTAGGAGCCTGAACCCCTCGGAGAAGAACTACCCCACACACAAGCTGGAGTTCCTGGCCCTCAAGTGGGCGGTAGTAGACAAGCTCAAAGACTACCTGTATGGAGCGGAGTTCACTGTGAAGACCGACAACAACCCCCTGACCTACCTGTTCACCACAGCCAAGCTGGACGCCACTGGACACAGGTGGCTGGCCGCACTGTCTGGATTCAACTTCAGCCTTAAGTATAGACCAGGAGTGGGGAATCGAGACGCAGACGCTCTGTCCAGGAGATCTCATCTCCCCACCATTGAAATAGAAGATTGGACCCAAGTGGCACCGGACGGGGTGCGGGCCCTTTGTCAAGGAGCTGAATTCCAAGCTCGAGGAGGTTCCAGAGCAGAGGAAATAGGAGTTACCATAGTGGGAGTCCCCAAACACTACTGTGGAGTAGCTCAACTGGGAGAGGACAACCTGCCAAGACTGTCCAAGAAGGAGTTGAGGTGTGACCAATTGGAAGACCCCATGGGGAGATTGGTCCTGGAGGCCCTGGAGAATCAGGATCCAAACAGACTCATGCGTCAACCTTCAAAAGAAGCTCGCCTGCTGAGGAAGGAGTGGGATAGGTTGCAGCTACATCAGGGAGTGGTCTACCGAAGGGGCCCCTCTGATGACTCAGAAGATAAGTGGCAGCTGTTCCTCCCAGAGAAACATCGGGAGACTGTTCTGATTGCCCTGCATGACAATCATGGCCACCTAGGGGCTGAAAGGACCTTTCAACTTGTCAGAAGTCGGTTCTATTGGCCCTGCATGAGGGCAGAGGTAGAGGAGTACTGCCACTTATGTGCCCGATGCATCCAGAGGAAGACTTTGCCCCATCAAGCTGCCCCAATGGGCCATCTACAAAGTCAAGGCCCAATGGATCTGGTATGCATTGATTTTCTCTGCCTCGAACCCGACCTGAGTGGACTAGGAAATGTTCTGGTGATAACCGACCATTTCACCCGGTATGCCCAGGCTTTCCCGACCAAAGACCAGAAGGCCTCCACCGTAGCCAAGGTACTTATGGAGAAGTACTTTGTCCATTATGGGCTGCCACAGCGACTCCATTCAGATCAAGGGAGAGACTTCGAGAGTAAACTGATCCGGAAGCTCCTGGATTCTTTGGGAATCAAAAAGACTCGAACTACACTTTACCATCCACAGGGAGATGCTCAGCCGGAAAGGTTCAACCGAACCTTGCTCAACATGTTGGGGACTCTGGAAAGTGAGAAAAAGCAACATTGGAGCAAACACATAGCAGCCATAGTACATGCTTACAACTGCACCATCAGTGATGCTACAGGCTACTCCCCATATCGACTCATGTTTGGGAGAGAGGCGAGACTACCTGTGGACCTGGCCTTTGGCACCTCTCTGGACCATTCCTCAGTCACATCCCACAAAGGGTACGTGGACAGGCTCAGACAAAGCCTGAAAGTAGCTTATGAGCAAGCTCAAGCAGCTTCCGACCAAAGGGGGGCTAGAAATAAGAGAAACTTTGACTTGAAGGTCCGGGTGCAAGACCTACAGCCTGGGGATCGAGTGCTGTTACGCAACCTGGGGATCCCTGGGAAGCACAAACTTGCAGACAGATGGAGATCTGAACCTTATGTCATCTGTAGGAAGTTGCCGGGCCTACCTGTCTATAAGTTGAAACCAGAAGGAAAGGTAGGCCCACTGAAGATGTGGCATCGGAATCACCTGCTCCCACTTGCTGAGGCAGTTAGAATACCTCCTGCGGGAGACTCCCCTGAACGGGCCTCTATCCTGGATACTCCTAGGCCGAACACTCGGTCGCAGACCTCCCGGGCTGAAGAGGGAGAGGCCTCTCAACTTAGTGAAAATGAAGAAGGAGAACTTGATTGGCTGTGGCCTTCCCCAACTCCAGAAACTTCTAATATTGATCTTCCAGCCACTGAAGACACTCAAGATGGAACACTGAACCCAGAAGCCACAGAGTTCATCCCTTCTAGTCCTTCAGCAGAATACTGGGAAGATGCCCAGGATGGTTGTTCAGAGGAGGAGGTACCTGAGGCGCCAGAGCCAGACATCCCAAGAGAGCAAAGGACTCGAAGAGTCATCCGGCCTCCTAAGAAGCTGACCTACCCACAAATGGGGAACAGTTCGGAAGACTCTGTAGTTACTGCTAGAAGGAATGCTGAGAATCCGAATCCTTCCACTGTCCATTTAGTGGAGGGCAACCCCAGCTCACTCTCTGGCACAGTTAGACAGGTCGCCCCCACTGAAGCGACCTGTAGACAGGACAGCTCCCCATCCTATGATGATTGGTGGGAGGCTCCTCTGTCAATCCTATGCAACCGCATTGAAGCTAAAATGTTTTGCAGATCTAAAAATGTTAGATGTCTTTGGGGACCAAAGAGTTCAAGTGGGGGGAGTGTGTAGCGTGGTGTTCCCCTTTAATGCAGAGAGACAAGAAGTTCCAGGTGAGAGGTGAGTCGGGAGGAAGTAAAGAGACATTATGGAAGTGAAAGCAGAGGAGAGAGAGACTACATCTCCCAGTACATCTTGCAGCACCCAGGGTGCATTGCTCCAGAACAGAGACTGCTGGGGCAGACTTTATAAAGGGGAGGCGGAGTTTTGGTCGGCCTCTTTGGACACCCCTCTCCTAGCAAGAGGATCTCTGTGCCGAACTGCTGTGTGCACAAGGCCTGAAGCCTGGGCCGTGTGCTCCTTTCCAAAGAGCCCTCTGCCAGCCTAGCAGAGCCTTAGAGACATCTAATCCTCCTTGCTGCAGTACACCAGAAGGATTGAAGACTTGGATGTCGGTGGATTCCTGTTCCTAGACGAATCGATGGAGGAAACGGACTTGGACTTGTCCAGGTGGTGAGAGCTGTTTAAAGACAGATCCTTTATCTTTACTATTCGTTGGGATTACAAAGTTGTTCTTCAAGTGCACCACCGAAAAGATTGCTAGTGAATATTGTTTCACTGAACTTCCATTTAGATCAGTCAGGCCTGACTGCATAGGTAGACATTGCTGGGTGTTAGTCTACCCATGAGGGGAAGTAGCTGTAAAAGGGCAGCGCTAGAGTTGCATAGCAATACTTTATTATTCTGATTACTCTGTTTATCTTTATTACTGTTTATTGCAGGGATCTGCAACTTGTTATACTGTTGTTTATTACTTGCCCATTAGCCTCAGTAAAATATCTGGGTAAAGTACATTTGGTGTCAGTTCCGCTTACTTTAATAGGAGTTTTAAAGTATATTCTGTGTATGTTTGTTATAGGACTGCGTCACCAACAGTTGCGGTCACGCGGTCCTATCCCTCTATCACCAGCTGTGCCACGGGAGGTTAGAGCCGATTGCCAGGGGTTGACAGCAGTGCACTACAGGGCCCAAATCAATATCAGCTGCTCTCTTAACTGGGGGTAGTGCTACACAACATTTAGATTACTCTTTAGAAAAAATTAGACAGGTGGTGAAAAGGTGTTATATCACCTCCTCCTCGCCTGCTTTATCTCCTTGAACCCCACACTAGTGCACCACAACTGTGTGCATTGCAGAGCATCCCTATTCACTTGAATGGGCTGTGTTCAGTGGGTGGTAGCACCTGCCAAAAGCCACAGGTACCCACCATGACAAAAAACATCAAGACCACAGCATGTGTACACCTCCAGCTGCTTCCTATGCAGCTAAAATGGTAGCAGTTGGGGGTGGTAAAAATGTGGCTCAATTGAAGAATTTTACAGCCCCCTAACCACTAGTGTGAATTATCCCTAACATTGCTGGTGTGGTGTCACAATCAATCTCAATATAAGTAAAGTGAACTTTCCCTCTCCCTCATCATGTTACCATAAAGGTTTTAGTTTTACTAATCTAATAAATATATATGCCACCAATGTAAGGGCTCATTTACATTTGCAGTAAGGGGGCAACAAAGTAGGCATTTGAGCCATGGGTTTATTGTCACCTGAACCACTGGTCATTATCCCTGCAGAGCTTGGACCAGCTCTGTGACATCAGCCGACAGCGGGCTTTAGCGGAGGGGCAGAGCTGAACAGTGATGTCCAGAGTGGCGTGCACTTTGTGGATTGTCTGTGGTGTAAGCTTATAACTGGTTTGCAGACTCTCAAAATTTAGAGCTACGACTACAGAAAATGGGGTGCCTTGATGGGACTCTGTAGCTTACGCATGTATTTGCAAATGCAAATGTATGCTGACTAAACCCCGGCTTTTAACGCATACTGTTAGACAGAATAATTTGATTGGTTAGCAGGCTGGTCAGTAAGTTGATCTGGGAATGTCTTTGGTTTTGTTTTGCATGTATTGCCCTTCTATGTGCTCCTCGCTGCAAAGGCCAGTTATAGGTGAGGGCATGGGCCATTTGTTTGTACTGAAATTTAAAAGTGCAATAATTGCACTTTCAAATAAATAATCTTTGAAAGGTTTATGCACTATGGAAAATTTTATTTTCCATGCATATATTATGACTGCAGCTAACATGTGATGATGTCAGTTGGCAAGCCTTTGAAAACTGCAATGCAGTTTATTCATTTGGAGCCAGTCAGAGTGGGATTGTGCTGCCAGATTACAATTAAGTGTGTTTGGGCCTATGCATTGTGGCTGCAGCCCCTGGTAGCGCCCTGTATGCTCACAGTTGTGGTGGTGGCGGCGCACCAAAGTGGGTGTAAAGATCTTAAATATCCAGATGAACTTTTGTTTTATTGCACATGTCACTTTATTTTTGGTGGAGGAACAATGAAATGGCAGCTAATAGCCGTTGGGAGATCCGCTTTTGTGCGTAATGCATAAATTAATTTAATCTGATGGTTATAACTTTATTCACTTTTTTTTAGTTATGTATCACTTTGTTTGCACTCAGCACTTTAATTTTGCACAGCATGAAATCGTCACGAATCAGCACATCTATTTAATATTTAGGTATTTCTCAAAGTGTTTGTTCATTCACACGTAATGCAGTGTGCTGTTTTCTCCATGTTATCATTTTTTTAAATCTTTTAGTGAATTACCACTAAGCACTTTAGTTTCTATGCACATTTATCAGATTATATTTAACCTATTTCTCGTAGGCCACTGTTGGGTGTTATCTCTGCATGCCCACTATGAACCGTGGCTTGCTCAGTGCTTTAATTTTGTTTTTGTGTTCCCTAGGTATTTCACAATCCTAGCAACACCCATGCACCATAGTGAGAGGCAGTATTTAGCTTCTTCTAGCTAATAACTTATAAGCAATGATGGAGGGAAGTCAGGAACCTATCTGTGGTCTGCAGAGCAATCTTGCATCTCCTGACATCTAGTCTATAGTAGCCTGCTGGGACTCAGGGCTGTCATCGATGGCAGATTGATATGAGAATAGCAGTTGTTTGTGGTGCAAACGAGGAAGTGGTCTAAAAGAGCTTCTGGTGTTGGCATGGGACAAAGTGTGACTGAGGCTTTAGATGACTCTCTGGCTTCTTTGCAGCCCTTAAAGTGGAAGTAAACCCTTTTTTGCCACTTGTACCTACAGGTAAGCCTATAATAAGTCTTACCTGTAGGTACAGTGAATATCTCCTAAACCTGCACGATTTAGGAGATATTCCCTTTGCATGCAGGCAGTGACGTCACCGGCACATGCACTCTGAAGGGACGGTATATCCGTGCCATCGCTTCAGAGCTTTGTGCGTGGTGGAGTGACATCAACCCGGCACAGCCAATCATATATCTGGAGGACGCAAACCTGGAGGGAAGGCCGTGTGAAGATGGAGGCGACTGTCAGTGGTGACATCACAGCACTGGAGGGCTTTGTTCTAAGGTAAGTATTTCATAATGTGCTAGTATGTGATGCATAGTAACACATTATTCCTTTATTTTGCAGGGTTTTAACAAAACATTAGCACTAATGGGCACTGATGGGAGGCGCTAATGGGCACTGATGGGAGGCGCTAATGGGCACTGATGGGAGGCACTAATGGGCACTGATAGGCTGCATTGATGAGCTGCATTGATGAGCTATAATCTTCGGTTAACATCTCTCTTTCTAACAAGAGCTCTGGCGTGCATTCTATTCTTGAAATATAAACATATATAAATTGCGTTTTATAGTTGGCCCCCCTACTTTTGTCCCTGTCCCCCCATGTGCACCCCTTAATATGAAAGCTGGAGACGCCACTGCTCTGCCTGCACTGCATGGATTACCTGCCTGTTTTGTCTTGGAGCGAGGTGAGTAGAGATATACTTACCTAATCCATTGATCCTCCAAGAGCAAGACTGGTCCCCACTGCTCCTGCCCCCCTGCATGCTAGCGGTCTTGTGCATGGACTGTTCCTGACATTATCACACCCATAGACAGGTTCTGGACATGAGGACGGCAGGAACAGTCCACCTCTGGACATGGGAGCGAGCTGTTTTTCGGAGGATTGAATGATAGGGTAAGTATAGCTTTTTCTTGGGCCCCTGGACAAAATGAGCAGTTAACCCATGTAAACAATTACAGAATAAGGTTGTTAGGACATTTAGAAAGCATGTCAGGAAACAGGGATCTAGAGGATGTATTCAATGGAAAGGAAGAAAGATCCTACCAGAAGGGAAGTCCCTGTAAAAGATGGATGGATATTGTTGAAGAGGACCTAACGTCCCACTCCAGGCAAAATCTTGTTTTCCTATCATGCTACCTCTCCTGTAATGTGTCCCTAGATCCAAATCTATTCTAAGCCTCTAATTCAGCTGATGGGGATCGGCAAAACTGGTCAGGCATGAGTCTAATCCATCCACCTCCAATCCCTGACCCACATGAGATTCATCTAAAGTTGGAAAAAAACTCAAATTGGACGATTTCTATATGGACTGAGGATTACTTCATGGATAATGAAATCCAATACCGTAAGTATACTATACCATTGGATTTACAATCTCTGTATTTGGAACTTATGCTATCTACAAGGAACTAAATAAACTTTACAGCTAATTTATGTCAAGCACGGACTATATGGATAGGTCTTTGCTGTCGGACTATTAATTTGAATTTGATTTGGCAGTGCAATGGAGGTTTCTAGGTTTAAAAAATTGGGGACAATTACATAACCCAAAAGGAAATTACCATACAACAAGCCTGGGTGTGTACCTCCGCTGGACTGCTGTCTGTTTTGCTCTGACCTTCCATTCCTACAATCATATGATGTGTTGCAGACTGTAGACATATATATATATATACCGTATTTATCGGCGTATAACACGCACAGGCGTATAACACGCACCCTAAACTTTCCACAGCCCCCTGCGTATAACACGCAGGCACAGTTTACCCTCTATTTTCAGGGTAAAAAAGTGAGTGTTATATGCCAATAAATACAGTATATATATATATATATAGTTAAAGTTGTTCCATACACAGCACAATCTGCGGATGCTTGGGACTATGGATGAGCTTTATATTCGAGTCGACTGACGTTTTTTCAGGAGCAGTGATTTTAATAATGCTTAAAGTGAAACAATAAAAGTGAAATATTCCCTTAAATTTCGTACCTGGGGGGTGTGTATAGTATGCTTGTAAAGTGGCGTGTTTTTCCCGTGCTTAGAACTGTCCCTGCACAAAATGTAATTTCTAAAAGGAAAAAAAGTAATTCAAAACTACTCGCGGCTATTAATGAATTGGTGGTCCCGGCAATACAGATCAAAGTCATTGAAAAAAAACCTTCAGGTCTGGTATGGATTTTAAGGGGAACCCCGCACCAAAAAAAAAAAAAATGGTGTGGGGTTCCCCCCAAAAATCAATACCAGACCCTTATCCGAGCATGCAACCTGGCAGGCCGCAGGAAAAGAGGGGGGGACGAGAGAGCGCCCCCCTCCTGAACCGTACCAGGCCACATGCCCTCAACATGGGGAGGATGCTTTGGGGGTCTGTGATCCCCAAAGCACCTTGTCCCCGTGTTGATGGGGACAAGGCCTTATCCCCACAACCCTTGCCCGGTGGTTGTGGGAGTCTGCGGGCAGGGGGCTTATCGGAATATGGAAGCCCCCTTTAACAAAGGGGACCCCCAGATTTGGCCCCCCCATATGTGAATTGGTAACTGGGTACATTGTACCCCTACCATTTCACAAAAGAAAGTGTCAAAAATGTTAAAAACCACACAGACACAATTGGGAAAAGTCCTTTATTAAAAAAAAAAAAAAAAAAACATTACAGCGATGTAATGCAGTCTGTCCAGCGATGATCCATTCTCTCTCCAGCGATGCGAGTCTCTCCAGCGAGGAACGAAGCACATCTTCCCTGCACCGGAGCCCCCCCCGGCTAATGACACGCAAGCAGTGTTTGACAGTTCTTTTATAACCCAGGTCGGGACAACCCGTGACGTGATGGGTAACCCTGCCCCCTCTAACCCCCGGGGTCCCCACCCCCTCTAACGTGTCATGGGAAACCCTGTGACGCGTTAGAGGGGGCGGGATTACCCGTCAGATCACGAGTGGCCCCAACCTGGGTTATAAAAGAACTGTCAAACACTGCTTGCGCTTCATTAGCCGGGGGCTCCGGTGCAGGGAAGATGTGCGTCGTTCCTCGCTGGAGAGACTTGCATCGCTGGAGAGAGAATGGATCATCGCTGGACAGACTGCATTACATCGCTGGATTTTTTTATTTTTATTTTTATTTTTATTTTTTTTAATAAAGGACTTTTCCCAATTGTGTCTGTGTGTTTTTTAACATTTTTGACACTTTCTTTTGTGAAATGGTAGGGGTACAATGTACCCCGTTACCAATTCACATAGGGGGGTGGAATCTGGGGGTCCCCTTTGTTAAAGGGGGCTTCCAGATTCTGATAAGCCCCCCGCCTGAAGACCCCTACAACCACCGGGCAAGGGTTGTGGGGATGAGGCCCTTTTCCCCATCAACATGGGGACAAGGTGCTTTGGGGGTCGCAGACCTGAAGGGTCTGGTATGGATTTTTGGGAGGAACCCCACACCATTTAAAAAAAATATGTGGGGTTCCTCTTAATATCCATACCAGAACTGAAGGGCCTGGTAATGGAATTTTGGGGGGACCCCCACGCATTTTTTTTTTTTTTTGATTTTGGTTCCCTGCACAAAATGTCATTTTGAAGTAAAAAAAAGTCCTTTAAAACTACTCGCGGCTATTAATGAATGTCGGGTCCCGGCAATACAGATAAAAGTCATTAAAAAAAATGGCTGGGGTTCCCCTTAATATTCATACCAGACCCAAAGGGCCTGGTAATGGACTGGGGGGGGACCCCTGCTGTTTTTTTCAATTACTTTTATCTCTATTGCCGGGACCCGACAATTCATAGCCGCGACCGCGAGTAGTTTTAAAGGACTTTTTTTTCCTTCAAAAATGACATGTTGTGCAAGGAAAGTTCTAAGCACGAGAAACACGCGCCACTTTACAGGCATACTATAGACACCCCCCCCCCCCTAGGTACGAAATTTAAAGGAATATTTCACTTTTATTGTTTCACTTTAAACATTATAAAATCACTGCTCTTGAAAAAACGCCTGTTTTTAAAACTTTTTGTTGCATTGATGCACGCCCCCTGGGGCAGGACCCGGGTCCCCAAACACATTTTAGGACAATAACTTGCATATTAGCCTTTAAAATTTTCACTTTTGATTTCTCACGTTCGAGTCCCATAGACTTTAACGGTGTTCGAATGTTCGCGTGAACTTTTTGTCTGTTCGCATGTTCTGGATGCGAACCGAACTGGGGGGGGGGGTTGTTCGGCTCATCCCTAAAGTTGGGACAGTGACTCTATGTGAAGTTAATTTTATCCTCATTATCCATAGGATTTTCCCTTGGAATTGATACTAATTCATGAAGAAATGGCAATTTCCTCTAAATGAGTGTGGGAAATTATATTTCATATGATTATTTCCAGTGGATCTAAGGAGAATTGATGCATTGCAAATGTGGGGTGGATGGAGATTTCCCTTGATTTTAAGAGTGGAATTGTTTGTGGTACCATTTTAATGTTAGACTAGAACTAGACAAGAGTGTGCTTCCCTACGCACCAAAAGGCCACTTAACTAAAGCTGGCCATACACCATTAGATTATATGCAGATTTTCTATGGTTAGATGGAAAAAGTGGGAGATTCCTCCATCCACACAGTTAATATACATGGAGAAATCAGTTGCACTTTTTCCATCTTAGGCCTCGTACACACGACCGAGTTTCTCGGCAAGAACCAGCAAGAAACTTGCTGGCAGAGATGTCTTGCCGAGAAATTTGTTCGTGTGTATGGTTTCTCGTCGAGAAAACCGACAAGTAACCTCGACGAGAAAATAGAGAACCTGCTCTCTATTTTCTCGTCGAGATTCTCGTCGGCATGTTTCTCGACAAGAAAAGTGAGTGTGTGTACACTTACTTGTCCTCCCGGAAGCCCGCGCATGTTCGAAATGAATTTGACGCATGCGCGGTAGCTTCCTAGGCATACGTAGGGTATACCAAGATGGCGGCGACGGCATTGAATGTGACGAGCGCATGCTCGTCGTAGTCGATGATGTCACCGCGTACACTCCATTCAAAGAACCGCGGGTTCTTTGAATCGAGCGTGTGTACACTCGGCCGGGACAATTTTCTTGTCCAAGAATCTCGTCGAAAAAAACGACATGTTTTTTTCAACGAGAATCTCGGCCGTGTGTACGAGGCCTAACCATAGAAAATCTGCAGACAATCTAATGGTGTATGGCCAGCTTTAAACTTAACCTTTATTGTAAATTATAAAAAGTATGTAAATGACCATATCAGGTATACCTAATAGATGAGGTCAATGCCATTATATATAAAAATCAACATTCTATCTTTATGTGGTAATATTAACATCTACCAAGTTTAAATGGTGAAATATATATGTATAGACAATATGAGGGCTATAATTTCCTCCTAATTTCAATATAAAGGCTCCAGGCTATATTGGGATATGTAAATTAAAGGTATACTCACCAACACCACCTGGTATCAAAGAGATGGGGGTATATCTGTCTCTCCTCCCATCTATTGGCCACATATTAAAATTAGATGAACAGAAAAAGAGAAGGTGTGCTAGTAAATACTGTCTTACTGAATATATAAACAAAGATAAAAGGTCTGCAGTCACCAGTGATGCACCTCCATCTCTATATACATATACAGAAAAAGAGTCGCCCTTTGGGTGGTCACAGTTTGCCACTGAGTAACAAAAGTAGTAGCAGTATAAATGTTTATTAAAATTGATGTACATGCATGAATAATATAGCATAATAGCTCAGCCAATGGATTTGCACATAATAAAGAGAATTAAAATTGATACAAACGTTATACAATGCAGTATATACAAATGCACGCATCAGAAAACCCGACGCGCGTTTCGCAAGATTATTGCTCGCTCATCAGGCGGGGATGCGGATGGGATGTATCTAAATAGACAAAAAGATGTGTCACAGTGGTAAATGTAAGAACAATGGCAGAATGGGCCAGAGAAAAACGGCCCAATACTTAGCAATGAACGAAACCAGAGTTTCCATCGCTGAACCTCCAAATGGACGGCAGCAGCCAGAGTATGGCACGGGAGCTGAGGGGGAGAAGACAGACACGGATACCCCCAGGGGGGACGCCAGGCGGTAGACATGGCATGGGTGAAGGTGAATGGTCCTAATTGTTTCAGTATGTGACTTGATGGATATCAGCTGTAAACATAGATGTATATGTCTCAATGATTTGCCAAAATTAGTAAGACAAACGTCAAGTTATATAGTATAATAATATTTTTGTATGAGAGCATGTATGCTCTAACATAATTTTGTATATCAAGCCTTACTAAATAAGCACAGTAGACAAAAGTTGTACAATTATTTGTATAGAAACATATATGTGGACTAACCTGATCCAATAATGAAGCAGACATAGGGACCATGGGTAAGAAAGTAAATCCTGAAAAAATGTGTTTGTCTGGGAAATCAACCCCTATAGTGTGAAAAAAGGAAAAAGGTTGTGTAAAAAGCCTATTTAAATTAAACAAAAAATTGCAGGGAATGCAGATGAAGCACCATGTAAGTGCTAGGGTGGGGAAAGTGTATTTACCTTGATGTACAAGCAGCTGAACAGCAGTGGAAATCTCTGTGGTGTGCATAGAGTTAGTGAGTGAAGGAAGAAATCTCAGCCATGTCTCACCCCTGACTTAAATCCCCAAAGGGGTCCGGTCACCAACACTATGCACACCACAGAGATTTCCACTGCTGTTCAGCTACTTGTACAGTCATATCTCACCCCACAAAAAAGAAAAATGGAGGGGAGGGGGGAAAGAATGTGTCAGGACAAAAATTGTATCATGTGAACCTAAATGAAAATAGTCAGAAGGTGCTCCCAAAATCAAATCACCCAAACCTAATATGTTTCACTCTTCAAATAGAGCTTTGTCGGAGGTAAATAAAATAAGTGAAGAAAATGAGCAACCAAGAGTAGCTGACTGTCACATGGTGAAAATAAAATGTTAATATTGTTATATTTGATTAATACAATTAATCTTAATTGATCCAGCATGCTGGCAGATGTTAAATTATATATACATATTGCTAGGTTGATGGTTGAGCCAAATCAGGTTTTTAAGTCTTAGATTTTGATACTATTGTTTTGCCAATATGCTCCCATCTCTCCCAAAACTTTATTTTTGATAGAAATATATATATACTGTACATTATGTTTTAACAGGTAGTATCTTGAGGATCTTTATTTACTGTAAGTGTTACAATACCTCTCATGTAACCCATCCTGCTAGGCTTAGTGGTTTTCTTGCCTTGTGATGTCAGTTATACTCGCTTAAGTTCCCAGTCCAAGCCCCACACTGCCACCATTTCAGAGAAATGATGAGAAAGGACCACTAATACTGCTCTGTGATGGGCATCTGAGGCTGCTGGTCCCTTACACTTTCTGCTTATGCAATTCTGCAATGGTAAGGCTGCCTTGATGACACTTGTGAGGCTGCACATGGGTAATGGTGAAGCTGCATTGATGGGCACTGACCCTTATTTTGCTTCACAGTTCTTTATTTAAAATTTTAGTTTTTTCCTGAAACTTCCCTCTTAATGTGAAGGTGTGTGCTATATGCAGATAAATACAGGTATTTTAGATAGATGTGTAGACCACAATAGTGGTGTTAATTCAAATAGAGTATGGGTAGTGGTGACAAAAGAGCTCAGAATACTGGTTAAAAATGGTAAACAGACTTGTTGTTAAGTAGAACCATTGTGTGTAGTCAAAGTGTAGAGGAGTAAGCCCTTATTTGCCTTAGTTTGAAACAGTGTGTTTAGAGATACTCAATTTATGGTTTTGCCAAACAAAGCACATTATATGGCTTTGAAGTATGCATATGATATGTAATGGGACATTAATGGGCCAGACTCCAAATAAATAGTGGCTTGTGACGATATTTAATTTTTACTGTGGCAATGTGACTCAGCCATGATGAGACAGAGTGATTATTCCAAGCATGCAGGAGAGTTTTAAGTTTACAGATTAAAGTGCTAATTTCCCCTCATGTGTGGGGATAAAGCTAGCAAGAATGTACCTAAATAATGGTGTTACATGGTTTCCCATTGGTACTGAAAAGTTTGTTGGAGAGTTTAAATTAGAGAAGTTGGAAGAGCCTTTAGGAGCTATAGATGAGGAAGACCCCACTAGTCATGCTTTGTCTCATACCTATAAACATCAGTTAAGCCCACCCCCACATCTCTTAAGTTCTTAACCCAATTGGAGAGACATTTTCAACCTAAACTGACACCAGAGGACCATACAACAATAGCCTACTCCTTCAAATCCACTATTTGCAGTAAATACAAAGAAATTGGCTACAAAATTGTTACATGATGGTATCAAACCCCAGTGCTGCTACAGTACATCACATATACATTCCTGTGCTGGATACCTGTTTGCACTGAAGCACAGATAAAGGCAACATGATCCAAGTTTTATGGTCTTGCCTAGTGATGGACAAACATCTTTTGGGACGGTTTGCGAACGCGATCGCGCACAAATAATCGCGAACCTCAGTTTTGCGGTGGGTCCCATTCATTTTAATGGCAGGCAAACATGAAAAACCTCCAGGTCATATTTGCAGCCACAAAATACTTACTAGCTGTGCACACATAGTCCCACAACATGGACACTGACCTACCAGAAGTATTAAGCGAATCTGCGATCGACAAGCATTCTTTTTTTATCTGCAAAATGCTGTCAATTCAGGAGCGCATGAAGGCCATGGAGGAGAGGCAAGGCCAGGCTATGAAGGGGGTGCAGGAGATGATCCTGTTATTGGAAAAGTTGCCATATTTTTTTTTCCTTTAATAAGTTATATAAATCGTTTTTACAGTTATAACGTGTATTTTATTTTTTGTAATATTGCTTGGTTTTAGTGTAATAGCTCGGCCTAAATCAACCAGAACTGACAGCAGCCGGTAAAAACATGTCGAATACATATAGGGTCCATTCACACGTCTGTAAAATGGGTCCGCATCCGTTCCACCATTTAGCGGAACGTTTACAGACCCATTGATTTTCAATTCCAGTCTGAAAAATTAGGCATTCACAGGCTGGATAAAGAAGTAAGTGTCGGCCAGTACAGGCCCCAAAAATTAGCCAACAGGCGTTCACCTGACAGCAAAGAACTTTGTATTCTGTGGCTGGAGGTACATTAGGCATTCACAGGATAAATACGTTTCGGCCATTACAGGCCCCAAAAATTAGGCATTCAAATTACATAAAAGGCCTTTTATGCCACTGTATTTACCTAAGGCAGGGACCATGAATTATTATGGGTGGTGGCGGATATTTGTGGCCTGTCATGAGGAATTTGAATCAAACATGGTCTACTGGTCACATGTGTTGAATTCCTCCGAGATCCATGCCTCATTCATTTTTAGAAATGTGAGGTAGTCAACACTGTCGTGAGCTAGGCGAGTGCGCTTATCG
This sequence comes from Rana muscosa, assembly GCA_029206835.1. Taxonomy (NCBI): domain Eukaryota; kingdom Metazoa; phylum Chordata; class Amphibia; order Anura; family Ranidae; genus Rana; species Rana muscosa. The sequence goes on along the minus strand of CM055116.1, from coordinate 346,728,498 downwards.
GTCACGATCCCCCTGCTGTGCTGAACGTTCTTTTGGACAGGACACTGGACGAGGGGCAAGCCAACAGTTCCATTGCAAATTGTGCAAGCTCTGGCCAGAGGTCAAGCCTGCCCACCCAGTAGTCCAGGGCTTCATCACTTCTCAGAGCGTCCACATCGGCCGTTAACCCGATGTAGTCGGACATCTGTCGGTCTAGGCGTTCCCTGATGCTGGATCCGGATGACAGCTGTCGATGGGTCGGCTGAAAGAATGATCTCATATCAGAAGTGACCAACACATCTTCAAACCGCCCTCTTCTTGCAGGCACTGTTGGATTGGTACCCGCAAGTGTTTCTCTGTGAGTAGAAATTCCTCTGCCAGCGCACGCAAAAGCAGAATGCAGCATTTCTCTAAGCAAGGCCTGGAAGTGCTCCATTCTGACAGCCCTCTGTGATGGTGCTAACATTTCCGGTATTTTTTGTTTGTACCGGGGGTCTAAGTACGTTGCCACCCAGTACTGGTCCTTGCCCTTTATGCTTTTTATACGGGAGTCCCTCTTAAAACACTGGAGCATGAAGGCCCCCATTTGCATTAAACTGGAAGTGGTGTGGTGGCCTGGCTCCTGCTCATCATCCAGGATAATGTCGTCCTCGTTCTACTCCCCCCATCCACGGACAACAATAGGGATCCCAGAAAGGTTTAAAGCATGCTCTTCTTGCTCCTCCTCATCTGCCCCGGCACCATCCTCCTCTGACTCCTCTTCAGACTCCTGTTGTTGACTTGTCTCAAATGGGAGTAGCCCCCCCTGGGAATTCATCCAGCATTGCGACTTCCTCATCTTCCTGCTCCTGCTCATCGACGGCTTGATCAATGACACAACACAATGCACGCTCCATAAAGAAGGCGTAAGGTAAGATGTCACTGATGGCACCATGGCTGCGACTGACCAGTTTGGTGATTTCATCAAATGGCCGCAGAAGTCTGCATGCATCGCGCATTAGCAGCCACTGGCGCAGTGAAAAATAAAACAAGCTCCCCAGAACCTGTCCTGCTGCAGAATTCGTACAGGTAGTCGTTAACTGCACATTTCTGCTGGAGCAGCCTATCAAGCATATACAAGGTTGAGTTACATTGCGTCGGGCAGTCACAAATAAGACGTCTGACGGGCAGATTGTGTCGCCGCTGAATGTCAGAAAGGCGAGCCATGGCCATGTAAGATCTTCTGAAATGGGCCGATATTTTCCTTGCCTGCCGAAAGACGTCCTGGACCCCAGGGTATTTGACAACGAATCGCTGCACGACCAAGTTCAAGACGTGTTCCATGCATGGCATGTGTGTAATTTTGCCCTGTTTCAATGCGCTCAGATTGGCACCGTTGTCACACACCACTTTACCAACTGTGAAATTGAGTGGTGTTAGCCACTGATCTGCCTGTGAACGCACAGCTGAAAGGAGTGCAGGGCCAGTGTGGCTCTTGGCTTCCAGGCACAACAGACGCAGCACAGCATGGCAACGTCTCACCTGGCATGTCAAATAGGTTCTGGGATCTTGGGCGGTGCAGCAGAAAAGACGGTAGCAGCGGAAAAGGAGGAGTCAGCCGAGGAGGAGAGGGAGGATGGAGTAGGAGGAGGAGAAGAAGAGGCAGGCCTGCATGCAATCCGTGGCGGTAAAACCAAATCTACATGGGTGCCACGGGTTACATGCTTGACGGCCGTCAGAAGGTTCACCCAGTGGGCAGTAAAAGTTATATACCTTTCCTGCCCGTGTTTGCTAGACCACGTGTCTGTGGTCAGATGTATCTTGGCACCGACACTTTGTGCCAGAGATACATTCACTTGCGCTGAACATGGCCATATAGCTCTGGGATGCCCTTCTGCGAGAAATATTTCCTTCCTGGGACCTTCCATTGTGGTGTTCCAATGGCCACAAATTTTTGAAAGGCCTCCTTGTCCACCAGTTTATATGGCAGTAGTTGGCGGGCTATCAGTTCCGACAAGCCAGCGGTCAACCATTGGTCAAGAGGGTTATCCGGCGTCATCATTTTTTTACGCTCGAACATTTGGCCCACGGAAGCCTGCCTTTTTCCAGAAAAACGTGAGGACGGCATGATGGAAGGTGGAGTGGAGGACAATTGTGAGGAGAGAGGAGAAGGAGAAGTAGAAGAGGCAGGACAGTGAGAGCCTGGAGTGTGGCTTTGTGGGTTCTGACGGCGTTGCTCCCACTGGGCTCAGTGATGGGAGTTCATGTGCGGTCGTCCCTAGGTGAGTGTTGGGCTTACCGCGACTTATGCGTTGACTGCAAAGGCTGCAGATGGCAACACTATTGTCAGCAGCGGACACGTTAAAAAAGGCCACACTGCGGAGCCATGTGCCGGCGTCCTGGGAGCGCCAGATCTGACCGTACATGGTTGATGTCTCGCTCCTGATACATTAGCAGTCTGGTTTGTCCTTCCTGTGCAATGTAAGTTCAGCCTGCTTCTCCTCCCTATCTACTGGTCCATCTCTCCCTCTGAACTCCCCTCCTCTTCCTCTCTTGTGGGCACCCACGTGACATTCATAGACACGTCATCATCTATGTCACCTTCCCCACCACTAACATTAGAGATCTCGTAGTAGGCAGCAACAGCGGGGACCAACCTCCTTGGGCTGATCTGGGTACTGTCGTCAGACTGCTGAGTGGCGGTTGTTGCTACCTCCTCTTCCTGATCCAATGCCAAGAATGGCTGCACGTTGGAAATGTCTTGTGATGGATCGGAAGATAATTCCTGTGACTCAAGCGGAGGGTATATGGTGGTGGTGGTGTTGGTGGTAGTGTCTTTGGGGGTGCACACAGCAGAGAGTGAAGAGGGTGCAGATAGAGAGGATGAGGAGGGTGCAGAAGAGGATGGCTGAGTGAGCCACTCAACCAAGACTGGTGCGTCCTTTGACGTAATCGAACGCACCTTCTGCAACTTCCCACTTTGGCTCCGGCCTGGTGCTCCTGCCCTACCCCTACCACCCCTGTGGAAGGGCCTGCCTCTTCCTCTGCCTGTAATTTTTTCAATTACCCTGTGACAAAAGTCTCTAGAGAAGCGCAGTATATGTGGAAGAAGGTATATAACACCCCGCTTCAATCTGTCGTTTTGGGGGGCCACTGGTCTATCACACCAGTTATAATACTTTTTTCTAATTGCGTTTGTCACTCTTTGTAGTTGTAGTATCACTGCAGAACCGCTCAGCAGTCACAATGCTGCACAATGCAAATCCTCTATAATATGCTTTCTATATTAGAAAGTATATTATAAGTGTATTACACCCTTATATACTGCACACCAAACAATAGTACACCTATACCAGTCCTTAAAAGGACTTTTGTAGATCTATTAGTTAGCGATTTGTGTCACTACAGTCTGTCCCTGCTCCACACAGCAACCTCTCCCTACACTGACAAAAGACAGCTGCGGAACCGCTCAGCAGTCACAATGCTGCACAATACAAATGCACTATAATATGCTTTCTATATTTGAAAGTATAGTATAAGTGTATTACACCCCTATATACTACACACCAAACAATAGTACACCTATACCAGTCCTTAAAAGGACTTTTGTGGACCTATTAGTTAGCGATTTGTGTCACTACAGTCTGTCCCTGCTCCACACAGCAACCTCTTCCTACACTGACAAAAGACAGAATGTGAAATGGCAGCCAGATCAGGTCTATTTATAAGGTTGGGGGTATGTCCATGTGCTGAAATGTCTCAATTGGCTGTCCTGTACCACATGATGGATGTGTCATGGGTCAAAGTTCTTCACAATGTAAAAGAATATGGCGGCCGCGAATAGCGCCATATGTTTGCCGGTTCGGCGAATAGCGAACGCGCAAAGTTCGCCGCAAACTGACAGCGGGGCAATCCGCAAGGCCATCTCTAGTCTTGCCCAGTACTTCAATCTTTCTAGAAACAGGTCCACTCTATAGTACAGAAGTTCACTGTCTGACCCATCCCATAATACTGGGATTCTTTCTTCTACATTACTCCGTTGAAGGTGTGTAAATGATAGACATGTGCACACTGAAATATTTTGTTTCGGAATTTGGTTTTCGTCCGAAAAATAAAATGATTTAGTTAATTCCAAAATTTGTTTTAATTTATTTTGTTTTGTTAAATGCATTCTTCCGAAAATCCGAATTAATTAAGGTTGAATCTGTCATTGAAGGCTTATGGTGTCGGTCAAATGTTCTAAGAAGATTCAACGAAGCAGCTAAACTGTACGACGCCCAGTGTTGGTCATCTTACTTTAAAAAAGTAATTAGTTACATTTACAAATTGCTTCTCCCAAAAAGTAATTGCGTTAGTAACTTAGTTACTACATTGAAAAAGTAATTAGTTACTCAGCAAAGTAACTGACTTTTTTTTGAGGGCACATAGCACATCAGGGCATGGGGCACATAGCTCATCAGGGCATGGGGCACAGGGCACATAGCACATCAGGGCACATAGCACATCAGGGCATGGGGCGCACAGCACATCAGGGCATGGGGCGCACAGCACATCAGGGCATGGGGCGCACAGCACATCAGGGCATGGGGCGCATAGCACATCAGGGCATGGGGCGCACAGCACATCAGGGCACATAGCACATCAGGGCACATGATAGCACATAGCACATCAGGGCATGGGGCCACATAGCACACCAGGGCATGGGGCACAGGGCACATAGCACATGAGGGCACATCAGGACATGTGGCACATAGCACATCAGGAAGGGGCACATAGCACATCAGGGCAGGGCACATAGCACATTGTTTACCAGCCATGCAGAGTAGCGCAGGAAGCGTGTGTAATAAGTTCTCTCTGATGTCACGGCACTGACGGCAGTCACGCTACTCCCTGGCGGCCCCTCCTCTCTTCTCGTCCATCCCAGATGATGTCACAAGCAAATGGGGATGGACGACAAGAGAGGAGGGGCCGCCGGGGAGCAGCGTGACTGCCGTCAGTGCCGTGACATGAGAGAGACACGGTCATAGAGGAGAGGAGGAATTACACTGCTGCCATATAGTGGCGGTAGATGTAATTGGGGTAACGCCGCCCAAGTAATGGTAACTGAGTTACCATGAGGGGAAGAGTAATCAATTAGATTACTCGTTACCCTCTAAAGTTACATAACTCAGTTTATTCTAACTCAGTTACTTACATCACTGACGACGCTGCAAACGTACATTTCCGGTCGAATGCTCTGCCCACAAGCTATAGTAGAATTCTAATGTTGTATGACTAGTAATAATTATATTTATTAATTATTATTACTAGTCAACCAACATTAGAATTCTTCTATAGCCTATGGGCGGAGCATTTGACCATAAATGTCCACTCGCGGCAATCGTATGTTTTTAGCTGCTTCGTCGAATCTTCATGTCTTTATAATGTCAAATCTTTTCTCTCTGTGTCGAATAATCTTGGACTAATAGAGTTAGGTTAGGCACATTTAACCGCAGGCTTGATAGACACAGATCACTATTGTCACCGTCATGTTGAATCTTCTATCTATATCGAACTGTTGTCGCATCAAAATGAAAATAAAGCATTTTGTATGTCGGATCTTTCGGATTTCGGATTCTGCGTGATCGTTATCGTTTGTTAAAATCCCTGAACTTCGGACGAAAATGCATTCGGATGAAAACGAATGCACATGTCTAGTAAATGATCAGTTGTTAGACACTCAATTAATACTACACGCTCTTGTATCCATACGCTATGGAAATCCTCTTTGCCACTCTGGTTTCACAGGATTAAGGACATAAGAGAAACTGAGAATCTGACTAGTGTCCTGAAGGGTATGGAGGAGAAAACCTGGAAACTGTGGTTCCACTGGATGGCGTATACTTGCACTATAGAATTCCAGCAGATCCTTGCAGGCTAAAACACCTACTGAATCTTATATATGAAAAACCACCTAAACCAAAATTCCAATGTAGGTGAGCAGAGGTGTTCAATAACGGAAAATTTAATTCAAATACCTACCGTAATTTTCCTTTCCTGACGAGCTCCATGTCAGCACAGCTGGGTGAGGCTCCGCCCACCCCCACGTGATCAGGACTTAACTATAAATTTTTCACTCACCTCAACCTCAGCGTTTCGTAACTATTACTACTTAACTGGGCGGGTTCTGTCCTGACATGGAGCTCGTCAGGAAAGGAAAATTACGGTAAGTATTTGAATTAAATTTTCCATTTTCCTGACGCTCCATGTCAGCACAGCTGGGAATTAACTAGCCAAAACAGGGGAGGGATAATGCTACACACTCCAACTCTGACTAAAACGGTAACAGAAACCATATTGCCTCTGACAAACCCAACTGTCATGAATATGAATATTTTGTATTACGGATAGTTTGAGACACCCGGCCTGCTGTCACCCTCAAGGTCTGGACCTTTCTAGTGAGAATGCCGTGACTCTCCTGGCACAGCCAGCCTTACAATCTGCAGGCCAAGGAGATGAGGTTATCAACCAAGAGATAATGATTTTACTGCTCCCAGCAAGATTATTATGTGTTCCACCTGAAAAGGACAAACAGATGTACAGAGCTCCTGATGGCCGGAGTCGCCTTGATTAAATATTTTAGCGCTTAGCCCACATCTGATGGGCTAACTTTTTGAGTACTCCCCAAAGGGAACGTAGGAAGGAAAACCTCTTGTGTGATATGAACTCTAAAGGTCAGTTCAGGCACATATTAGAGCATTGGCATGAGCACCATTCTTTCTGGGAAGTACGCGAGTATGGGTTCTTTAAACCCAAGGACACCAATGCTGATGTAATTGGCACCAGTAAATCAGTTTCAGCGAGAAAGTACCACAGGGTGATTGAAGGCATCCGATGAAATAACATCCATCAGCATTGGTATATCTCATTCCGGAAACAAGTTTGGGGTTTCAACCAAATTGAATCTTGAAAAACGGTATAATTAAGCGTTGGAAGCTTGCTGAATGCCGGTGAAGACGGCGATAGCCAAAATGCATTTCTATAGCATGCTTGCGCATAGAATTAAGTCAAGCCATGCCTGTAGACATTCGAAGCAGGCTTCTGAAGAGTCCAGCGTAAAATCTTGATCAGCGAATATACTGGGCATATATGTCCTGTTCTACTATAGGAGTGCTTAGCGCTGACCTTTCTCGTTTCGTAGAACTGTTCAAATCTTCACAGAGCTTTCGACATCCATTAGGCTCTGCCTCTCTCGACCCAGGTCATCAGCCTGAGCCTGTCGGATGCTGGATGAATGGGACTGGAGAATGTTTTATCTACCAGGCAGAGGGCGTCACCCCTTGACACTCATCAGGATGAGTAGCGGGTACCAAAACTGTCACCTTCCCTGGCCCAGCCTTAGCTGGAAGCTAAGAATCAGAGGGAGCAGCTGAAAAAGGCATCAGCAGTCTTGGCGATCCATTCTGCGGTCAGCACCTCCACTCCGAGCGCTTGCGGCTCCTGGGCCCTGGAATGGAACTTCATCGACTCAGTGCCGACTGGGAATGTAAGCGGTCTACCTCTGGCAGACAAAACACCAATCTCTGTTAGTTCTCAAAAGACTCGCAGTAGTCTGGATCATCCGTTGTCGTCAGACTTGACCTGGACAAATAGATCGTCTGAAGATTCTTCCGACCAGGCACATAGGTCGCAAATCGTTGGGAGGATTGACTTGGGTGAATTCTAGAATTAGAGAAAACTTCAGAAGTGAGAGACTGAGCCTTGTTTCCAGATTTAGGCCACAGTCGTTGTGCTGTCCAACTTTCCCAGGACAGGCTTACTCTGGATGAGATGACTGAAGGCTAAGAGCCTGAAAAGGTTGCCTTCAACTCCAAGACGGAGTCTTGGGTCCTTGACAAAAGACCATTGGTCCTGAGCTCATTGTTACTGAAGAAGGGCTCCCCTAAACTGGCTGGTATCTGCCTGTACCACCAGATCGTCCGAGCTACTGGGGCGAGGCGATTTCTATGGCTCGATCTGAGACGTGAAGGATGAAAGATCTCCAAATATGGCCCAAAATGCTTTCCTTAGGGGACCACGTGTCCATCCACAAGCCGTCCCTATGTTCACAGAGGGATCACATAGTGCCCCTAGGGCATGTATGGGTGGTCCAACCCAAAATAACAGAGAGCATCCTGACATGGAAGTTCTTATTGACTTCTTGGATTAAGCATTTGCTTCCTTGTCTTTCCTGGACTCCCATCCAGAAAAGCGCAGGAGCTACGCTCTCTGGCGTGAGCGTGGACAATAACTCTTGAGTTTTCGGTCTTCTTTAACTCAGTAGACCTTCATCTTGAGGCAGGAGGCTAGACTGGCCACGATTTAATTTAGGCTTGCTCTTCTGCGATTAAGAAAAAAATGCAGTGAGCGCGTTTGTCCTTGAGGGTCGCACCTTCTGATGGTAAGGTCATGTGAATGGCCGATCCCACAAAGGACACATACTAACCAGCGGGGTGGTCCCAACCCCTGGACCTCTATTCGTTCCAAAGGGCGTAACTTTGACATCCTGCTGTGACAATATCCTCCAATCTTGACGAACAAGCACTTGATCCATTCAACATCCAACCGTCTTTTGGAGGTATTTAAAATACTTCCAAAGTTTCACCTCTATACACAGGCATTTCAACAACCTTAGCAATCTGGACACAGGTCATCCTCTTTCTCCTGTTCAGAAGAGACTGGAGAGAGTTGATTGGACCAAGAAGGCCCTGAAAGAAGTCTGGACATTGCCAAACAGATGGTCCCCATATGAGAAGAATCTAGTCATTCCTTCAGAGTGTCTTGACCATCTGCTTAATTGTGACAACTGGTTAGGTGTCGTCATCTTTATCCTAGATTGCTTGAACTAGGTAGCATCCTTGCCGTCTGTTTCTTTATGGAAGGATCTGAAGTGGATTGTTTGCTTGGGAAGGCTTGGAGAATTCACAGGGTGAGTGGAAACACTCCTTTAGAGCGTATTGACCACATGTTTCATTAGTGCGACCACCTGTTAGGCGCCGTCATCCATATCCTTGGTTGCTTTATTAAAGCAGACTGTGTGCAGTCATGTCCATCCGGAAGTTTGGAGAATGGGCTGCTTCACCTGGTATGGACAGGCGGCTTCTCATTATCAGAGCAGATAACCCTTTCATATGGTGAGCCGAAAACACCCCTTTAGAGTGTATTGGCAATTTGTTTATTGGGTGTAACACCTTTTAGGTGTCACCCTCCTCCCTGGCTGTTCCAGCCAGTGGGATACATACTGTCATGCTCATCCGGAAATTTGGAACATGCACAGCTTCCCCTGGTGTGGACTGGCAGCTTCTCATTGTCAGAGCAGATGACCCCTTTTACAGGGTGAGCTGAAAACACCCCTTTAGAGCGTATTGGCAATTTGTTTAGTGGGTGTAACACCTTTTAGGTGTCACCCTCCTCCCTGGCTGTTCCAGCCAGTGGGATACATACTGTCATGCTCATCCGGAAATTCTGAAAATTGGCTGTTTCACCTGGTGTGGACAGGCAGCTTCTCATTGTCAGAGCAGATGACCCTTTCACAGGGTAAGCCAGGAACACCCCTTTAGAGCGTATTGGCAATTTGTTCATTGGGTGTAACACCTTTTAGGTGTCACCCTCCTCTCCGGCTGTTTAAGCCAGTGGGATAAATACTGTCATGCCCATCCATGTATTCCTCTTATAGAGCTTGAGGAGGGTTTGCTTGGGAAAGTCATGAGACTGCTCCTTCATGTTCATCCATGTCTTCTTATTGAAGGGCCTGAAGCATATTCGTTCTGAGATTGGTAAACACTAATAGATAACCTCACCACAGGGCTTGTACACCATTCAGCAAACCAACCCATAGACCCGGATCACACTGGTGCGTTTTTAACATGCGACCCGACCAGTCAAATCGCATGAAAATAATATGCGGTAATCGCACCACCCTAATCGGTGCAACGCTGCATCAGCCGCGCCATGCCAACTTCAACAAAGGCAGTTTTGTACTACCTTGCGATTTCGGGTTGCGACCTATATTGACATCCGCACAGAAACTTGCACAGATGTCTCTGAAAATTGCGACCGGAACCGAGACTGACCAGCGGGAGACAAAGCTGAATAGCACAGCCTCATTCCCGCAACCCAGTGCGACCCTGGACTAGGGAAAAAAATGGTTAAATGCAGTAAATAGATTGCTTAGTAACAAACCCTGAGGGGTTAAACACAGCTAGAGGGAGGCAGAAGCTTTCATCTACAGCCCTGTTAACCAGATGGAGGTTAATTTGGCTAGGATCTAATCCTGGGAATCAGGTTATGATGAAAATGTTTGTTTCAGAACAGCAACACAAAGGTAGGAATTTGTAACAAAATTACAACCATCTGCAGTGTACACAAACTAAGGGAATTGTAGACATGCTTCTCCAAACTCTTTTTTCTTCTTTTTTTTTTTTTTTTTTTAAGGAAGACCAAGATCACATAGTAAAATACAAGGATATCCCATGTCTCCAAAGGCCATGGCTGGATTCAGTAGATATTTTTCAGGTGTGCTCCACATACCTTCTCTGCAAAATGCTGGTCTTTGGAGGGGTTTGGCATAGTGGCATGACAGTAAGCAAAACATGAGCAGCCTCCAACAGATTATATCCATGTTTGAACAGACAAAGTGTTGCTTTGTGTATCTGTTATGCAGAGTACTCCCTGTCCAGTAATGCAGCATACATTGGATACAAAGCATTTGGCTCACCCAACCTCCGTCATCCGACCATCGATGTTGGCACAGCGCGGGTGCGCGTGCATAGGGGAGTACTCTGCCACAACCGCTGTCCATCTTGTTTGGACCAAGCGGACCCCCGACATGGCTGTTAGCCATGATAAAGCCGCCCCGAGGACCAGCAGCAGGGCTCCCTGGATTATGGTCATTTAGACTAGACACCAGGGACTTCGTCCAGCTTCATCCACACATATGGACGGTCCGCCAGCCATTTAGACCAGCTAGGTAGAGGAGCACACCTCCGTCCTGCATGTAGGAGGAAAAGAGAAGAACGCTGAGGTTGAGGTGAGTGAAAAATTTATAGTTAAGTCCTGATCACGTGGGGGTGGGCGGAGCCACACCCAGCTGTGCTGACATGGAGCCGTCAGGATTTTTTTTTATTGCATAATGTAAGACATTATAACTGATAAAATTACAGTATTAACTAAAATACATTACATATATAAATACACAGTGCTAAACAAAAAACACTAGTGATGATCATTGAAATCACCCAAGTGAAAAAAGAAAAAAAACACTAAATCCAAGAAAAAGTCCATAGGTAAGTAAATGTGCTGTGATACACAGATAGAGCACCGCTGCTCACCTACATTAGAATTTTGGTTTAGGTGGTTTTTCGCATTTACATTTGTAATTTGAAAGTGGCAGCTATTTATGTGCGTTTTTCACCCCTAACATTATCCATTATTTTTCATCATTTTATTATTTTTTATTATTTTTCATATTTATTTATTTTTTCAATTCTTTGCACTTGATAAAAAGAAATAAATGTGCTACCCAAAAAACACATAAATAATAACAACTCTATAGAGGGAGGTGAAGCAGCTGTAGTGGAATGTGACAAATTCAAGCAAAATGGAAGGTAATAGTACAGCGCTACATATAGGCCAGTAAAAACTGGACTGTAACTCAAATGTGACCATAAATGGAAACACACAAAAAAGTGAGAAGGGGCAGGCTGAACGTCCTACCCAATATATATAAAATGTCCTCAATGATGAACAAAAACAAAAAAATTAAGAGTGTCCAAAACAGTGGGTAAATAACAAGGAATGGATGTAAAACTTCTGGCACAATTCTTCACGTGGATGGTGACATTCATGTGTGCTTACCAGAAACGTTGGACCCGAATGTCATACGACAGCGGATCAATCGAGCTTGAGAGTATCTCCAACGGCTGCTCTACAGGAACGTCCCCGGATCTCTGATGGATGTAGAGGTATACCGGCTAGACGATCGGATGTCTTCAATCCTGGGTGGAACTGATGGATGCAGTACTTCTCGGGTCTCCAATACCCCCAAGGCTGGAGATCCCACCAGAAGACTGGCACTCTGGATCCCGGTATTCAACCGGACGATGGAATACGATCAAACTTAAATGGAAAATACCCCGACAAGGGTATTGTAGAAGGACCAACTGGAGAAAACTGAAAAAACTTTTCCTCACCGATTTCATGCAAAGAGAAGAAAAAAATAGGGGGCTCCAATGGTGTAGGTCATAAAAAATTGGGTTTTTAATCAGAAAAACACCAACATACAAAGATAAAAATTGATCACAGTTCATATATTAAAAGACAACATGGGAAGCATCGGGCTATGCATTTTGCTTCCCATGTTGTCTTTTAATATATGAACTGTGATCACTTTTTATCTTTGTATGTTGGTGTTTTTCTGATTAAAAACCCAATTTTTTATGACCTACATGGACATGACATTCGGGTCCAACGTTTCTGGTAAGCACACATGAATGTCACCATCCACGTGAAGAATTGTGCCAGAAGTTTTACATCCATTCCTTGTTATTTACCCACTGTTTTGGACACTCTTAATTTTTTTGTTTTTGTTCATCATTGTGGACATTTTATATATATTGGGTAGGGCGTTCAGCCTGCCCCTTCTCACTTTTTTGTGTGTTTCCATTTATGGTCACATTTGAGTTACAGTCCAGTTTTTACTGGCCTATATGTAGCGCTGTACTATTACCTTCCAATTCTTTGCACTTGACACATTTATTTTCTGTGGCACAGATTTGGGTGAGGGTGTTAAACACTTTTTTTTTCGATTCCTTGTTCATAGCTCGTGTATACTGAAACTTATAATTATCCTGGGCAGTGTTTGGTATCTTTGAAATTTTCATTTGCCAGTTGTGCAAATGCACACCATTCTAGGAGAAATGTAGATGGCCATTTGCTATAGCCCCAGGAGAGGTGTAGATGGGCAATTCACTATAGCCTCATGAGGCTGAGTCGTTTTTCTTACATCTCCCTTTTTTTTTCTTCTTCTGGCTTAAGCCAGCACACTATGTCTAATTACAGGAGACTCTGGTCCATGATCTCTATCTCAAGCCCTGTACACACGATCGGATAACCTATGGATTTTCATCCGATGGATTTGACCATCGGAAATCTGATGAAACTGTTTTTCATCAGTCAAAAAACCGACGGCAAGAAAACGACGGCACGTACAAAAGTAAGACGTGCTATAAAAGGGCCGAACAAATCTAATGGCGCCACCCCTTGGGCTGCTTTTGCTGATTTCGTGTTACCGCGTGTTAGTAAAAGTTTGGTGAGAGCCGATTCGCGCTTTTCAGTCTCCGTGCTTTGCAGATCGTTTCCTGGTGTTCAGTTTGTGCTTGTGGGTTCGTATTTGTGATTCAGTGCGTGCAGTCAGGTCGTTACTGCCTTGCAGTGCCTTCTTGGCCGTTCGTTTACTGTTTTTCAGGTCGTTCTTCTCAGGCCTTGCTGTTCCACGGTGCGTTCTGTTTGAGTGCGTTCTGACCAGGCGACCGGTTTAAAACCATGTTTGAAGTGCGTTCTCATTCTCGAGCTCGTGCTGGCTTTGGACTTGGTGTTGCAGTTAACACTGTAACCCGAGTTCATTCTGTGAACAGGGTGAGGAGGAGTTCATGGACTAAGAATTGGTTGCTCCAGCGGGACCAATTCTCTCATATGCCTCTGCTGCGGGAAATCCATGAGAATAATCCTGATGATTTCAGGAATTATCTCAGGATGACGGACCCCGTTTTTCACCGTCTGTTGGATTTGCTGTCCCCCTATATCACGAGGCAGGACACTGTGATGCACCAGGCCATCACTGCCGAGCAGAGGCTTATTGCCACGTTGAGATACCTGGCGACTGGGAGAAGCTTGCAGGACCTCAAGTTCTCAACAGGCATCTCCCCCCAGGCTCTCGAGGATCATTATCCCTGAGACGTGTTCGGCCATTATTCAGGTCCTGCAGACGGACTATATGAAGGTAATTTTGCTCCTTTAACATCACATTATATGTTTTTATTGTTTTATAATGTTCTATTTTTTTTCCTCCTAACCCAAATTTGCCTGTTTGTAATATCCTGGTAATGTCCCCATTTTCCCCATGCATGTTTTTACCTGTAAAGGCCTTTTTGGGCCCTACATGCCTATTTCCCTTCACTAACCTCTCCAGCATGCTATCCTGGGCCCAAACCCAGCTAGCCTTCTATTTTCCTTTTCAAATTTTTGGGGTCAGTGCCCTCGTAGTTTGACAACCCTCCCCCCCCCCTAAAGATGTAAAAATAGTTTTAGTTCTCAATCAAGCTCAGCAGAGTGGTAGAGCCTTTTTTTGGATCCCCCACAATCACCTCAAGCCCCCCCCCCTTAGATTATTTTAGAATGTCCACTCAGCGGGGGTGAGGCATCTGCTAAGTGGGCCTTTTGTTTATTGGTAGGAAATACTCCCTTAAATAATAATGTTAGAATGATGTTGGTCAACAATGTTTTTGTGTGTAATCTGCTTGCACTGTAAACATAAACCGTACTAATGTCTTCTTTTTGTTTGACTCCACAGTTCCCTAGCACACCACAGAAATGGCTGACTGTGGCCTCCCAATTTGCCCAGCGGTGGGATTTCCCAAACTGCGGAGGGGCAATTGATGGGAAGCACGTCCACATGGTGCCACCACCCTGTTCGGGGTCATACTATTTTAACTATAAAGGTTTTAATAGTATTGTGTTAATGGCGGTGGTGTCGGCACGGTACGAGTTCCTGTATGTGGACGTGGGGAAGAACGGCCGGATGTCCGATGGCGGAGTATTCGCTGAGACAGAGTTCGCTCACCGTCTGCAGGCTGGGGGTCTTGCACTGCCTCCAGATGCAGAGAACGTGGAAGGGCTACCGTTCGTTTTCATCGCGGATGAAGCTTTTGGACTTGGACCACACCTCATGCAGCCGTTTCCCCAACGCACCCTCACCCCGGAGAGGAGGGTTTTTAATTACCGGCTGGCCAGAGCCCGGAGAGTTGTGGAGAATGCCTTCGGGATAATGGCCAGCCGGTTCCGCCTGTTTCAGACAGCTATACATTTGGCGGAATATAAACTGAACAACATTGTGTACTGCTGCTGCATATTGCACAACTTTTTAAGAAAATTCTCAGCTACTTATGTGTCATCAGTTGGGCCTGAGGCCGGTCCACCTGAAATGACAATTCTGACCGGCCTCAACACTGCCCGTACTGGCTTGGCCCCCCAAAGTGCCTGTGAAGTACGTCAGAAATACGTAGAGTACTTCACGGGTAGGGGGGCCATCACAATGCCAGACCACATCTGACATTTTATAACCTTTTTAAAATAAAATAAAAATTGTATTTACTACAAACTTGTGTTGTCATTCTTGTATTTTGGGTTTATGTGTCTCCCAGGTTCTAGTAGTGCCAAGTGTATTTGTCCTTAGTAAATAGCCTCAAATCTCACAGGTAAAAACCTTGATTTTGCATCTTCAGAACTGCTATTGAGCATAGAAAGAACAAGCCACACCTTTTTTAGACTTCCCGAATGTTTTTATTGATTGCACCACATTTTTGGGTGGTTTTCGATATTCAAGCCTTTTTTTTGTTTGGGCGGCTTTTTTTGCAGAAACCTGCATGGGTCAAAAGCCAAATATTTTTTTATGAAAAAGTAATAAAATAACACAGTGAAAAATACAAACATGAGATGGGGTGATGTTACCCCTGATCCATCCCAAATGTGAAGAACCACACTTTCTTTTTGGGGCTCAAATGGGTATCTTCAACATGATCCCATGGCTAAGGTAAACATGTGCTATCTGCCATCATGGGGATCAATGGACGTGCTTTGGGGGTGAAAACCCTTCCTCCCACCTACTTGAGTAGGGAGGAAGAGGTTGCACCCCCAAAACAGGGACATAGATATCCTGTGACGGCAGATAGCACATGTTGAGTCACTGTGTGCATGTTCACATTTGGACTGGTGGAAATCCATTGCAAATTTCTGACGCATAACAAAACACAAAAACAGGGGGGGGTTCACACTATTCTCCCCAAAATATCTATAATGTTTGTATATTTTTGCTCAATCACATTCATTCTCTTTCTCATAATGTCCATTTCGCTACTGCATTCCATGATTTCCTGAATGATTATTTTGGCGCTGGCACTCGAGAATGAAGGATTTGGACTTCCTGACACACCCCCACGTTCAGTCCCTAAAAAAAATTAAAAATATTTGAACTATGCAGGCCTACATCTGTATTTACCTTGAAGTTGTGGTGACAGACACTGACCTGTTGTGCTGATAAGCTCCACCTCTCCTTCCTCCACCTCTCCTTCCTCCACCTCCCCTTCCTCCACCTCCGCTTCCTCCCCCTCCGCTTCCTGAACATGCTGATCTTGGTCTGCTTTGTGATCTTCGGGGAGTTTCTGTGGTGTTTGGTTCCTCGTCTCCTGAGCATGGTGTCCTCCCAGTCTCCTCTCCCCTATGGGAATGTCAAAAATAATGTATCCTTTAGCACACAGAGTTTTTAGGCCTGAAAATGGATTCTCATTGTTTTGAAGTGGGGTACAATTGATATTTGGCCCTGAGTTTCAAGATGAACATATGAGATCTTGCAAACTCTACAAAGCAACATGTTATTTTTGAGGACACTCACAAATACACTTGGATAACCACCAAGGTATCCACTGGACCACCTGTGTGCGACACCGTTTATAAATTTGGTCATGTGGCCCAGACTATAGTATCTTGATCCAGAAAAAAAAAATGAGTACACAACTGCTGGAGTGTCATCTCCTTTACCCAGAATACAGTTTAGCCTTTCATTCACATTCTAGTTTTCCTTACAACACATCATCTTGCCAACAATGTGTAGATAAACATTGTTTAAGTAAAATGAGGCATGCCCACATGTAGTTTACGTGGATATATGCCAAACATGTTTGGGGGAAGAGCAGCAATTTTTTTTTACCACACATTTACCAAATAAGTGGACTCTCCACTTAACATAAAAGTTGACATTTTAAAATGTGAAACCAGTCAAGCCAAGCACATGTTGCAAAACATGGAAGAATACATATTACAATGTAAAAGAACACAGTAAAAAAAACCTTACTTTTTTCTATGCTTTTTAGAAGCTTCCTATACTGCTCCGGCTCCCTCAGCTTTAGGTCTGACCACCTTTCACGGAGTTGTTCCTTGGATCTCCTGACCCCATATTTTTTATAGAGAGTCTTCGCCACTTTGTCCATAATTTGTGACTTCCGGAGATTAGGGGTGTCGTATGGGCCATGCTTGCCGTCGTAATCCTTCCTCCGCAGAATGTCCACCATCTCCGCCATCTCAGCAAAAGACATATTAGTCGCCTTGTATCTTTTTTTACTGGATCGGGACGATTCCGCCTCCGGGCTTTCCTCGTCGGTAATTTCTACAAAAGAAGCCACCTGTGTCTGAGACATGTCGCCTTCTCACACTGTGCGCCGATCGTTAAGGGGCGGGGAAATGCAGAAAAAGTCCATCATGGGTGGGCGACGAGGGCGGAGTTACACGCATGCGCAGGGTATAAAAAGGGGAAAGAAGTTTTTAGGGATGCGCGGAGTAAGGACGACCGGAAGTGAACAAACAAACTCAACTAAGGTAAGAAGGGAACTCGGGCCTGCAGTGGCCTATAATGGTTCATGATTGTAAAGGGCAATATTGTGATAAGTTGAGGAGAATCAAATCTGATCTGTTTTTTTTTTTTACTTGTTTTTTTACTTGCTGATCCAAAAAGATGCATAAACTACGTGAGCCGGAGGTGATGCTGATTTTTATAGACAAATATAAGGAACAGCGCAACCTGTGGGAACTGAAACACCCAGCGTACCACAAGAGTGATGTACGTCGGGCAACTATTACCAAATTAGCATAGGATATGAAGCCATGGATCCCAGATGCAGACTACACTATGATCAATAATAAAATCAACAACCTGCATAATTCCTATAAAAAAAAATACAAGGAAGTGCGCCAGTCAAAGAGATCAGGAGCAGCAGCCGACAATGTAGTAAAGCCCAAGCTGTGGTACTACAAACATCTTCAATTTCTGGATGACCAGATCGAGGCCAGGGAATCTATTTCCAGCCTTCCCTCAACCCTTCCTTCCACCCTTGCCTCCAGCGTTCCTTCCACCCTTCCCTCCACCCCTGCAGAGGCGGAGGAGGAGCCACCTGAACTTGAAGAGCCAGATCTTTGCATCTTCAGCCAGGTATAGTATTTTTGCTGAAAAATATTGTCCACTAAGTAATATTGTGTTGAAATGGTTGGATTAGCCATAAATGATATCATCCCCACCCCAAAAAAAAATATGCACCAGTCATGATATCCAAATTGTGTGTGATAGATTCCCCAAATAATACAATTTTTTATTGTATTTTATAAACAGGATGAGGCAAGCCAGGAGGAAGAGGCTCAGGAGTGTGGCAGGCAGGAGGAGGCAGGGCCAAGTGGGACTCAGCAGGTCCCCAGGCCTAGTGGCAGCACCGTCTCCCAAGTGGCTCCCCTCCACGTCAGACCGCCAAAACAACGGCAGATGACACAAGTGGAGGAGGAGTCACTAAAGATGATTCGGAAGGCTGCTGCCATCATGAGGGCCCCCCTCAACCCTACGGATGGGTTTAGCAGCTATCTGGCAGATAAGTTGCTCCAAATGGAGGCGGGACAACGGGCCCTTTATGAGCACCTCATATACATGGCCGTACACATGGGGGCGAGGGGGCAGCTGACTGAGGCCACCCATCTGTCACATCAGGCCAATCCCTCTCCTCCTTCTCCTCCTCCTCCTGCCACATCACCACCCACAGTGGCCCAGCCTGCAAGGGTGCAAGGACGGGGCCGTGGAGAGAACGCTGCAGAGAGGCATGGAAGGAAGGCTACAGGGAAGAGCAGGAGGTGATTCTCTGGCCTCGAGCTGCTCATCCAGAAGTTGCAGGTTGATGGAGTACCACAGTTTGGGATGATGTATGTCTTTGGCTGCTGCTCCTGATTTCATGCTGTTGTTGTTTTTTTTATTCATCATAGTCAGGTCTGCATTTGGGATCTAATGACTTGATATTTTCTGCTAATTTCTGAATAGTTGCCCTTCGTTTTTTGTTTGCTTTTTTTCCAAAATAAATGGAAATTTGATTTCAGCCAACATACATGCCTGATGTGTTTGTTTTTTTTGGAGTAGCAATAACATTTCATAAATACAATGTGTAATTAATAACAATGGACACCAACCTCCATGAGGAAACGATAAAATAAAAAATGTTGTTCTGAGAAATTGACACACCAAAAAATGCACAACAAATTTAAATACAAAAAAAAAAAAAGGTGTAATTTGTGAGGTCGGCCTTTAAGTATTAAACTAATTATTCCTAAGATCACAAGAAAGAAGAAAGACATATGTTTGTCAGAACTCGTGATAAAGATCTGCAGCAAAAATTACATTTTAACTGTTCTAAAGCAACAAAACATGTGCTGCATTAAACGAAGCAATAACTTGCAGAATGACAAATGTGCTCTCTCCATTAGGAACGCTAGTTTTACCAGAACGAGCGCTCCCGTCTCCTAATTCAGTCTGAGCATGCGTTGGTTTTTTAACCGATGGACTTGCCCATAGACGATCGGAAATTACCATCGGTTTTTTATCCATCTGAAAATTTTAAAACAAGTTCTATTTTTTAAAACCGATGGAAAAAAGACAGATGGGTACCATACACGATCGGTTGGTCTGATGAAAACCATCCATCGGACGGTTTTCATCAGTCAAACCGATCGTGTGTACGGGGCTTCACTATTGTAGACTCTATTCTAGTTACTGATCTATGTCTGTTTTACTGTATTGTAATTAGACATGTGCACTGCCAAAAAATTCGTTAGTTTTCGTTTTCGTTTCATTCGTTTTTTTTTTTTTCGTTTTTCGGGTCATTCGTTATGATCGCAATTCGTAAATTCGTAAATTTGTACATTCGTAAATTTATACATTCGTAAATTTGTACATTCGTAAATTCGTACATTCGTAAATTTGTACATTCGTAAATTTATACATTCGTAATTTCGGAAATTTGGAAATTCGATATTTTCGAAAACCCGAAAATTTGAAAAAATAACTATTAAATTATAGGTATTGTAATTTCCTTTCAAATTTGGCTGTTAGCGAACGTAACGAATACAAATTTATCTGAAGTTACGCATAACCTGAAATAACAAATGCTGCATCTAAACAAATGGAACGGAACAAATTAATAATAATAATAATAAAACGTTTTTATTATTATTATTGTTATTTATTATTATTATTAATTCATTACGTTCCATTCATTTAGATACGGCATTCATTATGTCGGAAAACAATTCGTAACTTCGTTAAGTTCACTAACAGCCAAATTTGAAAGGAAATTACAATACCTATAATTGAATAGTTAGTAATAGTTAAGTTATTAGTTAATTATTATTTCAGAATTCCGAATTTACTAATTTACGATTGTACGAATATACAAATTTACGAATGTACGAATATTCGGAAATTCGTAAATTCAAATTTACGAATTTCCGGATAGTTGTACATTCGTAAATTCGTGCATTGGTAAATTCGTATATTCGTAAATTCGTACATTCGTAAATTTGAATTTACGAATATTCGTTAAAATTCGTTAAATGAGTTTTCGTTAATTCGGATATTTCCGAATTAACGAATTTGTCGAAATTCGTTAAAAACGAATTCGGAACGAAACGAATTGCACATGTCTAATTGTAATGTATTGTACAAAACTCTGTAACTTTACCCTCTACCAAATAACCCTGTATGACAATATTTAGCTTTCAGGGCCGCTAGAGTTGTTATATATTTTTCCTTTTTGTACATTTTTGTCTTTATTTGTAACTACATTTTGTATACCTGTTTTGTAAACATTGATAAAATATGTAATAAATACAGAATACCAAAAAAACTATAGATTTCATGAGACTCACATGGTGCAGAATTGTGAAAGAGGTTTGTGCAGAGTTGTCAAACAGATTAGTTAGTTAGCAACAGTAGGAATTACATCATCTGCAAAGAGAATTATTTTATATTGCTGCCCCACCGCTGTCACTCCTGAAATTTCTGGGGCATCCTTACTAGATGATCAAGCACTCTATTGTCAGGGTGACTAGGACTGGAGATAGGAAGCAGTGTTGCCAAGTGAATTCTGAATAATAAGGATTTAAAACTAACGTATTTAAAGTGATTCTGAAAGGTAAATAAAAAAAAATAAAAAAATAACAAACATGTTATTCTTACCTGCTCTGTTCAATGGTTTTGCACAGAGCAGCTCCAATCCACCTCTTCTCAGGTCCCCCACTGGCGCTTCTGGCTCATCCTCCCTTCTGAGTGCCCCCATAGCATAGTGGTACTGGACAAGAGATGGTTTATGCCATTTTGAAAATTCAACTGGTCAGTTTTTGGATGATTTGAAAGAAGAAAGACTTGAAGTGGTACAGTTTTGTACCCCTTCAAAACCACTGATTGAACTCACAGGTCTGGGACATCTGGGGCTCACAAAGAGGCAAATTGTAACAAATGTCCCCCCACTCTTAGGAGTGAGGGGGGCTCTTCAATATAAAGAGGTCTTTGAGGAATGCTTTGTGGCCTTGGTGGACCACCGAAAGGAAGTGATGAATTTAGGTTTTGAAGCTGAAGCCTGGTCAGAGCAGACATTCCTTGGAAGGTCATACATGTCAGGTGCCGTTTGTAGGTAGCTTCAGCTGTCCAAGATTTTAGAGAAAAGATTCCACGCATGTGACTAGAGATTAGAGCTATTCTGGAAATTTGTCTCATGACATGTTCTAGGGCATCTACACAGAAATGTAGAGCAGAAGGCAATTGCTGTCATTGCTCTATAACAGCACAGTCCTGAAATACAGGGCCATGTGGATTGTTCAGTGTCCTAGTCCAGTTAGCTGCAGTTTGACATACTGAGGCTGCAACAAGAGCTGGCTAAAGGGTGGGTCTGCCAGTTTAAACCACTTCCTGCCCGCCGTATGCAGAATGACGGCCTGGAAGTGGTTCTGTTATCATGACTGGGCGTCATATGATGTCCAGCAGGATAACATGCCGGCGTGCGCCCGTGTGGGCGCACAGCGCGGCGATTGCGGCGTGTCACTCTGACATGCCGCATCTCCGATCGTGATAAGGAGCCTCTGTCAGAGGCTTCTCACCATGTGATCAGCTGTGACAAATCACAGCTGATCATTGCGTGAACCAGGAAGTGCCGGTAAATGGCATTCCTTGGTTCGTGCTGACAGGGAGAGCCGATCAGCGGCTATCCCTGTCAGAGGGGGGGTCTGTGCTGATAATCTGCACATTGATTATCAGCACAGCCCCCTCAGATCTGCCAATCGGCTACCAATCAGTGCCCAGCAGTGCCCAATAATAAATATTGCCAGTGCCCACCACAGTGCCAATCAGTGCCCACCACAGTGCCAATCAGTGCCCAGCAGTAACACCTGGCAGTAACTAATCAGTACCTCATCATCAGTGCTGCCCATCAGTGCCACCTGTTAGTGCCACCTGTCAGTGCCAATCAGGACCACCTATCAGTGCCAATCAGTGCCGCCTGTCAGTGCCCATCACAGCCACATGTCAGTGTCTATCAGTGCCGACTGTCAGTGTCCATCAGTGCCAACTGTCAGTGCCCATCAGTGCCACATGCCAGTGCCCATCAGTGCCGCCTATCAGTGTCGCCTATCAGTGCCCATCAATTCTACATATCAGTGCCTCCTTATCAGTGCCCATCAGTGCCACCTTATCAGTGCCAACTCATCAGTGCCACCTCATGACTGCCCATCAGTGAAGGGGGAAACTAAATTTTATGACACACTAAGGAAAACCTTTTTTTTATCAAAAATGTTGGTCTTTTTTAGTTTGTTTAGCAAAAAATAAAAATCCCAGAGGTAATCAAATACCACCAAAAGAAATCTCTGAAAAAGTTTTATGTGGTTGGTGTGTCCTCTGGAAGATACGGCACCTCATCCCTGGTAAATTAAATGAAAGAAGGTAGTAGGGACTATGGGATTATAACGGTGCCACAAAGAATTTGAAAAACTTTTAGTAAAAAAATATAAGGGTATTTTTATTATATTATGTTACACAGACAATAGAAAAGCATTTTTTTACACAATTATACAAATAAAGAAATATATAGGCAAAACATACTGTACATACATCAGCAAAATCACATAATTAACCCTACATGTTTCGCCAATCCATTGGCTTCATCGGGGGTAAGAAGTTTGTACAGAGTGATTTAAATAGATCTATGAAACAAAATTAAGACAAGAAATCAATATTTATAGCACAAAACAGCAGGGAAAAGACATTTGGATGACCCAAAAAAGATGTAAAATATGAATGAATGAAGGCTGCCATACCCGCCAGTCCGTACAGAGGGCACGTCACGCTTCCGCGAAGGTCCCCAAAGGAGCCCGACCCAAATTGTGCCTACAGGTAGCTATTTAAGGGAAAAGAAAGGAATTTTATGAATATATAATAATTCAGAGATGGCTATTGCAGCAAATTACTTGCTGCAAATAATAGACAACCCCATAAGGGACTAACCTAGTCTCCTGACCTACCAAAAAATAGTTAAAACCAACAGAGAATTAATTTGGGGCGCTGAATAAAGTGTTCGGACCAATGTCCAATCACCGAAATTGAATCTGCGCTGTTCTGAAACAGAAAGTAAGTATGATGTTAATAATTAAATGACTGTGTTATCTCAGTGAAAAAAGCCCATTTTGATATAATGAGATAGAGTTTGAAAAAAGGTATATAATTACGCTAATTTATAATGTGTGTGACAAGTAAAAGAGAATGAAAAAGAGAAAAGAAAAATAGATCTCTCATAAATAACTATATGAATGTAAACAATCACCTGATGTATATTAGCAACAAAGAAGCACCAACCCTATCGAGGCAATAAATC
Organism: Rana muscosa; assembly: GCA_029206835.1. Classification (NCBI taxonomy): domain Eukaryota; kingdom Metazoa; phylum Chordata; class Amphibia; order Anura; family Ranidae; genus Rana; species Rana muscosa. The sequence continues at coordinate 346,704,526 of CM055116.1, read as the reverse complement.
CAATAATGAATCTGTATTCAAAAGAATGTCTCACAATGCAGAGAGACATAAATTAAAGCCTAAAAGACAATCAAACAAAGAAAAAACCAATCAGATATGTCAGACCATTGAAAATAGCACAGACCCAGATGACCAGCTAGAAAGCCGGTCAATCGAAAAATTGGACTCAGTTTACCTGTTAGAGTGAAAGACAGGACAGCAGCGCCCCACAGCCATCGACAGCTAGGACAAACTGTCAATGGCAGTTTAAATAGGCCACCCAGCCATTCGACGTAAGATGCCGTCGAACGGCAGCGGACGTAGGGTGACCAGTGCGCCTGCGCAGCATCACCAAGGGCCTACAATACCCATAATGCAGTGCAAATATACGTCATATGACGTAATTGCAGCATGCGTGTCCGAATGAACGGATAGGATGGAAAAACGGGGAAGGGAGGATGCCTCGGCGGCACTTCACAGAGGCATGGCCACAGTGCGGGCAAGGTGTAATGAACACCGGCCCTTGGGTGTCCATGCAGGCACAGGTCGCGGATCACATGGAAGCCTAAATGCCGAAGCGGAGGTAGACGGCCCCCTGCAGGCAGGACAGACATAGTGCAGAGGGTTGATGTCCTTCTCAATACCTGTAAAGATAAAGAGGAGGCAAACAATTCAATTCATTCAAGGGTCATCCAACGCACCAAACCACAATGCGCAGTACACTAAAGTTTATCATATAATCATGATTAATATTGAGAATAAATGAAATAATGGTGAAAGAAAAATATTTAATTTAATTGATGAATTATATATCATATTTTATATTCAGGACGAACAATAGAAATCTCTATTTGTGGGAAGAAAATTATAAAAATTTAGTTTGGGTACCATATTGCATGACCGCGCAATTGTCATTCAAAGTGTGACAGCGCTAAAAGCTGAAAATTGTCCTGGGCAGGAAGGGGTGAAAGTGCCTGCTATTGAAGTGGTTAAAATAGCTTTTAGGAGTGTCTCCAGTATTCTATCTGTAGAATCTTAAAAAATTGGAACATCTTGAAAAAGCTCCACGAGATGTTTGTTTAGGACAAAGACGACAACTACAGGAATAGCCCACTTCTTTGTTAATTATTTATCACTGAATATAGTTCAGTAGAAATTTTTGGAGGAATGAAAATTCTTTCAAGAGTTACCCACTCATTATAGTCTACACATTCTATTGGTTCATGTCAGGGTGATGTTTTGTAGGGGTTTGTTGGTCTCTTTGTACCCAAAGGGACATAGAAATATGGAGAAACATCAGCTTGCACAATGCCAAGGCTTTTGCATACAGAGGCAATGATATTGTAAACATCAGGAAGCATGTTGTGTGAAGATCCCTCTTCAATATAGTGACAATCTGGGTTAGAAAGATCTTCCACAGCCTCCTTTATTATTTCCATAAATTCCAATTAATTTCCTTCTATGTCTCCATCCTCTAGGACTGGCGTATTAGTATCCAACTCCAGTTGAGAATGGGAGTAGGAAAAGAGGCATGGTGTTTTTGAGCTCTGGATGAATATGGCTGTATTAAGGCCATAATCTTTGTGAGGAAATGTGACCGAGATGCAGAGAATTCTGCCTAATCAAATAGGTTGTTTTTTGCATACCCGAAATAAAACTAGAATCAGATGCTAGGATCAGTGTTAAATTAGATTGTTGCTTTGGTAAAAGGGACTAATCTGAGGTTGAGTGTTGTGCAGGACTCTGGCAGAAAAGTTCAAACACCCCAGAGCTCAAACATTCATACATCTGATGATGTTTCAACCTGTAATCCTCCGTCTAGATACTAGCTTTACCAGGTTCTAATCACCTAAAGGTACATGCCTATAACCCATGGTATAACAAACTGCATAGGAACCTCATGGAGACAACAAAGACAGTCAGTAGCAAAGTACTACCACTAGGTAAACCTACGAAACCATAAATTTGAGGCTTTAAATATGAAGAATGCATAAACAAAGCAGTAATGTAATAGAGATGACAATGGGATGAATAGTTGTGTGTGAAATCAGAAGTACAGTTGCCATTCTTGCATAGCTTGTTTGCTGGATTTGTCTTGGGGATAAATTGGACACATTTATTGAGGAATGGGCTCCCTGCAGGAATTCCTGCTCTTAATTTTTTCATCGCTATATATGCTCTAATCTGGAGACTGTTGATGATTTATAAGCTTTGCTTTTGAATGTGCCCAATCTTGTTTAACCTTGGAAGCTAAGCAGGGTTTAGTCTGGTTAGTACATGGGTTAGCGTATGTCCGGGATCATAAGGTGCAGTATGGGTTTTTCTGATATAGATAGAATCATAGTAGTTAATCAATTATATAATTAATAAATCATGTTCAGTAGGGAGCAGCAGTTTTAATATTTTGAATGAGAAACATTATAAATAAACAATTATTTATAGCTGGTTAACAATCTATCCAAGAAAAGAGCCTGGATTGCCAGGAAAGGGGATGCAGCAAGTGTACACCCCCCTCCTGAACCATACCAGGGCAAATGTCCTCACCAAGGGAAAGGCATCTTAAAAGTGGACTGTGTTAGTCAGTGCGACAGTGAACGATAACATTAGGGCAGTGGACAGTGTGTGGATGGTGTCAGTAGGACAAAGGAAGGTGTCAGTAGGGCAATGGACGGTGTCAGTAGGGCAATGGACGGTGTCAGTAGGGCAATGGACGGTGTCAGTAGGGCAGTGGACGGTGTCAGTGGGGCAGTGGACCTTGTCAGTGGGGCAGTGGACGGTGTCAGTGGGGCAGTGGACGGTGTCAGTGGGGCAGTGGACGGTGTCAGTGGGGCAGTGGATGGTGCCAATAGGGCAGTGGACGGTGTCAGTAGGGCAGTGGAAGGTGTCAGTAGGGCAGTGGACGGTGTCAGTAGGGCAGTGGACGGTGCCAATAGGGCAGTGGACGGTGTCAGTAGGGCAGTGGACGGTGTCAGGAGGCCAGTGGATGGTGTCAGGAGGCCAGTGGATGGTGTCAGTAGGCCAGTAAACGGTGTCAGTAGGCCAGTGGAGGGTGTCAGTAGGCCAGTGGACGGTGTCAGTAGGCCAGTGGATGGTGTCAGTAGGCCAGTGGAGGGTGTCAGTAGGGCAGTGGACGGTATCAGTAGGACAGTGGATGGTGTTAGTAGGGCAGTGAACAGTGCCAGTAGGGCAGTGAACAGTGTGTGGATGGTGTCAGTAGGACAGTGGATAGTGTCAGTAGGTATTAGAAGGGGAAGAACAGCCCTGCCGGCCCTGTGTAGTGCTTCGGAGGAACGCGCACGTCCCTCGCCCTCTGCTTACTGGGAGATAGTGCCGGAGGAGAATCCTAAGGCACTTGGAGTTTTAGAGGGGGTTGCAGGAGCTTGGAGGAGGGAAAAGATGCGGATCTCCAAGCCGAAGCGGAGCTCGGTAACTACAGGACCAGCTCCAGCGCTATCTTCGACACTGCCCTGTGTACTAGCAAAACAATCACCTTCTGATTAACTTGGCCAACTTCTGCCATCTGTGCTGAAATGTGCTGCCTCTTGCCCTCCATTCTGCCATGAGGATGAGAGTGGCACAGCCTGTGGGGGAAGGAGTGGCATGCAAGCGGGGATTAGCAAAGCAGGTGTCACGATAAGGTGTCAGGCTCAAAGACCAATTGCTATAGCAGTTGCAGGACTACCACTGACCAGCAGGATAGGTACACAGGCACTCACCCTGGCAGATGACACAGGCTCATCTGAGGTGCGGAGTCTAAGTACTAGGCGGTGTTCACCAGAGCTCCTGATGGTAGAGATGGATTTTGCTGCGTGCTAATACCGGCTTGCAGTCCTCAGGATCGCCCCACCAGGAGGTGAGCAAGCCAGGGTTCAGTAGCGGATAAGCAGGTCAGGATCAAACAGAAGAGTGGTCAGTAAACAAGCCAAAAGGTCTGTAATGAGAAGTTGCTGGTTGGATCAGGCAGAAGCATAGTCGAGGAACAAGCCAAGGGTCGAAAACGAGCAGTAGCAAATATGGACGGCAGCAGGGAAGACAGAAGCGAGAAGATACAGGCTGGAGATAGCACAATATTCTGTCAATGAGGAAGTGCAGAGACATGGCTTATATCAGGAAGTTCGTGGGAGGAGCAAAGAGTTCAAGGTTCAGCTGAATTCAGGGTACAAGGAAGGGTTGTCCAAAGGATCTGAAAAGGTGCTGTCCAGCATCTCTGTTAGCTCAATGAAAAAATTCATTGCCAGACACAGCTGAGGTCACAGGTTCAAGTCCAGGTCCTGACAGCAGGGATATTTTCACAATCTACCTCTTACTTGCCCGTGGACGAAAGGTAGATCACAGTTGATGGGTTGCTGACCCCCAATCTACACTAAGGTGTGATCCAGAGGGTTAAATTGTAATAATATAGGGAGATCGGGAACTAATGGGACCCCTCCCCTAAAAGGGTGGATCCGACTTGCTGCACAGGTAGACTGGTGACTGTACAATATGGTATATAAACCTCAAAAAAAACTCCTTGTAGTGGCCACAAGATGGCCTATACTACCAGTAGGGAATGATGCTCTAAAGTGCTAGTGAAATAGCAGCAACCCAATTACTGCTGTGAATATTCCAGTAAAAAATATAGATAGTAGACATGTGCACACTGAAATATTTTGTTTTGGAATTTCGTTTTCATTAGAAAAATAAATTTATTTAGTTACTCCAGAAATTCGTTTTTATTTATTTAGTTTTTCGTTAGAAATTGCATTCGTCCGAAAATCTGAATTAATTAAGGTCGAATCTGTCATTGAAGGCTTATGGTGTCTGTCGAATGTTCAAAGAAGATTCGACGGAGCAGCGAAACTGTACGACGCTGCAATCGTACATTTCCGGTCAAATGTTCTGCCTACAAGCTATAGATGAATTCTATTGTATGACTAGTAATAATTATATTTTTTAATTACTATTACTAGTCAATAGGGATGAGCTTCGTGTTCGAATCGAACATACGTTCGACTCGAACATCGGCTGTTCGATCGTTCGACGAAGATCGAACGATTTGGGCCGTTCGCGCCAAATTCGAGTGACGCGAACGGCCCACAATGCACTACGCCATCGCAGTGTCATCCAGGCGCTGTGATTGGCCAAGCATGCACTGTGACCCCGCATGCTTGGCCAATCACAGCGCCGGCAGCGAGGAGAGCAATGATTGGCCACAGGCAGGATGCCTGTGGTCAATTATTGCTGAGGGTGTTTAGTACACGCCCCACACTATAAAAGGCCGCCAGCACGGCGGCCTAGTGTAGTGTGTTCCGGAGCAGGGAAAGAGCAGCATAGGCAGGGACAGTGACATGTATTTCTTTCTTGCTTAACCTGGATTCCTTTAGTTTAGGGAAAGAGAAGGATAGGTAGGGAGAGTGTCAGTGTGTTTTGTGCTTGTGCTATAGTGTGCTTAAAAAAAACATTTTTTCTAGGGACAGAAAACTGTAGGTAGGGAGAGTGTCAGTTTCTTTCACTGTGCAAGTCCTTGTTTCTAGGGACCTGGAAGGACAGTGAGTGAATTCTCCTTGTGCTATATTGTGCTTAAAAAAAAACATTTTTTCTAGGGACAGAAAACTGTAGGTAGGGAGAGTGTCAGTTTCTTTCACTGTGCAAGTCCTTGTTTCTAGGGACCTGGAAGGACAGTGAGTGAATTCTCCTTGTGCTATATTGTGCTTAAAAAAAACATTTTTTCTAGGGACAGAAAACTGTAGGTAGGGAGAGTGTCAGTTTCTTTCACTGTGCAAGTCCTTGTTTCTAGGGACCTGGAAGGACAGTGAGTGAATTCTCCTTGTGCTATATTGTGCTTAAAAAAAACATTTTTTCTAGGGACAGAAAACTGTAGGTAGGGAGAGTGTCAGTTTCTTTCACTGTGTAAGTCCTTGTTTCTAGGGACCTGGAAGGACAGTGAGTGAATTCTCCTTGTGCTATATTGTGCTTAAAAAAAACATTTTTTCTAGGGACAGAAAACTGTAGGTAGGGAGAGTGTCAGTTTCTTTCACTGTGCAAGTCATTGTTTCCAGGGACCTGGAAGGACAGTGAGTGAATTCTCCTTGTGCTATATTGTGCTTAAAAAAAACATTTTTTCTAGGGACAGAAAACTGTAGGTAGGGAGAGTGTCAGTTTCTTTCACTGTGTAAGTCCTTGTTTCTAGGGACCTGGAAGGACAGTGAGTGAATTCTCCTTGTGCTATATTGTGCTTAAAAAAAACATTTTTTCTAGGGACAGAAAACTGTAGGTAGGGAGAGTGTCAGTTTCTTTCACTGTGCAAGTCCTTGTTTCCAGGGACCTGGAAGGACAGTGAGTGAATTCTCCTTGTGCTATATTGTGCTTAAAAAAAACATTTTTTCTAGGGACAGAAAACTGTAGGTAGGGAGAGTGTCAGTTTCTTTCACTGTGCAAGTCCTTGTTTCTAGGGACTGGGAAGGACAGTGAGTGAATTCTCCTTGTGCTATAGTGTGCTTAAAAAAAACATTTTTTCTAGGGACAGAAAACTGTAGGTAGGGAGAGTGTCAGTTTCTTTCACTGTGCAAGTCCTTGTTTCTAGGGACCTGGAAGGACAGTGAGTGAATTCTCCTTGTGCTATATTGTGCTTAAAAAAAACATTTTTTCTAGGGACAGAAAACTGTAGGTAGGGAGAGTGTCAGTTTCTTTCACTGTGCAAGTCCTTGTTTCTAGGGACCTGGAAGGACAGTGAGTGAATTCTCCTTGTGCTATATTGTGCTTAAAAAAAACATTTTTTCTAGGGACAGAAAACTGTAGGTAGGGAGAGTGTCAGTTTCTTTCACTGTGCAAGTCCTTGTTTCTAGGGACCTGGAAGGACAGTGAGTGAATTCTCCTTGTGCTATATTGTGCTTAAAAAAAACATTTTTTCTAGGGACAGAAAACTGTAGGTAGGGAGAGTGTCAGTTTCTTTCACTGTGCAAGTCCTTGTTTCTAGGGACCTGGAAGGACAGTGAGTGAATTCTCCTTGTGCTATATTGTGCTTAAAAAAAACATTTTTTCTAGGGACAGAAAACTGTAGGTAGGGAGAGTGTCAGTTTCTTTCACTGTGTAAGTCCTTGTTTCTAGGGACCTGGAAGGACAGTGAGTGAATTCTCCTTGTGCTATATTGTGCTTAAAAAAAACATTTTTTCTAGGGACAGAAAACTGTAGGTAGGGAGAGTGTCAGTTTCTTTCACTGTGCAAGTCCTTGTTTCTAGGGACCTGGAAGGACAGTGAGTGAATTCTCCTTGTGCTATATTGTGCTTAAAACAAACATTTTTTCTAGGGACAGAAAACTGTAGGTAGGAAGAGTGTCAGTTTCTTTCACTGTGCAAGTCCTTGTTTCTAGGGACCTGGAAGGACAGTGAGTGAATTCTCCTTGTGCTATATTGTGCTTTAAAAAAACATTTTTTCTAGGGACAGAAAACTGTAGGTAGGGAGAGTGTCAGTTTCTTTCACTGTGCAAGTCCTTGTTTCTAGGGACCTGGAAGGACAGTGAGTGCATTCTCCTTGTGCTATATTGTGCTTAAAAAAAAACATTTTTTCTAGGGACAGAAAACTGTAGGTAGGGAGAGTGTCAGTTTCTTTCACTGTGCAAGTCCTTGTTTCTAGGGACCTGGAAGGACAGTGAGTGAATTCTCCTTGTGCTATATTGTGCTTAAAAAAAACATTTTTTCTAGGGACAGAAAACTGTAGGTAGGGAGAGTGTCAGTTTCTTTCACTGTGCAAGTCCTTGTTTCTAGGGACCTGGAAGGACAGTGAGTGAATTCTCCTTGTGCTATATTGTGCTTAAAAAAAACATTTTTTCTAGGGACAGAAAACTGTAGGTAGGGAGAGTGTCAGTTTCTTTCACTGTGCAAGTCCTTGTTTCTAGGGACCTGGAAGGACAGTGAGTGAATTCTCCTTGTGCTATATTGTGCTTAAAAAAAAACATTTTTTCTAGGGACAGAAAACTGTAGGTAGGGAGAGTGTCAGTTTCTTTCACTGTGCAAGTCCTTGTTTCTAGGGACCTGGAAGGACAGTGAGTGAATTCTCCTTGTGCTATATTGTGCTTAAAAAAAAACATTTTTTCTAGGGACAGAAAACTGTAGGTAGGGAGAGTGTCAGTTTCTTTCACTGTGCAAGTCTTTGTTTCTAGGGACCTGGAAGGACAGTGAGTGAATTCTCCTTGTGCTATATTGTGCTTAAAAAAAACATTTTTTCTAGGGACAGAAAACTGTAGGTAGGGAGAGTGTCAGTTTCTTTCACTGTGCAAGTCCTTGTTTCAAGGGACAGAGAAGGACACCTGAAGGTAGCCCTTATTGCTTTTTTCCCATCTCCCTGCAGGCCATCTATTAGAATGTCTGGAAGGCAAACAAGGAGAGGCAGACAGTCAGGAGGCAATAAAAGAGGGCAAGCAGGCTCTGTGTCTGGGGGCAACAGTGCTGGTCGTGGACGCGGTGCATTGTCATCAGCACATGGCCATGGGACACGCTTGTCCTTCTTTTCCGCAGCTGGACATGTTGAGCCACATCATGCCGAAGACTTGGTAGAGTGGATGACCAAGCCCTCCTCCTCCTCCTCATCCTCTCTCACCCAGGCTCAGGGTACTGGCAAAGCAGCTGCCAAAGCGTCCTCTTCCCTGGTATCAATGTCAGACTCATCATCAGTCACTCCTTCCCTAGACCCACCATGTCCTCCTCCTGAGGAGTCCCCTGAACTGTTTGAGCACAGTGTTGGGTACATGCTCCAGGAGGATGCCCAGCGTTTCGAAGGGTCTGATGATGAAACCCAGCTACAGGAAGGCAGTAGGGTGAGAGCAGACAGAGGGGATGCTCAAGAAGGACACCAATCTGGCAGTCATGTTCCAGCAGCTGCAGCATACTGCCAGATTGGCTCCAGTGATGAGGAGGGAGGGGATGATGAGGTCACTGACTCCACGTGGGTGCCTAATAGGAGAGAGGAGGAGGAGGATGAGGAGGAGGCACATCTCCAACGAGACAGGATGCCCTTTGGTGGCCAGCGTAATGGCAGTACACCGACGGAATCACACCGCAGAGCTCCGCCTGTGCAGGGCGCTGCCTCTGCCCGTCATTCAAAAAGTTCCTTGGTGTGGGCCTTTTTTGAGGCTAGTGCATCAGATCGCACAGCTGCTGTTTGCAACATATGTCTCAAGCGTATATCGCGTGGCCAAAACATCAGCCGCTTGGGTACCACATGCCTGACCAGACATATGTTGACCTGCCATGCAGCTCGTTGGCAAGCCTACCTCAAAGACCCACACCAAAGAACAAAGCGGACCTCTCCTTGCACCGCATCAGCTGGGATTTCCAACCCCACTATAACTTCAGTCCTCTCTGAAACATGCACTGAGAGGAATGAAGGTGTAGAATTAGGTGTGTCACAGCCAAGTACTTGCGGCCACTCTGCTAGCAGTACACCGACGTCCGATTCTAGCAGGCAAATTTCCCTGCCCCAGCTGCTGGACCGTCGAAAGAAGTTCACTCCCAGCCATCCACATGCCCAGCGGTTGAATGCTAGCTTGGCTAAATTGCTAGCGCTTCAACTGCTGCCTTTTCAGTTGGTAGACTCGGCCCCCTTCCGTGAGTTTGTGCAATGTGCGGTTCCTCAGTGGCAGGTTCCCAAACGCCACTTTTTCTCACGGAAGGCTATTCCGGCTCTCTACCGGCATGTGGAAGGCAATGTCTTGGCCTCGCTGGACAGGGCGGTCAGCGGTAAGGTGCATATTACCGCTGACTCATGGTCCAGCAGGCATGGACAGGGACGTTACCTTTCTTTCACGGCCCATTGGGTCACTCTTTTGGCAGCTGGGAAGGATGCAGGACAAGGTGCAGTAGTGTTGGAGGTTGTCCCACCGCCACGCCTCCAAAATGCTACTACTGGTTGTGACACACCTCTCTCCTCCACCCCCTCCTCTTCTTCTTCCTCCATGGCCTCTTCCTGTGGTTTGTCCTATGAACCAGCGGTGCTCCGTAGCCGTTCACGGGGCTACGCAAGTACGCAGGCAAAAAGATGCCATGCCGTGCTTGCGCTGGTGTGTTTGGGGGACAGAAGCCACACTGGGGCAGAGGTCCTGTCTGCTCTGCAGGGCCAGGCCGAGAGGTGGTTGACGCCACGCCAGCTTAAGCCAGGAATGGTGGTTTGCGACAATGGCACCAACCTCCTCTCCGCCCTCCGACAGGGACAACTGACCCATGTGCCCTGTGTGGCTCACGTCCTTAACCTGGTGGTGCAGCGGTTCTTGGGCAGGTACCCGGGCTTACAGGATGTCCTGAGGCAGGCCAGGAAAGTCTGTGTGCATTTCCGCAGATCTTATAATGCCAGTGCTCGCCTGGCTGAGCTGCAAAAGGAGTTGAACCTGCCCAAGAACCGCCTTATATGTGACATGCCCACCAGGTGGAACTCAACGTTGGCCATGCTGCAGCGGCTGCACACGCAGCAGAGGGCCATCAATGAGTACCTGTGCGACTACGGCACCAGGACAGGGTCAGGGGAGCTTGGTTTTTTTTCTCCACGCCAGTGGGGCATGATCAGGGATGCATGCACTGTCCTGGCACCATTTGAGGAGGCCACGAGGATGGTGAGCAGTGACAGTGCATGCATCAGTGACACTGTACCTCTTGTCCACCTGTTGGAGCACACGCTGCGTGGAATAATGGACAGGGCACTTGAGGCAGAACAGAGGCAGGAAGAGGAGGACTTCCTTGCCTCTCAAGGCCCCCTTTACCCAGACAGTGTTCCTTCTGTCCCACCCATCGCACAGGAAGAGGAAGAGGAGGAGGAGGAGGATTGTGTCAGCATGGAGGTGGAGGCTGGCACTCAGCATCATCAGCAGCAGTCTTTTAGGGATGATTTACAGTCCCAAGAAACCAGTGGACTTGTACGTGGCTGGGAGGAGGTGACTGCGGATCATGTCGTCCTTAGTGACCCAGAGGACTCCGGAGCGAATGCCTCAGCAAACCTACGCTGCATGGCCTCCCTGATCCTGCAAAGTCTGCGGAAGGATCCTCGTATTCTTCGGATCAAGGAGAGGGACCATTACTGGCTGGCCACTCTCCTTGATCCACGGTACAAGGGTAAGGTTGCGGACCTTATGTTACCGTCGCAGAGGGAGCAGAGGATGAGACAACTCCGGGAGGCCTTGCAGAAAGGTCTGTGCAACGCGTTCCCAGAGACTGGGAGGTTACAAACTCCTGGTCCAGGACAACGAGTTGCTGAGGCTTCGGCCAGTCAAAGAAGGAGCGGTGGGGAAGGTGGCCGTCTGACCGATGCGTTCAGACAATTCTTTAGTCCGCAGCCCCAAAGTATGATTGGTTCCAGCAACCATCGCCAGCGTCTGATAAACATGGTGCAGGAATATCTAGGGGCAAGGTCAGACTTGGACACCTTCCCCACCGAAAATCCTCTGGCTTACTGGGTCTTGAGGATGGATCACTGGCCAGAGCTTGCACAGTATGCAATTGAGCTACTGGCCTGTCCTGCATCCAGCGTTCTTTCGGAACGCACATTCAGTGCTGCTGGAGGATTTGTCACGGATCACAGGGTGCGCCTGTCCACCGACTCGGTTGATCGACTGACTTTCATCAAGATGAACCAGTCTTGGATCACCACCAGCTACCACACACCTGATGCTGATATAACAGACTAATTGATTTTAACATGTCACATCCCTTCAAGACTGATGCTGATGCTGAGTGTCTGTGCTGTTATGTTGACTGGCTATCCTCCTCCTCCGAGTCCTCAATGATACGATTGATGATGATAGCTTGGAAGATCATTTTTGTTTATGGGTGCCGCCACCAGTGGCTAAGGCCCAATTTTTCAGCCCCTGTTTTACAGGGGCGTGTAATTACAATTTTTTTAGCAATAATTTGCCATAGGGCTCATTGCTGTGCTCCAAGTACAGTATCTGTGAGGGGTTGGAGTGTTGTGGCACCAGTGCCTAAGGCCCAATTTTTCAGCCCCTGTTTAACAGGGGCGTGTCATTACAATTTTTGAAGCAATACTTTGCAACAGGGCTCATTGCTGTGCTCCAAGTACAGTATCTGTGAGGGGTTGTAGTGTTGTGCCACCAGTGCCTAAGGCCCAATTTTTCAGCCCCTGTTCAACAGGGGCATGTAATTACAATTCTTGATCTAATAATTCACAGCAGGGCCCATTCCTGCACCCACCAAGAGTAACTCTGAGGGCTTACAGTGTTGTGTCAACACCACCACCACCACCAAAGACCCAATTTTTCAGCCCCTGTTCAACAGGGGCATGCAATTACAATTCTTGATCTAATAATTCACAGCAGGGCCCATTGCTGCACCCACCAAGAGTAACTGTCAGGGCTTACAGTGTTGTGGCACCAGCACCACCATCAAAGGCCCAATTTTTACTACCACTGTTCAACAATTATATGTAATTACAATTCCTGATATAATAGTTGACAGCAGGGCGTTCCAGCACCAACCAAGAGTAACTGTGAGTGCTTACAGTGTTGTGCCAACACCAACAACTAAGGGGCCTATTTCTGCAGAGTATCTACGGCAGGTCCCTACTTTCAAACATCCAACTTACAAACGACTCCTACTTGCAAACGCAAGAAGACAACAGGAAGTGAGAGGAAATCTACCCCTAGGAAGGAAAATTCTCTCCTGTAAGAATTAATATGGGAGAAAGGTGTCTCCTCTGTACTGATGCTTTATCAGCAATCCTTGTTTCAAGAAAAACACCACATTTCAAAAACAGTTGTCATTGGGACGGAAAGTGAGGTGAAATGTTCTGAACAGGGGCACAGACAGCAAAACAAATGTTACAGGGGTGATAACCCTTACCTATGTTTTCCAAAAAGTTTAAAAATAGATTTTTGGGCTGGAGCTACACTTAAACAATGTACCTGTTCAAAATTACAAACAGATTCTACATAAGAACAAACCTACAGTCCCTGTCTTGTATGCACCGCCTGTATACGGCTGTTCAGAGTATATAGGGCCTTTTTTATTTTATGTGCGGGGTTCCCCTTAATATCCATACAAGACCCAAAGGGGCTGGTAATGGGCTGGGGTAGGGGGGGGGGGGGGGTCATGGGGTAGCTATGCCATTTTTCTTAAAGATTTTCATCCATATTACCGGGACCAGACATTACATTAAAGCCGCAAGCAGTTTTAAATGGCTTTTTTTTCCTTTAGAAGTGTCATTTTGTGCAGGGACAGTTCTAAACACGGGGAAACACGTGGCACTTCACAGGCATACTTTAGACACCCCCCAGGTACGATATTTAAAGGAATATTTGACTTTTTTTTTTCACTTTATGCATCATTAAAATGACTGCTCCCGAAAAACGACCGTTTTTAAAACTTCTTTTTGCATTGATACATGTCCCCTGGTGCAGAACCCGGGTTCCCAAACCCTTTTTAGGACAATAACATGCATAATAGTTGTTATAATTAGCACTTTAGAATTCGAACGTTCGCATCCATTGTATTTAATAGGGTTCTAATGTTCGTACGAACTTTCGGTCCGTTCGCGGGTTCTGGTGCGAACCGAACCCGGGGGTGTTCGGCTCATCACTACTAGTCAACAGGGATGAGCCGAACACCCCCCTGTTCGGTTGCACCAGAACCTGCGAACAGACAAAATGTTTGTGTGAACTTTAGAACCCTATTAAATACAATGGACTCGAACGTTCAAAATCTAAAGTGTTAATTATAAAGGCTAATATGCAAGTTATTGTCCTAAAAAGTGTTTGGGGACCTGGGTCCTGCCCCAGGGGACATGTATCAATGCAAAAAAAAGTTTTAAAAACAGCCGTTTTTTCGGGAGCAGTGATTTTAATAATGCTTAAAATGAAAAAATAAAAGTGAAATATTCCTTTAAATTTCGTACCTGGGGGGTGTGTATGATATGCATGTAAAGTGGCGCATGTTTCCCGTGCTTAGAACTGTCCCTGCAAAAAATGTCATTTTTGAAAGAAAAAAGTAATTTAAAACTCACTCGCGGCTATTAATGAATTGTCGGCTCCCGGCAATACGTACAAAAGTCATTGATAAAAAAAAAAAAAAAAAGCGTGGGGGTTCCCCAGAATTCAATTACCAGGCCCTTCAGATCTGGCATGGATTTTAAGGGGAACTCCACCCCAAATTTAAAAAAAATGGCGTGGAGTCCCCCTAAAAATCCATACTAGACCCCTTATCCGAGCACGCAACCTGGCCAGCTGCAGGGGAAGAGGGGGGGACGAGAGAGCGGCCCCCCCTCCCTCCTGAACCGTACCAGGCCACATGCCCTCAACATGGGGAGGATGTCCCCATGTTGATGGGGACAAGGGCCTCATCCCCACAACCCTTGCCCAGTGGTTGTGGGGGTCTGCGGGCAGGGGGCTTATCGGAATCTGGAAGACCCCTTTAACAAAGGGGACCCCCAGATCCCGCCCCCCCATGTGAATTGGTAAGGGGTACATTGTACCCCTACCATTTCACGAAGAAAGCGTAAAAAAATGTTTAAAAAACACACAAACACCTTGAAAAAGTCCTTTATTTAAATAATAAAAAAAAAACATTCCAGCTGTGAAATCCAGTGTCCCGCGGCGATCCCGATGTCCAGCGCTGTCCTTCATTGGTTGTGCCTGAGCGGACCTGATGGGGAACTCCCTCTCAGTGTTTTAAATGTATAGACCCGCCCCTTCTAAAGTTCCCCATCAGGTCCGCTCAGCGGACCAGATGCGGAACATGAGAAGGGGCGGGTCTATACATGTATTACCAAAGTGAGAGCAGTTCCCCATCAGGTCCGCCCCCTCGGTATGTCGGACCCGCCTACGTCATTGGCTTGAGCGGGGAACTTCCTTCACTATGTAAATTTAAATTACACAGTGAAGGAAGTTCCCCGTTTTTTTTTATTTATTTAAATAAAGGACTTTTTCAAGGTGTTTGTGTGTTTTTTTAAACATTTTTTTACACTTTCTTCGTGAAATGGTAGGGGTACAATGTACCCCTTACCAATTCACATAGGGGGGGCCGGGATCTGGGGGCCCCCTTTGTTAAAGGGGTCTTCCAGATTCCGATAAGCCCCCCGCCCGCAGACCCCCACAACCACCGGGCAAGGGTTGTGGGGATGAGGCCCTTGTCCCCATCAACATGGGGACATCCTCCCCATGTTGAGGGCATGTGGCCTGGTACGGTTCAGGAGGGAGGGGGGGCGCTCTCTCGTCCCCCCCCTTTTCCCCTGCGGCTGGCCAGGTTACGTGCTCGGATAAGGGGTCTGGTATGGATTTTTAGGGGGACTCCACGCCATTTTTTTTTTAATTTGGGGTGGAGTTCCCCTTAAAATCCATGCCAGATCTGAAGGGCCTGGAATGGATATTTGGGGGAACCCCACGTCAATTTTTTTTTAAATTTGCGGCGGGGTTCCCCTTAATATCCATTCCAGACCTGAAGGGCCTGTTAATTGAATTCTGGGGAACCCCCACGCTTTTTTTTTTTTTTTTTATCAATGACTTTTGTATGTATTGCCGGGAGCCGACAATTCATTAATAGCCGCGAATGAGTTTTAAATGACTTTTTTTCTTTCAAAAATGACATTTTTTGCAGGGACAGTTCTAAGCACGGGAAACATGCGCCACTTTACATGCATATCATACACACCCCCCAGGTACGAAATTTAAAGGAATATTTCACTTTTATTTTTTCATTTTAAGCATTATTAAAATCACTGCTCCCGAAAAAACGGCCGTTTTTAAAACTTCTTTTTGCATTGATACATGTCCCCTGGGGCAGGACCCGGGTCCCCAAACACTTTTTAGGACAATAACTTGCATATAAGCCTTTATAATTAGCACTTTAGATTTCTCCCATAGATTTTTCGAATTTGCCGCGAACACCCCAATTTGTTCGCTGTTCGGCGAACAGGCGAACAGGCAATGTTCGAGTTGAACAGGAGTTCGACTCAAACTCGAAGCTCATCCCTACTAGTCAACCAACATTAGAATTCTTCTATAGCCTATGGGCCGAGCATTTGACCGGAAATGTACGATTGCAGCGTAGTACAGTTTATCTGCTCCGTAGAATCTTCTTAGAACTTTCAACAGACACCATAAGCCTTCAATGACAGATTCAACGTTTGTATGTTTTTCGATGCTTCGTTGAATCTTCATCGTTCACGTTGAATTGTCAAGTTAGTTCTAGCTATTTTACTGCTCCTCCTCTTTGGTTACAATCAGCCAATAACATTCATCATCATCATTTTTTTATTTTACTTCCCCCACCCAATTCCAGCAGTGATCTTTTCTCTCTATGTCAAATCTTTTCTCTCTATAATGTCGAATCTTTTCTCTCTATAATGTCGAATCTTTTCTCTCTATAATGTCAAATCTTTTCTCTCTATGTCGAATCTTTTCTCTCTATAATGTCGAATCTTTTCTCTCTATGTAGAATAATCTTGGACTAATAGAGTTAAGGTTAGGCACATTCGACCACAGGTTCGATGGACACAGATTGTTATTGTCAGCCTCATGTCGAATCTCCTATCTATATCGAACTGTTGTTGCAACGAAAACGAAAATTAAGCATTTGTTTATGTCGGATCTTTCGGTTTTCGGATTCTGCATTTTCGTTTTCGTTTGTTAAAACGATAACGAAAATACCTGAAATTCGGACGAAAATGCATTCGGACGAAAACGAATGCACATATCTAATAGATAGTGCTAACAATTCCTCCAACTGTATACCACCGTATTAAATATACATGCAATACCTGTGTGATAAGAAAAATATAATACAAAACATAAACAGTATATATATGTGCCAGTGTATAAAGTCCACTTTCTTTAGTGCAAAAAACATATATATGGATAATTAAATGGTGATTTCAATTTCCAAAGTGATTAGTAATCTGTGCCGACAAATCTTCCAAAAACTTCATAGGTGCTCCCCCACAAGGGTCCCCACTCACCAGCTCCTCGCACCCCCACAGGGGTAGACAGCATGTAAGACACAATCCAGATGAGGTCTGTGTTGATTCACACGATTTCCCAGCCAGGTTGCTACCAAGCTGAAGTATAGGGCTGCAGCACGTTTCCAGTTTCCAATATCCACAGCTCCTTCACTTTCCAAAGGAGGTTTAAATGGCAGGCAGCAGGTTGTCCAGAAACCTCAATAGTAAAAATAATCGGCTCCCATAGTGCGGTAAAAAACGGATGATTTATTTAAAAAATACTAAAATAAACAATAAATACTAGGCCTCCAAAGGCATGTAGGTCTTAAACAATAGTAGTACAAGGGACACAGCACCACGGTAACCGTATGCTGTGATCGCAGCTTGCGCCTCGGCTGCGTTCCAGCTTCAGGTATCCGGATGGAAACAGCGTGATGTGCGTGGTCCGCCTTACGCACGTTTCGTAATGAACGTCTTCTGAGGCGACAGGTAGCAACCTGGCTGGGAAATCGTGTAAATCAACAAAGACCTCACCTGGATTGTGTCTTACATGCTGTCTACCCCTGTGGGGGTGTGAGGAGCTGGTGAGTGGGGACCCTTGTGGGGGAGCACCTATGAAGTTTTTGGAAGATTTGTCGGCACAGATTACTAATCACTTTGGAAATTGAAGTCACCATTTAATTATCCATATATATATTTTTTGCACTAAAGAAAGTGGACTTTATACACTGGCACATATATATACTGTTTATGTTTTGTATTATATTTTTCTTATCACACAGGTATTGCATGTATATTTAATACGGTGGTATACAGTTGGAGGAATTGTTAGCACTATCTATTTTTTTTACTGGAATATTCACAGCAGTAATTGGGTTGCTGCTATTTCACTAGCACTTTAGAGCATCATTCCCTACTGGTAGTATAGGCCATCTTGTGGCCACTACAAGGAGTTTTTTTTTTGAGGTTTATATACCATATTGTACAGTCACCAGTCTACCTGTGCAGCAAGTCGGATCCACCCTTTTAGGGGAGGGGTCCCATTAGTTCCTGATCTCCCTATATTATTACAATTTAACCCTCTGGATCACACCTGAGGGGTGAGCAGCGCCGTACCCCACAACTATCTACTTACACTTTAGGATCCCTCTATAGGATCTCATTAGGGGGGCTGCAGCGCTACATTTATTACATATTTTCACTCCTAAGTGCAGGAATTTTCATCTTCCTCCCAATCTACACTGTTGGGTGATATGACTGACAATAGACTTACTCCAAACGCTTATTTTATTGGATTGAAGTTGCAGCACCTGGTTGGGTCGCACTCCATTACATCTCTTTTCAATATTTCCCTCTATTTTTCAGGGCAAACACCTAATATATGCATTTAAAATGCCCGCACACAGTGTAGCACAGGCTTCCCAGCCTACCCTTTCTCTAATGTTCAAGGTGTGGGATTCAGTCCAAAAAATTGTTGGGGGTCTCCTCATCCACTAAGTATACTCTTATCTGGGATAATGATTCCTTTCCATAAATTTCAAAACGTCAATGTGCCTTTCCAATATTAGCTTACAAAACAGCAAACAATGCTATCTACAACATATTCAAGGCTAGAGTAGAATAGGTGCATTTATTTTATTTAATACTTTTAGAAAAACAAAGTAAGACATTTAAAAAATGTTGCCTTTCCCATGTTCTGGCACGCTCTTCAGTTCTATTTAGTCTGTATCCAATGAGACACATTTGCAGCAGGGGTTTTATGTTTGGACTTCATGTTCCTTCAGGACCTTTTACTGTGATCTGTATTTCAAAGAGACTAGATAAATGCCTGTGAACATGGATTAAGCCCATATCTGTCTATATGAAATATATATACCGTATATACTCGAGTATATGCTGAGTTTTTTAGCACATTTTTTGGTGCTGAAAATGCCCCCCTCGGCTTATACTCGAGTCACCTTATTGCGCCTGATCTCCTGGAATTTGGGGACCCGGTACTGGCACACATGTAGCCTCACTCTTCCTCTACAAGTGTGAAAAGTTTGTTGTCCGGGGGGACCTACGGCCGGTGAGCACCGATTTTTTAAAGCCGGGCACCCCTTCCATAGACTCCCATGTTAAACAGTAATTTCTCCAGTGACTTTGGGTACCCGGTACCAGCTGGTCGTAGGTCCCCTGGACCCGAAACTTTGCACACATGTACTGTAGCTCCATTTCTCCTCTATACGTGTGCAAAGCTTTTTGTCTGGAGGACCTACGGCCGGGGAGCACGGATTTTTCAAAGCTGAGCACCCCTTCCATAGACTCCCATGTTAAACGTCAGTCTAGTCATGGGCACAGTGAGGCATGGGCACAGTGAGGCATGGGCACAGTGAGGCATGCACATGGACACAGTGAGGCAAAGTGATAAAGTGATGCACAGTGAGGCATGCAGATGGACACCCTAGGCTTATACTCGAGTCAATAATTTTCCCAGTTTTCTGGGAAATATTTGGCTTATATTCGGGTCGGCTTATACTCGAGTATATACGATATATATATAAATGTGTGTTCATTTAAAAAAATATATATATTTTTTTTTAAACTGTAACTTCCTGTCCCATAGCCAAAACAGGAACTGAGAGAATATCCCTCTAATGTGAGAGAATCCAGGGTTGTCACCAGGGTCACTAAAACTAGTGACCCCCCCCATGGAAGATTTATCCTCTATTACTGTCAAACCAGAATTTGGGATTTTCTTTTACTTTCACTTTCAATAATAATGGTAAACAGAACAATTAGAGAGGGTGAATCTCTCTATTGGGGGCACAAACAGCAATAAAAACTAACAGGGGTTCTAACTCCTCTCGACTCTATCCAAAACAAAAAAAAAAGTTTTGCCTTTAGTTACACTTTAAAATGTAAAACACTTTAATTTAAAAATGAAACAGTTTTATTTATTTTTTTTCCAATGTTGGGGCATTCTGAATAATAATGATTTCAGCAAAAAATATCATTTAAAGTTCATTTATAAATTTACTATTGCAATTTAAAGTGTAGTCATACACTGAAAAGCTTTTAATTTGCAATTTTTTAATAATAAAGCACAGTGAGACCCAGTTTACCCACTTAAATATAACAATCACTTCAATCACCCACTCATTTCTGATTTTGTATCTTTACTAATGGAATATATTTTATTGTCATTAAAGACTTTAAGAAGCATCCAACACTTCATGAACTAAGGACGGGTTTTAAAATTATATGGAAAAACACATACATATTAATGAACAGCTAATCAAAATCAGTTGTAAGGCACTTTGCAAGCCCTCTGGGAACAGCTCAGCACAGTTCATTAAATATGGCAAAATAATCTGTACTTAAATCTGTTTGATGTCAGGGGTTTAACCACTAAAGACATTCCTTTTCTTTCCATGAGCAAACGGTAAAAATATATATTAAAATAACTTTTGTCTCCTGGTACACATTTATCTATTAAGACATGTATGAATATTTCCTTCTTCATTTGCATGAATCATAAATGACTACACTTATTTATTTATTTATTCATGAAGTCGTTATTTTTTATGGAAAAAAATGAATATTAAACATCGGCTAAACTGACAGACTAGATCTTTGTTATGATGGAAAAAAAAATAATATATATATATATATATATATATATATATATATATATATATATATATATATATACTGTATATATATATATATATATACTGTATATTGCAAATAAGATTGCAAAGGTATGCAGGCAATTAGTATGTTCTGCTTCCAATAAAACATTAACAATATTCTAATTGTGTGTAGGTGGAAAATATTTATTTTTGACACAGGTCATGCTTTTGCACCTTGAACCTGAAGTTATGAAGTACATCTCCTCCATTATTCTATACAGTAATGAAATACATCTTTCTAAATGAAGCCCAAAGAAAAAAAAAAAAGGTATGATATTGCTATTTTTATGTATGATTACACCATATTCATATCTATCTATCTATCTATCTATCTATCTATCTATCTATCTATCTATCTATCTATCTATCTATCTATCTATCTGTATATTAAAAGTCTGCCATTTTGGTAGGTCCAGCCTTATATCTGCCATTTGTAAAACTCATTGAAAAGTACACTTTAGGGCTAATAGGCAAGGGACCATCACTGAGGCCATGTGGCAAAGCCATGTGGCAGCAAGACTTCAACACTCTTTGGCTCCACCTAATGTGTTTCACTCTGTAGCGCTACAGCGTAAAACTCGTTGGGTGGGGCCAAAGAGTGCTGAAGTCTTGCTGCCACATGGTTTTGCATGTGGCAGCCATCTTTGTGAGTTTTTGATACTTGTTATATTATTGGTTTGTTGAGCCCAGTTTTTAAATAAATACTACACTATATGAGCATTTTTCGCAACTGTGGTGAACCCTTTTTTTCGGTTCAAATATTTTATTGAAAGTTGTACAGTACATGTTATTAGTACCTATTTTACAATAAAAATAGATAATGTTGAGTAAAGAGAGAAAACTTCTCACACAAATACTTAAATTAGAGCACAGTTCATGTCTGAACAGTAAGTCACATAAAAAATGCATAACTTATTGTTTAACAGATTTCTGTAAATCTTACTGTAAATATTATTATTAGTAATCTGTATTGAATACAGAACAGGGGAGGGATAAAGATCATGTCTAAAATATGAAACAATAGGATATTAACTCATAAACTACAAATAGTCAATATCTGGAATGTCAGAAGCAACATCCATCCAACCAGGGCCAGGTTCCAGATAATTGGCCTGGGAAACCTGGGTAGATGAACATGGGTCCCAATCATCCCAAACATTCCTTATACGAGATTATCTATAATAGTAAAACCCCTATTACTGTACCAATGTGGAATACAAATAGGTATATTAGATTTCATAAGTATTACATTTGGAGACATAAATTTGAGTAAATAAGGGGGGATAAGTGGACCAAGAATGGGAATGGTAAGGGCACAAAGTGGGGGGGCCTCCAGAGGGGGTTAATGAAAATAATATAACCATAGATATAATGTAATTTTGAAAGAAAGGTAGGTAGCTTACTTTAGAGCAGAAGAAGAGAGCAGTCAAGATCTGGGGGTAAATAATGATTTATCCAGGGAAGCCATAGTTTCTCGAATTTTGAAATCCTATCCAATATGGTGGCCTCTATTTTGGCGTGAATCATAGCCTGTGTAACACGTTGTTTAGCAGATACAATGCAAAGAGTCTTAGATTTCCAGGCGGCAGCAATTGTTTGTTTTGCTGCCGTTGTTACATACAGTAAAAGTTTAAATTGTTGCGTTATATTAGGCGGTTTGTTGTTTAGGAGGGCAACTGATGGGTCAATTGAAATGTGAGTTGCAAAAATTGTGGATAGAATATTAAATATATTTGACCAATGAGATTGAATGATGGGACAGGTCCACCAAATATGGAGATGCGTACCTGGGTCACTACAACCTCGGAAACACTGGGGAGGGTATTTTGGATGGAATTTAGATATTCTAGCAGGAACCAGGTACCATCAAGTAAGTACTTTATAATTTGTTTAAAGGGCAACTATGTTTGGAGTAGCTGAATTTGTGTTTTGCCAAGTTTTAGTCCAATCCAGTGTGTCGGGGGGAGGTTTAAGTCATTCTCCCATTTTGCAGTGTACGATGGTGGGGAGGTGGTTGTGTGCAAAAGCAGTTGGGCGTAGAGGTCTGAAACAAGACCACGTCTGTGGGGATCTGTCATACAAGTGCCTTCAAGAATTGTAAAACCAGGAGAAGTCGAGTGTATAGGCACATTTTGGGACATTACATTTTTAATTGGTAAGTATCTAAAGGTTTCGTTGTGTGGTAGGTTATGAGTATTGCTAAGCGTAGGAAATGAGACAATTTGGTCAGTTTTAAAAAAGTGGTGGACACGTGTGAGACCAGTTCTGGACCAAACAGAGAAGGAAGAAGGGAGGGTCCATGCTGGGTAGAAGGAGGGATTATTCAAAAAAGAAAGCAGCGGGTTATGTTGTGAAAGGAGCCCAAAACGATTTTAAGCTTATCCCAGATTGAAAGGCTATGTTTTGTAACTGGATTAGTAATGGAGCGACGTTGATTAGGTGCAAGCCATAGTAAGTTTGAAGTGGAAAGTGGGTCACAGTCAACTGCTTCGATAGAGACCCAAAGAGGGATTTCTGTGGTAGCATGATATTTGGGTAATTGCGCTAACTGTGAGGCATAGTAGTATTTAGAATAGTTTAGAATGCTCAGACCTCCCCGCAAACGGGGCAGAAAGAGAGTACCGTATATACTCGAGTATAAGCCGACCCGAATATAAGCCGAGGCACCTAATTTTACCACAAAAAAAATGGGAAAACGTATTGACTCGAATATAAGCCTAGGGTGTCCATCTGCATGCCTCACTTTGCCTCACTGTGTCCATGTGCATGCTTCACTGTGCCCATGCCTCACTGTGTCCATGGCTAGACTGACGTTTAACATGGGCATCTATGGAAGGGGTGCCTGGCTTTGAAAAATCCGTGTTCCCCGGCCGTAGGTCCCCCAGACAACAATCTTGTAGAGGAGAAATGGGGCTACATGTGTGCCAAGTTTTGGGTCCAGGTGACCTACGATCGGCCGATACCGATACCCCAAAATCACCGGAAAAATTACCGTTTAACATGGGAGTCTATGGAAGGGGTGCCCGGCTCTGAAAAATCGGTGCTCCCCGGCCGTAGGTCCCCTGGACAACAAACTTTGCGCACTTGTAGAGGAAGATTGGGGTCCAGGGAACCTATGGCCGGCCGGTACCTGGCCCACAAATCCGGGAGATCAGGCGCAAAAAGGTGACTCGAGTATAAGCCGAGGGGGGCATTTTCAGCACACAAAAAATGTGCTGAAAAACTCGGCTTATACTCGAGTATATACGGTAGTTTGTGGTAAACGGGGTTTGAGCTTACCCCAAATAAATTGGGCTGTTTTTCATTGAAAAATACGTAAAAAATATGCTGGGACATGAATGGGTAGCACCCTAAAGAGATATAGGATTTTAGGTAATATGGACATTTTCACCACTGAGATTCTACCCATCCAGGCTAATGGTAAAGGTCACCATTTTTTCATCAGGGCTGAGAGATGGGCTAAAATGGGTGGATAATTTGCTGAGTATAAGTTTTCTGGGTTTGCAGTGAACAAAATTCCTAAATAGGTTATATGAGTCTGTGACCATGTGAACGGGAGGGAGTTTTGAAGTTGTATCTGTAATTCTGAAGAAAGGGAAATATTTAGGGCTTTTGTTTCACATGGATTATTTTGAGACCGGAAATGGAGCCAAATTTAGTTAGTATGTCTATAAGGTTTGGGGCTGATGTCAGAGGTGATGTCAAGAAAATCAAGACATCATGAGGCGAATAAGCATAATTTGTGTTGGTAACCGCCCAGGTCAAGGCCTTTTATATTAGGGTTGGATCGTATCAATTGGGCAAGGGGCTCTATTGCCAAGGCAAAAAGGAGTGGGGAGAGGGGGCATCCCTGCCTGGTTCCCCTTTCAATATTAAAGGGATCAGAGCGGAATCCCGAATAGGAGACATATGCTGTCGGCTTATTATAAAGAGAAGAAATCCATGTCCCCATTTGTGAAGAATAGCTTCAAAATAAGACCATGACAGGGAGTCAAATGCTTTTTGTATATCAATTGAGAGGAAACAGGCAGGGATGCGCCTCTTACGGACTATATGTGCCAGGAGGGTGGCACGGCAAATATTATCACCAGTGTGTCTAAAGGGGATGAAACCGGTTTGATCTGTGTGGATCAGAGATCCTATGATGGGATTAAGGCGATTAGAGAGGATTTTCTCTAATATTTTAATGTCTACTGTAGGTTTCCAATAGAGATTGGTCTATGATTGGACCAAGATGTATCGTCGGTGTGTGGCTTGGGTATCATGGCTATGGAGGCTAATAGGGTTTCTGAGCGAAAAGAACAACCATCTAAAAGAGAGTTAAAGGCAGCAACCATTAGAGGAGTAAGTAGAGTAGAAAAATGTTTATATAAAGTGGCTGAAAAGCCATCTGGGCCTGGGCGTTTGTTTATTTTTAGAGTTTTAATTGCAGCTTGGACCTCAGTCAGTTATTCGTTTGTCTAATATTTCTTGATGGGTAGAGGAGAGGGAAGGTAGTTGGATCAATGATAATAGGGGGTCAAATTGTTTTTGATCATAGTTGTGTGTATTCTGATATAAATTATTAAGATTTCTGTGAAACTCATTGAGTATTTTTTTAGGGTTGCTTGAGTAGGTGTTAGCATGTAACCGAAGTCGGATTGGTTTTGGAACATGATCTGTTCTACGTAATGTTAGGGCTAGAAAGGTGGTAAGTTTGTTTGCCTTCATATAGAGACTATGTTTTGATTTCCTAAGAGCCTTCACTGCCGTATCTGTCAAGAGTAGGTCCAGTTCTAATTTAGCTTGATCAAACGCAGATTTAGTAGATGGGGAAGGCATATTATGAAAATTTTCAGAGGCTCTATAGAAGGCTTTATCTAATTGTTTGTGGCGCTGTTGTTGTAATCTGCGATAGTACGATGAGTGGCTTATACAAACTCCTCTGATGGATGGTTTGAGAGCTTCCCATAAATTTAAGGGATTTGTGAATTGTTAGAGATATAGGGGCTGATTTACTATAACTCCAGGAAGTACTGAGCACTATTGCAAATAATAGCTCCCATTTTAGCCAATTAAAAATTCAATGCGCAAATTTGCGAATGAAAAAGAGCGCTATTAGCAGCAAACAAGTGTTAGTAAATATGAAATCAGCGCTAATTAGCGAATCCGGGTACATGCAAATGCCAATTTCCACTATGTTTTTATATAGCACTGCACTGTAGCCATGATCCATGTATGTGAAAGAAACATTTTTATAGGAGATCTGCTCTACCTCGTGTGCATCTATTGATGTATATTGCAATTAGTATTCCTAGTTTTTTTCCTTCTTTTGCTAACGAATGCAGTTATGAATGATTATTACATAGTAATGTCTGCTATTCTGTAAAATTACATGTATTAAACATTTAGGTTACCCATTTGTTGTATGTTGTTTTTTTCATGTTTTTTTTTTCATTTAGGTGGCTATAAAGCGGTAATTATTTATGTTCATTCTTTAATCATACTACACTATTATGCAGGTCTTGTACTTAGCACAATGGCTTAGTGGTCTGCTCAGATGTCTCCACAGCTCTCATGGTACAAGTTCAAATACCAGCCATCCTACCATCCAACAGCTATGTTTATTTTTTGCACAAGCAAATCAAAATAAACAAACAAAGAAATGTAAACTGCCCATTAGCTAGTGTGTGATGTTTGGAATTCCACACCATAATATTATTGAATAAAAGTGCATTGGCTAATTGGCATTCACCTATTTTCAGCATATGCTGCTTTGGCTAATTGGCTAATAGGCATTTGCCTTTTTTTCACCAATTCAATCTTTTAGTATTTCTCTGTGGGATTTGAACCCATGAGTGCTTCAAAGCCTGAGTTTTTCAAGGTTAGAAGTGCTGACCACTAGCCTATTGAGCGTAGCACAAACATCTACTAGTGTGTGATGTTTCTTCTTCCCGAGCTGTCTCTCCTGCATTGCCATCTTTTCCCGCTGCTGTGTTCTTCCGCACAGTCGGTTACCCGCTAATATAAAAAAAAAGCTGCTCTTCTTCTGTGTCGGACTTCTGTGGCCATCCGATAACGTCACCCGGAGAGCCCGCTCCATGGCTATGTAAGAGACGCCACACAGCGGGTGACAACACAGAGGAGGAAGACCGCCACAGAAGAAGAGCGGCTTTTTTTTATTAGCAGGTAACCGACTGCGCGGAAGAACACAGCAACACAAGAAATATGCTGCTGAGTAAAATGCACACATTCAGGAGGTGCTGCCGTCAGTAGGATTTGAATTCATGGCTTAAACCTTTGAGGGCAGCAGGGAATACCACTATGCTACAGAGCTGAGCACATACCTACAGAGAAAATACATTTATTAATGTTTAATTCTATACAATAATGTTGTGCATTTCAGACATTAACCACTTAAGCCCCGGACCAATACGGACCATAATGACCAGAGGTGATTTCACAATTTGGCACTGCGCTGCTTTAACTGGAAATTGTGCAGACATGCAATGTTGTACCCAAACAAAATTTGCGTCCTTTTCTTCCCACAAATAGAGCTTTCTTTTAATGGTATTTGATTGCCTCTGCGATTTTTTTTTTTTGCGATATAAATGGAAAAAAATTATATTTTCTACTTTTTGTTATAAGAAAAATCGAATAAACTCAATTTTAGTCATACATTTAGGCCAAAATGTATTCAGCCACATGTCTTTAGTAAAAAAAATGTCAATAAGCGTATATTTATTGGTTTGCGCAAAAGTTATAGCGTCTACAAACTAGGGTACATTTTCTGGAATTTACACAGCTTTTAATTTATGACTGCCTATCTCCTTTCTTGAGGTGCTAAAATGGCAGGGCAGTACAACCCCCCCCCCCCCAAATGACCCCATTTTGGAAAGTAGACACCCCAAGGAAATTGCTGAGAGGCATGTTGAGCCCATTGAATATTTTTTTTTGTCCCAAGTGATTGAATAATGACTAAAAAAAAAAAAAAAAATTACAAAAAGTTGTCACCAAATGATATATTGCTCACACATGCCATGGTTATATGTGGAATTGCACCCCAAAATACATTTTGCTGCTTCTCCTGAGTACGGGGATACCACATGTGTGGGACTTTTTGGGAGCCTAGTTGCAGGAATAGTTGCAGGAATATGACAAACTTTTTTTTTTTGCACAAAGTTGTCACTAATTGATATATTGCTCACACATGCCATGGGCATATGTAAAATTACACCCCAAAATACATTCTGCTGCTTCTCCTGAGTACGGGGATACCACATGTGTGGGACTTTTTGAGAGCCTAGCCGCGTACGGACCCCAAAAACCAAGCACCGCCTTCAAGATTTCTAAGGGTATAAATTTTTGATTTCACTCCTCACTACCTATCACTACCTGTCACAGTTTTGAAGGCCATAAAAGGCCAAGATGGCACAAACCCCCCCAAATTACCCCATTTTGGAAAGTAGACACCCCAAGCTATTTGCTGAGAGGCATGTTGAGCCCATTGAATATTATTTTTTTTTGTCCCAAATGATTGAATAATGACAAAAAGAAAAAAAATGTACAAAAAGTTGTCACTAAATGATATATTGCTCAAACATGCCATAGTTATATGTGGAATTGCACTCCAAAACACATTTTGCTGCTTCTCCTGAGTATGAGGATACCACATGTGTGGGACTTTTTGAGAGCCTAGCCGCATACGGGGCCCCAAAAACCAAGCACCGCCTTCAAGATTTCTAAGGGCGCAAATTTTTGATTTCACTCCTCACTACCTATCACAGTTTCACAGGCCATAAAATGCCAAAATAGCACAACCCCCCCAAATTACCCCATTTTGGAAAGTAGACACCCCAAGCTATTTGCTGAGAGGCATGTTGAGCCCATTGAATATTTTTTTTGTCCCAAGTGATTGAATAATGACAAAAAGAAAAAAAAATACAAAAAGTTGTCACTAAATGATATATTGCTCAAACATGCCATGGTTATATGTGGGATTGCACCCCACAATACATTTTGCTTCTTCTCCTGAGTACGGGGATACCACATGTGTGGGACTTTTTGAGAGCCTAGCCGCGTACAGGGCCCAGAAAACCAAGCACTGCCTTCAGGATTTCTAAGGGCGTAAATTTTGATTTCACTCCTCACTACCTATCACAGTTTTGAAGGCCATGAAATGGCAAGATATCACAAAACCCCCACAAATGACCCCATTTTGGAAAGTAGACACCCCAAGCTATTAGCTGAGAGGCATGGTGAGTATTTTACAGCTCTCATTTGTTTTTGAAAATGAAGAAAGACATTTTTTTTTTTTTTCAATTTTCAAAACTTTGTGACAAAAAGCGAGATCTGCAAAATACTCAACATACCTCTCAGCAAATAGCTTGGGGTGTCTACTTTCCAAAATGGGGTCATTTGGGGGGGTTTTGTGCCATCTGGGCATTCCATGGCCTCTGAAACTGTGATAGGCAGTGAGGAGTGAAATCAAAAATTTACACCCTTAGAAATCTTGAAGGCGGTGCTTGGTTTTCGGGGTCCTGTACGCGGCTAGGCTCCCAAAATGTCTCACACATGTGGTATCCCCGTACTCAGGAGAAGCAACAGAATGTATTTTGGGGTGCAATTCCACATATAACCATGGCATGTTTGAGCAATATATCATTTAGTGACAACTTTTTGTACATTTTTTTTTCTTTTTGTCATTATTCAATCACTTGGGACAAAAAAAATATATTCAATGGGCTCAACATGCCTCTCAGCAAATAGCTTGGGGTGTCTACTTTCCAAAATGGGGTCATTTGGGGGGGGGGTTGAGCTGTCCTGGCATTTTATGCACAACATTAGGAAGCTTATGTCATACATCATCCACTCTTCTAACCACTTGAAGACAAAGCCCTTTCTGACACTTTTTGTTTACATGAAAACATTTTTTTTTTGCAAGAAAATTACGTTGAACCCCCAAACATTATACACTTTTTTAAAGCAAAGGCCCTACAGATTAAAATAGTGGGTGTTGCATTTTTTTTTTCCACACACTATTTGCGCAGGGATTTTTCAAACGCATTTTTTGGGGAAAAAACACACTTTTTTTATTTTTAATGCACTAAAACACACTATATTGCCCAAATGTTTGATGAAATAAAAAATATGATCTTAGGCCGAGTACATGGATACCAAACACGACATGCTTTAAATTTGTGCACAAATGCGCAGCAGCGACAAACTACATACATTTTTAAAAGCCTTTAAAAGCCTTTAAAAAAGCCTACCACATTAGATTTACAGAGGAGATCTACTGCTAAGATTACTTCCCTCGATCTGACCTTCGCAGTGATACCTCACATGCATGGTGCAATTGCTGTTTACATATGATGCTAGACCGACGCTTGCGTTCGCCTTTGCGCAAGAGCAGGGGGGGGCAGGGGTGCTTTTTTTTAATTTTTTTTTTTTCCTTTTTTTTTTTTTTTTTTAACTGTTCCTTCCTTTTTTTTACCATTTTTATTGTTATCTCAGGGAATGTAAATATCCCCTATGATAGCAATAGGTAGTGACAGGTACTCTTTTTTTGAAAAAAATTGTGGGGTTAGACCCTAGATCTTTCCTCTGCTCTCAAAGCATCTTACCACACCAAGATCGGTGTGATAAAATGCTTTCCCAATTTCCCAATGGCGCTGTTTATATCCGGGGGGGGGGGCATTCCCTCCCACTGCTTGTAAAAGCAGTCTAGAGGCTAATTATCTGCTAGGATTGCTTTTACATGAAAGCTGGTCGCTGGCTGAAAAGAATGATACCAAGATGATAGCTAAACCCGCAGGCATCATTCTGGTATAAACATTCAAAGTCCAGCAACATACCAGTACGTTGCTGGTCCTTGTTGGACATGTATTGTAATCTTTTTTTTCATGCAGCCTGTTGGCTGAACGAAAAAAAGAGATTGATCGGTGGGTATGCCCACCATTAGAATACCTCCCTTCATCCACCCACTTCTAATTATGGGCATACATGCACCATTTATATATGCCGAAGCATGGGGGCATCCTCCCGCAAAAAAGTTATGCCGTGTACACACGGTCGGACTTTTCCACGGGCAAGCCTCCGTCGGAATTTCGACCGTATGTACGTGGCATAAAAGGTTATGCTGCTTACACACGGTCAGGCTTTTCCACGGGTAACCCTCCGTCGGAATTTCGACTGTATGTACGCGGCATTAGGAGCAAAATCGCTCCTCCGCCCCTGCTGCCCCCATGCTTCGGCATATATGCTCTTTTTTTTAACTGTGGTGGTGAAATCACCTCCTACAGCATTGGAGTCACGGTTTTATGTATCGTGGGAGCAAACGCTGTTGCTGTCAAGATAGATAGATCCGCGCTGCAACTGAATGGCGTACCTAATAAGCAAATGATGGTTAACATTAAAACAAAGTAACATTACAGTATAACAGTAAGACCTTACCATACCATACCTGCAAAGCAAATACCAAAAAAAAACTAGTAAAAAATAAAACATTTTTTTAACGCAACCTGTGCCTAAAATATATATATGCCGAAGCATGGGGGCATCCTCCCGCAAAAAAGTTATGCCGCGCTGTAGCTGAATGGCGCACCTGAAAACAAAAAATTACATACCTGAAAAGCAAGCATGATAAAACATTGCAGAATAGAATACAGTAAAAAAGAGCAGAACAATAGAGAGAAAATAGAGAGAGAGAGAACAATAAAATGTCAACTATTTTTTTTTTTTTTGTTTTGTTTTTACGTATTTTTTTTTTTTTACACTTTTTTTTGTAACTTTAACAACTGTAATGGTTCAGGTCTCTCAAAATGCGATGGCATCTTGGGAGACCCTGTGTAAGTGTGTCCTGTTTTGTGCAATGCTGTACCCTACGCTAAAACTTCACTTTTGAGTGGAAGCGTTCAAAACATTTACCAATGCAAAGACCAGGATTGTCAGGACAGTGTGGACAAAAATAACGGGTGTCACGCCTAAATCCGCGCTTGCTACAGACACAACATCTTTTTTGGGGGGCTCGTTGGGTAGGGGTACTCTCGAGGACATACTGATAATGCCTCTCATGCAGCCGGCTTACTGCATTTGGTTGGGGATGGTGAGGTGCCGAACCGCCTGGATACAGGAGTTCTGTGACTATCTCATCCTGGAATTTTAGGAGAGATAACGTCCCGCCTGAAGCTCTGTATAGCACATGAGCGTTCAGCAAAGCCAATTGAAATAAGGATAGAGACACTTTTTTGTACCAGCTTCTCGCCTTACGGTCAATCAGATACAGCGTCAACAACTGGTCGTTGAGGTCCACCCCTCCCATATTTTGGTTATATTCGTGGACACAGAGGGGTTTCTCCACAACACCAGTCACCGTACAAATTTGGACTGTCGTGTCTTCATGAAGGGAGGTAAGAAGGAAAACATTCTTATTATCCCTCCACTTCACAGCGAGCAAGTTATTACACTTCAAGCAGGCTCTCTCCCCCCAGCCTAAGACGGGAATCTACAAGCCTCTGGGGAAAGCCCCGGCAATTAGGTCGCACGGTGCCACATGTTCCAATCTGATGATCAAACAAGTGACTAAACAGTGGCACGCTTGTGTAATAATTGTCCACATACAAGTGGTACCCCTTTCCGAATAAGGGTGACACCAAGTTCCACACTATCTTGCCAGCGCTCCCTATGTAATCTGGGCAGTTGACGGGCTCAAGCTGACTATCTTTTCCCTCATAAACCGTAAAGCTCCATACATAGCCTGTTGCCCTGTCACAGAACTTATAGAGCTTGACCCCCTATCTGGCACGCTTGCTGGGAAGGTACTGCTTGAAAGACAAGCGGCCAGAAAATTTAATCAGGGACTCATCAACGCAGACAACTTGATCGGGAATAAACAAGGCTGCAAAACGTTCGTTGAAGTGGTTTATGAGGGGCCGAATTTTGTAGAGCCGGTCGTATTCAGGGTCTCCACTTGGACGACAAAGTTCATTGTCGTTGAAATGCATGAACCGCAAGATCTGCTCGTATCGTTTCCTGGGCATGGAGGCAGAGAACACGGGCATGTGGTCAATTGGGTGCGTGGACCAATAAGCACGCAATGACGGGAATTTATGTGTGCCCATGTTGAGGGAAAGGCCCAGAAAGGTCTTAAATTCGGAAACCGTAATTGGTTTCCAATCTTTGGCAATGGAAGGCAACTGGGGATTAGCGGCGATGAATTGACCAGCATATGAATTACTCTGGTCCACAATAGATCTATAGAGAGCTTCCGTGAAAAACAGCGAATAAAAATCAATTGGCATAAAATCAGCTGTTTCCACCTGAATACCGGGTTGGGCAGTAAATGGGGGAAGTACGGGTTCTGCAGAAGTGGTGGGGACCCAATCAGGATAGGCGAATTCTGCAGGAAGGGCACTATGGGCACGACGGGCCTGCCTTTGTCTTCTTCTTGGTGGCAGCGGGACACTACGTGTGCTTGCCACCTCGCCAGCTTGAACTGCACTTATGGGACTCGCCACGTCACCACGTGATACTGTAGTGCTGGATGTACGCCCAGGCTGTACTAGGCCGCTGGTGCTTGCCAATTCACCAGAAGGAATAGCGGCGCTAGTACTACTCTGCTCCATGATAAGAGAGCCCTGTGGTTCTTGCTCCTCATCAACCTCAGAAGATTGGGATCGGGTACGCCTGACCTTAGCAGGGACCTCATCTTCGTCGTCAGAGCTATCTGACATGGAGCCGCTGAC
Source organism: Rana muscosa (assembly GCA_029206835.1). NCBI lineage: Eukaryota > Metazoa > Chordata > Amphibia > Anura > Ranidae > Rana > Rana muscosa. Next base: position 346,671,240 of record CM055116.1, on the reverse strand, counting down.
TTCACTGTCTTCTACGGGAAGATATTCTGAGCCTGAATTTGACAGATGCGTGACCTCCTCTTCACTATCTGTCATGCTCAGAATCTCGTAGGCCTCTTTACTAGTGTACCTTTGATTTGCCATTTTGGGCTCTAAATTTAGGGGTACACTAGTAAGATTCACAGGTAAAAAAAGCACCTGACTGTCAGCAAATGTATCAAATGCTTCAAAAAAACCTGTTAGCGATCACAGGGATCAGGACTGTCTCTGCGAACGCTGCAGTTATGTGTGTTGTGTTTGGTAAGTTACAGTGATCTATCGATACTGCACTTGGGTGGGCTGGGCTGGGCTGGGCTGGGCGGAGGGGATAAATGCAGGTACTAGCAGGTATCTGGGCTGATCCCGCTAACACTGCGTTTTTGGGAACCCTAAACCGCTGGGGACGCTAGTATAGATCTGATCAGATCAGATATTGATCTGTCAAGATACTATACCACTAAGGGAGGTGTATGCTTTGCGTGTGGGTGTTAGCGTTACTGGCACTAACCTAGTGCTGCCTGTGGCGACGCAGACCCTCTCTGGCGCTAAAACCTAATTGATATCAGCCGCCGGGCGATCAGGGGGTTAAACCTTTATTGGGTTATATACGGCGGGTGCCCTGATGCTATAAAAAGCAAACTAACCAACCAGCGTCACCCGTAACACTTATATGGTGATCACTGGTGAAAGGGTTAACTAGGGGCAATCAGGGGGTTAAAACCTTTATTAGGTTATATATGGGGGTACCTGACGCTATATAAAAAAACCTGACGGGTAACCTAAATAACGAAATAACTAACTGGCTAACCAGTGTCACCAGTGACACTTATACGATGATCACTGGTGAAAGGGTTAACTCTAGGGGCAATCAGGGGGTTAAAATAATATATGGGGGTACCTGACGCTATAAAAACCTGCGGCAAACCTAAAAATAAATAACTGGCTATCTAGGGCACCACCGACACTAATACAGCGATCGGAAAAACGATTGCTTAGTGACGCTGGCGTTAGGGTTACCTGGGGGCGATCAAGGGGTTAAAACTTTATTAGGGGGGGTTAGGGGGCTACCCTCGACCTAAAGGGGCCTAAACCTAACTGCCCTGCAACTTTTTACTGTCACAAATGACACTGATTGCAGAGATCAGTAAAAAAATGACCACTGCAAACGGTGCACTGTGACTGGGGGTACTGGGGGTGATCTGGGGGTGACTGGGGGGGGGGAAGTGTGCCTACATGTACTGGTGTCAGTGTAGTGTTGGTGCACTTACTGTGAGATGTCTTCTCTCCTCGCGCCGGATCGAAAAGACCGGCGCATGGAGAGATGACATTTCCTCTGCCTGTGTTTACATTACACAGGCAGAGGAAGATTCTCATTCGCCGGGAGCAATCGCGAGGGGGTGGCCGGAAACGAATGGCCGTCCCCACATCACGGATCGCTCCCGAACAGATAACCACTGCTCACTGTATAGAAGGGGGGTCCGATGGGACCCCCCAACTATACGAAGGCAGGCACGTACAGGTACGTGATTGTGCCTGTCCGTGCCATTCTGCCGACGTATATATACAGTGAGCGGTCGTTAAGTGGTTAAAGAGGAAGTAAACCCATTTTTTTTAAAACCCTGCAAAAGAAAGGCATAATGAGCTAGTATGCATAGCATGAGATAGAAGCCCCCGAGCCTCAATGTCCATTCACTGCCATCAGTGTATCGCCGCTCCGGCGTCACACGCATGCGCGCTGGGGCCGGCAAGATCCCATTCAGAAAACCGGCAATGATGCCGGCCCGCTAGTGCGCATGCGTGTGACGTCATCGGTGCTGTTTAAAAAGCAAATATCTCCTTAACCATGTAGGTTAAGGAGATATTTCTTGCACCTACAGGTAAGCCTTAATCTAGGCTTACCTGTAGGTGCAAGTTGTCTAAGTGGGTTTACAACCACTTTAATATTATAGTAACAACCATGCTCATGCTGATGTGGCATTGGCTAATAGGCATTCACCTCTTTTCAGCATATGCTGCTGAGTGTTTGATGGTGGGACTACTTTATATTCTAGGTATATTAGTACTCAGCACAGTGACTTAGGCCCCTTTCACACTTGTGCGACCTGAATGTTGTGTGATTTTGATGCAACTTTAAGAAATGCCTGTGTAATCTTGAGGTCTGTGGACGCAGGAGTCGCAGGGAAAGTCGCGCAAATTTCCGTCTGCAATTTTTCTGGGATTAAAACCAAATACAAAAAAATTCCGCGCCGCCTAGTGGAATAGCAGCTCACACAACCACTTGAAAATGGTGAGAACAAACAAAAACAAAAAAGTGTAGCGCTAAACTAAATGAGGACTGCACTTTGATCAAGTGCAGTATAAACAGTGATATGTGATTAAACAATCAACATGACATCTAACACAGATATGTGAAAATGTTCAGATAATCCACCGTGATGAAAATTAAATCAAACAATCCACCGTGATGAGAATTATATAACATTGAAAATCATCAAAAAAATACTGTCACATACATTACATACATTAAATGACAATATAATAAATGAATATTAAAATGGTGAATGACAATCAAAATAATAGTGCTCCCAAAAAAACTTGACGTGAAGTGACCACCACCAATCGATTGTAGAAAAGGCTTACCGGAGAGAGTGGACCCCAAAAACATACGTTCAAAGGGTCAACCAGGCAAGGGTAAGCCACTGTGAACAGCAAATCCTCAGCAACAATTCAAACGGGAACCACAAGCTTCAATCCAGGATGGAAAAAAGTAATCGCTCCTGTCCGAATGTGCGATGAAACTTACGGACAGTGTCCGATTGGGACCAGGTAGTGTTACCAGATGAGTTGCAAAAAAGTAAAGGAAAGAAAAGGCACATAGCGTGATACTGTATAAAAGGGTAATTTAATGTAGGTAGGAACACTTACATTTAAAAGAGTATAACAGCGCTTGTCAAATAGTCAAAAATGGCAACAGTAAGGTCTCCCGACGCGTTTCACATCCTAATGCATCATCTGGGGTGATCCCCCACTGCTGCCCACCCTGAATATATAGATAATGTGACCCCCTGTTAGAGAGGCCATCCCCTGGGCGTTCCTGTGTTGATAAATCACTTCCTGGTTCAACCAAGATGGAAGCCCCCTATGTGTTCCAAGCCTCTATCTGGGACTCACTCCGTATATGTGATAACATGAAATCTGGAGGTGTACCAACATGGCCGCCCACCATGTGTGTCAAGCCTCTAATTGATTCAAGCAGGACTGGGCTATCTACTAAATGTTTAATCCAAATTAATAAACCTTTATTTGTATAAGGCAACAAGCCTGGTATAACCAGGCAGTGCCATTAATATGACAAAAAGCTCATCCAAGCCGCACAACGAGCGACCGCATTGCATTGCAGGCTTGTGTATCAAGCCTCGTTCTGGATCCATGCTGCGGATCTAGCCTCGCTCAGATTTTCCGGAAGTAATACAGTGTCGCTTGCGTGCCGCGCCTCGATCCGACGTGCGGGCGCGCACCAAGCCTCACTGTGAACTTACTGACATCGCACGTCCACAATTGACATTGGAGAGGACGGCGCAACATCGCGGGCGCGCACCAAGCCTCACTATGAGGTTGCTGACATCGCGCATCCGCGAGTTTTATAATGGGACAGACGGCACAGCATGGTCTGTGACTGCATAGCGACACGCCCAAAAGAGAAAATATGTTAATAACGTGAATGCAATCACGTGGTGCCTCGCCAGCCAATTAAAATCTGGACAGCAACATAATAGAAGTGTGTTGTATTCTGGAACGCAATGATAAATGCGTTCCAGCAATGGCTGACAGGAGGACTATAAACTATCTGATTAAATCAGTATATAAAAAATCTAATGACAGAATTTATACTATGCAAGTGGTTCCACCGAAAATTAAAATAAAAACATACAATTTAATGTAAAACCAAGAATAACTCGGCATAATAAAAATTTATTATAAAACTAAAATGATAAAAATGGACGTGACCACAGTCCATAATATGATATTTAGAGATCTGTGAAATGAATCACACTCTCCTACAGAGCTTCAATATAATCCCTGTATTCCTATGTAGGCCATATTAATGTGCAGAAAGTGGTTGGCTTGGAATATAACTAAATAGGTGAGCGCCTCCCCATATATTAGCATTTACTCACGCCCAAGGGATGTACTCCCACAAAATACATAAAGCAACATTATATATTTCTATATGTACATGGCCTACTGGAAACATATCATTAAAAACATGAATGACAAAAATATATATAAAATAAGACTGATAAAATTATTGGTGAAGGAGAAAGATAAAATGAGTCCATGTCTACCTAGGATTTATTAATAAATGAATTAATGTCCCACTCGACATTCAAACCAGAAGGCGTGTGCGACTGTAACTCATAAATCCAGTATGTTTCAAGTTGCGATACACCCCTGGTTTTAGGGCTACCCCTCCAAGGGGAGACAAATTGATCGATTACCAAGAATTGAGTGCCAGCAGGGTTTCTATTGTGATGTGCCCTGTAGTGCCTCGGTACTGTGTGCTGTGTGTCACCACTGAGAATGAGGGCTATGTGCTCACCAACCCGCACAGAAAAAGATCGTATAGTGCGGCCAACGTATTGCTTACCACACGGACAAGTTATAAGATAAACCACATATTTAGTGGCACATGTGTAAAAACGCTTGATGGAATAAGTTTTACCCGTGATGGTGGAATTAAATTCCAAAGTCTTACTTCTCCCTGAAGTGTTAAATTTACACACAGAGCATTTCTTACAAGGGTGATAACCCACTAGTTGATAAAAAAAGGAGGGCCGCACCGGGGGATTGATAATATTAGGTGCGATTTTACTCTGAAGTGTAGGGACACCTCTAAACACCACTTTGGCTTGTTTTTGGGCGTTTTGATCTCCAAGAAAAAGGTTAGGCTGACGGTGTTGGATAGAGAGATCAAAGATCTCAAAGACAAGTTATTGTCACATAAAAACTCTCTAGAGTATGCATCCCTCTCAGCTAATCTGCAAGACTTCCTGGAAAAGGAAGATAGGGATCAAAAGCACAAAAAACATAAAAAATATTCTAGGGATACAGGTGATTACAAAAATGGCACAGTTTTTGCTTGGCAAAAACTTTTTTCTGCTTCCTCTGGAGGGGATATGGATTCTACTCCAGCTTTGTTGCCTTCCACCTCATCTGCCCCTACCTCTTCAAGAGGTCTAAATATGAGTCAACTTCCTGTTGCGCCTTCTATGGCTCCCCCTCTACGTGATATACGAGGTGGAGATTCTCAAGGTTCTTGGACCAGGGCACACCAATCGGGTCCTCACACTCCAAATCAGCATCACAGAGGGAGAGGAAAATCTAGAGGCAACAGGGGTACCAGGGGTCATTCCAGAGGGTATCCTCAATATTCTAATGTCCAATATAATCATGACTATGATCATTATTATCATGATTCATCCCCAGCCAGGTATGGTGAACATTCCGGGTACCACCGAGACCAATCCCCATATTATGGCCCTCCACCCATTTCTACTCACAACAGATTCTCTCCACTTGGTGAGGTACGTGATGATAGCTATCACACGCACATCAGGAATCCATACCATTCATCTAATTATGATCGAGATTCTTCCACCAGAGGTCGGTATTTTTACAGGGACCTAGCCCCACGCAAAAGGGGCCCCGACCCAGGAGAGGGACCAGAGGGGGGAGGAGAATCCAGAAAAGGAAAGAAAAGGCTCATGTAAAGGGCCAAGGGGTTTTTATTTTAAGCTCCAAGGTCTTTATGAATGATGAATTAACTGTCTTGGATAAGGGCCTCAAGTTTGCCCCACCCAAGAAATTGAATAAATTTGACACATTCATCGATATTCAAAAGTATATTCGTAAAGTGAACATACAACGTTACCTTATCACCAATCCCATCATGAGTGAAAATAGAGCGGCCACATCTGGAACTGTTCACTCGGGTTTGTCTAATCCATCCTTATTCAACCCACCAGTCCCGGTGGCACCTGCAGTTAGTATTTTTAAGGATCTTGTACTTAAAGATCTAGCAGAGTTGCCGGTGAGCCGTACACACCGCCGCCCTTTGTCCGATACCGGCCTTAAATCTCTGTGTCACAACAGAGATTTGGTAATTCGTCCGGCGGACAAAGGGGGTGGCATAGTCATATTAGATAAATGTGACTATGAAAAGGAGATGCACAGGATTTTAAATGAGCCTGGTACATACCAGATGTTAACTACTAACCCCACTTCTCGCTTTAAAGCTGATCTTCAAAAGTTGGTTGACAGTGGTTTTGATCGATCCATTTTAAATAAGAAGGAGAAAGCTTTTTTAGTCCCCACAGTCCCTAGGATTCCCACTATATACTTTTTGGTATGGTCTGGTCGACCAATTGTAAGTGGTATTAATTCGGTCACTTCCAGAGTCGGTCGGTATATTGATCACTACTTACAGCCCTTGGTAAGACGGGTGCCATCCTATCTGTGTGATACAGGTGCCACCATTAGAAAATTGGAAAGTGTTAATATATGCAGCGACATCATCATGGTGACAGCGGATGTCGCTTCATTATACACTTGTATACCTCATGTTAAAGGACTTGAGGCAGTTCAGTATTTCTTGGAGAAGGAACCTTCTCTGGCCTCATTTCAATGCCAGTTTATTATGGAATTGTTAGAGTTTGCCACTAAACATAATTATTTTTGGTTTAATGACCATTTTTATTTGCAATCACGTGGCGTGGCTATGGGGGCAAAATTTGCCCCGAGCCTCACCAATCTTTTTATGGCTAAGTGGGAGGAGGATGTCGTCTACGCCCATGACACTCCGTCGTTGGTGCTGTGGGTAAGATATATAGACGACATCCTCCTCCTTTGGGATGGTGACATGGCATCATTGGAGACCTTCATGTGCCATCTCAACCATAATGATAGAGGCATCTCTCTTACACATACAGCCAGTAGAGACAAAATACAATTTCTAGACTTAGAGATCAGCATTATTGATCAGAGGTTTCAGTTTCAAACCTTTTTCAAAAAAACTGATCGAAATGGGTTTATTCCCATTGACAGCTGTCACCATCGTTCCTGGTTGAACTCAGTCCCACGGAGCCAGTTCTTAAGACTCCGTAGAAATTGTACCACCACAGAGTCATTCAAAGCACAGGCTGATGTTCTTAAACTTAGGTTTATTGAGAAGGGTTATAACCCCATAGATATTGAACGGGACCTTGAGAGGACCTTAGAAATAGACAGAGGTTCCCTTTTGGAGGTTAAACCGAAAAGAGAACAGGATAACAACTTTAAATGGGCAATGCTTACATCCTTTTCCACCCAACATAAACAAGTTAGAGCCATCATAGCGAAACATTGGGGAGTACTGAAGAATGATTGAGTTCTACACAGTGTATTACCGGAACAAGCCAAAGTGGTGTTTAGAGGTGTCCCTACACTTCAGAGTAAAATCGCACCTAATATTATCAATCCACCGGTGCGGCCCTCCTTTTTTTATCAACTAGTGGGTTATCACCCTTGTAAGAAATGCTCTGTGTGTAAATTTAACACTTCAGGGAGAAGTAAGACTTTGGAATTTAATTCCACCATCACGGGTAAAACTTATTCCATCAAGCGTTTTTACACATGTGCCACTTAATATGTGGTTTATCTTATAACTTGTCCGTGTGCTAAGCAATACGTTGGCCGCACTATACGATCTTTTTCTGTGCGGGTTGGTGAGCACATAGCCCTCATTCTCAGTGGTGACACACAGCACACAGTACCGAGGCACTACAGGGCACATCACAATAGAAACCCTGCTGGCACTCAATTCCTGGTAATCAATCAATTTGTCTCCCCTTGGAGGGGTAGCCCTAAAACCAGGGGTGTATCGCAACTTGAAACATACTGGATTTATGAGTTACAGTCGCACACGCCTTCTGGTTTGAATGTCGAGTGGGACATTAATTCATTTATTAATAAATCCTAGGTAGACATGGACTCATTTTATCTTTCTCCTTCACCAATAATTTTATCAGTCTTATTTTATATATGTTTTTGTCATTCATGTTTTTAATGATATGTTTCCAGTAGGCCATGTACATATAGAAATATATAATGTTGCTTTATGTATTTTGTGGGAGTACATCCCTTGGGCGTGAGTAAATGCTAATATATGGGGAGGCGCTCACCTATTTAGTTATATTCCAAGCCAACCACTTTCTGCACATTAATATGGCCTACATAGGAATACAGGGATTATATTGAAGCTCTGTAGGAGAGTGTGATTTATTTCACAGATCTCTCAATATCATATTATGGACTGTGGTCACGTCCATTTTTATCATTTTAGTTTTATAATTAATTTTTATTATGCCGAGTTATGCTTGGTTTTACATTAAATTGTATGTTTTTATTTAAATTTTCGGTGGAACCACTTGCATAGTATAAATTCTGTCATTAGATTTTTTATATACTGATTTAATCAGATAGTTTATAGTCCTCCTGTCAGCCATTGCTGGAACGCATTTATCATTGCGTTCCAGAATACAACACACTTTTATTATGTTGCTGTCCAGATTTTAATTGGCTGGCGAGGCACCACGTGATTGCATTCACGTTATTAACATATTTTCTCTTTTGGGCGTGTCGCTATGCAGTCACAGACCATGCTGTGCCGTCTGTCCCATTATAAAACTCGCGGATGCGCGATGTCAGCAACCTCATAGTGAGGCTTGGTGCGCGCCCGCGACGTTGCGCCGTCCTCTCCAATGTCAATTGTGGACGTGCGATGTCAGTAAGTTCACAGTGAGGCTTGGTGCGCGCCCGCACGTCGGATCGAGGCGCGGCACGCAAGCGACACTGTATTACTTCCGGAAAATCTGAGCGAGGCTAGATCCGCAGCATGGATCCAGAACAAGGCTTGATACACAAGCCTGCAATGCAATGCGGTCGCTCGTTGTGCGGCTTGGATGAGCTTTTTGTCATATTAATGGCACTGCCTGGTTATACCAGGCTTGTTGCCTTATACAAATAAAGGTTTATTAATTTGGATTAAACATTTAGTAGATAGCCCAGTCCTGCTTGAATCAATTAGAGGCTTGACACACATGGTGGGCGGCCATGTTGGTACACCTCCAGATTTCATGTTATCACATATACGGAGTGAGTCCCAGATAGAGGCTTGGAACACATAGGGGGCTTCCATCTTGGTTGAACCAGGAAGTGATTTATCAACACAGGAACGCCCAGGGGATGGCCTCTCTAACAGGGGGTCACATTATCTATATATTCAGGGTGGGCAGCAGTGGGGGATCACCCCAGATGATGCATTAGGATGCGAAACGCGTCGGGAGACCTTACTGTTGCCATTTTTGACTATTTGACAAGCGCTGTTATACTCTTTTAAATGTAAGTGTTCCTACCTACATTAAATTACCCTTTTATACAGTATCACGCTATGTGCCTTTTCTTTCCTTTACTTTTTTGCAACTCATCTGGTAACACTACCTGGTCCCAATCGGACACTGTCCGTAAGTTTCATCGCACATTCAGACAGGATCGATTACTTTTTTCCATCCCGGATTGAAGCTTGTGGTTCCCGTTTGAATTGTTGCTGAGGATTTGCTGTTCACAGTGGCTTACCCTTGCCTGGTTGACCCTTTGAACGTATGTTTTTGGGGTCCACTCTCTCCAGTAAGCCTTTTCTACAATCGATTGGTGGTGGTCACTTCACGTCAAGTTTTTTTGGGAGCACTATTATTTTGATTGTCATTCACCATTTTAATATTCATTTATTATATTGTCATTTAATGTATGTAATGTATGTGACAGTATTTTTTTGATGATTTTCAATGTTATATAATTCTCATCACGGTGGATTGTTTGATTTAATTTTCATCACAGTGGATTATCTGAACATTTTCACATATCTGTGTTAGATGTCATGTTGATTGTTTAATCACATATCACTGTTTATACTGCACTTGATCAAAGTGCAGTCCTCATTTAGTTTAGCGCTACACTTTTTTGTTTTTGTTCTCACCATTTTCAACTGGTTGTGTGAGCTGCTATTCCACTAGGCAGCGCGGAATTTTTTATTTTTTTCCAAGAAATTTTATTTTATTGAAAAGATATAAAGAATCAGTTACAGGTCTCTTAATACAGCATTTTAACAGGGTAGCTTGTATATAATCACATTAAACCGTCACAGAAAGCAGTGTCTAATACCACTATATATCAGGTATGGGGGAGAAATGGCTCCCTATTTGTGGGATCAAAGGGGCCAAGGTGATGCAGGATACATTAAGTTCGGATAGAGGGTCGGGATGAATTCGGTGGATTTCTCCATGCACGTTCTATGTAATCCGGGGCGAATGTGTGTGGTTTATGATGGTGATGCATCAGGATTCCACCGTGATACAGGCTTGGATTCTAGGTGGGTACTGGTGGTTAAGGCGGTATTTTGCGATTGATATTAGTGATAGAGTTTTCCTGAGGTGTATGTGGGACGGGTAGTTGACTCCTGTAGAAAGAGATTGCGATGTGGCGACTGGGAGGGTGGGGGGTGAGGAGGACCAGATAGGGGGAAGGGGATGGGGGGATTAGAGGGGAGGTTGTCCCTGACTCCCCCTAACCGTCAGTTATGTGATTGTGGAGTGGTAACTTTCGGGCTTATGGGGATGTGTGTGGAATCAGCGTATCTGAGGGTAAAAGATGCATCGAAAGTAAGGGATTGGTTGGGTATTATATAAAAAAGAGAGGGGGAGCGGGAGAAGAGAAAAGAAGAAAACAATATAATGATTAACGTTTGATTTTGTTTAATTCCCTCCTTAATCAGTCCCTTGTGTGTTTGTTTTCTGTTTCCCTCCCTCTCCTCTCCGTCTCCCCTGCCCTCCTCCATCTTTATTTGATTATTGTTTCTCTTCCCTTCTAGGTGGGAAGGAGCATTATGTTTTTGTATTCGGTTGTTGTCTGATGATGCAACCAACATGCCCATTTTGCACTAAATTTGGTCGGGGTGTCGTGAGCTGTGTGAATGAGCCTTTCCATATCAGCGACTCTATTTATTCTGGTGAACCACTCTCTAAGAGTGGGCACTCGTGCTGAGTTCCAGTATCGCGGAATACATTGTTTGGCAGCATTAATCATGTGCATCGCTAAGGATTTGTGATAGGACCTATGTGATAGCGGTGAATGGTGTAGAAGGAATTGAGCTGGGGAGAATTCTAGGTTATAGGAAGTGACCTGGATAGTAATGCGGTGGACTTCTTTCCAATAAGCTTGTAAAGAGGTACAGGACCACCAGATGTGGAGCATCGAACCTATTTCCTGGCGGCATCTCCAGCAGGAGTCAGATATGGTCGAGTTAAATTTATGTAGTAATAATGGGGTTCGATACCATCTAGATTGTATTTTGTAACCATTTTCCTGTGTGGTAACGTTTATTGACCCTTTGTGGATGTTTAGAAATACGTGTTCCCATTCCTCTTCTGAGAGTGAGATAGATAGGTCAGTTTCCCAGTTTTTGCAGGCTATGTTGTCTTTGGCTTTTGTTTCCGCAAAAATGAGGTTGTGAGTTAGGGATATTAGGTGAGGTTGAGTTGCCTGTTGTGTGCAAAGTTTTTCATATGGAGTAAGTTGCCTTGAGCACTGCAAGGCTTTATTCAAAGACGTTAATAAGTGGGCTAGTGTTAGGTATGTCCAGGGAGGAATGGGTGGTCTATCCATCTGGGTGGAGAGTTGGGCTGCCGAGAGGAGCTTATCTTGGTGGAAGAATTGGTGTGCTCTGATATGGTCGTGAGACCAGTTACCAAAGAGGAAAGTTTTATGCATGCCTGGTGGGAAAGCGGGGTTTAGTCTCACGGGGGTCAGTGGGCCCGGTATGGAGGAAATGGAAGTTTGTCTACAAGTCCGTTGGAAGCATTCCAAGGTAGGGCCTATTAGGGGGTGGAGGCGAACTTCTGGGGGAATGTGGTGTGGGGGAATCCAGGGGAGAGAATTCAGGTGTAAGTTTGTGAAAGATGCTTCCAGGGAGATCCAATCTTTTTGAAGCGAGTGGATGTTCCAATCCACTATTCTAGTGAGGTGGATAGCCGTGTGGTAGTTAAGGAGGTGTGGGAGGCCGATTCCTCCCAATCATTTTGGTCTAGAAAGTTGTTTGTATCTGATTCTAGGCTTATGGCCCTCCCAGAGGAATCGGGAGCAAATACTCCTATATGTTTTGAAAAAAGCAGGAGGTATTTGTATAGGGATTGTTTGCAGTAGGTAGAGCATCCTTGGCAGGGCGTTCATTTTGAGAACTGCTGCTCTGCCAAACCATGAGAATATTGGTTTGTTCCATCTTTTGAGATCAGCAGTCAGTCTATTTATAAGGGGTAGATGATTAAGCACATATAAGTCTGAGAGTTTTGTTGGAAGCTGAATGCCTAAGTACGTTATTGCGTCGTGTTTCCAATGAAATGGAAAGATCACTCTGCATTGATCGACTAGGGGTTGGGGTAATGACACATTAAGAGCGAAGGATTTCGAGAAATTTATTTTGAGGTTGGAGAAAGATTGAAATTGTCTGAATTCTGATAGCAATACTGGGAGGGATATCATAGGATTAGATAGGAATAGCAAGATGTCGTCCGCGAAGGCGGCATATTTATATTCCTTTTTGGGTGTGCGGATCCCCTGAATGTCAGGGTTGAGTTTTAGTTTGTGGAGGAATGGTTCAAGAGTGAGGACGAAAAGGACCGGGGATAAGGGGCAGCCCTGACTTGTTCCATTACGGATGGGGAAGGCATTCGACAGAGCGCCGTTGACACGGACTTTAGCTGACGGATTAGCGTACAGCGAAAGGATTAGCTCGGACATGTGTGGACCTAATCCCATCGCCGCTAGGACTGCACTCATGTAATCCCAGGCCACTCTGTCGAATGCCTTCTCCGCATCTAGGGATAGGAAGAAGCCTTTTTGGTTGGTATGGGTCATCAGGTGATGTAGGTTAATCGCTTTGATAGTGTTGTCCCTGGCTTCTCTTCCAGGGACAAATCCAACTTGATCTTGGGAGATAAGGGAGGGAAGCAATGGTAGAAGTCTGTTTGCCAGTATCTTGGAGAATATCTTGTTGTCTACGTTTAGAAGAGATATCAGCCTATAGTTGCTGGGTTGTGCAGGGTCTTTATTTTCCTTGGGTATAACTGCAATGTGAGCTTCTAACATTTCTCTTGATAGGGGATTTAAAGAGGAAAGCGAATTGAAAGCGTGGAGAAAAGGTGTTTGTAAAGTGTCTGAGAATGATTTGTAGTAGGCTGCCGGGAGGCCATCTGGGCCGGGGCTTTTGCCTGGTTTCAATTGTTTTATGGCTTGTTGCCATTCCACTATGGTGATTGGGGATTCTAGGTGTGTGGTCATGTCTTCGGGGATCCGCCCTGGAGCGAATTGGTCCAAGAAAGAATTTATTTCATTGAGTCTTTTGGGTGTAGGAGATGTACGTGGGTCAGATTTTTTAAGGTCGTATAGGGAGGAATAGTATTTCTCGAATTCTTCCACAATGTCTTTGTTGCGAGTAAGCGTTTTGCCTGTATGTGTGGTCAGGTGGTGTATTGTAGTTTTGGCTTTCTTCTTGTGCAGGGCTTGTGCAAGGAGGTGGCCACATTTGTTCCCGAACTCGTAGAAGAGTTTCTGAGAAAGGGTGAATTTCTTCCTGATAATGAGGCCTAGTTCTTCTTGTATATGCGTGTGAACTTCAATGAGTTCCGAGTGCGTTTTGTGTGCTAGGGTACTCTTGTGTGTCGCTTCAAGTCTTTTCAATGTGGTGAGAAGGGTAGCTAATTTGGTTTTCCGTTCTTTCTTGATCGCCGTCATTAACGAGATCAATTTACCCCGCACTACACATTTGTGGGCCTCCCATTGTGTTAACTTTGACGTGTCAGGGGTGTCATTATCCGTGAAGTAATTTGTTAAGCAATTGCGGATTTCTTGCTCATTTTTGATATCTGTCAGGATAGTTGGGTCTAATCTCCATATGTAGGTGTGATCAAATTTATCTGGAAAAGTGAGTGTCATCGTGACTGGGTGGTGGTCCGAGCATGTCATAGGTTCTATGGTGGCCTTAGTCAGTGCTGGGAGGTCTGGTTGTGTAAGAAAAAAGTAGTCAAGTCGTGAGTATTTGTTGTGGGGCGTAGAGAAGAATGTAAAGTCTTTGTCACTCGGGTGGAGGGTTCGCCAGGTGTCATGTAGGAGAAGGTCTTGGAAGCAGCGTCTTATTTGTTTAAGTGCTCTGTAGGGTAAATGGGATTTACCCGATGAGGTATCTATGAGGGGGTCGAGTGGGACGTTAAAGTCTCCTCCGAGAATCAGGATACCTTCCTTAAAGGCAGCCAGTTTTCGTGAAATGGCTCTGAAGAAGGGTACCTGTGACGAGTTGGGGCTGTATAAGTTTGCTAGGGTTATTGTTTTGTTACTAAATGTACCCTTAATAAATATAAATCTTCCCTGGTCATCGATAAGAGAGTCCGAAATTTGAATGGGTACTTTTTTTGAAAGAAGCACCGAGACTCCTTTGGATTTTGAGATGGGGGAGGTTGAGTGGAAGCTGTGGGGGTAAAATTGATTACAGAAGTTGGGTGGTTGTTTTGAGCTGAAGTGGGTTTCTTGTAGGAATACTACATCTGCTTTCATGCTCCGCATTTGAGAAAGTATTTGGGAACGCTTTTCCGGGGTATTTAGGCCTTTAGCGTTTAGGGAAACTATCTTTAGCGAGCTGTTGGAGATTTTTGGTGTGTGAGAGGCCATGGTAAGTGTAGAAGCAGGAGTTCAGGACTGTTAAGGGAGGTCCAGGGGAGTCAGAGACAAAGGGAGGTGGGGTGGAGCGAGAACAAAAGCCAAGTGGGGAGGGGGGTGGGATGAAGAGGGATGTGGGGAGGGAAGAACTGCTTGAGGTTGGGAAGGGAGAAGAGGGGGAAGTCAAGGGCGTATAATCTGCTCCCTTAACTAGAGGGGTTAGGGGGTTATACCGGATGTGGGATTTGACCTGCAAGCCCCACCGAAAATATGTGGAAAAGTCCGGCGGGGGTCAGCGGTGTCTACCAGAGTCCGCTGCGGGGGATACCAGTAGGTGTCGATCAATGAGATGGGTGAGTTCCGAGTCCCTTGAGGTCAGGACATGCGTGTGAATGGGGATTAGTGTTTGTACTGTCAGGGAGCGGGTGGGGAATGTGTGTCCCCGGTGCTCCCTGTGACAGCATGTATGGGGTAGGGAGACATGGTGAGAAAGATATATGGTTGGTTGGTCCAATGAGAGCGGGCTATTGCACGCCTTTAGTTTAGTGAGGAGTAGCTTCAGGGTTTAGGCGGTATGGAATAAGGTATGAGGAAAATTTAACATGTATCGTGGCATAGGAAGGTACTGTATGGATAACTCTGGAGATGAAAGTGTATGATTCGGGTTTACTAGTATCAACAAGTTAAAACTTCAAACATAAATGAAAGATTTCACCTGACACTGAACGGAGAACCAGATTCTGATCTAAAGCATTAACTATGTGCATAACAACATCAGCAATCACAACAATGGCCTAACATATGATAACATTACCCTGGGGGGGTTGGTGTCGGTCGATTGGTCTCGAGGGGGGCACGTCCATTTTCGGGCCACTACCCCAAGCTTTGTATATCTCTCCTTTACTTTCAGTAATGAGGGAGGATGTGTGGGTCTGGGAGAGATGCCCATGTTAAGTAAGAGGATCTGTACAAGTCCTATTTTAACATAGCCCCCTCGAGACCCCGACTATGGGATTATAGATGGAGAAGCAACAGATTTGGAGTCTTATCTTTCCTTGTGGATTGAGAGGGGATAAAAACATCAAGATAATAAGTGTGTATATCATCAAACAAACCTATTCCTGAGGGTGAGTTTAGGGACGAGGAAGGTAAGGAATGAGGGAGGGTTATAAGGAAAGAAAGGGGATAAGGGGGGAAGATACGTCCAGCCTATAAGGAGTAAAATGGGCAAGGAAAAAAGGGAAGGGAAAGAACCAAGGGAGGGGGAGGCGAGTGAAGGGGGACCATATCTAGTCCAGCTACCTTTGCAATACTTTTCGGAGTGCTACACATCAGATCCTCGAGTTGTCTGTTAGAGGGGACCTCTTGGGGTAGGTACACTCTGGTAACAAGATGGAAGAAGCTTACGATCAACCGATTGATACCCTAGTTTTGAGTTTCAGGGATAGTTGAACACGTGAATTGTTCTGGGATTTTTGCCCATTAGCTGTTGTCTGTTTTTGTGGCACATCATTGTCGATTGTTCGCTGGCATGAGCAAAGGGAAAAACGGCCTGGATCCCAAAGGGGGAGGCTTGGGAGTTAGAGTTAAAGAGGTAGCCTGCATGGTGTGGCAAGAAGCTGGCGGTGAAGTTTGTTGGAAGTAGCTGGATGAGATGCTGGGCCAAGAGTCTCCGGGACAGAGTTCCTTGTAGCACATATGTTGGGTCTTGGGGATTTGTCCTTATTAGTAAAATTAGGGTAGGTAGATTCTAGTCAGTAGCAAGTGTCCTTGGGGTATCCGGCAGGTACAGGAAAGATAGATTTCTGTGTGGTATAAAGCAGGGGTATGTAGTAAGATTAGAGGGATGTGACTATCAGGCAGTTCGGGTCTTCGCTGGACAGATGGCAGCAGTGTAGGGGATTTTGACAAATCTACACTTTTGTATAAACAAATAGTATGTCCACGTATAAAGAGGCCGAGCTTAAGGGTTAAGTCTCCATGTCAGGTGAAAAAAAAAAAAAAAGAACCAAAAAAGAACAGTGAGAAAATTTGTACTGAAGAGCAAGTACCTGTCTAGGTGAGGCGAGCTCTACGGTGCACTGGTGAAGCTGTCGGGCTGCCATTTCGAGGGGCTCCGGAGTTTTTCAGTGGCGTGTGAGGAGGAGGAGGGTGGGAGTGGCGGCGGCTGCTGCTGTAATTGCCCGCTTCATCTATGCCGTCCATCGAGGATGCTCTTGTAGAGGAAGGCAGACGGAAATCACTATACCAGTCTGGTAGATCGACGTGTTGGATGCCTATAGCATTGCAAAAGTGCTCCAGATCTTCCGGGACTTTAAGGTTTGCCATACGGCCTTGAACTGTCACGGAAAGGCAAAATGGAAACTTCCAGCGGTAAACGATGGATTTGGTTCTCAGGACGTCCAACAGTGGTCGCAATTCCCTCCTGCGCTGCAGGGTGATGCCTGATAGATCTTGAAAGATTCTAATCACAGCCCCGCCAAAAGCTAGCTGATCACGGCTCCGTGCTCTGCGGAGGACGTCTTCTTTTAGCTGGAAATCCATAAGGCAGCATATCACGTCTCTAGGGGAATCCGTCTCCTTTCCCCTGGGGCGCAATGCTCTGTGGATTCGTTCAAAAACGATCGGCGTGTCAGGGGGTCTTTCCAGGAGATCGTTAAAAATATTAGCTACCGTCAGGGAGAGTTGGCAGGGGTCTACATTTTCTGGGAGTCCTCTTACCCTGAGGTTCCGGCGCCTCCCCCTGTTATCTAAATCTTCCATGTGGCGGTTGATTTCTCTGAGGTGTATGGCGTGGGACTCCGTTATTTGTTGTACATGGCATAGTGAAGTGTCATGGCGGGCCTGTGCTGTTTCCACCTCCTCCACTCTGGCCTGCATGTCGGATCTCATGTCTGATATTGCCGCCATCAGGGTGTTTTTGATGTCTGCAGCCACACTGCGGAGATCGTCTAGGTTTACCGCTGGAGGCTGTGTCTTCTCCATTTCCGCTCCGAGTGATCTCCGTGATCCAGAGCGTTGCGGGCTGGGGCTCTGAGGGCGCGTCTCACACGAGGAGGCTGCCTGCATTCCGTCTTTAGGCCGCGATTTAAAGAACTCGGGGATATGCTTGCCTAGGTGCACGTTCTGGCTCAGCGGCGATCGGGACCTTGTAGCTGAGACGCTGCGGGATATTCTCACCATGTCTGAGGCGGTTTTAGGGCGAAAAGCTAAAGTAGCAGGACCTCTGGGAGCGGGAGCTCTGAACTTACACGTCCATCTTGGATCGGCTCCAAACCACGCCCCCGGAATTTTTTTGTATTTGTTTTTTTTCTGTTCTTTGATTTAATTCTGCAGCGGCCTTCATTGATATATGCCATCTATGGTGCCATCTATGATAGACGTGTTTGATTACAGGGCAGCCCGTACTGTTAATACAGAGGGTGTTTTTATTGCCACAGGTAGTGATACCGAGATAGGTGGTCTCTTTGCTAGATTGAAAAATGTGATGTCTTCAGAACTGCATTTACAGTGGGACCTTGCGTTTTTGGAACGTTACATTACAGATCGCATGGTCCCGAGAAGCCTTAGGTGGGAGGTTCAACCTCAACAAGGCGATCTCGAGATAGATGCTTGGTTTAATTATTTTAATGATGCGGGCATTAAGTTTTTGGGCGTTTTGATCTCCAAGAAAAAGGTTAGGCTGACGGTGTTGGATAGAGAGATCAAAGATCTCAAAGACAAGTTATTGTCACATAAAAACTCTCTAGAGTATGCATCCCTCTCAGCTAATCTGCAAAACTTCCTGGAAAAGGAAGATAGGGATCAACAGCACAAAAAACATAAAAAATATTCTAGGGATACAGGTGATTACAAAAATGGCACAGTTTTTGCTTGGCAAAAACTTTTTTCTGCTTCCTCTGGAGCGGATATGGATTCTACTCCAGCTTTGTTGCCTTCCACCTCATCTGCCCCTACCTCTTCAAGAGGTCCAAATATGAGTCAACTTCCTGTTGCGCCTTCTATGGCTCCCCCTCTACGTGATATACGAGGTGGAGATTCTCGAGGTTCTTGGACCAGGGCACACCAATCGGGTCCTCACACTCCAAATCAGCAACACAGAGGGAGAGGAAAATCTAGAGGCAACAGGGGTACCAGGGGTCATTCCAGAGGGTATCCTCAATATTCTAATGTCCAATATAATCATGACTATGATCATTATTATCATGATTCATCCCCAGCCAGGTATAGTGAACATTCCGGGTACCACCGAGACCAATCCCCATATTATGGCCCTCCACCCATTTCTACTCACAACAGATTCTCTCCACTTGGTGAGGTACGTGATGATAGCTATCACACGCACATCAGGAATCCATACCATTCATCTAATTATGATCGAGATTCTTCCACCAGAGGTCGGGATTTTTACAGGGACCTAGCCCTACGCAAAAGGTGCCCCGACCCAGGAGAGGGACCAGAGGGGGGAGGAGAATCCAGAAAAGGAAAGAAAAGGCGCATGTAAAGGGCCAAGGGGTTTTTAATTTAAGCTCCAAGGTCTTTACGAATGATGAATTAACTGTCTTGGATAAGGGCCTCAAGTTTGCCCCACCCAAGAAATTGAATAAATTTGACACATTCATCGATATTCAAAAGTATATTCGTAAAGTGAACATACAACGTTACCTTATCACCAATCCCATCATGAGTGAAAATAGAGTGGCCACATCTGGAACTGTTCACTCGGGTTTGTCTAATCCGTCCTTATTCAACCCACCAGTCCCGGTGGCACCTGCAGTTAGTATTTTTAAGGATCTTGTACTTAAAGATCTAGCAGAGTTGCCGGTGAGCCGTACACACCGCCGCCCTTTGTCCGATACCGGCCTTAAATCTCTGTGTCACAACAGAGATTTGGTAATTCGTCCGGCGGACAAAGGGGGTGGCATAGTCATATTAGATAAATGTGACTATGAAAAGGAGATGTACAGGATTTTAAATGAGCCTGGTACATACCAGATGTTAACTACTAACCCCACTTCTCGCTTTAAAGCTGATCTTCAAAAGTTGGTTGACAGTGGTTTTGATCGATCCATTTTAAATAAGAAGGAGAAAGCTTTTTTAGTCCCCACAGTCCCTAGGATTCCCACTATATACTTTTTGCCCAAGGTCCATAAGGACCCCATACATCCACCTGGTCGACCAATTGTAAGTGGTATCAATTCGGTCACTTCCAGAGTCGGTCGGTATATTGATCACTACTTACAGCCCTTGGTAAGACGGGTGCCATCCTATCTGTGTGATACGGGTGCCACCATTAGAAAATTGGAAAGTGTTAATATATGCAGCGACATCATCATGGTGACAGCGGATGTCGCTTCATTATACACTTGTATACCTCATGTTAAAGGACTTGAGGCAGTTCAGTATTTCTTGGAGAAGGAACCTTCTCTGGCCTCATTTCAATGCCAGTTTATTATGGAATTGTTAGAGTTTGCCACTAAACATAGTTATTTTTGGTTTAATGACCATTTTTATTTGCAATCACGTGGCGTGGCTATGGGGGCAAAATTTGCCCCCAGCCTCGCCAATTTTTTTATGGCTAAGTGGGAGGAGGATGTCATCTACGCCCATGACACTCCGTCATTGGTGCTGTGGGTAAGATATATAGACGACATCCTCCTCCTTTGGGATGGTGACATGGCATCATTGGAGACCCTCATGTGCCATCTCAACCATAATGATAGAGGCATCTCTCTTACTCATACAGCCAGTAGAGACAAAATACAATTTCTAGACTTAGAGATCAGCATTATTGATCAGAGGTTTCAGTTTCAAACCTTTTTCAAAAAAACTGATCGAAATGGGTTTATTCCCATTGACAGCTGTCACCATCGTTCCTGGTTGAACTCAGTCCCACGGAGCCAGTTCTTAAGACTCCGTAGAAATTGTACCACCACAGAGTCATTCAAAGCACAGGCTGATGTTCTTAAACTTAGGTTTATTGAGAAGGGTTATAACCCCATAGATATTGAACGGGACCTTGAGAGGACCTTAGAAATAGACAGAGGTTCCCTTTTGGAGGTTAAACCGAAAAGAGAACAGGATAACAACTTTAAATGGGCAATGCTTACATCCTTTTCCACCCAACATAAACAAGTTAGAGCCATCATAGCGAAACATTGGGGAGTACTGAAGAATGATCGAGTTCTACACAGTGTATTACCGGAACAAGCCAAAGTGGTGTTTAGAGGTGTCCCTACACTTCAGAGTAAAATCGCACCTAATATTATCAATCCCCCGGTGCGGCCCTCCTTTTTTTATCAACTAGTGGGTTATCACCCTTGTAAGAAATGCTCTGTGTGTAAATTTAACACTTCAGGGAGAAGTAAGACTTTGGAATTTAATTCCACCATCACGGGTAAAACTTATTCCATCAAGCGTTTTTACACATGTGCCACTTAATATGTGGTTTATCTTATAACTTGTCCGTGTGGTAAGCAATACGTTGGCCGCACTATACGATCTTTTTCTGTGTGGGTTGGTGAGCACATAGCCCTCATTCTCAGTGGTGACACACAGCACACAGTACCGAGGCACTACAGGGCACATCACAATAGAAACCCTGCTGGCACTCAATTCCTGGTAATCGATCAATTTGTCTCCCCTTGGAGGGGTAGCCCTAAAACCAGGGGTGTATCGCAACTTGAAACATACTGGATTTATGAGTTACAGTCGCACACGCCTTCTGGTTTGAATGTCGAGTGGGACATTAATTCATTTATTAATAAATCCTAGGTAGACATGGACTCATTTTATCTTTCTCCTTCACCAATAATTTTATCAGTCTTATTTTATATATATTTTTGTCATTCATCTTTTTAATGATATGTTTCCAGTAGGCCATGTACATATAGAAATATATAATGTTGCTTTATGTATTTTGTGGGAGTACATCCCTTGGGCGTGAGTAAATGCTAATATATGGGGAGGCGCTCACCTATTTAGTTATATTCCAAGCCAACCACTTTCTGCACATTAATATGGCCTACATAGGAATACAGGGATTATATTGAAGCTCTGTAGGAGAGTGTGATTCATTTCACAGATCTCTAAATATCATATTATGGACTGTGGTCACGTCCATTTTTATCATTTTAGTTTTATAATTAATTTTTATTATGCCGAGTTATGCTTGGTTTTACATTAAATTGTATGTTTTTATTTAAATTTTCGGTGGAACCACTTGCATAGTATAAATTCTGTCATTAGATTTTTTATATACTGATTTAATCAGATAGTTTATAGTCCTCCTGTCAGCCATTGCTGGAACGCATTTATCATTGCGTTCCAGAATACAACACACTTCTATTATGTTGCTGTCCAGATTTTAATTGGCTGGCGAGGCACCACGTGATTGCATTCACGTTATTAACATATTTTCTCTTTTGGGCGTGTCGCTATGCAGTCACAGACCATGCTGTGCCGTCTGTCCCATTATAAAACTCGCGGATGCGCGATGTCAGCAACCTCATAGTGAGGCTTGGTGCGCGCCCGCGACGTTGCGCCGTCCTCTCCAATGTCAATTGTGGACGTGCGATGTCAGTAAGTTCACAGTGAGGCTTGGTGCGCGCCCGCACGTCGGATCGAGGCGCGGCACGCAAGCGACACTGTATTACTTCCGGAAAATCTGAGCGAGGCTAGATCCGCAGCATGGATCCAGAACGAGGCTTGATACACAAGCCTGCAATGCAATGCGGTCACTCGTTGTGCGGCTTGGATGAGCTTTTTGTCATATTAATGGCACTGCCTGGTTATACCAGGCTTGTTGCCTTATACAAATAAAGGTTTATTAATTTGGATTAAACATTTAGTAGATAGCCCAGTCCTGCTTGAATCAATTAGAGGCTTGACACACATGGTGGGCGGCCATGTTGGTACACCTCCAGATTTCATGTTATCACATATACGGAGTGAGTCCCAGATAGAGGCTTGGAACACATAGGGGGCTTCCATCTTGGTTGAACCAGGAAGTGATTTATCAACACAGGAACGCCCAGGGGATGGCCTCTCTAACAGGGGGTCACATTATCTATATATTCAGGGTGGGCAGCAGTGGGGGATCACCCCAGATGATGCATTAGGATGTGAAACGCGTCGGGAGACCTTACTGTTGCAATTTTTGACTATTTGACAAGCGCTGTTATACTCTTTTAAATGTAAGTGTTCCTACCTACATTAAATTACCCTTTTATACAGTATCACGCTATGTGCCTTTTCTTTCCTTTACTTTTTTGCAACTCATCTGGTAACACTACCTGGTCCCAATCGGACACTGTCCGTAAGTTTCATCGC
Organism: Rana muscosa; assembly: GCA_029206835.1. NCBI lineage: Eukaryota > Metazoa > Chordata > Amphibia > Anura > Ranidae > Rana > Rana muscosa. The sequence continues at coordinate 346,648,092 of CM055116.1, read as the reverse complement.
ACATTCGGACAGGAGCGATTACTTTTTTCCATCCTGGATTGAAGCTTGTGGTTCCCGTTTGAATTGTTGCTGAGGATTTGCTGTTCACAGTGGCTTACCCTTGCCTGGTTGACCCTTTGAACGTATGTTTTTGGGGTCCACTCTCTCCGGTAAGCCTTTTCTACAATCGATTGGTGGTGGTCACTTCACGTCAAGTTTTTTTGGGAGCACTATTATTTTGATTGTCATTCACCATTTTAATATTCATTTATTATATTGTCATTTAATGTATGTAATGTATGTGACAGTATTTTTTTGATGATTTTCAATGTTATATAATTCTCATCACGGTGGATTGTTTGATTTAATTTTCATCACGGTGGATTATCTGAACATTTTCACATATCTGTGTTAGATGTCATGTTGATTGTTTAATCACATATCACTGTTTATACTGCACTTGATCAAAGTGCAGTCCTCATTTAGTTTAGCGCTACACTTTTTTGTTTTTGTTATTTTTTCTGGGATTCCAGGGAATGTCTGTAAACTTAAGGTCTATGAGCTCCAACTCATATCAAAGTCGGACCAAAGTAGTACAGGGACTACTTTGAAGTTGATGCAGGGGCAGATCCAGGGGGGGCAACAGGGCAATTGCCCCCCCGAGACCATCTGTCACACTCACTTGCTGTTTCTTTTTTCCGCCTGATCTCCCAAACTTTGGGGACCCGGTACCGGCCGACCGTAGGTCCCCTGGACTTGGCACACATGTAGCCCTATGTCTCCTCTACAAGTGTGCAAAATTTGGTGTCTGGGGAACCTACAGCCGGGGAGAACTGATTTTTTAAAGCCGGGCACCCCTTCCATAGACTCCAATGTTAAACGGTCATTTCTCCGGTGAATTTGCGGACCCGGTACTGGCCGGTCGTAGGATTCCTGGACCCCAAACATGGCACACATGTAGCCCCATGTCTCCTCTACAAGTGTGCAAAGTTTGGTGTCTGGGAGACCTACGGCCGGGGAGAACCAATTTTTCAAATCCGGGCACTTATCCATAGACTCCCATGTTAAACATCAGTCTAGTCATGGGCACAGTGAAGCATGGGCACAGTGAAGCATGGGCACAGTGAGGCATGGGCACAGTGAGGCATGGGCACAATGAGGCACAAACAGGCATGCAGATGGACACCCTAGGCTTATACTCGAGTCAATAAGTTACGCGGCGCACTGACACGATACCAGGAGGAGGAGGTGGGTGGAGCCTCTTCCCTGCACTCGTTGCTAACGCCTGGGCCGCTTGGCGTCTAGCAACGAGTGACGTCAGTGAGTCACGTCGGGCCGTTCTGTGGGCATGTGCGTTAGCGTGCGGCTCCACAGACGGGTAAGAAAGCGGTGGCTCCACTTGCGGCGAGGTTTGTGGGCGGGCGGCGCGGTTCGTGGGCAGACCGTGCTGCTCAGTGTGTTGGCAGCGCAGGTGAGAGTGAGAGAGCAGGCTCAGTTTGGCAGCTGGCCAATCAGCTAGCCGGGAGCGGGGGAGCAGAGAGATGAGATCATCTCTCACCACCCGTGCCTGCCCTGCATTCCTGCAGTGACTTCCGTCCTCACTGTGCAGGCAGCAGAGAGATTACATTATTTCTCTGCTGCCTGACTCTGGGAGTCTGGGACACAGCAAGAGACAACCAAAACTACACCTTAGCAGGCAAGTTAGTGACAATCCGCAAGGTGTGGCAGGCGACGTGGCAAGTGACAATCCGCAAATTGTTGTCAGGTGACGTGGCAAATGACAATCTGCATCTGGTGGCAGGCAAGTGACAATCAGCAAGGTGTGGCAGGTGACGTGGCAAGTGACAATCCGCAACGTGTGGCAAGTGACACGCTCAGGGCTCCCACTAATTGCAGGCGACGGTGGAAAGTGACACACTCGGGGCTCCCACTGATTCTGCATTGAACTATTTAATTTTATATTACAATGTAATAGAAATAATGCGCTTCAATCATCCTGACACCATAACAACCATGGTGCCGGGATTGAAGCGCCGACACCAGCCATTTCCCCGATAAATTTCCCACAAAAAAAACATATTTTTTGGCAGTGCCCCTCCCGAGAAAAGACTCTGGATCCGCCCCTGAGTCGGTGTGACTTGAAGTTGCACAGATATAAATGATACACATTGAAAATCATGGGGTATGACTTGTCATGCAACTCTGATGACCAAAGTCACAGGAAAAGTCGCTCAAGTGTGAACGGGGCCTCAGCCCGACTTTGTGAGCGATTTCAGAGACATCAGTGCACTTTCCTGCACAGATGTCTAGTGAAATCACATAGGTCTCAACTGTCCCTGAATTGGAACAAAGTCCCTCTGTCCCTCTTTCCTCCTCATTTGTCTCTCATTTTGTTCTGATCTGTATAGTTTTATATAAAATTCAATTTTTATCTTTCAAAAAGGGTTTTCCAGCGCTAAACCTTTCATCTAATTTCTAAATTGCTTGGCTTTGGGAATTTACAAACAAATCTAAAGGGATATTATTGTTAAAAAAAAAAAAGCACTTGGTGGTTTAACTAATCCTTTTTTTTTTGGAATAATTCTCCTTTAAGAAGGTGTTTTAGGACGTATGTCCTATGCCTACATACTTTTGCTAATAGGTGTCCCTTATACCCATCTCAAAAAGTTGGGAGGTAAGAAATCGCCTCCTGAAGTCGCCCAAAGTAGTGTAGGAAATACTTTTGGGAATCTGCGTGGCGTCGCACCAATTTGGACAGTTCTATTGCCGTCAATAGACGCCGATTTCGCCTGTAATTTGACATGTCAATTCAGAGCTATGTGAACATGGGTGAAGTTGCATAGATATGAATGGAACTCATGGGGGGTAACTTTTAATGTGACTCTGAGGTCCAAAGCTGCATGAAAAGTCACATAAGTGTGTTAGTAACCTAATCAGATTAAATTATAAAACCTTCGAATAAAGCCCCATTTGCACTTGTGCGACCTTAAAATTGCACAGCTTTGACATGACTTGAAGCAATGTCTGTGTAATCTTGTGGTGTATGGACCTCAAATTGCATCAAAGTCAAACCAAGGTAGTGCAGAGACGAATTTGCCCCACTTTTAGGATGCACAAGTGACAATAGGGCCAAATTCAAAGACATCCTTGAATCTCTTTCACACTGCTGCGACCTGAAAGTCACACTAATTTGCTTCCACTTTGCCGCTGCAACTTGGCCCCAACTTCTGGGAATGCCTGTGTAATATTTCGCCCTATGTACCTCAAGTCACATGAGGCTCTGTTTCCACAATTGCAACCCTAAATTGGCATGATTTTGCCACAATTTTTTTGCCGCGATTATGATGCGACTTGGAGCAATGCCTGTATATTCTTGAGGTCTATGGACCTCAAGTCGTATTAAAGTGGGACCAAAGTAGTGCGGGGACTACTTTGAAGTCGCACAGATATGAACCATACTCATTGGAAATCATGGGGTATGACATGTCAATCGACTTTGCAGTCCCAAGTCGCATGACAAGTCGCACTAGTGGAAACTGAGCCTGAAAGTCACACCAAAGTAGTACAGGGACTACTTTGAAGTTGGTGTGATTTAAAGTAGCACAGATATGAATGGTTATCATTGAGAATCATGAAAAGTCACCCAACTGTGAATCAAGTCATATATATTTTAATAGAAAGGAGCTCTCATTTATACTTGCATAGTCCTTACTGATTTACATCAGCAGAACAAATGCAGGAAGTAGTGATGTGTGCACATGGGCCAGAAGCAAACGTGTGGTGATGCCAAACAAATCAATGAAGCCCACCCACACGAAATCCACCTCCACCTTGAGTAAGCACAAGTACATATCCTACACTTACCCGGCAAATCAGCATCACCTCTTCTATGCTTTTATATAAGAGAGGTTGTATTGTTAGCAAACTGATACACGCCCAATAGAAGTGCACTCCCACCAGTATCTTTCAATCTGTCTCTTCGTGTATGTCTAAAGTGATTTCACCTGATGGGCAGGAACACATAATACTATTTGCAACTGTGTTAGCCCTTGGCTATGTGCATCAAATCTCCAGCTACAGGCCAAAGATCCAAGTTAATTTGCATGCACATAAACAAAGCAACAGTTTTCTAAGCATATGTACCTGTGCAGTGTAAACCCTACAATTTTAAATGTCCAAGTCCCTGGGCATGATTAGTGCTAACAAACATTAACATCAGTCCCTGGCTCCAATGAGCTTCCAATCTAAAGTCCAAAACTAACTTTTTTACATTAGAGACTATTTTGACAGGAGACAAATAAAATACCAGCATGTCTTTGGATTGTGGTGAGAAACCCACACAGGGACAACATATAAACTTCAACACAAGCATTAGAATGTTGGGGAATTGAACCAGCAACCCCAGTGCTGCTAGACGGAATTGCTACCCACTTAGCCACCAGGCAGCCTCACACATGTTCTCTGCATCTCTGTGGTGTGAACCAGCCCTAAATCCATAGCCATGTTCAGTGTCTCCAAGCAATATACAATATATTGGCCTAAGTATTGGGACGCCTGCCTTTAAACACACATGAACTGTAATGGCATCCCAGTCTTAGTCCCTAGAGTTCAATATTGAGTTGGCAATTTTTTATTTTGAGAATCTTGCAAACAAGAAACACATTCCAACTTTTGTTTTATACAAAAATACAAAAAATAAATATATATATTTTTTTCCTTTTTTTTATTTTATTTTTTATATATGCATAACATATTGTATACAAGACTAATAATAATAATAAAGGCATACTTCAACCTATAATATATGAACAAACGTTTTTTTCCACCAAGAGAAATATCACTGCATTAAATTATACTATATATACACACACACACACACACATCACTACAAGCACGGACATCTTCAAAAATACTACACATTACTCAACTTGATTAACACTCAGACCAAGAAACATAGATTATCATGTGTATGTAGCCTTTCTTCAAAAATAATGTGTATCCTTGAAAATCTAAGGGAGTGCCCAGAGAGAAAACAGGGAAAGAACCCAACACCCAGAGATCAACAAACAGCAGCTACAGGCCTGATATTCCTCCACGCCTTTATCCAGACCCTTTGCCGCCATCTGTCTTTCTCGAGACCCCGAATTTTCCCTACCTCACCAAGAATCTCACACACCACCACCGGAACAGGAAGGACTTTCTGCCGAAGGGATACCTGACACCGTGCATTCCAGGTGTAATATCGGACTACTAAACTGACTAAAAAAAGAGTGTCCAAATCAAATCCCTTGCGATTCTGCAATGCTCCATACACCCACTCAGCATAAGACATGCTAAGCAAGAAAGGAATATTTAGAGCCCTCCCCACCTTTTTATAGACTTCTATATTGAAAGGGCACTGAAGCAAGAAGTGGTCCATGGTTTCCACTTCACCCTGACACTCCGCTCTTGGACAACCACGATTGTCCAAAGAGCGGCACTTCACGTTCCCTCTCACATAGATCCTACCGTGGAAAGCGAGCCAGGCCTGGTCCCTAAATTTCAAGGGAATCCACTCAGAATTTATTAAACGTAAACCTTCCCTCATAATATGACCTGGGCAATCCCTTAAGGCCAGTGGCGCATGAAAGACAGTACCCACGATCTTCTCACCCAGGAGTCTCCTAGGGAGGGACCTGATATCCTCCGCTGTCACCTGCCACCGTTTAAGAATTTTCAGGCACGGGGCAACATGAGCCGGGAGCTTACCATGCTTGATCCTTAGGCTTTTCACTGGCCCGCCACTCTCCCAACAGCCCAGAAAAGGTCTAAACCAGATCTGGAAAATACCTACCCATCCAGGCGGTCTCTCTGCTAGCATGTTACCAAAATTGTGTTTCAAAAACATCAGAGAGAAGAACACAACCGGGTTGACCATCCCTAGGCCACACTTCCGCCTTGATAGGTAAGTCACATTCCGCTTCACAAGATTCAGCCTGTTCCCCCATAATAATTGGAAGAAACAACTATAAATCCTGGTATAGAAAGACTCTGGCAAAATGCAAACAAAGCTGACATACAGAAAGGTAGGAATCAGGTAGGTCTTAATCAAGTCCACCCTTTCCCTCAAGGAGAGCCGCCACCCCTTCCAGCATTTCACCTTGACATCAGCATCATTCAGCCTGGCTTCCCAATTTGACTTACTGTAATCATCAGGGCCAAACTCGATGCCTAATATTTTGACTTTCTGCTGAGGCCTCGGGAAGGTGTCCAGAAGTGCAAAGCTCTCACCTCCCTCGCTCATCCAAAAAACTTCACTTTTATCACGGTTGACCTGGGAGCCCGATGCCTCGGAATACTGCTCTATAACTGAGACCACCTCCTGCACCTCCTCTGTCCCAGAGATAAAGACAGAAACGTCATCAGCATAGGCTACAACCCTCAAGGGCGGCTCACCAGTAATGCCCACCGGCACCCCGCACAACGGTCCGCTCTCTAGCCTTCTGATGAAGGGGTCGATTGCGAACACATATAGCAAAGGGCTCAGTGGACACCCCTGGCACACCCCGGATCCAACCCTGAAGGGTCGTCCAACCCAACCGTTGACAAGCATGAAGCTCTCTGCCTCTCTGTATAAAGTCTTAAGCCATCCAATAAACCCACCCTCCAGGCCATACTTGTCAAGGAGAAGCCAGAGGTACTCATGGTTGACACGATCAAAAGTAGGGATGAGCTTCGAGTTCGAGTCGAACTCATGTTCGACTCGAACATTGCCTGTTCGCTCGTTCGCCGAACAGCGAACAAATTGGGGTGTTCGCGGCAAATTCGAAAAATCTATGGGAGAAATCTAAAGTGCTAATTATAAAGGCGTATATGCAAGTTATTGTCCTAAAAAGTGTTTGGGGACCCGGGTCCTGCCCCAGGGGACATGTATCAATGCAAAAAGAAGTTTTAAAAACGGCAGTTTTTTCGGGAGCAGTGATTTTAATAATGCTTAAAATGAGAAAATAAAAGTGAAATATTCCTTTAAATTTCGTACCTGGGGGGTGTGTATGATATGCATGTAAAGTGGCGCATGTTTCCCGTGCTTAGAACTGTCCCTGCAAAAAATGTCATTTTTGAAAGAAAAAAAGGCATTTAAAACTGACTCGCGGCTATTAATGAATTGTCGGCTCCCGGCAATACATACAAAAGTCATTGATAAAAAATAAAAAAAAAAGCGTGGGGGTTCCCCAGAATTCAATTACCAGGCCCTTCAGGTCTGGAATGGATATTAAGGGGAACCCCGTCGCAAATTTTAAAAAAAATTGACGTGGGGTTCCCCCAAATATCCTTTCCAGGCACTTCAGATCTGCCGTGGATTTTAAGGGGAACTCCACCCCAAATAAAAAAAAAAATGGCGTGGAGTCCCCCTAAAAATCCATACCAGACCCCTTATCCGAGCACGCAACCTGGCCGGCCGCAGGGGAAAAGGGGGGGGACGAGAGAGCGCCCCCCCTCCCTCCTGAACCGTACCAGGCCACATGCCCTCAACATGGGGAGGATGTCCCCATCGATGGGGACAAGGGCCTCATCCCCACAACCCTTGCCCGGTGGTTGCGGGGGTCTGCGGGCGGGGGGCTTATCGGAATCTGGAAGACCCCTTTAACAAAGGGGACCCCCAGATCCCGCCCCCCCCCTATGTGAATTGGTAAGGGGTACATTGTACCCCTACCATTTCACGAAGAAAGCGTAAATAAATGTTTAAAAAACACACAAACACCTTGAAAAAGTCCTTTATTTAAAAAAAACAAAACAAAAAACATTCCAGCGGTGAAATCCAGTGTCCCGCGGCGATCCCCATGTCCAGCGCTGTCCTTCATTGGTTGTGCCTGAGCGGATCTGATGGGGAACTCCCTCTCAGTATTTTAAATGTATAGACCCGCCCCTTCTAAAGTTCCCCATCAGGTCTGCTCAGCGGACCAGATGCGGAACATGAGAAGGGGCAGGTCTATACCTGTATTACCAAAGTGAGAGCAGTTCCCCATCAGGTCCGCCCCCTCGGTATGTCAGACCCGCCTACGTCATTGGCCTGAGCGGGGAACTTCCTTCACTGTGTAATGTAATCCAAATCATTTGGTGGATGGGTATTATGGTGTGGGGTTGTTATTCAGGGGTTGGGCTTGGCCCCTTAGTTCCAGTGAAGGGAACTCTTAAGGCATCAGCATACCAAGACATTTTGGACAATTTCATGCTCCCAACTTTGTGAGAACAGTTTGGGGATGGTCCCTTCCTGTTACAACATGACTGCACACCAGTGCACAAAGCAAGGTCCATAAAGACATGGATGAGCGAGTTTGGGGTGGAGAAACTTGACTGGCCTGCACAGAGTCCTGACCTCAACCCGATAGAACACCCTTTGGCTGAATTAGAGCAGAGACTGCGAGCCAGGCCTTCTCATCCAACATCAGTGCCTGGCCTCACAAATGCACTTCTGGAAGAATGATGAAACATCTCCATAGACACACTAAACCTTGTGGACAGCCTTCCCAGCCTTCCCAGAAGCTGTTCTATCTGCAAACGGGGCCAAATCAAATTTTAACCCTACGGACTAAGACTGGGCTGCCATTAAAGTTTATGTGTGTGTAAAGGCAGGCATCCCAATACTTTTGGCTAAATTTTGTATCTGGCAAGATTTACAATGATGGTGGAACCCTCCTACACATAAATACAACATTTAGACATATTTTTAAGACCTGGGAGATGAGACAACTTCTCTACATGAAGCAGCATGTTTGGGATTTGAACCCAGACACTCAGGGATGCAAATCAGAAGCTCTAACCACTAAGCCACAGAGCCACGGAGCTGCCGCATGTGAGATCCTCATGCACATAAATACACATAAATACTGCATTTCTTTGGGCATACAGATGATGGAATTACATTACTCAAGAGTTATTCTTCTTGATTTATTCTGTGAAATTTGGTGTTTTTTTGTGGGTGAGTTTAGAATAGTGATATTACCCTCAAATTTTGGGGAATTACATTTTGATTTCTGATGTTGGAACACATATCAAATTTTTGGGGCTCAAATTATGTTTATTTAGAAATAATAAAAAGGACAAAAAAATGTGACTCATTTTAAATTTGCATCAGCAATGGTATTGTTTGTGCTTTGTAAAGACACATGTGTGAGTTTGGGTAAGGCTCCATGTACACAGAAGCTCAAAAACAGTCGTTTTGAACTCCAGATTTCTGGCAGAAAAAGCTGCTTTAAAATATAGCTTTTATCAGCATTTTTTACTAGCGTTTATTAGCGTTTTTCAGTGTAGCGTCTTTTAGCTTTTTTTTTTTTTCAATGGATCAAAAAACGCTAAAAAACGCTGGCACCCAGCGTTTTTGAGCTTTTTTCAACGTTTATTAGCGTCTTTCAGCATTTCGCGTTTTTTCCCGCCGAAAAACGGCACTTTGAACGCAAATTTCTTGCGTTCAGAAAAAAGCCCATTAACTCCACTGCTCATTAACACTAAAAAACGTGTGTACATGAACACATAGGCTAACATAGAGTGCAGTTAATGGGCTTTTTAAAAAAACGCCAAAACGCCAATAGCCTTTAGATTGTTGTGAGATGGAGAGTAACAAGTGAAAGTGACAGAGAAAAATATATTTTATCAAAACATTTCACATTCCACATTCTTAAAAACAAAATATTTTAATTAGAAGCAACATTGTTGCAAAGGAAAATTTATTTCAGAGAAAGATACATTTAATCTCAACATTAAAAGAATTTATTTGTGAAAGTTACAATTGTATCATTAGAATCAATGGCTAAAACTTGCATTGGACTAAAATAGAGCAGATTTTCACTTCCAAAAAATGCTCTTTAATTAGCTCTCTTTTTGGTATTTACTATAACTCTTGTGAAAAAAGACACTTGAGTTAAAATTTGAGTTAATTTAGGTCTGAGCATGCTCAGTTGTGTTGCACCTATTTGTCCAAAAAACAAGGAATTTTTCACTTCTCAGACTTTTAAAGATATTTCAGTGTAGAAATCACTGTTTCACACAGTTTAAAAGCAGATTATCTTTAAATAATATACCGCATATTTCAGTACCATTTAGGCAATTATATCATGCTCTAAACATTATTTCCATGTGAAATTCTCCAGCTTTTAGTAGAGTAAGGATTTGGGCACTATTTGGATTCTGGGAGCTATAGTAAATTTGATTTTGGGAGTATTTTCTCTCCAGCGCTATAGTGAATACCGTTTTAGTGCTAATTAGCGCAAATTCGCGGCAATTAGCGCTAATTAGCGCCACGGCGCTATAGTAAATTACCCCCTGTGTGTCATATGGAGGCATGTTTTGCCAGTAATTTTTGTTTGTTCACTTACCGAGTGGCCGCCTCCCTCATTTCCCCAAAGTGTTCTGGATCCCTGGCTAGGTGTTCCAGACACAATACATTTATCCTCTTAGATAGGGCTCTATCAAGAGGTGGTTCTAGAACTCTCTGTTTACTTCTCCTGCTTCTTTCCTCCCCCTCCCCCACCTCCCTTATAGAGTGTTGATCAACCACTTTGCCTATTCATCTGTTAAGAGTAATTTCCTTTGCTGATACCTCCTCCAGGTACCTCTGATACGGCCCCACTCCTGAGTCTGTGACATGGCATTCTCCTCCCTGGGTCGCAACCCCACGGTAATCTCACACAACGTCAGGGGGTTAAACATACCCGAAAAGCATTCAACGCTATTAAGAAAGCTTAAAAAAGGTAAGCCACATTTTGCACTACTGCAAGAGACCCATTTTAAGACTCATCACATGCCTAGACTCACCGACTCAACATTCACCAGGGCATTTCATGCTACTAATGACCATGCAAAATCAAAAGGGGTTTCGATTCTAGTGAGCAAGAATGCTCCCTTTGAACTGGAGGAACAAATGGCGGATCCTGACGGCAGGTTCCTCTTCTTGAAAGGGACCTATGGGGGCACTCCGATTACATTAGCGAACGTTTACTTCCCAAATAGAGCACATTTGACTTTCTGTAAACATATGGTGCAACAGCTACAAGGCTTCACTTCAGGGTGCCTCATACTGGGGGGAGACTTTAATGTCCCACTGAACCCATTGACAGACACATCAAATGGTAAAACTTGCGTTCAATACAAAATTCTCAAAAATAATTAAATCTCTCATACACTCTCTCCAACTATTCGATTCTTGGAGGTTTCTCAATCCAGATGGACGTGATTTCACGTATTACTCGTTCCCCCACGAGAAATACACGCGCTTGGACTATCTATTCATTACACAAACTGACCTTACCATCTTACTTGACGCTCGTATCGGTATACAGTCCATCTCCGACCACTCACCGATTGCTTTGACACTTGACCTGTCTAAGTCACCCCCCAGATCCCAGACCTGGAGACTCAACTCCTCTTTGATCACAGACCCAACTCTCTTATCTGAACTGACGGACGCGCTTAAGGCCTATTTCGAACACAATAATTCCCCTGACATTGATCCTCTGGTAGTTTGGGAGGCTCATAAGTGCACACTGAGGGGGGTACTGATGAGAATGGGTGCTCATCGCAAAAGGCAGAGAGAAAAGAAAAGGAAATCAAACAATTATCGCCCCGCATTCATGAATTAGAATCATTGCACAAACAATCACTTTCAGCTCTCTCAGCCATGGGGCTGTTAGAAACTAGGAAGGCACTACAGCAAATCCTCGACACTAGAGCCAAACGACTGATGTTCCTTAAGAAGAAGATATACTATGAATCAGGGAACAAATCTGGCAAATTTTTGGCTAGAGCTCTCAGGGAACACACTTATGGCAACACCATCATGGGCATCAAACGCACCAACGGCCCGCTAGATGTTACTACAGAAGCGATAGCAAAGCACTTTCACTCCTATTAGACCAGCCTGTATAACTTACCACAACAACACAGGCCACCGGGAATGTTGGAGGACAGACCTCAAATCATTCGAGACTTTCTAGACAACAGCAGACTCCCTTCACTAGACAGCTTTGAGGCAGGCACTCTTGATGGGCAGATTGAGGCGTCTGAGATCATGGGCGCCATCAAACACCTTAAAACAGGAAAGAGCCCAGGATCAGATGGCTTTGCTGCAATTTATTACAAAACCTTTGCACAATACCTGACGGGCCCCTTGGCTGCCGCTCTGAACTTCCTGTCTAGACCTAGAGAGGTGACCCCAGACTTTCTCTCAGCCTTCATAACGGTCATACTGAAACCAGATAAGGACCCATCAGATTGTGCAAGCTATCGACCAATCTCATTACTAAATTTAGACGTGAAGATTTTTGCGAGGATCCTCGCCGACAGACTGAGACCCCACTTGCAGAAGCTGATCGGTCATGAGCAAGTGGGATTCATGCCGGGCAGAGAGGCTAGGGATAATATAATTAAATCCTTGCTCCTGATTCACTCGGCCAATTCAAAGGCTATCGAGGGCCTTCTCCTGTCCACGGATGCGGAGAAGGCTTTCGATCGAGTGGCGTGGGACTACATGATGGCCACATGCAGCAAGGTGGGTCTGGGTCCTGGGATGTTGACGTGGATCTCCGCTTTCTACCAAAATCCCACAGCAAGACTGAAAATAAATGGCACATTGTCTGAGAGGGTACACATCAAAAATGGCACAAGACAAGGATGTCCATTATCACCCCTTCTATTCATCCTTTCACTAGAACCATTCATTAGAACAATTAACGCTGACACATCCATAAGCGGATTCGGGGTGGCCGACGGGGAGTTCAAGGTGGCCGCGGACGACTTATTATTCTTTCTGACTAAACCCCATATTACGCTTCCCAATTTGATGAATTCGTTCTCACAGTATAGGTATGTATCTAACCTTAAGTTAAATTACACCAAATCTGAAGCCATGAATGTGACCTTGCCAGATCACGTTCTTAAATTGGCTATGGAGAATTCCTCTTTCAAAAGGGATCCTAAGTCACTGAAATATTTGGGTATCAAGCTATCCCCACAGCTCTCCTCTATTTATGACCAAAACTCCCCCCCCCCCTACTTAAGTCTATTGAGAGGGACCTAGAGAAGTGGCATGCGTGGTTTGGCCGAGCGGCCATTATCAAAATGACCATTCTCCCTAGACTTCTTTATCTCATGCACTCATTGCCGATTAAATTACCACGCTATATGTTTAAAACATTAGGTTCCATGCTATTGAGGTTCATTTGGGCTCATAAAAAAATGAGAATCAGGTATGACACCCTAATTAGATCCAGGGAACTGGGTGAAATGGGACTACCCAGCTTTAGGGATTATTATTTGGCCTCTCATCTCACGAGAGTGATTGATTGGCACTGCCACCAAGACACCAAAGACTGGGTGAGCTTGGAGAGGGCCCTTAACCCAATTCCCCTAAAATTTGTCCCTTGGATACCCTGGTCCTCTTACCCGACTGCATTAAAACAACATCCATTGACGGGTACTACTCTAAAACTTATCCACGGCCTGACCGGAGGAGCAGTAATTACTTCCTCACATGGACCTCTGCCACCCTTTAAAGACAACCCAGATTTTATCCCGGGTAAGGGCAACTCCCTTTTTGAGACAGCGTCACGACACAATCCACTCTTGGCAGGTGAATGTTTTCATCAGTCCAAGATCAAAGATTTCCCCACCTTAAAGAGAGAAAACGACATGTCAAACCTTCCCTTCTGGTCATACTTACAACTGAGAAGCTACTTAAACAAGAAAGGGGGGTCTGAGACTTTCTCTAGGCCCCTGAAGGAATTTGAGTCGGTGTGTCACACAGGTGATCAATGCAAAAGGGTCTTATATGCATGGCTACAGGAGGCAAAAAAGCCACTGGATGACAGACTCAGGAGACGGTGGTCCGAAGATCTACAGGTAACCCTTACACCCAAACAATGGAAGAATGCCTGTATCTTAATACATAAGTGCTTGATTAGTACTAAAACACAAGAAACAACATATAAGCTGCTGACTCATTGGTACCTAACACCAGCGAAGCTCAACAAATGGAATTCACAGGTGTCCGCTAGGTGTTGGAGGTGTTGGAGGTGTGGGAGTGACACAGGATCCTTGATTCATATCTGGTGGCACTGCCCCTTAATTACTCCGTTCTGGACCAAGGTAATAGAATCAATCTTCCTGATAACTGAGACTAAACTTACACTTGATGCGGCCTGCTGCTTACTTCACATTTCAAATTTCACTTTGAAGAGGTACAAGCACTCCCTCACCAAGCACCTGTTAAACGCGGCCAAATCGCTTGTTCCTGTTCACTGGAACTCGGTCAGGGTTCCCTCCATAGTGGACTGGCTCCACAGAGTTGCGGAAATCTATGATATGGAGGATACCCTGGCCCAGTCACTGGAAGTGGTCGAGGGGTTCCACAAGACATGGCGGCCCTGGACCATCTTCAGGTACTCTAAGGCATACACAGACACTATCTCCATGCAAGCGGCTGGCCCGTCGACCGACTGATTGATGTGCCGTCGGTTGATGGACTTGTACTGATCCACAAATCCTTTGAATACATGGTCATGAGAACAGTACATCTGTCTCAACTTAAACTCCTCCCAATATGGGTAGCATAGCTTTTACTAAACTGAACATCGTGGTTGATCCCCCTTGTTCCCTTCCTCCCCTCCCCCTTATCTTTTCTCTACTATTCTAGCAGACAGTTCAGGAGATTGCATAATATACTCATTACACGCCTGTATCCACACTGTGCACATAAGGTAGCAGCAGGAATGGCTTGGCCGTCACATTGGTCTAGTTTTAGATTGATACCTTAGTTCTCTCTGGATCATTCCATCTGTCTGAATAATTATGCGAAGTCTTCACATGTTGTATCCTAGCACATTCCTACTTTGTATGGATAATTTGTCTACTGAGTATGCATTCCTGATCTGTATTATCTTGTTATCAATAAACTCTTTAATGAAAAAAAAAGAATTGGGAAGGATAATATGGATTCCAAAACAATATAGAGGACTCACCCAAGAGGCACCATCAATAACAAAAGAAACCTTCAGAATATGGGACAGCGTTTGTAAAACAAAGGAGTGGCAATACAATAGTCTGCTCTTGCCCCTCATGGGTTCAGACTTTTTCCCGCCGGGCAAGGGAGGAGGTGCTTTCCTGCGATGGGCAACTTCAGACACACTAAGACTGAAAGATTTATTGAAAGGGAATACTTTATGCCCACTTATTGAACTGCGAGAAAACTATGGAGCTTCCCAAGGGGATCTATGGAGATACAGACAGGTCCAGCATTTTGCTGGAACACTATCAAACCCCCTGCGAGCTATGAACGAGCTGAATGCATGGGAAAAACTTATAGAGCGTGTAGGAATGGGAGGTCAGGGGATATCGAACATATACTGTATAGGATATTGAGTCCCTCAAGGGGAGGGGAGACACTTAAAGTACTAGAAATTGGGAATTAGAGTTAAACCAAACTATAACAGAGGAAAAGAAGAGACAAGTCTTAGACTACGTCCATTCAACATCAGTAGAAGCAAAAGTAAAAGAGATGAACTATAAACTCCTAACTAAATGGTACTTTATCCCAATGAAACTCCATAGAATCAACAGAGAGACATCACCCCTGTGTTGGAGAGAATGCGGGATGGAAGGAACTCACGCCCACATATGTTGGCACTGTCCCCTAATACAGGAATACTGGAGGGAGATCTTAAGTATGATAAAGAAGATTAGTGATGTGGAGGAGAAGCAAGATCCTTGCTTCTGTCTGTTCCATAATACGGGAATAGCACGGAAAAATATAGAATGTCCTTGGTCCCGTACCTTTTGAATGGAGCGAAAGTGTTAATTCCTAGATACTGGAGGGTAAAAAAAGCTCCATCAATGGGAGAATGGTTAAAAGAAATGGATAGAATTAGACTGATGGAGGAGTTGATGTCAATTCATAATGAGAGTAGACCAAAATTTTATAAGATCTGGAGAAGATGGAGAGAGTTTAGGGAATCAGAGGTGAATGAGGAGATAATGGGAGATCAGGGATAGAGGTACTGTATCTATGGACTTGAGGTCCATTCTGTGACCTCCCCTCCCTGTCCTCCCTTCTTCTCTCTTTTTTTCCCCCACTCCTCCCCCCCCTTTTTTTTTTCTTCCCCCTTTTTTTTTTTTTTTGGTTGAGATCGGGGATCTTTATAAACTTAACTTTTCACTTAAGTACTTTTGCACTAGATATCAGATATATACATATTTTTTTCTTAATTTTTTCTTAGGGGGAGATTTGGATTTTTTATAAACTCTACTTTTTACTCAAGCACTTTTGCACTAGATACCAGACATATTGTCATGGATATGCAGTAGTGTTTGTCTGTCAGCTTACCTTCCTTCCCATGTGTTCATCTTAGAGGCCTGAGCCCTTTCACCTGGCTTCCTTTATAATCTCCTCCCAGCCAGACTCCACCCCAGGCCCTATCACAGAACACTATATTAACCTGTGCACTGCAAGCCTGCTTGGCTGATCAACGTGTTTGTTAGGCATTGTGTGTTTGGGTTCCTGCCTGCCGTGTGCTACGTCTGTCTCTCTGTTACGTTATTGGCTTGTCCCCGACTATCCCTGTCTGCTCGTGACCCTTGACCTTCGGCTCGTTCTTCGTTATCCTTGTCTGCTTGTGGCCCCTGACCTTCAGCTTGTTATTCGGTTCTCTCTTATCGTGTGCTGCTGCTTCCCCTCTTTTCCCCTTATCCTACGGGGCGTGAGCTAGGAAACTCCAGGGGCCGCGACCTGGTCCCAGCCTGCAGCTAACATCCTCACCACTAGAGGCCCTGGAGAAGACCAGCTGGGTCTTAGACTCCGCGCCCTGGGGAATCTTGGCTCTAGCTTCCGTTTGGATCCCGGTTGTGCTCCTCTGGTCCCGCTTTCCACAACCACCCAGTTTCCTATCCGCAGAAGCCAGCCATAGGGTTCACTACCTCGCGGTGCACTTCTGTCCCCCTACGGTGTGCATCTGTCACCTGGCCACAGGTGACCCTGACAGTTTGATCAGCCATGAACCCGGCTGACATCCCGTTACCCGTGGATGATCCGTTGCAGGGCATAGTTTGCAGACTTGAAACCCAGGAATCAAATCAGACTCAGGTGATGCGATTCCTCCAGGATCTGGCTTCTCGCTTTGAGCAGCTTCAGGCCTCCTTGGGAACCCTGAATCCGCAACCTCAAATACAACCAGCGGCTGCACCTATTGCACCAGTCGCAGCCACACACTAACTACAACTGCCAGCTCCGTCCCGTTTCTCTGGGGACTCCAAGGCTTGCAGGGGGTTCCTTAGCCAATGCACAATTCATTTTGAGCTCCAGCCCCAAAATTTCCTGTCTGATCGGGCTAAGGTAGCCTATATCATTTCCCTCCTCTCTGGTGAAGCTTTAGCCTGGGCAGCCCCTCTGTGGGAACTGAATGATCCAGTGGTTTCTAGCCTGTCTGGCTTCTTGAAACTTTTTCGGAATATCTTCGAAGAACCGGCTCGTGTCTCTTCAGCGGCCAGCGCCCTTTTACGTCTCCGCCAAGAGTCTGCTTCTGTGGGACAGTATGCCCTTCATTTCCGCATACTGTCGGCTGAGTTCAGCTGGAACAATGAGGCCTTAGTCGCAACCTTTTTGCATGGCCTGTCTGATAGAGTGAAGGATGAATTAGCAGGAAGAACCATCCCCACTGATCTGGCCGGCGTTATCTCCTTGTGTAACCAGATCGATATTCGCTTTCAGGAGAGGACCTTAGAAAAGCAACGCCAGCACTCCTTGGTTCTTAGTCAGCCTGAGCTCCCCTCTCTTCGACCCGTAGAGCATCTCCTACCAGCTGAGGAACCCATGCAGCTGGGTCGGACCAGGCTATCCCCCGAGGAACGTGCTAGGCACAGAACTCTTGGTCTGTGTCTTTACTGTGGGGGCAAAGGTAATTTTCGTGACACTTGCTCTCTTTGTCCAGAAAAACGTTCGGGTCCACTTCATCTGGAAAGTGGAGTATTGGACCCAGAAATATCACCTTCCCCTTCTCGTCTTCTGCTTTCTGTGTTCCTTCATGTTGGTGCTTCTTTTCATTCGGTCTCAGCATATCTGGATTCCGGAGCCGCTGGTAATTTTATGGACTGGGAAATCGCATCGTCCATGAGACTTACTCTTTTGCCCCTCACCACACCATTGGTGGTCTTGGCGATTGATGGTACTGTTCTCCCAGGGGGACCTATCCGCTTCCAGACCCTCCCTGTTAAGATGTCGGTAGGGACACTCCACCAGGAGTGGATATCCTTCCTTATCTTACCCAAGGCCTCAACGCCTATAATTTTGGGTCTCCCATGGTTACAGCTCCATTCTTCTCATGTGGACTGGACTACTGGACAGATCCTGGCTTGGGGTCCCTCCTGTTCCTCGTCCTGCCTACCCAAGGTTGCCCACTGTGAATCTGAGCCGGTCATTCATTCCAGGTTGCATAACCATTTACATTTCTCTGTCCCTAACCACCCTTGGATGCACAGCCAGGCTAGCTTGTCTACAAGTCCTGCAGTCGCTACGTCTTGCGATGCGATTCAGGTAGTCGCTACACCTGACTCAGCTATTCACTCTGCCTCTGTACTAGTTATGCCAGTCCAGCCCATGCCCAGTGAGCCTCCTACTTTTTCTTGTTCAGGACATTCTGCTTGTCTTTCAGCTATTCAGCTTGACTCCTGTGACATGTCACCCTCTAACCAACCTGACTTCAGGGTTCCACTGACATCTGCCCAGTTTGATGGTCCTGTGCAAGATGACCAGTTCCCCTTTAAGGGTCTAGGGGACCCTCCTCAGATTCCTGTTGATCCTCTCATGCCCTTGCTTATTCCTAGAGAGCCTTTGGTCCTCAATAGATCTTCTTGTCATCTCCCTACCTCGTTTTCAGTCTCTGAGGATAATCTTAAGTACAAGGTTAGACAAGTTCTGGATTCTCGGCTCTGCAGAGGCATTCTTCAGTACCTTGTGCATTGAAGAGGTTTTGGTCCTGAGGAGGCGTCTTGGATCGCTGCATCTGATGTCGCTGCACCTCATCTGTTGAGAAGGTTTCATCAGAGATTTCCCTTTAAGCCTGGGCCCAGGCGGGGGAGGGCCCATAAGAGGGAGGGTACTGTCATGGATATGCAGTAGTGTTTGTCTGTCAGCTTACCTTCCTTCCCATGTGTTCATCTTAGAGGCCTGAGCCCTTTCACCTGGCTTCCTTTATAATCTCCTCCCAGCCAGACTCCACCCCAGGCCCTATCACAGAACACTATATTAACCTGTGCACTGCAAGCCTGCTTGGCTGATCAACGTGTTTGTTAGGCATTGTGTGTTTGGGTTCCTGCCTGCCGTGTGCTACGTCTGTCTCTCTGTTACGTTATTGGCTTGTCCCCGACTATCCCTGTCTGCTCGTGACCCTTGACCTTCGGCTCGTTCTTCGTTACCTTGTCTGCTTGTGGCCCCTGACCTTCAGCTTGTTATTCGGTTCTCTCTTATCGTGTGCTGCTGCTTCCCCTCTTTTCCCCTTATCCTACGGGGCGTGAGCTAGGAAACTCCAGGGGCCGCGACCTGGTCCCAGCCTGCAGCTAACATCCTCACCACTAGAGGCCCTGGAGAAGACCAGCTGGGTCTTAGACTCCGCGCCCTGGGGAATCTTGGCTCTAGCTTCCGTTTGGATCCCGGTTGTGCTCCTCTGGTCCCGCTTTCCACAACCACCCAGTTTCCTATCCGCAGAAGCCAGCCATAGGGTTCACTACCTCGCGGTGCACTCCTGTCCCCCTACGTTGTGAATCTGTCACCTGGCCACAGGTGACCCTGACACATATACATTTTTTTTTTCTCTTGATTTTTTTTTATTTTTTTTTTTCTCTTTCTCTTTTTTGCTCCCCTTTTTCCATTTTTTCTTTTTTTTTTTTAGGCTCAAATTTTGAGCCCTTATAATCTATTATCACTAAAATAGCACTATTAGGGGTTTTTTTTTCTCCTTCTCACTTTTCCTCACCTTAGGCCGAGACTCAGAGCCCTCAATTTTTTTTTCTCACATTTAGAACCTTTGTCACGAGAGACTAGATATATATATATATATACACAAGAGGGAAGAGAAAGAGGGGCCTCCTTCTTATTTTTTTTTAGCCCTTATAATCTTTATCACAAAATTAGCATTAGTACTGAGATTTCCTCCCCCTCCACCTCTTATTTCCTTTTTACTTTTCCCTTTTTTTTTTTATTCTTTTTTTTTTTCCCCTGCTCTTTAGGTCAAGATTGGGAATCCTTATAAACTCTACTAATCACATAAGTACCCGTGCACTAGACACTATATATATATATATATATATTAGGGTTGTCCCGATACCAATACCGAGCATTTGCGTGAGTACTTGTACTCGCGCAAATGCTCCCGATGCCTTTGCCGATACCTGGGATGGGAGAAGTCAGCGGGTGGAGTCGGCAAGCAGAGGGCGGAGCGGAGAGCAGAGTGGAGAGGAGAAGTCAGCGGGCGGAGTTGGCGGGCGGAGTCGGCAAGCGGAGGGCGGGAGGGGCGGAGCGGAGAGAAGAGTGGAGTGGAGAGTCCTCAGGCCGGTAAGCTTGCAGCCGCATCATGATCTATCGTCGACCAGAGCCGTCACATTAAAGGAAGTGACGCTCCGTGTTACACTGTCAGTGCTTGAAAAATGCGACGCCCATCTTGGTACACCCTGCATTCGGCATCAATAAAACAGCAGCGGACATCTTGTTACACCCAGTCCATGTAGTTCGAGCTGGATGTAACAAGATGTCCGCTGCTGCTTTATTGAGGCCAAGTGCAGGGTGTACTAAGATGGGCGTCGCAGAGGCAGCATAGAAAAATAAATCCTCTCGTGCCTATAAGTGCCCACCACCTGTCAGTGCCCGCTATCTGTCAGTTCTCATTAGTGCTGCTTACTCAGTGTCACCTATTAGTGCCAGCCACCTGTCAGTACCATCTATCACTACCACCTGTCAATGCTATCAGTGCCAGCCACCTGCCATCTATTAGTGCCAGCGCCCTGTCAGTGCCAGCCATCAGTGCCCCCTGTCAGTGCCAGCCACCTGTCAGTGCCAGCCATCTGTTGGTGCCAGCCATCAGTGCCACCTGTCAGTGCCAGCTATCAGTGCCACCTGTCAGAGCCAGTCATCAGTGCCAGCCATCAGTGCCCGCCACCTGTCAGTACTCATCAGTGCTGCATATCCGTGCCACCTAATCATATCAGTGCTCATCAGTGCTGCTTAATCTGTGCCACCTAATCTGTATTGTGCTTGAAAACTGTCACCTGACATTAAAAAAAAAGTATCGTTAATCGGTATCGGCGAGTACTTGAAAAAAAGTATCGGTACTTGTACTCGGTCTTAAAAAAGTGGTATCGGGACAACCCTAATATATATATATATATATATATATATATATATTCCTTTTTTTTTCCCCTTGTTCTCTTTTTGCAATTTTTTTAGGCTCAAATTCTGAGCCTTCATAATTTAATATCACAAAATCAGCACTATTATTGGGGTTCCCCCCCTTTTTTTTTCTCTTCTCTCTCTCTTCTTCTTTATTTCACTTTTTTAGGCTCAAAATTTGAGCCTTTATAATTACCACAAAATAAGCACAAGTAGGGGTTTCCTCTCCCCCTTTTTTTCCACTCCTTTTTTTTTCTTTTCCTTCCCTCTTCCCTCTCTCTATGATATTTGGTAGACTCCACTAATAATTAGGGGTAGAAGAAAGTAGTAAGAAGTTTGGGCATATCTCCTATAGGAAGATCAGACTTTTCCAATAAAATAATTATTATCAATAATATAAGCTGATAGGTAGGGGATGAATTGAGACAGTGCAAATGTTATTAAATGTTATTAAGTAAAATATATTTTTGTTTTTATGTATTAAAATGTTTGTAATGTATGGTGGAAAATGAATAAAGACATTTAGAAACTACAGCGTTTACTGGAAGTATTACCACTACACTACTGGAACCCCTCCTGAATGCACTTACTACATGCTCCTGTTCCTCTGCTATCCTGTAAGTGTTTTTAATCCTTCTTAGGGGATATTAAAAGTTTTTATTTCTGCACTTAGTGGCGCCTTGTTTGTTTTTCTGTCTTAAATATGGGACCAAGGTAATCTCTTGGACCCGGGTTTCAGATATATCTCTTTAACATGGGTTGGATTGATCATATTTAGGCACAGGTACCCAGCCAGTCTGTGTAATAACCAAGTTGTATTCCGAATGTTTTCTCAATAAGTTTATAGTAGTTGGGCTGATCAACAAAGTCCTTGGTTTGTTATAGCTCCAAATGTTCACATTGCCCTTTCCAACTTCCATCTTCCTTTATTCCACCCTTAACTCCTGCCATAGCTTATCCCCCTTTCCATATTCAATAAATTACACTTATAGTTGGCGACTACCATATGTATTTTCTATATTCCCCCCCCCCCCACTTTTTTTAGGAAAATACGGAACATTTGGAGCAACATTATTGTACCTAGCGGGCTTTAATTATGCATCTTCATGATGTTTTTTTTTTTCCCATAGGGCTTTTCTCCCTCACGCGGAAGTTCCATGTGCCCCACCTCGCCTCCCTCGGCTTCCCACTCATAATATGTGGGTGGTCGACGTAGGCCCTCTATCCCCTGATTGGGAGTTGTACCCCTCATCACGGGTAATTTTTTAATTTTCTTACAAATCTATTTTGTATATTTCATATGGTTCTTCTTTTTTCTCCACTCCAGTCTGATCTCCTTTCTCCTTGCTTTTCTTCAAGGCCACACAGGCCGTCATGTACAATCAAAGAACCCCAAAGGTTTGTGAGTACCATTTCCTAACTCAGCTATCATGGCACCTTTAAACATTTTATCCCTGAATGTTCAGGGTCTCAATGTACCACAGAAACGCACAAAAGCTTTCCGTTCGTTTCATGCCAAGAAAGCGCACATAGTGTGCCTACAAGAAACACACTTTGCAGCAAATTCAACGCCTAAATTTGTAAGCTCCTTTTATCCACAAATATTCACAGCTTCAGCTACTACTAAACAATGTGGAACTCTTGTAGCCTTCCACCAATTTACACTTAATTACGATATTTAACCACTTCCATACTGGGCACTTATACAGCTTCCTGCCCAGACCAATTTTCAGCTTTCTGCGCTGTTGCACTTTGAATGACAATTGCGCGGTTGTGCTACACTGTACCCAAACAAATTTTTTATCATTTTGTTCCCACAAATAGAGCTTTCTTTTGGTGGTATTTGATCACCTCTGCGATTTTTTTTTCTGCTAATTTTTTTTTAAAAAGACCGAAAATTTTGAAAAAAATATGTATTTTTTTTGTTTCAGTTACAAAACGTTGTAAATAAGTAAGTTTTCTCCTTCACTGATGGGCACTGATGGGGCTGCACTGACAGGCACTGATAAGGTGGCACTGATGGGCACCAGTAGGTGGCACGGATGGGCACCGGTAGGCAGCACGGATGGGCACAGATGGGCGGCACGGATGGGCATAGATAGGCGGCACGGATGGGCATAGATAGGCGGCATGGATGGGCATAGATAGGCGGCATGGATGGGCACACTGATGGGTGGCACGGATAGGCATGGATGGGCACTGATATTAGGCATGGATGGGCACTGATAGGTGGCACTGTACTGTAATGTGTTACTAATGGATGCAAATCAGTGCCAAACAATAATGCCTGCCAATCAGTGATGCCCATTGTGGGCACTGATTGGCATCCATTGTGGGCACTGATTGGCATCCGTTGTGGGCACAGAATGGCATCCCTGTGGTCTAGGGAGGCATACCTGGTGGTGGGCATCCCTGGTGGTCCAGTGTGGGCATCCTCAGGGGGGCTGCGCTGATAATCGATCAGCACAAACCCGCCCTGTCAGAGGAGCAGCCGATCGGCTCTCCTCTACTCGCGAGTGAGGAAAAGCCGATGACCGGCTTTTCCTTTTTACATCGTGATCAGCCGTGACTGGACACGGCTGATCACGTGGTAAAGAGTCCCCGTCGGAGACTCTTTACCTAAATCGGTGTTGCGGGGTGTCAGACTGACACCCTGCAACAACGATCGCCGCGATGCACGCCCCCGGGGGCGCGCAGCGGCTCAAAATTCTGAGGACGTCATATGACGTCCAGTCAGGATTTTGAAACCACTTTGCCGCCGTCAATCCGCTATAGGGCGGGCGGCAAGTGGTTAATTCTTCTGGGGTACATAATGGACACAGCAGTCACTGTTGTCTCATATTATGCACCCAATAAACAGCCCTTACTTTTTCTCTCCCATCTTCTACAAGTCGTGTCTACGCATAAAATGGGAACACTTGTCATATGTGGGGATTCTAATCAGGTCCTCCTCCCATTTCTGGACAAATCCCCATGCATTCCCTCTCGAAGGCTAACCAAGATGTCTCTCCCTCAGCTCCTTTCCAAACACATATTGGTTGACTCTTGGAGAGAATGTAATCCGACTAAAAGGAAATATACTTACTATTCATAACCACATCAAACATTCACTTGCATTGACCATATATTTCTGACCATAGGTATGATTCCAGAATTGCTTACATCAAATATTGTCCCCATCCCATGCTCCAATCATAATGCAGTCTTTACCACTATTGCTTCCACTATTCCCAAAACACAGGATCCTACCTGATATCTCCCAGATATATTACTTAAACACCCGTCGCATAGTATAACAATTGAACAGGCTCTAAAAGAATACTTAACACATAACACGAGTCCTGACATTTCCCCACTAACACTGTGGGAAGCACATAAACCTGTGTTGCATGGAACCTTTCAACAGCAATTTGCATTATTAAATCAATAGACAAATCTTTTAAGCCGATTAGACTTAAATCGCCCAATGACACTTACACCAGTAACCTCATTAAAATTGTTTATAAATTCCGCTCTCATCTAGCCTCCCTATATTTGGCAACAAACACTTTTAATACTGTCGAAGCCGATGCCTTCTTCTCAGGTATCACCCTACCTGAAATGTCTAACACCCAAAAGACTCTACTTGAAGCACCCATCACTGTAAACGATGTAACAAAAGCAATTAAAGAATTAAAAATGAACAAAAGACCAGGCCCTGATGGTTATTCTGCTTTATATTATCGCACTTTCTCAGACATCCTCTCTCCAATTTTGGCTGAAGCCTTAAATGTCTTATTAGAGGGTAAATCATTCAGACAGGAATCATTGACAGCAACCATTTGTATGATCCCTAAGCCTCATTCTGATTACACATCCTGTACAAACAACCGCCCCATTTCCTTGTTAAACTTAGATATCAAAATATTAGCAAAAATACTAGCGGCCCGCCTCAATGGAGTCATAGGCAATCTTATACATCGTGATCAGGTAGGCTTCATGCCTTCACGCCAAGCAGGCGATAATGTATGTAGAGCGGTCCTTTTGGCACACATTGATAAAACCCACCGCATTCCCTCTTGCTTTATATCCCTTGATGTTAAGAAAGCCTTTGCTTACATCTCCTGGCCCTATTTACAATACTCACTTAAAAAATTGGGATTTGGTCCCAACTTTATAACCTGGATCACTGTTCTATATAATAAACCAAAAGCGTACATTAAGTATGCAGGTTATAAATCTGAATCCTTCAATATAGAAAGGGGCACAAGACAAGGATGTCCACTCTCTCCCCTTTTATTTGCCCTTTTAATAGAACCGCTTGCTCATTCGATCAGATCAGATCCCACAATAACCGGAATAGAGTTAGGGGGATGTCAGCATAAACTTTGTCTGTTTGCAGATGATATCCTGCTATTTCTATCATCACCACAAGTCTCAAGCCCCAACCTTCTTCCCATCCTCCATAGGTTTGCTGCTTTTTCTGGCCTATCAATTAATCCCCAAAAATGCTTAGCACTAAATATATCCTTTTCTAACCTAGAATTAAATTCAGCAAAAATGGGTCTACCTTTTACCTGGGCGGAAAAATCAATCCCGTATTTAGGGATTCATCTGACTGCCTCCATATCAGATATTTTCTCAGCCAATTATCCACAGATGATGAAACATGTAACAAACCTGTTGAAATCTTGGTCCTACCTCCCGTTATCATGGTTCGGGAGAATTAACGCAATAAAAATGACGATCCTGCCTAAATTGCTGTATCTGTTTAGGGTTTTACCAATTCCAATTCCTGCCTATTACTTAAGACTAAAACAGAAAAAAGCAACATCATATATATAGGGGTCATCCAAACCACATATACCTTTGCATACACTTTTTCTTTCCAAAATAAATGGAGGCTTAGGCTTCCCCAACTTTCCAACATACTACAGGGCAGCACATACCGCTAGCCTATCCAAATACCATGCTAGACAGGAAATTCCCTCATGGGTGTCCATTGAAGCTACTGAATGTGATCCCTTATTGATCTCTAACCTGCTTCGGATTCATCCTAAAGACCGTAAAGGTTTACGTAACCCCATCACCAAACATTTTATTTCCCTCTGGGACAGATTCAAATCTAATCACAGGTTACAATCTCCGCATAATCCTCTTCTCTCATTTCTGAAAAACCCTGCTTTTTACCCAGCTTGGATTGCTCCCAAGTCCTTTCGAGCTTGGACATCCCGGGACATCTTGGCTTTGCATAAATTTGTCACTTCTACGTCTTTCATACTCTTCCCTACCCTATGTGAAACTTACGGTCTACCTCAATCAGAATTATTCAGGTACTTTCAAATTAAAAACTTTTTCACTCCCCTTATAAGCTCTAATACTTCCCTAACCAGCTTTACTGATTTTGAATCTATTTGTAGGAAGGACCCCCACACTAAAGGTCTAATTTCTTCTCTCTACTCTGAGTTGGCAATTAAACCTGACCTAGATAAGCCTTCTTATGCCCGGAAATGGAAGGCGGACCTGGGACGCACACTTGACAATGCAGACTCAAATCAAATCTGGTCATCAACCAAAACAGCTTCCCCCAATGTTATTGAGGTCGAGGCTAATTATAAAGTATTACAAGATGATACCTTGTACCAGCTAGGGTTGCCAAATATATACCAACTTCCTCCACACAATATTACCGTGGTTGCTCAGATTTGGGCACACACTTGCACATTTGGTGGGCATGCCCAATAGCACAAACTTTTTGGAAAGACATTTTTAAAATGGCTTCCAAGATGTTTGGTTTGCAAGTACAGCCTGATCCTGCTACTGCCCTACTTAATCTGAAACCAGGTTGTTTAACCATGATTCAATTCAAACTATTTGTTCAACTTCTAACGGTAGCTAAACAAACTTTGGCGAAGGCATGGAGATCCCCAACACTGGTAGTGGCTGAGATGAAAAACAGGATGACTAACACCATGATTCATGCCAAAATGGTGGCTATTGAAAAAACTTTGGTTCCCAAATTTGAAAAATTATGGCACCCATGGATAGCACATTTTTTGCCTTCCAATTTTGATGAAATTGTTTTACTGTCATGGTAGCTGAATTGGGAAGACTTACAGATGACCTACACTGAATACACAAACTTTCATGATGGTTCTTGAACCAACCCTGTGGACCCCTTTTCTTTTATGTTTTATTCTCTCTCTCCTTTCTTTTCTCCCTTACTCCTTTCCAACCTTTGAAGCTACTTTTCTCATTAGAAGATATTCCTCTTTGGATACCTTTGTCATAGCCTAGGCTGTGGACACAATTATACAATAGGAATCATTCATACTCTCAAACGTTTCTCCACAGCTCTTCAAATACATCCTCCAGCTTATATCCAATTATCTCTAGTTACATTTGTATTGTTATTAACCTGTAATTTGAGCTTCTTCCCCTTTACTATGATATGTTCACTCATCATATATGTTGTATATTTTCTTGTATAATTAATAAAATATTTTGACAAGGAAAGAGGTGTGTTGGGTTATTAGTAAATTTAATTCCTACATAAGGAATCGATGACCTAGACCAGGTGAAAGGGAAGTGCTCCTGTAGGTGGCTAAGTTATTTTTGAGGGAGAGACACGTTGAGAGACTTTGACTTAGATTGGTTAACCTCAAGGCCAGAAACTGTAGAAAATTTATTTAGGATCTGAATGAGGTTTGGGAGGGTAGTACGTGGAGAGGTTACAAATAAAAGTGCATCATCAGCAAATAAACATATTTTGTGGGTATTGGAGGCAACTTCTAAACCTTTGATGTTCGGGTTTGTTCTAAGCAGAGCAGCCAGGGGCTCGATCTCAAGAGCGAAAACCAGGGGGGAAAGAGGACAGCCTTGTCTCGTGCCCCACTGTATAGGAAAGCTATCTGAACAGAATCCAGAATATTTCACATAAGCTTGCGGTTGATTGTAAAGGGAATTAATCCATTGCAGGAAGTTTGGGCCAAAGCCCCATTTTTGTAATACATAGTGCAGGTAGGGCCAGGAAACTGTATCAAATGCTTTCCTAATATCTAGGGACAAGAGGTGCATGGGTATTTTGCGGGATAAAGCGAGGTGTTGGAGCAAAATTACGCGCCAAATATTATCGCTAGCCTGTCTGCGGGGCATAAAGCCCACTTGGTCTTTGTGAATTAAACCACCTATAATTGGGTTGAGGTGTAATGCCATAATTTTAGCCAAAATTTTGATGTCCAGATTAAGCAGGGAAATAGGCCTGTAGTTGGACCAGAGAGAGTTGTCTGTGTTGGGCTTAGGGATCATTGATATAATAGCTGTCAACGTGTCTCGGCCAAAGGAGTGTTTTTTAAGTAAAGCATTAAAGGAATTTGAAAGGAGGGGGGCTAAAGTGGCAGCAAATTTTTTAAAATAAGTACTGGAGAGACCGTCAGGACCAGGCCTTTTATAGGGTTTAAGGGTTTAAGTGTTTTGGTAGCGAAAAGAACTTCCTCAGTCGTGACGGGACTCTCCATGGACTCACGATTAGTATCTGATAATTTGGGTAAAGAAAAATGTTGGAATAGTGCCTCAGCCTGTGTTAGAGGGAAAGAGGCTTTTGCCTCATATAATTCAGATAGTCTCCTGCGGAACTCAGAGAGCACCTTAACAGGATTGCTGGTGTGGATGTCTTTAGTCAGTTTAAGTTTAATAGGGTTATGGGTCCACTCTGGGCAACAAAGGCGTAGTGCCAGGAAAGTATTTTATTTGTTGGCCTTGGTATAGATTGTGTGATTGGATCTGCGTATGGCTTTGTCAGCAGATTCAGCCAAAAGCAGATCCAATCCGGCCTTAGTTTCTAAGATAATTCTATTGGGTTCAGTAGGAGAGGACTGGAATTGCAGAAAGTAGCAAGTTGTTGTAATTCAAATTTTTTATCGCACTTAAGGTGGGTGTAGACAGAAATACAGGTGCCACGGATTACAGGTTTGTGTGTCTCGCAAAGTAAGACAGGGGAGATGTCAGGGGTGGAGTTGTGTAAAAGATATTCCTTAAGGGCGAGTTGAATATCAAAGCAATATGATTGGTTCGTAAGGTGGGCATCGTTAATACACCAGGTCCGATATTTGGATTGTGGGATCAGGGAGGAGACCGGGGTAATTACTGCACAGTCGTCCGACCATGTAATAGGTTGTATGCTGGAACGGAGCAATATTGGGGAAGATGCGACTCGGATACATATATGGTCGATCCAAGAAAAGGATTTGTGCGGATATGAGTAGAATGTGTAATTTTTCCTTAAGGGGTTACATTCCCTCCACGTGTAGAGTAAGGAGGCTTTTTGAAGCAGGTTTCAAAAGCGTATGGAGGGAGAGAATTGTTCAGAGGCATAAGGGGATTTATCTAAATGTGGGTGCAACACTAAATTAGAGTCGCCGCACATAAACAGCGTACCTCTGCAGTGAGTACGTATCAACTGTAACAGGTGTGAAAAAAAGGGGTTTGGGTTATGATTAGGGGTGTAGTACAAAACAATTGTAGTTTCAACATCTTGTAGCAAGCCTACTAAAATGATGCCTAAATGAAACATTAGATTTCTGAGAACGAAACAAGCATTACATTACACTCGTAATTGGAGCACTATAGTATGCAATAATCATAGCCTTTAACACCTTTAATAGGTAGTAGGTGCATCTCAGGATAGGGGACAGGGGTAGGGATGAAGGGAATGGGACAATGGGGCGGATAAAGAGAGGGCAATGAGGAGAAGGTAAAGGGGGGGAGGAAAGAGGAAGGGGAACAGGGAAGGGAGGGAGTGGATGGAGAGGGGAAAAGGGGAAGGGTCAATAGGGGAGTTAGGGGATGCAAAGAATGTAGATCATCACAAACTAAAATGCGTAGTTAGCGATCCCATAACAGAATAATACAATAAAAGCCATGTGGTCTAGAAGACAGGCATAATATTAATTTACTCCAAAACAGCAATCTGTAAAAAAATAAAAAATTTAAAAATCAAAAACAAGTCAAACGTGTCAAACATAAACAAACAAAGAGAATAGTAATAGGCGATACAGGCCTGAACCTGTGCAACCCCCTAAGGGTAAAGGGGGACTGCGTAGGCAGTCTCCCAGGTCATAGGAGATACCTACCAAATTACAGTCCCGCAGGACCTTGGTTGAAAAAAAAAAAGCGTCAGCAAAATTGTGTAAAAAAAAACAAAACTCAGCTTCAAAATCAACCAAGTGTTTGGCAATGGAAAAAAAGAGAATGAGTAGATTACTCTTGCGTGCTCAACGGGGTGTATGCATCCTCGGATCGGTGAAACTGTCTCTTGGTAAACGAGAAGGTGTACCTTTCCGAATGGAAGATGGACCAGGTTGAGGACGTTGCGGTGTAGCAGCATATGGATGGGCCGTAGTGCGGGCTGGTGTGCGAGGCGACATAGTCTCAGGTGGTGGAGCTGGGGTTGTCAGATGGACGGATTCCAGAAGACATTGCAGGGATTCAGGTGACATGCAGGAGTGTTGTTGCCCCTGGTATGAAAACTGAAGAGCAAAAGGAAATCGGCAAGTATATTTCAACTGGTGTTGTATTAGGATTTGACATTAAGGCTTCATAGCCTGGCGTTTTGCTATTGTGAGGGGTGCCAGAGCAGAGAAAATCTGATAAGCATGGCCTTGGAACAGAAGAGAGTCCTTATTGCTAGCCTCAGCAAGCAGTTGTTCCTTGGTGTGAAAGAAATGCAGCTTGATAATAATGTCTTGAGGAGGGCCATCTGTCTGTCGCTGAGTGAGTGCTCTGTGAATTCTATTGAATTCTAACCGCTCGATGGGTATTGAGGGTGAAAGTTCCTGAAACAGGGCAGTGAAGAATGATTGGAGATCATCAATAGTCTCGGGAATGCCACAGAGTCGCAGGTTAGATTTGCAGCTACGGTTCTCTGCATCTTCCAAGCGAGATAGAAGCGTGGTGTTCTCGTCATGGAATGCTGCCTGTTCCAGGGCTTGTTCTTGCAGGGTAAGCTCCATGTCATCTACCCTTGTCTCTAGGTCTGCGGTGCGCTGGCCCAGCTCCCTTATCTCCCGTGACAGTTTATTTGTTATTTGGTCTGAGGGGGTTTTAAGGGCCGTTTTCAGCATTGTCTCCATATGTTTGAGAAAGTCAGACTGGGACATACCTGAGGGTGGCAAAGTAGGGGAGCCACTAAGGTTGAGATTGGTTCCGTCGTCTTCCTCACTGTCTGCTAGTCCAGATCTATCTGGCGATTCAGCGTGTTGTTTAACCAGGGCCTTCGCTGCCATTTTGGAGGAGGCGCGGGCCAGGGCTTCCTTGATCGATTTCGGCTTGTTTTTGCCTCGGTGGCCCGTGAGAACCATTCCAAACGGAGCAGTGCTGTGCCGAGAGGTGATCCCTTTGTTTGCGGGGTTGCAGGGCGGTTCAGGCGTGCGAACGAGACCCGATAGTGCAGCGGGAAGTGCGGAGCTCTAGTGAAAGACGTCCTCCATGTCGAGCCTTGCGCATGCGCCCCCCTAAATTTGGAAAATTTCAATGGGGAATGAATACTTTTTCAAGGCACTGTAGATCAATTTTTTAATGTATAAAAATTGTCCTGTTCTTTTCTTCAAAGGTAGATAAAACGGAAAATTTATTACCAAATACTTACCGTAATTTTCCTTTCCTGATAGACTCCATGGCAGACTACGTGTGGGTTAACCCCGCCTCCTCTCCACAGCTATAGGACCCCTTACCCATAAATTTGAGCTCACCTCTACAGACAGGTGTTCCGTAACTAGCCGACTCAAATTTCAACTCTCATATTTTTATTCATGGGTGGGAACTCCATCTGCCATGGAGTCTATCAGGAAAGGAAAATTACGGTAAGTATTTGGTAATAAATTTTCAGTTTTCCTGACAGACTCCATGGTAGACTATGTGTGGGAAATAACTAGCCAATCCACACGGGAGGGTATACTTGCTCAAAAAAAATATTTTAATCTTTCCCGTCAACTGACAGGATTACAATAATGGGACATAAATGTATTAATAGAGGACCACGAAGCTGCCTTGCATATCACTTCAGGAGCCACGTGTCAAGCTGCTGCCCATGAGGCTGCCATGTCTCTGGTGGAATGAGCCGTCACCGCCTCTGGAGGAGCCAAGCCCTTTGTCCGGTAGGCCTGTTGAATAGATTGAACAATCCAGGCTGCTATCGTTCTGGAGGAAGCCCTCTTTCCTTTGTTGCCACCAGTATGTAACAAGAACAGGTAGTTCAAGCTTCTAAAAGATGAAGTGACTCGCAAATATTCTTTCAGCGTCTCACCTACATCCAAGGGATGAACATCTGCTGATTCTGGAGAATTGAAAGTAGGAAGGACTATTTCCTGATTTTCGTGGAAAATTGACGTGACTTTGGGCTTAGACCCAAGCATGGGAATAAGGACCACACGGTCCGGGAAGAAAGACAGAAAGGGTTCTTGACAACCCAGGAAGCTTATTTCTGAAACCCTTTTGGCTGAAGTAATGGCCACTAGAAAGGCCAGTTTGATTGATAAGTCCTTAATAGAAAGATCTTTGTTGTTGAGTGCTGAAAGAGCATCAAGGACGAGCGGAAGATCCCATTTGGGGAATCTAGGTTTCCTCTGAGGCCTGATTCTCGAAGCCCCCTGAAAGAATTGTTGAACCAGGGGATGAGTTGCCCATGATGTTCCTGAAAATGCTGATAAGGCTGAAACGTGTACTCTGAGGGAACTGATTGACAAAGGAAGATCCAAGCCTGATTGGAGAAAACTCAAAACGTCTTGAACTCCAGGATTTCTGAAAAGATTTTCCAGCAGAAGTCATGAAGCTGACAAACCTGGTCCAGATTCTGTTGTAGGTTTTGTTCGTGTTAGGCTTTCTGGAGCTCATAAGGGTAGAGAATACCCCTAAAGCACACCCAAGAGACTCTAGCGGGTCCCTGAAGCTCATCAGATTCAGGATAGGAAACCATGGCCTGTTCGGCCAGTATGGTGCTATTGTTATCACTTCGCCTTTCTCCAACTGGAGCCGCTGCAGGAATTTTAGCATGATCGGAGGTGGAGGGAAGGCATATGCCTTGTTGAATTTCCATTTGCTTGTTAATGCATCTACTCCGAAGGCTTGACTGCACCGACCTCGAGTGTAGTATCTGTCTACTTGTGATTGCAGGGGGATGCAAACAGATCCACTTCTGGATCGATTCCCAACGATAGGATCCACTTGAATGTCTGTGTATGCAGTGACCATTCGTTGTTGTCTAGGTTGCTGCATGACAGAAAGTCCGCTTGAATGTTCTGCTCCCCTGGAATGAAGACTGCTGTTAAGTTGAGCAGATTCCTCTGAGCCCAGGTCATGATAGTTTTGACCTCTTGGAGAAGGGTGGGGCTCCGAGTGCCCCCTTGTCTCTTCACATATGCCACAGCGGTGGTATTGTCCATTTTGAGTAGGACCGACTTCCCTTTCAGAAGGTGGGAGAAGGCTTGAAGGGCGCACCATGCCACACGCAATTCCAGAACGTTTGACCCTGGAATGTGGAGATGGGCATCCCATTTGCCCTGAGCCAATTCTGCCCCACAATGTGCTCCCCAGCCCGCATTGCTGGCATCGGATGTAACAGTCATCCATTGGATGGGAGCAAGGGAGTGGCATGTTAACAAGTTTTTGTGTTGAAGCCACCAGAGAAGACTGTTCCTCATTGACTGAGTAATCCTGATCAGCTGATTGCGATCGTCTGTCTTCCATTGCTGAAGGAATCCTGATTGAAAAGGCTGAAGCCTCCACATTGCCCATTTGACCATGGGGAAAGTGGCCACCATCGTGCCGATTATCTTCAGGCACTGTGACGCCCTTAGGTGAGAGTAGTCTAGGGCTAAGGATATTCTTACCCGAATGACCGGGATTTTTTCTTCCGGAAGAGAGATGGTATTCTCTACTGTGTCGAATTGAGCTCCTAGGTAGGTTAGGCGTTGGGTCGGTTCTGGCTGACTTATCTCTCGGTTTAGGAGCCATTCGAACTCTATCAATGTAGAGATCACTTGATCTTTGTGGATCAGCAGCTGCTGCTTGTCTTGGGACAATAGTAGCAAATCGACCAGATAATGATACAGACGCACACCTTGTATTCTGATAAGAGACACAATTGCCAACAGTACCTTGGAAAAAGACCCTTGGAGAGGTCGTTAGTCCGAATGGAAGACAAATAAATTGTAAGTGCTCTCCTTCGACCTGAAATCAAAGGTATTTGTGGAATTCTTCTGCCACGGGGACATTAAAATACGCGTCCTTTAGATCTATTGAGATCAACCAGTCGCCTGGTTGAATGATTCTTTTGATGGTTGAGAGTGATTCCATCTTGAATTTCTCGTGTCTTATGTACCTGTTCAGAAAAGTGAGATCTATAACTGGACTCCAGGAGCCGTCGTTCTTTTGTACTAGGAAGAGGGGGGGGAGTATACCCCCTGGAATTCCTCGTCCTTTGGGACGGGCACCACTGCTCCTTGATCCTTCAGGGCATTCACATAAGAAAGAAGAACTTGTTGTTTTTCTTCTGATTGGGGCAGTGAAGATTGCATTGGTCTGCATGGAGGGACCTTGGTGAAGGACCATGCGTGACCTGTTGAGACCGTTTGATTGTCCAATAATCTGAGATCGAGGTCACCCAGACGTGCCGGCAGAGACGTAGGCGAGCCCCTACCTGACCGCTTGGGCGGGCCCAATCTCAAAAGGACTTGGTTGGCTCGCGCCCACCGGGTGTCTGTTTCTTGCCAGATTTTTTGGAAAGATATCTGCCTATTCCAGTTCCAGCTTCTCCTAAAATCCCGTCCGGGCCTATAGGAGCGTGCCTCTCTCAAACGCTCTGTACTGTGTTTCCGCTGAGGCTTTCTTTGGTTAAACGGACGTTTGTCCTGAGGGAGGAATCCCGACTTTCCGCCTGTAGCCTTTGAAATGGCGTTATCTAGTTTGTTTCCAAATAAGAAAGTTCCTTCAAAAGAAATTTTGCACCATGCCTGACTTGAGGCAGGATCAACAAGCCAGGGGCCCAACCATAGTGCTCGTTTGGCTGTGACCGAAGATAGCATGGATCTAGCCATCAAGCGGATGAGATCAATGGAAGCTTCTCCCAAAAAGGCGATAGCCAGTTTAAGTTCTTGCACTGCTGAACTTTGTGCCAATTTCTCCGAGACACCTTTCAGAACAGAGTCAACATTTTCCACCCAGGCCTCCATTGCTTTGGAGGTGACTGTAAGGGCTAGGGCTGGTTTGCAAGCCATACCGTTCAAGTTATATATTCTCTTAATGTCTTGGTCAATCTTTCAATCCAGACCATCTTTAAAAGATACAGTGTCATCTAGCGGGAGGGTGACATGCTTCGCTAGGCGCATTACTGCTGCATCCACGATGGGAGCATTTTCCAAACCTTCTTATCCCCCTTGCTCCATTCTTCCTTAAACACTCCTTTCAGCTCGGAGGGAAGTGGGAAATTGGAGCATTCTTTCCCCAGTTTCTTAAATAGTTCCTTTGTTTCTCTGGGGGGGGGGGGCAGTGGTATCCTCCAACTTTAAGGTTTCCATCACTGCCTTGATCAGTGGAGAGACTAAAGCGTAGTCGAATCCCACTACAGAATCATCTCCCTCCATCTCGTCTTGCGAGGAATCATGGGAGGAATCACAGAATCATCTCCCTCCATCTCCTCTTGCGAGGAATCATGGGAGGAATCACAGAATCATCTCCCTCCATCTCGTCTTACGAGGAATTATGGGAGGAATCATGGGGCTGGAATTGCCTGGGATCCTCCTGGGCCTCGTCAGCCAAGGAGCCAGACAAGGTGGTGGACTGGCTTCTCGTGTGGGGGGGGCATCTATTTCCATCATAGACTGCTGTACCACACGTTTAATAAGAGACTCAAGATTTTGTTTTTTGGTCTCTTTCTCACCGACCGCTCGGGCATAGCATGGTTCACACAGCGATTTGCCCTCTGGGATTCTAGTTTTACATCCCCAACAGGCTCTGTGATCAGAGCGATCATCGCGGTGGTGGTAGCGATGACTTGAGGAGGAATGGGAACATCTCCTATATTTAGAGGGGGAATGTGAGCGTCCCCTATGATAGTGGGTCCCAGACGGAGTGTCACGTCTGGACCTGGAGGATGATTGTTGTGATGGTGATGATGATGGTGCAGCCTGGCAAGGTCCCTATCCTGTGACCGATGAACTGATGTAGCCGGGCTGTAAGAGATAATACAGACAGAGGGAGGGGAAGGAGGGTGGCCAGGTTGTAACCGTTAGCAACCACCAGAAAGAAATGACACCAAAGACACCAACCCCCTACCCACTCCGCACAGACCTTGTGCGGGAGGGCTGGCCACACTCCGGTGCAGATGAGTCCATGACGAGGAAGACACACAATGATGCGTAACTCCACTACCTAGACTAAGGATAAGCAAATCAATGCAAGAACAGCGCAGAAAAAACTTTTTTTTTATATATTTTTTTTAAAACTGTCCCTTTAAGAGACACTAAGCATTACAAGCATTACATGCATTACATTGCCAAGAAGTGCTTACCCCGTCCTGGTAGTATTGAGACTCCGGGAGGCTGCTGCTATATGCCCACAGGTTATACCACCTGTATAGGGCTCCTCAGTGGTTTAAATCACCCGCCGGAATGACGTCATGGCCGGTCCCGCTGCGCGCATGCACCGGAGGGACCGAACCTACTGCGCCTGCGCGGCCCCTGACCCCTCCGCCATACTGCGCATGCGCAAAAACCAAGCCTCGGTTTCACCGTGGCTCTGCGCATGCGCAGACGTTCAACAGGCCGGGATCAGGAAGGGAATGGCATCCTGGAACGCAAAAGCGTTCCACACATATACTAAGCTTAGCGGCGCTGTATGACAGAGAAAAAACAGCAGAGAAAGACATACAAACAAACAAAAACTATCTGCCATGGAAATAGAAAAAAGTCTTCAGACCTTGCCAGCTGAGATCCACCGTCAGTCATGGTACGCTGGGGCCACATCCCTTCCACCATAGGGGTATCCATCAGCCCAAAACCACTCGCCCGCTCATAGCTGGGCCCTGGGTGCACCGCACAACTCGTACCTGATCCGACAGACATCCTGGACTGCACCTGAATTGCATAATGAAGGGTCCATGTGAGGAGGACAAAAAAGGAACACCTGTCTGTAGAGGTGAGCTCAA
This sequence comes from Rana muscosa, assembly GCA_029206835.1. NCBI lineage: Eukaryota > Metazoa > Chordata > Amphibia > Anura > Ranidae > Rana > Rana muscosa. The sequence continues at coordinate 346,610,536 of CM055116.1, read as the reverse complement.
ATTTATGGGTAAGGGGTCCTATACTGTAGCTGTGGAGAGGAGGCAGGGTTAACCCACATGTAGTCTGCCATGGAGTCTGTCAGGAAATGTGTTATGTGTTATGGATCTGAAGGCATTTTTACGTACCTATATGAATGCCTGCATTGAAAACAATCAGTTGCATTCAGATCTGTAAATAAAAAACAGTAAAAGCATTTTTTTTACGACCATGTAAATGAATAGTTTACTGTTATTGTTAACCAATAATATCCAAATGTAGATTCTGTTTTATAGTAAAAACAGTGCTGCACTCAAACACAACAATAAATAAAAACAACAAAAACTATGGGGTTTATTTACTAAAGCTGGAGAGTGCAAAATAAGGCTCACTTCTGCCTAGAAACCAATCAGCTTCCAGGTTTTATTGCCAAAGCTTAACTACTTGTCAACCGCCCGGCGTAAATTGACGGCGGGGGGAAGACCCTCTTGTTCTGGGCAGATGTCATATGACGTGATCACCTTCACAAGCCACTAGGGGGCGCGCGTGCGCCCGCCGCGTCACTAAGGACCCGATGCACGTGCCCGGCGGCCACAATGGCACCTGCGATTGCCCAGTAACTGAGCAGGACCGTGGATCTGTGTGTGTAAACACACTAATCCATGTCCTGTCAGGGAGAGGAGACCGATGGTGTGTCCCTTGTACATAGGGACAACCATCGGTCACCTCCCCAGTCATTCCCCTCCCCCCACAGTAAGAATCACAATCTAGGGAAAACATTTAACCTCTTGATCTCCCCCTAGTGTTAACCCCTTCCCTGCCAGTCATATTTATAGAGTAATCAATGCATTTTTATGGCAGGGATCGCTGTATAAATGTGAATGGTCCCAAAAATGTGTCAAAAGTGTCCGATGTGTCCGCCACAATATTGCAGTCATGATAAAAATCGCTGATCGCCGCCATTATTAGTAAAAAAATAATAATAATAAAAATGCTATAAATCTATCCCCTTTTTTGTGGCTGCTCTAACTTTTGAGCAAACAATCAATATACGCTTATTGCGATTTTTTTTTTACCAAAAATATGTAGAAGAATACGTATCGGCCTAAACTGTGAAAAAATTTTGTTTTTTTATAGAGCGGATATTTATTATAGCAAAAAGTAAAAAATATAGCATTTTTTTTAAAATTGTCGCTCTATTTTTGTTTATAGCGCAAAAAATAAAAACCGCAGAGGTAATCAAATCCCACCAAAAGAAAGCTCTATTTGTGGGGATTTTTTTTTTAAATTTCATTTGGGTACAGTGTTGCATGACCGTGCAATTGTCATTCAAATTGTGACAGTGCTGAAAGCTGAAAAATGACTTGGGCAGGAAGAGGGTGAAAGTGCCCTGTAGGCAAGTGGTTAATTGAACAAGCTGAGGTTAGAAGCTGATTGGGTGCTCTGCAGAAGTGAGACTGATTTTGCACTCTCCAGCTTTAGTAAATAAACCCCTATGTCACAAAACATAAATATATCTAAGAATCCCAGTGAATAAATAGATAATGTCCATTTAAATGACATTGGACAATAATGTGTCAATGGTATATGTGCAATTCAAAAGAAAAACGAATAAAGAATATCTGTCCATTTAACCACTTAAGCCCCGGACCAATACGGACCATAATGACCAGAGGTGATTTCACAATTTGGCACTGTGCTGCTTTAACTGGAAATTGTGCGGACATGCAATGTTGTACCCAAACGAAATTTGCGTCCTTTTCTTCCCACAAATAGAGCTTTCTTTTAATGGTATTTGATTGCCTCTGCGATATTTTTTTTTGCAATATAAACGGAAAAAGACTATTTTTGTTATAAGAAAAATCGAATAAACTCAATTGTAGTCCTACATTTAGGCCAAAATGTATTCAGCCACATGTCTTTAGTAAAAAAAATGTCAATAAGCGTATATTTATTGGTTTGCGCAAAAGTTATAGCGTCTACAAATTAGGGTACATTTTCTGGAATTTACACAGCTTTTAATTTATGACTGCCTATCTCATTTCTTGAGGTGCTAAAATGGCAGGGCAGTACAAACCCCCCCCAAATGACCCCATTTTGGAAAGTAGACACCCCAAGGAAATTGCTGAGAGGCATGTTGAGCCCATTGAATATTTTTTTTTGTCCCAAGTGATTGAATAATGACAAAAAAAAAAAAAATTACAAAAAGTTGTCACTAAATGATATCATGCTCACACATGCCATGGTTATATGTGGAATTGCACCCCAAAATACATTTTGCTGCTTCTCCTGAGTACGGGGATACCACATGTGTGGGACTTTTTAGGAGCCTAGCCGTGTACAGGACCCCGAAAACCAAGCACCGCCTTCGGGGTTTCTAAGGGCACAAATTTTTGATTTCACTCCTCACTACCTATCACAGTTTCGAAGGCCATAAAATGCCAAAATAGCACAAAACCCCCCAAATGACCCCATTTTGGAAAGTAGACACCCCAAGCTATTTGCTGAGAGGCATGGTGAGTATTTTACAGCTCTCATTTGTTTTTGAAAATGAAGAAAGAAAATAATTTTTCAAAACTTTGTGACAAAAAGTGAGATCTGCAAAATGCGCACCATACCTCTCAGCAAATAGCTTGGGGTGTCTACTTTTAAAAATTGGGTCATTTGGGGGGGTTTGTGCCATCTGGGCATTTCATGGCCTCCGAAACTGTGATAGGCAGTGAGGAGTGATTTCAAAAATTTATACCCTTAGAAAGCCTGAAGGCGGTGCTTGGTTTTTGGGGTACCGTACGCGGCTAGGCTCCCAAACAGTCTCACACATGTGGTATCCCCGTACTCAGGAAAAGCAACAGAATATATTTTGGGGTGTAATTCCACATATGCCCATGGCATGTTTGAGCAATATATCATTTAGTGACAACTTTGAGCAAAAAAAATAAAAAATAAAATAAATTGTCTTTTTTCTGCAACTTGTGTCAACAAATAAAATATTCCATGGACTCGACATGCCTCTCAGTATATAGCTTGGGGTGTCTATTTTCAAAAATGGGGTCATTTGGGGGGGTTTTGAACTGTCCTGGCATTTTATACACAACATTAGGAAGCTTACATCCACTCTTCTAACCACTTGAAGACAAAGCCCTTTCTGACACTTTTTGTTTACATGAAAACATTTTATTTTTTTTTGCAAGAAAATTATGTTGAACCCCCAAAAATTATATATTTTTTTGAAGCAAAGGCCCTACAGATTAAAATGGTGGGTGTTGCATTTTTTTTCCACACAGTATTTGCGCAGCGATTTTTAATGCACTAAAACACACTATATTGCCAAAATGTTTGATGAAATAAAAAATATGATCTTAGGCCGAGTACATAGATACCAAACACGACATGCTTTAAAATTTCGCACAAACGCGCAGTGGCGACAAACGACATACATTTTTAAAAGCATTTAAAAGCCTTTACAGATTACCACGTTAGATTTACAGAGGAGGTCTACTGCTAAAATGACTGCCCTTGATCTGACCTTCGAGGTGATACCTCACATGCATGATGCAATTGCTGTTTACATATGACCCCAGACCGACGCTTGCGTTTGCCATTGCGCAAGAGCAGGGCGGGACAGGGGTGCTTTTTTTTTTTTTAGATATATTATTCATTTTGCTTTTTTATTTTATTTTTAAACTGTTCCTTCAATATTTTTTTTTTTATCATTTTTATTGTTATCTCAGGGAATGTAAATATCCCTTATGATAGCAATAGGTAGTGACAGGTAATCTTTTTTTGAAAAAAATGGGGTCTATTAGACCCTAGATCTTTCCTCTGCCCTCAAAGCATCTGACCACACCAAGATCGGTGTGATAAAATGCTTTCCCAATTTCCCAATGGCGCTTTTTTTATCCGGGGGGGGCATTCCCTCCCACTGCTTGTAAAAGCAGTCCAGAGGCTAATTAGCCACTAGGATTGCTTTTACATGAAAGCCAGCCACTGGCTGAAAAGAATGATACCAAAATGATACCTAAACCCGCAGGCATCAATCTGGTATAACCATTCAAAATCCAGCAACATACCAGTACGTTGCTGGTCCTTGTTGGACATGTATTGTAATCATTTTTTTCATGCAGCCTGTTGGCTGAAAGAAAAAAAGAGATTGATCGGTGGGTATGCCCACCATTAGAATACCTCCCTTCATCCACCCACTTCTAATGATGGGCATACATGCACCATTTATATATGCCGAAGCATGGGGGCATCCTCCCGCAAAAGTTATGCCGCGTACACACGGTAGGACTTTTCCACGGGCAAGCCTCCGTCGGAATTTTGACCGTATGTACGCGGCATTAGGAGCAAAATCGCTCCTCCGCCCTTGCTGCCCCCATGCTTCGGCATATATGCTTTTTTTTTTTAACTGTGGTGGTGAAATCACCTTCTACAGCACTGGAGTCGCAGGGATCAGGCCTGTCTCTGCGAATGCTGCAGTTATGTGTGTTGTGTTTTGTAAGTGACAGTGATCGATCGATACTGCACTTGGGTGGCCTGGGCTGGACGGAGGGGCAAAATGCAGGTGCTAGCAGGTATCTGAGCTGATCCCGCTAACACTTCGTTTTTGGGAACCCTAAACTGCTGGGGACGCTAGTATAGATCTGATCAGATCAGATATTGATCTGTTCAGATACTATACCACTAAGGGAGGTGTATGCTTCACGCGTGGGTGTTAGCGTTACTGGCACTAACCTGACGCTGCCTGGGGCGACGTAGACCCTCTCTGACACTAAAACCTAATTGATATCACCCGCTGGGCGATCAGGGGGTTAAACCTTTATTGGGTTATATACGGCGGGTGCCCTGACACTATAAAAAGCAAACTAACTAACCAGCGTCACCCGTAACACTTATATGGTGATCACTGGTGAAAGGGTTAACTAGGGGCAATCAGGGGGTTAAACCTTTATTAGGTAATATATGGGGGTACCTGACGCTATATAAAAACCTGATGGGGAACCTAAATAACAAAATAACTAACTGGCTAACCAGTGTTACCAGTAACACTTATACGGTGATCACTGGTGAAAGGGTTAACTAGGGGCAACTAGGGGGTTAAAACCTTTATTAGATAATATATGGGGGTACCTGGCGCTATAAAAACCTGCGGCGAACCTAAAAAAAATAACTGACTACCTAGCGGCACCAGCATAACTAATACAGCAATCAGAAAAACGATTGCTTAGTGACACTGGCAAAAGGGGGTGAAAGGGTTACCTGGGGGTGCGATCAAGGGGTTAAACCTTTATTAGGTAATATATGGGGGTACTTGACTCTATAAAAACCTGCGGTGAACCTAAAAAAAATAACTGACTACCTATCGGCACCACCGACACTAAGACAGCGATCAGAAAAACGATCGCTTAGTGACACTGGCAAAAGGGGGTGAAAGGGTTACCTGGGGGGCGATCAAGGGGTTAAACCTTTATTCGGTAATATATGGGGGTACCTGACGCTATAAAAACCTGCGGCGAACCTAAAAAAAATAACTGGCTACCTATCGGCACCACCAACACTAAGACAGCGATCAGAAAAACGATCGCTTAGTGACAGTGGTGCTAGGGGGTGAAAGGGTTACCTGGGGGGCGATCAAGGGGTTAAACCTTTATTAGGGGGGGTTAGGGGGCTACACTGGACCTAAAACTAACTGCCCTGTCACTTTTACAGTCACAAATGTCACTGATTGCAGTGATCAGTAAATAAATGGTCACTGCAATCAGTGACACTGTGACTGGGGGCTGGGGGGTGATCTGGGGGGTGATCTGGGGGTGTCTGGGGGGGGGGGCGATCGTGTGCCTATGTGTGCTGGTGTCAGTGTGCTGTTTAGTGCACTAACCTGTGTGTCTTCTCTCCACGGCGCTCGGTATATGTGAGCGCCGCAGGAGAGATGACATCACTTCCTCCTGCCTGTGTAAACATTACACAGGCAGAGGAAGCTTTTCATTCGCCAAGAGCGATCGCGAGGGGGTGGCCGGAAACAAATGGCCGTCCCCTCATCATGGATCGCTCCCGTAACGATGCCGACCGCTCACTGTATAGAAGGGGGTCCGATGGGACCCCCCAACTATACGAAGGCAGTCACATACAGGTACGTGATTGTGCCTGTCGGTGCCATTCTGCCGACGTATACAGTGAGCGGTCGTTAAGTGGTTAAAAAACATGAATCATTAGTGTGTAAGTAATATATAATTCAGTTCATATATATATGACGTGACCAGTCTGTGAAAAAAATAAAAATTAAATTTAAAACTAAAAAATGTGGTAGTGTCTCCTTCAAATATATATACCCAGATGGTTCTAGTCCACTTTTGCACTTCTCCACAGTTATCACCACCACCAACACACCACACTCACCAGAAGATGTGGTTGCCTAAATTATAGGCAGCATATAGGCATTTTGAAGAAGGATGGATCCCTTTAAGGATAGTAACCCTCTGGTGCTGGTATCAGTAAAGCCGTCACTTTCTGGGGCCAGCAGATATGTAGTGCAGCTGTGTAAAAAAAGTGTTCACCGAGGCGCATGCGCGAGGCTCGCTGAGCAGACATGGCTGCTTAGAGCTCCGCTTCTACCAGGGCAAAACGGCTTCATAACACCGAGTCACACAGTGATAACCGAGACTTCACGGTAACCAGACTGTTCCTTATCTTGTGGGGCACAAAACGGTAGGATGTATATGGCCAGGAAAACTAAACTTAAGTCGGCAAAGAGTCAGGAAGCACAAGGTAAAGCCGCTTCTAAAATGGCCGCGGCTCCAGCATCCCACACAGCATCACCTCACACACAGAGGCAGGCACGGAATTCTTCTGCCTCACCTCAGTTCTCTGAAAATGAATTTGATTTTGGAATGACTCCCATTACTCTCCAAGCTAATGTGAGAAAAATTGACTAAAGCTACAGCTAGGGTTGGGACTTTAAATGAGGCAATATCTAATATATACCTTCATCCCTGAGTATGTTGAAATAGGAAACTACATTTTGGGACTTTTACTTGAAACACACTGCTAACTTATGAACCAACTATAGTAAATATTGTTTATTAATAGCAAATAAGGCATGACATACACATAATAAACAAGGATAAAACATGGTATTAATAGATCACATAAAATAAAGTCTAGACAATGCAAGATGGTACCTAATTGTTTTAGAATAACATACATGGTAATGTATGATAATCATAGGTCTCGCTAAATAAAATCTAGACAATACATGGTTGTAACATGTTGGCTCTAAAATAACATACATGATATTGGGCCTTGGGCATGGAAGCCAAATTTGCAACGGTAACATATAAAAAAGGTAACAATGGTAGTTGGACCATAAAAAGTGTTATATATCAGATAGTAAGACATGTACTGTGCCATATCATCATAAAGAGATCTCTACGCGTTTCGTGGTATACATAACCACTCGTCAGGAGCAGATACACAGTGCAGGGATATCTATAATAGAATAAAAAAATGCCAAGGTAAGATAATAATAGTAGAAAACATAATGCATAGAAGAAAGAGGGGGAGCAAAAAGGTCCAAAACACTCTCACCTATTGGTAGCATATTGGTGAAGCTATAAATTGGTAGCAATGGTAGGACATAGGCTATCTGAAACATCTCCCCCGGGAGCTGAAACGGTATGACCAGAGGCACGGCAATGGAAATGGTAAGAGTGCAAGGTGGAGTGAGCGATCATCAGCTGAGATATGTATAGTTGGATTGTAGATCGATTTCATTGTATAGTTCGAGTCCCAGAGTTATCTGTGCAAATTAATGGGTTGACAATAAATTAACAGCTGATGGATTGGGGAACAAAACCCGAGTGTTATGGGTGAAAAATAGGGTAGTTATAGATGCAAGGGTAAGTGCCATAACAAAGGAGGCCTGAATACAAGCCATGGTATAAAAATAAATATCATTAAAGAGTGTAAGAAAAGTGAAAATACAGTTGAATTCTAGGTACCTGTCAAGTGGTATGGGGGGGATTGTCCAAGTGCACTCATATCAAGGAAGTGGAACAAAAAGTGACAAATGCAGTGGAAAGAGGGTGTATATGTAGTGGCCGTGGACCAATGGCAACCGTTAACGCCACACAGCATCACAGAGGGGGGGCGGGGCCACCGCCCGAGCCGCATCGCGCGCTCGGCTTTGGCGCCAAAACCTCCCTCGTGGTGAACGTAGATGGATAGCCACGTCGGCGGCATGGCGTCACTAATGCCCAAGCCACAGACCTCCTAAGTCAATTTGAAAGGGTATTACATAAAGCCCTTCAAAACACCTCAGATAATATAACCGAGAAACTGACTAGAGAAATCCGTGAGGTGGGATACCGCACATCCATATTGGAACAAAGAATGGATGAAATAAATGACATTGCCACTACCCATAATGACGAATTAATAGCCCTTAGAGAAGAAAATTCTTTACTTTCCTCACGCCTTGAGGAATTTGAAAACAGGGCCAGAAGATCCAACCTGAGAATCCGTGGCATACCTGAAACTATAATAGATCTTCAATCTACTGTAACAGCGCTTTTTCAGGAACTGGCCCCATCTATTCCCATTGAAAGACTGGAGATGGACCGCATTCATAGATCTCTAGCCCCCAAAAAAGATGATGGGCCTCCCAGAGATATTTTAAAAACTGCACTATTTCCGTTCCAAGGAACAATTGATGGAAGCTGCCCGCAATAAAGAGACTTTATCTTTCCAAGGACACAGATATCAAATCTTTCAAGATCTCTCGCAGCAAACCCTCCTCAAGCGCAAAGCTATGAAACCCCATTTGCAGATCCTCCAACAACACCACATACCATAACACTGGAGCTTCCCCTTTGCCATCCGTTTCTCCTACAAAGGAGCATCTTTCACTTGTAAATCTGTGGATGATCTCCTCACTGTCATCAGAGACCTTCGCCTGTCAAGTCTGGAAAATCCCACTGAAAATTCCAAATGCCGTACACAAACCAACTCTCCTAGCAACCCACTGGAAGACCCTGACCAACCAGTACATCCCAGCTCCCATAAGAGGAGCCATCATACATCACCACAACCAGTACCTGATAACCTAATGGACTGAGATCCTTTCTTTGGGTAAAAAATTTCCTTGTTTGAAATACTAGCCTATTGACATAGGTTTATAGCGATTAGCTATATAGAATTGCATCTGGAAGGAAACTTTCTTATTCCATGATGAATTACCATCATACAATTTAGGGGATAGCCCCTTAAGTAGGACATTTTCCTTGCAGATCAAGGAACATTTAGCCATTTCTTAGTTGTTAAGGGTCTAGACTGTTTTACCCCCTTAAGTCTATTTCGACAGTTATTAGAATATGGTATTAAGTTTACCCACTAAACAGTGATTCGTAGTTCAAATTTTTTTTCTACCATAACTTTCAAAGAGGCCACTTTTGTCCTGGAGATAATAAACTGTGCCTCCCACCTATTCCTCGAGTGGCCGGTATTTTTTCCGGATACTCCTTGGATAGATTGTATCTACAGAGTGGTGGGGTTTTTTTCCCCCTCACCACTCTCTCGATACTTTCTCCACTGTGGAGCAGAACTTCTATTTTAAACAAAAAAGCTTCTCTATATTTAGACTGATTGTCATAATTACTTTATATTTTTATTTCTTAATTTAACCTTTATCTTTTTTTTTTCTCTCCCATTTGATTTATCTGGTTTAACACTATGGGGCTGATTTACTATAACTCCAGGAAGTACTGAGCACTGAGCAAATAATAGCTCCCATTTTTGTCAATTAAAAATTCAATGCGCGAATTTGCGAATGAAATCAGCGCTAATTAGCGCATCCGCGTACATGCAAATGCCAATTTCCACTACGTTTTTATATAGCACTGTACTGTAACCATGATCCATGTATGTGAAAGAAACATTTTTATATGAGATGTGCTCTACCTCGTGTGCATCTCTTGCTGTATATTGCAATTAGTATTCCTAGTTTTTTTCCTTCTTTTGCTAACGAATGCAGTTATGAATGATTATTACATAATAATGTCTGCTATTCTGTAAAATTACATGTATTAAACATTTAGGTTACCCATTTGTTGTAGGTTGTTTTTTGTTTTTTTTTAACATTTAGGTGGCTATAAAGCGGTAATTATTTATGTTCATTCTTTAATCATACTTCACTATTATGCAGGTCTTGTACTTAACACAATGGCTTAGTGGTCTGTTCAGATGTCTCCACAGCTCTCATGGTACAAGTTCAAATACCAGCCAACCTACCATCCAACAGCTATGTTTATTTTTTGCACAAGCAAATTAAAATAAACAAAGAAATGTAAACTGCCTGTTAGCTAGTGTGTGATGTTTGGAAGTCCACACCATAATATTATTGAATAAAAGTGCATTGGCTAATTAGCATTCACCTATTTTCAGCATATGCTGCTTTGGCTAATTGGCATTTGCCTTTTATTCACCAAGTCAATCTTTTAGTATCTCTCTGTGGGATTTGAACCCATGAGTGCTCCAAAGCCTGAGTTTTTCAAGGTAGAAGTGCTGACCACTAGCCTATTGAGCGTAGCACAAACATCTACTAGCGTGTGATGTTTCTTCTCCCCGAGCTGTCTCTCCTGCCACCGCCATCTTCTCCTGCTGCTGTGTTCTTCCGCACAGTCGGTTACCCGCTAATAAAAAAAAAAGCTGCTCTTCTTCTGTGGCCATCCGATAACGTCACCTGGAGAGCCCACTCCATGGCTATGTAAGAGACACCACACAGCGGGTGACAACACAGAGGAGGAAGACTGCCACAGAAGAAGAGCGGCTTTTTTTTTATTAGCAGGTAACCGACTGTGCGGAAGAATACAGCAACGCGAGAAATATGCTGCTGTGTAAAATGCACACTTTAAGGAGGTGCTGCCATCAGTAGGATTTGAATTCATGGCTTAAACCTTTGAGGGCAGCAGGGAATACCACTATGCTACAGAGCTGAGCACATACCTACAGAGAAAATACATTTACTAATGTTTAATTCTATACAATAATGTTTTGCATTTCAGGCATTAAGGAGGAAGTAAACCCATTTTTTTCTTTTTTAAAAACCCTGCAAAAGAAAGGCATAATGAGCTAGTATGCATAGCATACTAGCTCATTATGAATGACTTACCTGAGATCGAAGCCCCTGAACTGCTCGTCGTTCCCCTCCGCCACCATCTTGCCTCGATGTCCATTTACTGGCGTTAGTGTATCGCCGCTCCAGCGCTGTGATTGACTGGAGCGGCGATGATGTCACACGCTTGCACGCTGGGGCCTGCAATATCCCATTCAGAAAACCATCAATGATGCCGGCCCGCTAGAGCGCATGCGTGTGACGTCATCGGTGCTGTTTTAGAAGCAAATATCTCCTTAACCATGTAGGTTAAGGAGATATTTCTTGTACCTACAGGTAAGCCTTAATCTAGGCTTACATGTAGGTGCAAGTTGTCTAAGTGGGTTTACAACCACTTTAATATTATAGTAACAACCATGCTCATGCTGATGTGGCATTGGCTAATAGGCATTCGCCTCTTTTCAGCATATGCTGCTGAGTGTTTGATGGTGGGACTACTTTATATTCTAGGTATAATAGTACTCAGCACAGTGACTTAGGCCCCTTTCACACTTGTGCGACCTGAAAGTTGTGTGATTTTGATGCGACTTTAAGAAATGCCTGTGTAATCTTGAGGTCTATGGACGCAGGAGTTGCAGGGAAAGGCGCGCAAATTTCCATCTGCAATTTTTCTGCCATTCCAGGGAATGCCTGTAAACTTAAGGTCTATGAACCTCAACTCGTATCAAAGTCGGACCAAAGTAGTACAGGGACTTCTTTGAAGTCGGTGTGACTTGAAGTTGCACAGATATAAATGGTACACATTGAAAATCATGGGATATGACTTGTCATGCAACTCTGATGACCAAAGTCACAGGAAAAGTCACTCAAGTGTGAAAGGGGCCTCAGCCCGACTTTGTGAGCGATTTCAGAGACATCAGTGCACTTTCCTGCACAGATGTGTAGTGAAATCACATTGTTCCAAATCAGGGACAGTTGAGACCTAAGTCCCTCTGTCCCTCTTTCCTCCTCATTTGTCCCTCATTTTGTTCTGATCTGTATAGTTTTATATAAAATGCCATTTTTATCTTTCAAAAAGGGTTTTCCAGCACTAAACCTTTCATCTAATTTCTAAATTGCTTTGTTTGTAAATTCCCAAAGCCAATCTAAAGGGATATTATTGTTAAAAAAAAAAGCACTTGGGGGTTTAACTAATATAATTTTTTTTTAATAATTCTCCTTTAAGAAGTTGTTTTAGGAGGTGTGTACTATGCCTACATACTTTTGCTAATAGTTGTCCCTTATACCCATCTCAAAAAGTTGGGAGGTAAAAAATCGCCTCCTGAAGTCGCCCAAAGTAGTGTAGGAAATACTTTTGGGAATCTGTGTGGCGTCGCACCAATTTGGACAGGTCTATTGCTGTCAATAGGCGCCGATTTGGCCTGTAATTTAACATGTCAATTCAGAGCTATGTGAACATGGGTGAAGTTGCATAGATATGAATGGAACTCATGGGGGGTAACTTTTAATGTGACTCTGAGGTCCAAAGCTGCATGAAAAGTCACATAAGTGTGAAAGTAACCTAATGAGATTAAATTATAACACCTTTGAATAAAGCCCCATTTGCACTTGTGCGACCTTAAAATTGCACAGCTTTGCCATGACTTAAAGCAAGGTCTGTGTGATCTTGTGGTGTATGGACCTCAAATCGCATCAATGTCAAACCAATGTAGTGCAGGGACGAATTTGCCCCACTTTCAGGATGCACAAGTGACAATAGGGCCAAATTCAAAGATATCCTTGAATCTCTTTCACACTGCTGCGACCTGAACGTCACACTAATTTGCTGCCACTTTGCCGCTGCAACTTGGCCCCAACTTCTGGGAATGCCTGTGTAATATTGCACCCTATGTACCTCAAGTCACATGAGGCTCTGTTTCCACTATTGCAACCCTAAATTGGCATGATGTTGCCACGATTTTTTTTCCGCGATTATGATGCGACTTGGAGCAATGCCTGTATATTCTTGAGGTCTATGGACCTCAAGTCGTATCAAAGTGGGACCAAAGTAGTGCAGGGACTACTTTGAAGTCGCACAGATATGAACCATACTCATTGGAAATCATAGGGTATGACATGTCATGCGACTTTGCAGTCCCGACTCCCAAGTTGCATGACAAGTCGCACTAGTGGAAACCGAGCCTGAAAGTCACACCAAAGTAGTACAGGGACTACTTTGAAGTTGGTGTGACTTAAAGTAGCACAGATATGAATGGTTATCATAGAGATTTATGAAAAGTCGCCCAACTGTGAATCATGTCATATATATTTTAATAGAAAGGCGCTCTCATTTATACTTGTATAGTCCTTACTGATTTACATCAGCAGAACAAATGCAGGAAGTAGTGATGTGTGCACATGGGCCAGAAGCAAATGTGTGGTGATGCCAAACAAATCAATGAAGCCCACCCACACCAAATCCACCCCCACCTTGAGTAAGTACATATCCTACACTTACCCGGCAAATCAGCAGCACCTCCTCTCTGCTAAAGAGTGAGCTTGCCATGTCCACCTAGATGGAGATCCTGACCAGCACAGGAACTTCCGGGTGATTACAATGACTGATTTCCGGGTCAGGAGGTGAAACCACGCTCTGTTGATTGCAGCTGCGAATATTTGATCTCAATCACGATTAGAATCTATTATGTTTGATTATTTACAGATATGCAAATCTGTATTTTTACATATGATATTTGAAGGTAAACTTAAGGGAGTTTGATAAGAAATGGTGTCTCTGGCATAGCAGCAGGTGAATTACAAAGGCAAAATGCCCAGTTTGAGCTCTGCTTCACACTGACAGCGGGAGGAAATCGTTCAGCTGAACTCATACGATTTCATTCCCGCATGTCAGTCCCGACTGCAGGGGGGGAGGGACATCAGAGACATCTGTGCAGGTTTCTGCACTTATATCTATACAAATCGCACTAATTAGAACAGTGCAATTGCCACCGATTTGACATGTCAAATCGTAGCAATGTGAACCAGAGCTGACTCACACAATACTGCCTATCCTCCAGCTGAATTCATTACCTGCAATTCTCCACAGCTGTTATATATAAAGATTCCACCTATCATTTACTTGCAGGTGTGCTGAAGCCTAGGTTTACATTGGGGCAATTTGTTATGCAATTTCAGAAAACAAATCGCATGACTATTGGTGGCAATGGCACTGTTCAAATCGATGCAACCCCAATTTTGTGGCACCGCCCCGATTTGCAAAAGTAGTTACTTCACTACTTTTGACGATTTCAGGTGCAACTTCAATAGACATTTGTGTATGAAGCCACACAGATGTCTATCAAGTAGTACCTAAAATCGCTCAAGTGAAGTAGCACAATTTCAAAGTAGCATCAATGTGAACCAGGGTGAAGAGAGTCGTTTTTTGGTGCACAAATGCATATAGAAATAAAATATAAGAGATATTGCACTTTGCCAAAACCACCACCACCAAAAAAAAAACCCACACCAAAGCTCAATAATGTACTTTTATTTTGCCAGCAGAAACAAAATTATGTACATTTACTAGCTTCAAAAAAATTTGGACAGGATACATGGTGCTACATTTAGCAATTGGATTTTGAGGGCCCTGCTCATAGGAGCTTACAATCTAAAATTTGTCAAAACCTTAGAGTGCACACAGCTTTACTTTTAGTGTATAACGGGCAACACTTCACATTTTTATCTGCAAGATTATAGACATTCTTAAGTCATTATTCTTACAAAGCATTCCAACATAATATTAAAAAAGACACATGTTCAAAGCACCCACCCCACAATCCACATATACATACATTGGTGACCATGTTCTGCTGGAATCTGCATTTCTGTGTACATGATTAAGCAATGAGATCCAAGAGTAGAAGGTCAGCAGATGCTTCCAAACGATTTTGCACAGTCAGACAGGAACACACACAATTTTTGATTGAAAAAATGCACAAGAACTTCAGCAAATAACACTAGTTGGGGCGTTTGTCAATCGGCACAATATCTATCATTCATTCCTTCCCCCCCCCCCCCAAATCACAGCAAAAAACCTGGCCTTCTCAGACCAAACGATCCCTGATACTGCAGGCCTTTATATAAGAGAGGTTGTATTGTTAGCAAACTGATACACGCCCAATAGAAGTACACGCCCACTAGAAGTACACGCCCACCAGTATCTTTCAATCTGTCTCTTCATATATGTCTAAAGTGATTTCACCTGATGGGCAGGAACACATAATACTATTTACAACTGTGTTAGCCCTTGGCTATGTGCATCAAATCTCCAACTACAGGCCAAAGATCCAAGTCCATCTGCATGCACATAAACAAAGCAATAGTTTTCTAAGCAAATGTACCTGTGCAGTGTAAACCTTACAATTTTAAATGTCCAAGTCCCTGGGCATGATTAGTGCTAACAAACATTAACATCAGGCCCTGGCTCCAATGAGCTTCCAATCTAAAGTCCAAAACTAACTTTTTTACATTAGAGACTATTTTGACAGGAGACAAATAAAATACCAGCATATCTTTGGATTGTGGTGAGAAGCCCACACAGGGAGAACATATAAACTTCAACACAAGCTTTGGCATGTTGGGGAATTGAACCAGCAACCCCAGTGCTGCTAGACAGAATTGCTAGTCCATATCCATGTTCAGTGTCTCCAAGCAATATACAATATATTGGCCTAAGTATTGGGACGCCTGCCTTTAAACAAACATGAACTGTAATGGCATCCCAGTATTAGTCCGTAGGGTTCAATATTGAGTTGGTCCACCCTTTGCAGCTATAACAGCTTCAACTCTTCTTGGAAGGCTGTCCACAAGGTTTAGGAGTATGTCTATGGGAATGTTTGACTATTCTTCCAAGTGCATTTGTGAGGTCAGGCACTGTTTTTTCTACGAGAAGGCCTGGCCTACAGTCTCTACTCTAATTCATCCCCAAGCTGTTCTGTTGACGACAGGACTCTGTCCAGGCCAGTCAAGTTCCTCCACCCCGAACTCACTCATCCATGTCTTTATGGACCTTGCTTTGTGTACTGGTCCAAATCATTTGGTGGAGGGGTATTATGGTGTGGGGTTGTTTTCAGGGGTTGGGCTTGGCCCCTTAGTTCCAGTGAAGGGAACTCTTAAGGCATCAGCATACCAAGACATTTTGGACAATTTCATGCTCCCAACTTTGTGAGAACAGTTTGGGGATGGCCCCTTCCTGTTCCAACATGACTGCACACCAGTGCACAAAGCAAGGTCCATAAAGACATGGATGAGCGAGTTTGGGGTGGAGAAACTTGACTAGCCTGCACAGAGTCCTGACCTGAACCCGATAGAACACCCTTTGGCTGAATTAGAGCAGAGACTGCGAGCCAGGCCTTCTCATCCAACATCAGTGCCTGGCCTCACAAATGCACTTCTGGAAGAATGATCAAACATCTCCATAGACACACTAAACCTTGTGGACAGCCTTTCCAGCCTTCCCAGAAGCTGTTCTAGCTGCAAAGGGTGGGCCAAATCAAATTTAACCTTACGGACTAAGACTGGGCTGCCATTAAAGTTCATGTGTGTCGGGACCCTTCGGGGTAAGACCGCGCTATATTAAGATACCTCTCAACTCAACTCATGTGTGTGTAAAGGCAGGCGTCCCAATACTTTTGGCTAAATTTTGTATCGGGCAAGATTTACAATGGTGGGGGAACCCTCCTACACATAAATACGACATTTAGACATATTTTTAAGACCTGGGAGATGACAACTTCTCTACATGAAGCAGCATGCTTGGGATTTGAACCCAGACATTCAGGGATGCTAAGCAGAAGTTCTAACCTCTAAGCCACAGAGCTGCCACATGTGAGATCCTCATGCACATAAATACACATAAATACTGCATTTCTTTGGGCATACAGGTGATGGAATTACATTACTCAAGAGTTATTCTTCTTGATTTATTCTGTGAAATTTGGTGTTTTTTTGTGGGTGAATTTAGAATAGTGATATTACCCTCAAATTTTGGGGAATTACATTTTGATTTCTGATGTTGGAACACATATCAAATTTTTGGGGCTCAAATTATGATTATTTAGAAATAATAAAAAGCACAAAAAAAGTGACTGGTTTTAAATTTGCACAGCAATGGTATTGTTTGTGCTTTGTAAAGACATCTGTGTGAGTTTGGGTAAAGATTGTTGTGAGATGGAGAGTAACAAGTGAAAGTGACAGAGAAAAATATATTTTATCAAAACATTTCACATTCCACATTCTTAAAAACAAAATATTTTAATTAGAAGCAACATTGTTGCAAAGTAAAATTTATTTCAGAGAAAGATACATTTCATCTCAACATTAAAACGGAAAATTCCATGGCAGCATACCTGTGATAGAGCTCCGCCTCGACTCCTCCCTCAGGACTAGTGAATAGCATAAATTAAAGGCATAGTCCCTCCCCCAACATTCTCTGTAATATAGAATACAGAGGGTGGGAGCGTATCCTTCCATGGATAGGCACCAGGAAAGGAAAATTACTGGTAAGTATGATACAATTTTCAGTTTTCCTGGTGCCTCCATGGCAGCATACCTGTGATAAATAACTAGCTGACACCGGTGGGATAATGCTTAACAATAAATGTTTAATTTGAAGAGGACATAGCAGCCTGAACTGCCCTCCTTCCAAACTCAACAGTCGTGAGCGCTCCTGGATCAATATGGTAGTGTCTGAGAAACGTATGGTGAGAAGACCAGGTGGCGGTCCTGCACACCGTCTCCAACGAAACATTAGCCCTTGCTGCCCAGGAAGCTGAGACTGCCCTTGTAGAATGAAAGGTCTTAGCAATATGCTGGACCAACATGGGAGAGCTCAAAGGGGGGCTGCAGACTTGTTTGTGCTTTATTTTTCAGATCTAACATAAAAGTAGCGGTTTCCCTGGGCAGTAACAGCCGTGGGATTGGTTATCTATAACAGCAGCTGATTGGTGGGTCTGCGGCAAATGAGAAAGCCCGCGCGGAAGAAGCTTATATAAGATGCTGCGTGAGGGGCTCTGCAGACCATTTAGACTGGACCAAGACGACCACCCTCCCTCCCTACCCTTAAAGTCATGGTGTTGTCCAGTGGGGGTGTAGTTGTCCAGCATGTCTGGATGGACACCGTTTAATCTGAATTTTAGTTATTAGCCAGGATGGCTTTACATATTTATTTTAAATAAATTATTATGAGGTTACCCCTTGGATACACCGTGGCCATTTGTAATCCAAAGAAGATATTTTAATAAATATATATTTGTTCTTATGAATGTGTTTGTCTACTTATTAAAGTCCCTTTGTGCGAGCCCATGAGCATTCACTCAGGATGGAGGCTCCATATTCTTCACCCTGTAGGCCTTCTGGATTAACTTTACAACCCAAGATGCCAGAGTTCTGATGGAAGCTTCTTTGCCCCTGTATTTACCGAACGGTACGATGAAAAGTCTCTCAGAATTTCTGAAGGGGCTGGTGGCTTCTAGATAGGCCCTGAGCACTCTGGATACATCCAGTTCGTGACAAGACTCTGAATCAGTGTCTGTAAACACTGGTAGTGCCCAGGGTTCCAACAGGTGGCTTGGAGTAGCAACCTTTGGTGTGAACCATCAAAGGGGACGAAGTTCCACCCTTACTGGGAAGAAGGAGATGTGGTCTTCACCTATCCCTAAAGAGTGAAGTTCCGAGATTCTTCTGCCAGATGTAATGGCTAGCAGGAAAGCCGTCTTTAGTGTCAGGTTCCATATTGTTACTTGTTCCACTGGAGCAAAGGGATGGTCAGATAGAACTTCCAGGACTAGGGACAGATCCCACTTAGGAAATGATAGTCTGACAGGAGGGCGAATCTTCAATATACCTCTGAGGAAAGTGACTACTGAAGGATCCTCCGCCCATCTCTTATTTGTTGCAGCAGAGATTGCTGCTACCTGCACTTTGAGAGAGCTCAGACCAAGTCCCAGATCAAGTCCTGTCTGAAGGAATCCTAGAACATGAGATGTAGAAGGAAGGATTGGATCAAATCCATTTCCGGAAACAAATGACAAGAACTTGTCCCATATTCTTGAAAATATGGCATTAGTTGCTGGCTTCCCAGCTTTTAGAAGGGTTGATATGACTCCTGGAGAACACCCTAGGGACTCGAACCTTCGCCTCTCAACCTCCAGATTCGAAGATTCAACTTCTGAGGGTTTGGATGAACTAGACTGCCCTTCGACAGAAGTTGAGGGAAAGGAGGGATCTTGATTGGAGAGCCCACACTGAGGCGCAATACGGAAGTACTGCCACCACCTGGACTGGCTCCCTGAGGAGCTCCAGGAGGAATTTTAATATTAATGGGCTGGGAGGAAAGGCATATGCCGTGGTGAACCTCCAGGGACATGACAGGGCATCCACTGCCTCGGCTTATGGATGCGGCAGCCGAGATAAGAACCTGTCCAGCTTGGCGTTCTTCGGGGAGGTGAACAGATCTACCTGAGGAGGATCCCATAGGTTGGCAATCTGAAGGAAGACATGGGGGTGGAGAGCCCACTCGTTGTCCAGGAAGTTTCTGGATAATGTGTCTGCTTCCGTGTTCAACCTGCCTGGCAGATACATCGCTCTGAGGTCCAGGAGGTTCTGCTCTGCCCAGAGCATGATCGGCTCTACCTCCTTGAGGAGTGACCTGCTGCGAGTGCCTCCCTGCTTCTGCAGATAAGCGACAGCTGCCCTGTTGTCTAGGCGTAGGAGTATTCTTTGGCCTCTGATTTGGGGTGCCAAAGAGGTCAGTGCCAAGAAGGCTGCCCTCATCTCCAAGATGTTGGATACCATTCCCTGGGTGGTGCATGACCATCTCCCCTGTATTCTGGTTTGCCCGCAATGGGCTCCCCAGCCCTGTCTGCTTGCATCGGACGTAATTGTGATCCAAGGAAGGTAGCCCAGGTGATGAGGCTTGGAGAGGTTTTCCGGAACTGTCCACCAGTGAAGGCTCCTGCGCATTTTTCCCATCAGCAGGATCGTCTGAGATAGTCATTGTTTCTTCCACTGCGCCAAGAAACCAGTCTGGAAATACCTCAAGTGCCAATGTGCCCAAGGAACCATGGGTATACAGGAAGACATTGTGCCAATGAGGCTCAGGCATTGTGAAGCCGTCAGATACGGGCTCCGGATGACTTTGATCATTCTCTGGATGACAATCCTTGCCTTCGGCGGTGGTAATGACACTGTCACCTCCTGAGTGTCGAACATTGCACATAGATTATCTGCTGTGTTGGCGTTAGTTGACTCTTGTCGGAATTCACCACCCACCATAGCTCTTTTAGGGACTGTAGAAGAATGTCTCGGTGACATACCAACTGATCTGGATTGCTTGCTAGGAGTAGGATGTCGTCCAAGTAGTGGTATTTCCTCAAGCCCCTCTCCCGCAGGGGAACCAAAGCAGATATTAGTATCTTGGTGAACACCCTGGGAGAGGTGCACAGACCAAAAGGCAGGGCTTGAAACTGTAGGTGGGTCCGTCCCACTGCAAATCTCAGGTATTTTGGAAATGCAGGTCGAATTGGAACATGTAGGTACGCATCCTGCAGATCGACCGAAATCATCCAATCTGATGGCTGGACTGCCTGAATAATCGTCTGCAGGGACTCCATTTTGAAGCTTTCGGGGCGGATATACCGGTTGAGCCTCTTTAGTTCTATCACAGGCCTCCACCCCCCTGTCCTCTTTGGGACCAGAAATATGGTGGAGTAAAAGTCTGCAAAGCGCTCTGCCAAGGGAACCGGAACAGCCGCCCCCTGAAGCTGGAGTGACGTTAGGAAGTTTTTCAGAGCTTGAGCCTTCAGTGGAGAGGATGGAATCTCTGTTCCTTTGAAAGAGTTCCGAGGTGGGGGGTGAGAAAAATTCCAAAAGTTCCCCCATTGAATTGTTGACAGAACCCAGGGGCCGTGGCAGCGGGTGGCCCAGACTGGGGTAAAAAACTTTAGCCTGGCTCCCACCGGGAGTGCCTGGGCTACTCTGGCGTAAAAAAAAGACTGCTTCTGCTCCTGAGTACCTTTCTGAGCTGTCTCGACTGCCTAAAATCCCTTGGGTTTGACTGGCGGAACCTAGAGGAACCACCTCTGAATCTTCGCATACTTCTGTCCTGTGGAAGCATACCAGACTTCCCCCCTGACAGCCTGGAGATAGCTTTATCCATTTTGTCTCCGAATAGTGCTTTCCCATCAAACGGGATTTTGCACCAATTTTGTTTGGAGGATAAGTCAGCCATCCCGGGTTTCAGCCACAAGGCCCTCTTCGCCATCACTGAATGCAACATGGATCTTGCCGAGCACCTGATCGTGTCAATGGCCGCTACACAGACAAAGTCTGCCGACAATCTAAGCTCTTCTAAGGCCTTAATTATATCCTCCATGGGGACATCCTGACGCAAAGCCGTCTCAATATTATCTGTCCAAGATCTTATGGCATTTGATACTGATGTGAGGGCAATAGCTGGCTTAATGTACATGCTGCTTCCGCGGCTAAGTAGCTCCTCTTCAGCTCCAGGTCGATTCGCCTGTCTAGAGGGTCTTTGAAGGAAGCGGAATCCTCCATTGGCAAAGTTATATTTTTTGTGAGTCGCACCACCGATGCGTCTACCACTGGCATGGAGTTTAGTGACTGCGTTCCCGATTCTGGTAAGGGGTATATAGTTTATTGAACCGTTTTTTTTTTGTTTTTTTTTATCTATCAGTCTTTGACCATTCCTTCTGAATGACTTGACTAATCTCGCCCATCAACGGAAAAAGAACCTGCTTCCTTTTGAGGAATGGGAAGTAGCTTGTAGACTCTTGGGGAGGCTATTCTACGTCTTTCCAGGCGATTGCAGTTTTGACTGCCTGGATGAACGGCTTTACCAAGGAGAGACTGAAGCCAGAAGGTTCTGACTCTTCTCAAGATTCCCCTGAAGAGTCTTCAGGTGGTGAATCTCTAGCTGGTCGGCCTGACGGCGGCAGAGGTGTACTGACTGCTGACGGACCAGGGAGATTAGGTTCCATATCCTGAACCTGGGATATCTGCTGGAGTGGTTGAGCGGGGACCGAAGCCAAAAGCTCAGAGAAGGAGTCCTTCATTGTTCGCTTGAGCAGATCTACAGCGTGCTGATTTTCTAGCTCGCGGTTGGACGCATAGTCCGTAAAACAGTCCTTACAGACCACTCTGTCTGGTAGAGGTGTAGCCCCACATGTCCG
Organism: Rana muscosa; assembly: GCA_029206835.1. Taxonomy (NCBI): domain Eukaryota; kingdom Metazoa; phylum Chordata; class Amphibia; order Anura; family Ranidae; genus Rana; species Rana muscosa. The sequence goes on along the minus strand of CM055116.1, from coordinate 346,588,224 downwards.
GCATTTCTCTTTCTATAGGTCCTAGGAGAGGGGGACCGATCACGTCCTCTGGATCTTGACCTCTCTGATCTACGACGTGAAGAATGGGACCTATGCCCTAATGAGCGGGACCCCTTGGAGTGGGTAGGGCTACGATGTAAGGAACTCACGCTAGACCAGTGAGCGCACTTTTTTTTTTATATACTCACGTATAGTTGTTCACATACCTAATAGAAGTGTGAGGATCTTTGCTGCGAGATGAATGACTCATTGCGGAGTTGGGCACAAGGATCAGCTCCGGAAATATAGTAAGAAAGGGAAAAGAATCAGGAGTTTTTGGCGTCACTTTTTTTTTTTTTTTTTTAACAAACATTTTTATATCGTCATCTTTTATTTTTTATTGAATTTTTTAAACATAAACATTTTAATAACGTCATCTTTTTTTTTTTTTTAAACATAAACATTTTTGATCGGCAACAGTTTTTTTTTTTTTTGAGAAAATAAAAAGTACCTACCACAAAGCAGCATCAGAGAGACCTAGCAGGGCACAGCTGAGGAGACTCTGACAGCCATCCCTGAATTTGAACCTAAATAGGCTCAAGGTGCGTGGGCTAATCCCATAAACCACCATTTGGAATTGATTGAAAAAAAGGGCAAATCTAGCCTTCTATCCAGAATCCAAGATGGCCGCCACTGAACCAAGCGACAGTGCATGCACACACGCAGAAGATCCAGCGTCGCCCAGTACAGAGAGCCGAGAAACTACGGCTTTGTATCACTCCCGAATCGCGCATGCGCAGACGGTGGCGAGGATGCCGCGCCGTGACACTCTCCTACCTGGCGGGACGTACAGAGCACCTGTAGCCCTCCGAACCCAGAAATAAGCACCACAATATTGTTGCACAGAGAGACACCTGCCCTATCCAGTTGCACAGTTTTAAAGGAACAAAAAAGTAAGACAATAATCATTTTGAAGGCGCCTAACAAGCAAAGGAAAGGGGAGGGGAGGGGAGGGGAGGGGAAGAGAGGAAAAGAAAGGGGAAAAACACAAATGCCTGTAATAAAAAATGGAAACCACCAGCCTGGGAAGATGGAGCTGATCCTTTTGCGACTTCCACTGCATTCATCATGGATGTGATAGCAGACTGCGTTCCTGTGAGGAAACTCTGCGAAATTACCCCAACAGATCCACAGAGGGGTTCCCAGTCTTATCAGCGCTGTGAGCGGCCCAAGAACAGGGACTGCGCACGGGAAAGGCTAAACCCGGCGGACGCTGCCGACTGCAGAGGTATGGACATACTGCTATTCTTCACCAGCACAAGAAGGTATGAGGAAAAAAAGGAGAATGTTGGGGGAGGGACTATGCCTTTAATTTATGCTATTCACTAGTCCTGAAGGAGGAGTCGAGGCGGAGCTCTATCACAGGTATGCTGCCATGGAGGCACCAGGAAAAGAATTTACAATTGTATCATTAGAATCAATGGCTAAAACTTGCATTGGACTAAAATAGAGCAGATTTTCACTTCCAAACAATGCTCTTTAATTAGCTCTCTTTTTGGTATTTACTATAACTCTTGTGAAAAAAGACACGAGTTAAAATTTGAGTTATTTCACTTCTGAGCATGCTCAGTTGTGTTGCCAAATTTGTCCAAAAAACAAGGAATTTTTCACTTCTCAGACTTTTAAAGATATTTCAGTGTAGAGATCACTTTTTCACACAGTTTAAAAGCAGATTATCTTTAAATAATATACCGCATATTTCAGTACCATTTAGGCAATTACCGTATATACTCGAGTATAAGCTGACTCGAGTATAAGCCGAGGTACCTAATGTTGCCTCAAAAAACTGGGAAAACTTACTGACTCGACTATAAGCCGAGGGCCGTCCTTACTATTCCTATCCTCACTGTTCCCTATCCTCACTGTTCCCATCCTTACTGTTCCTATCCTCACTGTTTCCTAACCTCACTGTTTCCTATCCTCACTGTTTCCTATCCTCACTGTTTCCTATCCTCACTGTTTCCTATCCTCACTGTTTCCTATCCTCACTGTTTCCTATCCTCACTGTTTCCTATCCTCACTGTTTCCTATCCTCACTGTTTCCTATCCTCACTGTTCCCTAGCTCACTGTTTCCTATCCTATAATTTTACATTGTAAATAGTACCTGTAAAGAAGTTGCGGCTGCGGCGTCCATCGTTCGAATTCCGCGGTCTCTTCCTGTTCCTTCCGTGATAGGCGATTCTCATCAGACACTCTCCGCCTATCACTATCATTCTCTCATCCTCAGTTTCCCAGCAGACACTGTGTTGAGTGTTCCGCCAATCACAGACGTCTGCTGGGAAACTGAGGATGAGAGAATGATCGTGATAGGCGGAGAGTGTCTGATGAGAATCGCCTATCACGGAAGGAACAGGAAGAGACCGCGGAATTCGAACGATGGACGCCGCAGCCGCAACGTCTTTACAGGTACTATTTTCAATGTAAAATTTTTTGCTGACTCGAGTATAAGCCGAGGGGGGGACTTTCAGCCCCAAAAAAAGGGCTGAAAATCTCGGCTTATACTCGAGTATATACGGTATATCATGCTCTAAACATTATTTCCATGTGCAATTCTCCAGCTTTTAGTAGAGTAAGAATTTGGGCGCTATTTGGATTCTGGGAGCTATAGTAAATTTGATTTTGGGAGTATTTTCTCTCCAGCGCTATAGTGAATACCGTTTTCGCGCTAATTAGCGCAAATTGCCACGAATCGCGCTAAATAACGCAAATTCGCGGCAATTTGCGCTAATTAGAGCCACGGCGTTATAGTAAATTACCCCCACAGCCTTAATGGTGAGAACATAAAAATTATTATTAATCAGCCCAGGTGGTCGGCAGCGTGGCAATCCAAAATATCTGTGATGTACCGCGAGCCCGACCCTCACAGAGAATATTTCAAACTTGTACTAACTAGCATGACTAAACCGCTCCAAACGTGACAACCACTCATGTAGAGGTTTGACCATGGGTGGTCCCTCCCCCCACCCAGAAAGATATCCTTCTTCTCCTTGAGAAAGAGAAGTCCTTACAGGAAACCAGTATTATGAATGGGTTAGATCATTGACTTATCTCCATAATGAGTGTGACACCTCCAGTGCCGGCGGCCGCCAGTCCCGGGGACACACACACAACGTGCTTTAAAAACCCTACAACTGATTTAGGAGTCAAAAATTAGAGCTTATTGGCGGGGGGAGAGTAGACTGCACTTCTATCAGCCGATAGTGTGTACAAGGTTCGAACCTGCTTAAGAAAATTGCTGCGGGAAAGCTGTAAGTGGGCAAAACTGGCCTGAACAATTAAAATAAAAAAGGCAAAATAAAACTGCAAAATCAAGTGAAACCCGTAACCAACGTCACTTTCATCTGTGGCAGTAAGCAGCTCTGTTCACCCATAGTACTATATGGGGGTTGAGACAAGTCGTTCCCTATCCCTCTGCTTGATCTCGATCACGCATAGATCTAACGTTCGGGGTGCCGGCTTTTGAACCTCCCGCCTTTCCATGTTTCATCTTTTTGGAGAGTCTCTTCTCAGGTGAGGAGAAAGGAGATCGGGTTGGGCTCCTGTCAAGTGGAGGTAGTGTAAAGTCTGCATACCAGTCTGGAAGCTCTACCAAGTCCAGACCCAAACCGTCACAGAAGTCAGGGAGCTCTGACGGGGTGCGCAGTACATGCTGATGGCCATTTGTTGATACTATGAGCGCGAGGGGAAGCGCCAAGAATATTTAAAGTCTCTGTCTCTGAGCTTCTCCAGGAGAGGACGCAGAGCCCTGCGATTCCTTAGAGTGATCTGGGACAAGTCCTGGAACAACATAATATTTTCCCCATTAAAGACTATGTGGTCGATCCTCCTAGCTTTCGCATTATATCCTCTTTTAGCTGAAAATTCTGGAGGCAGCAAATAATGTCTCTCGGTGGTGCTGTATCAGGGCCCCTTGGTCTGAGGGCTCTGTGCGCCCGGACGAATTCTACCGCCATGTCTTCCGGCCTCTCCAGCAGGCTATTGAATACTCTTTGCAGGGCAGGGGTTATTTGGTCAGTGTCCACCGATTCCGGAATGCCCCTTACTCTAATATTGTTCCTTCTGCCTCTGTTGTCGAGGTCTTCTAAATGTCTGTTCATGTCTATGAAATGCTGTACATGGGTGGCCGTGACATCATTCAATCTGCTGATGGCCTTGTCTCTCTGCCTCCCTGCATGTTCCGCAGAAGCCAGCTTTTCAGTTAGTACCACAAGGTTGGTCTTTAAGTCTGTGATTGCGGCAGAGAAAGTGGACTTGATGTCCGCTGTGAAGCAGGACATGTCAGCGTATGTCAGGGGCTTGTGGGATCTGGATTTCCCCCTACCTGCGTCCTTTGCTGCCGATTCAGAGTTGCCGCTGAAGTCCTCCTCGTGGTGCTGGCCGTGTCTTTGTGAGCTGCCGCCTGCTGTTTAAACAGCTCAGTGATATTTCTTGCGGCCGAAGTCGGTTGCCCACGTCGGGAACGGGATTGTGGAGGGCTGTAGAGCTTTATGCTTGGTATTGGGTTCTCCGTGAGAGGGTATCAGGCGATAAGGCTGTGTGTCTGCCGGAGCTCCTCTAATGTGCTGCCATCCAAGCCGCGCGCCAAGCCATGCCCCCCCAATTCTTTTTTGCTCAAACTCTCTTCCACTTCTACCCACTTTTTTCCCTTTTGTCTATCCCCCTGCATCCAGTCCACTATCCTCTTTAATACAGCTGCCTCATAGTATCTTTTAAAGTCTGGAAGATATAGTCCTCCCTCCTGTCTGGGTCTGGTTAAGGTCTCAGCTGATATTCGGGGCTTTTTATCCTTCCATATAAATCTCCTCAAAATCTTCCCCAATATTTTAAAGTATGTGTCTGGGATTTTTATCGGTAGGGATTGGAAAATGTACAGTGCTTTGAGCAAAATCATCATCTTGGTTACATTTATTCTACCCAGCCAAGATACTTTTTCTATCGGGTATCTCTTTAGTTCTAATTTTATTTTATTTAATAGGGGAATATAATTGTCTTCATATAAGTCCCTTTCTCTATTGGACAGCAACATCCCTAGATATTTCATCCCCCTCTGTTTCCAAGTGAATGGGTATAGGTCCACAAGATCTCCGCGTTCCCTCAAACTTAGGGATATACTCAATATCACTGTTTTCTCTTTATTAATTTTCAGATTTGAGATCTCTCCATACTTTTCGTATTCTTCTAAAATCTTTGATAATGTCTGTTTTGGATTTGTAATATAAAGCATCATATCGTCCGCGAATGCAGAGACCTTATGTTCCCTCCCTTCCACCTTAATCCCTTCTATCTTCTGGTTCATTCGAATAGTTGCCAATAATGGCTCTAGTGAGAGGACAAAAAGCGGGTGAAAGCGGACATCCCTGTCGGGTCCTAATAAGAAGTGTAAACCTATCTGAGATGGTTCCATTTACCCGCACCTGGGCCGAGGGTTTAGAATACAGAGCTCCTATCCCTCTGAGCATGTTGGGCCCTAGACCCATATGTCTCAATGTTGCTAACATAAATCCCCAGTCTAGTCTGTCAAAAGCCTTTTTGGCATCTAATGACAGAAACAGCGCTGGTATTTTACTTTTTTGGGCTTTTTGTATCAGGAATAGTGCTCTTAGTATATTATCTCTTGTTTCTCTTCCAGGTACGAACCCTGCTTGATCATTTTCTATCAGCCTTGTCATAAAAGGTTTTAATCTTTCAGCCAGTATCTTTGCATAGATCTTTTTCCTGACAGACTCCATGGTAGACTACGTGTGGGTTAACCCCGCCTCCTCTCCACAGCTATAGGACCCCATACCCATAAATTTGAGCTCACCTCCACAGACAGGTGTTCCTTTTCTATCCTCCTCACATGGACCCTTCATCATGCAATTCAGGTGCAGTCCAGGATGTCCGTCGGATTAGGTACAAGTTGTGCGGTGAACCCAGGGCCCAGCTATCAGCAGGCGAGTGGTTTCGGGCAGTTAATACCCCTATGGTGGAAGGGATGTGGCCCAGTGTACCAGGATGGACGAAGGATTGGCTGGCAAGGTCTGAAGATTTCTTCATTATGGCAGACCGTTTTTGTATGTATTATTGTCTGTTTCCCCTCAGTGTCTTTGCGCCGTGTGTGGAACGCTTCTGCGTTCCAGGACGCCACTCTACTTCCTGCCTCCCGATCCGCCGTACGTCTGTGCATGTGCAGAGCCGCGGCGAAACCGAGGCTTGGTTTTCGCGCATGCGCGGTACGGCGGCGGGGTCAGAGGCCGCACAGGCGCAGTGAGCCGGTCCCCTCGGCGCATGCGCGCAGCGGGACCGGCCGTGACGTCACTACAGCGGGGAATTTAAACGCTGTGGAGCCCTGTACAGGTGGGATAACCTGTGGGCTTTGACGGCAGCATCCCGGAGCTCGGTTCTGCTGGGACAAGGTAAGCAACATCCTTTAGGTAGTTATGCAAGTGTCTCTTAAAGAGACAGTTAAAAAAAAAAAAAAATGAAAATGTTTTTCTTTTTTTTTTTTGTTGTTGTGTTGCTTACTCTTGTCCTAGGTGGTCTCTGAGTTTGTGCGTTTGTCTTGCCTCATCATGAACTCTTCTTCACCGCCATGTGGCCAGCCCTCCCGCACAAGGTATGTGCGGAGTGGGTAAGGGGGTGGTGTCTTTTGTGCCTATCTGGTGGTTGCTAACGGTTACATCCTGCCCACCTTCCCCCCTCCCTCTGTCTGTATTATCTCTTACAGCCCGGCAACTTCAGTTCATCGATCACAAGAAAGGGACCTTGCCAGGCCGCATCATCACTCATCATCCAGGTCTAGACGCAACACTACGTCTAGGACCCATCATCATAGGGGATGTTCACATACCCCCTCTAGACATAGGAGATGTTCCCATTCCTCCTCTAGTCACCGCCACCACCACCGCGATGATCGCTCTGACCACAGAGCCTGTTGGGGATGCAAGACCAGAATCCCGGAGGGCAAATCGCTATGCGACCCATGTTATGCCCGAGCGGTTGGTGAGAAAGAGACGGAAAATCAAAACCTTGAGTCTCTTGTGAAATGTGTGGTACAGCAATCTATGAAAGAAATAGTTGCCCCCCACACAAGGAGCCAGTCCACCACCTTGTCTGGCTCCTTGGCTGACGAGGCCCAGGAGGATCCCGGCCAATTCCAGCCCCATGATTCCTCCCATTATTCCTCGCAAGACGAGATGGAGGGAGATGATTCTACGGTGGGATTCGACTACACTTTAGTCTCTCCGCTGATCAAGGCAGTGAAGGAAACTTTGAAGTTGGAGGATACCACTGCCCCCCCAGAAAAACAAAGAAAACTGTTTAAACAACTGGGGAAAGAACGCTCCAATTTCCCACTTCCCTCTGAGCTGAAAGGAGTGTTTGAGGAAGAATGGAGCAAGGGAGATAAGAAGGTTTCCATGCTAAGCAAAACCTCTAGACTGTATCCCTTTAAATCGGAGGATGTCAAGCATCTGGAGAATGCTCCCCTCGTAGATGCAGCAGTAATGCGCCTTGCGAAGCATGTCACCCTCCCGCTAGATGACACCGTATCATTTAAAGATGGTCTGGATCGGAAGATCGACCAGGACCTCAAAAAAATATATAGCCTGGCTGGAACGGCATGCAAACCAGCTTTAGCCCTTGCAGTGACCTCCAAAGCAATGGAGGCATGGGTGGAAAATGTAGACTCCGTTTTGAAAGGTGTCTCGGAAGAACTGGCTCAAAGTTCAGCAGTGCAAGAACTTAAGATGGCAGTCGCCTTTTTGGGGGAAGCTTCAATTGACCTCATCCGTTTACTGGCCAGATCGATGTTGTCCTCGGTCACGGCCAAACAAGCACTGTGGTTACGCCCCTGGCTTGCTGATCCAGCCTCCAAGCAGGCATGGTGCAAAATTCCCTTTGAAGGGACTTCATTGTTTGGGAACAAACTTGACAACGCCATTTCAAAAGCTACAGGCGGAAGGTCGGGTTTTCTTCCCCAGGACAGGCTCCAGTTTAATCAGAAAAAACCTCAACAGAGACGCAGTACAGAGCACTCGAGAGAGGCACACTCCTATAAACCCGGACGGGATTTCAGGAGAAGCTGGAATTGGAACAGAGGCCAATCTTCTTTTCAAAAGTCCGGCAAGAAACAGACGCCCGGTGGGGGTGAACCAACCAAGTCTTTTTGAGATTGGGCCCGCCCAGGCGGGTCAGGTAGGGGCTCGCCTACGTCTCTTCCGGCACGTCTGGGTGGCCTCGATCTCGGACTATTGGACCATCAAGACGGTCTCAACAGGTCACACATGGTCCTTCACCAAGATCCCTCCATGCAGACCAATGCAAACTTCACTTCCTCGGTCAGAGGAGAAACAACAAGTTCTTCTCTCATATGTGAATGTCCTGAAAGATCAAGGAGCAGTGGTGCCCGTCCCAAAGGATGAGGAATTCCAGGGGGTATACTCCCCCCTCTTCCTAGTACAAAAGAAGAACGGCTCTTGGCGTCCAGTCATAGATCTCACTTTCCTGAACAAGTACATAAAGCACGAGAAGTTCAAAATGAAGTCACTCTCAACCATCCAAAAAATAGTTCAACCAGGCGACTGGTTGATCTCAATAGATCTAAAAGACGCGTACTTTCATGTTCCGGTGGCAGAAAACTTTCACAAATATCTGCGGTTCCAGGTCGAACAAGAGCACTTACAATTTATTTGTCTTCCATTCGGGCTAACGACTTCTCCAAGAGTCTTTTCCAAGGTGCTGTTAGCAGTTGTGTCCCTTCTCAGAGTACAGGGTGTGCGCCTGTATCATTATCTGGACGATCTACTAGTACTGTCCCAAGACAAGCAGCAGCTGCTAGTCCACAAAGATCAGGTGATCTCTACACTGTTGGAGTTTGGATGGCTCCTAAACCGGGAGAAGAGTCAGCTGGATCCGACCCAGCGCTTGGTCTATCTAGGAGCCCAGTTCGACACCATAGAGAACACCATCTCTCTTCCAGAGGAAAAAATACCGATCATTCGGGAAAGAATCTCCTTAGCTCTAGACTTCTCTCACCTAAGGGCATCACAGTGCCTGAAGATAATCGGCACGATGGTGGCCACATCCCCCATGGTCAAGTGGGCGATGTGGAGGCTTCATCCTTTTCAATCCGGATTCCTCCAGCAATGGAAGACAGACGATCTCAATCAGCGGATCCGGATAACACAGTCAATGAGCAACAGTCACCTCTGGTGGCTTCAAACCAAGAACTTGTCAACTTGCCACTCCCTTGCCCCCATCCATTGGGTGACTGTTACATCCGATGCCAGCAATGCGGGCTGGGGGGCACATTGTGGGGCAGAACTGGCTCAGGGCAAATGGGATGCCCGTCTCCACTCTCCAGGTTCGAACATTCTGGAACTGCGCGCGGCATGGTGCGCCCTTCAAGCCTTCTCCCACCTTCTGAAAGGGAAGTCGGTCCTACTCAAAATGGACAATACCACCGCTGTGGCATATGTGAAGAGACAAGGGGGCACTCGGAGCTCTGCCCTTCTCCAAGAGGTTGAGCCCATTATGACCTGGGCTCAGAGGAATCTGCTCAACTTAACGGCAGTCTTAATTCCAGGGGAGCAGAACATTCAAGCGGACTTCCTGTCACGCAGCATGCTAGACAACAACGAATGGTCTCTGCATCCACAAACCTTCAAGTGGATCCTATCGTTGGATTTCGATCCAGAAGTGGATCTGTTTGCATCCCCCTGCAATTACAAGATCGACAGATACTACACCCGAGCTCGGTACAATCAAGCCTTCGGAATAGATGCATTAACGAGTCAATGGGACTTCAACAGGGCATATGCCTTCCCTCCTCTTCCGATCATGCAAAAATTCCTACAGCGGCTTCAGTTGGAGAAAGTCGAGGTGGTAACAATAGCACCATACTGGCCGAGCAGACCTTGGTTTCCTCTCCTGAATCTAATGAGCTTCAGGGACCCGCTGCCTCTTCCTCTCAGGCCGGACCTTCTGTCTCAGGGGACGACCCTGCACCCCTGTCCAGCAATGCTGAGACTGATGGTCTGGTTTTTGAGAGGGAGAGGCTAGAGTCTCTTGGGTGTGCTTCAGGGGTAATCTCTACCCTTATGAGCTCCAGAAAGTCCAACACAAATACAACTTACAATAGAATCTGGGCCAGATTTGTCAGCTTCACGACTACTGCAGGAAAGTCATCTAGAAACCCTAGTGTTCAAGACATCTTGAGTTTTCTCCAATCAGGCTTAGACCTGCCTTTATCGATTAGTTCCCTCAGAGTACAAGTATCAGCATTATCAGCTTTTTCGGGAACGTCATGGGCAACTCATCCCCTGGTTCAACAGTTCTTTCGGGGGGCATCGAGAATCAGGCCTCAGAGGAAACCTAGATTCCCCAAATGGGATCTTCCACTCGTCCTTGATGCTCTTTCAGCACTCAACAACAAGGATCTTTCTGTTAAGGACTTATCAATCAAATTGGCCTTTCTAGTGGCCATTACTTCAGCCAAAAGGGTTTCAGAAATAAGCTTCCTGGGTTGTCAAGAACCCTTTTTGACTTTCTTCCCGGACCGAGTGGTCCTTATTCCCATGCTTGGGTCAAAACCAAAGGTCACATCAGTTTTTCACGAAAACCAAGAAATAGTCCTTCCTACTTTCGATTCTCCAGATTCAGCAGATGCTCATCCCTTGGATGTAGGTGAGACTCTGAAAGAATACTTGCGAGTTACTTCATCTTTTAGAAGCTCGAACTACCTGTTCTTGTTACACACCGGTAGCAACAAAGGGAAGAGGGCTTCTTCCAGAACAATAGCAGCCTGGATCATCCAATCTATTCAACAGGCTTACAGGGCAAAGGGCTTGGCTCCTCCAGAGGTGGTGATGGCTCATTCCACCAGAGGCATGGCAGCCTCATGGGCAGCAGCTCGACACGTGGCTCCCGAAGTGATATGCAAGGCAGCTTCGTGGTCTTCTATTCATACATTTATGTCTCATTATTGTATTGAGCCTGCTTCCCTTTCCTCTGTTAATTTTGGTCGAAAAATCCTGTCAGTTGACGGGAAAGATTAAAATATTTTTGTTCAGCATACCCTCCCGTGTGGATTGGCTAGTTATTTCCCACACGTAGTCTGCCATGGAGTCTGTCAGGAAAACGGAAAATTTATTACCAAATACTTACCGTAATTTTCCTTTCCTGATAGACTCCATGGCAGACGGAGTTCCCACCCATGAATTAAAAATATGAGAGTTGAAATTTGAGTCGGCTAGTTACGGAACACCTGTCTGTGGAGGTGAGCTCAAATTTATGGGTATGGGGTCCTATAGCTGTGGAGAGGAGGCGGGGTTAACCCACACATAGTCTGCCATGGAGTCTATCAGGAAAGGAAAATTACGGTAAGTATTTGGTAATAAATTTTCCGTTATGTCAACGTTGATCAAAGATATGGGCCGGTAACTGGCACATAATGAAGGGTCTTTTTCTTCCTTCACTATAAGAGTTATGTGGGCTCATAATGCTTCCTCTCGCATTGCCATGCCTCTACCTATCAAGTTCATATACCTCTGATAGTACAGCTTCATGGTTTCCACATATCTCTTATTGTATAATGAAGTATACCCATCTGGACCGGGGCTTTTTCCCATTTTAATACTTTTGATTGTTTGAGATATTTCTTCCTTTGATATTTCCTTATCTAATTTGTTGATTTCCTCCTCTGCTAGATCCGGGAACTTAACCCTTTCCAGGTATTGTTTAATTTTCCTTCTTTTACTTTGTATTGCTAATGGGCCTTGTTCTTTATTTACATTACATACAACTGCCCAAGTAACAAATATGCCCAAAATAGAATGATAAAGTAACTTTTTCAGAACCAGCCTGCTGCGCCGGCAATTAGGTTTAGAACTGCAAGAGTTTTTTTTGTGCTCAGCGCGGGAATTTCACTCGTTCAAGTGCGCCGGGTCACTGCGCCGGCAAAATCTTAGTAAATGTCAAGTCACGTAAATCAATTTGCATAAGTTGAACAGGCGCACCTCCTAAACTTGCCATTATATAACAGTCCGACAGCAAAATGACATTTCTAAAGGAAAAAAAAAAGGCATTTAAAAGCACCCGCGGCTGTAATGAATTGTCGGCTCCCGTCAATACAGAGAAAAGTCATTGAAAGTCTTTTAAAAAAAAAAATGCGTGGGTCCCCCCAAATTCCATTACCAGGCCCTTCAGGTCTGGTATGGATATTAAGTGGAACGCTGCGCCATTTAAAAAAAAAAAAGTGAAGTGTGGGTCCCCCTCAAAATCCGTACCAGGCCCTTCAGGTCTTTTATGGATTTTAAGGGGAACCGACACACCAAACTTAAAAAAAAAAATAGCGTGGGGGTCCCCCCAAAAATCCACACTAGACCCTTATCCGAGCACGCAACCTGGCAGGCCGCAGGAAAAGAGGGGGGACGAGAGAGCGCCCCCCTCCCTCCTGAACCATACCAGGCCACATGCCCTCAACATGGGGAGGGTGCTTTGGGGTCCCCCCCAAAGCACCATGTCCCCATGTTGATGGGGACAAGGGCCTCATCCCCGCAACCCTTGCCGGTGGTTTTGGGGGTCTGCGGGCAGGAGGCTTATCGGAATCTGGAAGACCCCTTTAACAAAGGGGACCCCCAGATCCCGCCCCCCCTGTGTGAAATAGTAATGGTGTACAAATGTACCCCTACCATTTCCCAAAGAAAGGGTCAAAAATTAAAAAAATGACAATAGCCGTTTTTTGACAATTCCTTTATTAATGTCATCTCCTTTCTTCCATCTTCTTCCTTCTTCTTCCACCTTCTTCTTCCACCTTCTTCTTCCATCTTCTTCTTCCATCTTCTTCTTCCATCTCCTTCTTTTCTCCATTCGGTTTTCTTCATCTTCATCTTGTTCTTCATCTTCATCTTCCTTTTTCCTTGTGTGTTCTCATCCGCATCTTGTTCCGGCTTCTTGTTCCCTTCTTCTTTCTCCGGCCGATCCGCTTGAATTGGAGGTTCCCGCTGTGTGACGCTTCAGTTCTTCAGTTCTCCTCTGGGTCCGCTACCACCCGGTGGCCCCGCCCCCCTCTGACACCACGGGGAAAGTTCCAGTGAAATCCATGTGCGCCAGAGGGGGGCGGGGTCACCGGGTGGCAGCGGACTCAGAGGAGAACTGAAGAACTGAAGGGTCACACAGCGGGAACCTCCAATTCAAGCGGATCGGCTGGAGAAAGAAGAAGTGGACAAGAAGCCGGAGCAAGATGCGGACGAGAACACCGAAGGAAGAAGGAAGATGAAGATGAAGATGAAGAACAAGATGGAGGAAGAAACCTGAATGGAGAAAAGAAGGAGATGGAAGAAGAAGATGGAAGAAGAAGATGGAAGAAGAAGATGAAACAAGATGGAAGAAAGGAGAAGACATTAATAAAGGAATTGTCAAAAACCGGCTATTGTCATTTTTAACATTTTTGACACTTTTTTTGTAAAAATGGTAGGGGTACATTTATACCCCATTACTATTTCACACAGGGGGCAGGATCTGTGGTCCCCTTTGTTAAAGGGGGCTTCCAGATTCCGATAAGCCCCCCGCCCACAGACCCCCACAACCACCGGCAAGGGTTGTGGGGATGAGGCCCTTGTCCCCATCAACATGGGGACATGGTGCTTTGAGGGGTCACAGACCCCCAAATAATCCTCCCCATGTTGAGGGCATGTGGCCTGGTATGGTTCAGGAGGGGGGGTGCTCTCTCGCCCCCCCTCCTTTCCTGCAGTCTGCCAGGTTGCGTGCTCGAATAAGGGTCTGGTGTGGATTTTTAGGGGGACCCCCACGCCATTTTTTTTAAGTTTGGCGCAGGAGTCCCCTTAAAATCCATACCAGAACTGAAGGGCCTGGTACGGATTTTGAGGGGAACCCCCACGACATTTTTTTTTTTATTTGGCGCAGAGTTCCCCTTAATATCCATACCAGACCTGAAGGGCCTGGTAATGGAATTTGGGAGAACCCCCACGCATTTTTTTTTTTCAAAGACTTTCAATGACTTTTATCTGTATTGACGGGAACCGACAATTCATTACAGCTGCGAGTACTTTTTATTGACTATTATTTTACTTTAGAAATGTCATTTTGCTCTCGGACTGTTATAAACATGGAAAACATGCGCTACTTTACAGGCATACTATAGACATCCCCCAGGTATGATATTTAGGGCCAGTTCACACCGGATGCAGTGCAGTGCATTTTTTTGATGCATGAAAAACGCAAAGAAAATTGATCACATTAATGCCAATGGCATAGTTCACACCACTGCAGTCCGTTCCAGTGTGTTTCAGAAAGGAAAAAAAAAATGGTCATGTTGCATTTTTTTATGTACAGAACTGTACTGGACCGCAGTAAAACACATCAAAAACGCAACGGAACGTACCAAAAATGCACTGGAATGCACCGGAACGCACCTAAATGCACCAAAAACGCACTGCAACACAAGGTTAAGTGAAAAGAGGGGGAAAAAAGCACTGGACTGCATCAAAAACGCACCAAAAATGCATCAAAAATGCACTGGAATGCGTCAAAAACGCGCATGCAGAAAAGCACCTGGAACGCATCCGGACTACATTTCTATGGTGTGAACTAGCCCTTAGGGCCAGTCCACACCATGGAAATGCAATCCGGATGTGGTCCAGGTGCTTTTTTGCATGCACGTTTTTGATGCGTTCCAGTGCATTTTTGGCACGTTTTTGATGCAGTCCAGTGCTTTTTTTTCACCCCTCTTTTTTATTAACCATAGATAAGGACAAGTGTGTTCCAGTGCATTTTTGGTGCATTTAGGTGTGTTCCGGTGCGTTCCAGTGCGTTTTTGATGCGTTATGCTGCATTCCAGTACAGTCCAGTGCAGGTAAAATGGAACTGGAATGCACTGGAACAAACACTGCCATTTGGAACCATATAACCAACTTTCCATGCAATTTTGATGCATAAAAAACGCAATGGACTGCATGTGGTGTGAAATGGCCCTTAAGCAATTTGGGATATTTAACCACTTAAGCCCCGGACCATTTTGTAGCTAAAGGACCAAAGGTGTTTTCAGAATTTTACACTGCGCTGCTTTAACTGTAAATTGTGCGGACATGCAATGTTGTACCCAAACGAAATTTGCGTCCTTTTCTTCACACAAATAGAGCTTTCTTTTAATGGTATTTGTTGCCTCTGCGATTTTTATTTTTTGCGATATAAACAGAAAAAGACCGAAAATTTTGAAAAAAAAAAATATTTTCCACTTTTTGTTATAAGAAAAATCGAATAAACTCAATTTTAGTCATACATTTAGGCCAAAATGTATTCAGCCACATGTCTTTAGTAAAAAAAAAATGTCAATAGGCGTATATTTATTGGTTTGCGCAAAAGTTATAGCATTTACAAACTAGGGTACATTTTCTGGAATTTACACAGCTTTAAATTTATGACTGCCTATCTAATTTCTTGAGGTGCTAAAATGGCAGGGCAGTACAAAACCCCCCAAATTACCCCATTTTGAAAAGTAGACACCCCAAGGAAATTGCTGAGAGGCATATTGAGCCCATTGAATATTATTTTTTTTTGTCCCAAGTGATTGAATAATGACCAAAAAAAAAAAAATTACAAAAAGTTGTCACTAAATGATATATTGCTCACACATGCCATGGTTATGTGTGGAATTGCACCCCAAAATACATTCTGCTGCTTCTCCTGAGTACGGGGATACCACATGTGTGGGACTTTTTAGGAGCCTAGCCACGTACGGGACCCCGGAAACCAAGCACCGCCTTTAGGATTTCTAAGGGCGCAAATTTTTGATTTCACTCCTCACTACCTATCACAGTTTCGAAGGCCATAAAATGCCAAAATAGCACAAAACCCCCCCAAGTGACCCCATTTTGAAATGTAGACACCCCAAGCTATTTACTGAGAGGCATGTTGAGTCCATGGAATATTTTATATTTTGCCACAAGTTGCGGGAATATGACAAACTTTGTTTTTTTTTGCACAAAGTTGTCACTAAATGATATATTGCTCACACATGCCATGGGCATATTTG
The DNA here is from genome assembly GCA_029206835.1 of Rana muscosa. NCBI lineage: Eukaryota > Metazoa > Chordata > Amphibia > Anura > Ranidae > Rana > Rana muscosa. The sequence continues at coordinate 346,572,151 of CM055116.1, read as the reverse complement.
AAATGACACCCCAAAATACATTCTGCTGCTTCTCTTGAGTACGGGGATGCCACATGTGTGGGACTTTTTGGGAGCCTAGCCATAGTACGGGACCCCAAAAACCAAGCACCGCCTTCAAGATTTCTAGGGGGAATACATTTTTTATTTCACTCCTCACTACCTATCACTACCTATCACAGTTTTGAAGGCCATAAAATGCCAAGATGGCACAAAACCCCCCAAATGACCCCATTTTGGAAAGTAGACACCCCAAGCTAGGCATGTTGAGCCCATTGAATATTTTTTTTTGTCCCAAATGATTGAATAATGACAAAAAGAAAAAAAAAGAAAAAATTTACAAAAAGTTGTCACTAAATGATATATTGCTCACACATGCCATGGTTATATGTGGAATTGCACCCCAAAATACATTCTGCTGCTTCTCCTACGGGGATACCCCATGTGTGGGACTTTTTGAGTGCCTAGCCGCGTACGGGGCCCCAAAAACCAAGCACCGCCTTCAGGATTTCTAAGGGCGTAAATTTTTTATTTCACTCCTCACTACCTATCACTACCTATCACCTATTTTGGAAAGTAGACACCCCAAGTAAATTGATGAGAGGCATGTTGAGCCCATTGAATATTTTTTTTTTTGTCCCAAGTGATTGAATAATGACAAAAAGAAAAAAAAATACAAAAAGTTGTCACTAAATGATATATTGCTCAAACATGCCATGGTTATATGTGGAATTACACCCCAAAATACATTTTGCTGCTTCTCCTGAGTACGGGGATACCACATGTGTGGGACTTTTTGAGAGCCTAGCCACGTACGGGGCCCCGAAAATCAAGCACCGCCTTCAGGATTTCTAAGGGCACAAATTTTTGATTTCACTCCTCACTATCTATCACAGTTTTGAAGGCCATAAAATGCCAAGATAGCACAAAACCCCCACAAATGACCCCATTTTGGAAAGTAGACACCCCAAGCTATTTGCTGAGAGGCATGGTGAGTATTTTACAGCTCTCATTTGTTTTTGAAAATTAAGAAAGACATTTTTTTTTCTTTTTTTAATTTTCAAAACTTTGTGACAAAAAGCGAGCTCTGCAAAATACTCAACATACCTCTCAGCAAATAGCTTGGGGTGTCTACTTTCCAAAATGGGGTCATTTGGGGGGGGGTTTGTGCCATCTGGGCATTCCATGGCCTCCGAAACTGTGATAGGCAGTGAGGAGTGAAATCAAAAATTTACACCCATAGAAATCCTGAAGGCGGTGCTTGGTTTTCGGGGTCCTGTACGCGGCTAGGCTCCCAAAATGTCTCACACATGTGGTATCCCCATACTCAGGAGAAGCAACAGAATGTATTTTGGGGTGCAATTCCACATATAACCATGGCATGTTTGAGCAATATATCATTTAGTAACAACTTTTTGTACATTTTTTCTTTTTGTCATTATTCAATCTCTTGGGACAAAAAAAATAAATATTCAATGGGCTCAACATGCCTCTCAGCAAATAGCTTGAGGTGTCTACTTTCCAAAATGGGGTCATTTGGGGGGGGGGGGGTTTGAACTGTCCTGGCATTTTATGCACAACATTAGGAAGCTTATGTCACACATCATCCACTCTTCTAACCACTTGAAGACAAAGCCCTTTCTGACACTTTTTGTTTACATGAAAACATATTTTTTTTTTGCAATAAAATTATGTTGAACCCCCAAACATTATATATTTTTTTAAAGCAAAGGCCCTACAGATTAAAATAGTGGGTGTTGCATTTTTTTTCCACACAGTATTTGCACAGGGATTTTTCAAACGAATTTTTTGGGGAAAAACACACTTTTTTTATTTTTAATGCACTAAAACACACTATATTGCCCAAATGTTTGATGAAATAAAAAAGATGATCTTAGGCCGAGTACATGGATACCAAACACGACATACTTTAAAATTGCGCACAAACGCGCAGCGGCGACAAACTACATTTATTTTTAAAAGCCTTTACAGGTTACCACGTTAGATTTACAGAGGAGGTCTACTGCTAAAATGACTGCCCTCGATCTGACCTTCGCGGTGATACCTCACATGCATGGTGCAATTGCTGTTTACTTATGACGCTAGACCGACGCTTGCGTTCGCCTTTGCGCAAGAGCAGGGGGGGGCAGCGGTGCTTTTTTTTTTTATTATTTATTTTGCTTTTTTATTTTATTTTTAAACTGTTCCTTCTTTTTTTTTTTTTGTTTAACATTTTTATTGTTATCTCAGGGAATGTAAATATCCCCTATGATAGCAATAGGTAGTGACAGGTACTCTTTTTTTGAAAAAAATTGGGGGGTTAGACCCTAGATCTTTCCTCTGCCCTCAAAGCATCTGACCACACCAAGATCGGTGTGATAAAATGCTTTCCCAATTTCCCAATGGCGCTGTTTATATCCGGGGGGGACATTCCCTCCCACTGCTTGTAAAAGCAGTCTAGAGGCTAATTATCTGCTAGAATTGCTTTTACATGAAAGCCGGCCACTGGCTGAAAAGAATGATACCAAGATGATACCTAAACCTGCAGGCATCATTCTGGTATAAACATTCAAAGTCCAGCAACATACCAGTACGTTGCTGGTCCTTGTTGGACATGTATTGTAATCTTTTTTTTCATGCAGCCTGTTGGCTGAACGAAAAAAAGAGATTGATCGGTGGGTATGCCCACCATTAGAATACCTCCCTTCATCCACCCACTTCTAATGATGGGCATACATGCACCATTTATATATGCCGAAGCATGGGGGCATCCTCCCGCAAAAACGTTATGCCGCGTACACACGGTCGGACTTTTCCACGGGCAAGCCTCCGTCGGAATTTTGACCGTATGTACGCGGCATTAGGAGCAAAATCGCACCTCCGCCCCTGCTGCCCCCATGCTTCGGCATATATGTTCTTTTTTTTAACTGTGGTGGTGAAATCACCTCCTACAGCGTTGGAGTCACGGCTTTATGTATCGTGGGAGCAAACACTGTTGCTGTCAAGATAAATAAATCCACACTGCAACTGAATGGCGTACCTGCTAAGCAAATGATGGTTAAAATTAAAACAAAGTAACATTACAGTATAACAGTAAGACCTTACCCTACCATACCTGCTAAGCAAATACCAAAAAAAAAAAAATATTATAAAATAAAACATTTTTTTAACGCAACCTGTGCCTAAAATATATATATGCCGAAGCATGGGGGCATCCTCCCGCAAAAAAGTTATGCCGCGTACATACGGTCAGACTTTTCCACGGGCAAGCCTCCGTCAGAAATTTTGACCGTATGTACGCGGCATTAAAAGTTATGCTGCGTACACACGGTCAGACTTTTCCACGGGCAAGCCTCCGTCGGAATTTCGACCGTATGTACGCGGCATTAGGAGCAAAATCGCTCCTCCGCCCCTGCTGCCCCCATGCTTCGGCATATATGCTCTTTTTTTTAACTGTGGTGGTGAAATCACCTCCTACAGCACTGGAGTCACGGCTTTATGTATCGTGGGAGCAAACGCTGTTGCTGTCAAGATAAATAATTCCGCGCTGCAGTTGAATGGCGCACCAGAAAACAAAAAATTACATACCTGAAAAGCAAGCATGATAAAACATTGCAGAATAGAATACAGTAAAAAAGAGCAGAACAATAGAGAGAAAATAGAGAGAGAGAGGGAGAGAGAGAACAATAAAACGACAACTATTTTTTTTTTTTTTTATTTTATATTTTTTTTGTGTTTTGTTTTTTACGTATTTTTTTTTCTTTTTTACACTTTTTTTTGTAACTTTAACAACTGTAATGGTTCGGGTCTCTCAAAATGCGATGGCATCTTGGGAGACCCTGTGTAAGTGTGTCCTAGTCTGTGAAATGCTGTACCCTACGCTAAAACTTCACTTTTGAGTGGAAGCGTTCAAAACATTCACCAATGCAAAGACCAGGATTGTCAGGACAGAGTGGACAAAAATAACGGGTGTCACACCTAAATCCCCGCTTGCTACAGACACAACATCTTTTTTGGGGGGCTCGTTGGGTAGGGGTACTCTCGAGGACATACGGATAATGCCTCTCATGCAGCCGGCTTACTGCATTTGGTAGGGGATGGTGAGGTGCAGAACCGCCTGGATACAGGAGTTCTGTGACTATCTCATTCTGGAATTTTAGAAGAGATAACGTCCCGCCTGAAGCTCTGTATAGCACATGAGCGTTCAGCAAAGCCAATTGGAATAAGGATAGAGACACTTTTTTGTACCAGCGTCTCGCCTTACGTCAATTAGATACGGCGCCAACAACTGGTCGTTGAGGTCCACCCCTCCCATATTTTTGTTATATTCGTGGACACAGAGGGGTTTCTCCACAACACCAGTCGCCGTAGGAATTTGGACTGTCGTGTCTGCATGAAGGGAGGTAAGAAGGAAAACATTCTTATTATCCCTCCACTTCATAGCGAGCAAATTATAACACTTCACGCAGGCTCTCTCCCCCAGCCTAAGACGGGCATCTACAAGCCGCTGGGGAAAGCCCCGGCGATTAGGTCGCACAGTGTCACATGTTCCAATCTGATGATCAAACAAGTGACTAAACAGTGGCACGCTTGTGTAATAATTGTCCACATACAAGTGGTACCCCTTTCCGAATAAGGGTGACACCAATTTCCACACTATCTTGCCAGCGCTCCCTATGTAATCCAGGCAGTTGACCGGCTCAACCTGACTATCTTTTCCCTCATAAACCGTAAAGCTCCATACATAGCCTGTTGCCCTGTCACAGAACTTATAGAGCTTGACCCCGTATCTGGCACGCTTGCTGGGAAGGTACTGCTTGAAAGACAAGCGGCCAGAAAATTTAATCAGGGACTCATCAACGAAAACAACTTGATCGGGAATAAACAAGGCTGCAAAACGTTCGTTGAAGTGGTTTATGAGGGGCCGAATTTTGTAGAGCCGGTCGTATTCAGGGTCTCCACGTGGACGACAAAGTTCATTGTCGTTGAAGTGCATGAACCGCAAAATCTGCACGTATCGTGTCCTGGGCATGGAGACAGAGAACACGGGCATGTGGTCAATTGGGTGTGTGGACCAATAAACACGCAATGATGGGAATTTATGTGTGCCCATGTTGAGGGAAAGGCCCAGAAAGGTTTTAAATTCAGAAACCATAATTGGTTTCCAATCTTTGGCAATGGAAGGCAACTGGGGACTAGCGGCGATGAATTGACCAGCATATAAATTACTCTGGTCCACAATAGATCTATAGAGATCTTCCGTGAAAAACAGCGAATAAAAATCAATTGGCTTAAAATCAGCTGTTTCCACCTGAATACCGGGTTGGGCAGTGAATGGGGAAAGTACGGGTTCTGCAGAAGTGGTGGGGACCCAATCAGGATAGGCAAATTCTGCAGGAAGGGCACTATGGGCACGACGGGCCTGCCTTTGTCTTCTTCTTGGTGGCAGCGGGACACTACTTGTGCTTGCCACCTCGCCAGCTTGAACTGCACTTATGGGACTCGCCACGTCACCAAGTGATACTGCAGTGCTGGATGTACGCCCAGGCTGTACTAGGCCGCTGGTGCTTGCCAATTCACCAGAAGGAATAGCGGCACTAGTACTACTCTGCTCCATGATACGGGAGCCCTGCGGTTCTTGCTCCTCAACAACAGCAGAAGATCGGGATCGGGTACGCCTGACCTTAGCAGGGAGCTCACCTTCGTCGTCAGAGCTATCTGGCGTGCAGCCGCTGACTTCACTGTCTTCTACGGGAAGATATTCTGAGCCTGAATCCGACAGATCCGTGACCTCCTCTTCACTATCTGTCATGCTCAGAATCTCGTAGGCCTCTTTACTAGTGTACCTACGATTTGTCATTTTGGGCTCTAAATTTAGGGGTACACTAGTAAGATTCACAGATAAAAAAGCACCTGACTGTCAGCAAATGTATCAAATGCTTCAAAAAAACTGTTAGCGATCGCAGGGATCAGGACTGTCTCTGCAAACACTGCAGTTATGTGTTTTGTGTTTGGTAAGTGACAGTGATTGATCGATACTGCACTTGGGTGGGCTGGGCTGGGCTGGGCGGAGGGGCTAAACGCAGGTGCTAGCAGGTATCTGGGCTGATCCCAATAACACTGCGTTTTTGGGAACCCTAAACCGCTGGGGACGCTAGTATAGATCTGATCAGATCAGATATTGATCTGTTCAGATACAATACTACTAAGGGAGGTGTATGCTTTGTGCGTGGGTGTTAGCGTTACTGGTACTAACCTAACGCTGCCTGGGGCGACGCAGACCCTCTCTGGTGCTAAAACCTTATTGATATCACCCGCCGAGCGATCAGGGGGTTAAACCTTTATTGGGTTATATACGGCGGGTGCCCTGATGCTATAAAAAGCAAACTAACCAACCAGCGTCACCCGTAACCTTTATATGGTGATCACTGGTGAAAGGGTTAACTAGGGACAATCAGGGGGTTAAAACCTTTATTAGGTTAAATATGGGGGTACCTGACGCTATATAAAAACCAGACGGCTAACCTAAATAACTAAATAACTAACTAGCTAACCAGTGTCACCAGTGATGCTTATACAGTGATCACTGGTGAAAGGGTTAACTCTAGGGGCAATCAGGGGGTTAAAATAATATATGGGGGTACCTGACGCTATAAAAACCTGCGGCGAATCTAAAAATAAATAACTGGCTATCTAGGGCACCAGCGACACGAATACTGCGATCGGAAAAACGATTGCTTAGTGCCGCTGGAGTTAGGGGGTGAAAGGGTTACCTGGGGGGTGATCAAGGGGTTAAACCTTTATTAGGGGGGGTTAGGGGGCTCCCTTGGACCTAAAGGGGCCTAAACCTAACTGCCCTGCAACTTTTTACTGTCACAGATGACACTAAATGCAGTGATCAGTAAAATAAATGATCATTGCAATCAGTGACACTGTGCCTGGGGGCTGGGGGGTGACCTGGGGGGTGATCTGGGGGTGACTGGGGGGTGAAATGTGTGCATATGTGTGCCTACGTGTCAGTGGGCTGTTGGTGCACTAACCTGATATCTTCTCTCCTCGGCGCTGCGGACGAAAAGACCGCCACGAGGGGAGATGACATCACTTCCTCTGCCTGTGTTTACATTTACACAGCAGAGGAAGATTCTCATTCGCCGGGAGCAATCGCGAGGGGGTGGCCGGAATCGAACGGCCGTCCCCTCATCACGGATCGCTCCCGAACAACTAATGATCGCTCACTGTATAGAAGGGGGGTCCCACTGGACCCCCCAACTATACAAAGGCAGTCACGTACAGGTACATGACTTTGCCTGTCGGTGCCATTCTGCCGACGTATATATACAGTGAGCGGTCGTTAAGTGGTTAAAGGCACTTCTCCTTGTTTTGTTTTTGGTGTTGTTCAAATTGGTGACATTGATATATGTCCCTTAGGGTGGGACCTGGACCCCCATTTTAAGGCCAATAACTAGAAGAAAAGCCAGCCACGTGGGGACTAGCAAAATTAACAAGTCAGTTCCCATAGACTGCAATGGTATTTGTTGGTGGGGGGGGGGGGGGTTATTGTCCCGTCTCTAATTTGGTAGCATGCTGGATGATGTGCTTAATTTTGGACGGGGGGGGGGCTTATTTTCTGCTAGCTGCATTTGTGCTGGTCTGAGCATGCCCAGGCACTTCATTTTTTTTTGTGTGCTTTTTGTGTGTGAACAGCACCTGGATGTTTCTGGGCATGCTCAGAGAGTGTTTTTATGGGTTAATAATTGAAGGACATCCTTAACAGGTGTACCCACTTTGAAGTTCAGTCTCTACATTGGGTGAACTTGCATTTTGAGTGTTTCATGGACTGTAATATAAACAAAAAAGTCAATGCTACTACCCATACATCACATAGAAAGCAGAGCTCCCAGGTGCTCGATCCACAGTCGCTGGCTGAGTAGAAGTGAATGAAGAAAAGATGATCCGCACTCCGGTCGTGCATGTGTTTTCAATTGCCTCATTAGCACACCAATCTATGTTATATAAATCTTGCAGATAGCATCCTCTCCCTTGCCCTGAAAAGAGGCAAGAGTGTGTGTGTGTGTGTCCGGCAAAAAGTACATTTTGGTGTCCTTATCGAGTTTGTAACACATGCATTTTATTTGTTATGTCTTTGCAAAACAGATGTTTGTTTTACTTTTGTTGATTGTATTTTTTTGTGTGGGAGATATGTTCCCCTGAAATATTTTTGATGTTAATGTGTGTTGTTTGTTCACTTTGATTTAATTGTCTGTGCTGCATTATTTTGCTAAATCTTTCTCAAGATGTTGTGACTAATGTTTCAAATTGACCTGGTTTTTTATTTTGGCTTCCCATTGTTTTGTTGACCAATAAAATTTGATGCAAAGTTTTGATGTTTGTTTTGTGTTTTCTATGCAACAAATGTGACAGCTGATTGGCATGTCAAAACAACAGGTGTGATTTGTCTACCCTGGTGCCTTCATGGTAGCATATGCATGTATTGTGTGCTGCCATGGATAGTCCCCAGGAAATGAAAAATACAGAGCGGTAAGTATTCAATTTTCCTTTTTACTGCAGTGGTTCTCAGCCTCAAGCCCCGTACACACGGTCGGACTTCCATCGGACTTTTCCGTGGTTTTTTGTCGGGAACACCCATAGCATACACACGCTCTGACTTTTCTGCAAACTTTCCCAAAACTTTTTGCAACATCACGTGGTTTTTCTGCTCTTTTCTGCTCTTTACCGCCACCCTTTGGTCAACTTCTGCTATTGTTGGTTGATTTTAACATTAGTTGTTTTGTCCATCGGACAAAAGTCCGACGGTTTTCTGTACACACGGTCGGACTTTGCTCCATCGGACTTTTGTTGGGCAAAAGTTTGTCCGTTTGCAGACCCAACTTTTGTCCCATGAAAACGAGAAAAAAGCAAAAAAGGTTTGTACGATGGAGCGTACACACGGTCGGATTCTTGCTCCAACTTGCTCAAAATTAAGTTTGTTGGCCAAAAGTCCGACTGTGTGTACGGGGCTTCAGTCCTCAAGTACCCCCAACAGGACATGTTTTGTGAATTTATCTTATCGAGAATTGCTGTCCAAAATACCAAACCATTGACTGTGATTTAAAGCACATGTGCAAGATGAAGGAAAACCTGCAAACATGGCCTGTTGGGGGTACTTGAGAAGCACTGATTTAGAGCACTGCACTTAAAACTAGCTCAATGCAATACGATTCTAATTGTGGGCATTTTGAGGGAAACAAAGTAAGTGTTAGAACCCCTGCTTGTTTTTTTTTTTAGGTTGGGCTTTGTGTCCCCTTTTAGTAAATTTGGCTTCACTTCCTGTCACACAGCTAAACAGGAAATGAAGGTAAAACCCTACCAATGTCTTTTCTTGGGGACACACAGATCAATCTAACTAGTGTCCCCATTAAGCAAATTGAACTCTAGCACTTTGTTGTGTACACCCCAAATCATTGGGTAGTTTGGGGTTTAGTAAAGGCAAACTCTGCAGTACAAGTGTATTTGCTGAAAATCTGAGGGGAAGCACTGGTGATTGTAACATCCAATCATGTAAAAGCAAAGATGGTGTTTTTTTTGTTTCCTTGCATGTCCCCCTCAGATATCCAGCAAGTGCTCTTGTAGTGCAAAGTGGATTTGCCTTTAGTAAATAAACCCCAAAGTACCTAATAATTTGGGTGTACCCAGAAAAATGCTGGAGTGCAATGTACATAATGGGGAAAGTATTTAGATTGACCTGTGTGTCCCCAAGGAAAGACATTGGTAGGGTTTTACCCTCACTTCCTGTGTGGCTATGTGACAGGAAATGAATCATTTGGAAGGATAAAGTGGCCAAATTTGGGAGTTGTCTTCACCCTATCAGGGGTGCAGACATCCCCAAAAACTGTCTAGACTTGTAATCCCTCTGCACTCTATCCCCAAGCAAAAATGAGAAAGGATTTCATTTAGTTTAACTTTGCAAAGACACATTCCTAAGTTGAATTGTGATGCATGTCAATGGCCCATTTAGACCCTCTTTAATCACTTGAGATCAGTGCTATAGCTGATCGACGGCCACAGCACGGTCCTCAATTGCCTGGAGTCCGTCAATAGACGTCCTCCCCTTCGTGCGCGTGCTGTGGTCACTGAGTCACTGAGACTCGGGTGATGACAGATCCGAGTAAGGGGCCGATCCCTGCCCCTTACCTGGTGATCAGCTGTCAGCCAATGACAGCTCATCACGTGATGTAAACAAAATCTCCGTAATGGTTTTTGTTTTCTCCTTGTGCTGACAGCGTGAGCATAAAAAAAGGCAATCATTGGCTTATGTGCAAGGGACATCGGGCCCGAAGAGGAAGAGGCAATTCTGCGTCATCTGTGACAATCAGTAGCCCCTGCCAGTGCCACCTATCAATGCCCACCACTGGTGCCAATCAGTGGCACCTAGCAGTGCTGCCTATCAGTGCCCATCACTGCCAACTATCATTGCCACCTAGCAGTGCCACTTCTCAATGCCCAGCAGTGCCAACTAGCAATGCCACCTCTCAGTGCCCACCCTTGCCACCTTATCGGAGCCCATCAGTGCAGTCTCATCAGTGTACATCAATGAAGGAGAAAAATTACCTTTTTTCTAAATTTTTGAACTAAATATTAACCACTTCCCTACCGCCCACCATCAAATGACGTCCTTGGCTTTGTGCGGTGACATCTGAATGATGCCTGCAGTTGCAGGCATCATTCAGATATCATTCTTTTCAGCTGACGATTCTGTGCACGATAAAAATGATCATAGCAGCAGTTCCACCGCTTGATCGTTATTATAGGTGGCGGGAGGGGACGTCCCCCCCTCCCGCCACCATCCAGTGCTTCTCCGGGCTCTCCCGTGCCATCGGGGGCTCGGAGAACTAATTGGCCGGTGCCAGATGGGAAGCATAGAGGTGACTGGTGACCAGATGGTTATGATATCACGCCGTGTTCCCGTATGTAAACAAAGCCGTTATCTCAGTTGTCAGCATGAGATCAGTGATTTTTTTTACCGATCTCATGCTTTCCAGCCTGGAGGAGAGATGTGGGGTCTTATTGACCCTGCATCTCTCCATAAAGAGGACCTGTCACAATAGATTCATATTAAAAGGGATGTTTACATTCCTTGTAATAGGAATAAGTGATAAAAAAAAAAAAGTTAAAAAAGAGTAAAAAAATAAAAAAAATAAGAATAATAAATAAAATATAATGCCCATGTCCCCGGTAGCTTGCGCTCAGAAGCGGAAACACGCGTAAGACCCGCCCACATATGTAAACGCACACATGTGAGGTATTTCTGCGTGCGTTAGAACAAGTGCAACAATTCTAGCACTAGACCTCCTCTGTAATGTGAAAATGGTAACGTGTAAAAAAATTTAAAGCATCGCCTATGGAGATTTATAAGTACTGAAGTTTGGTGTCATTCCATGAGTGTGCGCAATTTTAAAGCTTGACATGTTAGGTATCTATTTACTCAGCATAACAACATCTTTCACATTATACAAAAAAATTGGGCTAACTTTACTGTTCTGTAATTTTTAAATTCATGAAACCATTTTGATGGGGACAAGGGCCTCATCCCCACAACCCTTGCCGGTGGTTGTGGGGGTCTGCGGGCGGGTGGCTTATCGGAATCTGGAAGACCCTTTTAACAAAGGGGACCCCCAGATCCCGCCCCCCCTATGTGAATTGGTAAGGGGTACATTGTACCCCTACCATTTCACGAAGAAAGTGTCAAAAATGTTAAAAATGACAATAGCCGGTTTTTGAAAATTCCTTTATTAATGTCTTCCTCTTCCTCTTCCTCTTCCTCTTCCTCTTCCTCTTCCTCTTCCTCTTCCTCTTCCTCTTCCTCTTCCTCTTCCTCTTCCTCTTCCTCTTCATCTTCATCTTCATCTTCATCTTCATCTTCATCTTCCTTCTTTCTTCTGTGTTCTCGTCCGCATCTTGCTCCGGCTTCTGCTTCCCCTTTTTCTTTCTTCGGCCGCACCGTTTGAATTGGAGGTTCCTGCTGTGTGATGCTTCAGTTCTTCAGTTCTCCTCTTGGTCCGCTGCCACCCGGTGACCCCGCCTCCCTGTGACACACATGGATTTCACGGGGACTTTCCCCGTGGTGTCAGAGGGGGGGGGCACCGGGTGCCAGCGGACCCAGAGGAGAACTGAAGAACTGAAGCGTCACACAATGGGAACCTCCAATTCAAGCGGAGCAGCCGAAGAAAGAAGAAGGGGAAAAATAAGCCGGAGCAAGATGCGTACGAGAACACCGAAGGAAGAAGGAAGAAGGAAGAAGGAAGAAGGAAGAAGGAAGAAGGAAGAAGGAAGAAGGAAGAGGAAGATGGAAGAGGAAGAAGGAAGAAGGAAGAAGGAAGAAGGAAGAAGGAAGAAGGAAGAAGGAAGAAGGAAGAGGAAGAGGAAGAACAAGATGGAGGAAGAAACCCGAATGGAGAAAAGAAGAAGATGGAAGAAGAAGTGGAAGAAGAAGATGGAAGAAGGTGGAAGAAGAAGATGGAAGAAAGGAGAAGACATTAATAAAGGAATTGTCAAAAACCGGCTATTGTCATTTTTTACACTTTATTTGTGAAATGGTAGGGGTACATTTGTACCCCATTACCATTTCACACAGGGGGGGGCGGGATCTGGGGGTCCCCTTTGTTAAAGGGGTCTTCCAGATTTCGATAAGCCCCCGCCCGCAGACCCCCACAACCACCGGCAAGGGTTGTGGGGATGAGGCCCTTGTCCCCATCAACATGGGGACATTCTCCCCGTGTTGAGGGCATGTGGCCTGGTACGGTTCAGGAGGGAGGGGGGATGCTCTCTCGTCCCCCCCTCTTTTCCTGCGGCCTGCCAGGTTGCGTGTTTGGATAAAGGGTCTGGTCTGGATTTTTGGGGGAACTCCACGCCATTTTTTTTTTAAATTTGGGGTGCAGTTCCCCTTAAAATCCATACCAGATCTAAAGGGCCTGGTAAGGATATTTGGGGGAATCGCACGCATTTTTTTTTTAATTTGCGGCAGGGTTTCCCTTAATATCCATTCCAGAATGAAAATAAACATTGCCAGCTATAACAAAAAAAAACTGCATGGGCCCCCCCATGTCCATACCAGGCCCTTGGGTCTAGTATGGATTCATGGGGGACCCCCCCACCAAAATAAAAAAAATGGCGTGGGGGTCCCCCCAAAATCCATACCAGACCCTTATTTGAGCACACAGCCCGGCAGGTCAGGAAAGGGGGGGTGAGTGAGCGTGCCCCCTCCTGAACCGTACCAGGCCGCATGCCCTCAACATGGGGGGTGTGTGCATTGGGGCAGGGGGCGTCCTGCGCTCCCCCACCCCAAAGCACCTGCCCCCATGTTGATGGGGAGAAGGGCCTCTTCCCGACAACCCTGGCCGTTGGTTGTCAGGGTCTGCGGGCGGTGGGCTTATCGAAATCCGGGAGCCCCTTTAATAAGGGGGGCCCCCAGATCATGGCCCTCCACCCTATGTGAATGAGTATGGGGTACATCGTACCCCTTCCCATTCACCTGGTGGTAAAAAAATGTCAATAAAAAAACAACACAGGTTTTTAAAGTAATTTATTAGGCAGCTCCGGGGGTCTTCTTCCGACTTCGGGGGTCTTCTTACAACTTCGGGGGTCTCTTGTTCTGCTCTCCGGTTCTTTCTGCCGGGTGCCCCGCTATCTTCTTCCAGCTCTTTTGCTAGCGGGGTCCCGGTCTTCATCGTCGCCTTCTTCCAACTTCGGGGGTCTCTTGTTCTGCTCTCTGGTTCTTTCTGCCGGGCGCCCCGCTATCTTCTTCCAGCTCTTTTGCTAGTGGGGTCCCGGTCTTCATCGTCGTCTTCTTCCAACTTCGGGGGTCTCTTGTTCTGCTCTCTGGTTCTTTCTGCCGGGCGCCCCGCTATCTTCTTCCAGCTCTTTTGCTAGCGGGGTCCCGGTCTTCTTCCCTCTTCTCTCCGCCCGATGTTGCCTCGTCGCTGTCTGCCACTACAATGCTGTGTGCGCGGAGCGCAACCACTTATATTGGCATGGGGCGTGGTCACCGGGTGATGCCACCTGCTGACCCCGCCCCCATATGATGTCACAGTCTCGGGGAATGATGGGACTGTGATGTCATATGGGGCGGGGCCAGCGGGTGGCATCACCCGGTGACCACGCCCCATGCCAATATAAGCGCTTGCGCTCCGCGCACGCAGCATTGTAGCGGCAGACAGCGACGAGGCAACATCAGGCGGAGAGAAGAGGGAAGAAGACTACGATGAAGACCGGGATCCCGCTAGCAAAATAGCTAAAAAGAAGATAGCGGGGTGCCCGGAAGAAGGCAGAAAGCAGAACAAGAGACCCCCGAAGTTGGAAGAAGACGATGATGAAGACCGGGACCCCGCTAGCAAAAGAGCTGGAAGAAGATAGCGGGGCACCCGGCAGAAAGAACCGGAGAGCAGAACAAGAGACCCCCGAAGTTGGAAGAAGACGACGATGAAGACCGGGACCCCGCTAGCAAAAGAGCTGGAAGAAGATAGCGGGGCGCCCGGCAGAAAGAACCGGAGAGCAGAACAAGAGACCCCCGAAGTTGGAAGAAGATCCCCGAAGTCGGAAGAAGACCCCCGGATCTGCCTAATAAATTACTTTAAAAACCTGTGTTGTTTTTTTATTGACATTTTTTTTACCACCAGGTGAATGGGTAGGGGTACGATGTACCCCATACTCATTCACATAGGGTGGGAGGGCTGGGATCTGGGGGCCCCCTTATTAAAGGGGCTCCCGGTTTCCGATAAGCCCCCCGCCCGCAGACCCCGACAACCAACGCCCAGGGTTGTCGGGAAGAGGCCCTTGTCCCCATCAACATGGGGGCAGGTGCTTTGGGGTGGGGGAGCGCAGGGCGCCCCCTGCCCCAAAGCACCCACCCCCCCATGTTGAGGGCATGTGGCCTGGTACGGTTCAGGAGGGGGGCACGCTCGCTCGCCCCGCCTTTCCTGACCTGCCGGGCTGCGTGCTCGGATAAGGGTCTGGTATGGATTTTGGGGGACCTCCACGCCGTTTTTTTCGGCGTAGGGGGGTTTCCCTTAAAATCCATGCCAGACCTAAGGGCCTGGTATGATCCTGTAGGGGATCCCATGCCGTTTTTTTATTTAAAATTTAGTGTGGAGTTCCCCTTCATGATTCATACCAAACACAGGGGACAGCGAGCGTGAAGCTTGCAGTACCCTGTCGCCGAGAACCAGCGCGATGGCATCGCGCTGGAGACATTCTCGGGCAGGTAGTCGCTTCCAGGGCACAACTTGAGCGGCTGCTTCACGCTCAAGTCGTGTCCAAGTTGCCTCGCAAAGTCGCGCTGTCCCTGTGTCAACCGACACACGAGTCGCACCGCAAGTCGGATCGTATTCATCCGACTTCCCGGGCGACCTGTATTCAAATCAATGGGCTCCCATAGGGAACCATTTATTTTCAATAGAGCGCCGCTGACATTTTTATTTACTATAGCAGTGCGCCGCTGGTTCACGCGCCCAATTAAGGATTTATCCGGCGCACCTATTAAGGTATGAACTGGCGCAGTGCACTGTTGTTAGTAAATCACCCCCTTTGTGTGTTTCCCATAGGGTCGATGGGAGACATTTTCTATGTCGTTTTCTTTAACCGCTCACTGTATATATATGTCGGCAAAATGGCACGGACAGGCACAATCACGTGCCTGCCTTCGTATGAGTGGGGGGTCCGATCGGACCCCCCTCCGGTACAGTGAGCAGTCGGTATCGCTCCAGGAGCGATCCGTGATGAGGGGGCGGTCATTGGTTTCTGGCCACCCCCTCGCGATCGCTCCCGGCAAATCAAATGCTTCCTCTGCCTGTGTAATGTATACACAGGCAGGAGGAAGTGATGTCATCTCTCCTGCGCCGCTCACATAGACCGGAGCGCCGTGGAGAGAAGACATCAAGTAATTGCACAAACAGTACACTGACACGTAGGTACACATAGGCACACGATCGCCCCCCCAGTCACCCCCAGATCACCCCCCAGCCCCCAGTCACAGTGTCACCGATTGCAGTGATCATTTATTTACTGATCACTGCAAACAGTGACATTTGTAACTGTAAAAGTGTCAGGGCAGTTAGTTATAGGCCCAGGGTAGCCCCCTAACCCCCCCATTTAATCTGTAGGGCCTTTGCTTTAAAAAAAGATATAATGTTTGGGGGTTAAACGTAATTTTCTTGCAAAAAAATAATGTTTTCATGTAAACAAAGTGTCAGAAAGGGCTTTGTCTTCAAGTGGTTAGAAGAGTGGATGATGTGTGACATAAGCTTCCTAATGTTGAGTATAAAATGCCAGGACAGTTCAAAACCCCCCCAAATCACCCCATTTTGGAAAGTAGACACCCCAAGCTATTTGCTGAGAGGCATGTCAAGTCAATGGAATATATTATATGTTGACACAAGTTGCGGGAATATGACAAACTTTTTTTTTTTTGCACAAAGTTGTCACTAAATGATATATTGCTCACACATGCCATGGGCATATGTGAAATTACACCCCAAAATACATTCTGCTGCTTCTCTTGAGTACGGGGATACCACATGTGTGGGACTTTTTGGGAGCCTAGCCGCGTACGGGACCCCAAAAACCAAGCACCGCCTTCAAGATTTCTAAGGGCATGTCATCTCTCCTGCGGCGCTCACATAGACCGGAGCGCCGTGGAGAGAAGACATCAAGTAAGTGCACAAACAGTACACTGACACATAGGTACACATAGGCACACGATCACCCCCCCAGTCACCCCCAGATCACCCCCCAGCCCCCAATCACAGTGTCACCGATTGCAGTGATCATTTATTTACTGATCACTGCAAACAGCGACATTTGTAACTGTAAAAGTGTCAGGGCAGTTAGTTATAGGTCCAGGGTAGCCCCCTAACCCCCCTAATAAAGGTTTAACCCCTTGATGGCCCCCCAGGTAACCCTTTCACCCCCTAGCACCACTGTCACTAAGCAATCGTTTTTCTGATCGCTGTATTAGTTATGCTGGTGCCACTAGGTAGTCAGTTATTTTATTAGGTTCGCCGCCAGGTTTTTATAGCGTCAGGTACCCCCAAATATTTCCTAATAAAGATTTAACCCCTTGAATGCCCCCCAGGTAACCCTTTCACCCGCTTTTGCCAGTGTCACTAAGCTTCTGATCGCTGTATTTGTTATGCTGGTGCCGCTAGGTAGTCAAATGACAAAAAAAATAAAAGATTAAAAAAAGTTGTCACTAAATTATGTATTGCTCACACATGCCATGGTTATATGTGGAATTGCACCCCAAAATACATTTTGCTGCTTCTCCTGAGTATGGGGATACCACATGTGTTGGACTTTTTGGGGTGCAATTCCACATATAACCATGGCATGTGTGAGCAATAGTAGGATTTTTAAAACAGCTTACCTGTAAAATCCTTTTCTTGGAGTACATCACGGGACACAGAGCGGCATAGTCATTACTATGTGGGTTATATAGAATTACCTTCAGGTGCTGGCACTGGCAACTTCCAAAACAGGAAGTACCCTCCCCTATATAAGCCCCTCCCATCTGGGAGCACCTCAGTTTTGTAGCAAAGCAATACGTGTCCCCAAAAGAGGGGTGGGAGCTCTGTGTCCCGTGATGTACTCCAAGAAAAGGATTTTACAGGTAAGCTGTTTTAAAAATCCTACTTTCTTGTTCATACATCACGGGACACAGAGCGGCATAGTCATTACTATGTGGGACGTCCCAAAGCAATGCCAAATGAGGGAGGGGGATATACCATACATAAGCTGGGCGCCATCAGGCATGAGGCTCTTTTGCGGCCTGCAACACACTGCGCCCAAAGGCGACATCCTCCTGACTTCTAACGTCCACCTGGTAGAACCTAGTAAACGTATGTACTGAAGACCATGTTGCGGCCTTACAAATTTGAGCCAGGGAGGCCTGGTGATGCACTGCCCATGAAGTTCCAACTGCTCTCGTGGAGTGCGCCCTAACTTTGAACGGAGGCGGTCTACTTCTCAAGCCATAGGCTTGTATTATGACCTGTCGAATCCACTTGGCTAAAGTAGATTTTGATGCTGCCTGACCCTTTCTGGGGCCTTCCGGCAGAACAAACAAAGAATCCGTTCTACGAATCTGAGCAGTGGCTTTTAGATAAGCTTTAACTGCTCTTACTACATTCAAAGAATGCAATAACTTTTCCTCTACCGAGCTCGGTTTGGGGAAAAAGGAGGAAGAACCACATCCTGGTTTAAGTGAAACCTTGATACCACCTTAGGAAGAAAGGCTGGGTGAGGACGTAATACTACTCTGTCCTCATGAATAACCAGATATGGCTCTTTAAAGGACATGGCGGCTAATTCCGACACTCTTCTAGCCGAGCATATGGCTACTAAAAATATCAATTTTCTGGTGAGTAGAACCAAGGAAATGTGCCGCAAAGGTTCAAATGGCTGCTTCTGCAGAACCGACAGAACCAAATTTAGATCCCATGGGCATATGGGAGCTTTAATCGGTGGAATAATACGAGTCACACCTTGCATAAAGGATTTGACAAGTGAATGCATAGCCAGGGGCCTTTGAAATAGTATTGATAAGGCCGAAACCTGGCCCTTGATAGTACTTAAGGCAAACTTCCTGTCTACAGCCCACTGCAGGAAGTCCAGAATTCTGCCTATAACGTACTTACGTGGATGCCATTTTCTGGCCTCGCACCAAGTGATGTACGCCTTCCAAACTCTATAGTAGATCTGCCTGGATACAGGCTTCCTGGCATTGATTATAGTTGATACCACAGAGTTAGAGAGACCTCTCTTCTTTAGGATGTGGGATTCAATAGCCAGGCCGTTAAACTTAGAGTTAGTAAGGAAGGGTGGTATATCGGTCCTTGCGAAAGCAGGTCCGGACGACGTGGAAGGGTCCAAGGACTCCCCACAGACATTTTGATGATCTCCGCGTACCAGGCCCTTCGGGGCCACGCTGGAGCCACCAGGATCACCGGCTTCTTTTCCAACCTGACTCTGCGAAGGAGTCGAGGCAACAATTGTAGCAGAGGGAATGCATATATCAGTCTGAACTGATCCCAAGGGAACACCAGAGCATCCGAGCCGCAAGCGAGGGGATCCCTTGTCCGGGAGACAAACCTGTCCACCTTTGCGTTGAATCTGGATGCTAGCAGATCTACATCCGGTGTTCCCCACCGCTGACATATTGCTCGGAAAACCTCGGGATGAAGGGACCATTCCCCTGGGCATAACTGTTGGCGACTTAGAAAGTCCGCCTTCCAATTCTCCACCCCTAGAATGAAGACAGCTGACATACATGGGACATGCTTTTCTGCCCATTCCAGGATGTGACTTACTTCCCTCTGGACTGCACGACTCCTGGTGCCTCCCTGATGATTGATATATGCCACTGCTGTGGCATTGTCTGATTGAATTCTGACAGGGGACCCTTGGAGTCTGGATGCCCAGGCTACTAGGGCATGCCGGGCTGCTCGTATCTCTAAGAGATTGATGGGCAGGGTTTTTACTACATTTGACCATCTGCCCTGGAGAGACCATTGCTCCAGTACTGCCCCCCAGCCTATAAGGCTGGCATCTGTAGTGACCACCTTCCAGGATATCGGACTGAAGGGTTTTCCCTTCTGGAGATTCTGGGGGATCAACCACCAGCAGAGACTCTTCCGAACGGAAGGGGACAAAGCCATCGGGAAGTCTAGAGCCTGAATTTTTCCGTTCCAGGCTGACAATATGGCCCTCTGTAAATTCCTTGAGTGGAATTGGGCGTATGGCACAGCTTCGAATGATGCTACCATCTTTCCTAGCAGCCTCATGCACAGGCGTATGGACGGCTGTCTTTTTGCACAAAGCAGACGGACCAAGCCCCTCAAAGAGGATACCTTGTCTAGAGGTAAGAAAATCTTCCTCTGGTCTGAATCCAGCCGTAGCCCTAGATATACCAGGTTTTTCACTGGCTGTAGGGCTGACTTGTCCAGGTTGATGACCCAACCGTGAGATTCTAGATACTTGATTGTATCGACAATTACCACTTCTAGCTTGGCAACTGAGTGGTCCATCAACAACAGGTCGTGTAGGTATGCCATTATCGTTACACCTCGTGTTCTTAGATCGGCCAACAGTGGGGCCAGAATTTTTGTGAACACTCGTGGTGCTGTGGCCAGACCGAATGGTAAGGCTCTGAACTGAAAATGGCGCCCTTCTACTGCAAAGCGTAGAAATTTTTGATGACCTGGAAAGATGGGAACATGCAAGTAAGCATCTTTGATGTCGATCGAGGCTAACCATTCCTCCCCCTGTAGGGCAGCGGTGACCGATCGGATCGACTCCATCCGGAAGGACCGGACGTTTAGAAATTTGTTTAGACTCTTTAGGTCCAATATGGGTCTTATGTCCCCGTTTGGTTTCGGGACTGTGAAAAGGTTTGAGTAGAAACTCAACCCCCACTCTTCCATAGGAACCTCCATAATTACTCCTTGGAGCAATAGTTGTTCTAACGCCACTAGGAGACACTTTCTTTTCAGAGGGTCTTTTGGCATGCCTGACCACATAAAATGGGAAGGAGGAGACTCTTTTAACTCCAACTTGTATCCCCGAGTTACTGCGGAGAGCACCCATCTGTCTTTGATCGTCTCCCGCCAGGTCTCTGTGAACAACTGAAGTCTTCCCCCCACCCGTTTGAGTGGGGGCAGCCCTTCATAGGCTTGACTTGGAGGCTGGTTTAGTACCTCTTCGGATCCAGGGCTTTTTATTACCCTGTGACTGTCCCTGATTTTTACCTCCTGAGTTTGACCGAGGAGGCCGTCGGAACTGCTTAGTAGCAGACGTCCCAGGGATAGGAGAGGTAGTCCTCTTAAAAGACGGACCCCTAGACCTCTTTTTAATTGGTAAGAGAGTACTTTTACCACTGGAAATCTTCTGGATATATTTATCCAGGTCTTCGCCAAAAAAGGCGTTCTCCATGAAATGGGAAGCTAACTAAGAGCTTCTTACAGGGAGCCTCAGCAGACCAGTTCTTGAGCCACAGAAGCCTACGCATATGTACCAAAGACAGCGTGAGGCAGGAGGCCTGATGGATAGAATCCTTGATGGCGTCAACCGCAAAGCATAATGCTCTAGGCAGATCAGCCAGAGCCTGGGCCTGCTGGTCTGGCAAATCCCTCAGGACCATTTTCATTTGATCCTTTAAAGCTTGGCAGACCCCAATAGCTGCCACTGCTGGCTGTGTAACAGCCCCTGCTGTGGAAAAAGCAGATTTTAATAAAGATTCCAATTTTTTATCTACTGGATCTTTGAACATTTGAACATTATCTACTGGACATGTCAGTGATTTGTTCACAGAAGAAATGGCTGCGTCCACCGTAGGAACATTCCATCTCTGGGTGAATTTTTCCTCCATGGGATAGATCACCTGACATTTCTTAGGTGGAACAAATAGTTTATCAGGATGTTCCCAGTCCTGGTATATAAGTCCTTCCAATAATGGATGAATTGGAAAGGAGCAATTAATCTGGGGAGCTTTTAGCGACCCCAACGAGGAGACAGCAGTAGTTGATGGTTCAACAAGAGGCATTTTAAATGCAGATCGAACCATGTCAGTTAGGGTCTGGACCCACAATCTTTCAGTCTGTGATGCTGAAAATGGTTCATCTACTGTCGATTCCTCAAAAACAGAGTTAACCTCCTCCTGATCCCCTTCAGGAAGGTCAGTCCCTTCCTGGGACTGTTGCTCTGCCAACAGGCACTCTAATGGAGGGGATGGAGATCTGGCGCGCTTTCTTTCCTGTAGAGAAGAAGCGATCAATGCTGCCAATCTCTGCTCCAATCCCTCCAGAGTTGAGGCAAAAACCTCCTCTGTTATATATGCAGGAGCAGGTGGACTGAGGACAGCCGCAGTACCTGGCACTCCCGGGGGTTCCTTATGGGTATTAACCTCTGATTTCTCAGGGGAGGAAGGTGCAGATGACTGCTCCAGATCCTCAGAGCCCGATGGAGACCCCCTACACTTCCTGAGAGGTATATCTCAGAGTTTTTTAGGCGGCATATTCCTTAGTTCAAAGCTGAGGTATTCCAGCCGCAATACACCCCTTTACTGAAATAGTCTAATGCAATTTGCTGCTATGTACATCAGTGGGTGTCTACTAATGCGTCTTTCTGGGGATGCCTGTATCAACCGCCCGCTGTAAGCTCTTATACCATGCTACCAGCTCCTTTTCATGCTCTGTGTCCATAGCAAGCAGCGTGGACTGAGTCCTTTTATCTTGCTGGGACGCCCGCACATGCGCAGAAGCGCTGGGCGCACAGAGCGCGTCATCCGCCAGGCTCCGCCCCCTTTTTTGAAGCTAAATCTTATAAAAAGAAAGCGTGTGTGCGCGCGCGCGCATGCACGTGTGCGCTCTTGGCGCCATGTAGGGAGAGGAGCCAGGGTCCCTGTTTCACCAGGACTCGGGATGGAAGGAAACTACTTGGCAGCATGACAGAGGAATGCAGCTTCCCTGATAGAGAGCTCACTCATCTGCCTGGACTTTCACCATGGAAGGAATAGTCCCAAGAAAAACAGACGTTCCACAGCGGCCTCTAGTGGACAAACACAGGTACCGCACTTTTGTCTTTTTTTTTTTTTTAAAACCTCCTTTATGAAAAACATTTCTAGGTTTACAGTTTTTAAAACTTCCTTTATGAAAAGACATTTCTAGGATTTCTTAGGCATATACAGCTATTAGCGGGAATACCTTTAGGTAACAGGCAGAAAGACATATTAGGCTTGGGGGTCCCCTCAATAGAACCATGTTCCTGAGGGGCCCCCACTTACCTTTTCCCCGCCGCAGGACTTTGTTTGGTCCACAGAAGCCCAAACTTCACCTCTCACGGCAGGCATTGTACTAGACCTTCAGGGACCGGGTTCCCAAGGATTCCACTCCCCTGGACCTGTATAGCACCCTGCACAGATAGCCTCTTGGTTTTGGGTATGACCAGAGCTCTGGATCCCAGGGTCCAGCCCTCCTAAGAGAGGCATTACAGGCAAAACCCTGCTCTTCTCTGCAAGGCCCGGGTACCGACCGTTTAGCTATGAAGCTTTTTTGGTCGGATCCGGAATAGCTTGCTAAGGCCCAGAGAACCTGTACACAAGCCCAGATGAATACATGTTAATCTTGGCCAACACCTTAGACACTGGCAAAAAACTGAGGTGCTCCCGGATGGGAGGGGCTTATATAGGGGAGGGTACTTCCTGTTTTGGAAGTTGCCAGTGCCAGCACCTGAAGGTAATTCTATATAACCCACATAGTAATGACTATGCCGCTCTGTGTCCCGTGATGTATGAACAAGAAATATCATTTAGTGACAACTTTTTGTAATTTTTTTTTTCTGTCATTATTCAATCACTTGGGACAAAAAAAAATATTCAATGGGCTCCACATGCCTCTCAGAAATTTCCTTGGGGTGTCTACTTTCCAAAATGGGGTCATTTGGGAGGGTTTTGTACTGCCCTTCCATTTTAGCACCTCAAGAAATGAGATAGGCAGTCATAAATTAAAAGCTGTGTAAATTCCAGAAAATGTACCCTAGTTTGTAGACGCTATAACTTTTGTGCAAACCAATAAATATACGCTTATTGTCATTTTTTTAACTAAAGACATGTGGCTGAATACATTTTGGCCTAAATGTATGACTAAAATTGAGTTTATTCGATCTTTCTTATAACAAAAAGTAGAAAATATCATTTTTTTTCAAAATTTTCGGTCTTTTTCCATTTATATGGCAAAAAAAAAAATCACAGAGGCTATCAAATACCATTAAAAGAAAGCTCTATTTGTGGGAACTAAAGGACGCAAATTTTGTTTGGGTACAACATTGCATGCCGCACAATTTCCAGTTAAAGCAGCGCAGTGCCAAATTGTAAAATCACCTATTCTCCATGTTCTCATACCAGCTGGGATTCCTCCTATCGCCAGGGTCATCTCAACCGGAGCATGGTCAGAGAGAGTTATTGTTTTTATTTCTACCCCTCTCAATCCTTCGAGTAGCCGATGGTCCAGCAGGACATGGTCTATTCTAGAACACAACCTTTGTGCAGGTGAATAATATGTGAAATCCCTATCTTTTGGATGTAGAATTCTCCAAGCCTCAACCAAGTGCATTTGATATAGTTTATATTTAATTGCTCTAAGATATTTTCCCTCTAACCTTAGTGATATTGGTTGGGTATCCAATGCTGGGTCAAAACCAAAATTCAAATCCTCTGCCAAAACCACCATCCCCTCTCTAAAGGCCTCCAGTCTGTTCAAGATTTTCCTCAGATACACTGCTGGATGTTTATTAGGGCAATATACATTAGCTAGCGTGAATTTCCTATTAAATAAAAAGCCCTTAATAAAAAGGTATCTTCCCTCGGGATCTGATTCCATAGCTTCTAATGTGAATTTTGTATTTCTATCAAACCCAATTGCTGTTCCTTTTGATCTTTTGTTGGGAGAGTAGCAGTGTATCCAAGTGGGAAAGTCTTTTGAAATTAATCTAGTCTTGGATGTCAACTTTAGGTGGGTTTCTTGCAGAAACACTATATTAGCAGAGAATCCCCTCATCTCCTGCAGTATCTGGTATCGCTTACTCTGGCTATTTAATCCTCGCACGTTATACGTGACTATTTTCAAAGCTGCCGTATTCTATTATTCAATTCTTTTATATTGTATATATAGCCATATAACAAACACAAGGAGGAGAGTAGGGATCTCGGATAGTCCCCTGCCATCAGGAAGGACTCATTAAACCTTACTATTGAAGAGAGTATCTTTTCCAGACCAGGCTTTAACACAAAACATAGGGTGAATTGAGACCACAATATTCTAAGAACCCCTTTTTAACCATTGAACATTTCGAAGGCTTCCCACCCTCTTCCCTCCAAAAAGAAGGAAGAGGAGAAGAAAAAAAAATTCCATGGGGGAGAGAGATAAAAAGAAAAGGAAAAGAGAGAGAGAAAACAAAAAAAATCCTCCCTCTCTCCTTCCCTCCCTTAACATATTAAACCTGACAATCTAAGCTCTACTCCAGTCATGCTCCTTCCACCTTCTCCATGCCAGAGGTCTCTTTTCCCAGTTATCAACTTCTATAAATTGTATATTCAGTCTATTACAAAATTCCTTAATATCTTCCGGGAACCGTACACAAGCTGAGACCCTATGGTTTTTAACCACCAAAATGCTGGGAACCCCCACCTATAGGAAATACCATTTGCCTGTAGATGGCTTATTAATGGCTTTAATGCCCTTTTTCGTGCTAAAGTCTCTTGAGCCAAATCTGAAAAGATAGATAGTTCAATTCCTTTATATTCCATTGGGATAGAATTTCTTGTAATTTGGGAGACTTGATCTTTTTGCTCATAGTCATGGAATCTTACTATAGTGTCTCTTGGTGAGTCCCTATGCACATTATATGCTCTTTGAATTCTATGTACCCTTTCAAAGCGCATTAGAGCAGTTGTTTCATGCTTTAAAGCCGCGTTAAAAATTTCTCGCAGCACATCTCCTAGTTCTGTGTCTTTGACCTATTTGACCTCTACCGGGAGTCCTCTAATCCCTAAGTTTTTCCTTCTACTACGATTCTCTTGGTCCTCAAGTTTATATCCGGCATTCCTTATCTCTATCCAATCCATATCGGCTCTTTCTCTTAATTCTTTTATTGCGTTTTTTTGTTCTTCCAACTGTTCTTCTATTCCTTCCACCCTAGTGGAAGTTTCATTTCACCTGTATTTTACCTCCATCAATGATATATGCAGGGATAGGAGGGCCAGAAGATAAATCAAAATATATATGCTGTTCAGCCCAAGAGGAATACTTTAGAAAACAAATATTGCAGTCTCCTTTGCATATATACAGGCAGTTTACATTTTCTGTATGTTAGGCATATTGATTAATCATCCCTTTTTATTTTTCACTAGTAGTCGATGGCTACCATTGAGTATTTTCACAGTTCATTGATCAATAGGGCAGCTAGGGAGGTGGATAAACAAGATCTCAAACACCTTACCCCTCTGCAATGGGCTTCCCGAATCTCTCCTGCTCCCTCCTATCTCAGTCTTGCCGCTGTGTGAGACATGGATCTCACGGGATGGTGGTTTACTGGTGGTTTATTTGCTTGTTGAAGGCTCTCTTCCCTCTCTCCGGTTCTTGGAGGCTTCCGACTTCCAGGAGATCCTAAACGTCTCTTGCGGTGTCACGTGATCTCCTAACCTTCCTCTGTTCCGCCGGACCCGACTCAGCTTCAGCCTCAGCCTCCACCCGCTCAGGTCCCCGCTCCGATCCACCCTTCTCCTCACTCGGGACTTCTCGCATCCAGGCCAAAGCTCACCCACACAGTAAGTCCGTCGCACACTCGTGGCGTCACTATCACAGCGAGCACCCACCATGACTAAATCATGGGGACTAGATCAGAGCTGCATCAGATTGCTTCAGAATCAGTTATGTGGCGGGGCCTTCCCTCCTGCTTTTCGGTTCGCCTGGATGAGAGCATGGAGCTAGCCGATACTATGGCGCCATGTTGTTGCTCCTCCCCCCGGTAAACACTGTAGGCTTAGGAGACACAATAGCGCTGGAGCCTGGGGATGACGTCAGTGGAAGCGGGACAGGAACCAGCATGGAACACAAACAGGAAGTATGTCATAAAAGTGCTACAGCATTTACCAGCTGTCTTCTTTTGGATTACACTGGAAGTATTACCACTACACACTGGGACTACCTTGCTACTGGAACCCCTCCTGAATGCACTTACTACATGCTCCTGTTCCTCTGCTATCCTGTAAGTGTTTTTAATCCTTCTTAGGGGATATTAAAAGTTTTTATTTCTGCACTTAGAGGCGCCTTGTTTGTTTTTATGTTCCTATTAGAGATTGCTTGTCTCCCTGAGTGCTGCCTGAAGTGCATGAAGACGCTCTACCCCTTCCAAAACAGACTTCATTTGTCAGGTCCTAATATTTGGAGCACTCCCTGGATATACATTTTTTACAGATTTAAGGCAGTGAAATAAGGACTAGCTTATTATAACAGATAAACCGGATAAAGCACACTATGTCCTAGTGCATTGGCTCTAGAGAACATTCTAACAGTTTAGTATTCAGTTATAGGGAATAAGAGGGTGGCATAAACTGTATGAACAGGAAAAAAAGTCAAATGAAGCAGAGAAGAGATCCTTCAAAAATTTGTGGTTAGAAAGAGGAGGACTATAGGAATATCCCTTCAGTCCATAGAATCTTCTTGGTCCAGACGTGGAGAGGCAAAGCGACCTCTCTTGTGAGACTGATGGTTTCTATTTTTCTCTTGGGACTGAGATGAGATATGTAGAGAGGAGGATGAAGCTGTTCTTCTGCATGAGGTAGAAGCGGTAGGTATGCTATCTACCAGGTGTACAGTATATCTTGAAGGGCCTGCTGAAGTTCTTCCGGTGACCTGCAGATACGTTTGGAGCCCTGATGGCTGAAGCGAATGGAGAATGGGAAACCCCATTGGTAGGTGATGTTATGTCTCTGCAGTTCCATAAGCTGGGGTTTCATTGCGCGCCTCTTGGATATGGTTAGTTGGGAAAGGTCCGCAAAGAGCTGATAGTTGTGACCCTGGAATGTTAGGACATCTTTCTCTCTGGCTGCAGCCAGAAGTTGCTCTTTTGTTCGATAATAATGGAATTTAGCGATAATATCACGTGGAGGGCCATCTGTTTTCTTTGGCATAAGGGCTCGGTGGACTCTGTCCATTTCCAGGCGTTCAAGTGGTATACCTGGTTTTAGCTCTTGAAATAGCGCCGTTATAGTAGAATTCAGGTCCAGAATAGTTTCAGGTGTACCCCTGATACGTAAATTTGATCATCTGGTGTGATTTTCATAGTCCTCTAATCTAGTTTGCAATGTTAAGTTCTCCTCTTTGAGGCATTCCATTTCAGTCATAAAGTCCTGAGCAGAATTTTCAATCTCATCTACCCTGAGTTCCAATGCTTCAGTGAGGTTTCCCAGTTCTCTTATTTCTTTAGTTAAGCTGCTTGTTATGTGCTCAGAAGTCTGTTTTAATGCTTTCCTATAGCATTCTCTCAAATTGCTTAATAATACCTGGGGAAACAGAGGATTCCTGTGAGGATTTTTGTGACAGAATTGTTTCTGTATCTGACTCCCCTGACAGGCTGTGAGGGCTTTAGCTTGCAGGAGCGCTCTGAGGTACTAGTGGCTGAGAAGACTGGCGCCATTCTAGCTGAGGTACGGGACTGTGTACCGCCGTTACGGGTAGTTTTTACCTTCGTGTGGGCCCCCCCACCCCAGCACCATTTTATGTCCCAAATGATTCTCCAGGTGCTCGGAGGTTTAATGGAAGAAGCCGTATTATTTAAATGCCAGCGGGCTGTCAGTGTACGGCGGCTTTTCTCCCCTCACGGAGCGGAGCTTTAACAGAGCATTACGATCTTCTTAGGCTCCGCGCATGCGCCCCCAACACACCTCTTTCAAGCAAATTATCTCCCTATGCTGTCGCATTTAACTTCCCTGTTGAATACTTGGCAACCGCTGTACGTTTCGTGGCTCGGGCGGGTTGCGGCCGTGAAGATGTCGCTACTCCCTAAACTTCTATATCTTTATAGAGTCCTCCCGGTCGTGATCCCCCCTACTTCCACCGAATCGTACAAACGTGAGTTTCTAAATATATATGGGGCTCCACAAAACCTAGGGTGTCTAGGTCTATACTACTCCGCAGTAAACTGGGATTGCTTAACTTTCTTCGAAAGTACCATGCTGCCAGGCTGGCCCAGATCACCCTTTTACACGCAAAAACTGAAATTCCATTATGGGTCATTTTTGAAGCGGTAGATATCTTCCCTTTAACGGTAACCAACCTGTTATGGCTGCCCCCTCAGCTCGCGGCCCCATAACCAACCCCATAACTCATCATTCTCTTAAACTATGGGATCAATTACGAGGCCCGTTCAAATTAAAGTCCCCTCACTCACCATTGCTCTCCTTTTTTGGTCACCCACATTTCTACCCAGCCTTTACTGAACCAGCTTCCTTCCAGCTTTGGTCTGAAGTCGTATATGCGACCTTGTTACCAGTACCTCCTTGAAGTCATTTTCCAATTTACAGACCCAAAATAAACTTCCCCCAAATGAATGTTTTAGATACCTCCAAATTGCCCATTTTGCTCAGACAATCATAGGTTCACACTCTTCATTAGATAGTCTCACATGGGATTAAAAGCCCAGGTGAACTGATTTAAGGGGTGAGATGGCCAGGGCCTATGGTATATGTTAGATGTGTTGTATATGTAAATATGTGCATGTGGAAGAAATTATCTTTTGTTGTGGGGGGGGGAAAGTATAAATGCTAGGATAATAAGTTATAGTATGGGGGAGGACACAGGGGGCACGTTAATCCTAAAAAAAAAAAAAAAGGGTCTCTGAATGGCACAGTTAGAAGATTTAAAAACTGGGAGAATAGAAGGGAATAGAAGGGAAGAGCATTGGGGGCGGAGGGAATCGGAGTAGGGAATTTGGGGCTACTTTGACCTTTAGGACGGTCCCGATATAATGGGATTGGTTGAACTGGTATCAGTGAGGGGGTGGAGGGGCCCGGGTACAGGGCATGTGCACGGACCCATCTACCAGTTAGGTGGGAAGCTCCGAGGGGGAGACAGACTCGGAGTGTCTCTGGGTAGGGGGGGAGGGGAGGGGATGTTAAAATGTATTTTTCTTTTTTTTTCCTTTTCTTTTTTTTTTTTTTTTCTCTCTCTTTTTCCTTATTTTGGTCATGGGCAAGGAGTACAAGATATGGCTGGTATTTTGAGAGATGACTACACCATTAAAAAGTGTATCATATAACGTGAGGGGACTGTGTTCACAGCATAAAAGGGGCCACCTATGGCATGAATTGCATCATTATGCTGCGGATATAGTGTTTTTACAAGAAACGCATTTCAGGGAGGGGTCTATACCTGTTATGCCTGGACACATGTTCAATCACTGGTACCATGCAACATCGCCTATTGCTAGAGCAAGGGGGGTTACGATTGCTTTCAGGAAAACTTGCCCATGGGTATTGGAGTCTGTACAAGCTGATAGAGAAGGTCACTTTTTACTTGTGAAAGGTACAATAAACAGTCAGCGATATACATTTGCTGCGATTTATGCACCAAATATAGGGACAATTAATTTTCTTGCAAAAATGTTGAAGATGTTGGAGAAATTTAGGGAAGGCTGTTTGATCTTGGGCGGAGACTTCAATATTGTGTTGGACCCAAGTTTGGACACAACATCAGGAAAAACATCTTAAAGCACCTAAAACAACTTTTGCGCACTCAACACCTGGTTGATAGCTGGCGGGTAATGCACAATAGAGTAAAGGACTATAGTTAGTACTCCAAAACACATAAAATGTACTCGCGTATAGATGTATTTATGGTAGATCAATTTTATTTAGAAAAGGTCCGAAAGTGTACTATTGAATCCATAACCCTCTCGGATCATGCCCCAATAACGTTGACACTCTCTCCGACCCAGGCAGGCTATATAGAACGGACCTGGAGATTGAACGAATCAATATTAGATAATAAAAAGATAACTGAGGAACTGTCAGTTAAAATGAGAGAATATTTTGAGAGGAATATACCAGGTGAGGTGTCAGATCAGGCAGTATGGGAGGCCCATAAAACAGTGATAAGAGGAGAACTAATAGCCTATGGGGCCCAATATTAAGAAGGAAAGAAGGAAGGAAGTGACAAATTTATTAGAGAAAATCAATGTACTGCAGATTAAACATAAAAAAACATCAACCCCTTAGAGACCCAACAATTAGAGAACCTTCGAGCAGAACTCGCACAATGTTTAGACCGAAAAATTAATAATAAATATAGATACTTTGCTCATAGGTTCTATGAGCAAGGGAACAAATGCGGTCGGTTATTGGCTAAACAACTTAAAAAGAAACAAGAATCTAGACATGTCCATAAATTATTAATCCGAAACAAAAAGATAGTGGAAACCCAGGCCATAGCAAAAGAATTTCACAGATTCTATGAAACACTATACAATATTCAGACAACCGAGACTTCACCAAAAGAAGATAGAGAGGATCAAAGAAGGGAGGAGACACAAAATTATATTAGGGAATCAATAATGCCCACCCTATCAAAGACAGCTACAGCAGAAATGGAACATTCAATTACGGTTGAAGAGTTGAGCAGAGCAATAGCAGCCTTGCCGATAGGTAAAAGCCCTGGCCCAGATGGCTTGACAAATACCTACTATAAAAAATTCTCCTCTGAGCTGATAAGACCGTTATGCAAGTACCTTAATACAATTAATGCGAGTAATTTGTTGCCTTCAGAAGCCCTGTTGGCGTACATTACTGTACTCCCAAAGGAAGGGAAAGATCCGCAGCACTGCGCTAATTATAGGCCTATTTCTCTGCTCAACTTGGATACTAAACTGCTGGGCAAAATCCTAGCGCTGCGATTGCAAGAATATATCGGGGAACTAGTGCATCCAGACCAGACAGGCTTCATGAAAGGTCGTGAGGCAAGGAATAACACCATCCGGGCACTTCACCTTCTTCATTGGATGAAATATGGCCCAGAGAAAACCCCAAAGATCGTACTATCAATGGATGCTGAAAAAGCTTTCGATAGGGTGAACTGGGGCTTTATGAGCGGAGTACTGAGAGGGGTGGGCTTGGGTGACCGCATGATGGGATTGATAATGGCCCTTTATTTAAACCCAAGAGCAAGGGTTAAAGTAAATGGCACATTATCAGATTATTACAAGACAGGGTTGTCCACTTTCACCACTGATATTTGCTATAATATTAGAACCATTTCTTTGTAAGATTAGAAGTAATGGGCAGATATCAGGGACATGTATTGGGGATGTGGAACACAAAGTATCAGCTTATGCTGACGATTTATTATTTTATCTTTCAACACCACAGACATCCTTGACAGCTCTTATGCAGGAAGTGGTATCTATCTAACTTTAAAATTAATTTTGAAAAATCAATACTTTTACCAAGCCATGTACCTCAAGAGATGGGAAGGATGCTGAAGAGGGTGTACCCCTTTGTATGGAAGAAGGACTCCTTGTTCTACTTGGGGGTACACATCACCTCAGACCAAAAAATATTATATAACCTTAATTATGCATCCTTAATGGCCAGGATAGTGGGGGACTTAAAGAAATGGACAGGACAATACCTAACATGGTTCGGAAGGGTAAGCACCATTAAAATGGGTATACTACCTAGAATTATCTATATATTACATACAGTCCCGATTAAATTACCAGAAACCTTTTTTAAACAGATACGGAAGGCTTTCGTAGCATTCGTGTGGAATGACAAACGACCAAGGTTGGCATATGACATCTTGCGCAGAAGTAAGGCAGAGGGAGGAATGGGGTTGCCAGATATATCAGTGTATTATAAGGCTATGTCGCTGGTTCGAATTTTGAACTGGTGTCATGATTCCTCTAATAAAATGTGGGTCCCACTAGAAAAAACAATAGCAGGGAGGAACCTTGCAGGGGCCCCTTGGATCCCGAGTACGTCCAGAGGACTCTCAAAATGGACATCTCCCCTGACCTGGAACTCATTGTCAATATGGGATAAGTTGAACAAGATGGAGGAGTATTCCCCCCAGGTGTCCCCCCTAGCTCCACTGGAGGGATTCCCGTGGTTCCTGCCGGGGGAGGGGGGATTCCTGAGAGCATGGGGTCAAGATGGAGATACCACGTGTGGTAAATTCGCCCCGCGGGGAACCTTAACAACCTATTCGGAGCTGGTCTCGGCCCTAGGGAATATACCCACATCAGGTTGGAGATACTATCAAATGACAGGCTTCTTTAACAAGATGAAACCCTTACTGAGACCATTAAACTCAACTACGGTGTTTGAGGGCCAGTGTGTGCATTTGAGAGACGCTAGGCATCTGCTGTCTTGGATGTATAGACTGATACTAGGAGCCCAAAAGAGTACAGTCCCATATTTCATCAGGGAATGGGAAAGAGAATTAAATAAAGAATTGTCAGAGGAACAAATTAAAAAAATGATCAAATCAACTTATTCTACATCTATAAGTTCGTACATTCAGGAAATGGCTTATACAGTAGGTGCCGCCGATATTGTATCAATCTCGCCGCTTCTAGCGGCGATATTGACACCCTATGAGCTCTGTCACGAGAGCCAGCGCCGAGCTGTCTCGTCATTGGGAAAGAAAAAATGTTCCTTTCACGATGAGCGACACGCATTGCCGATAAACGGGGATCCGACGCGGATTCCCGCCAATACCAGGCACTGCGTTTGGTATGAATCCTGAGCGGGAACTCCACGCCAATTTTTAAAGAAAAAAACGGCATGGGTTCCACCTCCAGGAGCATACCAGGTCCTTGGGTCTGGTCTGGATTTGAAGGGGAACCCTACGCCGAAAAAACAGCGTGGGGGTCCCCCTCAAGATCCAAACCAGACCCTTATCCGAGCACGCCACCTGGCAGGCCGCAGGGGAAGTGGGGGGGACGAGAGCGGCCCCCCTCCCTCCTGAACCGTACCAGGCCACATGCCCTCAACATGGGGGGTTTGGTGCTCTGGGGCAGGGGGGCGACCTGCGGCCCCCCCCACCCCAGAGCACCCTGCCCCCATGTTGATGAGGACAGGGCCTCTTCCCGACAACCCTGGCCGTTGGTTGTCGGGGTCTGCGGGCGGGAGGCTTATCGGAATCTGGGAGCCCCCTTTAATAAAGGGGTCCCCAGATCCCGGCCCCCCCACCGTATGTGAATGAGTATGGGGTACATCGTACCCCTACCCATTCACCTGGTGGGAAAAAAATGGTAATAAAAACACAACACAGTTTTTAAAAGTATTTTTTGCACCGCTCCGGAGGTCTTCTTCCGACTTCGGGGGTCTCCGGTGTCGTCGCCGCGCTCTCCGGTTCTTTCTTCCGCCGGGCCTCCGCTAACTTCTTTTCTTTTTCGTACATCACGGGACACAGAGCAACTTAGTCATTACTAATGGGTTATATAGATTACCTTCAGGTGTTGGCACTGGCCAATTCCAAACCGGAAGTACCCTCCCCTATATAAGCCCCTCCCATCCGGGAGCACCTCAGTTTTTTGCCAGTGTCTAAGGTGTTGGCCAAAGAGTAACATGTGTTTTCACTGGGCTTGCGTACAGGTTCTTTTGGGCCTTAGTAAGCTGTTCCGGATCCCACCAAAAAAGCTTTATAGCTAAACGGTCGGTACCCGGGCCTTGCAGCAGAAGAGCAAGGTTTTGCCTGTAATGCCTCTCTTAGGAGGGCTGGACCCTGGGATCCAGAGCTCTGGTCATACCCACGACCAAGATGTTGTCTGTGCAGGGTGCTATACAGGTCCAGGGGAGTGGAATCCTTGGGAACCCGGTCCCTGAAGGTTTAATTACAATGCCTGCCGTGATAGGTGAAGTTTGGACTTCTGTGGACCAAACAAAGTCCTGCGGCGGGGATCAGGTAAGTGGGGGTCCCCAGGAACTTGGTTCTATTGGGGGACCCCCAAGCCTAATTTGTCTTTCTGTCTGTTACCTAACGGTATTCCCGCTAAATATCTGTGTTTGCCTGTAACTACTGAAAATGTAAAATTTTAATAGTAGTCAGGAAAAAAAAAAAAGAAAAAAAAAGGGACCGCGGTACCTGTGTTAAACCACTAGAGGCCGCTGTAGTCCATTTTTCTTGTCATGTGGATCTTTGGTTTTCTCAAGTCAAAAGATCCAGGCAGTTGGTAAGTTTCTCTGTGGGAATCCACTTCCTCTGCCCTGTTGCTGCGCTCATCCACCGCACAGGCCCTCCGGCAAAAAGGGCCCTGGCTCCTAGTCCCTGTTTGATTTCGAAAAGGGCGCCAATGGCGCACGGGCGCGGGCGCGTGCACGCGCCTCCTATGAAAAAAAAGGGGCGGGTGGATGACGCTCGATGCGCGCCGCGGCGCTTCTGCGCATGTGCAGGCGTCCCAGCATGGTTAAAAGACACAGTACAAGTGTCAGCTGGATGCAAACAGAGCTAGCAACAAACAGTGGCACACAGAGGTGGTTGATGCAGGCATCCCCATAGAAAGGCACTTTAGTGGACACCAGCTGGTATATAGCAGCAACTGTGTTAGACTATTACCAGCAAAAATTGGTGTATGACGACGGGAATACCTCAGCTTTGTGCTTAAAGGATATGTCGTCCAGACGCTCCGGAAATAGGTCTTCCAGGAAGCCAAAGGGGTCTCCTTCGGGCTCTGAGGATATTGGGCATGCTTGTACTGCACCAATCTCCCCTGAGAATTCAGAGGTCAGTAGCCGTAGAAACCCCGCAGGAATGCCTGGTGCTGCGGCTGTCCCCAGTCCACCTGCGCCTGTATATATAACAGAGGAGGTTTTATCCTCAACTCTGGGAGGATTGGAAGAGAGATTAACAGCATTGATCGCTGCTTCCCTGTCACAGGATAAGCGCGTCCGATCTCCGTCTCCTCCTTCAGAGTGCCTGTTTGTGGAGGAACAGCCCCACACAGAGATCGACCTACCTGAAGGGGATCAGGATGAGGTTGATTCAGTTATGGAGGAATCAACAGTGGAAGAACCTTTCTCAGCATCTCAGGCTGAAAGATTATGGGTTCAGTCTCTGACTAACATGGTCCGATCAGCATTTAAAATGCCTCTGGCGGAACCACCATCCACTACGGTTTCCTCGCTGGGGTCGCTAAAAGCTCCCCAGGCTGTCTGTTCCTTCCCAATCCACCCTTTATTAGAAGGGCTTATTTACCAGGATTGGGAGCATCCTGATAAAATATTTTCTCCCCCCAAGAGATTTCCGGTGATCTATCCCATGGAGGATAAGTTCATAAAAAAAATGGAGGGTCCCTACAGTGGACGCAGCCATCTCTTCTGTTAACAAATCACTGACATGTCCAGTAGATAATGTTCCAATGTTCAAAGACCCAATAGATAAAAAATTGGAGTCTTTACTAAAATCTGCTTTCTCTACAGCAAGCATGGTGACACAACCTGCGGTAGCAGCGATTGGAGTCTGCCAAGCAGTGAAAGATCAGTTGAAACAAGTCTTAAGGGACTTACCAGATCAGCAGGCTCTTGCCCTAGCTGACCTGCCTAGAGCCTTGTGTTTTGCGGTGGACGCCATAAAGGATACAATCCAACAGGCCTCCCGCTTTACGCTGTCTATAGTACATATGCGTAGGCTTCTGTGGCTCAAAAACTGGTCTGCTGAAGCTCCCTGTAAAAAACTGCTGGTTAGCTTCCCATTTCATGGAGAACGCTTATTTGGAGAAGATCTGGACAAATATATCCAGAAAATTTCTGCCGGTAAAAGTTCACTCTTACCGGTTAAGAACAAGGGTAGAAGTCCTTCTTTTAAGAGGCCTACTTCTCCAGTCCCGGGCACATCGGCTGTGAAGCAGTTCCGACGGCCTCCGCGGTCAAATTCAGGGGGCAGAAATCAGGGACAATCACAGGGTAACAAGAAGCCCTGGATCAAGAGAGGTACAAAACCTCCCCCCAAGGCATGAAGCGTTGCCCCCACTCAATCGGGTGGGGGGAAGACTTCAGTTGTTCACAGAGACCTGGCGGGACACCATCAGAGACAGATGGGTGCTCTCCGCAGTAAGTCTGGGATACAAGCTGGAGTTAAAAGGCACTCCTCCTGCCCAATTTATGAGGTCAAACGTGCCAAGAGATCCCCAGAAGAGAGGATCCCTCCTTCTGGCACTAGAACAACTATTGCTCCAAGGTGTAATCATGAAGGTTCCCCTGGAAGAAAGCGGATTCGGGTTTTACTCGAACCTTTTCACAGTCCCCAAACCAAATGGGGACGTGAGGCCCATATTAAATCTAAAAGGGCTAAACAAGTTCCT
This sequence comes from Rana muscosa, assembly GCA_029206835.1. Taxonomy (NCBI): domain Eukaryota; kingdom Metazoa; phylum Chordata; class Amphibia; order Anura; family Ranidae; genus Rana; species Rana muscosa. The sequence continues at coordinate 346,535,254 of CM055116.1, read as the reverse complement.
AAATATCAGGACTTTTCGGATGGAGTCGATCCGATCGGTGGCCACCGCCCTACAAGGGCAGGAATGGTTAGCCTCGATCGACATAAAGGATGCTTATCTGCATATTCCCATCTTTCCGGCCCACCAGAAATTTCTACGCTTTGCAGTAGAAGGGCGCCATTTTCAGTTCAGAGCCTTACCTTTCGGTCTGGCCACAGCACCACAAGTGTTCACAAAAATTCTGGCCCCATTATTGGCCAATCTAAGAACACAGGGTGTAACGATAATGGCATATCTAGACGACCTGCTACTAATAGACCACTCAGTGGAAAAGCTGGAAGTAGCTATTCACAAGACAATCAAGTATCTGGAATATCACGGTTGGATTATCAACCGGGACAAGTCAGCTCTAAGACCAGCCAAAAGTCTGGAATACTTAGGGCTAAGGCTGGATTCAAATCAGAGAAAGATTTTCTTACCTCCAGAGAAGGTGTCGTCTTTAAAAGATTTGACCCACTTAGTGGGTACAAAAAGAAAACCATCCATACGCCTCTGCATGAGGCTGCTGGGAAAAATGGTGGCTTCATTCGAAGCGGTACCCTACGGTCAATTCCATTCAAGGAATTTGCAAAGGGCCATACTGTCAGCCTGGAACAAAAAAGTTCAGGCTTTAGACTTACCAATGTCCCTGTCCCCTGCCGTTCGCAAGAGCCTCCATTGGTGGTTGGTGCCCCAGAATCTGGAAAAAGGGAAACCCTTCAGTCCGGTTTCTTGGAAGGTAGTAACTACAGATGCCAGCCTCATAGGCTGGGGGGCAGTACTGGAGCAATGGTCTCTCCAGGGCAAGTGGTCAGAAGCAGAAAAGGCCCTGCCCATCAATCTCTTAGAGATACGAGCAGCCCGGTATGCCCTAGTAGCATGGATATCCAAACTCCAAGGGTCCCCTGTCAGAATTCAATCAGACAATGCCACAGCAGTGGCATATATCAATCACCAGGGTGGCACCAGGAGTCGTGCAGCCCAGAGGGAAGCAAATTGCATCCTGGAGTGGGCAGAAAAATATGTCCCAGCCATATCCGCGGTTTTCATCCCAGGAGTGGAAAATTGGAGAGCGGACTTTTTAAGTCGCCAACAATTATGCCCGGGGGAATGGTCTCTTCACCCCGAGGTTTTCCAGGCAATATGCCAGCGGTGGGGAACACCGGATGTAGATCTGCTAGCATCCAGATTCAACGCAAAGGTGGACAGATTTGTGTCTCGCACAAGGGATCCTCTAGCTTGCGGCTCGGATGCCCTAGTGTTCCCTTGGGATCAGTTCAAGCTGATATATGCATTCCCACCGCCACAATTGTTACCGTGATTACTCCGCAGAATCAGGGTAGAAAAGAAACCAGTGATTCTGGTGGCTCCAGCGTGGCCCCGAAGGGCATGGTACGCGGAGATTGTAAAAATGTCAGTGAGGAGTCCTTGGACCCTCCCACATCGTCCGGACCTGCTGTCGCAGGGACCGATATACCACCCTTCCTTACCAGCCCTAGGTTTGACGGCCTGGCTATTGAAGCCCACATTCTGAAAAAGAGAGGGCTCTCTAATTCTGTGGTATCTACCATGATCAATGCCAGGAAGCCGGTATCCAGGCAGATCTATTATAGGATCTGGAAAGCGTACATTAAGTGGTGTGAGGCCAAGAAATGGCATCCACGTAAGTACGTGATAGGGAGGATTTTGGACTTCCTACAGTGGGCTGTAGATAGGAAGCTAGCCTTGAGTACTATCAAGGGTCAGATTTCGGCCTTGTCAATATTTTTTCAAAGGCCCTTGGCTTCGCATTCACTAGTCAAAGCTTTCATACAAGGAGTGATGCGTATTAGCCCTGCGGTTAGTATTCCCATATGTCCTTGGGACTTAAACCTGGTTCTGTCAGTTCTACAGAAACAACCGTTTGAACCATTGCAACACATTTCCTTGGTTCTTCTCACCAGGAAATTGATTTTCTTAGTAGCCGTTTGTTCGGCTAAAAGAGTATCGGAATTAGCCGCCTTGTCCTGTAAGGAGCCATATCTGGTTGTCCATAAGGACAGAGTAGTATTACGTCCTCATCCAGCCTTTCTTCCTAAGGTGGTATTGAGGTTTCATTTGAACCAAGATGTGGTTCTTCCTTCTTTTTTCCCCAAACCTAGCTCGGTAGAGGAAAAGTTATTACATTCCTTGGATGTAGTAAGAGCAGTTAAAGCTTATCTAAAAGCCACTGCTCAGATTCGCAGAACGGATACTTTGTTTATTCTGCCGGAAGGCCCTAAAAAGGGTCAGGCAGCATCAAAATCCACTTTAGCCAAGTGGATTCGACAGGTCATAATACAAGCCTATGGCTTGAGAAAGAGACCGCCTCCGTTCAAAGTTAGGGCGCACTCCACAAGAGCAGTTGGAACTTCATGGGCAGTGCATCACCAGGCCTCCCTGGCTCAAGTATGTAAGGCCGCAACATGGTCTTCGGTACACACGTTTACTAGATTCTACCAGGTAGACGTTAGAAGTCAGGAGGATGTCGCCTTTGGGCGCAGTGTGTTGCAGGCCGCAAAAGATCCTCATGCCTGATGGCGCCCAGCTTATGTATCCCTCCCCTCATTTGGCATTGCTTTGGGACGTCCCATTAGTAATGACTAAGTCGCTCTGTGTCCCGTGATGTACGAAAAAGAAAAAGGGATTTTTATAACAGCTTACCTGTAAAATCCTTTTCTTGGAGTACATCACGGGACACAGAGCTCCCACCCCTCTTTTTGGGACACTTATTGCTTGGCTACAAAACTGAGGTGCTCCCGGATGGGAGGGGCTTATATAGGGGAGGGTACTTCCGGTTTGGAATTGGCCAGTGCCAACACCTGAAGGTAATCTATATAACCCATTAGTAATGACTAAGTCGCTCTGTGTCCCGTGATGTACTCCAAGAAAAGGATTTTACAGGTAAGCTGTTATAAAAATCCCTTTTTTAGCTCTTTTGCTAGCGGAGGCCCGGTCTTCTCCGTCACCTTCTTCTTCTCCGGCTCTCCGGTTCTTCTCCCGCTCTCCGGTTCTTTCTTCCGCCGGGCCTCCGCTAACTTCTTTTTAGCTCTTTTGCTAGCGGAGGCCCGGTCTTCTCCGTCGTCTAGTCCGGCTCTCCGTTGTCCTTCTGCCAGCCCCTCCACTAACTTCTTGGTAGCTCTTTTGCTAGTGGAGGAGCCGGTCTTCCCGTCGTCGTCTTCTTCCCTCTTCTCCTCCTCGATGTTGACTCAACGCTTCCTCTCGCAGTAATGATAAATCTTCGGTCCGCAGAGATTAATTAATGGCCTGGGAGCATGTGACTGTGACGTCATGGGACCATGTGACTGTGACGTCATGTGAAGCCTATATTAATCTCTGCGGACCGAAGATTTATCATTACTGCGAGAGGAAGCGTCGAGTCAACATCGAGGAGGAGAAGAGGGAAGAAGACGCCGACTGCGACGACGGGAAGACCGGCTCCTCCACTAGCAAAAGAGCTACCAAGAAGTTAGCCCCGGAGCATGTGACTGTGACGTCATGGGACCATGTGACTGTGACGTCATGTGAAGCCTATATTATTCTCTGCGGACCGAAGATTTATCATTACTGCGAGAGGAAGCGTCGAGTCAACATCGAGGAGGAGAAGAGGGAAGAAGACGCCGACTGCGACGACGGGAAGACCGGCTCCTCCACTAGCAAAAGAGCTACCAAGAAGTTAGTGGAGGGGCCGGCAGAAGGATAACGGAGAGCCGGATGAGATGACGGAGAAGACCGGGCCTCCGCTAGCAAAAGAGCTAAAAAGAAGTTAGCGGAGGCCCGGCGGAAGAAAGAACCGGAGAGCGCAGCGACGACACCGGAGACCCCCGAAGTCGGAAGAAGACCTCCGGAGCGGTGCAATAAAATACTTTTAAAAACTGTGTTGTGTTTTTATGACCATTTTTTTCCCACCAGATGAATGGGTAGGGGTACGATGTACCCCATACTCATTCACATAGGGTGGGGGGGCCAGGATCTGGGGGCCCCCTTATTAAAGGGGGCTCCCGGATTCCGATAAGCCCCCCGCCCGCAGACCCCGACAACCAACGGCCAGGGTTGTCAGGAAGAGGCCCTGTTCTCATCAACATGGGGGCAGGGTGCTCTGGGGTGGGGGGGCCGCAGGTCGCCCCCTGCCCCAGAGCACCAAACCCCCCATGTTGAGGGCATGTGGCCTGGTACAGTTCAGGAGGGAGGGGGGCGCTCTCGTCCCCCCTCTTCCCCTGCGGCCTGCCAGGTTGCGTGCTCGGATAAGGGTCTGGTTTGGATCTTGAGGGGGACCCCCACGCCGTTTTTTCAGTGTAGGGTTCCCCTTAAAATCCAGACCAGACCCAAGGGCCTGGTATGCTCCTGGAGGGGGAACCCACGCCGTTTTTTTCTTTAAAAATTGGCGTGGAGTTCCCGCTCAGGATTCATACCAAACGCAGTGCCTGGTATTGGCGGGAATCCGCGTCGGATCCCCGCTCAATACAGTGTCGCGTCTCCTCGCTATTGTAGCGAGCGCGACACGTGTCGCCACCCTGCTGCCGAGATCTCGGCACTCCTGTCGCCGAGAATCTCGGCGATGGGAGCGCGATAGATATACAATATCGGCGGCACCTACTGTAAATTCATGACAAGGTGGTACAGGACATCAGTAAGATTGACTCAGATGTATCCAGAGGCAGATGCCCGGTGTTGGAGAGGATGTGAGCAGAGGGGTACATTTCTCCACCTCTGGTGGGAGTGCCCCAGGATTAAAACATTCTGGGTTTTGATCGCACCATGGATTGAGAGGTTGACCCCTAGACCTATGGAGTTTACACCCCTATGCTTCCTATTCCACGGAACACCTGACCCCATTAAAGCTTACAGGAAGAGTATTACACCGCACCTATTGAACGCAGCTAAATTATTGATCCCCAGATTTTGGAAACAGGCCACCTGTCCAACACTAGATGACTGGAAAAAGGAGGTCAATCGGATAAAGGAAGCCGAAAGGTGGACTCACGTAATGAAGGACAGAAAAGGGGAATTTGAGAAGACTTGGGCGGGCTGGATACAGTTGGCCCCTGAAATGGGCTGAGGATAGGAGACAAGGAGGGGGAAAGCAAGGGGCATGGCAGACCCATAGGGACCCCCAGTAAAGTTGCGTATGGGCTAGCCATAGAAGTATAAAGTACCAAACTATGAACCCGGACCAAGACTTTTTAAGGGTTTTTTTTTCTCTTCTTTTCTTTTCTCCCCTCCCTCTCCCTCTCCTTGACCTCCCTGACAGATTTTGACTGCGTGCATAGTGTGGAGTGAGATGTCTGCCCCTAACTAGGAGAGAAAGAAGGAGTTGAGCCATGTTGAAATAAAGAGGGGAGGGATGGGAGGGGGGTGGGGGGTAAGGAGTAGGGCACACACAGGGGAAGAGGGATTTTAAGTAGTATTAAGATAGAGTTTGTATATGACCACGGTGAGGCATCACAATTTTTTATTTTTCCTATGGGAAATACGGGTTTAAAGTTGGAGGGAAGAATAGGTCAGGAGGATAGCTTGAATGGAAACACGGGTAAGAGATCACAAGGTATAATCACTTATTTTCAAACACTAGGTGTCAGGTCACCTACGGCCAGGTGACAGATGCACACCGTAGAGGGACAGGAGTGCACCGCAAGGTAGTGAACCCTATGGCTGACTGCTGCGGATAGGAGACTGGGTGGTTGTGGAAAGCGGGACCAGAGGAGCACAACCGGGATCCTATAGGAAGCTAGAGCCAAGATTCCCCAGGGCGCGGAGTCTAAGACCCAGCAGGTCTTCTCCAGAGCCTCTAGTGGTGAGGATGTTATGCTGCAGGCTGGGTCCAGGTTGCGTCCCCTAGAGTCTCCTAGCTCACGCCCCGTAGGATAAGGGGACAAGAGGGGAAGCAGCAGCACAAGATAAAGAGTAACGAATAACAAGCTGAAGGTCAAGGGCCACAAGCAGACAAGGATAACGAAAGACAAGCCGAAGGTCAAGGGTCACGAGCAGACAGAGGGATAGTCGGGGACAAGCCAATAACGTAACAGAGAGACAGACGTAGCACACGGCAGGCAGGAACCCAAACACACAATGCCTAACAAACACGTTGATCAGCAAAGCAGGCTTGCAGTGCACAGGTTAATATAGTGTTCTGTGATAGGGCCTGGGGTGGAGTCAGGCTGGGAGGAGATTATAAAGGAAGCCAGGTGAAAGGGTTCTGGCCTCTAAGATGAACACATGAGGAGGAAAGGTAAGATGGCAGACAGACATTAATGCATGTCCATGACAGTACCCTCCCTCTTACGAGGCCTCCCCCTTCGCCGCCTGGGCCCAGGTTTAGAGGGAAACTTCAGATGAAACTCCTTTAACAGACGAGGTGCAGTGATCCAAGACCTCTCCTCAGGACCAAACCCTTTCCAATGAATGAGGTACTGAAGAACGCCTTTACAGAGTTGGGAGTCCAGAATTTGACTGATCTCGTACTCCTGATTATCCTCAGAGACAGGTGCCACGGTAGGGAGAGGACTCAGATGCAGTGATCCAAGACCTCTCCTCAGGACCAAACCCCTTTCCAATGAACGAGGTACTGAAGAACGCCTTTACAGAGTCGGGAGTCCAGAATTTGACTGATCTCGTACTCCTGATTATCCTCAGAGACAGGTGCCACGGTAGGGAGAGGACGAGAGAATTTATTGAGGACTAAAGGCTTTAGAAGAGCAACATGGAAGGAGTTAGTGATTTTAAGGCTTTTAGGAATCTGGAGTTTGAAACAAACCGGATTCAGTTTAGCAGTTACCGTGTATGGACCAATGAATCGTGGAGCAAACTTCAGAGAAGGAACTCGGAGCTTGATGTTCCTGGTAGAGAGCCAGACTTTGTCCCCTGGCTGAAGAGAAGGCGGTTTACGCCTGCGGCGGTCGGCAAAGCCTTTGAATTTTTCAGCAGCTGCCCGGAGGGAATCATGAACGTCACCCCAAACGGAATTGAGAGACTCCTGAACCGAAGCCAAAGCTGGAATATCTGGAGAACAGATCATGGGAAGAGGAAGTTGAGGGTGTTTTCCATAAACTGTGAAAAAGGGTGTCTTCTGCGAACTGGTATTCACATGATTGTTATGGGAGAATTCTGCCCACAGGAGTAGAGAGGACCAATCGTCATGGTGAGAAGACACAAAGGTGCGAAGAAAGACCTCTAACTCCTGATTAACCCTCTCAGTCTGTCCATTGGATTGGGGATGGACAATCTTGAGGGATTTGCAAAAGGCTCTCCAAAAATGAGACGTGAATTGGACTCCCCTGTCGGAAAAAATATGAGAAGGAACCCCATGAAGGCGGAGAATTTCTCGAATGAAAATGGGAACCAAGGCAGGGGCAGAAGGAAGACCAGGAAGAGGAACAAAATGAGCCATCTTGGAGAACCGATCGATTACCACCCAAATGACTGTATTATTCTCAGACAGTGGGAGGTCGGTGATAAAATCCATGGCAATACGAGCCCAGGGCTCCTTAGGAATGGGCAAGGGCATGAGGAGACCAGCAGGAGCTTGTGTGGAGGATTTGGACTGAGCGCAGACATGACAAGCTTTAACGTAGTCTTTGACGTCTGAGCGGAGATTAGGCCACCAATAGTGACGACTGATGAGTAGGAAGGAACAGAGGAATCCAGAATGGCCTGCCACCTTGGAATCATGTCCCCAACGAAGGATCTTAGCTCTTAGCTCAGTGGGGACAAAGGTCTTACCAGGCGGAATTTTTGACTTCAGGGTGGTAGAGTGGGCAACAATGCATGAGGTTGGAATGATCGGCTCAGGTTCAGGGGCGGACTCCTCGTCCAAAGTGTCAAATGACCTAGAGAGCACATCAGCCCGACCGTTGCAGGAACCAGGTTTGTAAGTAATCGTGAAATTAAAACGGGCAAAGAAGAGACTCCACCTGGCCTGTCTAGGATTCAGACGTTTAGCATTCTGTAGATACTGTACATTTTTGTGATCGGTAAAGATCGTTATGGAGTGAGGGGAACCCTCCAAGAGATGACGCCACTCCTCTAACGCCAATTTAATTGCGAGAAGTTCCTGATCACCGATGGCATAATTCCCCTCTGCCTGAGAAAACTTTTTGGAGAAGAACGCACATGGTAAACGTCTCTTCTCAAAGATTTGAAGAAGCACAGCTCCCACCCCCATTGAGGAAGCGTCCACTTCAATAAAAAATGCATTCCCAGGATTTGGTCTCCTCAAGAGGGGGCCAGAAACAAAGGCCTGTTTCAGGTTGTGAAATGCAGAGACAGCTTCGGGAGGCCAGTCTTTTGCATTCACACCCTTCTTGGTCAAAGCGATAATAGGCGCGGCAATGGAAGAGTAGTTCCTTATGAACTGCCTATAATAATTAGTGAAGCCAAGAAAGCGCTGCGTGGCCTTGAGGCTAGCAGGAAGAGGCCAGTTGGTAATAGCCAAGACCTTCCCAGGATCCATACGAAGACCCGAACATGAGACAAAGCACCCCAGAAACAGGACCTCAGAACATTCAAAGGAACACTTCTCCAGCTTGGCATAGAGATTGTTCTCTCTAACACGCTGAAGTACAGTGCGGACATGGTTTCTGTGGACGAGCAGATTTTCAGAAAAGATCAGAATGTCATCCAGATAGATGACAACAAACTGGTACAGCAGATCTCTGAAGATTTCATTGACAAAGTTTTGAAACACGGCTGGAGCATTACACAGACCAAAAGGCATCACCAGGTATTCGTAATGCCCGTCTCTAGTGTTGAATGCAGTCTTCCATTCGTCACCCTCCCGTATTCGAATGAGATTGTATGCGCTTCTGAGATCCAACTTGGTGAAAATGGAGGCACCCTTCAACCTATCGAATAGCTCAGATATTAAGGGTAAGGGGTATCGATTTTTAATAGTAACCACATTTAAACCCCGATAATCGATGCAGGGTCTTAAGGTACCATCCTTTTTGGCAACAAAAAAGAACCCTGCCCCTGCAGGCAAAGAGGATTTCCGGATGAAACCTCTCTCCAAATTCTCTGCGACATACTCAGACATGGCCTGGGTCTCTGGGATGGACAGAGGGTAGGTACGACCCCTGGGTAGAGTTGCTCCGGGGACAAGATCAATAGCACAGTCAAAAGACCTGTGGGGAGGAAGCACCTCAGCTGATTTCTTACAGAACACATCCCGGTAATCGCTGTATGCAGTGGGAAGATCCGAAGAAACAGAAGTGGCAGCAACCGGAAGACTCTCCTTGGGGGTCACCTTGAAAAGACATGACGAGAAACATGAGGAACCCCAGGCCAGGATCTGCCCAGAGACCCAGTCCACATGTGGAGAGTGGAGCTGTAGCCAAGGGAGGCCCAATACAACTGGGGTAGAGGACTTGGGTAGAATAAGAAAGGATATCCACTCCTGGTGGAGAATCCCTACCGACATCCTAATGGGTAGCGTCTGGAAGTGAATAGGGCCCCCTGGGAGAACAGTGCCATCAATTGCCGAGACTACCAATGGGGTAGTGAGAGGTGAAAGGGTAAGCTTCATAGAAGAAGCAGTTCTCCAATCCATAAAATTGCCGGCAGCCCCGGAATCCAGATATGCAAGGGTTGACTGAGGAGAAGTGCCTACATGAAGGAACACCGGCAAGAGAAGGCGAGAAGGTGATATATCTGGGTCCAATACTCCACCTTCCAAATGTATTAGACCCGAGCGTTTCCCGGACAAAGCGAGCAGGAGTCACGAAAATGACCCTTGCCCCCACAATAGAGGCACAAGCCCAGAGTTCTGCGCCTAGCACGTTCTTCAGGAGTTAGTCTGGTCCGGCCCAGCTGCATAGGTTCCTCAGCAGGTAGAGGATGCTCCACGGGATGAAGGGAGGGGAGCTCAGACTGGCTAGAACCCAGAGAGTGCTGGCGTCTTTTTTCTAAGGACCTCTCTTGAAAACGAATGTCGATCTGATTGCATAACGAAATTACATCGTCCAGACCGACGGGAATGGCTCTTCCTGCTAATTCATCTTTCACTCGGTCAGAGAGGCCATGTAAAAAGGTAGCGACCAGGGCCTCATTATTCAAGCTCAATTCAGCTGTGTGGATACGGAACTGAAGAGCATATTGTACCAATGAACTAGATTCTTGGCGAAGACGTAAGACAGCACTAGCCGCTGAAGAAGCCCGAGCCGGCTCTTCGAAGATATTACAAAAGAGCTTCAAGAAGTCGGACAGGCTGGAAACCACCGGATCATTCCTCTCCCACAGGGGGGCAGCCCAGGCCAAAGCTTCACCGGAGAGGAGGGAAATGATATAGGCTACCTTAGCCCGGTCAGACAGGAAGTTTTGAGGCTGAAGCTCAAAATGAATCGTGCATTGGCTGAGAAACCCCCTGCAGGCCTTGGAGTCCCCAGAGAAACGGAACAGAGCTGGCAGTGTTAGTGAGTGTGTGGCTGCGACTGGTGCGATACGTACAACCGCTGGTTGTACTTGAGGTTGCAGATTCGGGGTTCCCAAGGAGGCCTGAAGCTGCTCGAATCGAGAAGCCAGATCCTGGAGGAATCGCATCACCTGAGTCTGATTCGATTCCTGGGTTTCAAGTCTGCGAACTATGCCCTGCAATGGATCATCCGCGGGGAGCGGCATGTCAGCCGGGTTCATGGCTGATCAAACTGTCAGGTCACCTACGGCCAGGTGACAGATGCACACCGTAGGGGGACAGGAGTGCACCGCAAGGTAGTGAACCCAATGGCTGACTGCTGCGGATAGGAAACTGGGTGGTTGTGGAAAGCGGGACCAGAGGAGCATAACCGGGATCCTATAGGAAGCTAGAGCCAAGATTCCCCAGGGCGCGGAGTCTAAGACCCAGCAGGTCTTCTCCAGAGCCTCTAGTGGTGAGGATGTTATGCTGCAGGCTGGGTCCAGGTCGCGGCCCCTAGAGTCTCCTAGCTCACGCCCCGTAGGATAAGGGGACAAGAGGGGAAGCAGCAGCACAAGATAAAGAGTAACGAATAACAAGCTGAAGGTCAAGGGCCACAAGCAGACAAGGATAACGAAAGACAAGCCGAAGGTCAAGGGTCACGAGCAGACAGGGATAGTCGGGGACAAGCCAATAATGTAACAGAGAGACAGACGTAGCACACGGCAGGCAGGAACCCAAACACACAATGCCTAACAAACACGTTGATCAGCAAAGCAGGCTTGCAGTGCACAGGTTAATATAGTGTTCTGTGATAGGGCCTGGGGTGGAGTCAGGCTGGGAGAAGATTATAAAGGAAGCCAGGTGAAAGGGTTCTGGCCTCTAAGATGAACACATGAGGAGGAAAGGTAAGATGGCAGACAGACATTAATGCATATCCATGACACTAGGGGCATTAGTGGCCTCTTAAGAGGGTCTTTCCCTTTTTATTTTTATTTTTTTTCTTAAAGTTTGTTTGCTTTTATTCAAGGTGGGAATAAGGCCATGGAGGCCGCTATACACAAGTATGGGTAATCAACACCTAATCACGAGGCACAAATTAAAAAAAAGAGGAATGTATGTGTATGTGTATGTGTATGTATGTATATGTATATATATGTGTATATATATATATATATATATATATATATATATATGTATGTATGTATGTATGTATATGTGTATATATGTTTTTCTTTTCTCTTTTCTCTCTTCCTGCCTTCTCTTCTTTCTTCTCTTTTTTTTTTTTCTCACACAAAAAGAATAGGCACTATGGCCATTAGAGGCCTCTTTGGAAGTAGGAGGGGGTACGGGATAAGTGATAAATAAGAACACAGTAGGAGAACACGTGACTTAAGTAGAAGGAATGAAGTGAGTGGGGACAGAGCAGACTTAATGCACTGCAGCCGGGGATGGGGGGGAGAGGGGGAGTGGAGGGGGGGAGGGAATTGTCTTATCTTCATGTATTCTTTATTTTTTTCCTTTCCCTTGGGGGGGGGGGGGATAGATAATATAACTGATACATTTTTTCGATAGGACAATTTTGTACCTAGTTCCTTCTTGCAATGTTGTGTCTTATATAAATGTACAATGCTGAATGGAAATGTTGAAGCTTATGACAAAATAAAAAAAAAATTGATTATAAAAAAAAAAGATAGTCTCTATATGTTTGAGGGCATCTGTAATGTGGATCCACATGCTCCAGGTATTAAATTCCGTCTTTACTGCCATCTTACATCTCCCCTAACTAACCTTCCATCTTATACTGCACAGCGGTCTAAAAACTTTGCAACTGATCTCGATGTTGTGGACTGGATATATATATGGGCTAACACAAAAATTGCCTCCCATAATATAGTCGCACCCCAAGCATGCTACAAGGTTCTCATGCGTTGGTACTTAGTCCCGGTGAGGATATCTAAATTTGCACCTAATTGCTCCCCGTTATGCTTCCCAGGTTGTGGCGAGGTAGGCACTCACGCCCATATATGGTGGTCGTATCTGATTGTGCAACACTTTTGGACAACAATTTTCCACATGGCCTCTACACTGCTTCGGATTACTTTAGACCCTGATCCGTCTCTAGCCTTGTTGAACCATGTTTCGATGGACTATACTAAGTCCCAAATCCATCTCCTTCTACAACTCACCACAGCAGCTAAACAGATGATAGCAAGTGCCTGGAAGACCCCGACATTGAATATAGCTGAAGTCAAAAATAGAGTCACCCAAGCCTTGATACATAGAAAAATTAAGGCAACAATTTTAGACCGTATCCCCCAACATTTTACAATTTGGCACCCGTGGGTGGAACATTTCCTGCCTCCAGATTTTGATAAAAGTCTGTTAGAGCCGTAGCCCTCATTCTCTTGACGCTCCTGTCGATGCTATCCTGTGGGTCTGTGCGGTCCTCCTGATCATCTCTCTCCCTTCTTTCTTTGTTTCTTTTTCTTTTTTCCTTGCCTCTTCCTATCTGATCTTTTCTTTCTCCCCAAATATTTGTTTGGTTTATAGTCATCTCATTGGTGTTGCTAATTACTACCTTAAATGACTATACGGATCTTAGATCCTCACTGTACAGAGTTACGAGTTTGTCCCAAATACATCATTGTATTGGAGCATTTTTTCTTCTGTACTAATAGTTTCTGAGGCTCAAGTCTCTGCTCTTGACATAATGTACCTGTTATGTCCCGCAATACTGCTCCTATGTCGGTTGTTTCTTTCTCTGTATTGCCTTACCATGTGACGCTGTGTAAGCTAACTTATATTCATCTTTTGTGTTTGTCATTTACTGTTTTTACTGGCTGTGACCAATAAAAATTTTGAACAGAAATTTTCCACATTTTGTCATGTTACAACCAAAAACGTAAATGGATTTTATTGGGATTTTAAATGATAGACCAACACAAAATGGCACATAATTGTTAAGTGGAAGGAAAATTATAACTGGTATTCAACATTTTTTTTACAAATAAATATCTGAAAAGTGTGACGTACATTTGTATCCAGCCCCCTTTACTCTGATACCCCTAGCTAAAATCTAGTGGAACCAATTGCCTTCAGAAGTCACCTAATTAGTAAATAGAGTCAATCTGTGTGTAATTTAATCTCAGTATAAATACAGCTGTTCTGTGAAGCTCCCAGAGGTTTTTTAGAGATCCTTAGTGAACAAACAGCATCATGAAGACCAAGGAACAGACCAGACAGGGCAGGGATAAAGTTGTGGAGAAGTTTAAAGCAGGGTTAGGTTATAAAAAAAATATCCCATGCTTTGAACATCTCACGGAGGATTGTTCAATCCATAATCCGAAAATGGAAAGAGTATGGCACAACTACAAACCTACCAAGACATGGCTGTCCACCTAAACTGACAGGCCGGGCAATATGGTAACTCTAGAGGAGCTGCAGAGATCCACAGCTCAGGTGGGAGATTATGTCCACAGAACAACTATTAGTGGTGCACTCCACAAATCTGGCCTTTATGGAAGAGTGGCAAGAAGAAAGCCATTGTTCAAAGAAAGCCATAAGTAGTCCTATTTTCAGTTTGCAAGAAGCCATGTGGGGGACACAGCAAACATGTGCAAGAAGGTGCTCTGGTCAGATGAGGTCAAAATTGAACTTTTTGGCCTAAAAGCAAATCTCTATGTGTGGCGGAAAACTAACACAGGACATCAGTATGAACACACCCTCCCCACTGTGAAACATGGTGGCAGCATCATGTTGCGGGATGCTTTTCTTCAGCAGGGACAGGGAAGCTGGACGGAGTTCATGGGAAGATGGATGGAGCCAAATGCCTGTCTTAGAAGAAAGCCTGTTAGAGTCTGCAAAAGACTTGAGACTGGGGCGGAGGTTCACATTCCAGCAGGACAACGACCCTAAACATACAGCCAGAGCTACAATGGAATGGTTTAGATTTAGAACAAAGCATATTCATGTGTTAGAATGGCCCAGTCAATATCCAGACCTAAATCCAACTGAGAATCTGTGGCAAGACTTTAAAATTGCTGTTCACAAATACTCTTTATCCAATCTGACAGAGCTTGAGCGATTTTGCAAAGAAGAATGGACAAAAATGTCACTCTCTAGATGTGCAAAGCTGGTAGAGACATACCCAAAAAGACCTGCAGCTGTGATTGCAGCAAAAGGGGGTTCTACAAAGTATTGACTCAGGGGGGCTGAATACAAATGCACGCCACACTTTTCACATATTTCTTTGTAAAAACAAATGAAAACCATTTATAATTTTCCTACCACTTCACAATTATGTGCCACTTTGTGTTGGTCTATCAAATAAAATCTCAATAATGCATTTACGTTTTTGGTTGTCACATGACAAAATGTGGAAAATTTCAAGGAATATGAATACTTCTTTAAGGCACTGTATTTACTCATCATTAGGCATGAACTTTTGTTCCTTGCCGTAATGATCAGTACATTTTTATGGTTGTGTTTTGGCCATGTGAATGAGGCCTTAGGTCTTTACATAGACACACACGCACTTACGCGCACATAGACTTACACATGCACACAAGCTCACACAGACATACAGTACATTCCTATACAGTATATATTTAAAAGATTTATGTATACAAAAGGACATATTTTGTGCTTTTGTGTTAGAAAAAGCTGTTACTTATTTGCCAGCCAACTAATCATACATCTTGTTTTTAAATATATACTATTACCCCCTTTCAAATGTTCATGTTTTATATAGCCATAGAAAATGAAATCATAGTGTATTTAATTTAGCAGTTTCTTTTTTTTTGTCAAACTGAAAATAGATCTCTGCAAAGTGATTTAGATTAATCATAACAAAAAATACAAATACAAGAGGGCAATATACTGTATAAATATATATATATATATATATATATATATATATATATATATATATATATATGTGTGTATATAAATATACTGTATATACTCGAGTATAAGCCAACCCGAATATAAGCCGAGGCACCTAATTTTACCACAAAAAACTGGGAAAACGTATTGACTCGAGTATAAGCCTAGGGTGTCCATCTGCATGCCTCACTGTGCCTCACTTTGCCTCACTGTGCCTTACTGAGCCCATGCCTCACTGTGTCCATGCCTCACTGTGCCCATGCCTCACTGTGCCCATGCCTCACTGTCACTGTGCCCATGCCTCACTGTGTCCATGCCTCACTGTGCCCAATCTCCCTACCTGATCTCCTGCGCTGTGTGACTAGACTGATGTTTAACATGGGAGTCTATGGAAGGGGTGCCCGGATTTGAAAAATCGGTGCTCCCCGGTCGTAGGTCCCCTGGAAAACAAACTTTTCACACTTGTAGACGAAGAGTGTGGCTACATGTGTGCCAAGTTTGGGGTCCAGGGGACCTAGGCCCGGCCAGTACTTGGTCCCCGAATTCACCAGAGAAATTACAGTTTAACATGGGAGTCTATGGAAGGGGTGCCCGGCTTTGGAAAATCGGTGCTCCCCGGCCGTAGGTCCCCCTGACAATAAACTTTTCACACTTGTAGAGGAAGAGGGCTACATGTGTAACAAGTTTGGGGTCCAGGGGACCTACGGCAGGCCGGGATCAGGCGCACAAAGTTGAAGATGGACACAGACTCAAGTATAAGCCGAGGGGGGCATTTTCAGCACAAAAAAATGTGCTGAAAAACTTGGCTTATACTTGAGTATATACGGTATATATATGCGTGTGTGTATATATATATATATATATATATATATATATATATATATATATGTGTAGCGGGGTCTCCTTTAAGGCCCCGGGACTACGTTACCCAGAACCCCGTTCGGCACCCAGAGTGCAGTTAGCCATCGCAGAGACTCATGGGAGGGGTTATTTAAGGAGGAGGCGAGGTGGAGCTCGGCCTCTTTGGATACCGTGCTGCAAGCAAGAGTTTCTTCCTGTGCGGACCTGCTGCAGTGCAAGGCCTGAAGCCTGGGCCTTGCGCAACTTCCAAAGAGCCTTCCACCCCACTGCAGAGCCTGGGTGGCATCTGACTTGTCGAGTGAGGACATCAGTTGGATCGGGGACCCGATCGTTGCAGACGCTGTGTGCGGATACACAGCAGGGTGGACGTTCCGGACTGGGATCGCGTCCGGAGTGGTGAGCGGGCACCTGCCCAGACCAATAGACTGTGCTGTGTTCAGTCCTATAGACTGCATAGGCCCACAGTTTCGTTTGCTGTTCCCCGGGGGGACCGGTAGCAGGACAGAGTTGAAGTGTCCCCCCCCCCAGTATAGTGTTTCAAGTTATTGCCTGGTTGTGGAGTACAAAGTACTATTCATCAAGTGCACCACCGAAAGCTGGCATGCGAAGAAATCCCTATAGGAGGTGACTGAGATTTACTCCATGTCAGGCCTGACCGGGGTGGGAAGTTAAGATATTGTTTAGTGCGCCATAGGGCGCGCATACCATAATAGCTACACGTGGTGAAGTACTGCGCAGCGCCATTATTGTATGTTGTATTGATTTCTGCAGGGCTCTGCTAGCCAATTGTACAGTATGTGTTGTGTTCTGCCTATGCTACCTTTAATATAAAAGTAAACTGTTATATTTAATCTCTTGCCTCAGTGTGTTGTCTTACTGCTAAGAGATTATTCCTTGCAATACTAATTGAATGTGATACAAATATAACCCCTAGACTAGCTTGCCAGAGTGGGTCGAGCAGATTGCTGGGGGCTGGTGGTGCTGTACACAGGGCCCGAAAACAAATCCAGCGGCTCTCTTAACTGGGGGTAGTGCTACACGTGGGGGCTCTCGAGGGATCCTGTTGCAGCAAGTAACGCACCAAAAGTACCAGCATGGACCCACTAGAAGTAGGACAGTGGTGTAAAACGGTCAGCACAGATCCAACCGGGATAGTAGTCATAGAACTCCCAGGGATCTGGCAAGAAGAAGCGGTGAAGCAGCTAGTGATGTCACTGTCACCGTATCAGAAAGCATGGGTGGTGGATGTCAGGACGAATTCCTCACTGACACACGCACTAATAGAGTGGAAGGACGGAGTCCCAGAACATTTCAAGAATCCAAGTATAGAAGCTATAGATGATCAGACTTATAGCCTAATACACGCGCTGCCACTCAAGCCAGGAGAACAGTCTCAGACACCAAAACTATCTCCATCACCCACCCCAAAAGCAGAAAAACAGGTGAAAAGGGAAAGTCCCGGGTCGCCATCTGCCACTCTCGGCGCAGAGTTGTGCGCAGTCCCGGGGGAACTTGTGGCACAGTGTAAGAAAGATCCTACAGATTACCAGATGTCAGGATATAGAAAGCTTAGAATATTCTCAGGAAGGAAACCTGTACCCTCGGGTGAAGAGGGGTTCGAGGAGTGGTTAGACGGTACCACTCAGGCCCTAGAAGAATGGGAAGTCCCAGACCACAGAAAGAAGCAGAGAATTGCTGAGAGCTTGAAGGGACCTGCTCTAGAGGCCATACGCAACCTCAAGATGAGTAAGACAGACTGTAATGCTCAGGACTATCTGGACATCCTGCAGAATGTGTTTGGTGGAACAGAGAAAATCACTGAGCTCACTTATCAGCTGGAGCACTGCTACCAGAAGACAGGAGAGAAGCTGTCAGAGTTCATGAGGCGCCTGGATAAGATCCTGCATAAGATGATTCTTAAGAAGGGGATTGACCCACGGAAGGTGGATGAGGCCCGTGTTCAACAGGTGATGAGAGGATCTCAGCCCCTGGACCCCATCGCATTGGCGCTACGCACAAGACAGGACGGGAAGAGCCTGGAGTACCCTGACTTGATCCGAGTGGTCAGAGAGGAAGAAGCTATGCTGGAGGAGAAGAAGAGGAGCCTACCAGTTGAGTCAGTAAATCCTCCTCCAGTGATGGTCAGGACGGCCATGACACTGGAAAGAGACTCAGAGGTGGATACCTTGAAGTCACAGATGTCCCAAGTGTTGGGGATGCTGACCTCCATGATGGAAAAGAAGTCAAGGGAACCAGAGAGGGAAAGTCCGAGGAAGGAGCTGTTTCCCAACACCTCAGCGCCCGCATCCCTGGAAGATTGGGGGGGATGTGATTTGTTTCAATTGTGGAGGAGCTGGCCATTTCGCCAAAGTGTGTGCCAGCCCAAAGGAAAAAAAGATGAATAATCGCAAGCCGCCGGAAAACTTCAGCGGGCCCCGGTGAAGGAGTCAACCGGGTACCCATCATCTCCAGTGAGCTCCAAACTGAATGAGAAGCACATGAAAAGAGTGGAGAAGACCCCTCAGAAGAAACACAAAGTTCCTCAGAAAGAACGCACTCCAAAGAAAGAGAGTAGTGTCCCTCAGCGGGTAGTTACACCCATCAAAAGGAGGGAGATCAGTGCATACCAGGCCCAGGAGAGGCTTAAGTCCAAAGAGAAATGGAAGAAAGAAAGCCAAAAGGGAAAATGCAAAGATCCAAATAAAGAGACCCCTACGAAGCGATATCCAGAGAAGCTGGTGGGTCCCTCCCCAATAGTACCAGTTCAAGTGGAGGGAGTCTACACAAGAGCCATATTGGATACTGGGGCGCAAGTGACCCTGTTGTACTGGGACTTTTATGACAAGCATTTAAGTCACCTACCCATCCAGAAGATTGAAGAGTTGGAGATATGGGGAATTGGGACAGAGAGTTTCCCTTATGATGGCTATCTGCCTATAAAACTGACTTTTGACCCATCCATAGCCGGAAAGGCTGAAGTGTTTGACACCTTAGCTGTGGTGTGCCCCCGACCGCCTGGAGCAAACAAGAGTTCCCTGATAATAGGGACAAACACGGATCTGGTCCGAAGACTTCTGGCCCCTCTGACAAGAAGGAAAGACCCCACAGTCACTGAGATCCACCCAATGTTGAAGACAGCCTACCAACGTCTGATCTTGGAACAGAAGGCCCCGGAAGAGGGGGTAGGGAAGGTCTGGAGGCTGGGAAGAAGGGGAATAGTGCTGCAGCCCGGTGAAGTAACCTGCTTGAAAGCCACAGTGAAACTCACTTGGGAGCAGCCTGGCCCTTTTGTCATGTTGGAACCCGACCCAAGGGAAGAACATTCGGGCTTAGAAGTAGTCCCAGAAGTGGTCCCGGTGAGGGCCCTGAAGAAGGCTCATTGTAAAGTGCCTGTGAGCGTCAGAAATACCATGGATGGTCCCATGGAAATCCCAGCTAAGCTGTTACTGGGCCGGGTGAGCCCAGCTACCCCAGTTGCTTCGCCAGATGTGGAGAAGACAGATGGAGAAAGTACTGTGTGGGAGAAACTTTCCATGGAGAATCCAAATCTGCCCAGGGCTTGGAAAGAGAGAGCCAAGGCCCAGTTGACCAGGTGGGAAAGGATCTTTTCCCAAGATGAATTCGATGTGGGGTGTGCTAGGAGTGCCACCCACCGGATCCGCCTCCAGGAAGATAAACCCTTCAGGGAAAGGGTTAGGCGGGTTCCGTTAGCAGACCTCGAAGACTTGAGGGAGCAGCTCGCCGAGCTCAAGCGAACAGGGGTGATTCGAGAATCTAGAAGTCCCTATGCTTCCCCTATAGTGGTGGTCCGGAAGAAGAATGGGTCACTGAGGCTATGCATAGACTATAGGACCCTCAACAGGAGAACCATACCGGATCAATATACCACTCCAAGGATAGAGGATGCCCTATAGAGCTTGTCTGGAGCCAAGTGGTTCAGTGTTATGGACCTCAAGAGCGGGTACTATCAGATCCCGATGCATCCAGAAGACAAAGAGAAGACGGCTTTCATAACCCCGGTGGGGTTCTTTGAATTCAACCGAATGCCTCAAGGTCTGTCTGGAGCTCCAGCCACCTTCCAACATCTCATGGAGAAGACTGTGGGAGATATGAACCTCATCGAAGTCCTCGTATACTTGGATGACATCATTGTCTTCGGAAGAACCTTGGAAGAGCATGAGGAGGGACTGGAGAAAGTTTTGAAGAGACTGAGTGAAGAAGGACTCAAGCTCTCACCTGAAAAGTGCCAATTCTATCAGTCATCAGTCAACTATCTGGGACATATAGTGTCTGAAGATGGGGTAGCCACAGACCCCGAAAAATTGGAGGCAGTCACCTCCTGGCCCAGGCCCACCACGGTGACAGAGCTCAGATCCTTTCTGGGGCTCTGTTCCTATTACAGGAGCTTTGTGGAGGGGTTTTCTCGGATAGCCAGGCCTCTGAATGAGCTGCTAAAGATGGAGGGGGAAGAGGATAACACAGGCCCCAGAAAGCCTGGGGAGTCAGTCAAGGACCAGTGGAACGAGAAGTGTGAGAATGCCTTTCAGATGTTGAAGAAGACATTAACCACTGCCCCTGTCCTGGCCTACGCAGACCCTAAGAAGCCTTATGAACTTCATGTAGATGCCAGTCATGATGGTTTGGGAGGAGTGCTGTACCAGGAGCATGAAGAGCAACTGAGGCCTGTTGCGTATGTGAGCAGAAGTCTGACTCCCTCCGAAAAGAACTACCCCACCCATAAGTTGGAGTTCCTGGCCCTTAAGTGGGTGGTAGTTGACAAACTTAGAGACTATTTATATGGGGCGGAATTCACAGTGAAAACTGACAACAACCCCCTCACCTATCTCTTCACCACAGCAAAGTTGGATGCCACAGGGCATAGGTGGCTGGCGGCGCTGTCTGCCTTCGACTTCAGCCTGAAGTACAGACCGTGGCCAAAGTGCTGATGGAGAAATACTTCTTACATTATGGGCTACCACAACGGCTCCATTCAGATCAGGGAAGGGATTTTGAAAGTCGATTGATCCGGAAACTCCTGGATTCTTTGGGGATCAAGAAGACAAGAACTACCCCCTATCATCCACAAGGTGATGCTCAGCCGGAGAGGTTCAACCGGACCCTGCTCAACATGCTGGGGACCCTAAGTAGTGAAAAGAAGCAACACTGGAGCAACCACATAGCGGCAGTTGTGCATGCATACAACAGCACCACCAGTGATGCTACAGGGTACTCACCCTATCGACTTATGTTCGGGAGAGAAGCAAGATTACCTGTAGATCTGGCCTTTGGCACTTCCATAGACCATTGTTCTGCTGCTTCCCACAAGGGATATGTCGATAGGCTCAGACGCAATTTGAAATTGGCCTATGAACAGGTCCAGGCGGCCTCAGAGCAAAGGGGGGCCCGCAACAAGAAAAATTTTGACTTAAAAGTTAGGATCCAGGATCTACAACCTGGAGACAGAGTGTTGTTGCGGAATTTGGGGATCCCTGGAAAACACAAGCTTGAAGACAGATGGAGACCTGAACCTTATGTTGTTTGCAAAAGACTGCCGGGCCTACCCGTTTACAGACTTAAACTAGAAGGGAAGGTGGGACCCTTGAAGACCTGGCATCGGAACCACCTACTTCCACTAGCGGAGGCAGTTCGGATACCCCCTGTGACAGATTCCCCTGAGCCAACTTCCATCCTGGATACTCCCAGACCAAACACTCGGTCCCAGACCCCTCAGATTGGGGATACAGAGACCTCGGAGATGAGTGAAGATGAGGGAGAAGAACTTGACTGGCTTTGGCCTTCACAGGCCCCAGGAACCTCTGCTATTGATCTTCCACCTGAAGAAGACACCATAGATCAGACGCTGAATGCAGAAGCTACTGAGTTCATTCCATCCAGTCCTTGGTCGGATTCTTGGGAGAGTGCTTGTGACTTACCCCCAGAAGAAGACCCAAGGGAGTCCCTGTACCTCCCTGCCCCGGAGTCCAGTGCTCCCGAACCAGAAGTAATTCCTGAGTTGGTTCCAGAGGAGGAACCTGTTCTAACAGAGAGCCCAAGAGGACAGAGGAAGCGAAGAGCCATAAAGCCTCCTAGAAGATTAACTTACCCACAGATGGGGAGAAGTGCAGAAGACACTGTAGTTACTGCCAGAAGGAGTATGGAACAGCCTGACCCTCCCACTGTTCATTTAGTGGGGGGCAACCCCAGCTCACTCTCTGGCACAGTTAAGCAGGACACTAGTGATGGTGTAACCTGTGGGCAGGGGAGTTCACCGCCTCGGTTTTGGTGGGAATTTCCTCTGCCAACATCATACGAAGCTTTGATTGATGTTGTACGTTCTGTAATTTAAGTTTGTTATCTTTGGGGACCAAAGAGTTTAAGTGGGGGGAGTGTATAGCGGGGTCTCCTTTAAGGCCCCGGGACTATGTTACCCAGAGTGCAGTTAGCCATCGCAGAGACTCATGGGAGGGGTTATTTAAGGAGGAGGCGAGGCGGAGCTCGGCCTCTTTGGACACCACGCTGCAAGCAAGAGTTTCTTCCTGTGCTTATCTGCTGCAGTGCAAGGCCTAAAGCCTGGGCCTTGCACAACTTCCAAAGAGCCTTCCACCCCACTGCGGAGCCTGGGTGGCATCTGACTTGTCGAGTGAGGACATCAGTTGGATCGGGGACCCGATCGTTGCAGACGCTGTGTGCGGATACACAGCAGGATGGACGTTCTGGACTGGGATCGCGTCCGGAGTGGTGAGCGGGCACCTGCCCAGACCAATAGACTGTGCCGTGTTCAGGCCTATAGACTGCATAGGCCCACAGTTTTGTTTGTTTGCTGTTCCCCGGGGTGACCGGTAGCAGGACAGAGTTCAAGTGTCCCCCCCCCAGTATAGTGTTTCAAGTTATTGCCTGGTTGTGGATTACAAAGTACTATTCATCAAGTGCACCACCGAAAGCTGGCATGCAAAGAAATCCCTATAGGAGGTGACTGAGATTTACTCTATGTCAGGCCTGACCGGGGGGGTGGGAAGTAAAGATATTGTTTAGTGCGCCATAGGGCGCGCATACCATAATAGCTACACGTGGTGAAGTACTGCGTAGCGCCATTATTGTATGCTGTATTGATTTCTGCAGGCCCCTGCTAGCCAATTGTATGTGTTGTGTTCTGCCTATGCTACCTTTAATATAAGAGTAAACTGTTATATTTAATATCTTGCCTCAGTGTGTTGTCTTACTGCTAAGAGATTATTCCTTGCAATACTAATTGAATGTGATACAAATATAACCCCTAGACTAGCTGTGCCAGAGTGGGTCGGGCAGATTGCTGGGGGTTGGTGGTGCTGTACACAGGGCCCGAAAACAAATCCAGCACCTCTCTTAACTGGGGGTAGCGCTACATATATATATATATATATATATATATATATATATATATATATATGTTTATTTATTTAAATAAGGAAGCTTATTTATTAAATAAAACAAGGTCAACAAAATATTGATGAAATACAAACTGTGTGTCTCACATCCTATACAGCTTGACAAGGTAAAACCTAAATCCTCCCAAAACAAAATATTGTGCTAATTTACTAATATATGAAATATGTAGTGTGGAGAGGCGACCCCATTTCATGGTGTGGATTAGCACTTTCGTCCTGGTTCTTCTAAACAGAGGCATGCTGATTGCACACCTGTGGGCTGGGTTCATAAACATCCCAGGGATAGAGCTCAGGGCTCCCACTTGGAGACAGCTCCACCGAAGGAGACAGGAAGTCTCACTGAGGAGTCAGGAGGACTCCACCTTACAGACACGAGTCTGTGTGTGAGTTTTGGGAAGACACCCATGTTCTTTAGAGAGACTGCAGGTGGCAGTTTGAACCCTGAGTAAGATAGGAGAGAGCTTGATCCAAGCATACAGGTCTGAGGAACAGACCTATGGCCTAGGCGTGAGGCCTGAAGCAGCTCTGTTATCAGTAGGTAAGCCAGGAGGCTGAATAACCATGATGCAATTATGGTGGAACCCACTGAGAGGGAAATTTCTGTTTAATTTGAACTTTTTGCTTCCTTTAAATAAAAGTGGGCTGCCATGCCCTTGAAAATGCAGTGTGGACTGACACTTGTTTCTTCAAATCACATACACCACTTGAGCTGAATCACCCCAATATCTTACAATAGTTATACATTGTTATTAATATGATTTAAATATATTTATCGTTTGTTGATGTCCTCTGTTTTGCCCCTAATGAAGCAGAAAAACGAAATCTGAGAAATACGTTGAGCTTTGTAATATCCAATTATACATGCAAAAATTTTTACTAATTGCTAATAATGGGACTATCCAAAATTTCAAGATGTGCTACTCTGAGTCAGTGATAGTATTTTTATGGAGACCATGTTTTTAATAACTGTTGAAAATGAGAGAAATTCTTTTTTTTTTTAAATATTTGTATAAATAAAATCTGTATTCCATATAAAACTTATTTATGTCATACAGTCCCTCAAAAGTCCTGCCATTTTTGGTATACTCTTTCAAAAGGTATTCAACAAAGATTTTCTTCCGTGGTGCTTCCTAACTTGTGGGAAATCTTCCCAGAAATTACCCCCATGAACCAGTAGGCAGCCTAATTCTACTACACTGTCTTTCTTTGCATCCACCTTAACCTGCAGAAAATCTTTTCACAAACTACCTTCCTGAGCATGTATAGAGCTCACTTCACTTTTTATCTAGGCTGTGACTGTTAAAGTGAAAGTAAAGAAACAAATACTTACCTTAGGAAAAGGGGAAGTTTCCCCCGGGGAGTTTTCAGGTGGCATCTTGTGATACAACAAGAAGAGAGTATGATCTAGTACAGTGTCTTTAATTATACAAGAAAATGTACAGTTACAGAAAATGGGTTAAAAAATTGTACACTCTGGTTACATATGATTTGAAATGTAGATCAAAAATACATACAATACATTCTATGCAATAAAAAGTTAACATCCTTGTGAGTACCCCGATGCGTTTCGACCATCACAGTCTTCTTCAGGGGATTTGTACTCTGGTGAAAACATGCATAAGAAGGATTAATGAATTCTGCCAGTTAGACCAAATAGTAAAGGTGGACAGATAATAATGAATTTGTATTTACCGCTCAAGAGATTAAATTGAGAGCGTGGCATGTAACTAGAGACAATGAGTGTATTCTAAAAAGGACCATGAGCCGACACATAATGTCCCCCACTCCACCAGGGCAGGAACCAACCCAGAAAGGCTTTCAGGAGGTCACACATGAGGATTTTCAGACAGGGAAGGGACAGACAACACCTGTTCAAATGGAATAAGATTTGAATAAAATATTGGTATATTGGCCAATATTTATTTATAAAGATTGTCAAAGCGTCAAGTAAGATTTACCCACAGTCGCATATTAGGGTCTATGTGGTGGTAACCACAGCGTGGGTTAAATCAAGTAATAAATGTATAGTAATGATGATGTGGTGACATATGAAGGTTGAGCTATATATAATTGTAATGTCAATGACAGTACAAAAAGTATGGTGGGTACACGTGAGTGTGTATGGTATCAACCGAATAGGAAGAGGAGGGTGTGAGAAAAATAAGTTGAAGTGAATGGATAGGGACCTGTGAAATGAGGATTGTGTAAGTGTGAATATGTTGTGGAATGTGAGGGGAAACAAATGAGTGAGTGGAAAGTGTGTGTGTGCTATCAAAATGAAAGACGTGTGAATGTGAATGTGTGGTGATGAATGTCGGAAAAAAGAATGTGGTGTGTGAAAGATGTGTAGGATAAGATAATGTAGAAAGCAAACATGAAAAAGAAAAACAAGGCAGCACAAAACAAAATAAATCCAAGAAATGGATAAAAAGAAAAGGAGTGAGTGAAAAAGAGGGTGTGGTATATTGGCCTATCGGTGGGGGTATGCGACCAATTAGATAAGGTGTATAGTATTAGGGTATTTGATTGTGAATGTATTAAACATTGAAATACTGTAAATTGTAATGGCTATATTATAGGGTCAACATTGAAGGCTGTTATAAAATAGGTTAGGTAAGCTGAATGTGGTACTTACACGTATCCCAATCATATGTGTATGGGAGAAGTGATCCTCAGATCATGAAGAGATCCTGAGGAAAAGTGATGCTTATATAGGATGTGAATCCATTAGTAACAGGTGTCAACCATCTTCCCCTCCCCCTGTCAGTCCACGCCGTCGGGATGGCGGCCATAGTTTGGCTTCCTCGGCGTTCCTGTAAGCCGTGGGCTTCGGCCATTGCCGCCACCTCCGTCTCAAATAGACAATGCCATGACGCAGCAGCGCACGCGCGGCCAAAGCCGCTCGTGCGTGGAACGACATAGAGCGTCCGGCGGTGGTCAAGGAACGCCTCCGGGACGGGTGATGCTCCCTCTGGTGGCCAATGGAGAAAGGCCGCACAGAAGGGGAGCATGCGATCAGGGAGAAACATGAGAAAACAAGAAAACATCTCATCTCTCCCCGCCGTGCCGGGAAGCCTAAAGGAGGGACGGCGCCCGCCCTCGAGCGGAAGGGGGGAAGAGAAGCGAGGAAAAGGTACACAATGGGATACACTAAAAAAAAGGGGAAATTGGAAGCAGTCAAAATGCACTGCCTATAACGTAATAAATAGTATGGAATTAATATAGTATGGGATTTGAACCTAGGATAAAAGGTTGGAGTAGGTTTGGTTTAAGGAGCTGTCGGCTTAGCGAGTACACAGAATTAAGCATAAAATAGTACTGGGTATTGTGATGGATTAATCCAAAATAGGAATGTTTTTGGATTATATCTGTTTGAACAGTCCATTAGGAAATGGAATATAAGGGTGATTCCTATAGGGACACAAAAAGTGATAGCCTATATTACAAACATATATGAAATAAAATTAAAATTTCATATCAAACCATAACATGCATGATAAATTACTGTGCTACTCGGTAATGGGCTATCACACAGCTCATGGTGGACTCTCATGTGTGGAGGGGGGAGAGGGTGTTTAACCACCCAGTATTATAGAAAGAAAAAGGAACACATAATAGGAGAGCTACTTACCTTAGGTCCCTTGCTGGTGCTGATATCTTTTTCATAAGTTCTTCCAGCTGCCAGTCTTTGGCCATTTTGATTGGCCAGCATGGGATCATCTTGACATACTGGAAGTGTCCCTGCCAGAATATACCTGTAAATAGGCAGGTAAGTTTACTTTATTGCAGAAGAGGCATTGCATAGGCAGCAACCGGCACAGATGTCTCTGAAATCGCTGCCAAACTCGCACTGACATGCGGGTATGAAATCGTGCGAGTTTAGCTGAACTCACACACTTTCATCCCCCCTGTCAGTGTGAACCTAGGCTAAGTGAGTTTATTCCCTATATACAGTATATATATATCACTGAAATGTATACACTGAGTGCTTTTCCCTAACACTGTCATCTGTACACTAAGAACGTTCCTTACATTGGTGGTCAGTGGGAAGAATGTTCCTTACATTGGTGGTCAGTGGGAAAAATGTTCCTTACATTGGGGGTCGGTGGGAAGAATGTTCCTTACATTGGTGGTCGGCGGGAAGAATGTCCCTTACATTGGTGGTCGGCGGGAAGAATGTCCCTTAAATTGGTGATCAGTGGGAAGAATGCTCCTTGCATTGGTGGTCAGTGAGTAGAATGCTCTTTATATTGGTGATCAGTGAAAAAAATGTCCCTTACATTGGTGGTCAGCAGAAAGAATGCCCCTTACATTGGTGGTCAGTTGGAAGAATATTCCTTGCATTGATGATCAGTGAGAAGAATACTCCTTACATTGGTGGTCAGTGGGAAGAATGCTCCTTACATTGGTGGTCAGTGGGAAGAATGCTCATTACATTGGTTGTCAGTGGGAAGAATGCTCCTTACAATGGTGATCAGTGGGAAGAATGTTCCTTACATTGGTAGTCAGTGGGAAGAATGCCCATTACATTAGTGATCAGTAGGGATGAGCCGAACACCCCCCGGTTCGGTTCGCACTAGAACCTGCAAACGGACCGAAAGTTTGCGCGAACTTTAGAACCCTATTAAATACAATGGACGCAAACGTTCAAAATCAAAAGTGCTAAATATAACGGCTAATATGCAAGTTATTGTCCTAAAAAGGGTTTGGGGACCCGGATCTTGCCCCAGGGGACATGTATCAATGCAAAAAGAAGTGATTTTAATGATGCATAAAGTGAAAAAAAAAATGAAATATTCCTTTAAATATCGTACCTGGGGGGTGTCTAAAGTATGCCTGTGAAGTGGCACGTGTTTCCCGTGTTTAGAACTGTCCCTACACAAAATGACATTTCTAAAGGAAAAAAAGTCATTTAACCACTTAAGCCCCGGACCATTTCGGGCCATTAGGACCAGGCCTGTTTTTGGGATTCGGCACTGCGCTGCTTTAACTGTAAATTGTGCGGACATGCAATGTTGTACCCAAATGAAATTTGCGTCCTTTTCTTCCCACAAATAGAGCTTTCTTTTAATGGTATTTGATTGCCTCTGCGATTTTTATTTTTTGCGATATAAACAGAAAAAGACCGAAAATTTTGAAAAAAAATGATATTTTCTACTTTTTGTTATAAGAAAAATCGAATAAACTCAATTTTAGTCATACATTTAGGCCAAAATGTATTCAGCCACATGTCTTTAGTATAAAAAATGTCAATAAGCGTATATTTATTGGTTTGCGCAAAAGTTATAGCGTTTACAAACTAGGGTACATTTTCTGAAATTTACACAGCTTTAAATTTATGACTGCCTATCTCATTTCTTGAGGTGTTAAAATGGCAGGGCAGTACAAAACCCCCCCAAATGACCCCATTTTGGAAAGTAGACACCCCAAGGAAATTGCTGAGAGGCATGTTGAGCCCATTGAATATTTTTTTTTTGTCCCAAGTGATTGAATAATGACAAAAAAAAATTAAAAATTACAAAAAGTTGTCACTAAATGATATATTGCTCACACATGCCATGGTTATATGTGGAATTGCACCCCTAAATACATTCTGCTGCTTCTCCTGAGTACGGGGATACCACATGTGTGGGACTTTTTAGGAGCCTAGCCACGTACGGGACCCCGGAAACCAAGCACCGCCTTCAGGATTTCTAAGGGCGCAAATTTTTGATTTCACTCCTCACTACCTATCACAGTTTCGAAGGCCATAAAATGCCAAAATAGCACAAAACCCCCCCAAATGACCCCATTTTGGAAAGTAGACACCCCAAGCTATTTACTGAGAGGCATGTTCAGTCCATGGAATATTTTATATTTTGCCACAAGTTGCGGGAATATGACAAACTTTTTTTTTTTTGCACAAAGTTGTCACTAAATGATATATTGCTCACACATGCCATGGGCATATGTGAAATTACACCCCAAAATACATTCTGCTGCTTCTCCTGAGTACGGGGATACCACATGTGTGGGACTTTTTGGGAGCCTAGCCGCGTACGGGACCCCAAAAACCAAGCACCGCCTTCAAGGTTTCTAAGGGCATAAATTTTTGATTTCACTCCTCACTACCTATCACAGTTTTGAAGGCCATAAAATGCCAAGATGGCACAAAACCCCCCCAAATGACCCCATTTTGGAAAGTAGACACCCCAAGCTATTTGCTGAGAGGCATGTTGACCCCATTGAATATTTTTTTTTTGTCCCAAATGATTGAATAATGACAAAAAGAAAAAAAAAATGTACAAAAAGTTGTCACTAAATTATATATTGCTCACACATGCCATGGTTATATGTGGAATTGCACCCCAAAATACATTCTGCTGCTTTTCCTGAGTACGGGGATACCACATGTGTGGGACTTTTTGGGAGCCTAGCCGCGTACAGGGCCCCAAAAACCAAGCACTGCGAACGCTGCAGTTATGTGTGTTGTGTTTGGTAAGTGACAGTGATCGATCGATACTGCACTTGGGTGGGCTGGGCTGGGCTGGGCTGGGCGGAGGGGCTAAACGCAGGCGCTAGCAGGTATCTGGGCTGATCCCGCTAACACTGCGTTTTTGGGAACCCTAAACCGCTGGGGATGCTAGTATAGATCTGATCAGATCTGATCAGATACTATACCACTAAGGGGGGTGTATGCTTTGCGCGTGGGTGTTAGCGTTACTGTCACTAACCTAACACTGCCTGGGGCGACGCAGACCCTCTCTGGCGCTAAAACCTAATTGATCTCACCCGCCGGGCGATCAGGGGGGTTAAACCTTTATTGGGTTATATACGGCGGGTGCCCTGATGCTATAAAAAGCAAACTAATCAACCAGCGTCACCCGTAACCTTCATATGGTGATCACTGGTGAAAGGGTTAACTAGGGGCAATCAGGGGGTTAAAACCTTTATTAGGTTAAATATGGGGATACCTGACACTATATAAAAACCTGACGGGTAACCTAAATAACTAAATAACTTACTGGCTAACCAGTGACACCAGTGACGCTTATACGGCGATCACTGGTGAAAGGGTTAACTCTAGGGGCAATCAGGGGGTTAAAATAATATATGGGGGTACCTGACACTAATAAAAACCTGCGGCGAACCTAAAAAAAAATAACTGCCTATCTAAAACACCAGCGACACGAATACAGCGATCGGAAAAACAATCGCTTAGTGACGCTGAAGTTAGGGGGTGAAAGGGTTACCTGGGGGGTGATCAAGGGGTTAAACCTTTATTAGGGGGGGTTAGGGGGCTATCCTGGACCTAAAGGGGCCTAATCCTAACTGCCCTGCAACTTTTTACAATCACAGATGACACTAAATGCAGTGATCAGTAAAATAAATGATCACTGCAATCAGTGACACTGTGATTGGGGGCTTTGGGGTGACCTGGGGGGTGATTTGTGTGCCTATGTGTACCTACGTGTCAGTGGACTGTTGGTGCACTAACCTGCTTCTTCTCTGCTCGGCGCCGGGAACGAAAAGACCGCGGCGAGGGAGATGACATCACTTCCTCCTGCCTGTGTTTACATCACATGGCGGAGGAAGCATTTTCATTGGCCGGGAGCGATCGCGAGGGGGGGGGCGGAATCGAGCGGCCGCCCCCTCATGCCTGATCGCTCCCGAACACTTAACGGCCGCTCACTGCAGTGAAGGGGGGTCCGGATGGACCCCCAACTGCACAAAGGCGATCACGTAGATCTACGTGATTCTGCCTGTCGGTGCCATTCTGCCGACGTAAATCGGCGGTGGGCGGTCGTTAAGTGGTTAAAACTGCTTGCGGCTTTAATGTAATGTCTGGTCCCGGCAATATGGATGAAAATCATTGAGAAAAATGGCATGGGTACCCCCCAGACCATTACCAAAAAATATAATTATTACTAGTCAAACAACATTAGAATTCTACTATAGCTTGTGGGCGGAACATTCGACCGGAAATGTACGATTGCGGCGTCGTACAGTTTCGCTGCTCCGTCGAATCTTCTTTGAACATTCGACAGAAACCATAAGCCTAACTAAATAAATGTATTTTTCGGACGAAAACGAAATTCTGAAACAAAATGTTTCAGTGTGCACATGTCTAGTCGGCACCCTGTCGCCGAGATGTCGGCACCCTGTCGCCGAGAATCTCCGCGATGGGATCGCGATGGGATCGCAATGGATATACAATGTCGGCAGGACCTACTGTAGGTGTTGATGTTGCCTGTAGATCAAGAATTGTAATCACATGCCCCTGTTGAACAGGGGCAGAAATATTGGGCATTTGGTGGTGGTGGTGGTGTTGCCACAACACTGTAATCCCTCACAGTTACTCTTGGTGGGCGCAAGAATGGGGCCTGCTGTGAATTATTAGATCAAGAATTGTAATCACATGCCCCTGTTGAACAGGGGCAGAAAAATTGGGCCTTTGGTGGTGGTGGTGGTGTCGCCACAACACTGTAAGCCCTCACAGTTACTCTTGGTGGGCGCAGGAATGGGCCCTGCTGTGAATTATTAGATCAAGAATTGTAATTACATGCCCCTGTTGAACAGGGGCAGAAAAATTAAGCCTTAGGCACTGGTGCCACAACACTGCAACCCCTCACAGATACTGTACTTGGAGCGCAGCAATGAGCCCTGTTGCAAAGTATTGCATCAAAAATTGTAATTACATGCCCCTGTTAGATAGGGGCAGAAAATTGGGCCTTAGGCACTCGTGCTGGTGCCACAACACTGCAACCCCTCACAGCTACTGTAGTTGGAGCACAGCAATGAGCCCTGCTGCAAAGCATTGCATCAAAAATCAAAAATACATGCCCCTGTTAAACAGGGGCTGAAAAATTGGGCCTTAGCCACTGGTGAACCACAACTAGAGTTGAGCGGACACCTGGATGTTCGGGTTCGACGGGTTCGGCCGAACTTCGGAAAAAAGTTTGGGTTCGGGACCGAACCTTAACCCGAACCCGGACCCGAACCCGAACCCCATTGAAGTCAATGGGGACCCGGACTTCTAAGGACTAAAAAGGCTCTAAAAAAGTAATGGAAAGGGCTAGAGGGCTGCAAATGGCAGCAAAATGTTGTTAAGAGCATGGCAAGTGCTCTGCAAACAAATGTGGATAGGGAAATAACTTAAAATAACATAAAAAAAATTAAAATAAAAAATAATAATCTTGACCTAGGAGGACGAGGTCCATATGGAGTAGGAGGTTGAGGTGGCGGTGGATGTGGCTGTGTAGGTGGAAGCGGTGGTGGAGGAGGACGAGGTAGCCAACACTGATTCAAAAATACAACAATGGCTGGGTAAGGCCGGTGATGTGTCGAATTCTGTTCCCCGTCAAATAGTGTCCACCCTGTACTGCGCTTGCTCAGTATGTAGGACAAGGGGATTTCGAAAATCTCCCAAGACGAACGGCGCCTGCGTGGTGAGTTCAGGTGAAGGCCACACCATCCGTGGTTCAAGCCGAGCCAAGTGAGGCCGTGCCCGAAGCGTGGCGATCGAACCAAACCCTGTTACTATGTGCTACCGTATGTCCACTTGGATGGTGGGGCTTGATCCTGCACTCACAGCGCAGGCGCCGTTCATCTTCTGAGATTTTGTGAATCTCCTTGTCCTCTGTACTGCGCAAGCGCTGCGCCTTCGCAGTATGGGCCGGACACAATCCGATGGCCGGACAGTTTTTGTCACAACACCGGTATACATGTCTATTCTGCACAAGGTACGGACAAGTCCTGTGGGATCCATGCCTGGTTCATTTTAATGAACGTGAGCTTGTCCACATTGGCTCTGGACAGGCGGCTGCGCTTGTCTGTGATAACGCCCCCTGCCGTGCTAAATACACGTTCAGATAATACACTGGCTGAAGGGCAGGCCAGCACCTCCAAGGCATAAAGGGCAAGCTCAGGCCATGTGCCCAATTTGGAGACCCAGAAGTTAAAGGGGGCAGACCCGTCATCCAGTACGTGTAGGCCTGTGGACACATACTGCTCAACCATGTTGGTGAAATGCTGCCTCCTGCTAAGACGTTCCATCTCAGCTGGTGGTGCTGGTTGTTGTGGCGTGCTGACAAAGCTTTTCCACATTTCAGCCATGCTAACCCTGCCTTCTGAGGTGCTGCCGGTGCCCCGGCTGCATTGGCGACCTCTTCCTCCTCCTCTGCCTTCGCCTTGTGCTTCCATCGTACGCCCGCTGTCAGGTGGGAATGCCACCAGCAGCGCGTCTACCAGCGTGCGCTTGTACTCGCGCATCTTACGATCCCGCTCCAGTGAGGGAATTAAGGACGGTACGTTGTCCTTGTAACGGGGATCCAGCAGGGTGGCCACCCAGTAATTAGCACCAGTTAAAATGTGGGTAACTCGGCGGTCATTGCGGAAACACTGCAGCATGTAATCGCTCATGTGTGCCAGGCTGCCCAGAGGCAAAGAAAAGCTGTCCTCTGTGGGAGGTGTATCGTCTGTGTCCTCTGTATCCCCCCAGCCATGCACCAGTGATGGCCACGAGCTGGTCTGGGTGCCACCCTGCTGTGAAAATGGCTCCTCCTCCTCCTCCTCCTCCTCCTCCATCTCCTCCTCCACCTCGTCATCCTCCAGAACTGTGCCCTTTCTGCCGGACAATTGTGTACCTGGCGTTTGTTGGTGCAGGAACCCACCCTCGTAGCCACTTGTGAAAGACTGCCCTGAAAGCCTTTGAAATGATCCCGCTTCCTCCTCCTCCTCCTCATCCTCCTGTGCCACATCCTCTTCCATCATCGCCCGAAGCGTTTTTTCAAGGAGGCATAGAACTGGGATAGTAACGCTAAGAATGGCGTCATTGGCACTGGTCATGTTGGTGGAGTACTCGAAACAGCGCAACAAGGCACACAGGTCTCGCATGGAGGCCCAGTTATTGGTGGTGAAGTGGTGCTGTTCCGCAGAGCGACTCACGCGTGATTGCTGCAGCTGAAACTCCACTATCGCCTGCTGCTGCTCGCACAGTCTGGCCAGCATGTGCAAGGTGGAGTTCCACCTTGTGGGCACGTCACATATGAGGCGGTGAGCAGGAAGGCCGAAGTTACGCTGCAGCGCTGACAGGCGAGCAGCAGCAGGGTGAGAATGCCGAAAGTGCGCACACACAGCCCGCACTTTCTGCAGCAGCTCTGGCATATTGGGGTAATTTTTGAGGAACCTCTGGACCACCAAGTTCAGCACATGCGCCAGGCAAGGGATGTGCGTCAAACCGGCTAGGCCCAGAGCTGCTACGAGATTTCGCCCATTATCGCACACCACCAGGCCGGGCTTGAGGCTCACTGACAGCAACCACTCATTGGTCTGTTGTTCCATGTCCCTCCACAACTCCTGCGCGGTGGGGGTTTTTTCCCCCAAACAGGAAAGTTTTAAAACTGCCTGCTGTCGTTTACCCCTGGCTGTGCTGAAGTTGGTGGTGAAGGTGTTACGCTGACCGGATGAGGAGGCGGTAGAGGATGAGGAAGCGGAGTAGGAGGAGTTAGCAACAGGAGGCAAACTGAAGCGCCCTGCAATCCTCGGTGGTGGAAGGACATGCGCCAAACTGCTATCTGCCTCAGGCCCAGCCGCCACTGCATTTACCCAGTGTGCTGTTAGGGAGATATAACGTCCCTGACCGTGCTTACTGGTCCACGCATCCGTAGTTAGGTGGACCTTGCCACAGATGGCGTTGCGCAGTGCACACCTGATTTTGTCCCCCACTTGGTTGTGCAGGGAAGGGATGGCTCACCTGGAGAAATAGTGGCGGCTGGGCACGACATACTGTGGGACAGCTAATGCCATCAGGCTTTTAAAACTCTGCGTCTCCACCAGACAGAATGACAGCATTTCAAAGGCCAGGAGTTTTGAAATGCTGGCATTCAGGGCCAGGGATCGCGGGTGGCTAGGGGGGTACTTCCTCTTCCGCTCCAATGTTTGGGAGATAGAGAGCTGAACGCTTCCATGGGACATTGTGGAGATGGTTGGTGACCCAGGTGGTAGTGTTGCTGGCAGATCCTCTGTTTGCGGGGTGGCAGGTGCCACTGTCACTACAGAGGTGGATGAAGAGGCCGAGACTGCAGCAGAAGAGGAAGCAGGAGGAGCCAGAGACCTTTCTTGGTTTTTGAGGTGTCTACTCCACTGCAGCTCGTGCT
This sequence comes from Rana muscosa, assembly GCA_029206835.1. NCBI lineage: Eukaryota > Metazoa > Chordata > Amphibia > Anura > Ranidae > Rana > Rana muscosa. The sequence continues at coordinate 346,499,525 of CM055116.1, read as the reverse complement.
TTGCACTTAGATGCCTGGTCATGCAGGTTGTGCTCAGGTTGAGAACGTTTATGCCTCGCTTCAGCCTCTGATTGCACAGCCTGCAAACCACTCGTGTCTTGTCATCAGCACATTGTGTGAAGAACTGCCACGCTAGGGAACTCCTTGGACCTGGCTTTGGTGTGCTCGGTCCCTTGCTGCGTTGGGCAGTAGCAGACATACTGTCTAGCGGACGGATGCTCCGCTTTTGCACCCTGCTCCCTCTTCTGCTGTGCTGGTGGCTCTGTGCGACCACCGCCTCTTCCTCCAAACTACACTGGTCACCTGCATAATGTTCATTCCATGTGGGGTCGAGGACCTCATCGTCCTCCACATCACCTTCCACCCAGTCTTCACCCCTGCCCTCCTTGTCTGTCTGCACAATTGCGAAAGCAGCAGCAGTTGGCACCTGTGTTTCGTCATCATCCGAGACGTACTGCGATGGTCCTCCCATGTACTCATCATGAAACATAAGTGGTTGGGCATCGGTGCACTCAATCTCTTCCACTTCTGGGGCAGGGCTAGGTGGATGGCCCTGGGAAACCCTGCTAACAGAGTCATCGAAAAGCAGAAGAGACTGCTGCATGATTTGGGGCTCAGACTGCTTGGCTGATTTGCAAGGGGGTGAGGTGAAAGACTGATGGACATGGGTTTCAGGTGCCAACTCTGTTCTTTCATCAGAAGAGTGGGTGGGAGACAATGTGAAGGAACCCGAGGCACTGTCAGCAACCCAATCTACTATCGCCTGTACTTGTCCTGGCCTAAACATTCGTACAGCCTCATTAGGTGCGGCAAAATACCGCCGCAGGCTCCGTCGCCTACTCGCACCTGAGGAAGGTGTTTCACTTGTGCGTGTATCTGGCACAGATCCACCACGTCCTCTCCCTGCAACAGGAGCTCCACCAGCAGCACCACGACCGGGGCCACCACGTCCCTTTGACCTTCTCCTCATATTTTCCAAATTTAGGATGTTGCCCTAAATGGGTGTTTTTGGAAGAGCAGAACACACCCACAGTACGTAACCGCTGAATCGCACAGCTACAGAACTGCAGAAAATGCTATTAAAAAAAAATGTTTTTTTTTTTTAGTATAGCACAGTAGAAGAAAACTATTTAGAAATTGTTTATTTCACACACCTCCAAATATGTATAACACACTGCAAACTATTTTTTGTGCCCCTAAACGGCGTTTTTTGGAAGAGCAGAACACACCCACAGTACGTAACCGCTGAATCACACAGCTACAGAACTGCAGAAAATGCTATTCAAAAAAAAATGTTGTTTTTTTAGTATAGCACAGTAGGAGAAAACTATATAGAAATTGTTTATTTCACACACCTCCAAATATGTATAACACACTGCAGACTATTTTTTGTGCTCCTAAACGGCATTTTTTGGAAGAGCAGAACACACCCACAGTACGTAACCGCTGATTCGCACAGCTACAGAACTGCAGAAAATGCTATTCAAAAAAAATTTTGTTTTTTTAGTATAGCACAGTAGGAGAAATCTATATAGAAATTGTTTATTTCACACAACTCCACATATGTATAACACACTGAAAACTATTTTTTGTGCCCCTGAATGGCTCTTTTTGCAAGTGTACATTAAAGTGCAAATTTTTTATTTTATTTTTTTGCCCTATGGGTCTTTTGGAAAAGAGCACAATAAAGTGCCTTTTTTTTCCCCCTAAAAGTTAGATTTTCTCTGACACTGGGCTCATGGCAGTGTAAAAAGACTGCACTGCAACACAAATAGGTAAACCTATGCAGATCGCTGATTTTAATCTCTGAATCTGGACTCCTATATAATATTTTCTCTCCCTGAAAGCACCAACAGGAACCTGGCCCTACACTACACTATCTCTCTATCTTTTCCCTCAGATTGTAGAATCAGGACTACCTCATCTATTTTTCTATCTCTCCCTAAAAGCAGCAGCAGCAGACTAGATCCTCTCCCTATCTATTCTGAAGCTGAGTGACGTGTGTGCTGTGTGCCTCTAGCTTATATAGAAGCTGGGTCACATGTTGCACTGACCAATCACAGCCATGCCATTAGTAGGCATGGCTATGATGGCCTCTAAGGGCACACCAGCTAATCAAAAGGTGATTGGCTGGCCCCTGAAGCATTTCTAAATGCGTAATTAGATTGCCGAACCCGAACCCGAACCCGGTCTTTTGGGCAAAGTCCGGGTTCGGGTTCGGGAAAAAGCTAAAGTTCGGTACGGACCCGAACTTTACAGTTCGGGTTCGCTCAACACTAACCACAACCAAAAATGTTCTTTCAAGCTATCAGCATGATTATTGAGGAGGAAGAGGATAATCACTCAGCATAACAGGATAGCCACTCAGCATCAGCATAGGCAGTCTTGAAGGGATCTGACATTTCCAAAAATATTATTCAGTTACATCAGCATCAGGTGCTTGGTAACAGGTGGTGATCCAAGACTGATTCATTTTTATGAAGGTCAGTCGATCGCCCGAGTCGGTGGACAGGCGCACCCTGTGATCAGTTTCAAAGCCCCCAGCAGCACTGAATGTGCGTTCCGAAAGAACGCTGGATGCAGGACAGGCCAGTATCTCAATTGCATACTGTGCAAGCTCTGGACAGTGATCCATCCTCAAGACCCAGTAACCCAGAGGATTTTTGGTGGGAAAGGTGTCCAAGTCTGATCTTGCCCCTAGGTATTCCTGCACCATGTAAACCAGATGCTGGCGATGGTTGCTGGAAGCGATCATACCTTGGGGCTGCGTACTAAAAAATTGTCTGAACGCATCGGTCAGACAGCCACCTTCTCCACCGCTCCTTCTTTGACTGACTGGAGCCTTAGCAACACGTTGTCCAGGACCAGGAATTTGTAACCTCCCAGTTTCTGGGAACGTGTTGCACAGACCTTTCTGCAAGGCCTCCCGAAGATGCTTCATCCTCTGCTCCCTCTGTGATGGCAAGGTAAGGTCCGCAACCTTACCCTTGTAACGTGGATCAAGGAGGGTTGCCAGCCAGTAAGGATCCCTCTCCTTGACCGCACGAATACGAGGATCCTTGCGCAGGCTTTGCAGGATCAGGGAGACCATGCAGCGTAGGTTTGATGAGGCATTCAGTGCAGAGTCCTCTGGGTCACTGAGGATGACATGATCCGCAGCCACTTCCTCCCAGCCACGTACAAGTCCATGGGTGTCTTGGGACTGTAATTGATCCCTTGAAGACTTCTGCTGATGCTGAGTGCTAGGCTCCACCTCCATGCTGACACAATAATCCTCCTCCTCCTCTTCGTCCTCTTCCTGTGTGATAGCCGGGCCAGCAGGAACACTGTCTGGATAAAGGGGGCCTTGAGAGGTAAGGAAGTCCTCCTCTTCCTGCCTCTGTTCTGCCTCAAGTGCCCTGTCCATTATTCCATGCAGGGTGTGCTCCAACAGGTGGACAAGAGGGACAGTGTCACTGATGCATGCACTGTCACTGCTCACCATCCTCGTGGCCTCCTCAAATGGTGCCAGGACAGTGCATGCATCCCTGATCATGGCCTACTGGCGTGGGGAAAAAAATCCAAGCTCCCCTAACACTGTCCTGGTGCCATATTGCAACATATACTCATTGATGGCGCTCTGCTGCGTGTCCAGCCGCTGCAGCATGGCCAACGTAGAGTTCCACCTGGTGGACATGTCACAGATTAGGCGGTTCTTGGGCAGGTTGTAATCCTTTTGCAGGTCAGCCAGCCGAGCACTGGAATTATATGACCGGCAGAATGCCCACAGATTTTCCTGGCCTGCTTCAGGACCTCCTGTAAGCCCGGGTACCTGCCCAAGAACCATTGCACCACCAAGTTAAGGAAGCGAGCCAAACAGGGCACATGGGTCAGTTGTCCCTGTCGGAGGGCGGAGAGGAGGTTGGTGCCATTGTCGGAAACCACCTTTCCTGGCTTAAGCTGGTGTGGCGTCAACCACCTCTGAGCCTGCCCCTGCAGAGCTGACAGAATCTCTACCCCAGTGTGGCTCCTGTCCCCCAAGCACACCAGCTCAAGCACCGCATGGCATCTTTTTTCCTGCGTACTTGCGTAGCCCCTTGAACGCCTACGGAGCACCGCTGGTTCTGAGAACAAAGCACAGGAAGAGGCCATGGAGGAAGAAGAAGAGGAGGGGGTGGACGAGAGAGGTGTGTCAGAATCACCAGTAGTAATATTTTGGAGGAGTGGTGGCGGAACAGCCTCCAACACTATTGCACCTTGTCCTGCATCCTTCCCAGCTGCCAGCAGAGTCACCCAATTGGCCGTGAAAGATAGGTCATGTCCCTGTCCATGCCTGCTGGACCATGAGTCAGCGGTAATATGCACCTTACCGCTGACTGCCCTGTACAGCGAGGCCAAGACATTGCCTTCCACATGCCGGTAAAGAGCCAAAATCGCCTTCCGTGAGTTTGGGAACCTGCCACTGAGGAACCGCACATTCAACAAACTCACGAAAGGGAGCAGAGTCTACCAACTGAAAAGGCAGCAGTTGAACTGCTAGCAATTTAGCCAAGCTAGCATTCAACCACTGGGCATGTGGATGGCTGGGAGCGAACTTCTTTTGGCGGTGCAGCAGCTGGGGCAGGGAAATTTGCCTGGTACAATCAGACGTCCGTATACTTGGCTGTGACTGTGACACACCTAATTCTACACCTTCATTCCTCTCAGTGCAGGTTTCAGAGAGGACTGAAGGTATAGTGGGGTTGGAGATCCCAGCTGATGAGGAGCAAGAAGAGGTCCGCTTTGTTCTTTGGTGTGGGTCTTTTAGGTACACCTGCCAACAGACTGCGTGGCAGGTCGACATATGTCTGGTCAAGCACGTCGTGCCCAAGCGGCTGATGTTTTGGCCATGTGAGATACGCTTCAGACAAATGTTGCAAATGTCAACGGTGCGATCTGCTGCACTCGTCTGAAAAAAGGCCCACACCAAAGAACTTTTGGAATAACGTGCAGAGACAGCAGCGCCCTGCACATGCGGAGCTCTGCGGCGTGATGCAGTCGGTGTGCTGCCCTTAAGCTGGCCCCTGGAGGGCATCCTGCCTCGTTGGAGATGTGCCTCCTCCTCCTCTCTCCTATCAGGCACCCATGTGGAGTCAGTGACCTCATCATCCCCTCCCTCCTCATCACTGGAGCCAATCTGGCAGTATGCTGCAGCTGGGGGAACATGACTGCCAGATAGCTGTCCTTGTTGGGCACCTCCTCTCTCTGGGCTCACGTTACTACCCCCTCTTTCTGGGCTCATGTTACTGCCTTCCTCCAGCTTGGTTCCATCATCGGAGCCTTCAAAACGCTGGGCATCCTCCTGGAGCATGTACCCAACACTGTGGTCAAACAGTTCGGGGGACTCCTCAGGAGGACATGGTCGGGCTAGGGAAGAAGTGACTGATGCCATTGAGCCGAGGGGAGAGGTAGCTTTGGCAGCTGCTTTGCAAGACAAAGTACCCTGAGCCTGGGTGAGAGAGGATGAGATGGATGAGGACGGCTTGGTCATCCACTCTACCAAATCATGGGCATGTTGCGGCTCAACATGGCCAGCTGCCGAAAAGAAGGACAAGCGTGTCCCACGGCCACGTACTGATGAGGATGCACCATGTCCACGACCAGCACTGTTACCTCTAGACACAGAGCCTGCTTGCCCTCCTTTATTGCCTCGTGACTGTCTGCCTCTCTTTGTTTGCCTTCCAGACATACTAATGGCCTGCAGTGAGATGTAGCTGCACAAAGGTGGGATGTATATATATATATATATATATATATATATATATATATATATATATATATATATATATATAATGCAGCTATCAGACTCCACTGCCTGCTGTGTTATTAGTATGAGAAAAGCAGCAAAGGTCTTCAGTTAGTTTTAGGTGAACACAGTGCAGAGGACACCGTACACTAACTGAAAATACTAGCAGCTCTCTGCCTGTGGTTTTATTACAAAAACACCACAAATTTTATTCAGGTTCCTTTAAGTGAACGCTCTGCAAAGGACAGAAGTACTGCAATACAGTACATGAAATTAATGCATCACTCTGCCTGTGGTTTTATTATGAGAACACCACTAACTGTATTCAAGTAAGCTTTAGGTGAACGCTATGCAAAGCACGCAGTACACTAAGTGAAACTCTGCTGCAGCTAGCACAATCACCTGCCTGCCTGCCTGTAACAGTATAGAGGACAGCAGTAACGGATCTAGCTAAACTAAATACAGTGTATAAATATATATACAACACCTAGGATGCATATATATCCTCTACACACTGTAACAGAAGCCAACTGACTCGCCTGCCTGCTCTATCTAACTCAATATACATGACACTCTCTCTCTCTCTCTGTAACTCTCTCTTTCACAAATGCCAACAGACTACACAAGGCCGACTTCCAGGCGGCCTTATATAGTGTGGGCATGTACCTACTCCTCTGAGCCATGATGAGTACTTACAGCGCTGTGATTGGCCAAGCATGCAGTGAATTTGGCGTGAACGCCCCATAATGTTCGATCTTCGTTGAACGATCGAACGATCGAACAGCCGATGTTCGAGTCGAACATGGGTTCGACTTGAACATGAAGCTCATCCCTAGTGATCAGTGTCGACAAGGGACTCATCCCCACAACCCTTGCCCGGTGGTTGTGGGGGTCTGCGGGCGGGGGGCTTATCAAAATCTGGAAGCCCCCTTAAACAAAGGGGAACTCCAGATCCCGCCCCCCCATGTGAATTGGTAACGGGTACATTGTACCCCTACCATTTCACAAAGAAAGTGTAAAAAATTGTAAAAAAAACACACAGACACAGCTGGACAAGTCCTTTATTTAAAAATAAAAAAAATAAAAAATGAATTTCCAGCGATGTAATCCCATCTGCCGTCTCCCCGATGTAAAATGATCCATTCCAGCGACGCTGCAGTCTCTGCTCTCATTCTCCAGCGAGGAACGAAACCCCCATGACGCGTAAGAGGGGGCGGGGTGACCCGCCCATCACCCGCGCCCACGTCATTGGTTAAGCCCCGGCTTTCCCAATCAAGTGGGCGGTTGACCCCACCCCGTGACGTCACGGGGCAGGGTCACCTGCGCCCACGTCATTGATAAAGTCAGGGCTTACCCAATGACGGGTCACCCCGCCCCGCACCCTCTTATGCTTCATAGGGGTTTCGTTCCTCGCTGGAGAATGAATGGAGATACTGCGGCATCTCTGGAATGGATCATCGTTGAACATCGGGGAGACGGGATTACATCGCTGGAAATTCATTTTTTATTTTTTTATTTTTAAATAAAGGACTTGTCCAGCTGTGTCTCTGTGTTTTTTACAATTTTTACACTTTCTTTGTGAAATGGTAGGGGTACAATGTACCCATTACCAATTCACATAGGGGGGGGCCGGCATCTGGAGTTAAAGGGGGCTTCCAGATTTTGATAAGCCCCGCCCGCAGACCCCCACAACCACCGGGCAAGGTCACAGACCCCCAAAGCATCCTCCCCATGTTGAGGGCATGTGGCCTGGTACGGTTCAGGAGGGGGGGCGCTCTCTCGTTCCCCCTCTTTTCCTGCTGCCTACCAGGTTGCGTGTTCGGATAAGGGTCTGGTATGGATTTTTGGGGGGAACCCCACGCCATTTTAATTTTTTTTAATTACACGGGGTTCCCCTTAATATCCATACCAGGCCTGAAGGGCCTGGATTTTTAAAGGGACCCCCACGCCATTTTTTTTCTATTTTGTTGGGGGGGCCCCCTTGAATCCATACTAGACCCTAGGGCCTGGTATGGACCTGGGGGGGGACCCCACGCTGTTTTTTTTTTCTAGATTTTTTTTTTAGAGCCGGCAATGTTTATTTTTTTTGACATTTCCTTTAACAACCAGATATAAACAGGTTAGAAAACAAAAAAAAAATTGCCGCAAAATCGCGGTACTTGCGTTTTGGATCTGGGTCCATTGAATTCTATTACATGCAAAACACTGTTTTTGGCCTGGAAAAAACATCTGCAGTTGTGTTTAAATATATATATATATATATATATATATATATATATATATATATCAAAAAAATAATGAAATTGCTTCCATTGCATTGTGGACAATCCACAACTTGGGGCAGCTGACGTGGCAAGTGGACAATCCACAACTTGGGGCAGCTAATGTGGCAAGTGGACAATCCACAACTTGGGGCAGCTGATGTGGCAAGTGGACAATCCACAACTTGGGGCAGCTGACGTGGCAAGTGGACAATCCACAACTTGTGGCAAGTGATGTGGCAAGTGACACGCTAAATACAACTACACTGCTGCTCTCTCCGCTGCTGATACTCACTCTGGTCTCACAAAATAGCTGAAATCGTTAATAATACTGCTTTTGGAGCTTAAGGCGGCTCCTTATGATGTTTCCTAGCTAAACGCATATAGACGCAAATGTGGTAAAACGCGACATGCAAAAGCCACAAAGCGCGCCTTTCTAAACGCCGCTTTCAACCTTAGTTCTGAACACTTTGCACCAGCGTCCCGTGTACATGGGGCATAAAAACGCCTATGCCATTTACAGCTCAAAAACACCATGGTGGCCATGAGGCCATAGGCTAACATGGAGAGATGTTTTTAAGCTGCAAAAAATGCTCAAACTAGCGGCTGGAAAAACGTCTGTGTACATGTAGCCTTATATTAACCACTTGCGCACTGGCCACTTAAACTCCCTTCCTGCCCAGACCAATTTTCACATTTCAGCGCTGATGCACTTTGAATGACAATTGCGCGCTCATACAACACTGTAACCCAATGAAAATTTATTATTTTTTGGCACACAAATAGAGCTTTCTTTTGATCACCTCTGTATTTTTTTTTTCTATAAATACAAAAGACCGACTAAAAAAAAAATTTGATATTTTAACCACTTCAGCACTGGGCCTATTCTGGCACTTCTCTCCTTCATGTAAAAATCATAAATTTAGGGCTAGAAAATTACTTCAAAACCCGAAACATTATGTATGTTTTTTTTAGCAGACAGCCTAGGGAATAAAATGGCGGTCATTGCAAATTTTTAGCTCGCTCGGTATTTGCGCAATAAATTTTCAATCGCCTTTTAAAAAAAAAAAAATGGTTTCAGGAATTAAAAAAAATTACAAAACAGTAAAGTTAGCCCAATTTTTGGGAATAATGTGAAAGATGTTGTTATGCTGAGTAAATAGATACCTAACATGTCACGCTTTAAAATTGCGCACACTCATGGAATGACACCAAACTTCAGTACTTAAAAATCTCCCTAGGCGATGCTTTCATAATTTTTACACGTTACCATTTTCGTAATACAGAGGAGGTCTAGTGCTAGAAATGTTGCACTCGTTCTAACGCACGGAACAATACCTCACATGTGTGGTTTGAACTGCGTTTACATATGTGAGCGGGACTTACGTGTGTGTTCGCTTCTGAGCGCGAGCTACCGGGGACATGGGCGTTTTTTTTTTTTGATTCTTTTTTTTTTTACTTTTTTGTATTTCTTACTCTTTTTTGTTTACTTTTTAGTTTTTTTGATCACTTTTATTCCTATTACAAGGAATGTAAACATCCCTTGTAATAGGAATCTATTGTGACAGGTCCTCTTTATGGAGAGATGCAGGGTCAATAAGACCCCACATCTCTCCTCCAGGCTGGAAAGCATGATATCGGTCAAAAAAATTCACTGATCTCATGTTGACAGCCGAGATCACGGCTTTGTTTACATACGGGAACCCGGCGTGATGTCATAACGTCGCGCCCGGGCCTCCGACGGTCATAGAGATGACTGGTGACCATCTGGTCACCAGTCATCTCTATGCTTCCCATCCGGCACCGGCCAATTAGTTCTCCGTGCCCCAGATGGCACGGGAGAGCTCGGAGAAGCACCGGATGGCGGCGGGAGGGGGGGACGTCCCCTCCCGCTGCCTATAAGAACGATCAAGCGACGGAACTGCCGCTATGATCATTTTTATCGTGCACAGAATCGACGGCTGAAAATAATGATATCTGAATGATGCCTGCAACTGCAGGCATCATTCAGATGTCACCGCACAAAGCCAAGGACGTCATTTGACGGTGGGCGGTAGGAAAGTGGTTAATATTTCGAAAATTTCGGTAATTTTTATCCTTCATTGATGTACACTGATGAGACTACACTGATGGGCTGCACTGATGGGCACCGGTAAGGTGGCAAGCGAGGGCACTGAGAGGTGGCATTGCTAGTTGGCACTGGTGGGCATTGAGAAGTGGCACTGCTAGGTGGCAATGATAGTTGGCAGTGATGGACACTGATAGGCAGCACTGCTAGGTGCCACTGATTGGCACCAGTGGTGGGCATTGATAGGTGGCACTGGCAGGGGCTACTGATTGTCACAGAATTGCCTCTTTCTCTTCAAGCCCGATATCCCTTGCACATAAGCCGGTGATTGCCTTTTTTTATGCTCACGCTGTCAGCACAAGGAGAAAACAAAAACCATTACCCAGTTTTTGTTTACATCAAGTGATCAGCTGTCATTGGCTGACAGCTGATCACATGGTAAAGGGCAGGGATCGGCCCCTTACTCGGATCTGTCATCACCCGAGTCTCAGTGACTCGGTGACCACAGCGTGCGCGCGAAGGGGAGGACGTCTATTGACGGACTCCCGGCAATTGAGGATCGTGCTGTGGCCATCGATCAGTTATAGCGCTGATCTCAAGGGATTAAAGAGGGTCTAAATGGGCCATTGACATGCATCACAATTCAACTTAGGAATGTATCTTTGCAAAGTTAAACTAAATTAAATCCTTTCTTATTTTTGCTTGGGGATAGAGTGCAGAGGGATTACAAGTCTAGACAGTTTTTGGGGATGTCTGCACCCCTGATAGGGTGAAGACAACTCCCAAATTTGGCCACTTTATCCTTCCAAATAATTCACTTCCTGTCACATAGCCACACAGGAAGTGAGGGGAAATCCCTACCAATGTCTTTCCTTGGGGACACACAGGTCAATCTAAATACTTTCCCCATTATGTACATTGCACTCCAGCATTTTGCGGGGTACACCCCAAATTATTAGGTATTTTGGACTTTGGGGTTTATTTACTAAAGGCAAATCTACTTTGCACTACAAGTGCACTTGCTGGATATCCGAGGGGGACATGCAAGCAAAAAAAACACCATCTTTGCTTTTACATGATTGGATGTTACAATCACCAGTGATCCCTCAGATTTTCAGCAGCTACACTTTTACTGCAGAGTGGATTTGTCTTTACTAAACCCCAAACTACCCAATGATTTGGGGTGTACACAACAAAGTGCTAGAGTGCAATTTGCTTAATGGGGACACTAGTTAGATTGATCTGTGTGTCCCCAAGAAAAGACATTGGTAGGGTTTTACCTTCACTTCCTGTTTAGCTGTGTGACAGGAAGTGAAGCCAATTTTACTAAAAGGGGACACAAAGCCCAACCTAAAAAAAAACAAGCAGAGGTTCTAACACTTACTTTGTTTCCCTCAAAATGCCCACAATTAGAATCGGATTGCCTTGAGCTATTTTTAAGTGCAGTGCTCTAAATCAGTGCTTCTCAAGTACCCCAACAGGCCATGTTTGCAGGTTTTCCTTCATCTTGCACATGTGCTTTAAATCACAGTCAATGGTTTTGAATTTTGGACAGCAATTCTCGATAAGATAAATTCACAAAACATGTCCTGTTGGGGGTACTTGAGGACTGAGGCTGACTACCACTGCAGTAAAAAGGAAAATTGAATACTTACCGCTCTGTATTTTTCATTTCCTGGTGATTATCCATGGCAGCACACAATACATGCATATGCTAGCTTGAAGGCACCAGGGTAGACAAATCACACCTGTTTTGTTTTGACATGCCAATCAGCTGTCACATTTGTTGCAAAGAAAATGCAAAACAAACCTCAAAACTTTGCATCAATTTTTATTGGTCAACAAAAAAAAGTGAAGCCAAAATAAAAAACATGGTCAATTTGAAACAGTTACAGACTCACAACATCTTGAGAAAGATTTGGCAAAATAATGCAGCACAGACAATTAAATCAAAGTGAATAAACGACACACATTAACAACATCAAAATTATTTCAGGGGAACATTTCCCCCACACAAAAAAATACAATCCACAAAATTAAAACAAACATCTGTTTTGCAAAGACATAACAAATAAAATACATGTGTTACAAACTCGATAAGGACACCAAAATGTACTTTTTGCCCCCCACACGCACACACACTTGCCTTTTTTCAGGGCAAGGGAGAGGATGCTATCTGCGAGCTTTATATAACATAGGTTGGTGAGCTAATGAGGCAATTGAAAACACATGCACAGTCCATGAAACACCCAAAATGCAAGTTCACCCAATGTAGAGACTGAACTTCAAAGTGGCTACACCTGTTAAGGAAGTCCTTCAATTATTAACCCATAAAAACACTCTCTGAGCATGCCCAGAAATATCCAGGTGTTGTTCACACACAAAAAGCACCAAAAAAAATCTAACTGCCTGGGCATGCTCAGTCAGAACAACACAAATGCAGCTAGCAGAAATCCCCCCCCCCCTGTCCAAAATTAAGCACATCATCCAGCATGCTACAAAATTAGAGATGGGACAATCACCCCCCCCCTACCAACAAATACCATTGCAGTCTATGGGAACTGACTTGTTAATTTTGCTAGTCCCCACTTGGCTGGCTTATCTTCTAGTTATTGGCCTTAAAATGGGGGCCCAGGTCCCACCCTAAGGGACATATATCAATATCACCAATTTGGACAACAACAAAAACAAAACAAGGAGAAGTGCCTTTAAATATGCCAAATTGCTTAATGGCCATTTCACACCACATGCAGTCCATTGCGTTTTTTATGCATCAAAAATGCATGGAAAGTGGGTTATATGGTTCTAAATGGCAGTGTTTGTTCCAGTGTGTTCCAGTCCCACAAAAAAGTAGAACATGCTGCATTTTACCTGCACTGGACTGTACTGGAACACAGCAAAACGCATCATAAACGAACTGGAACGCACAGGAACACACCTAAATGCACCAAAAACGCACTGGAACACACTTGTCCTTATCTATGGTTAATAAAAAAGAGGGGTGAAAAAAAAGCACTGGACTGCATCAAAAAAAGTACCAAAAAATGCACTGGAACGCATCAAAAACGTGCATGCAAAAAAGCACCTGGAACGCATCCGGATTGCGTTTCTATGGTGTAAACTGGCCCTAGTTCACACCATAGAAACGCAGTCTGGATGCGCTCCAGGTGCTTTTCTGCATGCGTGTTTTTGACACGTTCCAATGCGTTTTTGATGCAGTCCAGTGTTTTTCCCCCCTCTTTTCACTTAGGACAAGTGTGTTGCAGTGCGTCTTTGGTGCATTTAGGTGCGTTCCGGTGCATTCCAGTGCGTTTTTGGTACTATCCGTTGCGTTTTTGATGTGTTTTACTGCGGTCCAGTACAGTTCTGTACCTAAAAAATGCAGCATGACCAATTTTTGTTTTTCCTTTCTGAAACGCACTGGAACGGACTGCAGTGGTGTGAACTATGCCATTGGCATTAATGTGATCAACTTTCTTTACATTTTTCATGCATCAAAAAAACGCACTGCACTGCATCCGGTGTGAACTGGCCTTAAATATCATACCTGGGGGGTGTCTATAGTATGCCTGTAAAGTAGCGCATGTTTTCCATGTTTATAACAGTTCAAGAGCAAAATTTAATTTCTAAAGTAAAATAATAGTCATTAAAAAGTACTCGCGGCTGTAATGAATTGCTGGTTCCCGTCAATACAGATAAAAGTCATTGAAAGTCTTTGAAAAAAAAAATGCGTGGGGGTCCCCCAAATTCCATTACCAGGCCCTTCAGGCCTGGAATGGATATTAAGGGGAACCCTGCCGCAAATTCAAAAAAAAAATGCCTGCGGTTCCCCCAAATATTCATACCAGGCCCTTCAGATCTGGTATGGATTTTAAGGGGAGCTCCACCCCAAATTTAAAAAAAAAATGGCGTGGAGTCCCCCCAAAAATCCACATTAGACCCTTATCCGAGCATGCAACCTGGCAGGCCGCAGGAAAAGAGGGGGGGATGAGAGAGCGGCCCCCCCTTCCTCCTGAACTGTACCAGGCCACATGCCCTCAACATAGGGAGGATGTCCCCATGTTGATGGGGACAAGGGCCTCATCCCCACAACCCTTGCCCGGTGGTTGTGGGGGTCTGCGGGCGGGGGGCTTATCGGAATCTGGAAGACCCCTTTAACAAAGGGGACCCCCAGATCCCGCCCCCCCTGTGTGAAATGGTAATGGGGTACAAATGTACCCCTACCATTTCACAAAGAAAGTGTCAAAAATGTAAAAAATGACAATAGCCGGTTTTTGACAATTCCTTTATTAATGTCTTCTCCTTTCTTCCATCTTCTTCCATCTTCTTCTTCCATCTTCTTCTTTTCTCCATTCGAGTTTCTTCCTCCATCTTCCTCTTCCTCTTCATTTTCCTTCTTCTTTCGGTGTTCTCATCCGCATCTTGCTCCGGCTTATTCTTCCCTTCTTCTTCGGCCGCTCCTTTTGAATTTGAGGTTCCCGCTGTGTGACGCTTCAGCTCTTCAGTTCTCCTCTGGGTCCGCTGCCACCTTGTGACCCCGCCCCCCTCTGACGCACATGGGTTTCACTGGGACTTTCCCCGTGGTGTCAGAGGGGGGAGGGGCCACCGGGTGGCAGCGGACCAAGAGGAGAACTGAAGAACTGAAGCGTCACACACAGCGGGAACCTCAAATTCAAACGGAGCGGCCGAAGAAGAAGGGAAGAAGAAGCCGGAAAAAGATGCGGACGAGAACACCGATAGAAGAAGGAAGATGAAGATGAAGAGGAAGAGGAAGATGAAGAACAAGATGGAGGAAGAAACCCGAATGGAGAAAAGAAGAAGATGGAAGAAGAAGATGGAAGAAAGGAGAATAAATTAATAAAGGAATTGTCAAAAACCGGCTATTGTCATTTTTTAAATTTTTTACACTTTCTTTCAGAAATGGTAGGGGTACAATGTGTAAAGGAAAACTACTGCGCATATCAAAAACTAAAATAAATGGAATAATACCACCAATTAAATTATGGTGGCCGCTGCTGCAACTGAAAATTGTGGATATACACAAATACAAACAATATGAAATAAAACCAATAGCGCTGCGTGGATTAGTAACTGATAACCATATAACATAACACTCTGTAATGTGACCTATAGTAAATGACCATAGGATGTAAAGTTATTAGCGTGCTTGAAATAAATAAGCTCAAAACCTCTGTGATGACTAACTCCGACGTATAGTCATCACAATCTTCAAAAAAATGAAAAAAACTCAAACAAACTGAAATGACATGTAATTCTTCTCATAAAATATCCAAACCGAGATTAGAAAATGACATATCCCAAAGTAATGAAAGTTCCAAGATATCGTTAGTTCAAGACTGTTCAATGCAGGTAAATGAGTATTGGTGACTTCACACTAAAACACCCAAGAAGAAGTGAAGCATTGGAAAAGACAAAGATCCTCCACCTTCAGGCCTCGTACACACGGCCGATTTTCTCGGCAAGAACCAGCAAGAAACTTGCTGGCAGAGAGGTCTTGCCGAGTAAATCGGTCGTGTGTACGCGGCTATCGGGTTTCTCGTCGAGAAAACCGACAAGAAACCTCGACGAGAAAATAGAGAACCTGCTCTCTATTTTCTCGTCGAGATTCTCCTCGGCATGTTTCTCGACGAGAAAAGTGAGTGTGTGTACACTTACCTGTCCTCCCGGAAGCCCGCGCATGTTCGAAATGAATTAGACGCATGCGCGGTAGCTTCCTAGGCATACGTAGGGTATACCAAGATGGCGGCGACGGCATCGAATGTGACGAGCGCATGCTCGTCGTAGTCGATGACGTCACCGCGTACGCTCCATTCAAAGAACCGTGGGTTCTTTGAAACGAGCGTGTGCGGCCGGGACAAGTTTCTTGTCCAAGAATCTCGTCGAAAAACACGACATGTTTTTTTCAACGAGAATCTCGGCCGTGTGTACGAGGGCTCAGTCTCAAATCTCCTTACCAGCTCATGTGGATCCCTGATAAAGAGATCATATACACTTGTGGCTATTTCCCCCGCCTAGGGTCTCTCTGCAGTGTATCACACAAAAAGATTATTTTTCCTCCGCATTAAGGGCTTCTCAGCTTAGTCTCCAGATGCATGATTTCAAAAGAGACATAAGAGCCACCATGGTGAAGTACTTCATAACAGTTTTAATATAAAAATTAAAGATACACTTACACAAACATAGTACTTTAAAAGCATTGGTAAAATTCGTTCATAAGCCTGCCGGCTTCAAACATCCGCCCGTCCTTCCGGGATAGCGCTGTTTGTTCGTGGTGACGTCAGCACGCCGCTACTCCCTACGCCGTTTCGTCAAAGAATGACGTCTTCCAGGGGCACGAGCGGCGTGCTGACTCACCGCTTTTTATAATACAAAATGTAATGGACACGCCCGGCTCTGACCTCCAGGATGCACCTCCACAAATCCACCATCTTTGATGGGGGATTCCTGCCCATGTCTTGCAATGCTCCTTACTACACAATGATGTGCAAGAGCGGCATAACACTACAAATGGGCAAATATTATTTAAAATATAAAATTACAAATAGTGAAAGATTATAAAATATGTAATTAATATAAAATCAAATATATGCTGAGATAACCTAACTAGACAGAATTGGATAAGAGAATAAACTATTCGTACAAAGAAATTTGGTTGCCTTTAACATGTCACCACACTGGTGTCCGTACTCCCGGATGGCTATGAGAGACAAGCACCATATGGGGCGCCAAAACGGCATGCAAAAACATATTATATCAGATAAAACCAAATGATGCACCAGATGTCTTACTCTATCCTCTTAACCCCATAACGGATCATACCGATCCTGACATATCGGGAAAAGAGAACAATGCAACATGCATTACACCAGACATAGAGTTAAAATGCAAGTGAAAGATAATGGTATAATAAATTCCATCCAGCCGCTGTCCTTTGTGAACAGGACAGTGCTAGAAGGAAGGAATCAATTATCTCACAATGCGTAACACTACATGAAGGAAGCCTACTGATGATTACACATATTGGCCATGTATGATTAATGGCAATCTTCTTACTAAAGTCATCATTACTGTATGTATAAGGGCTGATAGTAAAAAGGGGAGAGAAACAAGAGGAATGAACTATATAAATTTGGTGGACTCAGAAATCAGAGCCGGTTCACAACCAATATGCCATATCCCATACTTACAAATGATTAAATAAATGATGTTAAATGTCATGTCATCCATTATCAATAAACGCATTGACATCTGTGTCAATATTCAAGCCAAAGGGGCTATAACACCGAACCCGGTATATCCAGGCCATTTCTAACCTTGATAGCTCCCTCACCAGAGAGCTACCCCTCCAGTGAGGCTCGAATTTGTCTATCCCTAAAAATAAGGTATTTGCTGGATTGCGATCGTGATGAGTGTCATAATGTTTTGAAACCGAATGATTTTGAAAGCCTGTTTTTATATTGGTGATATGCTCACCTAATCTAACCTGCATTGATCTTTTTGTCCTGCCTATATATTGGAGCCCGCATGGACATTGTAATAAATAAACTATGCCAGTGGAGCTACATGTGATAAAGGGCTCAATGGAATGCTCCTTCAAAGTGCTGGTAGAACAAAAGGATTCTGTTTTCTTAGTTTTAGTCTTATTCAGACTGCATACTTGACACCTCCGACATTGGTGGTATCCTGATAACCCTTTTTGAAAAAAAGATACCTTTTTAGTCGGAGGATCCACCACATTGGGAGCCACCCTATCCCGAAGGGAGGGTACTCCCCTAAAGACTACCTGAGGTTTGGGTGGTAAAAATTGGCTGATGATTCTGTCATTACCCAACAAATGCCAATGCTTTTGAAGGATTTTCTTGATGGCATAGTGCTGCGTGGAAAAAGTAGTGACAAAAGGTATTATAGGTCTATCTCTCACTACCTTGGAGCGATCCTCCAATAGTAGTGACCTATCCAAACCAGCAACCTCCTCTATTGTCTCTTCTAGAGATTCCAAATTGTAGCCTTTCTCACAAAGTCTTGATTTCAGGATAGCAGACTGAGATCTATAGTTCTCCAAAGAGGTACAGTTTCGCCTCATCCTGACGAACTGGCCTCTAGGCACTGATTTCAGCCAAGAATCATTGTGACAACTTCCGATAGGGATGAATGAGTTGCGATCAGTCTTTTTGAAAAAAGATTTAGTAACCAAAAGGCCATCTTCCTTCATTATGGTGAGGTCAAGGAAATCAATGGTCTCCTGACTTGCTTCATGAACGAATCTAATTCCCCTCTCATTATCGTTCAAAGCTGAAAAATAACTGTCCAATTGGTCCTTGGTGCCATCCCATAGGAGGAGGACGTCATCAATGTACCTGGCCCAGAGTACCAAGTGTGGACTCCGATCCCCAAAGATGACGTCCCCCTCCCATTTGGCCATAAAAAGGTTGGCCAAGCTGGGGGCATACTTAGCCCCCATCGCAACACCACATGTTTGGCGATAATACTGACCGTCAAACCAAAAGTAATTGTGACCTGCTGCATATTCCAACAGGTCTAAAATGTAATCCATTTGGAGCTGGGACAAACCTGACAAAAGATTCAAATAATATTTCACAGCTGAAATACCCATCTGGTGTGGAATAATAGAATACAATGAGGTAACGTCAGCTGTGACCATCCACATTCCTTCCTTAGGCTCAATTTGCGACACTAAATTGATAGCATGCCTCGTGTCTTTCAAATAAGAAGGCATCCTTTGGACCAAAGGCTGTAAAAAGTGGTCAATGTACTTGCCCACCCGGGAAGTCAGTGAGTCTATACCACTCACTATAGGTCTGCCCGGGGGGCAAGTCAAGCTCTTATGAATTTTGGGGAGACAATATAGAATGGGCACCCTAGGGGCCCTTGGTAACAAAAATAGTGACTCCTTGTCGTTCAGAATGCCAATATCCGAGCCCCTCTGTACCAATTTTTCCAGTGTATCCCTGTATTTGATGACCGGGTTTCCTGGTAGTAGATCATAGGTGTCACGATCATCTACGATTCTATGCATTTCTTTCAGGTAATCCGCCCTATCAAGGACAACAATTCCACCGCCCTTGTCGGCAGGGCGGATTACCAACTCCCTATTTCGACAAAGAGAGTCAAGACCTAATTCCAATTGTTTTTCCATTTTATCATTGGTGACTTTCACAGCCTCAAGGTCTCGTAAGACCACATCTCTAAAGACCCTAAGGGACGGGGCCAAGGCCCCAGGTGGATTAAAGGTAGAGGCATTGGATAGTCCGGAATGCTGATATGATGGTGTAACTAATTTGTTCTCCCTTCCAGGAATACCTACAAAGTAACATTTAATATTAATCTTACGGACATACTTGTGTATGTCCATGTAGGTCTGGAACTTATTTAATTTTTTAGGGGGAGCAAATTTCAATCCCTTATTGAGAAGGGTTAATTCGGGCTTGGTTAGGGTTTGGGAGCTGAGGTTAAAGATGCCATCTTGACTCACATCTTTTGCTTTTTTAAGTTGTGCTCTCCTCCCCCTCTTGTTCCTCTTTGCTTTCTACCGGCCTTTTTACCCCCTGGCTGGGCTTGGGAAAACCCCAATGTTGGTCAATATCTCTTTCATATTGGCCCGGGGGAAATTCTCTCGATGATCCAGACCTATATGCCTCTTGAACCCTGTTAATTCGTTCATAATCATGTTGCCCTCCATATCCAGGGCCATCTCTATCCCGTTAGGGAAAGAATCTATTACGAGTTCCAAAACCATTCTCATATTCATCCCTATCTCTCTCCAAATAATAGTCATCTTCACAATGAGATCCCCGGCCTGGGTATTGATCATAACCGTGACTCTCAAGACGAGTCCTCTCTCTAGGGAATCTCAATGGTTCTCTATAAATAATATGTTGGCCCTGGGGGTATGGTAGTCCATAACCCCTATCATAGATAGTGCTCTGTTTTGGGTTGTGTCTGTTGCAACCATCCTGGGTTTTTGGTATATTGCCCTCCTTTGACAAAACCTGATGGTCTCGAGGGTGATTTGTGAGACACCTGTCTACCCTTTACCATTTCACACAGGGGGGGCAGGATCTGGGGGTCCCCTTTGTTAAAGGGGTCTTCCAGATTCCGATAATCCCCCCGCCTGCAGACCCCCACAACCACCGGGCAAGGGTTGTGGGGATGAGGCCCTTGTCCCCATCAACATGGGGACATCCTCCCCATGTTGAGGGCATGTGGCCTGGTACGGTTTAGGAGGGAGGGGGGCCGCTCTCTCATCCCCCCTCTTTTCCTGCGGCCTTCCAGGTTGCGTGCTTGGATAAGGGTCTGGTGTGGATTTTTGGGGGTACTCCACGCCATTTTTTTTTTTCAATTTGGGGTGGATTTCCCCT
Organism: Rana muscosa; assembly: GCA_029206835.1. Classification (NCBI taxonomy): domain Eukaryota; kingdom Metazoa; phylum Chordata; class Amphibia; order Anura; family Ranidae; genus Rana; species Rana muscosa. The sequence continues at coordinate 346,479,032 of CM055116.1, read as the reverse complement.
TAAAATCCATACCAGATCTAAAGGGCCTGGTATGGATATTTGGGGGAACCGCACGCATTTTTTTTTTTAATTTGCGGCGGGGTTCCCCTTAATATCCATTCCAGACCTGAAGGGCCTGGTAATGGAATTTGGGGGGACCCCCACGCTTTTTTTTTGTTTTTATCAAAGACTTTCAATGACTTTTCTCTATATTGCCAGGAGCCGACAATTCATTATAGCCACGGGTGCTTTTAAATGCCTTTTTTTTTCCTTTAGAAATGTCCTTTTGCTGGCACACTGGCAAGTTCAGAGCTGCGCCTGTTCAACTTATGCAAATTGAGTTATGTGACTTGACATTTACTAAGATTTTGCCGGCGCAGTGAACCTGCGCAACTGAACAAGTAATATTCACGCGCTGAGCTAAAAAAAAACTCCCGCAGCTCTAAACGTAATTGCCGGTGCAGCGGGCTGATTTTAAAAAAGTTACTTTCTCACTCTATTTTGGGCATGTTTGTTATTTGGGCAGGTGTCACTACACTTCCTAACATCACCCCATGTCACCCACATTATATTGCCACTTCCAGCTTCTTTATATTTAGATTTTAAGATGCCGTGCGCCAGGTCCATAGTGGCGCACTGAGCGCCTCCTCCCGTCCACCGAGAACACTATAGTAAATGGGAAAGAGCGCTGCGCTACCGGCGCTAATGTTTTGTAAATACCAAAACAGCCATTGCGCGCGCAGATGCGCCGATACTCATGGCGCAAATGTTTTGTAAATCAGCCCCAATATAACACATGCTGGGGGGATTATTATTTTTTTTGGTGTGGGTTCTTTTTTTTTTTTTCCTATGGAGAACGTGTCGGTAAAGCTCTCCCCTATAACACTGGGGGGAGATTTTTTTTTTTTTTGTGAGGGGAGAGTAGAGGAAGGGGGGATAGTCACATGGAGAATGAACACAAGAGAGGGAATGAGTTCCCAGGAGGGACAAGGAGGGACCACATAAAAGGGTGGAAATTGTTTATATTTATTTATTTATTTATTTATTTCTTCCTTCTCTCCCGTCCTCCACCAGGTTAAAAGAATAATGGATTAGGGCTCCCCCTTTTTTATTTTTATTTTTTATTTTTTTTGGTACAGTATAAAGGAGTGCGATACGGCACTATAATGAAGGGAGGATTGGTGGGAAATATAAAGACACAATATGCAATATAAAAATGTACAATGTATAATGTATAATGTATAGATGTGAGGAAACAGACATGCAGTGAGACCCTGATGAAATGAATAAATGAGAGGAAACAGGAGGGAGTGGGAAAGGGGTGGGGGGGAACGAGATATGAATGACATGAGGGATATAAGATGGGGGAATAGGGGAAGGTAATATGGATTAAAGGTTTCCTCTCCTTTCTTCTTTAAAGAGCCTCATTGGGGGAAAAAAAAATGGGGAAAAAGAAAAAGGAGTATGCTATTTATAAGATATGTTTTTTTTTTTATAAATTGGTGGAATTTGCTCGGGAAGCTCGGCCTGGAGCAGCTGTGCTTAACCTTGGCCCCCCAATAGGCCAACACTCAAGAAATCGGTAGATCGGGAATTGAGTGAATAAAAGCAGGAATAGCTTTATGAGCTCCTAGGAGGCCACAACCACGGCAGTCCGCGGAGCTTTTAGATAGGTAGGGAGGGAGGGAGGTGGGTTGGGTTCAGGGGGGGGGGTTATTTGTTTAGGGGGGGTTTCCCTTGTTTCTTATTTTTGGTCTTGGTTTTTTTTTTCTCCTTCTCTCTCTCTCTCCGCCTCCTCTCTCTTGTATTCTCTCCCACTTGGCTTCTCTCTCGCTATTTTTTTTGGGACAAGGAGGTGGAGTAAGAGACAATGGAATCCCTGTCAACTATGTAATTTAATGTAAGGGGACTGAATACCCCCAAAAAACGTCGGATGTTATTACAGGATCTTAGAAGACAGCAGATTGAGATTGCTTTTATTCAAGAAACACAATTTAGAGAAAGGAACATTTCTTTATTGAGGAATAGAGACTACTCAGTGGTGTGCAATGCAATTAATCTGGACTCTAAAACTAAGGGGGTTTTGATTGTGATATCTAAGGAGGTGGCTTGGGACCATAGAGATTCTCTGATGGATGTGGAGGGAAGATATCTGTTTATTAAAGGAACGATTGGAGGAATAAGGGTGACGCTGGCGACATACTATGCCCCCAATGTACAGCAAGATGCATTTGTAAAAAATATGTTGGGAAGACTTATGGAGTTTACTGAAGGGCAGTTAATTCTGGGGGGAGATCTGATTGTCCTGTTAATCCCCAGTGAGGATACCTCATCAGGGACATCATCAGTATTGCCTAAAATAAGGAAGGGGATTACAAGGGCATTGATAGAGGCAAAAGTGGTGGACATATGGAGATTGTTACACCCGGAGGAAAGAGACTTTTCTTATTTTTCTAATCCCCATAGAGTATACTCATGAATAGACGTTTTCTTTATCCCTCATAAACAACTACACTCAGTCAGGGAAACCTCCATTGGTATGATCACTTGGTCAGACCATGCACCGATCCTTTTAAAGTATAATCTGGTAGAGAGAAATCATTTTACTCCAAGGATGTGGAAACTTAACAAAAGTCTCCTCCAGGACCCTATGGTGATGGAGGATATTCAGAAAGAGGTGAAATGTTTTTTTCAGATGAACGATGCAGAAAGTACACCGGGAGTAATCTGGGAAACACATAAAGCTGTAATACGAGGAGTACTGATCAAACATGGAGCAAGTATCAAGAAGGAGAGGGAAACTAAATTAATAGGGCTATTAGGAAAAATTCTAAATCTAGAGGCATGACATAAGCATGCACAGACTATGGAAGTAGAACAAGAATTACTAAAAACCCATAGACAAGTGACCAAGCTATTACAATATAGAGCACAAATGGCATTACAGATAGGGCGTAAATGTAGTTATGAATCAGGTAATAAATGTGGCAGACAACTGGCAAGAGCTTTATGGGAAATACAGGCAAGTACATACATGCCCTCAGTTAAAAAAAAAGATGGAACAGAGGTTCAACTGCCGGGACAAATTGTGGAGGAGTTTGGCGACTTCTACTCCTCACTTTACAATCTGAGATTGGGAGACTCGGATGAAGTTGTGATGGAGGAATATTTAAGAGCAAGCGGGATGCAGAGTCTGACGACAGTAGTTGGTGAGGATTTGGAATCGCCAATAACATTAGAAGAAGTCCAGAACGCAATAAGATTAGCAAAAGCCGGAAAGGCCCCAGGACCGGATGGACTTACGGCGCAGTATTATAAGTCACTCGTCTCAGAGTTGGGACCTTTTATGGTTAAAATGTTTAATGAGCTGGGGGACACAACCTTTTTCCATCCAGAGACAGTGAAGATTATGATATCGGTGATACCAAAAGAGGGTAAGGATCCAAAGCAGTGTGGCAGTTATAGGCCAATTTATTAAATGCTGATCTAAAAATGTTTAGTAAGATAATAGCTCTCAGGCTACAACAGCAACTTCCCCTTTTGATCCATCAAGACCAAGTGGGATTTATACCAACAAGGGACAACACTACTAAGGCTGTGAATTTGATGCACATTGGACACTCGACTAAGACCCCCTGCGTCTTCCTTGGAACAGACGCAGAGAAGGCCTTCAAACAGGTGGGATGGGTGTTCATGTTCGTGGTCCTGAGGCATATAAGGGTAGGAGAGAAAATGATCAGATGGATAGCTAGTATGTATAAAGGACCCACAGCTCAAGTGAAAGTAAACGGATTCGTTTCCCCACCCTTTGAGATAACAAATGAGACAAGGCAAGGTTGCCCATTGTCCCCTTTGATATTTGCATTAACCCTGGAGCCCTTTCTGTGTAGAATACGGTTAAATAAGGACATCAGGGGAATTGAAATAGGGGGAACACAGCACAAAGTCGCAGCATATGCAGATGACATGCTTTTTTCAATGACAAATCCGATAGTCTCACTCCCAAATGTATTTAAAGAAATTGAGCTCTATGGTAGACTCTCGTATTTTAAAATAAACTGTACTAAATTGGAGGCCCTGATGGTAGCAATTCCGAAAAAAAACGATGGAAGCGATACGCCTAAGTTACAAATTTAGATGGTCAGACCAAGGGCTGAAGTACCTAGGGAATAACATCGCAGTAAATACGTTTAAAATGTACAAATTAAATTTCTTGCCAATACTAAGTAAAGTACGTGGACTACTGGAGAGATGGCATAGGGGAATGTTTTCCTTGTTTGGAAGAATTAATATAATTAAAATTAATATTTTACCAAAGATCCTGTACCTCCTCCAGGCAGTCCCAATTGCAATACCAAGAACTTTATTTAGAAATATCCAAACAGTATTTACTAAATTTTTTTGGGCAGGCAAAATACTAAGGATTGGGAGAACACTACTATCTATACCAAAACAGTATGAAGGGCTAGCCATCCCTGATGTATTTAAGTATTATCAGGCAGTTCATCTGGGCCGAGTGCTGGATTGGTGTCGACATAGGGAGATAAAAATTTGGCCAAATTTAGATCAAGCACAATGTAGGGAATTATTAAACAGAGCTCCCTAGTGCTATAAAAATGTTACAGTCAGTACTAAGACGCATCCAACAATAGGGCCCACATTACAAGTGTGTTATAATCTTTTCTCTGGGGATAAAATATCTACATATAATTCACCACTGATGCCTATATTAGGTAATCCTCAATTTATACCAGGCACACAGAAAGGACCCTTTGCGACATTAATGAAACGGGGATTGTTTCAGGCCTCGCATTTTATGATTGGGGGTAACTGGCCAACAATACAGGATCTGATGCATAGAAACGGTCCTTTTCAATTAGGTTTCTGGCAAGTGGCACAATTAAGACATTTTTTAAACACCATAGGGGCAACATGTGTTTTGGACCGTAGTTTAACATCATTCGAGAAACAATGTATGGAAAAAGAACCAATTGTGCATACAATATCCAAAATGTGCGCGTTATTGATTAAACCAGATGAGAACTATTAGTTGCCTTTTTTCCGTAAATGGGAAACAGATCTGGGATTGACTTTTTAGGAATCCCAAAAAAACTAAATGATACAATCTATTTTTAAGACAGCAACATGTACGAAAATGCATGAAACAAACTATAAAATTATTTCACAATGGTATAGAACACCAGAAAAACACCATAGATGCTTCCAAAATGTAACAGAGGAGTGTTGGAGATGCCAGACAGAACAGGGTACCCTGTTACATATTTTTTGGTCTTGCTCTAGAGTTAAGGAATTTTGGAAGGAAGTCCGAGAGATTATCCAAAAATTTTGTGAGACAGAAATACCGGAGGACCCAGCATTTTTTCTTCTGCATCTATCAGAGATCCCGTGGGATACATACAGAATTTCCATTCTGTGTCACTTAGTGAACGCTGCTAAAGCATGTATACCACTTTAATGGAAACAGACAAAACCTCCTACTGTGAGCATGTGGCTCCAAAAGGTGGAAGAAGTGAACAGGATGAAAGACCTAGTATGCACGAGCAGGAAAAGAAGAGAAATTTATTAAAAAACTGGTCGCCATGGAGTGGTTTCATTGCCTCGGAGGAGGGAGGGGGCGAGTGGATAGGGATTAGGGGGGCGAGTGGATAGGGATTAGGGGGGAGGGGGAGAGGATAGAGGAGAAGATGTTTGGGGTGAGTCTATTTTTCCCCTTTTTTTTTTGCCTTGGGGGGGGGGTTATAGGAAGGGGAGTGGAAATAGATTGTAAGTAAGAGGGGGAGATGGAATAGGGGAGGACAGTAGTCAATGGGGAGGGCCAGGGGATAGCGTCGTCCTAGGCCCAGACATAGGGAATGATACGGGGGGAGGAGATCAGAGAGGAAGGATGGGTGTTCTAGTGTTGGAACTGGGGTACCGAGTAATGTGACTTAGTCTTAAGTGTCTCGTGTGTTCCCTCTCACCCCCAGCGGATATTATTCTTTTGAAAGACGGAGACAGTAAGATATGTTTAATTTAAATGCGTCATTTTCACCTTTGATGGTATATAATAGGATATGCTTGATTTATATGAAGGTGATGTATTCCTTTTATTCTTAATATGTTTTTTTTATTTCGCTCCCTGTATAAATGAAAAAGTGAAAAATAAAGAAATTGAAAAAAAAATTCACACTAGCATATCCAGCAATTCTGCGTTTTACAAACCCCTCAGGGGATCCAAAATCCTTTTCCAATCCGGAAGAAGCAACGCATTATCTGCAGGCTTATCTCCACATTCCTATGGATGTTTCTTCTACACCAGCTCCTTTTCACATGGTGGAACCCAGAGACCAGTGTAGCCCGAAGAAAGACCCTCCTAAGAATATCCGACTCTTCAACTCAGATCTCGCTAAACATAGCAGTTGATGCATGCGATTTTCATCACGAGTCCTCCCTGAACGAAAAAAAAAAATTTCTTTGCCAGCCCCCGGCAGTTCCTCATCTAGTCTTACTGTTAATGCTGTTTTATCTTTTCTAGGTTCTATTTATTGGGCACGCACAACCTTATCGCGGGATAGACACCTGGCCTAGTTTGGTGTCTACCAAGGGTCTTCTTTAGCCCTCATCTCTTCTCCCATGGGTCCACCCGGAGACAACCCACTTTACAGTCATGGTGAAGACCACTGATACCCAAGTAATGCTGTTCACTAGTGTGTGAAGTTAATGTGGAAAAAAAGCGAAGTCCTGGCTTCACTGGGTATGTACTCTTTTGTTTACACCCTCAGGGTTGTTCTCCACCCTAAACCCTCTTCTTCAAGATTCAAGCATTCACTGACAGGCTATATATATCTAGCTGGTCCCTCAGTAGTGAGACATGTGCAGTTCCCCATCTGCCTTTTAGGATCTCTAAGTCTGCTTGATAGGCCTCCTTCCCACAAAGTCACGCTATGAACGTTGTCTCCTGGAATGTCAAGGGATTACGTTCTCCCCACAAGTTTTTGGCGATTCTGCGTCATCTCAAATGTTTCAAGGCTGACATTGCAATACTCCAGGAGACACACTTGACAGCGACAGACTTCGCCCGTATGTGCAAACTCTGGGTGGGTCAGGTTTTTGGATTAATGGGAAAACTGGAGTCCTTCTCCTTATTCCTCTCCTTACAAACTGATGATGAGGGGCGCACCCTCATTGCCAAACTCAAAACCTCCACCCAGGAATGGGTCATCTCCAACGTCTATGCCCTCAATTCTCCCTTTAAACATTTCTTCAAAAATTAATATCCCTTTTAGCTCCCTTCATACATCCTCCCCTCCTGGTGGGTGGGGACTTCAATTCTATACTCAAGAATATCCCTGTTAAATTTAAACTCAAAGCTGTTATCAAAAATAATGACAAACAGACTGGCCCACCTCATGCCATTTCTAATCCACCCATTGCAAGCGGGGTTCACCCAAGGACGCTCTGCTAGCTCCAACATAAGAAAGGACCTTACAGTCTTGGAGCACGTAAGGGCCAACCCATCCGGAGATACTGCCATTGTCACTCTTGATGCCAAAAAGGCTTTTAACAATGTCAGTTGGTTGAGAATGGTCATTTCGAAATTTGGCTTCTCAGGTCTCTTTTTTCACCTTATAAATACCATGTACTCTGCCCCATCTGTGAATGTCATTGCAGCAGGCCTTATCTCCAACAACATCCGTCTCCATAAGGGCACACGACAGGGATGCCCCCTCTCACCCCTGCTGTTTAACCTCACACTCAAACCCCTCTCCCATTACCTGCTCTTCCATTCAAAACTACACAGATTTAAAGTGAACAGGAACCAGGAACAACGGACAGCCCTGTTTGCGGATGACATACTGATACAGTATTTACATCAGACCCATGCACAGATATGCTACATATTCAAGAGGTTTTCACATTGTTTTGTGACTGCTCGGGTTTGAAAATTAACTTCTCCAAGAGCAAAATATTACCCCTATTCCAGACATGTCCCCCCCACCTGGGCACTTGGTTTAATCTTCCCAGTTGCCAAAAACTATATAACATACCTGGGAATCAAAATAGGCAATGTGACCTCCTCCATCTATCAAATCAACTATATCCCTGTTCTATCCAAAATTAAAGTGGAATTGGAGAGCTGGTCAGGTCTCCCTCTCTCGATGCTTGGCAGATGCCACCTTTTTAAGATGGTCAGCTCCCTGAAACTTCTGTACCCCCTACAAACAATCCCCTTTCTATTAAAACAGGAAGATCTCCAAAAACGCCAAAAAAACATAACCACTTTCATATGGCGGGGGCGTTGACCCTGGATCTCTATCCAAAAGCTATGGTAAGCCCATATGGACTGCCCGCCCTGCTGCACTGTGGGATCAGATATCTCCCTCCATTCCTGAAACAGAATTTATTAATATGGGACACAGTTCTGGCCTGGAGGGAGATTAGAAAGAAATTGAGTTTATTCCTACTCGTATCTCGACATCTTCCCATCCTCAGACATGCTCCCAAACGCAGCAATACGCAGCATTCCTTATATGCGCCTCGCAAGGCTTAACCAACTTTGCTCAATTATTTGATACTTCCTCAGGCAGGCCCCTTCCCTTCCCTCAAATAGTACAAAGGTATAACATACTCCCCACCATCTAATCTATACTCAACAAGCAATTAGCTTCGTATGCAGACTATGCCCACCCAGAGACATGCTCTTCAAAACTTCCCTCCTGGACACACTTTTGGATCTCCATCGTCACAAAATCTCTGATCTGTATAAACCACTGAACTCTCTATTGACAGGCTCTGGCTCTGCCGTTATATCTCACGTTTCTGGGACGAAGCAGAGTTATTCGTGGCCGCGGTCACTGGTCTCCAACCCCGCAGGGATATATACTCTCTACTATTTGGTTTTCTGGATACTCCCCTACTTAGCTGGCTGAGAATACAAGCTAAAACCATCCAATATAACAAAGCATAGTTATCCACATGCTATATGGCAGCTAGGAGGGCTATACTCAAACAATGGACATCATCTGTCCCACCTAACACCAAGGACTTTAAAAACGACCTGCTGAACCTACTAAAGAGTAAAGAAAAGCTGTATCTTACCCTCTCCCCCATTGCAAGACATCTCACTTCCACCGCAAATGGGACCTATTTATTGACAGAGTGTCACAGGAACTGAAAGGCCAACTCCTTAGAGAAATTTCTGACACTGCTGAGGCCTCCAACTTCACCCTTAATCCTCATTAGTAGCATTGACACAGATACAGCATCACACAACGCAAGTTGTCCTTTTACGACTACCTTCTAATATCTGGCTGATCCCCACTGCTCACTACTGATAGGTTTGTTCTTTACTTTGGGTGTTTTTGCCTAAAAACCATCACTCCTTACTGATTCCATCTTGGACTTGCCTGACTCTATAAATGCTTGACACGTTGGAGCTCAATGACAGCTCATCCTTGCAATATCTAGCTTGGGTTACATCCCCTCTACCATCCCCCCGCCCCTCCCCCCCTTCCTCAGGCAATTTCACATGTTTTATTGTAATGTGATATCTGATGTTAAATGACACTTTGTTGAATTTTATTTTGTTTTATTGTTTGTGGAAAAAATAAAAAAATAAAACTTTTCTATGTGTATATCTTGCTGACAATAAAAGTAACGGGTCTATAGTTACTAGGTAAAGACTTTGATCTCTTTCTAAATATAGGCACCACCTTGGGTTTGTGCCAATCTAGTGGTACCAAGCCAGTAAATAAAGTCTCTAAAATTTAGAAACAATGGCTTAAAAATAACATATCTCAAGATTTTTGAGCCATTGAGTTTTTTTGGGGCCTACTGTATGTCAATGCTATACCCATTTTGGACTTGAGCTCCCTATTTTCCTTTATATACAGAGCTGAAGAAGGTATTTAATAAATATGCCTTCTTTTTGTCCCCAGTAGGGATGAGCTTCGAGTTTGAGTCGAACTCATGTTCGACTCGAACATCGCCTGTTTGACCGTTTGTCGAATTTCGAACATTATGGGCCTTTCGTGCCAAATTCGAGTGGCGCGTCATGGCTCATAATTCACTGCGGCATCACAGTGCATTGCTGGCTGATGATTAGCCAAGCATGCACCATGACCCGCATGCTTTGGCCAATCACAGCGCGGTAAGGACGAAGAGCCATAATTGGCCAAAGCCAGGGTGGCTTTGGCCAATTATGTCTCAGGGGGTTTAGTACACACCCCACACTATATAAGGCCACCTGCGTGGCGGCCTTGTGTAGTGTGTTGCGGTGGCGGTGAAAGAAAGACAGAGAGAGAGAGAGAGATAGTGTCATTTCATTTGAGTTAGATAGAGCAGGCAGGCGAGTCAGTTAGCTGCAGTTACAGTGTGTAGAGCATATACTGTATATGCATCCTAGGGGTATGCTGACACCTTAAGAGTTCCCTTCACTGGAACTAAGGGGTCAAGCTCAACCCCACACCATAATCCACCTTCCACCGAATGATTTGGACCAGTGCACAAAGCAAGGTCCATAAAGACATGGATGTGCGAGTTTGGGGTGGAGGAACTTGACTGGCCTGCACAGAGTCCTGACCTCAACTCGATAGAACACCTTTGAGCAGAGCGGAGACTGCGAGCCAGGCCTTCTCATCCAACATCAGTGCCTAATCTCACAAATGTGCTTCTGGAAGAATGGTCAAACATTCCCATAGACACACTCCTAATCCTTGTGGACAGCCTTCCCAGAAGAGTTGACGCTGTTATAGCTGCAAAGGGTGGGCCAACTCAATACTGAACCCTATGGACTAAAACTGGAATGCTATTAAAGTTCATGTGCATGTAAAGGCAGACGTCCCAATACTTTTGGTATTATAGTGTATGTCTTTGTTGTTTAAAAGTAATAAAAATGTATTATTGAAAAAAAATTTTTTAGGATATATTCGACTCGAACATCGTCTGTTCGGTTGTTCATCGAATTGCGAACATTATGGGCCGTTCGCGCCGAATTTGAGTGGTGCGTCATGGCCCATAATTCACTGCAGCTTCGCAGTGCATTGCTGGCTGATGATTGGCCAAGCATGCACTATGACCCGCATGCTTTGGCCAATCACAGCGCGGTAAGATTGGAGAGCCATAATTGGCCAAAGCCAGGGTGGCTTTGGCCAATTATGTCTCAGGGGGTTTAATACACGCCCCACACTATATAAGGCCACCTGCGTGGCGGCCTTGTGTAGTGTGTGGCGGCGGAAGAGAGAGATAGAGAAAGAGAGACAGTGTCATTTCATTTGAGTTAGATAGAGCAGGCAGGCGAGTCAGTCAGTTACAGTGTATGGAGGATATATATGCATCCTATGTGTTGTGTGTGTATATATATATATATATATATATATATATATATATACACACTGTATTCAGTTTAGCTACATCCGTTCCTGTTATTCTCTTCATAATATACTGACAGGCAGGCAGGTGATTGTGCTAGCTGCAGTATTTTCATTTAGTGTACTGTGTCCTTTGCACAGTGTGCACTTAAAGCTACCTGAATACAATTGCTGGTGTTCTCATACTAATACAGGCAGGGAGCTGCAATATTTTCATTTATTGTACTGTGTCCTTTGCACATTGTGCACCTAAAGCTACCTGAATACAATTGCTGGTGTTCTCTTACTAATAATACTACAGGCAGGCAGTTGATTCTGCTAGCTGCAGTGTAATCAGTATATACATACATCCCAGCTTTGTGCAGCTACATCTCCCTGCAGGCCATTAGTATGTCTGGAAGGACAACAAGGAGGGGCAGACAGTCACGAGCCAATAAAAGAGGGCAAGAAGGCTCTGTGTCTAGAGGCAACAGTGCTGGTCGTGGACACGGTGCATCCTCATCAGCACGTGGCCGTGGGACACGCTTGTCCTTTTTTTCGGCAGCTGGCCGTGTTGAGCCGCAACATGCCGAAGACTTGGTAGAGTGGATGACCAAGCCATCCTCATCCTCCTCATCCTCTATCACCCAGGCTCAGGGTACTTTGTCTGGCATAGCAGCTGCCAAAGTGGCCTCTTCCCTCACCTCAATGGCATCAGCCCCACCATGTCCTCCTGAGTAGTCCCCCGAACTGTTTTTTTTTAAAATAAATTCTTTATTTAAGAGAAAAGGACATGCGGATATACAGAGAGCATACTGATGCGTATCAAAAAACAGCAAACAATCCCCACCACCTCATGAGTAGATCTTACAATAAAGATATAGAGCCTGTTGTCAGAGGGGGGATCACAAGTGTCAGGCTTACAGGAGCTCTCCGCCCCCCGCATGGCCGTATGTTTGCGGCAAAAGCCGATTTAGATAAAGATAGAAACGTCAAGCCCGTTAGAAACAGGCTTGAACAGGCCAACACTCTAGTGTTGGTAATACAGAAAAAGCAGAGAAATTAAGAGAAAAGTAAGCAAGGAGTGCAAGAGTACAAGAGGGGGAAGGGAGAGATAAAAAAAAAGGGGGGAAGGGGAGAAGGGGTGTTTCCTTCCTCCAGCCACAGCCACCCCATCTGGAAAATTTCTCACTTAGGCCCCTTTCCGTTGCTATCAAGTCCTCCATGTCATGGATATCCTTCACTTTGTTCAACCAACCTGCCACCGACGGGGGCTGAGTCTGCTTCCAATTCAGAGGGATGCATCCCTTTGCCGCATTGATCAGAAGCGGCAATATGGACTTTCTATAGCCCTTAGTTGGGATTTTGTGGTGGTGCAGAAGGAAGAGCTCAGGAGACAACGGCAACTCCCTGTCCGTAAACTTTTGGATGATGCGGTGTACCTCAGACCAAAATGATTGTAAGATGCGGCATGACCAAAAGACGTGGAGGAGCGTACCAACCTCCTCCCCGCACCTCCAGCACATATCCGTACTCTGAGGGAACATCTTGTGTATCTTTTCTGGAGTGTAGTACCAACGGGACAGAAGTTTATATTCTGTCTCCTGGTGCCTTGCACTGATAGAAGTTCTTTGAGCGAAGAGAATGATTCGGTCCACTTGTTTCCCGTAAGTTGTAGGCCCAGCTCCCGCTCCCACTTGGTAACATAAGGCGGCCTAAAGTCCGGAGGTGGAGATCCTAGGATTTGGTATATCAGGGATATTGCATGTCTCAATGGGGACAGGTACAGGCATAGCAACTCAAAAGATGTCAGCTGCCGCCCATAGGTATTCGGAGAAGGCAAAGAGTGGATGTAGTGGGACAGCTGGACTTTTTGCCAAAATGAGAGCCCAGTCAGGGCAGGGTCCTCTAGGATTTGTCGTCGGGTACGCCATTGGTCGTTTGTGACGAAATGTCGCGCTTGAGACCTTTCAACCAGTTTCAATGCCAGGAAGCTAGGGTCCTTGAGACCTGGACTGAAACCCGGGTTGCCTACTATTGGGGTGAGTGGGGACGGGAGCGGCACGATCGAGTGATCACGGAAAGCCTTCTAAGCTGTCCTTATTGTCATCCCTACCGTGGGGTGGTCAGAAATCTCCTTTGGCAAGGGAGGCTAGCACCAGGGCAACGAGTCCAAGTGGGCCCCAGTCAAGGATCGTTCAATCTGCACCCACTGTTTCAGAGGGCCGTGACGGCACCAATCCAAAATACGCGTTAAATGACATGCCGTGTGATAGAGAGTAACGTCCAGTAGGGCTACCCCACCCCTCAACTTTGGCAGCCGGAGAATTTTCTGCGCCAACCGCGGGGGCTTCTGAGCCCACACAAAGCGAATTACTGTTCTGTTTACTGCTCTCAGGAAGGACGCCGGCACCTGTATGGGTAGTGCCTAAAAGTGGTATAACAGTCTAGGTAAGATATTCATCTTCACAATGCTGCAGCGGCCAAACCAGGAAAACAGGCCATGCTGCCACTCTTGCAGGTCTTTTTTTACGGCTACCAAAATGGGAGGAAAGTTGAGGGGGAAAATCTCCTCCGCCTTGCTGGGTAACAAGATACCCAGATATTTGATTTGGGACATGGCCAATTTGAAAGGAAAATCAACCCAGAGCAAATCTGTTAAAGGAGGAGGTAAGACGACCCCAAGTGCCTCCAATTTCTGGTAGTTAATGCGAAACATTGACACCTCCTCGTACAGCTTCAGTTCCTTGAGCAATTTAGGAGTGGACACAAGGGGGTTGGTCAGAAAGAATAGCAGATCGTCTGCGAAAGCCGCAATCTTCGGGGACAGGGTGGCATCCAGGCGGGGTCCCGTAATGTCCGGGTTTTCTCTGATGATACGCAGGAAAGGTTCTAGCGTGAGGATGAATATCAGGGGCGACTAAGGGCACCCCTGTCTTGTCCCATTCGCTATCTGAAATGGTGAAGAAAGGTGGCCATTCACCTTGACCTGGGCCGATGGGCAGGAATGGATCGCCAGCATCCAATTCATCATGCGTTCCTGCAGGCCAATACAGTGGAGAGTTTCAAACAGGAAAGGCCAGCTCACCCTGTCGAACGCCTTTTTGGCGTCCGTCGAGAGGAGCAGCATAGGGGTTTTACGCGTCCTTGCAGCGTGGATCATGTTGATTGCCTTAGTCGTGTTGTCACGCGCCTCTCTAGTAGGAACAAAACCGACCTGGTCGGAGTGGCATTAAGTCGATCATACGCATGGAAAGCGCTTTTGTGAATATCTTGAGATCCACATTGAGCAGCGAGATCGGTCTATACTTTTGGCACCGTAGTGGATCCTTTCCCTCCTTTGGGATCACAGCAATGTGTGCTCTCAAAGCGTCCGCCGGGAGGGGCGTCCCCTCCCCTGTAGCATTATACGCAGAGAGAAAATGAGGAAGCAGTACTTCTCCAAAAGTCCTCTAATAGAGAAGGGAATATCCGTCCGGACCCGGCTCCTTCCCTAAATGCATGTACGACATCGCTAAAGTCACCTCCTCCACTGAAAGAGGCTTTTCCAGATCGGTCAGGTCCTCCTCCGAGATCCGAGGGAGACCAGACCTCCTCAAATAGTCCCCGATCTTCCTCCTTTCAGTCGACATTCCCTCCTCAGATGTTGGACGAGGGAGATTATACAAAGTAGTATAATACTCCCGGAACAATTCCGCAATACCTTCCGTGGTGTGAACTCTGTTGTGAGAGTCACTTATGAATTCAGGAATGAAGGTATGAGCCCTCTGAGCTCTCAGAGCCCTCACCAGCATCCTACCACATTTGTTGCTGTGCTTGTAAAAAGAACGGCGGCATTTCGAGATCACCGCTTTGGCTCTAAACAGGGCCAAGGGCCAAGAAGCGCAGCTGGTTTCACAGGGCCGTCAGCTCAAGAAGGATCTGGGAAGCCAGGGATTGTTTATGAGCCATTTCTAAGACCCTGATTTTATCTAAAATGTCCACAATTCGTTTCGCTCTCTCCTTCCTGATGCGTGATCCCAGTCTGATCAAGAGGCCACGAATGTAACTTTTATGGGCTTCCGATACCATTGTCGGGGCCACCTCCGAGTCTACATTTGTGGCGAAGTATTGTCTCAGTTCTCTAGAGACCTCCTCCACCACCTCGGGCATCTGAATCAATGAGTCGTTAAGCTTCCACGACCACTGTTTCTCTGCAGGACGAAGCAAATTGATGTCTATAAAAACTGGGGCATGGTCCAAGAAGGTAATAGAACCAATCGAGGCTGAGGAGACCCTGGAAAGAATCACCTGAGGCACCATGAACATATCAATTCTGGTGTAAGAGTCGTGGGGGTGCGAATAGAACGTGAAATCTTTGTGGCTTGGATGAAGAATACGCCATACATCCACCAAGTGGAGAGCATGAAAGTTCTTATTAAGGCACTTAAGTGAGGCGTAAGAGACTTGGGAAACACCCCTAGATTAGTCCAGGATCGGGTCCATGACAAAGTTCATGTCTCCACCCATGATAACCATCCCTTCGGCAAAGTCAACCAATTTGGTCATAATTGGCTCCAGGAAGGCAATCTGGTTGGCATTTGGGAGGTATAAATTGACCAGAGTCACCAGGGACCTCCCAAGCGTCCCTTTCACAAATAAAGCTCTCCCCTCCGCATCCCCCCACTGGTCCACCAGCTGCCATGGGACGTTACCCCGCATCAAGATACTTACCCCTTTTGACTTAGAATCAGAGGAGCAACCGTGGTACACTGTTGGGAAAAAGCGGTCATGAAGTCTTGGTAGCTTATCAGCACGGAAATGTGTCTCCTGCAGGAAGCACACATGGGCCTTCATATGTTTTAGATTGGTTAGCACCATGGAGCGTTTCTCAGGGCTGTTCAGCCCCTTCACATTCATAGAAACAAGACGAACCGGCTCTGGGCATGACCGCTACTGGAAGAGGCAAACACCTAAAAAAAAAGGGGGGGAAGGGGGGAGGTTAGAAGGGAAAGCACAGAAGAGAGAGGAAGAGGAGAGAAAAAAGAAACCTAATATGCCTCAAGCATAAGGGAGACCTAGTCTCAGTGCACCCCAGTAACCCTAGAGCAGGAGTCACTTGACGGGTGCGACCCTATGTGGGAAAAGTGGTTGAACACAACAGGGGTCGGAGGCTCCCTAACCCGACCCACCTCAGAAGTTACAGAGAGCCGGATGGTTCTCAAGACAAAGTGGCCTGATTGAGGATGGCCCAGCAGCCTGGCAACGCCGGCCCCGCCCCCCCCATGGGATGTCCAAGCCCCGGTGCAGCCCGCCCCCCAGGCCAAACCCCAACCAGGACAAAACAGTAGCACTATGGCTCTAACTTATGAAATGAACATTTGAACATTTTGGTACAAAACAAATGAAAAAATAAAAACACAAGTAGTTATAACCAGAAGGCCCAGAAAGAAAACGCATAAATGGCGAGCAACCAGAAAAAAAAAGGGGGGGGGGCAAGGGGAAGATGCACACACCGGTACCAAAAGCTAGGCTATGGCGCCCCCCTCCCGCTCAGGAAGGGGGGAGACTCGACCAGAAGATCGGGGACCGCAAGATCAAAAGGCCTAGGAGGGGGGTCCCCCCAAGGGGGAGCCCCCAACCGCAGCCTCAGCATGGTTCCAACCGGGGACCCCGAACTCCACTCCTCTGGCCCTCCCCGAGATCGATAAGGAAGCAGGCTGCCGTAGTAGATCCACCCCGCACTGGCGCACGGGCCAGGGGAGCCACCTGAGTACACATGGGGGACAGGCGCCAGAACCTTCAGGTGGCATATCCCAGATCCGTCAAGGGGGCAGCACACAGCTCCAGAGATGGAGACAGTGGGTAGAGCAAAAATCAAGTGGACAGAGGAGGAAAAGGAAGGTATCCAGGGGGGAGGGGAGGGGAAGATAGAGGAAGGGGGAAAAGGGGAGAAAGAGGAGGAGGGAGGGGGGAGGAGAAGAGAGGAAAGGCGAGGGAGGGGGAAGGGGGAGAGAAGGAGAAGAAGGGGGAAGGGGAATAGAGGGAGGGTGAAGAGCGGGGAGGCGAGAGAAGGGGAGAAAGGAGGGGGAGAAGGGAGGGGAGAGGCGGGGGAGGAGGGGGATAAGGGAGGAGAAGGGAGGAGGAGGGGGGAGAAGGGAGGGGGAGGGGAGAGAAGGGAGGGGGGAGAGAGGGAGGGAGAAGTAAGATGAGGGGGGAGGGGGAGAGAGAATGGGAGGTAATGAGGAGGGGGGAGGAAATGAGGAGGGGGGAATGAGGAGGAGGGGGGATGAGGAGGAGGGGGGGAGGAGGGGGGACTGAGGAGGAGGAGGGGGGTAATGAGGAGGAGGAGGGGGGGAATGAGGAGGAGGAGGGGGAGAATGAGGAGGGAGGGGGGAAATGAGGAGGGGGACAAGGAGGGGGGGAGGGGGGGGAACGAGGAGGGGGCGAAACGAGGAAGGGGGGAAGGAATATACATCAGTAAGTAGCATCCCCACATCAACAACGTATGACCACAGGGCACCCTACCCCCCTCACCCACATCTCACCCCCAGCCCAGGCAGTTTATACGGCACAATATGACAGCCTTCCTCACCACCCCCACACCCAACCATCCCTAAAGTCCTGACTCCCCAAAAGATACTTGCAGACATCTGCCATCCAATCAAGCGGAAGTCCATGGCTCACTTTTACAGCTTGTCCTCAGGTGGGCTCGGGGGAGATCAGCACCAAGCCGCCGCTCCGGAAGCGGGGTGCAAAACAAAAGTCAGCAGGTGGGGGAGAGAGGGGGACGGCTCCGAGGCGGCCTCCCCGAAGAGCGACTAACAGTCACATATAGCTGGGAGGGTGAGAGGGAGAGCTGCGGGAAGAAGTCTCTGCCGGGATGGGGGCACACAGTCACTGATGCTTGGCCGCGAGCAGCACTCGCCAGGGGGGAGGGGAAGGAGAAACATCATTAGGCGACAAAGAGAAGCACATACTAGGGAGGGGGGGAGGGGGACCAGCATCAGGTGGCTGTCCAAAGAGCAGGGCCAGAAACATCGTAGCTCAGTCCATAGCAACAACTAGTGCAAAAGAAAAAAAAGGGGGGCATCAGTTCACGGTTAGGGATGAGCTCGGTGTTCGAGTCGAACATACGTTCGACTCGAACATCGGCTGTTCGATCGTTCGCCGAACAACGAACGATTTGGGCCGTTCGCGCCTAATTCGAGGCCCACAATGCACTACGCCATCGCAGTGTCATCCAGGCGCTGTGATTGACCAAGCATGCACTGTGACCCCGCATGCTTGGCCAATCACAGCGCCGGCAGCGAGGAGAGCAATGATTGGCCACAGGCAGGATGCCTGTGGCCAATTATTGCTGAGGGTGTTTAGTACACGCCCCACACTATAAAAGGCCGCCAGCACGGCGGCCTAGTGTAGTGTGTTCCGGAGCAGGGAAAGAGAAGCATAGGCAGGGACAGTGACATTTTTTTTTCTTGCTTAACCTGGATTCCTTTAGTTTAGGGAAAGAGAAGGATAGGTAGGGAGAGTGTCAGTGTGTTTTACTGTGCTAATCCTTGTTTGTAGGGACAGGGAAGGACAGTGAGGGAAATTCTCCTTGTGCTATACTGTGCTAAAGCATTCCTCATCAACCATCTTTAAAAAAACATTTTTTATAGGGACAGAAAACTATAGGTAGGGAGAGTGTCAGTGTGTTTTACTGTGCTAATCCTTGTTTGTAGGGACAGGGAAGGACAGTGAGGGAAATTCTCCTTGTGCTATACTGTGCTAAAGCATTCCTCATCAACCATCTTTAAAAAAACATTTTTTATAGGGACAGAAAACTATAGGTAGGGAGAGTGTCAGTGTGTTTTACTGTGCTAATCCTTGTTTGTAGGGACAGGGAAGGACAGTGAGGGAAATTCTCCTTGTGCTATACTGTGCTAAAGCATTCATCATCAACCATCTTTAAAAAAACATTTTTTATAGGGACAGAAAACTATAGGTAGGGAGAGTGTCAGTGTGTTTTACTGTGCTAATCCTTGTTTGTGGGGACAGGGAAGGACAGTGAGGGAAATTCTCCTTGTGCTATACTGTGCTAAAGCATTCCTCATCAACCATCTTTGAAATCCTTGTTTTTTGGACAGTCAGGGAAATTGTCATTGTGCTATTCTGTGTGAAAGCAATCATCCTCAACCATATTTAGAAATCCTTAAGTAAAGGGACAGAGAAGGACACCTGAAGGTAGCCCTTATTGCTTTTTTCCCATCTCCCTGCAGGCCATCCATTAGAATGTCTGGAAGGCAAACAAGGAGAGGCAGACAGTCAGGAGGCAATAAAAGAGGGCAAGCAGGCTCTGTGTCTGGGGGCAACAGTGCTGGTCGTGGACGCGGTGCATTGTCATCAGCACATGGCCATGGGACACGCTTGTCCTTCTTTTCGGCAGCTGGACATGTTGAGCCACATCATGCCGAAGACTTGGTAGAGTGGATGACCAAGCCCTCCTCCTCCTCCTCATCCTCTCTCACCCAGGCTCAGGGTACTGGCAAAGCAGCTGCCAAAGCGTCCTCTTCCCTGGTATCAATGTCAGACTCATCATCAGTCACTCCTTCCCTAGACCCACCATGTCCTCCTCCTGAGGAGTCCCCCGAACTGTTTGAGCACAGTGTTGGGTACATGCTCCAGGAGGATGCCCAGCGTTTCGAAGGGTCTGATGATGAAACCCAGCTACAGGAAGGCAGTAGCGTGAGAGCAGACAGAGGGGATGCTCAAGAAGGACACCAATCTGGCAGTCATGTTCCAGCAGCTGCAGCATACTGCCAGATTGGCTCCAGTGATGAGGAGGGAGGGGATGATGAGGTCACTGACTCCACGTGGGTGCCTAATAGGAGAGAGGAGGAGGAGGATGAGGAGGAGGCACATCTCCAACGAGGCAGGATGCCCTTTGGTGGCCAGCGTAAGGGCAGTACACCGACGGAATCACACCGCAGAGCTCCGCCTGTGCAGGGCGCTGCCTCTGCCTGTCATTCAAAAAGTTCTTTGGTGTGGGCCTTTTTTGAGGCTAGTGCATCAGATCGCACAGCTGCTGTTTGCAACATATGTCTCAAGCGTATATCGCGTGGCCAAAACATCAGCCGCTTGGGTACCACATGCCTGACCAGACATATGTTGACCTGCCATGCAGCTCGTTGGCAAGCCTACCTCAAAGACCCACACCAAAGAACAAAGCGGACCTCTCCTTGCACCGCATCAGCTGGGATCTCCAACCCCACTATAACTTCAGTCCTCTCTGAAACATGCACTGAGAGGAATGAAGGTGTAGAATTAGGTGTGTCACAGCCAAGTACTTGCGGCCACTCTGCTAGCAGTACACCGACGTCCGATTCTAGCAGGCAAATTTCCCTGCCCCAGCTGCTGGACCGTCGAAAGAAGTTCACTCCCAGCCATCCACATGCCCAGCGGTTGAATGCTAGCTTGGCTAAATTGCTAGCGCTTCAACTGCTGCCTTTTCAGTTGGTAGACTCGGCCCCCTTCCGTGAGTTTGTGCAATGTGCGGTTCCTCAGTGGCAGGTTCCCAAACGCCACTTTTTCTCACGGAAGGCTATTCCGGCTCTCTACCGGCATGTGGAAGGCAATGTCTTGGCCTCGCTGGACAGGGCGGTCAGCGGTAAGGTGCATATTACCGCTGACTCATGGTCCAGCAGGCATGGACAGGGACGTTACCTTTCTTTCACGGCCCATTGGGTCACTCTTTTGGCAGCTGGGAAGGATGCAGGACAAGGTGCAGTAGTGTTGGAGGTTGTTCCACCGCCACGCCTCCAAAATGCTACTACTGGTTGTGACACACCTCTCTCCTCCACCCCCTCCTCTTCTTCTTCCTCCATGGCCTCTTCCTGTGGTTTGTCCTCGGAACCAGCGGTGCTCCGTAGGCGTTCAAGGGGCTACGCAAGTACGCAGGCAAAAAGATGCCATGCCGTGCTTGCGCTGGTGTGTTTGGGGGACAGAAGCCACACTGGGGCAGAGGTCCTGTCTGCTCTGCAGGGCCAGGCCGAGAGGTGGTTGACGCCACGCCAGCTTAAGCCAGGAATGGTGGTTTGCGACAATGGCACCAACCTCCTCTCCGCCCTCCGACAGGGACAACTGACCCAAGTGCCCTGTGTGGCTCACGTCCTTAACCTGGTGGTGCAGCGGTTCTTGGGCAGGTACCTGGGCTTACAGGATGTCCTGAGGCAGGCCAGGAAAGTCTGTGTGCATTTCCGCAGATCTTATAATGCCAGTGCTCGCCTGGCTGAGCTGCAAAAGGAGTTGAACCTGCCCAAGAACCGCCTTATATGTGACATGCCCACCAGGTGGAACTCAACGTTGGCCATGCTGCAGCGGCTGCACACGCAGCAGAGGGCCATCAATGAGTACCTGTGCGACTACGGCACCAGGACAGGGTCAGGGGAGCTTGGTTTTTTTCTCCACACCAGTGGGGCATGATCAGGGATGCATGCACTGTCCTGGCACCATTTGAGGAGGCCACGAGGATGGTGAGCAGTGACAGTGCATGCATCAGTGACACTGTACCTCTTGTCCACCTGTTGGAGCACACGCTGCGTGGAATAATGGACAGGGCACTTGAGGCAGAACAGAGGCAGGAAGAGGAGGACTTCCTTGCCTCTCAAGGCCCCCTTTACCCAGACAGTGTTCCTTCTGTCCCACCCATCGCACAGGAAGAGGACGAGGAGGAGGAGGAGGATTGTGTCAGCATGGAGGTGGAGCCTGGCACTCAGCATCATCAGCAGCAGTCTTTTAGGGATGATTTACAGTCCCAAGAAACCAGTGGACTTGTACGTGGCTGGGAGGAGGTGGCTGCGGATCATGTCGTCCTTAGTGACCCAGAGGACTCCGGACCGAATGCCTCAGCTAACCTACGCTGCATGGCCTCCCTGATCCTGCAAAGTCTGCGGAAGGATCCTCGTATTCTTCGGATCAAGGAGAGGGACCATTACTGGCTGGCCACTCTCCTTGATCCACGGTACAAGGGTAAGGTTGCGGACCTTATGTTACCGTCGCAGAGGGAGCAGAGGATGAGACAACTCCGGGAGGCCTTGCAGAAAGGTCTGTGCAACGCGTTCCCAGAGACTGGGAGGTTACAAACTCCTGGTCCTGGACAACGAGTTGCTGAGGCTTCGGCCAGTCAAAGAAGGAGCGGTGGGGAAGGTGGCCGTCTGACCGATGCGTTCAGACAATTCTTTAGTCCGCAGCCCCAAAGTATGATCGGTTCCAGCAACCATCGCCAGCGTCTGATAAACATGGTGCAGGAATATCTAGGGGCAAGGTCAGACTTGGACACCTTCCCCACCGAAAATCCTCTGGCTTACTGGGTCTTGAGGATGGATCACTGGCCAGAGCTTGCACAGTATGCAATTGAGCTACTGGCCTGTCCTGCATCCAGCGTTCTTTCGGAACGCACATTCAGTGCTGCTGGAGGATTTGTCACGGATCACAGGGTGCGCCTGTCCACCGACTCGGTTGATCGACTGACTTTCATCAAGATGAACCAGTCTTGGATCACCACCAGCTACCACACACCTGATGCTGATATAACAGACTAATTGATTTTAACATGTCACATCCCTTCAAGACTGATGCTGATGCTGAGTGCCTGTGCTGTTATGTTGACTGGCTATCCTCCTCCTCCGAGTCCTCAATGATACGATTGATAATGATAGCTTGGAAGATCATTTTTGTTTATGGGTGCCGCCACCAGTGCCTAACGCCCAATTTTTCAGCCCCTGTTTAACAGGGGCGTGTAATTACAATTTTTGAAGCAATACTTTGCAACAGGGCTCATTGCTGTGCTCCAAGTACAGTATCTGTGAGGGGTTGCAGTGTTGTGCCACCAGTGCCTAAGGCCCAATTTTTCAGCCCCTGTTTAACAGGGGCGTGTAATTACAATTTTTGAAGCAATACTTTGCAACAGGGCTCATTGCTGTGCTCCAAGTACAGTATCTGTGAGGGGTTGCAGTGTTGTGCCACCAGTGCCTAAGGCCCAATTTTTCAGCCCCTGTTCAACAGGGGCATGTAATTACAATTCTTGATCTAATAATTCACAGCAGGGCCCATTGCTGCACCCACCAAGAGTAACTCTGAGGGCTTACAGTGTTGTGGCAACACCACCACCACCACCACCACGAAAGGCCCAATTTTTCAGCCCCTGTTCAACAGGGGCATGCAATTACAATTCTTGATCTAATAATTCACAGCAGGGCCCATTGCTGCACCCACCAAGAGTAACTGTCAGGGCTTACAGTGTTGTGGCACCAGCACCACCATCAAAGGCCCAATTTTTACTACCACTGTTCAACAATTATATGTAATTACAATTCCTGATATAATAGTTGACAGCAGGGCGTTCCAGCACCAACCAAGAGTAACTGTGAGTGCTTACAGTGTTGTGCCAACACCAACAACTAAGGGGCCTATTTCTGCAGAGTATATACGGCAGGTCCCTACTTTCAAACATCCAACTTACAAACGACTCCTACTTGCAAACGCAAGAAGACAACAGGAAGTGAGAGGAAATCTACCCCTAGGAAGGAAAATTCTCTCCTGAAAGAATTAATATGGGAGAAAGGTGTCTCCTCTGTACTGATGCTTTATCACCAATCCTTGTTTCAAGAAAAACACCACATTTCAAAAACAGTTGTCATTGGGACGGAAAGTGAGGTGAAATGTTCTGAACAGGGGCACAGACAGCAAAACAAATGTTACAGGGGTGATAACCCTTACCTATGTTTTCCAAAAAGTTTAAAAATAGATTTTTGGGCTGGAGCTACACTTAAACAATGTACCTGTTCAAAATTACAAACAGATTCTACATAAGAACAAACCTACAGTCCCTGTCTTGTATGCACCGCCTGTATACGGCTGTTCAGAGTATATAGGGCCTTTTTTATTTTGTGTGCGGTGTTCCCCTTAATATCCATACAAGACCCAAAGGGGCTGGTAATGGGCTGGGGTAGGGGGGGGGGGGGTCATGGGGTAGCTATGCCATTTTTCTTAAAGATTTTCATCCATATTACCGGGACCAGACATTACATTAAAGCCGCAAGCAGTTTTAAATGGCTTTTTTTTCCTTTAGAAGTGTCATTTTGTGCAGGGACAGTTCTAAACACGGGAAACACGTGGCACTTCACAGGCATACTTTAGACACCCCCCAGGTACGATATTTAAAGGAATATTTGATTTTTTTTTTCACTTTATGCATCATTAAAATGACTGCTCCCGAAAAACGACCGTTTTTAAAACTTCTTTTTGCATTGATACATGTCCCCTGGTGCAGAACCCGGGTTCCCAAACCCTTTTTAGGACAATAACATGCATAATAGTCGTTATAATTAGCACTTTAGAATTCTAACGTTCGCATCCATTGTATTTAATAGGGTTCTAATGTTCGTACGAACTTTCAGTCCGTTCGCGGGTTCTGGTGCGAACCGAACCCGGGGGTGTTTGGCTCATCACTATTCACGGTGTGTGCAACCCCGTAACAGCAACACTCACATTAGCAGGTCTGGCAGTTCAGGCTTCGTTATCGTGGGCTCTAGCCGGCAGCTGGTCGCCTCTCCTTCGCCTGGTGGAGCGTCGCGGCAGACCCGGTCCAGGTGCCCTAAGAGCTTGGCGAGGATCCCTAGCCGAGAGCGGCTTCAGCCAATCAGCCAGTTGGAAGGGTTCCATGCCCAGGAAAAGGAACATGTCTGGGAGATCTGCATGACACCGCAGCGTGAAGGAAGTTCCCCCCTTCCTGATCGATAGCTGGAGTGGAAAGCCCCATCTATATGGCACCTCAGCTCGCCGCAGCCGTTCCAGAAGGGGTTTCAGCATAGCCCGTCTTTGTAGCGTTGCTCTGGACACATCTGAGTAGATCGACAGCTCAGCTCAATCGAAGTCGATCCGGTCCTTGGTCCATGCTGCCCTGAGAACTTGCTCCTTGTGTGCGTAGCGGTGCAGGCGGCAAATGACATCTCTAGGGCGGTCAGGGTCCTTCGGTTTCGGCCCCAGTGCGCGGTGGACTCTATCGAAATCCAAGGCGGCCGGAGCCTGCGGGTCTAGAAGCTGCCGGAAAATAGCCAGGATAGTGACTAGTAGGTTCTCCGGACCCGTTGCCTCTGGCAATCCCCGAACCCGGAGGTTTTTGCGGTGGCTCCTATTTTCCAGGTCCTCGGCCTGGAGCTGCACCTCAGCCAGCTTGTCCTGGAAGGCCTCCTGGCGTGACCCGGAGTTCCAAAGCGCTCCTCTCCATTTTTCCCTGTCTGACTCGTTCATCAAGTGTGTGAACTTCAGAGCGGAGCCCCTGGAAATCACGGCGGTGCTGCTCCTCCATTCTTGCCATGAGGCCCTCCATGTAGGCCTTAGTTGGAAGCGCCTGTAGTAGGGACCTGATGTCCACATCCGTCTGCGAGGATCCTGCAGATGCCATAGAGCCACCCTGACTGTCATGAGAAGGCACCAGAAGGGAGGGCAGCCCCTCTAACGAGTGTAGAATACTTTGCTGTGAAGCAGCCATGGATGTGGAGGGTAGGTCTCCCGGCCTTCTCTCATTACATGGCGCCGCAGGGGAGATTGCTGTTGGAACCGGGGTTGTAAGATATCTTCTGATCGATGCTTCTGGGTTAGCAGATTTTGATCCCCTAGTCCTCCTCCGTCTCTTGTATGTCATTTCAGGCTTGGTTTTGCTAGCCAAATGTTCATTTCAGCCATAGATGGCAGGTCAGGAGTCGGGAGCTGTAACAGAAAGCCACCTCACTCCGCCATGTCCAAGCCACGCCCCCCCAAACTGTTTTAACACAGTGTTGGGTATACATGCTGCAGGAGGATGCGCAGCGTTTTGAAGGCTCCGATGATAGTACCCAGCTAGAGGAAGGCAGTAACGTGAGCCCAGAGAGAGGGGGTGCCCAAGAAGGACAGCAATCTGGCAGTCATGTTCCCCCAGCTGCAGCATGCTGCCGGGTTTGCTACAGTGATGAGGGGGGAGGGGATGATGAGGTCACGGACTCTACGTGGGTGCCTAATAGGAGAGAGGAGGAGGAGGCACATCTTCAATGAGGCAGGATGCCCTCCAGGGGCCAGTTTAAGGGCAGCACACGACAGCATCACACCGCAGAGCTCCGCATGTGCAGGGCGCTGCTGTCTCTGTGCGTTATTCAAAAAGTTATTTGGTGTGGGCCTTTTTTGAGACGAGTGCATCAGATTGCAGCGCTGCTATTTGCAACATATGTCTCAGGCGTATCTTGCTTGGCCAAAACATCACCCGCTTGGGCACCACATGCTTGATCAGACATATGTTGACATGCCATGCAGTTCATTGGCAAGCACACCTAAAAGACCCACACCAAAGAACAAAGCGGAAACTCCCCTTGCTCCTCATCAGCTAGGATCTCCAACCCCAATATACCTTCAGTCCTCTCTGAAACCTGCACTGAGAGGAATGAAGGTGTAGAATTAGGTGTGTCACAGCCAAGTACTTGCGGGCAATCTGCTATCAGTACACCAAAGTCAGATTTTACCAGGCAAATTTCCCTGCCCCAGCTGCTGCACCGCCAAAAGAAGTTCGCTCCCAGCCATCCACATGCCCAGCGGTTGAATGCTACAGTAGCTTGGCTAAATTGCTAGCACTTCAACTGCTGCCTTTTCAGTTGGTAGACTCTGCCCCCTTCCGTGAGTTTGTGGAATGTGCGGTTCCTCAGTGGCAGGTTCCCAAACGCCACTTTTTCTTACGGAAGGCGATTCAGGCTCTCTACCGGCATGTGGAAGGCAATGTCTTGGCCTCGCTGGACAGGGCGGTAAGTGGTAAGTTGCATATTACGGCTGACTCATTGTCCAGCAGGCATGAACAGGGACATTACCTATCTTTCACGGCGCATTGGGTGACTCTGCTGGCAGCTGGGAAGGATGAAGGACAAGGTGCAGTAGTGTTAGAGGTTGTTCCGCCACCACGCCTCCAAAATGCTACTACTGGTGATTCTGACACACCTCTCTCCTCCACCCCCCCTCTTCTTCTTCTTCATCCATGGCCTTTTCCTGTGCCAATTTGTCCTCGGAACCAGTGCTTCGTAGGTGTTCAAGGGGCTACGCAAGTACGCAGGCAAAAAGATGCCATGCGGTGCTTGAGCTGGTGTGCTTGGGGGACAGGAGCCACACTGGGGCAGATATTGTCAGCTCTGCAGGGGCAGGCTCAGAGGTGGTTGACGCCACGCCAGCTTAAGCCAGGAATGGTGGTTTGCGACAATGGCACCAACCTCCTCTTCGCCCTCCGACAGGGACAACTGACCCATGTGCCCTGTTTGGCTCACATCCTTAACTTTGTTGTGCAGCGGATTTTGGGCAGGTACCCGGGCTTACAGGATGTCCTGAGGCAGGCCAGGAAACTCTGTGTGCATTTCCGCCGGTCATATAATGCCAGTGCTCGGCTGGCTGACCTCCAAAAGGAATACAACCTGCCTAAGAACCGCCTAATATGTGACATGCCCACCAGGTGGAACTCAACGTTGGCCATGCTGCAGCGGCTGCACATGCAGCAAAGGGCCATCAATGAGTATATGTGCCAATATGGCACCAGGACAGGGTCAGGGGAGCTTGTTTTTTTTGCCACGCCAGTGGGTCATGATCAGTGATGCATGCACTGTCCTGGCACCCTTTGAAGAGGCCACGAGGATGGTGAGCAGTGACAGTGCGTGCATCAGTGACACTGTCCCTCTTGTCCACCTGTTGGAGCACACGCTGCGTGGAATAATGGACAGGGCACTTGAGACAGAACAGAGAGAGGAAGAGGAGGACTTCCTTACCTCTCAAGGCCCCCTTTATCCAGACAGTGTTCCTGCTGGCCCGCCTATCACACAGGAAGTGGACGAGGAGGAGGAGGAGAAGGATTATGTCAGCATGGAGGTGGAGCCTAGCTCTCAGCATCTGCAGCAGTCTTTAAGGGATCAATTACAGTCCCAAGAAACCCATGGACTTGTACGTGGCTGGGAGGAGGTGACTGTGGATCATGTCGTCCTGAGTGACCCAGAGGACTCTGGACCAAATGCCTCAGCAAACCTATGCTGCATGGCCTCCCTGATCCTGCAAAGCCTGCGGAAGGATCCTCGTATTTGTGTGATTAAGGAGAGGGATCATTACTGGCTGGCAACCCTCCTTGATCCACGTTACAAGGGTAAGGTTGCGGACCTTATCTTGCCATCGCAGAGGATGAAACATCTTCGGGAGGCCTTGCAGAAATGTCTGTGCAACGCGTTCCCAGAGACTGGAAGGTTACAAAATCCTGGTCCTGGACAATGTGTTGCTGAGGCTTCGGTCAGTCGGAGAAGGTGGCCGTCTGACCAATGCATTCAGACAATTTTTTAGTCCACAGCCCCAAGGTATGATCGGTTCCAGCAACCATCGCCAGCGTCTGTTTTACATGGTGCAGGAATACCTAGGGGCAAGATCAGACTTGGACACCTTTCCCACCGAAAATCATCTGGGTTACTGGGTCTTGAGGATGGATCACTGGCCAGAGCTTGCACAGTATGCATTTGAGCTACTGGCCTGACCTGCATCCAGTGTTCTTTCGAAACGCACATTCAGTGCTGCTGGAGGCTTTGTAATCGATCACAGGGTGTGCCTGTCCACCGAATCGGTCGATCGGCTGACCTTCATAAAAATGAATTAGTCCTGGATCACCAGCTACCAAGCACCTGATGCTGATGTAACCAAATATTTTTTTTTTGAATGGGAGATCCCTTCAAGACTGCCTATGCTGATGCTGAGTGACTATCCTGTTATGCTGAGTGACTATCCTCTTCCTCCTCAATGTTCATGCTGATAGCTTGTAAGAAAATTTTTAATTCTGGGCTGAGGCCCAATATTTCAGCCCCGGTTTAACAGGGGCATGTAATTACAATTTATGATGCAATACTTTGCAGCAGGGCTCATTTCTGCGCTCCAACTATAGTATCTGTGAGGTGTTGCAGTGTTGTGGCACCAGTGCCTAAGGCCCAATTTTTCTGCCCCTGTTCAACAGGGGCATGTAATTTTTGATGCAATAATTTGCAGCAGGGCTCATTCTTGCGATCCAACTAAAGTTTCTGTGAGGGGTTGCAGTGTCATGGCACCAGCACCAGTGCCTAAGGCCCAATTTTTCTGCCCCTGTTTAACAGGGGCATGTAATTACAATTTTTGATGCAATAATTTGAAGCAGGGTTCATTCATGCGCTCCAACTAGAGTTTCTGTGAGGGGTTGCAGGTTTGTGGCACCAGCACCTGTGCCTAAGGCCCAATTTTTCTGCCCCTGTTCAACAGGGGCATTTAATTTCAATTCTTGATCTAATATTTCACAGCAGGACGTTAAAGCGCCCACCAAGAGTAACTGTGAGGGCTTATGCCGCGTACACACGATCTATTTTTTCGACGGTGAAAACACTGTCGAGAAAATCGATGTTAAAAACGAGGAACAGCTTTTTCCCCCCACACACGGCCGTTTTAAATGTCATTTTTTTTTTGGTCGAAAAAAACGACTGTGTGTGGGCTCCGCGGCAGTGTTTCCCTATGGGAAAAAAACGACAGAAATGCCGCGTACACACGGCCGTTTTTCTCGTCGAGAAAAATGAAATTTTTCCCATTCGACGAGAAAAACGATAGTCTGTGGGCTTTCTGTCGTTTTTTTCGAGGAGAAAAACGGCATTAAAAACGACGAGAAAAATTAGAACATGTTCTAATTTTTCTCGTCGTTTTTTTCGACATGTTTTCCGCGGCAGTGTTTCCCATAGGAAAACACTGCCACGGAGCCCACACACGGTCGTTTTTTTCGACCAAAAAAAAATGACATTTAAAACGGCCGTGTGTGGGGGGAACAAGCTGTTCCTCGTTTTTAACGTTGATTTTCTCGACGGTGTTTTCACCGTCGAAAAAATCGATCGTGTGTACGCGGCAAAAGCCCACAGACTATCGTTTTTCTCGTTGAATGGGAAAAATGTTGTTTTTCTCGACTAGAAAAATGGCCGTGTGTACGCGGCATTACAGTGTTGTGGCAACACCAACACCTAAGGCCCAAATGTCTGCAGAGTATATAGGGCAGGCCCCTACTTTCAAACATCCAAATTACAAATGACTCCTACTTGCAAACGGAGGGAGACAACAGGAAGTGAGAAGAAATCTACCCCTAGGAAGGGAAATTCTCTCCTGTAAGAGTTAATATGGGAAAAAAGTGTCTCTTCTCCACTTATGCTTTACCACCAATCCTTGTTTCACTAAAACCCCCAAATTTTCAAAAACCAATTGTCATTGGGACAGAAAGTGAGGTGAAATCTTCTGAAGAGGTGCACAGACAGCAAAACAAATGTTACAGGGGTGATAACCCTTCCCTATGTTTTCCAAAAAGCAAAAAAAAATATTTTTCTGGTTGGAGTTACACTTTAAAATGTAACAGTTCTAAATTACAAACAGTTTCTACTTAAGAACAAACCTACAGTCCCTGTCTTGTTTGCACCGCCTGTATAAAGCTGTACAGAGTATATAGGGCCTGAGGGCCCCACACCTTTTCATTTTTTTAATTTCCCCTTAATATCCATACAAGACCCCATGCTGATTTTCTCAATAATTTTCATCCACATTGCCGGGACCACACATTACATTAAAGCCGCAAGCAGTTTTAAATGACTTTTTTTCCTTTAGAAATGTCATTTTGTGCAGGGACAGTTCTAAACATGGGAAACACGTGCCACTTCACAGGCATACTATAGACACCACCCAGGTACGATATTTAAAGGAATATTTCACTTTTTTTTACTTTAATCATCATTAAATCACTTCTCCCGAAAAAACTGCAGTTTTTAAAACTTTTTTTGCATTGATACATGTCCCCTGGGGCATGACCCGGGTCCCCAAACCCTTTTTAGGACAATAACTTGCATATTAGCCTTTAAAATTAGCACTTTTGATTCCGAACGTTCGAGTCCCATAGACTTTAAAGGAGGGTCGATAGTTCGCGCAAACTTTCGGTCCGTTCGCAGGTTCTGGTGCGAACCGAACCGGGGGGTGTTCGGCTCATCCCTAGTCCCCAGTCACTAACTCTAAATTATCTTTTAAAGAGCTTACATGCTTGGAACTATGTTAGTATTATGAATAATCCAAACTATTCCGCATAGAGATTGTGCATAGGGATTGTGCATAATGAAACATTAATTCACTAAAGGAGCAGAGGCTGTTCACTTATCAAAGTAAATGTTAATATTTCAATGCAAATATTGGGAGACAAGGTGAACCGTGTTCCCTTTGAATACACAGTCATGAACCATGAACCCAATAAAGATTTCCAGTTTGTCTAATTTTTTTCATTTTTGGTTATTTATATTGAACACAGTTTCCACCAGGTTTAACGCTCACTTTGAAAAGTGAACAGCCTTCATTCTTCCAGTAAGGAGGGATGAGGGAGGGTTACGTATGACTTAAGTAAAAAAAAAAAAGTATTGGGTTCATCTATTGACTTGAAGGCAATTAAAAACAAATCATGGACTGGTTTAACAAAATGTTGCATATGAAAATAACCTTAAGTGCATTGTATGTCAGCTTTGAAAATGTTATTCTTTATTAATATTTATTTATTATTTTCATATGAATGCATAAATATATTTGTTATGTCTTAAACCAATCAGCTTCTATAAAATGTATTGAAACATTTTCTATGAAAATTTCATAGCCTCAAGTTGTCAGCATACCATGATAGCGAGGTAGATTCGCCCTGTTCTGTTTAACCTTTTGCATTACAAACACATTGAAAGATGAGATCCCTAAATAATACCAGTCAGAAATGCTTCTCTGTTTGATTTCCTGTTGCCAGGAATGTGTTCTTGTTTGGAGAGTTGGACTGTGCTATATATCACCTAAATATGTTTTCCAGCTCAGTGCAATAACATTTTTGCATTATTCTGCAACAGTAACTTTCAACATTTTTATCTCACTAAAAACCAAAGCCTAAATTTTATATATATAGAATAACATTCCGTAAATTAATTTTAGATCTGGTCCTTTCGTTTTTAACTACTTTCTTCTGGTCTTTAAGCAGTTTTCAATTTCTTTACCTGGATTATACTTGTACGCATTTTTACACTTGCATGCAATGTTTTCAGAGCTGCCAAGATTTTAAGGGGGATGCTCAAGGGAAATAGAATGCTAACGGCGGGATGTTGGATGGAATCATTCCTGTCAGCTTTAGAAATGCTGGTTTCTAAAGCTGCCTTAGCAACCTGACAAGGCATTTTAAGTAGATTCCTACTACAAAAATATATCATTATAGAGACAGAAATAGGACCTGCTAAAATGTCATCCATATAGTTTTGAGGCCACTAATTTTAATGCTCACCTTATGACTGAATAACAATTTAAGAAATAAACTGGGGATAAATAGTTTACCAATTGATTTATTAATAATATTTGCATTTTTCAAATAAAAATAAAAAAATTGTGTTTCTATTCCTAAAATTTCTAATATATTCCAACCTTTTATATAATGGCCATTAATATTTCCCATGTATTACAAAAATACAATTTACAATTTAATGTAACATTTTTGTTTGCTCTTTCAGATTGGAAGGAAGCATCCCTTATTACCTGCGGTTGAGACAAGGATAATAACTTCCACAAACAACTATCTCCATCAGATCCCAGGCCACAGTGTAGTTCAGGGGCAGTGAAGCAGGTGTTCAGCTTCACTGAGAGTGATGTTGGCTTGATACTTTTAATGTGTTCTGGGGATCTTGTGATAGCTTCATTATTCATTTTTGAAGGCTAAGAAACAAACCTTGAAAAAATAGACTTTGGGCATACTGTATATTAAAAAGTGTAAGGGTGAATTCAAAGAGGCTGGCAGGGAGATTGTTATAGTCTCCCAGTGGCAGAGTTACTGTGGAGATTAAACTGAATATAGAGATTTTAGGAAAGGTATTCTGTATACCCTGTGAAATTAATGCTATTTTTTCTTTGCTGTTATTAACACCAAAATGACAGCTGAGTATGTATTTTTCTATAAATGTCAGTGTGTTATTAAAGAAGAGGTCCAGCCTGGGTGAAAAAAAAATATTATTACCTGTCCCTGTCCCCCGAAGAGGAGTCTTAGTATTGACTCTCAGGTGCTGCTGCCGCCATTCCTGGTAAGGGAACACAGCAGTAAAACCTTTCAGTTTCACTGCTGGTTCCCTACTGTGCATGCACAAAGCACGCAGTGCGTTCTAATTGGCCCAGCGACGGGGGGAAGGAGGAAGGGGGCCAAACGTTTGAGAGATCAGGCCGCGACCCATCTCGGGGAAGTGGGGAAGGGGACCTGTCAAAAACAGGTCCCCTTTCCCCCCTCCCCCCTGAAAGGTGCCAAATGTGACACCGGGGGGAGGAGGAAGTGTATAAGCGGAAGTTCCACTTGTGTGGAACTCTGGTTTAAGTTGCTATATCTATTTTGCACATACCCATTGTCACTTTGCAAATGCTTAAGCACTCACCTTCTCACTCATTGACAGAATATACACCAGTCCTACCAGTATATACTGTATTTTCACATGGTATTGATTATCAGTTAGAAGAGTTAAAACAGTTTTGTGTATATTTGAGGAAATATATTCTTCTATAAATACATTTTGTAAGATTATGTTTTTTTGACAAAAATCCAGTATGTCAGAGCAAAACAGCATGTGTCAGAACAAAACCACCATGTTTTATTCCTGGATACTTACTGTTACTTTGTGAATGACTTGTCAACGCAAATACTGTTTGAATTTTTGCACATCTAAAATATATTAAGAAAATGCATAGATCACTTGGCTTCATCCAGATGTAATATTATCCACCTATAGATTTACCTAGACTGCCATTCATAGTCAAAGACATTACTGGTCCCACCACCTCAGGGGAACCAGAATGGAAAGTGGCATCGAAAGCCACTGACCAGACAGACAATTAACAGTTTGTCTAATACGGTAACTGCTAGTGTACAGTTCCACAGGCCAATTTTCAGCTTTCAGCACTGTCAAACTTTGAATGACAATTCAGTGGTTATGCAACACTGTACTCATAAGAAATGTTTATAATTCTTTTCACATAAACAGAGATTTCTTTTGGTGGTATTTAATTAACACTGAGTTTTTTATTTTTTGCTATATAAACTTAAAAAAACACAAACATTTTTTGAAAAATAACTGCCTTTTCTTTGCTTCTGTTTTAAAATTTTGCAAATAAAAAATCTTTCTTTGCAAATTTAGGTCAAAATGTATTCTGCTAAATTTCTTTGGTGAAAATAACCCAAAATCAGTGTATATTATTTAGTCTGTAGGAAAGTTATAGAGTCCCCACAATATGGTATACAGTATATATCTGAAAATTGATCAATCCTGATGTACCGACACCCTATCTCATTTCTTGAGGCCCAAAAATGACAGGAAAATACAAATAGCACCAAATGACTCCTTTTTGGAAAGTACACAGTACAAGGTATTTAGTAAGAGGCATAGCAAGTTTTTTTAAGTTGTAATTTTCTGTCACATTTATTTGAAAAATTAAGAAATAAAAAAAATAAAAACAATCACAATTTTTTTTGTACTTACTGTCACCAGTGCAGTAAAGCATTGTTCTATAACTGGTGGGGTGGTGATCAGGGACACTGACTGGTGATGGTATTTTTTTTTCTTTTTTTACAATTTTCTTTTAACACACTATGACCAGAGCAACACAGTGTTACCATATTAACACTGTACTACTTTGGGGAAGTGATCAGGATTTTTTTTTTTTTACAAATTATGATTACCGTATTTTTCGCTCCATAAGACGCACCTCTTTCCCCCCAAAAAATGGGGGAAAGTGCCTCTGCGTCTTATGGAGCGAATATTGAGCAGGAGTCGCCGCTGCCATCGCTGCTCGCTCCGTTCACACACACAGGACACACCACCTCGGGCCGCCCTCTCTCACTCCAGCTAACCAGAAGCAGGCCCCATCCAAGGAAATGCCGCGTCACGGCACTGCTAGTCAAACGTGGGCATCCCCATGACGTTTCTGGGAACGCCTTCCTCCCAGGCTGCTGCGAGCCAATGGGGGCAGAGGGAGGCAGGGCCAACTGCCAGAATGAATGGGATGGGCAGTCAGATGGAGAAGCAGCGTGTGTGGTATAATGATGAAATATGCGGTATGTACAATATGGGAGGATTTTATGGGAGGATTTATGTGGAGATCATGCTAGGTGCTTAGATAGATGGAACGAGACACGGCTAACTACACTGTTTCTCACCTTTTCTTACTATTTCAATATCTTTGCTTGTATTATGACAGTGGTGTGTGCATACTGTCCTATATATCCATAGGAACATGGGAGACATCCTGCTATAGATCTACACTGTATGGCCTTATAAGATCCAATTACTCGCTCATCAGATTATACTCACATAAACACTGGTGTATCTTTATTTATTATAGGAATACCACTGGCTAACATACTGTCCACTGGCTAATGTACATTTTTTTTGCCTGGCTTCTGTATGGGTCAGAATATTTTTTTTCTTGGTTTCCTCCTCTAAAACCTAGGTGCGTCTTATGGTCAGGTGCGTCTTATGGTACAAAAAATATGGTATTTTTAGCAATGAATTTCATGAAACTGGTTCATGCAGTGTCTTTTGCTGTGATTAGCTGTGACTGGTTAAAGCTAATCACATGGCAAAGATGGGCTGTAATTGGCCCTGTCTATACCATGTGATCACTGTGACTAATCACAGCTAGCAACACAATTGTATACTATGGATGGTTTACAATTAATTGTCATGTGATCTGCTGAGAATGGTACTGGCAGTGGGCCTGTATAGTGATTAGTCATTGGCTGTGTCCAGTGGACACAGCAGGTGACAGAGCACACCGCTGCACGGCCCCACAGCAGTGTGAGAGTTGCGTCCTGGGAGGACGCCATAGGATGTCCTCCCAGAACAATAGTGCTCCTGTCCAGCTGTCATTGTACTATAGGCCAGGCGGGAAGGTGTTAAAAACTTGCGTTATTCAGTATGCCTACAGAGAGGTATATAAGGTTAAAATTAGATAAACCTATTTTACTATACAAATCAATAAATTATTCTAAAAATACATTTTTCATGATATAATCTCATTTAGACATAGTGGTTAAGTGGCTTTTAATAAAGATATTTACTGTGTTTACTGCTGTATTATAGACCTGTCCCGATCACCTCCCCTGGGATATTCATGGATCTAGTGCAATGCAAAAGTTTACATCAGAAATGTCAAAATTATATTGAAGGCCAATCTGCCTACTCAGTGTGATTGTGATTTTTTAATTTTCATTCGTAAACGTATGGCCATATATTCAGCATCTGAACTGGCACTTAGATTTGCCAACATGAAAGGCACCACATCTAAAAGACATAAGATATACAACACTACATGTTTCACAAGATGTGCAGTGATTTTAGCATAGACTGTTTGGGTACATTAAAGTGTTACTAAACCCAGAACCCTGTATTCACTATATTTGGTCTCACACAGTACACAGAACATGGACATGGCATTATTTTAGTGAATATAAACTGCTGTGTATCTTTTTTCATCAGCAGTTAGAGCAGTCTTGTGACGTCTATCAGTTCCTGATTAAAAATTGTAGGAGGATTTTTCATATTGCTTTCACTGTCCTATCAGGATCCAGGACCCATGAATCTCTATCATGACAGTGCAATGGTATGAATTGTTGATTGTCACAAAACTATTTATCTATAAATATGTACATGGTGAAAACTTTTCTTTAATACTTTTGTAATAAAAAAACTTGTTATACTTATATCTTGAACTGTCTATCAGTTTTACATATGGTGCCAATATAGTCCACTAAAGCCTCCCTTTCTTCCTATACAACAATTGATGGGACGAAGGCACTGACTTATATATTTTCTTGATACTCATAGCACTTCTAATACATAATATCTGGAAAGGGTTAAATTCCCGGTATTAGCAGATGACAAATTAATAAATTAGATAAGGAAATATCAAGGGAAGAAATATGTCAAACAATTAAAAGCATTAAAATGGGAAGGAGCCCCGGCCCAGATGGGTATACCTCAGTATACTATAAGAGATATGTGGAAACCATGATACCGTACTTCTAGAAGTACATAAATTCTATAGGTAGAGGTATGGTAATGTGTGAGGAAGCACTGGGAGCCCACATAACTCTTATAGTAAAGGAAGAAAAAGACCCCTTATTATGTGCCAGCTATAGGCCCATATCTTTGATCAACGTTGACATAAAGATCTATGCAAAAATACTGGTGGACAGATTAAAACCTTTCATGACAGGGCTGATAGAAAATGATCAAGCAGGATTTGTACCTGGAATAGAAACAAGAGACAATATATTAAGAGCATTACTCCTGATACAAAAAAACTAAAATAGGTAAAATACCAGCGTTGTTTCTGTCATTAGACGCCGAAAAGGCTTTTGACAGACTAGATTGGGAATTTATGCTGGCAACACTGAGACATATAGGTCAGATGGATAGGAGCATTGTATTATATACCCTCGGCTCAGGTGTGGGTAAATGGAACCCTATCAGATAGGCTTCCACTTTTTAACGGGACCCGACAGAGATGCCCGCTCTCACCCCTTCTCTTCGACCTTGCATTAGAGCCATTAATGACAACTATACGAATAAATCAGGAGATAGTAGGGGTTAAGGTGGATGGGAGGGAACATAAGATCTCTGCGTTTGCGGACGATATGATGCTCTATGTTACAAATCCAAAGCAGACATTACCGAAGATTTTAGAAGCATATGAAAAGTATGGAGATATATCAAATTTGAAAATCAATAAAGAGAAAACAGAGATACTGAGTATATCCTTGAGTCCGAGGGAACGCAGGGATCTGGTGGACCTATACCCATTTACTTGGAAACAGAGGGGGATGAAATATCTAGGAATATTGCTGTCCAATAAAGAAAGGGATCTATATGAAGACAACTATATTAAATAAAATAAAATTAGAACTGAAGGGATACCCGATAGAAAAAGTATCCTGGCTGGGGAGAATAAACATAATCAAGATGATGATTCTGCCTAAAGCATTGTATATTTTCCAAACGCTCCCGATAAAAATTCCATATTTTAAAATATTGGGGAAGATACTGAGGAGATTTATATGGAAGGAAAGAAAGCCTTGAATATCAGTAGAGACTTTAACTAAACCCAGACAGGAGGGGGGACTATATTTACCAGACTTTAACCACTTAAGCCCCGGACCATTTGGTAGCTAGAGGACCAGAGGTGATTTCAGAATTTTGCACTGCGCTGCTTTAACTGTAAATTGTGCGGACATGCAATGTTGTACCCAAACGAAATTTGTGTCCTTTTCTTCCCACAAATAGAGCTTTCTTTTAATGGTATTTGATTGCCTCTAAGATTTTTATTTTTTGCGATATAAACGGAAAAAGACCGAAAATTTTTTAAAAAAATTATATTTTCTACTTTTTGTTATAAGAAAAATCGAATAAACTCAATTTTAGTCATACATTTAGGCCAAAACGTATTCAGCCACATGTCTTTAGTAAAAAAAAAATGTCAATAAGCGTATATTTATTGGTTTGCGCAAAAGTTATAGCGTTTACAAACTAGGGTACATTTTCTGGAATTTACACAGCTTTAAATTTATGACTGCCTATCTCATTTCTTGAGGTGCTAAAATGGCAGGGCAGTACAAAACCCCCCAAATGACCCCATTTTGGAAAGTAGACACCCCAAGGAAATTGCTGAGAGGCATGTTGAGCCCATTGAATATTTTTTTTTTGTCCCAAGTAATTGAATAATGACAAAAAATAAATAAAATACAAAAAGTTGTCACTAAATGATATATTGCTCACACATGCCATGGTTATATGTGGAATTGCACCCCAAAATACATTCTGCAGCTTCTCCTGAGTACGGGGATACCACATGTGTGGGACTTTTTAGGAGCCTAGCCACGTACGGGACCCCGGAAACCAAGCACCGCCTTCAGGATTTCTAAGGGCGCAAATTTTTGATTTCACTCCTCACTACCTATCACAGTTTTGAAGGCCATAAAATGCCAAAATAGCACAAAACCCCCCCAAATGACCCAATTTTGGAAAGTAGACACCCCAAGCTATTTACTGAGAGGCATGTTCAGTCCATGGAATAATTTATATTTTGCCACAAGTTGCGGGAATATGACAAACTTTTTTTTTTTTGCACAAAGTTGTCACTAAATGATATATTTCTCACACATGCCATGGGCATATGTGAAATTACACCCCAAAATACATTCTGCTGCTTCTCCTGAGTATGAAGATACCACATGTGTGGGACTTTTTGGGAGCCTAGTCGCGTACGGGACCCCAAAAACCAAGCACCGCCTTCAAGGTTTCTAAGGGCATAAATTTTTGATTTCACTCCTCACTACCTATCACAGTTTTGAAGGCCATAAAATGCCAAGATAGCACAAAACCCCCCAAAATGACCCCATTTTGGAAAGTAGACACCCCAAGGAAATTGCTGAGAGGCATGTTGAGCCCATTGAATATTTTTTTTTTTGTCCCAAATGATTGAATAATGACAAAAAGAAAAAAAAATGTACAAAAAGTTGTCACTAAATTATATATTGCTCACACATGCCATGGTTATATGTGGAATTGCACCCCAAAATACATTCTGCTGCTTCTCCTGAGTACGGGGATACCACATGTGTGGGACTTTTTGGGAGCCTAGCAGCGTACGGGGCCCCAAAAACCAAGCACCGCCTTCAGGATTTCTAAGGGCGTAAATTTTTGATTTCACTCCTCACTACCTATCACAGTTTTGAAGGCCATAAAATGCCAAAATAGCACAAAACCCCCCCAAATGACCCCATTTTGGAAAGAAGACACCCCAAGCTATTTACTGAGAGGCATGTTGGATTCATGGAATATTTTATATTTTGCCACAAGTTGCGGGAATATGACAAACTTTTTTTTTTTTGCACAAAGTTGTCACTAAATGATATATTGCTCACACATGCCATGGGCATATGGGAAATTACACCCCAAAATACATTTGACTGCTTCTCCTGAGTACGGGGATACCACATGTGTGGGACTTTTTGAGAGCCTAGCCGCGTACGGGCCCCCGAAAACCAAGCACCGCCTTCAGGATTTCTAAGGGCACAAATTTTTGATTTCACTCCTCACTACCTATCACAGTTTTGAAGGCCATAAAATGCCAAGATAGCCCAAAACCCCCACAAATGACCCCATTTTGGAAAGTAGACACCCCAAGCTATTTGCTGAGAGGCATGGTGAGTATTTTACAGCTCTCATTTGTTTTTGAAAATGAAGAAAGACATTTTTTTTTCTTTTTTCAATTTTCAAATCTTTGTGACAAAAAGCGAGATCTGCAAAATACTCAACATACCTCTCAGCAAATAGCTTGGGGTGTCTACTTTCCAAAATGGGGTCATTTGGGGGGGGGGGTTTGTGCCATCTGGGCATTCCATGGCCTCCGAAACTGTGATAGGCAGTGAGGAGTGAAATCAAAAATTTACACCCATAGAAATCCTGAAGGCGGTGCTTGGTTTTCGGGGTCCTGTACGCGGCTAGGCTCCCAAAATGTCTCACACATGTGGTATCCCCGTACTCAGGAGAAGCAACAGAATGTATTTTGGGGTGCAATTCCACATATAACCATGGCATGTTTGAGCAATATATAATTTAGTGACAACTTTTTGTACATTTTTTTTTTCTTTTTGTCATTATTCAATCACTTGGGACAAAAAAAACAATATTCAATGGGCTCAACATGCCTCTCAGCAAATAGCTTGAGGTGTCTACTTTCCAAAATGGGGTCATTTGGGGGGGTTTTGAACTGTCCTGGCATTTTATGCACAACATTAGGAAACTTATGTCACACATCATCCACTCTTCTAACCACTTGAAGACAAAGCCCTTTCTGACACTTTTTGTTTACATGAAAAACATATTTTTTTGCAAGAAAATTATGTTGAACCCCCAAACATTATATATTTTTTTAAAGCAAAGGCCCTACAGATTAAAATAGTGGGTGTTGCATTTTTTTTTCCATACAGTATTTGCGCAGCGATTTTTCAAACGCATTTTTTGGGGGAAAAACACACTTTTTTTTATTTTTAATGCACTAAAAAACACTATATTGCCCAAATGTTTGATGAAATAAAAAAGATGATCTTAGGCCGAGTACATGGATGCCAAACACGACATGCTTTAAATTTGCGCACAAACGCGCAGCGTTGACAAACTACATTCATTTTTAAAAGCATTTAAAAGCCTTTACAGGTTACCACGTTAGATTTACAGAGGAGGTCTACTGCTAAAATTACTGCGCTCGATCTTACCTTTGCGGTGATACCTCACATGCATGATGCAATTGCTGTTTACATATGATGCTAGACCGACGCTTGCGTTCGCCTTTGCGCAAGAGCAGGGGGGGACAGCGGTGCTTTTTTTTTTATTATTATTTATTTTGCTTTTTTATTTTATTTTTAAACTGTTCCTTCCATATTTATTTTTTTACCATTTTTATTGTTATCTCAGGGAATGTAAATATCCCCTATGATAGCAATAAGTAGTGACAGGTACTCTTTTTTTGAAAAAAATTGGGGGGTTAGACCCTAGATCTTTCCTCTGCCCTCAAAGGATCTGACCA
Organism: Rana muscosa; assembly: GCA_029206835.1. Lineage (NCBI taxonomy): Eukaryota > Metazoa > Chordata > Amphibia > Anura > Ranidae > Rana > Rana muscosa. Next base: position 346,437,027 of record CM055116.1, on the reverse strand, counting down.
CAATCAAGATCGGTGTGATAAAATGCTTTCCCAATTTCCCAATGGCGCTGTTTATATCCGGGGGGGGCATTCCCTCCCACTGCTTGTAAAAGCAGTCTAGAGGCTAATTATCTGCTAGAATTGCTTTTACATGAAAGCCGGCCACTGGCTGAAAAGAATGATGCCAAGATGATACCTAAACCCGCAGGCATCAATCTGGTATAAACATTCAAAGTCCAGCAACATACCAGTACGTTGCTGGTCCTTGTTGGACATGAATTGTAATCTTTTTTTTCATGCAGCCTGTTGGCTGAACGAAAAAAAGAGATTGATCGGTAGGTATGCCCACCATTAGAATACCTCCCTTCATCCACCCACTTCTAATGATGGGCATATATGCCGAAGCATGGGGGCATCCTCCCGCAAAAAAGTTATGCCGCGTACACACGGTCGGACTTTTCCACGGGCAAGCCTTCGTCGGAATTTCGACCGTATGTACGCGGCATAAAAGGTTATGCCGCGTACACACGGTCTGACTTTTCCACGGGCAAGCCTCCGTCGGAACTTCGACCGTATGTACGCGGCATTAGGAGCAAAATCGCTCCTCCGCCCCTGCTGCCCCCATGCTTCGGCATATATGCTCTTTTTTTTAACTGTGGTGGTGAAATCACCTCCTACAGCGATGGAGTCACGGCTTTATGTATCGTGGGAGAAAACGCTGTTGCTGTCAAGATAAATAGATCTGCTCTGCAACTGAATGGTGTACCTGCTAAGCAAATGATGGTTAACATTAAAACAAAGTAACATTACAGTACAACAGTAAGACCTTACCATACCATACCTGCAAAGAAAATACCAAAACAAAACCTAGTAAAAAATAAAACATTTTTTTAACGCAACCTGTGCCTAAAATATATATATGCCGAAGCATGGGGGCATCCTCCCGCAAAAAAGTTATGCTGCGTACACACGGTCGGACTTTTCCACGGGCAAGCCTTCGTTGGAATTTCGACCGTATGTACGCGGCATAAAAGGTTATGCCGCGTACACACGGTCTGACTTTTCCACGGGCAAGCCTCCGTCGGAATTTCGACCGTATGTACGCGGCATTAGGAGCAAAATCGTTCCTCCGCCCCTGCTGCCCCCATGCTTCGGCATATATGCTCTTTTTTTTAACTGTGGTGGTGAAATCACCTCCTACAGCACTGGAGTCACGGCTTTATGTATCGTGGGAGCAAACGCTGTTGCTGTCAAGATGAATAATTCCGCGCTGCAGTTGAATGGCGCACCTGAAAACAAAAAATTACATACCTGAAAAGCAAGCATGATAAAACATTGCAGAATGGAATACAGTAAAAAAGAGCAGAACAATAGAGAGAAAATAGAGAGAGAGAGAGAGAGAGAGAACAATAAAACGACAACTATTTTTGTTTTCTTTATTTTATATTTTTTTTGTGTTTTGTTTTTTACGTATTTTTTTTTCTTTTTTACACTTTTTTTGTACCTTTAACAACTGTAATGGTTCGGGTCTCTCAAAATGTAATGGCATCTTGGGAGACCCTGTGTAAGTGTGTCCTAGTCTGTGAAATGCTGTACCCTACGCTAAAACTTCACTTTTGAGTGGTAGCGTTCAAAACATTCACCAAGGCAAAGACCAGGCTTGTCAGGACAGAGTGGACAATAATGACGGGTGTCATGCCTAAATCCACGCTTGCTACAGACACAACATCTTTTTTGGGGGGCTCGTTGGGTAGGGGTACTCAGGAGGACATACGTATAATGCTTCTCATGCAGCCGGCTTACTGCATTTGGTTGGGGATGGTGAGGTGCAGAACTGCCTGGATACAGGAGTTCTGTGACAATCTCATTCTGGAGTTTTAGAAGAGATAAATTCCCGCCTGAAGCTCTGTATAGCACATGAGCGTTCAGCAAAGCCAATTGAAATAAGGATAGAGACACTTTTTTGTACCAGCGTCTCGCCTTACGGTCAATTAGATACGGCGCCAACAACTGGTCGTTGAGGTCCACCCCTCCCATATTTTTGTTATATTCGTGGACACAGAGGGGTTTCTCCACAACACCAGTCGCCGTAGGAATTTGGACTGTCGTGTCTGCATGAAGGGAGGTAAGAAGGAAAACATTCTTATTGTCCCTGCACTTCATAGTGAGCAAATTATTACACTTTACGCAGGCTCTCTCCCGCAGCCTAAGACGGGCATCTACAAGCCGCTGGGGAAAGCCCCGGCAATTAGGTCGCACGGTGCCACATGCTCCAATCTGATGATCAAACAAGTGACTAAACAGTGGCACGCTCGTGTAATAATTGTCCACATACATGTGGTACCCCTTTCCGAATAAGGGTGGCACCAATTTCCACACTATCTTGCCAGCGCTCCCTATGTAATCCGGGCAGTTGACCAGCTCAACCTGACTATCTTTTCCCTCATAAACCATAAAGCTCCATACATAGCCTGTTGCCCTGTCACAGAACTTATAGAGCTTGACCCCGTATCTGGCACGCTTGCTGGGAAGGTACTGCTTGAAAGCCAAGCGGCCAGAAAATTTAATCAGGGACTCATCAACGCAGACAACTTGATCGGGAATAAACAAGGCTGCAAAACGTTCGTTGAAGTGGTTTATGAGGGGCCGAATTTTATAGAGCCGGTCGTATACAGGGTCCCCACGTGGACGACAAAGTTCATTGTCATTGAAGTGCATGAACCGCAAAATCTGCTCGTATCGTTTCCTGGGCATGGAGGCAGAGAACACGGGCATGTGGTCAATTGGGTGCGTGGACCAATAAGCACGCAATGACGGGAATTTATGTGTGCCCATGTTGAGGGAAAGGCCCAGAAAGGTCTTAAATTCGGAAACCGTAATTGGTTTCCAATCTTTGGCAATGGAAGGCAACTGGGGATTAGCGGCGATGAATTGACCAGAATATAAATTACTCTGGTCCACAATAGATCTATAGAGATCTTCCGTGAAAAACAGCGAATAATAATCAATTGGCATAAAATCAGCTGTTTCCACCTGAATACCGGGTTGGGCAGTGAATGGGGGAAGTACGGGTTCTGCAGAAGTGGTGGGGACCCAATCAGGATAGGCGAATTCTGCAGGAAGGGCACTATGGGTACGACGGGCCTGCCTTTGTCTTCTTATTGGTGGCAGCGGGACACTACTTGTGCTTGCCACCTCGCCAGCTTGAACTGCACTTATGGGACTCGCCACGTCACCACGTGATACTGCAGTGCTGGATGTACACCCAGGCTGTACTAGGCCGCTGGTGCTTGCCAATTCACCAGAAGGAATAGTGGCGCTAGTACTACTCTGCTCCATGATACGAGAGCCCTGAGGTTCTTGCTCCTCAACAACCTCAGAAGATCGGGATCGGGTACGCCTGACCTTAGCAGGGACCTCAACTTCGTCGTCAGAGCTATCTGACGTGGGGCCGCTGACGTCACTGTCTTCTACGGGAAGATATTCTGAGCCTGAATCTGACAGATGCGTGACCTCCTCTTCACTACCTGTCATGCTCAGAATCTCGTAGGCCTCTTTACTAGTGTACCTTCGACTTGCCATTTTGGGCTCTAAATTTAGGGGTACACTAGTAAGATTCACAGGAAAAAAAGCACCTGACTGTCGTCAGCAAATATATCAAACGCTACTAAAAAAAACTGTTAGCGATCGCAGGGATTAGGCCTGTCTCTGCGAACGCTGCAGTTATGTGTGTTGTGTTTGGTAAGTGACAGTGATCGATCGATACTGCACTTGGGTGGGCTGGGCTGGGCTTGGCTGGGCGGAGGGGCTAAACGCAGGTGCTAGCAGGTATCTGGGCTGATCCCGCTAACACTGTGTTTTTGGGAACCCTAAACCGCTGGGGACGCTAGTATAGATCTGATCAGATCAGATATTAATCTGTTCAGATACTATACCACTAAGGGAGGTGTATGCTTTGCGCGTGGGTTTTAGCGTTACTGGCACTAACCTAATGCTGCCTGGGGCGACGCAGACCCTCTCTGGTGCTAAAACCTAATTGATCTCACCCGCCGGGCGATCAGGGGGTTAAACCTTTATTGGGTTATATACGGCGGGTGCCCTGATGCTATAAAAAGCAAACTAACCAACCAGCCTCACCCGTAACCTTTATATGGTGATCACTGGTGAAAGGGTTAACTAGGGGCAATCAGGGGGTCAAAACCTTTATTAGGTTATATATGGGGGTACCCGACGCTATATAAAAACCTGACGGGTTACCTAAATAACTAAATAACTAACTGGGTAACCAGTGTCACCAGTGACGCTTATACGGTGATCACTGGTGAAAGGGTTAACTCTAGGGGCAATCAGGGGGTTAAAATAATATATGAGGGGACCTGACGCTATAAAAACCTGCGGCGAAACTAAAAATAAATTACTGGCTATCTAGGGCACCACCGGCACTAAATACAGCGATCGAAAATACGATTGCTTAGTGACGCTGGCGTTAGGGGGTGAAAGGGTTACCTGGGGGGGCGATCAAGGGGTTAAACCTTTATTAGGGGGGGTTAGGGGGCTACCCTGGACCTAAAGGGGCCTAAACCTAACTGCCCTGCAACTTTTTACTGTCACAGATGACACTAAATGCAGTGATCAGTAAAATAAATGATCACTGCAATCAGTGACACTGTGATTGGGGGCTGGGGGGTGACCTGGGGGGTGATCTGGGGGTGACCGGGGGGGTGAAATATGTGCCTATGTGTACCTAAGTGTCAGTGGACTGTTGGTGCACTAACCTGCTTCTTCTCTCCTCGGCGCCGGGAACGAAAAGACCGACACGAGGAGAGATGACATCACTTCCTCTGCCTGTGTTTACATTACACAGGCAGAGGGAGCATTTTCATTCGCCGGGAGTGATCGCGAGGGGGTGGCCGGAATCGAATGGCCGTCCCCTCATCTCCGATCGCTCCCCAATGATAAACGGCCGCTCACTGTATAGGAGGGGGGTCCGATCGGACCCCCCAACTGTACAAAGGCGATCACGTACACTGTACGTGATTGTGCCTGTCGGTGCCATTCTGCCGACGTACATATACAGTGAGCGATATTTAAGTGGTTAAAAAATACTATGAGGCAGCTGTATTAAAGAGGATAGTGGACTGGATGCAGGGGGGTAGACAAGAGGAAAAGAAGTGGGTAGGAGTAGAAGAGAGTCTGAGTAAAGAGGGATTGGGAAAGATAATATGGATTCCAAAAAAATATAGAGGCCTGACTCAGGAGACACTATCAATAACAAAAGAAACCTTTAGAATATGGGACAGAGTGTGTAAAACAAAGGACTGGCAATATAATAGTCCTCTGTTGCCCCTCACAGGTACAGACTTTTTTTTTTCAAATAATTTTTATTGAAGATTTTGTACATACAAGCAGGGGAAAATGCATAATTGTAATACAAGTGCAGCTTGTCAAACAATACAGACAAGACAAAATAGTCTCTGCGGAACAGAGCAGAGAATATATCTGGAATATCGAAACAGTAGTCTAACAATACATGTTATACAGTCTGGTAATAACCATAGCGGGTTAGTGGCAAGATGCGCCCAGAGGAGTAGCCAATCGATCAATAACGGAGGTGAATATTATAAACCTTGTTGGAGTCGGGGCGTAGAATAGTTTGCCGAGGGTTGCGGCAACAGTAAGATAATAGGAGTCGAGAATAAAGTACCATATTTGTATCATCGTCAACCGGCCTCAGATCCACTCGCCCCAACGGGTACTTTCTGTGAGTGGACGCGGGCCGGGACGATGTGTGTATGAATGTTCAAATTGAGTAGTACTATAAGAGTAAACAGAAACGGATTACTGTGGGTAATGGATAGTCTGGATTGAAAATAGGATTCCAGAGAGTGGATGTGAATGGTGGTGAGTTCATGTAATTGAATGAAGTGGTGGGTCAGTGACAACGTGCTGGAAGGAGTCATTCGGGGTTGATCCAGGAGGGTGCAGGGGTGGGTGGAGGGTGGCGGAGGAAGTAGAGGAGGGGGGCAATCACAGGTACAGACTTCTTCCCGCTGGTTGTGGGCAACCTCGGACACATTAAAACTTAAAGATATACTGAAAGGAAATGCCTTATGCACACTTCTAGAATTGCGAGAAAAATATGGACCCTCTCAAGGGGACACATGGAGGTATAGACAGGTCCAGCATTTTGTAGGAACCTTACCAAAGCCCCTGCAAGCTAGGAGCGAGCTGAACACATGGGAAAAACTAGTAGACCATATAGGAATAAGAAGACAGGGGATATCGAATATATACAGTATAGGATACTAAGACCTTCAAGGGGGCATGACACACTTCTAAAAAGTTGGGAGTTAGAATTAAATCAAACTATAACAGAGGAAAAGAAGAGACAAGTCTGAAGCCCTGTACACACGATCGGTTTTACCGATGAAAACCGCCCGATGGATTGTTTTCATCAGACAAACCGATCGTGTATGGGACCCATCGGTCTTTTTTCCATCGGTTTTTAAAAATAGAACATGTTTTAAATTTTTCCGATGGATAAAAAAACCGATCGAAAACTCAGATCGTCTATGGGCAAGTCCATCGGATAAAAAACCCACGCATGCTCAGAATCAAGTCGACGCATGCTCAGAAGCATTGAACTTCATTTTTCTCAGCTCATCCGAGTGTTTTACGTCACCGCGTTTGGAACGGTCGGTTTTTTGACTGATGGTGTGTAGGCAATACTGATGGAAGTCAGCTTCATCGGATTTCCGATGGACAAAACCATTGGATTAGAATCCATAGGATATCCGATCGTGTGTACGAGGGTTTAGACTATGTCCATTCAACATCAGTAGAAGCAAAAGTAAAAGAGATGAATTATAAACTCCTAACAAAATGGTAATTTGTCCCAATGAAACTCCATAGAATCAATAAAGAGATATCACCCCTGTGTTGGAGAGAATGTGGGATGGAGGGAACACATGCCCACATGTGGTGGCACTGTCCCCGGATACAGGAATACTGTAAGGAGATACTAAGTATGATAAATAAGATTAGTGGTGTGGTGGTGAAGCAAGATCCCTGGTATTGTCTGTTCCATAATATGGGAATAACAAGGAAAAAATATAGAGCGACCATGGTTCCATACCTTTTGAACGGAGCGAAAGCGTTGATACCAAGGAACTGGAAGGAAAAAAAAGCTCCATCAATGGGAGAATGGTTGGAGGAGATAGATAGAATTAGACTGATGGAAGAGTTGATGTCAATCCATAATGAGTGTAGGCCAAAATTCAATAAAATCTGGAGAGGATGGAGAGAGTTTAGGGAATTAGAGTAATTAGGGAGGGGCCAGGGGATCGGGGATAAGTTGCCCATCTCCTGGGTCCTCCTTCCTCTCCCCCCCTCTTTCTCCCCCCCCCTCCTTTTTTTTCCCTATCTCTCCCGCACTAGAGATTAGATATTTTTGTTAGCACTATTACTGAGGTCGTACCTCTTTTCTTTCTCAACTTTCTTTTAGTAGGCTGAGATGTTGAGCCTTCATATTTCACCATCACATTAGGAATTGTCACTAGAGATTAGATATAAAATCTCTTTTTTTTTTTTCACTAGATATTAGATATTTTTGTTAGCACTTGTACTGGGGTCTTTCTTTCTTTGCTGCTTTTAACTTTCCCCTATATCATATTTTGCTATCACACAAGAAATTGTCACTAGAGATTAGATCAAAAATTCTTTCTCCTTTTTTTTTCCCCTCACTAGAGATTTTTTTGCACTAGTATTGGGGTTTTACTTTTTTTTCTTTTTTTTCGTTTTCAACTTTCCCCTATAAGGCTGAGATGTTGAGCCTTAAAATTTATCATCACATAAGAGATTATTTTTTTTTTATCTATTATATATTTATTTTTTTCTTCACTAGAGTTTAGATATTTTTGCTAGCACTAGTACTGGGGTCTTACCTTTTATGTGTTTTAATATTTATGTATAAATGAATGTAATGTATGTTGGAAAATAATAAAGAAATAAAAAAATTAAAATAAATGGGTATATCCCAGTTGATAGTGGACATCATCCCAACTGGTTAAAGGCTATACCCAAGGGGCAGTTCCTAAGGATCAAACTAAATTGTTCCAGAGTAGAAGATTTCGAGTCACAATCCTTACTGTTGAAGAATCGTTTCCTGGGAAAAGGGTACCAATTACCCATGCTGGATAAGGAACTACATAATGTGGCAGCATTAGACAGACAAAACTTGTTGGTTCCCAAAACCAGACAAAAGGATGGTATTAGGACAGACCTCCAGTGGTCTTTTCTGACCACCTTTTCGTCCCATTTTTGGTGGGTCAACAAAACCATACGTAAACACTGGCAGGTCCTAAAATGTGACCAGGTTTTGGGGCCCACACTTCCGGATCAGCCTAAGGTTTTTTTCAGAAGAAACCAGAATCTCAAGGACCTCGTGGCACCCAGCATAATTGACCTGCCTCAAAAAATCAGCATGTGTGGCCATTTAAAAGGTTTTTATCCTTGCAAGAGGTACAAGATGTGTAAAAATTCAAAAACAATCAAAACATCAACTTTTAAGTCATACACCACTTCTAGGGAATACTCCATAACATATTTTATCACTTGTACCACAATAGGGGTGATATACAGTATCTTTTATGTTGTCCATGTGGCTTCCAATATGTGGGGAGGACCACCCATGCTTTAAAAGTCAGGATAGGAGAACACCTATCGAACATCCGTAGGGGTTTCTTTGGCCATAGCGTCTCTTGGCATTTTCGCCAATGCCACAATCGGGACCCATCCCTATTGGAGGTTATAAGCATTGAGGGATACTCTCCACATTAGAGAGGAAGTGATTTGAAACACCATATATCCCATAGAGAAACGCAGTGGATTTTTGACATACAGTGCTATCGCCCACTAGGCCTCAACATTGAGTGGAATATAAATTGCTACATTAATAATACCGTAGTTAAAATCCACCCAGTTTAATCCTTTATTCCTACAAAAGCTCTGTCCCTTCTTTCTCTCTTGAACCATCCTACATCTTTTGTTTGGAAATTGTAGTTTTATATATATTTTTTCACATAGAATGGGGGGTTACCCTTTAAAATAAAAATAGAAATATAACATCCTAGCATAGATACATGTGAGAATTCCTAACATTTATTCCACTGTATTTATAATCTGAATCACATTTTTTGATATATGCATGCCAGGATTATGCCTTTGGGATGCCCGTTATTGTTGCGGACATCTGCAAGGCATAATAAGAGCAATGGGCAAATGAGGCTATATATAGAAATACATACTGAGTTATATCCTTGTTTTGAATATGTTTTTTAATATATGTTTATTGTCTAATTTTTTATTTTTTATTAATGGTTGTAAAGGTTCTTTTTTATTATCAGCTTTGATGTCTGTTAGTATGATCATGACAAGCTTTTTCCCCTTAGCGATTGTGATTATTGCTAAGGAGGTATAAGCTATGCACCCTGGTGACCCAGAGGCGGATGTGTTCCATTTCAGGCTTCCTGTGTCACTCTCCTGCAGATACTTAAAGTGGAGGTGCCGCAGAAAAAAAATATTAAAAGCCAGCAGCTGCAAATACAGCAGCTGCTGACTTTTAATATATGGACACTTACCTGTCCTGGAGTCCAGCGACGTCTGCAGCAGAGGACGAGCAATCGCTCGTCACTCTGCTGCCCCCACCGACATCCTTGGTGAGGGAACCAGGAAGTGAAGCTTTGAGGCTTCATGCCCGGTTCCCTACGCCGCATGCGCGAGTCACGCTGATCCGTTCTGAATGGTCCCCTGTGTTCTGGGAGCCGAGTGTCTCCCAGAACACAACGGGGAATCTGCGGGAAGTGACGTGCTTCCCGCAGATTTCCCGCAGAGAGGACTCCCGGAAGTGGGTGCAAATACCTGTCTTAGACAGGTATCTGCACCCCCCCTCCCCCCTGAAAGGTGTCAATTGTGACACCGGAGGGGGGGAGGGTTCCGATCAGCGGAAGTTCCACTTTAGGGTGGAGCTCCACTTTAATGTGTGGTGGGTGGCATCCAGATCCAGCCTCCTTTCCCAGTAGACGACCCATATGAAGGAACGCAGCACCGGGTGGAGCCGGAGACCCTGGCGTCACCACACCCACAGCTGTGTTAGCCTGAGCCACGGCTGTGTGAATGTCTGTTTTTTAACCTACGCTTTAAAAACTTGTTTGATGTCAGTTGCCCAGCTATTCAATTAAAGGGTACACTTTTTTTATCAAAGTACTGCACCATGAAGTGTTTTTTATCTTTCCTCTTCATACATATGGTCTCTTGTATTGCTGCATGAACCATTCCACCTACACTGAGACGGTGAAGGATTTTTTGCTAGACACACACCCAGCTGACCAGTGGATTCAGTGGATTCAGTGATGGAAGGTTGATCAGACTGCTGCTGTTACCAGGAGGATATCTTTTGATACTGAGCCCATAAGATCTCTGTTATAGAGATCCAACCTATCTGGTAAGCGGCCACTTTGTACTTTTAGTATCCTGTGTTTGCAGCTTGGAAACAAAGGAGGAAGATTTGTATCTTTGCTTCCTGGATCACCACCAAGCTTTAGGAGCTGTTCTTAATTGGACTCTTCCTTTGCATCTTAATTGGACTTTGTTGTTCCCTATGGACTTTTTTCTTTATATCCACTTATTTCAGAATTTTTTTTTTTTATATTTTTCTTCATTTTTTGCACTGTGTTTTGCAATATTTTAGGTTGCAGATCGGGGTAAGAAGCCTCTGTCAGAGGCTCCATACCACGATCGGAGTTGCAGTGTGTCAGACTGACACACGGCACCTCTGATCGCTGCGCACCCCCCGCGGGCGTGCGCCGGCTGTGTTATCCTGATCACGTTATGTGACGTCCAGGCAGGATAACACAACCACTTTGCTGTCGTCATTCTGCTATATGGCAGATGGCAAGTGGTTAAATAAAGAATTTGGAAAAAAAGTGCACTAACGCACTTCAATATAATGCCGTAAAAGTACCCTAGAGCACTTCAATATACTGCACTAAAAGTACCCTGACACACTTCAATAAACTACAGTAAACTTTCTCTAACGCACTTTAATATACTGCAGTAAAAGTGCACTAACGCACTTCAGTATACTGCTGTAAAAGTGTACCAACGCACTTTAATATACTGCAGTAAACATGATCTAACGCACTTCAATATACTGCTGTAAAAGTGTACCAACGCACTTTAACTAGATGGAGCCCAGGCCATAAACGAATGACGGCCTCAAGGTGGCTCTAGATATCCGGGAGGACGTCAATAGACGTCCTCGGCTCCTCCGGTCACTGGGGGGCGCGCGCGCCCAGCGCGTCACTGACATGCCGATGCGCGTGCCTGGCAGCCGCGATGTCTGCCAGGCACCCGCAATCGGCCGGTACACAGACAAGGACATGGATCTGTGTGTGTAAACACACAGACCCATGTCCTGTCAGGGAGAGGAGACCGATGCTGTGTCCCTTGTACATAGGGACACAGATCGGTCACCTCCCCCAGTCAGTCCCCTCCCCCCACAGTAGTAATCACTCCCAGGGCACAAATTTAACCCCTTCCTCGCCCCCTAGTGTTAACCCCTTCACTGCCAGTGTCATTTTTACAGTAACCAGTGCATTTTTATAGACTGATCGATGTAAAAATGACAATGGTCCCAAAATGGTGTCAAAAGTGTCCGATGTGTCCGCCACAATGTCGCAGTCACAATAAAAATCGCTGATTGCCGACCATTACTAGTAAAAAAAAAAATTATTAATAAAAATGCTATAAAACTATGCCCTATTTTGTAGACGCTATAACTTTTGCGCAAACCAATCAATAAACGCTTATTGCGATTTTTTTGATCAAAAATATGTAGAAGAATACGTATCAATCTAAACTGAGAAAAAAATATATATCTTTTTTTAAAATTGGGATATTTATTATAGCAAAAAGTAAAAAATATTGTGTTTTTTTCAAAATTGTCGCTCTTTTTTTGTTTATAGCGCAAAAAATAAAAACCGCAGAGATGATCAAATACCACCAAAAGAAAGCTCTATTTGTGGGAAAAAAGGGACACCAATTTTGTTTGGGAGCCACGTCGCACGACCGCGCAATTGTCATTCAAAGCGTGACAGCGCTGAAAGCTGAAAATTGGCCTGGGCAGGAAGGGGGTTTAAGTGCCCAGTAAGCAAGTGGTTAATATACTGCAGTAAACATGAACTAACGCACTTCAATATACTGCTGTAAAAGTGCCCTGATGCACCACTATACTGTTGTAACACTGCCCTAATACTCTACACTGACACATTTCAATATACTGAAGGTAACCTGCCATGAAACACTAAACTGACACTACAGTAAAAAAAAGTAGAGAAACCAGTGGTCGTGGCCAGTGGCGTAGCATGGGTCATCAGTGCCCAGGGCCAGGCAAATAATTTGTGCCCCCTAGCCCATGAACTTTTAGGGTCTATGCACACTAGAAGCTCCAAAATTGCTAGGAAGAACTGTGGATAAAAAAACACTAATATTAGCATTTTTGCTGGCGTTTTTGCAGTGTTTAGGAGTGTTTTAAAAAAAGTGTTTTAGGAGCACTAGCATTTATAAGGAGTGTTGGCTGCCATCGTCCCTAACAACCATCTGGTTGCCAAGGAGTGGCAGACAAGCCGACCGCTGCCTCCTTAAAAATGGATGAGTCATCAGCTGTCAACGAGGTTCCCCCCTGACAGCTGAATGTAAAGTAAACAATTGCCAGCAATGATAACTTCAGGAAAAAAACAGCATTGAGGTCCCCCCTTCAGGCCTGGTATGGATTTTAAGGGTAACCCCCTGCCAAAAGTAAAAAAAAGGTGTAGGGTCCCTCCAAATCCATACCACACTGGTATGGATTTTGAGGGGAACGCCACTCCAAAAAAATTTGGGTGAATAAGTATGGGTACAATGTACCCCATACTCATTCACATGGTGGGGGCGGAATCTGGGATCTTTGTTAAAGGGGTCTTCCAGATTCAGATAAGCCCCTCATTCGCAGACCCCCAAACCACCGCCCAGGGGAGCCCCCCTACCATGTTGAGGGCATGAAACCTGGTATAGTTTATAAAGGAGAGCGCTGGCTCATCCCCCCTCCTGGCCTGTCAGGCTGCATGCTCGGATAAGGGTCTGGTATAGATTTTGGACGGGGCCCCCTATGCCATTTTTTTTTTCCTGGCAAGGGGTTCCCCTCAAAGTCTATACCAGACCCAAGGGCCCGCACGCAGTTTTTTTCTGAAATTTTCATTGCCAGCAACTTTTACTTACATTTATCTGTAGTATGCTGGCCTGCTCCTTGAAAACCAGCTGGTTGTTAAGGATGCTGGCGGCCGCCGCTAGACATGTGCATTCGTTTTTGTCCGAATGCATTTTCGTCCGAATTTTGGGGATTTACACAATCATTTTAACAAACAATAACGAACGCGCAGAATCCAAAATTTGAAAGATCTGACATAAAAAATGCTTTATTTTCATTTTTTGCGACAACAGTTCGATATAGATAGAAGATTCGACATGACGGTGACAATAGCGATCTGTGTCTATAGAATCTGCGGTTGAATGTGCCTAATCTAACTCTATTAGTCCAAGATTATTCAACATTAGGGATGAGCTCGGCGAACATCGAACGATTTGGGCCGTTCACGCCAAATTCGAGTGACGCGAACGGCCCACAATACACTGCGCCATCGCAGTGCAATCCCGGCGCTGTGATTGGCCAAGCATGCACTGTGACCCCGCATTCTTGGCCAATCACAGCGCCGGCAGCTAGGAGAGCCATAATTGGCAGGTTGCCTGTGGCCAATTATAGCTCAGGGGGTTTAGCACACGCCCCACACTATAAAAGGCCACCAGCGCGGCGGCCTTGTGTAGTGTGTTCCGGTGCAGGGAAAGAGAAGGATAGGCAGGGACAGTGTTGATATTCTTTGTGCTATTCTTGTGTGCAGGGAGAGAGAAGGATAGGCAGGGAGAGTGTCAGTGTCATATTCTTTGCTAAACCTTGTGTGCAGGGAGAGAGAAGGATAGGCAGGGGACAGTGTCAGTGTCATATTCTTTGCTAAACCTTGTGTGCAGGGAGAGAGAAGGATAGGCAGGGGACAGTGTCAGTGTCATATTCTTTGATAAACCTTGTGTGCAGGGAGAGAGAAGGATAGGCAGGGGACAGTGTCAGTGTCATATTCTTTACTAAACCTTGTGTGCAGGGAGAGAGAAGGATAGGCAGGGAGAGTGTCAGTGTCATATTCTTTGATAAACCTTGTGTGCAGGGAGAGAGAAGGATAGGCAGGGGACAGTGTCAGTGTCATTGTTGCTGAGCCTCCTGCACAGTATACACCTGAAGCTAGCCCTTATTGCTGTGTTTTCCTGGTGTGTTACACCAACAGGCATTTGCAGCACTTACAGCGGGCGGAGTGTGCCTCCTGCACATTATAGACCTGAAGTTAGCCCGTATTGCTGTGTTTTCCTGGTGTGTTACACCAACAGGCATTTGCAGCACTTACAGCGGGCGGAGTGTGCCTCCTGCACATTATACACCTGAAGTTAGCCCGTATTGCTGTGTTTTCCTGGTGTGTTACACCAACAGGCATTTGCAGCACTTACAGCAGGCATAGTGTGATTCCTGCAAAATATACTCCTGAAGCTAGGCCTTATTGCTGTGTTTTCCTAGTGTGTTACACCAACAGGCATTTGCAGCACTTACAGCGGGCGGAGTGTGCCTCCTGCACATTATAGACCTGAAGTTAGCCCGTATTGCTGTGTTTTCCTGGTGTGTTACACCAACAGGCATTTGCAGCACTTACAGCGGGCGGAGTGTGCCTCCTGCACATTATACACCTGAAGTTAGCCCATATTGCTGTGTTTTCCTGGTGTGTTACACCAACAGGCATTTGCAGCACTTACAGCAGGCATAGTGTGATTCCTGCAAAATATACTCCTGGAGCTAGGCCTTATTGCTGTGTTTTCCTAGTGTGTTACACCAACAGGCATTTGCAGCACTTACAGCGGGCGGAGTGTGCCTCCTGCACATTATAGACCTGAAGTTAGCCCGTATTGCTGTGTTTTCCTGGTGTGTTACACCAACAGGCATTTGCAGCACTTACAGCGGGCGGAGTGTGCCTCCTGCACATTATACACCTGAAGTTAGCCCATATTGCTGTGTTTTCCTGGTGTGTTACACCAACAGGCATTTGCAGCACTTACAGCAGGCGTAGTGTGATTCCTGCAAAATATACTCCTGAAGCTAGGCCTTATTGCTGTGTTTTCCTAGTGTGTTACACCAACAGGCATTTGCAGCACTTACAGCGGGCGGAGTGTGCCTCCTGCACATTATACACCTGAAGTTAGCCCGTATTGCTGTGTTTTCCTGGTGTGTTACACCAACAGGCATTTGCAGCACTTACAGCGGGCGGAGTGTGCCTCCTGCACATTATACACCTGAAGTTAACCCGTATTGCTGTGTTTTCCTGGTGTGTTACACCAACGGGCATTTGCAGCACTTACAGCGGGCGGAGTGTGCCTCCTGCACATTATACACCTGAAGCTAGCCCGTATTGCTGTGTTTTCCTGGTGTGTTACACCAACAGACATTTGCAGCACTTACAGCAGGCGTAGTGTGATTCCTGCAAAATATACTCCTGAAGCTAGGCCTTATTGCTGGTTTTCCCATCTCCCTGCAGGCCATTAGAATGTCTGGAAGGCAAACAAGGAGAAGCAGACAGTCAGGAGCCAATAAAAGAGGGCAAGCAGGCTCTGTGTCTAGAGACAACAGTGCTGGTCGTCGACGCGGTGCATCGCCATCAGCACGTGGCCGTGGGACACGCTTGTCCTTCTTTTCGGCAGCTGGACGTGTTGAGCCGCATCATGCCGAAGACTTGGTAGAGTGGATGACCAAGCCCTCCTCATCCTCCTCATTCTCTCTCACCCAGGCTCAGGGTACTGGCAAAGCAGCTGCCAAAGCGTCCTCTTCCCTGGTATCAATGTCATCATCAGTCACTCCTTCCCTAGACCAACCATGTCCTCCTGAGGAGTCCCCCGAACTGTTTGAGCACAGTGTTGGGTACATGCTCCAGGAGGATGCCCAGCGTTTCGAAGGGTCTGATGATGATACCCAGCTAGAGGAAGGCAGTAGCGTGAGAGCAGAGAGAGGGGATGCTCAAGAAGGACACCAATCTGGCAGTCATGTTCCAGCAGCTGCAGCATACTGCCAGATTGGCTCCAGTGATGAGGAGGGAGGGGATGATGAGGTCACTGACTCCACGTGGGTGCCTAATAGGAGAGAGGAGGAGGAGGAGGAGGATGAGGAGGAGGCACATCTCCAACGAGGCAGGATGCCCGCGGGGACCAGCGTAAGGGCAGCACACCGACGGAATCACACTGCAGAGCTCCGCCTGTGCAGGGCGCTGCCTCTGCCCGTTATTCAAAAAGTTCTTTGGTGTGGGCCTTTTTTGAGTCGAGTGCATCAGATCGCACAGCTGCTGTTTGCAACATATGTCTCTAGCGTATATCGCTTGGCCAAAACATCACCCGCTTGGACACCACATGCTTGACCAGACATATGTTGACCTGCCATGCAGCTCGTTGGCAAGCCTACCTTAAAGACCCACACAAAAGAACAAAGCGGACCTCTCCTTGCACCGCATCAGCTGGGATCTCCAACCCCACAATACCTTCAGTCCTCTCTGAAACCTGCACTGAGAGGAATGAAGGTGTAGAATTAGGTGTGTCACAGCCAAGTACTTGCGGGCACTCTGCTAGCAGTACACCGACGTCCGATTCTAGCAGCTGCTGGACCGTCAAAAGAAGTTCACTCCCAGCCATCCACATGCCCAGCGGTTGAATGCTAGCTTGGCTAAATTGCTAGCACTTCAACTGCTGCCTTTTTAGTTGGTAGACTCGGCCCCCTTCCGTGAGTTTGTGCAATGTGCGGTTCCTCAGTGGCAGGTTCCCAAACGCCACTTTTTCTCACGGAAGGCGATTCCGGCTCTCTACCGGCATGTGGAAGGCAATGTCCATGCCTCGCTGGACAGGGCGGTCAGCGGTAAGGTGCATATTACCACTGACTCATGGTCCAGCAGGCATGGACAGGGAAGTTACCTTTCTTTCATGGCCCATTGGGTCACTCTTTTGGCAGCTGGGAAGGATACAGGACAAGGTGCAGTAGTGTTGGAGGTTGTTCCGCCGCCACACCTCCAAAATGCTACTTCTGGTTGTGACACACCTCTCTCCTCCACCCCCTCCTCTTCTTCTTCCTCCATGGCCTCTTCCTGTGCTTTGTCCTCGGAACCAGCGGTGCTCCGTAAGCGCTCAAGGGGCTACGCAAGTACGCAGGCAAAAAGATGCCATGCCGTGCTTGCGCTGGTGTGTTTGGGGGACAGGAGCCACACTGGGGCAGAGGTTCTGTCTGCTCTGCAGGGGCAGGCCGAGAGGTGGTTGACGGCACGCCAGCTTAAGCCAGGAATGGTGGTTTGCGACAATGGCACCAACCTCCTCTCCGCCCTCCGACAGGGACAACTGACCCATGTGCCCTGTGTGGCTCACGTCCTTAACCTGGTGGTGCAGCAGTTCTTGGGCAGGTACCCGGGCTTACAGGATGTCCTGAGGCAGGCCAGGAAAGTCTGTGTGCATTTCCGCAGATCTTATAATGCCAGTGCTCGCCTGGCTGAGCTGCAAAAGGAGTTGAACCTGCCCAAGAACCGCCTTATATGTGACATGCCCACCAGGTGGAACTCAACGTTGGCCATGGTGCAGCGGCTGCACACGCAGCAGAGGGCCATCAATGAGTACCTGTGCGACTACGGCACCAGGACAGGGTCAGGGGAGCTCAGGTTTTTTTCACCATGCCAGTGGGGCATGATCACGGATGCATGCACTGTCCTGGCACCATTTGTCAGTGACACTGTACCTCTTGTCCACCTGTTGGAACATACGCTGCGTGGAATAATGGACAGGGCACTTGAGGCAGAACAGAGGCAGGAAGAGGAGGACTTCCTTGCCTCTCAAGGCCCCCTTTACCCAGACAGTGTTCCTTCTGTCCCACCCATCACACAGGAAGAGGAGGAGGAGGAGGATTGTGTCAGCATGGAGGTGGAGCCTGGCACTCAGCATCATCAGCAGCAGTCTTTTAGGGATGATTTACAGTCCCAAGAAACCCGTGGACTTGTACGTGGCTGGGAGGAGGTGGCTGCGGATCATGTCGTCCTTAGTGACCCAGAGGACTCCGGACCGAATGCCTCAGCTAACCTACGCTGCATGGCCTCCCTGATCCTGCAAAGTCTGCGGAAGGATCCTCGTATTCTTCGGATCAAGGAGAGGGACCATTACTGGCTGGCCACTCTCCTTGATCCACGGTACAAGGGTAAGGTTGCGGACCTTATCTTACCGTCGCAGAGGGAGCAGAGGATGAGACAACTCCGGGAGGCCTTTCAGAAAGGTCTGTGCAACGCGTTCCCAGAGACTGGGAGGTTACAAACTCCTGGTCCTGGACAACGAGTTGCTGAGGCTTCGGTCAGTCAAAGAAGGAGCGGTGGGGAAGGTGGCCGTCTGACCGATGCGTTCAGACAATTCTTTAGTCCGCAGCCCCAAGGTATGATCGGTTCCAGCAACCATCGCCAGCGTCTGATATACATGGTGCAGGAATACCTAGGGGCAAAGTCAGACTTGGACACCTTCCCCACCGAAAATCCTCTCGCTTACTGGGTCTTGAGGATGGATCACTGGCCAGAACTTGCACAGTATGCAATTGAGCTACTGGCCTGTCCTGCATCCAGCGTTCTTTCAGAACGCACATTCAGTGCTGCTGGAGGATTTTTCATGGATCACAGGGTGCGCCTGTCCACCGACTTGGTTGATCGACTGACCTTCATAAAGATGAACCAGTCTTGGATCACCACCAGCTACCAAACACCTGAAGCTGATATAACAGACTAATTTATTTTCAAATGTCACATCCCTTCAAGACTGATGCTGATGCTGAGAGACTGTCCTGTTATGTTGACTGACTATCCTCCTCCTCAATGATCCGATTGATGATGATAGCTTGGAAGAACCGTTTTTGTTTCTGGGTGCCGCCACCAGTGGCTAAGGCCCAATTTTTCAGCCCCTGTTTAACAGGGGCATGTAATTACAATTATTGATCTAATAATTCACAGCAGGGCCCATTCCTGCGCCCACCAAGAGTAACTGTGAGGCCTTACAGTGTTGTGTCAACACCACCACCACCACCACCAAAGGCCCAATTTTTCAGCCCCTGTTCAACAGGGGCATGCAATTACAATTCTTGATCTAATAATTCACAGCAGGGCCCATTCATGCGCCCACCAAGAGTAACTGTGAGGGCTCACAGTGTTGTGGCAACACCAACATGTAAGGGACAAATTTCAGCAGAGTATATACGGCAGGCCCCTACTTTCAAACATCCAACTTACAAATGACTCCTCCTTGCAAACGGAAGGATACAACAGGAAGTGAGAGGAAATCTACCCCTAGGAAGGCAAATTCTCTCCTGTAAGAGTTAATATGGGAAAAAAAGTGTCTCCTCTCCACTGATGCTTTATCACCAATTCTTGTTTCAATAAAAACCCCAAATTTTCAAAAAACATTTGTCATTAGGACGGAAAGTGAGGTGAACTGTTCTGAACAGGTGCACACTGCACAGACAGCAAAACAAATGTTACAGGGGTGATAACCCTTCCCTATGTTTTCCAAAAAGCTTAAAAAATAGATTTTTTGGCTGGAGCTACACTTAAACAATGTACCTGTTCAAAATTACAAACAGATTCTACATAAAAATAAACCTACAGTCCCTGTCTTGTATGCACCGCCTGTATACGGCTGTTCAGAGTATATAGGGCCTTTTTTATTTTGTGTGCGGGGTTCCCCTTAATATCCATACAAGACCCAAAGGGGCTGGTAATGGGCTGGGGTAGGGGGAGGGAGTGTGATGGGGAAGCTATGCCATTTTTCTTAAATATTTTCATCCATATTACCGGGACCAGACATTACATTAAAGCCGCAAGCAGTTTTAAATGGCTTTTTTTCCTTTAGAAATGTAATTTTGTGCAGGGACAGTTCTAAACACGGGAAACACGTGGCACTTCACAGGCATACTTTAGACACCCCCCAGGTACGATATTTAAAGGAATATTTGACTTTTTTTTTTTTTCACTTTATGCATCATTAAAATGACTGCTCCCGAAAAAAGGCAGTTTTTAAAACTTCTTTTTGCATTGATACATGTCCCCTGGTGCAGAACCCGGGTTCTCAAACCCTTTTTAGGACAATAACATGCATAATAGTCGTTATAATTAGCACTTTAGATTTCGAACGTTCGCATCCATTGTATTTAATAGGGTTCCAACGTTCGTGCGAACTTTCGGTCCGTTCGCGGGTTCTGGTGCGAACCGAACCCGGGGGTGTTCGGCTCATCACTATTCAACATTGAGAGAAAATATTCGACATTATAGAGACATGAAGATTCGACGAAGCAGCTAAAAACATACGATCGCCATGAGCGGACATTTATGGTCAAATGCTCCGTTCATAGGCTATAGAAGAATTCTAATGTTGGTTAACTAGTAATAATAATTAATAAATATAATTATTACTAGTCATACAACATTAGAATTCTACTATAGCTAGCTTGTAGGCGGAACATTCGACCAGAAATGTACGATTGCGGTGTCGTACAGTTTCGCTGCTCCGTCAAATCTTCTTAGACAGATTCGACCTTAATTAATTAGGATTTTCGGACGAATGCATTTTTTTAACGAAAAACTAAATTAATAAAAACGGATTTCGGGAGTAACTAAATAAATGTATTTTTCGGATGAAAGCGAAATTTCAAAACAAAATATGCCAGTGTGCACATGTCTAATTATTACTAGTCATATATTAGAATTCTACTATAGCTTGTGGGCGGAGCATTCGACTGGAAATGTACGATTGCGGCGTCGTACAGTTTAGCTGCTTCGTCTCAACGGACAACGGAAGCCTTCAATGACAGATTCAACCTTAATTAATTTGGATTTTCGTACAAATTCATTTTTTAACGAAACAAAATAAATAAAAACAAATTTCAGGAGTAACTAAATTAATTAATTCCAAAACAAAATATTTCAGTGTGCACGCCGCTTCTTAGAAAATGACTGTAATTAACCAGGAGGGATGGGTGCAGTTGGTTGAGGCATCAGACCCAGCACACTTGGGACGGCACGGGACGAATTTTTGTGCCCCTCTGCAACCACCTCGACTGCCCCCCCCCACCGGCCATGGCTGCACTCTAGGTGGCAGTGCACCCTGGGCAGCTGCCTAGTTCATCTATTGGTAGCACCAGCCCTGCATGTGAATTATAATTATTTTATGTGATTTGCATATTTGTGATTTCTAGAGACACTGTCGGAGTAATCACTGATATTATTTTTTTGCACTTTGATTTATGCACATAGCAGCAGCACAACACTCATTTAACTCATGTAGTGCAAGGACATGCCTTATTGCATATATTGAAAGTGTTTAGGTTTGAGCTCATATTATATGGTTTTGGTAAATCTAAAAGAAAATTGTACAAGAGAATTGTAAAATGTATGGCTAACCTTTCACTCACTACAAAACATTAGCATACAACACAAGCTACCAGTCCTATGAGTTTGAAGGCATGTGGAGGCAGAGAGGAGGAAAAGTTCCACTGGAACTATTAGGGAGGTCACACCCTACAAAATGAATTTTGGCAACAGTGCACTATGCTTTCAAGCAAACACAAGTCCCAGAATTATAGCAGAGCTCCAGGAAAAATAAGTGGTACAATATACCCATGAAAGAAATTCAGTATTCAGTACTCACCTTCAATCTTGTAGTGTCTTCTCCAATAATTCCTCTCCATCACAAGCCTTCTAGTTGTGATTGCACTGCATTTTATTTTAAAGTTTTCAGCACAGGTTAAGGCCTAAGTTAGGTACAGAGAATAGTTAAATGTTAGGGTTCAAGGGAAGGGTAAATGTTAGGGGTTGGGCATAATTTGTAATCTCTTTACACTTCAGGTACATGATCACGTATTAACCACTTGGCGATTGTGCTATAGCTGAATGACGGCTACAACACAGCCGGCTAGTTCTGGGAGGGTGTCTATTGACATCCTCTCATGCTTGTGCTTCTCGTGCACCCCCTGGACCATGCAAAGAGCCAATCACAGCAGCCCTTTACCATGTGATCACTCCGTCCAAGAATGGAGTAATCACTTTGTCAACAAACCAGGATCATGCCCGGTTCAGCTCTTGCTGCTGCAGTGTTTCTCTCTACTCTCTTCCGCTGCTGTATTGTGTGAGGAGAGGAGAGATAAACACAGCATCAGTGTGAGTTGGCATGATCTGGAGTGGCACTACAGTGCCATCACAGTGCTCCTACAGTGCCATCAGTGCCATCACAGTGCCTCTCCTCACACGCTGTATCAGTGTGAGGAGACGATAGAGAAACACTGCAGCAGCATGAGTTGGCATCATCCAGAATGCCCCTACAGTGCCATCAGTGCCCTTACGGTGCCATCAGTGCCCCTAGAGTGTCATCACAGTGCCCCTACAGTACCAACATTGCCCCTACAGTTCCATTGGTGCCCCCACAGTGCCATCAGTGCCCCTACAGTGCCACCAGAATACAAAGTGCCCCTACAGTGTCCTCAGTGCCCCCACAGTGCCATCACAGTGCCCCTACAGTGCCATCAGTGCTCCTACAGTGCCCCTACAGTGGCATCACAGTGCCCCTATAGTGGCATCACAGTGCCCCTATAGTGCCATCTTAGTGCCCCTACAGTGCCACCAGTGACATCAAAGTGCCCCTACAGTGCCATCACTGTGCCCCTACAGTGCCATCAGTGCTCCTACAGTGCCATTATATTGCCATTAGTGCCCCTACAGTGCCATCACAATGCCCCTATAGTGTCATTTCAGTGCCCCTTCAGTGCCATTACAGTACCCCTACAGTGCCATCAGTGCCACTACAGTGCCTCTTCAGTGCCATAAGTACCCCCACAGTGCCATCAGTGCTACAAAAATGCCTTTAGTGCCCCTACAGTGACCCTACGGTCCCATTAGTGCCACTACAGTACCTCTACAGTGCCATCAGTGCCCCTACAGTGCCCATCAGTGCCACTACAGTGCCATCAGTATGGCTATAGTGCCATCAGTGCCACTGCACATATTAGTGCCCATCAGCGAGTGCTCATCAATGCCACCCTATCAGTGGTTCCTCATCACTGCCTGTCAGAGCTGTAAAAATGTGTAAAAAAGATGAGCAAAAAAAATGTGTTTTCATTTTTTTTCCACATTTTCCAAAAACTTGTGCAAAAAAAGGGAAAAAAAAAAAACTCAATATGCCTCAAAGAATATACGTTTGGGTGTTTGCTTTCCAAAATGGAGCCATTTTGTGGGTGTTTTCATTGTCCTGGTGCTCCAGGGCCTTCAAAATTATAATAGGTTGTCAATAAATTAGATCACAATCTCCTGACATTGGGGAAACCTGCATCCAATTTGCAATAGTGTGAACCCAGCCTAAAGGAATGTGTAGTGTTTTATGTATTTTTTCTTTATTTTATTTGAACATAATATACAGTTTTTTTTCACTTTTATAGTAAGGTAAATTTAAATATTTTATATTGAAATTGCAGCCAGAACATGGAGCTCTGGGATCTTTTTCAACTTGTTTTTTCTGATCTTACTAGTACTCAGTCTGGCCTGACTTCAGCTGTGTTTTCTAACTATAAGTTTATCTCTTGCTCTGGTTACCTGAGGAAATGGTCTTTGGCTATACCTTCCATGTGTCCTCCTGTGGTCCACAGTACAGATGCCTGGATATAATCCATTGATCCATTGGTTACCACCTAGGAGGTTGTTCCAGTAACTAATGTCTTGGAATGCCTAGACTTTCAGAACCCAATCATCAGGGGCTCTAGTGAATAACAGGTACTCCCAGAACCTTAGGCAGAACGTACACTGTACCTCTATTCTGCAGGTGCCTCTGAAAATGCTTCACCATCCTTGTTTAAAGTTCAACCCCAAATCCTAATTAGGGATGAGCTTTATGTTCGGGTCGAACATGAGTTCGACTCGAAAATTGGCTGTTCGCCCGTTCGCCGATTAGTGAACAATTTGGGGTGTTCCGCGGCAAATTCGAAAGCCGCGGAAAACCCTTTAAAAGTCTATGGGAGAAATCAAAAGTGCTAATTTTAAAGGCTTATATGAAAGTTATTCTCATAAAAAGTGTTTGGGGACCTGGGTCCTGCCCCAGGGGACATGTATCAATGCAAAAAAGTTTTAAAAACTGTCGTTTTTTCAGGAGCAGTGATTTTAATAATGCTTAAAGTGAAACAATAAAAGTGAAATATTCCTTTAAATTAACACGCAACTTGGCATGCCGCAGGAAACGAGGGGGGGAACGAGAGAGCGCCAGGTCTGGTATGGATATTAAGGGGAACCCTGCGTCAAATAAAAAATAAAAAAATGATGTGTGGTTCCCCCCAAATATCCATACTAGACCCTTCAGGTCTGGTATGGATTTTAAGGGGAACTCCATGCCAAATTTAAAAAATAAAATGGCGTGGAGTTCCCCCCAAAAATCCATACCAGACCCTTGTGATGGACCTGGCCGGGACAGAGGCTTTTGGAGGGGACTGGGTGCGGGCCTCCTGCCTTGCGACCGTGGGCCCTGGCATTTGGGGGAACGGCGCTCTTTGTGAGCTGTATGCCTGGGGACCCTTGAGGGGGTGTTACTTTGGATTCAGGTCCATGTCCCCCCAAGACACACAGAATCTGGGGACCCTGTATATGCCATATTAGAGTGACTAAGTCATACTGTTGGGACGTTCACACCTTCACACTAAGGATATGCGAATACAATCACCTCCAGCCATCTGTCTGTCCTCTGTGCTATTTTGACCCTGCTAAATGTGTGATGTTTACACTTAGGATAATGTATATTGTATAGCAGGTGAGACCGGTAGGAGGCGGGATGTCTACCCTGAACGGTCATATCTATGAGTCACCCTGGCTGGCTAAAGGATTTAGTTAATTAGCTCATGTTAATTATGTTTTGGTTACTCCCTCTGTTACTGTATATAAGACTTGATTTTTGGTTCTAATAAAGTCTCTCTTGGTTGAACTTACATACAGCCTGCCTGGTGTTTGTTCTGCCCGACCACAAATGGATTCGAATGGCACATAGCTGTAGTTGGAATCCTGGAGCACCGGATGATCCAATAGAGCAGAGGAGTGTCGGGAGAGTGGAGCCGAGCGAGCAAAGGGGCTCGTTACAACCCTTATCCGAGCACGCAACCTGGCAGGCCGTAGGAAAAGAGGGGGGGCGAGAGAGCCCCCCCTCCTGAACCGTACCAGGCCACATGCCCTCAATATGGGGAGGATGTCCCCATGTTGATGGGGACAAGGGCCTCATCCCCACAACCCTTGCCCGGGGGTTGTGGGGGTCTGCGGGCAGGAGGCTCATCGGAATCTAGAAGACCTCTTTAACAGAGGGGACCCCCAGATCCCACCCCCCTATGTGAATTGGTAATTGGTACATTGTTCCCCTACCATTTCACAAAGAAAGTGTAAAAAAAATGTAAAAAAACACACAGACACCTTGGAAAAGTCCTTTATTAACCACTTGCCGACCGCGCCATGGACAAAAGACATCCACAGCGCGGTCGAGTTATCCTGAGTGGAAGTCCCAGGGATGTCCTCACAGAATCTTGCTCCCGCGCGCCCCCTGGAAGACCCGGCGCATCACGGATCACGGTAGATGGCCTCTAATCGCGGCCGTTTACCACGTGATCGCTCCGTCAAATGAAGGAGCGATCACTTGTAAACAGACCGGCGTCATGTGATGACGCCGGTTCCTCCCTCCCGATCGGTACAGTGTGAGAGGAGAGGGGAGGGAGCGGATCATGTCCGCTCCCTCCCCCATGTCAGATCATGTCAGCTGTGGGCTGGATCTGTGACAATTGTAGTCACAGATCCAGCCATCCATCCCTGCTCAGCCATCCCTGTGCAATACCCTGCTAACACTCTGCAATACACCCTGCCAATACTCTGCAATACCCTGTACAATACCCTGTACAATACCCTGTGCAATACTCTGCAATACCCTGTACAATACCCTGTGCAATACTCTGCAATACCCTCTGCAATACCCTGTGCAATACCCTGTGCAATACCCTGTGCAATACTCTGCAATACCCTGCCAATACTCTGCAATACCCTGCACATACTCTGCAATACCCTGCACATACTCTGCAATACCCTGCCAATACTCTGCAATACCCTGCCAATACTCTGCAATACCCTGCCCATACTCTGCAATACCCTGCCCATACTCTGCCCATACTGTGCAATACCCTGCCATATTCCTCAATACCCTGCAATACTCCTCAATACCCCTCAATACCCGGCAATACCCGGCAATACTCCGCAATACCCGGCAATACTCCGCAATACCCGGCAATACTCCACAATACCCGGCAATACTCCACAATACCCGGCAATACTCCACAATACCCGGCAATACTCCGCAATACCCGGCAATACTCCGCAATACCCGGCAATACTCCGCAATACCCGGCAATACTCCGCAATACCCGGCAATACTCCACAATACCCGGCAATACTCCACAATACCCGGCAATACTCCACAATACCCGGCAATACTCCACAATACTCCACAATACCTGGAAATACTCCACAATACCCGGCAATACTCCACAATACCCGGCAATACTCCACAATACCCGGCAATACTCCACAATACCCGGCAATACTCCACAATACCCGGCAATACTCCTCAATACCCTGCAATACTCCTCAATACCCTGCAATACTCCTCAATACCCTGCAATACTCCGCAATACCCCGCAATACCCCGCAATACTCGGCAATACCCCGCAATACCCCGCAATACCCCGCAATACCCCGCAATACCCGGCAATACTCCGCAATACCCGGCAATACTCCGCAATACCCGGCAATACTCCGCAATAACCACTTCCCGCCCGCCGGCCGTCATATGACGTCCTTAACTTTATGCGGTGATATCTGAATGATGGGTGCAGCTACAGGCATCATTCAGATATTCGCTTTTTCAGCTGGCGATTCCCTGCACCATAAGAACGATCATAGCGGCTGTTCCACTGCTTGATCACTCTTACGGGAGGTGAGAGGGGATGCCCCCCCCCCCCCGCTGCCCTCCGGTGCTTCTACCGACTCACCGCTACGATCAAAGCCAAGATTGTTTTTTTTTTTTGTTTTTTTTCAGGCTTCCCAGCCTAGAGCTGAGATGTGGGGTCTCATTGACCCCATATCTCACTGTAAAGAGGACCTGTCATGCCATATTCCTATTACAAGGGATGTTTACATTCCTTGTAATAGGAATAAAAGTGATCAAAAAAATTTGGGGCGGAAAAACATGTCAAACTAAAATAAATAAAGTAAAATGAACAATAAAATATATATTTTTTTTTAAAGCGCCCCTGCCCCCGCGAGCTCGCATGCAGAAGTGACATATGCACATATGAAAACGGTGTTCAAACCACACATGTGAGGTATCGTTGCGAACGTTAGAGCGAGAGCAATAATTTTGGCCCTAGACCTCCTCTGTAACTCAAAACATGTAACCAGTAAAAATATTTAAAAGCGTTGCCTATGGGGATTTTTAAGTAGCGAAGTTTGGCGCCATTCCACGAGCGTGTGCAATTTTGAAGGGTGACATGTTAGGTATCTATTTACTTGGCGTAACTTCATCTTTCACATTATGCAAAAACATTGGGCTAACTTTACTGTTTTTTTCTTTTAAGCACAAAACAGTTTTTTTCCGTAAAAAACACGTTAGAAAAATTTCTGCGCAAATACCGTGCAAGATAAAAAGTTGCAACGACCACCATTATATTCTTTAAGGTCTTTGCTAAAAAAACATATATAATGTTTTGGGGTTCTATGTAATTTTCTAGCAAACAAATGATTATTTTTACATGTAGGAGAGAAATGTCAGAATTGGCCTGGGTGCTCCAGAACGCCTGAAGGTGCTCCCTGCATGTTGGGCCTCTGTATGTGGCCATGCTGTGTAAAAGTCTCACACATGTGGTATCGCCATACTCGTGAGGAATAGCAGAATGTGTTGTGGGGTGTAATTTGTGCTATGCATATGCTGGGTGTGAGAAATAACCTGCTAATATGACAATTTTGTTAAAAAAAAAAAGAAAAAAAAAATCTTGATTTTGCAAAGAATTGTGGGAAAAAATGACAACTTCAAAAAACTCACAATGACTCTTTCTAAATACCTTGGAATGTCTTCTTTCCAAAAAGGGGTCATTTGGGGGGTATTTGTACTTTTCTGGCATGTCAGGATCTCAAGAAATGAGATAGGTCGTCAG
This sequence comes from Rana muscosa, assembly GCA_029206835.1. Taxonomy (NCBI): domain Eukaryota; kingdom Metazoa; phylum Chordata; class Amphibia; order Anura; family Ranidae; genus Rana; species Rana muscosa. The sequence goes on along the minus strand of CM055116.1, from coordinate 346,408,604 downwards.
TACTTCAGGTGTGATCAATTTATTTTTCGTACATCACGGGACACAGAGCGACTTAGTCATTACTAATGGGTTATATAGTTTACCTTCAGGTGCTGGCACTGGCAACTTCCAAACCGGAAGTACCCTCCCCTATATAAGCCCCTCCCATCCGGGAGCACCTCAGTTTTTTGCCAGTGTCTAAGGTGTTGGCCAAAGAGTAACATGTGTTCCTGGGCTTGCGTACAGGTTCTTTTATGGGCCTTAGTAAGCTGTTCCGGATCCCACCAAAAAAGCTTCATAGCTAAACGGTCGGTACCCGGGCCTTGCAACAGAAGAGCAAGGTTTTGCCTGTAATGCCTCTCTTAGGAGGGCTGGACCCTGGGATCCAGAGCTCTGGTCATACCCACGACCAAGATGTTTTCTGTGCAGGGTGCTATACAGGTCCAGGGGAGTGGAATCCTTGGGAACCCGGTCCCTGAAGGTTTAATTACAATGCCTGCCGTGATAGGTGAAGTTTGGGCTTCTGTGGACCAAACAGAGTCCTGCGGCGGGGCACAGGTAAGTGGGGGCCCCCAGGAACTTGGTTCTATTGGGGGACCCCCAAGCCTAATTTGTCTTTCTGTCTGTTACCCAACGGTATTCCCGCTAATATCTGTGTATGCCTGTAACTACTGAAAAATGTAAAATTTTAATAGTAGTCAAGAAAAAAAAAAAAAGAGGACCGCGGTACCTGTGTTAAACCACTAGAGGCCGCTGTGGTCCATTTTTTCTTGTCATGTGGATCTTTGGTTTTCTCAAGTCAAAAGATCCAGGCAGTTGGTAAGTTCTCTGTGGGAATCCACTTCCTCTGCCCTGTTGCTGCGCTCATCCACCGCACAGGCCCTCCGGCAAAAAGGGCCCTGGCTCCTAGTCCCTGCTTGGTTTTCGAAAAGGGCGCCAATGGCGCACGGGCGCGCGCGCGGGCGCGTGCGCGCGCCTCCTATGAAAAAAAAGGGGCGGGGCGGGTGGATGACGCTCGATGCGCGCCGTGGCGCTTCTGCGCATGTGCAGGCGTCCCAGCATGTATAAAAGACACAGTACAAGTGTCAGCTGGATGCAAACAGAGCTAGCAACGAACAGTGGCACACAGAGGCGGTTGATGCAGGCATCCCCATAGAAAGGCACTTTAGTGGACACCAGCTGGTATATAGCAGCAACTGTGTTAGACTATTACCAGAAAAATTGGTGTATGACGACGGGAATACCTCAGCTTTGTGCTTAAAGGATATGTCGTCCAGACGCTCCAGAAATAAGTCTTCCAGGAAGCCAAAGGGGTCTCCATCGGGCTCTGAGGATATTGGGCATGCTTGTACTGCACCAATCTCCCCTGAGAATTCAGAGGTCAGTAGCCGTAGGAACCCCGCAGGAGTGCCTGGTGCTGCGGCTGTCCCCAGTCCACCTGCTCCTGTATATATAACAGAGGAGGTTTTATCCTCAACTCTGGGAGGATTAGAAGAGAGATTAACAGCATTGATCGCTGCTTCCCTGTCACAGGGAAAGCACGTCCGATCTCCGTCTCCTCCTTCAGAGTGCCTGTTAGTGGAGGAACAGCCCCACACAGAGATCGACCTACCTGAAGGGGATCAGGATGAGGTTGATTCAGTTATGGAGGAATCAACAGTGGAAGAACCTTTCTCAGCATCTCAGGCTGAAAGATTATGGGTTCAGTCTCTGACTAACATGGTCCGATCAGCATTTAAAATGCCTCTGGCGGAACCATCAACCACTACGGTTTCCTCGCTGGGGTCGCTGAAAGCTCCCCAGGCTGTCTGTTCCTTCCCAATCTACCCTTTATTGGAAGGGCTTATTTACCAGGATTGGGAGCATCCTGATAAAATATTTACTCCCCCCAAGAGATTTCCGGTGATCTATCCCATGGAGGATAAGTTCATAAAAAAATGGAGGGTCCCTACAGTGGACGCAGCCATCTCTTCTGTTAACAAATCACTGACATGTCCAGTAGATAATGTTCCAATGTTCAAAGACCCAATAGATAAAAAATTGGAGTCTTTACTAAAATCTGCTTTCTCTACAGCAAGCATGGTGACACAACCTGCGGTAGCAGCGATTGGAGTCTGCCAAGCGGTGAAAGATCAGTTGAAACAAGTCTTAAGGGACTTACCAGATCAGCAGGCTCTTGCCCTAGCTGACCTACCTAGAGCCTTGTGTTTTGCGGTGGACGCCATAAAGGATACAATCCAACAGGCCTCCCGCTGTACGCTGTCTGTAGTACATATGCGTAGGCTTCTATGGCTCAAAAACTGGTCTGCTGAAGCTCCCTGTAAGAAATTGCTGGTTAGCTTCCCATTTCATGGAGAACGCTTATTTGGAGAAGATCTGGACAAATATATCCAGAAAATTTCTGCCTGTAAAAGTTCACTCTTACCGGTTAAGAACAAGAGTAGAAGTCCTTCTTTTAAGAGGCCTACTTCTCCAGTCCCTGGCACATCGGCTGTGAAACAGTTCCGACGGCCTCCGCGGTCAAATTCAGGGGGCAGAAATCAGGGACAATCACAGGGTAACAAGAAACCCTGGGTCAAGAGAGGTACAAAACCTCCCCCTAAGTCATGAAGGGTTGCCCCCACTCAATCGGGTGGGTGGAAGACTTCAGTTGTTCACAGAGACCTGGCGGGACACCATCAGAGACAAATGGGTGCTCTCCGCAGTAAGTCTGGGATACAAGCTGGAGTTAAAAGACACTCCTCCTGCCCAATTTATGAGGTCAAACGTGCCAAGCGATCCCCAGAAGAGAGAATCCCTCCTTCTGGCACTAGAACAACTATTGCTCCAAGGTGTAATCATGAAGGTTCCCCTGGAAGAAAGTGGGTTCGGGTTTTACTCGAACCTTTTCACAGTCCCCAAACCAAATGGGGACGTGAGGCCCATATTAAATCTAAAAGGGCTAAACAAGTTCCTAAATATCAGGACTTTTTCGGATGGAGTCGAGCCGATCGGTGGCCACCGCCCTACAAGGGCAGGAATGGTTAGCCTCGATCAACATAAGGGATGCTTATCTGCATATTCCCATCTTTCCGGCCCACCAGAAATTTCTACGCTTTGCAGTAGAAGGGCGCCATTTTCAGTTCAGAGCCTTACCTTTCGGTCTGGCCACAGCACCACGAGTGTTCACAAAAATTCTGGCCCCACTATTGGCCAATCTAAGAACACAAGGTGTAACGATAATGGCATATCTAGACGACCTGCTACTAATAGACCACTCAGTGGAAAAGCTGGAAGTAGCTATTCACAAGACAATCAAGTATCTGGAATATCACGGTTGGATTATCAACCGGGACAAGTCAGCTCTAAGACCAGTCAGAAGTCTGGAATACTTAGGGCTAAGGCTGGATTCAAATCAGAGAAAGATTTTCTTACCTCCAGAAAAGGTGTCGTCTTTAAAAGATTTGACCCACTTAGTGGGTACAAAAAGAAAACCATCCATACGCCTGTGCATGAGGCTGCTGGGAAAAATGGTGGCTTCATTCGAAGCAGTGACCTACGGTCAATTCCATTCAAGGAACTTGCAGAGGGTCATACTGTCAGCCTGGAACAAAAAAGTTCAGGCTTTAGACTTACCAATGTCCCTGTCCCCTTCCGTTCGCAAGAGCCTCCATTGGTGGTTGGTGCCCCAGAATCTGGAAAAAGGGAAACCTTTCAGTCCGGTTTCTTGGAAGGTGGTCACTACAGATGCCAGCCTCATAGGCTGGGGGGCAGTACTGGAGCAATGGTCTCTCCAAGGCAAGTGGTCAGAAGCAGAGAAGGCCCTGCCCATCAATCTCTTAGAGATATGAGCAGCCCGGTATGCCCTAGTAGCATGGACATCCAAACTCCAAGGGTCCCCTGTCAGAATTCAATCAGACAATGCCACAGCAGTGGCATATATCAATCACCAGGGTGGCACCAGGAGTCGTGCAGCCCAGAGGGAAGCGAATTGCATCCTGGAATGGGCAGAAAGATATGTCCCAGCCATATCCGCGGTTTTCATCCCAGGAGTGGAAAATTGGAAAGCGGACTTTTTAAGTCGCCAGCAATTATGCCCGGGGGAATGGTCTCTTCACCCCGAGGTTTTTCAGGCAATATGCCAGCGGTGGGGAACACCGGATGTAGATCTGCTAGCATCCAGATTCAACGCAAAGGTGGACAGATTTGTGTCTCGCACAAGGGATCCCCTAGCTTGCGGCTCGGATGCCCTAGTGTTCCCTTGGGATCAGTTCAAGCTGATATATGCATTCCCACCGCCACAATTGTTACCGCGATTAATCCGCAGAATCAGGGTAGAAAAGAAACCAGTGATTCTGGTGGCTCCAGCGCGGCCCCGAAGGGCATGGTACGCGGAGATTGTAAAAATGTCAGTGAGGAGTCCTTGGACCCTCCCACATCGTCCGGACCTGCTGTCGCAAGGACCGATATACCACCCTTCCTTACCAGCCCTAGGTTTGACGGCCTGGCTATTGAAGCCCACATTCTGAAAAAGAGAGGGCTCTCTAATCCTGTGGTATCTACCATGATCAATGCCAGGAAGCCGGTATCCAGGCAGATCTATTATAGGATCTGGAAGGCGTACATTACATGGTGTGAGACCAAGAAATGGCATCCACGTAAGTACGTAATAGGTAGGATTTTGGACTTCCTACAGTGGGCTGTAGATAGGAAGCTGGCCTTGAGTACTATCAAGGGTCAGATTTCGGCCTTGTCAATATTTTTTCAAAGGCCCTTGTCTTCGCATTCACTAGTCAAAGCTTTCATACAAGGAGTGATGCGTATTAGCCCTCCGGTTAGTATTCCCATATGTCCATGGGACTTAAACCTGGTTCTGTCGGTTCTACAGAAACAACCGTTTGAACCATTGCAACACATTTCCTTGGTTCTTCTCACCAGGAAATTGATTTTCTTAGTAGCCATTTGTTCGGCTAAAAGAGTATCGGAATTAGCCGCCTTGTCCTGTAAGGAGCCATATCTGGTTGTCCATAAGGACAGAGTAGTATTACGTCCTCATCCAGCCTTTCTTCCTAAGGTGGTATCGAGGTTTCATTTGAACCAAGATGTGGTTCTTCCTTCTTTTTTCCCCAAACCTAGCTCGGTAGAGGAAAAGTTATTGCATTCTTTGGATGTAGTAAGAGCAGTTAAAGCTTATCTAAAAGCCACTGCTCAGATTCGCAGAACGGATACTTTGTTTATTCTGCCGGAAGGCCCCAGAAAGGGTCAGGCAGCATCAAAATCTACTTTAGCCAAGTGGATTCGACAGGTCATAATACAAGCCTATGGCTTGAGAAAGAGACCGCCTCCATTCAAAGTTAGGGCGCACTCCACAAGAGCAGTTGGAACTTCATGGGCAGTGCATCACCAGGCCTCCCTGGCTCAAGTCTGTAAGGCCGCAACATGGTCTTCAGTACACACGTTTACTAGATTCTACCAGGTAGACGTTAGAAGTCAGGAGGATGTCGCCTTTGGGCGCAGTGTGTTGCAGGCCGCAAAAGATCCTCATGCCTGATGGCGCCCAGCTTATGTATAGTGTATCCCTCCCCTCATTTGGCATTGCTTTGGGACGTCCCATTAGTAATGACTAAGTCGCTCTGTGTCCCGTGATGTACGAAAAAGAAAAAGGGATTTTTATAACAGCTTACCTGTAAAATCCTTTTCTTGGAGTACATCACGGGACACAGAGCTCCCACCCCTCTTTTTGGGACACTTATTGCTTTGCTACAAAACTGAGGTGCTCCCGGATGGGAGGGGCTTATATAGGGGAGGGTACTTCCGGTTTGGAAGTTGCCAGTGCCAGCACCTGAAGGTAAACTATATAACCCATTAGTAATGACTAAGTCGCTCTGTGTCCCGTGATGTACTCCAAGAAAAGGATTTTACAGGTAAGCTGTTATAAAAATCCCTTTTTTTAGATATTGGCACCATAGCTTGTGGACTCTATAACTTTCACAAAGACCAAAAAATATGCACCAATTTGTACTTATTTTTACCAAAGATATGTAGCAGTATAAATTTTGGCCAAAATTTATGAAGAAAAAATACTAATTTGCAAAATTTTATAACGGAAACAAAGAAAAAATAATTTTTTTACAAAATTTACAGTCTTTTTTCTCTTATAGCGCAAAAAATAAAAAACCCAACATTGATTAAATACCACCAAAAGAAGGCTCTATTTGTGTGAAAAAAAGGACAAAAATTTCATATGGGTACAGTGTTGTATGACTGAGTAATTGTCATTCAAAATGTGAGAGCACCGAAAGCTGAAAATTCGTCTGGTTAGGAAGGGGGTTTAAGTGCCCAGTTGTCAAGTGGTTAAAAAAACAAAAACAAAACACATTCCAGCGATGTAATCCAATGTCCCGCGGCGATCCGATGTCCAGCGCTGCAATCTCCACTCAAAACGTCATTGGCTGAGCGGACCTACACTGCGGAGGAAGTTCCCCATCAGGTCCACTCTGAGGTCTGAGGTACGAGAGGGCAGGGGCGCCCTTGTATCTCAGACCCCGCCTACGTCTTGGCTGAGTGGACCTGATGGGGAACTATCTCTTCAGTGTAAAAAAATTAATAGACCCATCCCTTCTCACATTCCCCATCAGGTCCGCTTAGCCAATGACGTAGGCAGGGTCTGAGATACGAGGGCTCCCCCGCCTAGTGATGTCGCGAACATAAAATTTTCCGTTCGCGAACGGCGAATGCGAATTTCCGCAAATGTTCTCGAACGGGCGAACCGCCAAAGACTTCAATAGGCAGGCGAATTTTAAAACCCACAGGGACTCTTTCTGGCCACAATAGTGATGGAAAAGTTGTTTCAAGGGGACTAACACCTGGACTGTGGCATGCCGGAGGGGGATTCATGGCAAAACTCCCATGGAAAATTACGTAGTTGACGCAGAGTCGGGTTTTAATCCATAAAGGGCATAAATCACCTAACATTCCTAAATTGTTTGGAATAACGTGCTTTAAAACATCAGGTATGATGTTGTATCGATCAGGTAGTGTAAGGGTTACGCCCGCTTCACAGTGACAGACCAAACTCTGACAGACCAAACTCCCAGTTTAACGCACCGCAAACAACCGCAAACAGTCCATTTGCACAACCGCAAGGCTTTAATGATCACCTTAGATGATCACAAAGAAAATTAATGTTTTTTCTATGCAAAATTATCCAGCCGATCGCTTTTGGTCTGTTCACAAAGAAGCAACGACCTTATCATCTGGGGTGTGCCAACATTCACTTTGTGCTTCTGGTCCAGTGTCTGCCCACTTCCACAGGTATCCTCGGCCTGTGGCTATCTGTGGGATGATTCCCTCAGAGACTGGACATGCCTGTCATCTCACCGCATCCCGGACCTCCCACCAAGGGATGCGGTGTCTGCAACAAGTGTCATTCCTATGCAGACGGCCTGTGTAGGAAGTGAGGTCACTTCCTGCACTCCAGTTGATAGTTCCCAGACCGAGATCCCCTCATCGCGTCCGTGACTCTCCATGCGGCGTGAGATCAAACGCCGCTATTAGACGGTCGGGGGAGGATATAAAAACATAGACAGCATTAGCTGTATTGAGACACTTGCGAGAGCTCAAGCAGGACGGGATCATAGAGCAGGTAACTTCATACATTGGTTCTTTTTTTGGAACTCATTATTGAGGGCTGTCTCATAGAAAACCATACCAACATATGTTGTTTGTCTTTAGGTGGATCGCTACCTCTGTTTGGCGATCTGGTTAGACACTCTTATCAGCTGGTGTCTTGCAATGAGGAGTACAGGTGCTGTTTTGGACTGAATTTGGGCAAAACTGCCCATTACCCTTGATCTGGTGAGAAACTGTGATTTATGAATTTATCTATTTTTGTATTATTATTCATATATAGCTATCAGTGGCAGGCTAAGAATGCTCATGTTCCCTTTTATCCACAATGTTTTGTCTAGATGGATCCATTTAGGAATTGACCCCGACAATCATACATCGATCCCATTTAGGCTATATATGAGCTCCCGCTTTGATTAGAGACACACTATAGGAGGCGGGTGAGTAGGGTCCACAGAATTATGCCTGTAGTTGGACCATTTTGCCCACCTCTGATGTGTGGATCTTTAATTTTCAGGTTTTAGTTTGTGATTATTTATTTACATATTGTTTGCAGGCAACTATACTATATACTGAAGTTTCTAAACTACTTTCATCCTCCCTTATGGGATTTGTGGCCACCGTGGACGGGGCTGCTGCGTTGGGCTCCGGATGGTCGGCACTCTACTCACTTAGACTTAGGGTGCTCCTATAAGGTATGCATCAAATGGGTTCTTGTTGTCTGATTTATGGGCGTGATTTAAATCCATGGGAGGTTACATGTGCATGCCGTGTTGAAATACGCTTTATATTTGTAATTTTATGTTTCTAATTTGTTCTTCTTTCTTTTTTTCACACCCTTAAGCTGGAATTTATTCTCATTATTCATTAACCTTCCTATCGGTATTCCCGAGTCTGGCTCGGAGAGAGGTTTCAGCACCAAAAGCGGTAACCCCGAGCCTGACTCGGGATTGCATCGCAGTGATCCAGGCAGAGTTACTTACCTTGTCCCCTGGATCCTGCGATGCCTCTCCGCTGTGTGAGCGAGCTGTCTCCTCGCTTGATTCACACAGTGCCGAGTGCCGCCGAGCTCTGTTCCCTACAACGCACGGGGGCGGAGATCGGTGCCAAATTCAAAAAAGTTAAAACACAATACACATACAGTATACTGTAATCTTACAGATTACAGTACTGTATAAAAAAAAAAATACACACCCCCTTTGTCCCTAGTGGTCTGCCCAGTGTCCTGCATGCACTTTTATATAATAAAAACTGTTCTTTCTGCCTGGAAACTGGAGGTTGTCCATAGCAACCAAAAAGTGTCCCTTTATGTCAAAAGTGGTTTTAGACCAGCTAGAAAACAGCGATAATAAATTAGAATCACTCGCAGAATTAAGCGATAGCGATTTGTGGGGAAATTCGTCATCAAACACTGAAAAACACTTTTATTATTATTATATTATTATTTGTTATAATTATTTTATAGTTATTTATTATATTATAATTTATGATTTTGTTTTTTGAACTTTATCATACCCGGGATGTCTACTAGACTCTGGTTTGGACAGATTTAAGTGAGTTATTTCTAAGAATTACAGGCCTACAATATAAAACGCAAAATTTCCATGCAGAATAATGGTACCGCTTTCAGCACCAAAAATCTGCCAGAATCATACCACCAGGGAGGTTAAAGGGTCGTTTTCTGCGTCTATTCCTGACGAAGCCTTATAGGCGAAACTGTAGAATCTTCATAGACGCATCCTTTCAACTGATATAATTTTGTGACTGTTTACTGTTAGGTAGTAGGTGTATACCTGCGATAGTCATAAATGTGCTTATATCAATTTTTTATGTATGTAATTAATAAATATTTTTTATTTTTATATATATCACTTGTTCTGTGGTCTATACAATTTGTCAATCAGCACCCTTATAGTCCCACATCCTGTTCAGCTAGTTTTCACATTTTTACAGGGATGATGGTGCTGTTAACTAATTGTCTATACATATGCTGATACCCGTCTGCCTCCACTTACTAATTTGGGAGGTGATAACGCCTCGGTTAGGGTTTCTGGTTGGGGGACTGGACCAGATATAGTGGTTGTAGTCTGTCAATCCACCGTAGAAGAAGGCACCTGGGCGGTGCTCCCCAAAATGGGTGCAAGGGTTTCCCTGGACGCAGGGATAATACTATAAGCCGATTCTAGTTGCTATGGACACAAGGAGGTCCATGCAAGGGAAGGAATGGAGGCTTCCCACAGTCAGATGGCTACACAGTGCATGAAGCCTAGTTTTGGGGCAAAGGCCTTTAGACCTCTTTAAAGACTGACATAGGTGGTCCAAGGATACTATTTTGGGTATCCCTCTGGAGTTGATGTATCGTGACTGCGGCTTCAGAAATCTGTAATGATGAGTTCGTTGATGGAGGTGTAGTACACACTTTTGTGATTCTCAGAGGAGGAACTGTGGTTCAAATTTTCTTGCCCATTTGTTTGAACTTTGTATGGCTGGTCCATGCAAGGTTTTCGAGCTGCTCTCATGTTTTTCCCATTGTATTTTTTTCTATTGCTGAAAGAGTGAAGGCAGAATTCTGGCTGTTTTTGTTTTTTTAATTTTTGGTTTTGGAAACTATGAAGTATCTCCCCCACATTTGTATCTGAATGTTTGTATGTAGTAACGTGAATATGTTTAAACTTACCGCAGCGATCCTCTGACGCGTGGCGGCTGTTGTATTTTTGTAGGAATGGGAAAAGTAAGGTTTTCTTTGAATCTGTTTTAACCACTTCAGCCCCGGACCATTTAAAGACCAGGCCCCTTTTTGCGATTTGGCACTGCGTCGCTTTAACTGACAATTGCGCGGTCATGCAACGTGGCTCCCAAACAAAATTGACGTCCTTTTTTTCCACAAATAGAGATTTCTTTTGGTGGTATTTGATCACCTCTGCGGTTTTTATTTTTTGCGCTATAAACAAAAATAGAGCGACAATTTAAAAAAAAATTACATATTTTTTACTTTTTGCTATAATAAATATCCCCAAAAAATATATATATAAAAAACATTTTTTCCCCTCAGTTTAGGCCCATACGTATTCTTCTACATATTTTTGGTAAAAAAACCCCGCAATAAGCGTTTATTGATTGGTTTGCGCAAAAGTTATAGTATCTACAAAATAGGGGGTAGTTTTATGGCATTTTTATTAATATTTTTTTTTCTAGTAATGGCGGCGATCAGCGATTTTTATCATGACTGCGACATTATGGCGGACACATCGGACACCTTTGACACATTTTTGGGACCATTGTCATTTTTACAGCGATCAGTGCTATAAAAATACACTGATTACTGTGAAAATGACACTTGCAGTGAAGGGTTTAACCTCTAGGTGGAGCTGTAGGGGTTAAGTGTGACCTAATGAGTGATTCTAACTGAAGGGGGCGTGGCTTGGCGTGTGACGTCACTGATCGTCGTTCCCTATGACAGGGAAAAGACGATCAGTGACACTGCCATTAGGAAGAAAGGGAAAGGTTTGTTTACACTTTCCTCTCCCCGTTCTTCAGCTCTGTGACCCGATCGCGGGACACCGGCAGTGATCGGGTCTGCGGGTCCCGCAGGCGCAGTCACAGAGCTTCGGACTGGGTGGCGAGCGTTCCGCCGGTGGCGCGCGCGCGACCCACAGACAGGTTCTTAAAGGGGACGTACCTGTACGCCCTTGTGCCTGTCCATGCCATTCTGTCGATGTACATTGTCGTGCGGCGGTCCTTAAGTGATTGAAGAATGTCATTGACAATTTACCAATGTACAGGAATGTCATTATTGTTTGCCATTCTTTGTAGGTTAAATATGAAGGATAGAGTAGTAATTTTTGCTTATAAGTATTTTTTCAGGTCCAAGGAGTTTCTGAAAGTGTATGTACATAGAGAGTAGGTGTATGTAGACAGCTGTACACATGGATAAATACACAAGTCTAATGAGGTAAAAGTATCATAAGCCATTTCATTGTTTCTTTTTTCCTGCACCACTCCCTGCATTTCTTCCTTCAGTCTTTAATGAGGAAGAAAATGGGGGGGGTTATGAGACAGTTTTTCAAACTAATAACACTAACCTTTCTAATTCTAACCAAAGTTTGTGCCAAGAGTGTCTTTCTTTGATGGAATTTGAATCAGCAAACAGCAGTCTGGTGAAGTAGGCTCTCATCCCAGATGCTAAGAACCTTTTTGTCAATGGTTCCAGGTATTACAACCCAGATGGTAAGCCACACACAGGTTATGCAGTGACCACAGTCCTGATGTCTGGGTTATTGTCATATGAGGTTTATTTGGAGGTCAACCAAAACCAGTCGTACTTTCCTCATTAGCTGTCACTTACATTCTCAGCTTATGGGTGTAGTGATATCATATATAGTGTCCAGTAGATAATTGATGTTTAAGTATTATAATGATGATATAAGTTATGTTTCCTGCAGCAACTCCCAAGTTCTCCAGAGAATGCACTTTAATCGACTTCCAATACAGAACAAAGTCCAATACTTGCACAGATGATACGAATCCAACAGAGTACAATATAATTCAAAGTCCCATGTTCCCTAGATCAATTCTAGACCTGTGCCTTCCTTCCTATCCATACAGACTGACAAGACTGGAGTAGACTGAATGCCAGCTTATATTGCCTATCTACTGAATGACTGCAACAAGCTCCCTTTGACATATGCAATTAGATTACAGATACCAAAGGTGGCCTGAGCACAGTTTTGATATGTAAAATAGACCTGGATTCTTACATCAACAAGCCCCCTCTGATATGTGCAGTAAATCTTGTTTGGCTCTTTGGTCAACAAACACCCTTTGAAATGTTAAATTAAGTTAACAGGCCACCTCACACACCTTGCATAAGATCAACACATCAAAGGGTCTTCAGCTGTCCCTTTGATATGTGTAATTCAGTTGGCTCTGACAACTCAACCATTGTCACTATTATCAACTGAAATCTGGCCTGGTCAATATTGTACTCGTACATATCTATAATAATATAATATCCCACATAAATCGGCCAACATATTACAACATATACCCCCACTTGGGTCGGTTCTAACTACTAGAACTGACCCATAAATCAAGCAACAAACATCATTATCATTTGAGGTACTGGATGCTTTACAATGGCTCATATGAAATATGAAGTTGAGACTGGTTACATCTCTTTTCACCAGCAGCTAAAATATCCCTACGAAACAGTTATTAGATAATATAACTTTAGGCCATGACTGTAAAAGGATTTGGTAAACATCCGTGGCCTGTATAGCTGTTAGGCCTTATTTCAAAGCTTGCTCTTTCTTGAGTAAATCACATCACGATCTTGAATATTGTGCAAAAATTAGCTGATGTCACAGTCCATTCTGACTTCATCACATCTCTCACCATCTCACTGAAAGTAAAGCTTGGTATGCTTTGGGAGGTCCAATCCACATAAGTCCAGGATTCTCTCATCTCCAGGCTCAAAGTTTTCATTTTTAAAGATGCTTTTACACAACCACCAGCAAATCCTGAAATTCTGCTTCCATCTTTATAGTAAGAAGAACCATCAATTTATCAGCAGTCACTTTCAAGGTCAAAAAGGTTTGGATACGGCAGTAAAAATTGACATCCATGAGTCCATCTTGCAAGCATTTTACAATTCACATCTGCTTCTTTCCGTTTCCCATTTGAGCAATGATGTCCTTTTTGTGTACCTGTCAAGTATTTTGTTGATTGCCAGCCACAATTTGCTTTAATTTGCTGTAGGCCGACCCCTCATTGCCTTTAATAGAGCAGTTACTTGTATCATTCAGTCCATAATTCCACCAGAATGGTATACCAACATATATATATACCCCACGCAATGGTTCAGATAGAATCAGCTTGACATCAGTGTTCTTCTATCCCGACAAAGTGGCAGTGGAAATTCTTGTCAGTATCTTTTCATGAAAGGTAGAAAAGTCTTTGTCTTCCATATATGTCATAGCCTTCAGCATATTATAAACAACTGATTCAACAAAGTTTCAAATCATGACTGGAGTGATGAATTCCACTCACCCCTCTTATAAATTTAGGAAAACCACCCAACATACTATAATTTATGCTATGCCAAGCCATTGTGCAGCATCACCTCAGATGTCAAATCTATTGATATCAATATGCATTATGTCATATGTACAGATGTTATAAAATTATTTTAGGTTTAAATGCTTTGCTCTGGTTTTAAGATAAAGTTCAAGAAATAAAACATAATAAAAAATAAAAAAATAAAAAAATATCAGGGAAAGGGAGAAAATGAAAAAATAGGGCGTTGGGGAAGTCCATTGAAAAAAAATTAAGAAAAAATAAAAATAAAATAAAAAAATGGAAAAAAAATTAAATAAAAATGTGAATGTTCAAGAAAAAAAAGTCCATTGCTTTATGAATATTGAGAGTGTCCCTGAATTCTTTACAATTCATTGTATATTGTCTATTCAGCATTTCTCCCCCACTAGCCAACTTCTGTTCACATTCAAATGATTGACTTCCCGGAATCTGAAAGACAAAATCGCTCAGAAAAAAACTCATTAGCAAAAGTCCTTAAACATTTTTTTTGAAGTTAAAACAAAGTACTATTTACAGTTTTCAGTCTAAAGCTAATTCACTCCCACTGCTAGAGAAGCGTCATTTGGATTCAAAAACAGATCTGGAGAATGTACATTTGCATTTATGACACCCTGTACAACTGTTCCAATAATATGTCACGTTCTTTCCTCATCTTGTCATACTCAATTTTCAGGTAGTCATATTTCTGTTTTAATTGAGAAAATGGTATCCAGGTCTTTTTCTTATTATTATTTTGGTCAGCTCTGTTGTTCATATTATTATCACCTATGTTTGACCCGGAGTTTCCTCTCTTGTTGTGATCATTGGATATTATCTTCTGAACTTTCTGTTCAGTGTTTGTCCTAAACTATGTGGATACATCAATTTTGACAGCTTGCTCATTTGACTTTCTCCATAAATGATCTGCCCTCAACAATACGTCTTTTAAATCATGGGGATTTGGGGTAACTAATAAAATATTTTGTTTGATATCTTCATGAAAAGCATCTAGAAACATACTCATATGTATCAAGCCTCCAAGCTCAAATGCAAGATTATTACCGACTAATAATTCCATAATAGTTGCTATCCTGTGTGACAATTCATAGGGAGATTCACTTTGCATTTGTTTGATCTTCCCATGAACAGTAACATCAGAACGTACCCCATATAAAACACATAATAATTCCAGTAATATGTCCCTTGTCCTCAGAGGCTGAATACAGATCTGTTTAATTCTCATCCAAAGACCATTTCCTATAGAATGTTGAAAAACTCTTTCTAAATCAGATGGGTTGAGATTGTACATATCTCTGACATTCTGCAAGTCACAAAACCATTTAAAAATCTGTTTAAATCATGGCAGGAAACCATTCCTATTTCTTTAAGAATTGCATCTAGTTCTTTTGGTTTCAAATGCTTCATTACAAGCTGAACTTCACCTGTATTATTATTATTATTATTGTAAACTGTGGTGGTCACAGTGGGTGCTGCTGGCAATGAATTATCAGATTTAATATGAGGTTCTGTTTCATTTGATAGAAAGTTTGTGTTTGTATTTTGCTGCAGATTGCTGAATCCAAGATTTGATGCATATCTGCATTCCTGAGATCTCTTCTCCAATTCCATAATTCTTAATTTTAATCTCTCATTTTCCTCTGATAATTCATCACAACGTTTAGATTTCTCAAGCAAAGCTCCCCCAATGGTAACTGTATGCAATTTTAAATTTACTGTCTCCGTTTCTGATTGGTTTTGTAACCTCTGACAAACCTTATGGCTATTATCAACTGCACTCTGTAACTGCGCAATTTCCTCAACCTTATCATTCAAAGAACTTTCAATTGTTAAACAGCAAGATAACAAGCCCTGCACAATACAACCTTTTCTTTTGCTTTCTGAAATTTTGCTATCAAAAACATTTTTCTCTAAAAATTCCTTCATCATAGTCCATGTCTGCTTACATTCTTCTGGAATTTCATAAGGACCGCCATGACGCTTAATACATTTTTATACCCATCTGTTAACTTTATCAGAACTGACACTAGCTTCACACTGAGTAAGCATTTTGGCTATATTACTAATAATTAAAAAATATATATATTTTACTCACCGCATGAGTTACTCCTTTAGCTTCTAGTTCAGGTCTTCTGGTACACAACAGTCCTTTTTTTTTGTTGGTTCCAGTCTCCAAACTTGTTTAATCTTGTATATCAGACTCTTCTATGTCACAACCAGACATTAGAGTCACAGCACATTTCTTGGGTCTCCATCAGACTTCTGTCCACCTCACGGGATTGTTGTCATCACCGACTTCTGTTACTAAGTCCTGAAAATGCGCTTCTGGTCACTTGAACGGCACCAATGTAGTGATATCATACAGTATATAGTCCACAGATAACTGATACTTAGGTTATTATAATGATGATATAAGTTATGTTTCCGCAGCAACACACAAGTTCTCCAGAGAATGCACTTTAATTGACTTCCAATACAGAACAAAGTCCAATACTTGCACAGATGATACAAATCCAACAGAGTACAATATAATTCAAAGTCCCACGTTCCCTAGATCAATTCTAGACCTGTGCCTTCCTTCCTATCCATACAGACTGACAAGACTGGAGTAGACTGAATGCCAGCTTATATTGCCTATCTACTGAATGACTGCAACAAGCTCCCTTTGACATATGCAATTATATTACAGATACCAAAGGTGGCCTGAGCACAGTTTTGATATGTAAAATAGACTTATCCTGGATTCTTACATCAACAAGCCCCCTCTGATATGTGCAGTAAATCTTGTTTGGCCCTTTGGTCAACAAACACCCTTTGAAATGTTCAATTAAGTTAACAGGCCACCTCACACACCTTGCATAAGATCAACACATCAAAGGGTCTTCAGCTGTCCCTTTGATATGTGTAATTCAGTTGGCTCTGACAACTCAACCATTGTCACTATTATCAACTGAAATCTGGCCTGGTCAATATTGTACTTGTACATATCTATAATAATATAATACCCCACATAAATCTGCCAACATATCACAACAATGGGGTAGGTGCGGTCACTGTAACATGAACTTCAAAAGGTCCACCACAGGGTTCACGAGCCCCTCCTGGACCCTGACACAATAACTAGTTTACATTCTTTCCAACCAGCTGACTGGGTCGTTGTAAAGAAGCATGAGGGATGAGACCACGCCAGCCACTGCAAGCGGCTCAACCACACCAAAGAATTCAGGAGTATCTTTGTTTATTTATAATTTTTTGCTTAGTAAATTTTAGCAAGGGTAACGATAAAAAGCATCCTAACTTATTGTTTAAAGTGTATTCTCTGACTAGCTAAGAAAGCGAACAGGACCGATTGCTGGGTCTACTCTGAATCTCCACCGAGCTTTATGCCACGTACACACGGCCGTTTTTAATGTCATTGAAAAAAACAACGCAATTCTTTTCAAGCCTGCCTTGCCTACACACTATGGTGAAAAAAAATGCTCGAGCAAAGCGCGATGATGTACAACACATTCGACAACACGTACAATGGCACTATAAAGGGGAAGTTCCATTCGGATGGCGCCACACTTGTGTTAGTAAAGTTTGGTGAGAGACGATTTGCACGTTTCAGCCTCGTACTCTTCAGTCCGTTACAGCGTGATGAATGTGCTATCTCCATTCTGAACGCTAGTTTTACCCGAACGAGTGCTCCCGTCTCATAACTTGCTTCTGAGCATGCATGTTTTTTTCCCGTCATTAAAGCGTACACACGGGCGTTTTTCACGGCGAGAAAAACAACAACGTGAAAAATGACGAGAAAAAATAGAGCATGTTCTAAATTTTTAATGGCCATTTTTCTTGTCGAGAAAAATGCTCTGGAGCCTACACACGATCGTTTTTAATGACCAATTAAAAAAATTGCATTTTTCTTGTCATGAAAACGGTTGTGTGTACGCGGCATTAGTCCCCAGCGATGACAGTGGTATATGCTATTTATGATGTTATTATTGGTATGAGGCGTTTTGACAAGCTAGTAACGACTCCAAACAGACACTTGTCAATGGAATTTAACGATACATTTCTAGAGGGTAAAATTGGTTATAGTTTTAACAGTAGCTCTGCTTCTTGCCGGTTTGGGTATCGGGACAACTAGGTAGCCCACAAGTGTTTCAACTTTAGTTTGGTGCTTATGCGGATCTACAGCTTAAAAGGTAATTCCCCCAATGCAAGAGGTTCATGCGTGCTGGTGAAACTCGTCCCAGCATCTTATGTCGCAGCCAATCATGAGGATCTGATGGCGCAAGAGAAGGTAAGAATGGCAGGGACAGCTAGAAATTTTTATAAATGTATGTTGTCAGATGTCTCCCAGTGTTGGTTTTGCTGTAATACGCTCATGTGAGCGCATTCACGCATACAGACATTGGTGGAAGACCGGTGGCGCGAAAACCTTCCTGTGAACGCGGCGGATATGTTTGCTCTTTTAGGAATGTTTGTTTTTATGCCTCACCAAGAGACTGGCCACTTCCTGGCGACTGCATTTAATTAAACCGAGCAGACAGATCTGCGTTCATGGGAACTATAGCATAACTATACGAAAATCATGGCCCACTGAGCCATAATTAAGTATGGTTTGCGTCATTGGAAGCAGTTAGTTGGTTTGCACACGGACTTGTGCAGAGCCAGTTTTCTAGTGTTCCTTTGTCTCACAGAAAGCATGGCCCTGCACATGATCATTTGCACACGTCACTGCTAGTCTATTTTAATGTATACATGTCTGTAATTGGTTCTTTTGAAAGAATACAAATGTCTGATTGGCTGTCTGTAAAGACACCACCTTCTTTTGTTGTAGTATTCATGTATTGTATTGAATCCTTTAGCTGTATTTAACACATCCTGTTGGAGGGATGTCCTTGTATGGTAATTTTCCTGTGGAGGTCACACCCTGTGACCTCACTTCCCATGGAGGAGGTGGTTGGCTGCTGGAGCGATCACTTCCTGTTTGGGATAATAAAAAGAGCGAGACAGAGGACTCCCGGGGAGTCATGCTTAGGAGCTGAGAACTTAAAGGATGGTGATGTTTTTTTACTTGGATGAATGCGGAATCGAATAATTGGTGAGATGCATTATATCATTAAGACAAAATGTGTTATTGTTAGAGACATGAGATTTGGCTGTGCTCTGCGTACAGCTTTATTTCGCTAACAAGGGGAATCCCGAACCAATTTTTTTTTTTTAAATGCGTGGGGGTCCCCCCAAATTTCATACCAGGCACTTCAGGTCTGGTATGGATATTAACCACTTCAACACAGGGCTTTTTTTTACCACATCAATACCGGGCCTATTCTGGCGCTTCTCTCCTACATGTACAAATCATCATTCTTTTGCTAGAAAATTACTCAGAACCCCCAAACATTATATATGTTTTTTTAGCAGACACCCTAGGGAATAAAATGACGGTCATTGCAACTTTTTTCTTGCACGGTATTTGTGCAATAATTTTCAAACGCCTCTTTTTGGGGAAAAAAATGGTTTCATGAATTAAAAAATAACAAAACAGTAAAGTTAGCCCAATTTTTGGGGAAAATATGAAAGATGATGTTACGCCGAGTAAATAGATACCTAAAATGTCACGCTTTAAAATTGTGCAAACTCATGGAATGGCGCCAAACTTCGGTACTTAAAAATCTCCATAGGTGACGCTTTAATTTTTTTTACAGGTTACCAAGTTAGACTTACAGAGGAGGTCTAGTGCTAGAATTGTTGCATGTGCTCTAACGCACGCAGCGATACCTCACATATGTGGTTTGAACGGCATTTACATATGTGGGCGGGACTTACGTGTGTGTTCGCTTCTGATCACGAGCTACCGGGTACAGGGACGTTTTAATTTTTTTTTATTATTATTTATTTTTTTATTTTACTTATTTTATTTATTTTTTACACTTATTTAACTTTTTTTTTTTATCACTTTTATTCCTATTACAAGGAATGTAAACATCCCTTGTAATAGGAATGTGTGTAACAGGTCCTCTTTATTGAGAGATGCGGGGTCAATAAGACCCCACATCTCTCCTACAGGCTGGAAAGCATGAGATTGTGAAAAAATTTTCACTGATCTCCTACTTACTAGCCGCACTGGCGGCTTTGTTTACATATGAGGACCCGGGCGTGACGTCATCACATCGCGCCCGGGCCTCCGACGATCATAGAGATGACTGGTGACCATCTGGTCACCAGTCATCTCTATGCTCGTCACGTGACCCACCACCGGCGCCGGACGATTCTCTCCGGGTCCCTGATGGCACGGGAGAGCCTGGAGAAGCACCGGATGGTGGCGGGAGGGGGGATGTCCCCTCCCGCCGCCTGTAAGAACGATCAAACAGTGGAACTGCCGCTATGATCATTTTTATGGTGCGCAGAATCGCTGGCACAAGAAAATTATATCTGAATGATGCCTCTAGCTGCAGGCAACATTCAGATATCCCCCCTCAAAGCCGAGGACGTCATATGACGTCCACCCAGGATGGGAGATCCCATCTGTGGACGTCATATGACTATGGGTGGTAGGGAAGTGGTTAAAGGGAACCCTGCGCCAATTATTTTTTTTAAATGGTGTAGGGGCCCCCCTCAAAATCCATACCAGACCCCAACACGCCGACACAATCCTGCATCCATGGGAGGCACCCACCGCGTGACGCTGCGTCAGAGGGGGCGGGTCACTTGTACATGTCACTGGGTAACCCCGGCATTTCCTGTTGCGTCAGAGGGGTGCGGGCTATATAAGAGCTGTCACAGCGGGAGAGCGTCATAAGGCGGGTGCCTCCCATGGAGGAAGTATTGTGTCGGCGTGTTCTCCGTATCCTCCACACGAGAATGGATGTACATCGCTGGAATTTTTTTTCTTTTTTTTTTCTTTTTAATAAAGGACTTGTCCCAAGCTGTCTACCGTGGTTTTTAATTTTTTGACACTTTTTTTGTGAAATGGTAGGGGTACAATGTACCCCGTTACCAATTCGCATGGGGGGGCGGGATCTGGGGGTCCCCTTTGTTAAAGGGGGCTTCCAGATTTCGATAAGCCCCCCGCCCGCAGACCCCCACAACCACCCATGTTGAGGGCATGTGGCCTAATACAGATCCCCCTCTTTTCCTGTGGCCTGCCAGGTTGCATGATCGGATAAGGGTCTGGTATGGATTTTTGGGGAGAACCCCACGCCATTTTTTTTTAAATTTTGGCGCTGGGTTTCCCTAAAATCCATACCAGACCTTAAGATTCTGGTATGGATTTTGAGGGGGGCCCCTATGCCATTTTTTAAAAACAAAATTGGTGCAGGGTTCCCCTTAATATTCATACCAGACCTGAAGGGCCTGGTAGGAAATTTGGGGGGTCCTCCACGCATTTTTTTTAAATTTTGGTTTGGGGTTTCCCTTACTATTCATACCAGACCCAAAGGGCCTGATAATGGACTGGGGGGGAACCCATGCTGTTTTTTTTTCAATTACTTTTATCTGAATTGCCGCGACCCGACAATTCATTATAGCCGTGAGTAGTTTTAAATGACTTTTTTCCTTTAGAAATGTCATTTTGTGCAGGGACTATTCTAAACACGGGAAACATGCGCTACTTTACAGGCTTACTATAGACACCCCCAGGTACGAGATTTAAAGGAATATTTCACTTTTATTGTTTCACTTTAAGCATTATTAAAATCACTTTTCCCCAAAAAACAGCAGTTTTTAAAACTTTTTTTTGCATTGATACATGTCCCCTGGGGCAGGACCCAGGCCCCCAAACACTTTTTATGACAATAACTTGCATATTAACATTTAAAATGAGCACATTTAATTTTTCATGTTCGTGTCCTATAGACTTTAAGGGTGCTCGTGTGTTCGAACTAATTTTTTACCTGTTCACATGTTCTGCTGCAAACCGAACCGGGGGGTGTTCGGCTCATCCCTAATCCTCATTATAATTAGCTTTGATAAACAGATTTTTTTAATAGATTTAGAAAGTTTAGTATAAAGCTATTTAGTCCGATATGTTTTCAGTAATCATTTCCATCTATTTTATATTTTACATTTCAATTTTAATATACATTTTTTAAACATTTATAAACCACAATAGCAAATGCCAATATTGATATTAAGGTCAACATTTTTGTAAAACTGACTTAGTTTTAAAATTAGCTAATTAACAGGCAGAAGATGTTATTTTAAAGTATTTGTCCAGAGTAGAACAGCTGAAGAGGAGAGCTAAATGACACATTTCATTTGTGGCCCACGGGAGTGGCTAATCACCCTACCCTAGTCTTATACCAGACTACAGATGTCAAAACTGCCAGAGAGCATACATACTTATATACAGCATTGCTATTTAGAAAAAAGAAAATGTTTCCTATGGGAATGCTTCATAAAATGTTATCAACTGATTCTGGCAACATTCCGTTGTCACTGTTCAGCAAGTACTTAAAGAATATTTTATCCGTTTTGGTGAGAAAATTCATATAGTCAAATAAAAAGGGAACTTTCAAGTGGATTATGTATTAACTAATTCAAATTCAATTTTTATTAAAGCACAATTATATATGTATATTTGTTGTCCTACTTACATTAGAAAGCCAATTACGATTTTTTAACATTTAGTTATGACATCCAGAGTTTAGTGAATGAGGTGATGCTCTGCCAACTTCCACCATCCACATAATTTGCAAGTGCTGTGTTTTTTAGTTTCCTCACATGTAATTGGGTATGCTTTGCAAAGTGAAATGTGCCCACATTCAATAAGATGTTGGGAAAATTCACTTGAAAAGTGAAACTTACCTTGCAAAGTGAACACTCAATTTGCCTTTAGTAAATAAACTCCATATTATCATAGTATAAGGACTGGACCTCATTACACTCTCAGACCTTCACATTAGCATGCTGTTGAAGAAAATTTACTTACTAGTCCTATTTTTTCTCTTGTTCTTGTTCTCAGTGTTTATTTTTACGCCTGATAGACTTGATTATTTCAGTAGATCATGCAGGATAGACCTTGGTTTATAAGAGAAAATGAAAACACCACTGACAAAGTGAAGCTCTTTAAGACTCCATGGCTCACTGCTTAATATTAAACTTTTTGTTTAAAGGGACGCTAAAGGTTCATGTTTTTCACCTTAATGCATCCTATGCATTAAGGTGAAAAAACATCCGACAATCCCGGCCCCCCCAGCCCCACCGTTTTACTTACCTGAGCCCATTCACCTGCTGCACTCGCCCCCGACGGCGTCTTCGCCGCTCAGCCTGGCCGTTGATTGGTTAGAGTGGATGGATTGAAAGCAGCGCAGCCATTGGCTCGCACTGCTGTCAATCACATCCAATGACGCTGTGCGCCGGGGAGGTGGGGCCGAGTGATACAGTGAGCGGCTATAGCCGTCGGCTGTATCACGGGAGCGTGCCCACAAGAACTAACCACCATGCGAGAGAGCTTGCATGAAGGTGTTTAGTTCTTGCGGGCAGGAGTCGCGAGACAGCCGCTAAGGGACCCCAGAAGACCAGGTTCAGGGCCACTCTGTGCAAAACGAGCTGCACAGTGGAGGTAAGTATAACATGTTTGTTATTTTAAAAAAAAAATCCCTATAAAAAAAAAAATTCCCTATACAACCCCTTTAACCACTTCCCTACCCAGCCATAATCAAATGACGTCCACAGATGGGATCTCCCATCCTGGGTGGACATCATATGACGTCCTGGCTTTGTAGGGGGATATCTGAATGATGCCTGCAGCTAGAGGCATCATTCAGATATCCTTTTGAAGTGCCGGTCGATTCTGTGCACCATAAGAACGATAATAGCAGTGGTTCCACCGCTTGATCATTCTTATAGGCGGCGGGAGGGGGCATCCCCCCTCCCGCTGCCATCTGGTGCTTCTCCGGGCTCTCCCGTGCGATCGGGGACCCGGAGAGAATCTTCCGGCACCGTTGGTGGGTCACATGATGAGCATAGAGATGACTGGTGACCAGATGGTCACCAGTCATCTCTATGATCGTCGGAGGCCCGAGCGCGATGTGATGACGTCACGCCCGGGTCCTCAAATGTAAACAAAGCCGCCATTGCGGCTAGTAAGTAGGAGATCAGTGAAAAAAAATTCACTGATCTCATGCTTTCCAGCCTGGAGGAGAGATGTGGGGTCTTATTGACCCCGCATCTCTCAATAAAGAGGACCTGTCACACACATTCATATTACAAGGGATTTTTGCATTCCTTGTAATAGGAATAAAAGTGATAAAAAAAAAAGTAAAATAATTGTAAAAAAATTAATAAATAAGTAAAATAAATAAATAAATAATAAAAGAAAAAAATTAAAACGCCCCTGTCTCCGGTAGCTCGCGATCAGAAGCGAATGCACACGTAAGTCGCCCACATATGTAAACACCGTTCAAACCACATATGTGAGGTATCGCCACATGCGTTAGAGCACGTGCAACAATTCTAGCACTATACCTCCTCTGTAATTCTAACCTGGTCACCTGTAAAAAAAATTAAAGCGTCGCCTATGGAGATTTTTAAGTACCGAAGTTTGGTGCCATTCCATGAGCGTGCGCAATTTTAAAGCGTGACATGTTAGGTATCTATTTACTCAGCGTAACATGATCTTTCATATTTTCCCCAAAAAATTGGGCTAACTTTACTGTTTTGTTATTTTTTAATTCATGAAACCATTTAAAAAAAAAGGCGTTTGAAAAATTATTGCGCAAATATCGTGCAAGAAAAAAAGTTGCAATGACCGTCATTTTATTCCCTAGGGTGTCTGCTAAAAAAAACATATATAATGTTTGGGGGTTCTGAGTAATTTTCTAGCAAAAGAATGATGATTTGTACATGTAGGAGAGAAGTGCTAGAATAGGCCCGGTATGGAAGTGGTACAAAAAGCCCTGTATTGAAGTGGTTAAAACATAAACACAAAGAACTATAAACACCTACAGTATACAGGTCAGAAAAGGGTTTGGATATCTTCCTATATAGAATCAGAATTTTGTACACATTTCTTCACATTTTTTGCATATGGGAGATGATCTTGTTTGAAAAGCTGCTTCCTTTTGAAACAAAACATAGTCAGGCTCTGTATACAAAGTGCCCATCATAGATCACAAACTGCAAAAAAATATATATTTCACATCACATACACTCCATTGATAATCACTAGTGTTATTTTGATCTGTATATGAACAGTTGCTTTCAAAGCCATCTTTCTCCTTTTGAATTTCTTGTCAATTACATTTCTAATGATATAAATAAAATTCCAATATAAAAGGTCTTACTCCTTTCCTACGATCATGTGACATCTTTTAACACCTGTGGCAAAAATATCCATATAGCCATATCCTGATAGGAGAAGGGATTACCGCTCCAAAGCCTCTGGATCCATATATGCTTCCGCCCCACTCTAAGCACACGCAGGTAATGAATATCCTGGACTGCCGCACTCTGCAAAAAGATGCTAGTTTATTGATAACATCCACAAAATACAGCAAAAACACCCAAAAGGTGAACACAGGGACTGGCTAACGCGTTTCACATTGTGAGATGCTTACTCATAGCTAAAAATGCAAAGGAATCAAACATGTTTAAATACAAAAATGGGCCAAACCACCTGCCAATGGGAAACATATAAGACAGGTGTGACTTTTTACCATATAATGAGACCATGATTGGATCCAATGAGGTCAGAAGCACATACATAAAGAAGAAAGAAAAGAAGAGAACACACCTATGAAGTGTAAAAAACAGGATATCAAAAAATAGTGATACATGAATTAATAAAAGCAACAGATATGTAATATATGTATGAAATATATATATATATATATATATATACAATGTATCATATAGAATATTCAATATGTAAGGAACATAGACAATATATTTTAAGGAAACCCCTGAGGTTAAGTAAAACTGTGTGTTGGATTGTATGCACAAAAACCTAGAAATTAGATAAAGTGAATAGAAGGGGAAAATGAAGAAAAAGGGCGTTAACGAGAAAAAGCAGTGTGAATAAGTTGAAAGTAGAAAAAAAAGAGAGAGAAGAAAAAATGTGAAATGAAATAGAAAGTGAAAAGATGAAAAATGAGAGATGAAAATAAATGTGAATGATAAAAATGGTGCATGTGAAATGTGAAAAGTGGGGTGTGTATGTGGAAAGAAAAAAGTGTGACGGTGATGGAAAAAAGCGGGGATGGGAGGTGGGGGGAGGGGGGGATGGGTGAGGAATGAATAGGGAAGGAAAAATGAATGAGAGTGGATTGATATAAAGTGTGGAAAAAAAAGTGATGTGTGAATGAAAGGAATGAGTGCAAATGAAAAGTGAAAGAATACAATATACATAAATATGCATGTGTGTAGCTCTGTGATGTAGATAAGAAAAAAAATATTTATATTATGGATAAGGGAAAAATTATTTTTTTATATATTTTATGTTGGTATGTGGTGAAGTGCTCAAATGAACAGTGTGTGATGTGTGACCGTAATGATAATTGAAGAAAAGAATAAGAAAGAATGAGAAAAGAATAAAAAAGTGAAGGAAGGAAGGGATGAAACTAATTATGTATTGAGTAAAATATATGTTTATGTCTAGCCACCCTTAAAGAGATGGTGCAATAAAAATATATATATAATGATATAAAAAATAATATAACATTTGTACGATATCGACAAAAAAGACCATTCTACTAACGTCGCCCGACACTGGAATACAGTCCACCAAAAAGACACATCCAGTTTAGTCATACAGGGCACTGACAAAATAGTAAGACCTCTTAGAGGCGGAGATAAATTCAATTTACTTTGTAAGCAGGAAGTTTGGTGGATTTTCCTTTTGGACACTAGATATCCCAGAGGACTTAACGTTGAATGGGATGTATCCCATTTTTATTGAATATATGATGTAATGTTTTTCCATTTGCGACACAATGTATAGTGATATGAATTATTTGCAATCATGTATATTCATGAATCTTTAGCTAATATGCTTAATTATGAACTTGATTGGGTCCACTGATATTGCTTTGTATATTCTATCTATACCCCGTACCGCATTTTTTGGTTATCATCATATTACTATTTCCATCTTGAAATTCCATTTCATTCATTTTTCATACTGAGGAAGAGTTCATTTGTACTAGGAGCGTTATGCTCTCCTTGCTCTTTATGGTCCTCTTACATTCTATATTCTATATTCCATCTTCTAGGTTTATCTAGTCCTTGATAAGAGGTTTGTCTTATCCAACTCCGGATACACATATATATATATATATATTTATTCAGTAGAGTAATAATGTTTCGGCTGAACATTTCTTTCTTTATTTCTTTCTTCCCTTTTTTTCTTTTTTCCTTTTTCTTTTCTTTTCCCCCCCTTCTCTTTTCTTGCCTTCCCTCTCTTCTTCTTTCTTTTTTCCTCTTCTCCTTTTTTCCCTACTCATCTCTTTCTTTCTCCAGTTTTCTTTATGGTTCTTCAGTCCTTGGTATCACCTCCGTAAGTGATTTGGGTCGTCCATACGAGACATGATGAAGTATATCATACTATAATAAATATTTATAGTCTCTTCAGTAGCTCGATCCTCATCTCTCTTTTTTTGATGGACAGTATAATGTTGTATAATGTTCGTGTGCATTAGCACGAATAGCATCTTTCTGTCCTAGGGTTATGAATATTACTTTAGAACCTCTAATTCACGAAATTTAATCTTGTGATAGTTGTACATGTATTTTATTATGGTAGATTTGTCATCACCATCTCATGTTTTTCCTTTATATACGTGTTCCTGTCACACATGTTTTTATATATATATTTTTATTGCACCATCTCTTTAAGGGTGGCTAGACATAAACATATATTTTACTCAATACATAATTAGTTTCATTCCTTCCTTCCTTCACTTTTTTATTCTTTTTTATTCTTTTCTCATTCTTTCTTATTCTTTTCTTCAATTATCATTATGGTCACACATCACACACTGTTCATTTGAGCACTTCACCACATACCAACATAATATATATTAAAAAATAATTTCTTGCCCGGTGGTTGTGGGGGTCTGCAGCTGGGGGGCTTCTTGGAATCTGGAAGACCCCTTTAACAAAGGGGACCCCCAGATCCTGCCCCCCATGTGAATTGGTAACGGGGTACATTGTACTCATACCATTTCACAAAGAAAGTGTAAAAAATTGTAAAAAAACACACAGACACAGTTGGGATTAGTCCTTTATTTTAAAAAAAGAATAACAAAAAAAAGACTCCAGCGGTGGTAATCCACTGTCGATCTCCACTCCAGCGGTGTCGGTGTCCTGCGATGGATGATCTCTCCAGGCTCCAGCGATGATGTCCAGCTAAGAGGAACAGCACCCGGTCCTCTCTTCACCGGAGCGGAGACACCCCGGGAATGTTGCGACTTCAGCCAGTGACAGCTCTTATTTAGCTGAGGGCGGGGCCACCCTTTACGTGACCCCACCCCCCTTTGACGCAAGGGGAAACCTGGGGGGCCGGGATCTGGGGGTCCCCTTTGTTAAAGGGGTCTTTCAGATTCCGATAAGCCTCCCGCCTGCAGACCCCCACAACCACCGGGCAAGGGTTGCTTTGGGGTCCAGACCCCAAAGCTTCCTCCCTAAATTGAGGGCATGTGGCCTGGTACGGTTCAGGAGGGGGGTGCTCTCTCGTCCCCCCTCTTTTCCTGTGGCCTGCCAGGTTGCGTGCTTGGATAAGGGTCTGGTATGGATTTTTGGGGGGAACCCCACGCCATTTTTTTTTTTATTTGGCGCGGAGTTCCCCTTAAAATCCATAGCAGACCTGAAGGGTCTGCTATGGATATTTGGGGGAACCGCACGCCGTTTTTTTTTTACATTTGGTGCAGGGTTCCCCTTAATATCCACACCAGACCTGAAGGGCCTGGTAATTGAATTTGGGGGGAACCCCACTTATTTTTATTTTTTTTATCAATGACTTTCAATGACTTTTCTCTGTATTGCCGGGACCGGCAATTCATTACAGCCGTGAGTACTTTTAAATTACTTTTTTTCCTCCAGAAATGACATTTTGTGCAGAGACTGTTCTAAGCATGGGAAACAAGTGCTGCTTTGCAGGCATACTAAATACACCCCCAGGTGCGAAATTTAAAGAAATATTTCACTTTTATTGTTTCACTTTAAGCATTATTAAAATCACTGCTCCCGAAAAAAGTTTTTAAAACTTTTTTTTGCATTGATACATGTCCCCTGGGGGAGGACCCAGGTCCCCAAACACTTTTTATGACAATAACTTGCATATAAGCCTTTAAAATTAGCACTTTAGATTTCTCCCATAGACTTTTACAGGGTGTTCCACGGCTTTTCGAATTTGCAGCGAAAACCCCAAATTGTTCGCTGTTTGCTGAACGGGCGAACAGGCAATGTTCGAGTCAAACATGAGTTCGACTCAAACTCGAAGCTCATCCCTAGGTGCATGTAGTGGCTATTACATATAATTAATGGCACCGGCCACCCCTTTGGGATGTGCTTACTTATGATGTAGGCTTTAATTATAAAAGTATCCCTACAGCCGCTAATGCCGCGTACACACAAGAAAAGTTCGATGTGAGCTTTTGGTCGGAAATTCCAACCGTGTGTAGGCTCCATCGGACATTTTCTGTCTGAATTTCTGACAAAAAAAAATTGAGAGCTGGTTCACAAATTTTCCGACCAGAAAAGTTCTTGTCGGAAATTCCGATCATCTATGCAATTCCGACACACAAAAAAACACGCATGCTCAGAATAAAGCAGAAGAGCCAAACTGCCTATTGAACTTCATTGATCTCGGCTCGTCGTACGTCTTGTACGTCACCGTGTTCTTGACGGTCGGAATTTCCGACAACATGTGTGTGACGGTGTGTATGCAACACAAGTTTGAGCCTAAAATCCGTCAAAAAAAATCTATGGTTTTCTTGACGGAATTTCTGATCGTGTGTACGCGGCATTAGACCTGAAAGTGTTTTTGTTTCTGGCTCACTTTTTGGAGCACTTAGAGGGTATACCTGTAAATTTTTAAACTTTGTAATTACTTTGTACTTACAGTACATGTGCTTTGCATATCCACCACTTGACTTCACTCAGCACATGATGCTTACTCTGGCAAATATTTATTACATTTAATGCAAATCACAAGAGTTCCCACTAAAGAGTAATGTTAAAGTGATTGTAAATAATTATTATTTATTTTTTAAATAACAAACATGTCATACTTACAAGAGTTTTGCACAGAGCATCCCCGATCCTTTTCTTCTGGGGAGCCCCGGTGGCGCCCCTGGCTCCTCCACTTCATCGGGTGACTCCGCAGAAAGCCATTTTCCCTGGAGGCACCCATGTGGGTGCGCTCACGAGTCCCACTGCTGTGTCCATTAAAACAGACAGAAGGACTCGGCCCCGCCCCCGCTCTCAACCCGTCTGTTCAAGTGACAAGCACGAGCCCCGCAGCTCCAGCCACTGTCTCCGTCCTCATTGAATAGAATGATAGCCATTGGCTGCCGCTGCTATCAATCTATCCAATGAGGATTGAGACAGTGGCTGGAGATGCTGGGCTCGTGCTTTTCACTGGAACGGATGGTTCAGGTAAGGAAAGGGGGGGGGGCTCTGGGGGCAGCTGCAGCACAGAAGATTTTTCACCTTAATGCATGAATGCATTAAGGTGCAAAACCTTGAGACTTTTCAACCCCTTTAAACCATCAGTGGGCCATGTGATTTATTTCAGAGTTGCAAACCATACCATACCATACCATACTTTCTTTCCAACTTTCTCAACTTTCAACCTAAAATACAAGCTTTACTATAGGCAACCCTTCACTCCTATATCTTGCATGCAGGAGCACATAATGAACCATGGGTTTCCACTTGTCTCACTCTATGACCACTGAATACAAATTAAGTAACTGGTGGAAATTCCTTATTTTAATGACTGATGGGGTATAATTCCTACTATCTTAGATTAGTAATGATGCAAATAGCCCAATAAGAACTGGGAAAATAAATACATAGATGCAATTATTCAGTTGCATGATTACAGTATTCTATCTACTACAAAGGTCAAAACATAAAGAAATAAAAAGCTTGCCCAAAGAATCATTTTTAATTCACTTCCTGCATGCAGTGGCTCATCCAGAAGATCAGACAATGATCAGACACAGATTTAAGCTTTAGGGCCTCGTTACAAAGGGCTGAGCACTTAGCCGGGTGGTTCAACCCATGAACATTAAAGGATACAATCTTAATCACCATAGTCTATAAGCAATATTAAACAAGGACAATAGCTTATGCAGCTTATACAGTACCTTACCAGCTTTTGATAACCCACTTGATCTCGTTGAAAACTCAGTTTGGAGAAATAATTTCTCTCATCTATAGCGATTCCATTTATACCAGATACAGATGATATCATATTTGAAAATAAAGCATTTGCTTTATATATTACTATGAACAAGTTTGAAATTAAAATGGATACAGTTTATACTGTAAATATTTGAATCATATACCAAATTAAAGTTTTTATGCTGATTACTGAGATCTATATGACCTGGGCCTCAGTTTAAAATAAAGTAGTTGAACGTAAGCCCTCTCTGGAAAAACTGTAGTCCTGACACATCAGTTTTTCAGGAAGAACATTATTTGGCCTATGCATGACTTTTCAATTTATGTACCTGAAAGAATAAGGTAGAAATCATTCAGGAACTATATACATTACACACTATAATACTTTTTTTTAGATATTTTATCTTCCAAAAAGTTTCCAGCTGATTGCAACTTAAATTTTGTCAGTGCAGAAGCGTAGTTGTTTTTTTTTTCCTATAAAATCCCAAACTAACAATTGGACAGCTTGCAGCAGGAAAAAAAACAAAAAACATACCTTTGTGGCTCTTTATTAAATCTTGACTTTTCAACACATTAGTAAGATTTGCTGATGCAATCACTTAAATTTTTTTGTCTATGTGCTTTTAAGTTTATCCATCTCTAAGCTGGATTCTAATAAAGTCTTAAAAAAAAAATCACCCTCGGTACATGTTTTGAAATTGTATTTCAGGCTACTACCATATACCTTAGTAGCACTTACACAAGACAGAGTCTGTAAATATCTGTATAACTATTGATGTAGCACCCTTGAACTTGGCTGTTTTATTGTAGGTGCTTAGGGTGAGCATACACTATTTAGCCACTATTTAGGCATGAGATTTTCATCTAGTTAGACCATGTCAAGAACAGGTGTTTCATGCCTGCTTATGTGTGAGTTTTTTCACAGTATTTCCAGTCAAGTTTATCAGGGTAAATTTTTTTCAGAAATGTACTTTTAAAATGTGATGGTGTTTGAAACTGCTTTTATACTGTTAAATAAAGTGTCATGTACATTTTAGTTGTACAAATAATATGTTATGATGCGGCAGAATCTTTTACTGTAAAAATTTTGCTGATTGTATCTAGCTGTTTCAATATCAACAATTTTTGAAGTTGAACAGTTTTTTTTGCTAATTTGCAAATATTTGCGAATGTGTGCATTTATTTGAATCATTTCAAGACCAGACTGTTTCATTTCCTTCCTGCCCAGGCCATTTTAAAGTTCAGTGCAGTCACACTTTGAATGACAATTACTCAGTCATCCAACACTGTATGCAAATAAATGTTATACAGGAATCATTTTTTTAGACAGATCGAGCTTTGGTGGTATTTAATTACCGCTGGGTTTTAAATTTTTTGCTATATTAAAGAAAAAGACCAACATTTTGAAAAACATTATCTAAGCTGTGTTATATAATTTTGCAAATAAATAAAAGATATTTCTTTATACATTTAGGCCAAAAATTTTTTTGCTAAATTTCTTGTGAGAGTGTTATTTCATGGAACAAATTGTGACCCAGTCCTATTCAAAAGAAAATGTATTCTAGGAAGCACAATCCCAACCTGTCAACTGCTTTTTCTGGGTCAACTACTATCAAACAAGTCAGGACAGAATTCTGTTGTACTTATTTGAAGATATGTCTGTTCTTTAATATGTAATTCCTAGCTCCTCAGCCTAATGTAAATAGGGAGATTTGATTCATCAGTTCTAGTAGTTTGTGCCTATATTAAAGTATTTGGAGAGGGACTGCAAAAGTATGATCACATGGACTGCTATTTCCTTTTTTTAGACTTGTGCAGTGCTTAATAAACATTCACCTTAGGTAGGATAGTTAGTCATACAAGTCAAGTTAACCTGGGCGTACTAAGGCTAATAAATGCAATCTAGGCACCTAGACTTTAATAACTTCTAGATTTCAAAAGTCAGTTAATCTCCGGGTTGGTTAAATTGTGCTTGCAAAGGAACTCGATGGTCAGGTAAGTACACTCGTTTCATCACTATTGTTTCACAATTTCACTGTTAGAGCCTTTGTACTTTAATGTATGCTTGTATTTATAAAGTGTATAAATCAGTGGTCTCCAAACTGCAGCCCTGGTGCCAGATGGGCACTATTCCTCCCACTGACACCAATGATGGGGCATAATTCCTTCCACTGGTAACAACTATTTTTCCCCCTAATAACAAAGATTGTTTACTCCCACTGGGCACAGCCCAGCCCCCCTAAAGTCAGAAGGACTGTAAACTGGTGCTTTCTTTAGATGAATGAACAAATGCAGATAAAGAAAAATTTTCCAGAAAATATGCTAATGTATTTGATTCTTACATTTGTCCAATGACATTTTCACAAATGTAACACACAGGACACACACTGCTGTCAGGGATCCAACAGCAGGAGAAGGGCTCTAGGACCCAGCATCTCTACCAGCACTTATGGCAGGAGAAGGACTTTAGGACCCATCATCTCTACCAGTACTTATGGCAGAAGAAGGACTTTAGGACCCAACATCTCTTCCAGCACATCACATGGGCCTATATAAGGAAGTCTGCTAGTGGCTTCAGTTGCTGGTTGATCTTCGGCTCCTCCAGTGCGTTATCTCTGTGATATTCCTGTTCATGTGTTACCTGATACCGGCCTGGCTTGTCCTTGACCTGTCTCCTGTTTGCTTCCTGTGTTCGACCTCGGCTATCCACCTGACCACGTTTGCTCTGATACCCACCTGGCTTTTGAGCTCAGATATCCATCTGATAGGGATGAGCGTGATGTTCGGGTCGAGAGCAGCGAAAATTATGGGGCGTTCACGGGAAATTTGAGCGCCGCGTAATGCACTGCGAGATCTGCTGAGAGAGCCATATTTGGCCAAAGGCAGGGTGCCTTTGGCCAATAATGGCTCAGGGGGACTAAGTCTATGCCCCACACTATATAAGGCTGCTTACACTGTGGCCGTGTGTAGTGTTGTTGGCGTGAGTTAGATTAAACAGGCAGGTTATTCAGTTAGTGCCAGTGTATTTGTATATATACTCTGCATCCAGTGTATTTGTATATATACTCTGCATCCAGTGTAGCCTATATCTACAGTGCATTCGGTGGTGTACTATTTATAATACACTTCATGTGGTGTATGAATATATATATATATATATATATATATATATATATATATATATATATATATACATACTCTGAATTCTTTGTAGCCTATATCTACAGTGCATTCAGTGGTTTACTATTTCTAATACAGTTCAGGCGGTGTACTGTTTCTACTACTTTTCTGGTGGTGTACACAGTATCTAATACAGTGTGTGTACAGTTAATAATACACTTCAGGTGGTGTACACAGTATAAAATACAGTGCAGTCGTTGTACAGTTTCTAATACAGTACAGTCGGTGTACACAGTATCTAATACAACGTGTACAGTTTCTACTACTTTTTTGGCGGTGTACACAGTATCTAATACAGTGTGTATAGCTTCTAATACACTTCAAGCAGTGTACACAGTAACTAATACAGTGTGTACAGTTTCTACAAATTTTCTGATGGTGTACACAGTATCTAAAACAGTTTCTACAACACTTCTGGTGGTGTACACAGTATAAAATACAGTGCAACCATTGTACAGTTTCTAATACAGTTCAGGTGATGTACACAGAATCTAATACAGTGTGTACAGTTTCTACTACTTTTCTGGTGGTGTACACAGTATCTAATACAGTGTGTACAGTTTATAATATACTTCAGGCGGTGTACCAGGATATAATACAGTGTTTACAGTTTCTACTACACTTCTGATGGTGTACACAGTATAAAATGCAGTGCAGCCGTTGTACAGTTTCTAATACAGTGCAGGGGGTGTACACAGTATCTAATACAGTGTGTACAGTTTCTACTACTTTTCTGGTGGTGCACACTAATACAGTGTGTACAGTTTCTACTACACTTTTGGTGGTGTACACAGTACACAATACAGTGAAGCCATAGTACAGTTTCTAAGTCAGTGCAGGCTGTGTACACAGCATCTAATAGAGTGTGTACAGTTTCTACTACTTTTCTGGTGATGTACACAGTATCTACAAGGAGTTGTATGTGACTGGGAGGAGGTAGTTACGGATAATGTGATTCTTAGTGACCCAGAGGACTCAGAATCAAATGTCTCTGCAAACTTACGCTGCATGGCCTCCCTGATTCTGCAAAGCCTGCAAAAGGACCCTAGGATTCATGGTATCAAGGAGAGGGATCATTACCAGCCGGCAACCCTTCTTGATCCACGTTACAAGGGTAAAGTTGCAGAACTCATCCTGCCTTCACAGAGGGAGCAGTAAATGAAACATCTTTAGGAGGCCCTGAAGAAATGTGAAGTGGGGGAAAAAACTGTGCTAAACTAAAGAAAAATATAGCTGCTAGCACTCAAACAAACTCCAGGTAAATGTGCAAAAAATTAGTGTAGCGCTAAATGGTGAAATGATTCAAGTAATGCGCCTGTGCACTGTAAAAGTGCGCAATAATAAAAATCACAATGTGGATAAGAGAGGAGTGATAATGAGCCACTCAATCTAAGTGCACAAAAGTGCTAAAACATACAATAGATCAGGGACATTGAACCATAATCACTATATCCATAAGAAAAGGAAGAGTGCACTCAAATACATAGAAAAAAAGGAAAATCACTATGAAGCAATAAAACAAAAAATGATATGTATATCCAAAAATTATGAACACCAAAGTCCAAGAAGTGACAAAGAGGGGAAGGTCCACTTCCAAAGATGATGAGTAGCTGCTATTCAAATCAAATAACTGGGATGCATGTGGGAACTTCAACATGATTTTCAAATGGAAAATATGAAATACTCTTCCCAGATGAGGTGGACACACCTACCATACGGCAGTGAGTCAAATGGACTCTAAACGCTTAGTTCCTGGCGCTCTAATGTAGTAGAGATGGAGAAGTTAGATGAAACCAGATGGTAGATCCCTGGACTCTGAACCATACAACAAGACAGCAATGATGAGCCAACAAAGAGGTCAATCCAAAAGACAGCCGTGGGGGTGGACGTTCTCACAAGGGCCACAATGCAGGAAACATAAAATGGCTGCAAATGGTGCAGGTCAATCGATAAGCTTTATTTAAGATCATACATCACATTAACAGATGTAGAAGGAATAAAATGTGATCACAAAATAGTATAAAAGCAATGTGGGAGGCATAAGATAAGCAAGCTTGGCGCGTTTTGACACCAGAGGTCATCAACTGGGGCATATCTCTTGGCTCCCCACATTGCTGCTTTATTTATAAAATAATTCTTAATGATGTGTAATACCGGCCCGGAAGTGATAGGAAGTGATAGGACCGGAAGTGAGGCCAGCGACTTGCCCTTCAAGCTTCAATATCGATCCCAATAACTGAGAGAGGCAGAGACAATCCACTGGTCTCAATATTGTAGAAAAATACTGAATACATTAAAGAGCATCAAGAGTACAAGCACAAGAATTTTCTACTAAATCTGAGAAGATCGGCTAGAGTGCATCGCCACCTGCACTCCAAGCCTCATCCTGGTTTGATAGTGGAGAAAAGCAACTACCCCACATAAACGGCTGATGGCTAGGCCGTATCACACCAACCAATCATGTTCTAGAGGACATCACTACCACGATGATGCGTGTAATACGCGCGCATGCTCCCTCCCACAGGAGTGCGGCAGCGCCACAACATCATCAAGGGGGGGCTATCAGGGATCACGCTTGCTGGATGTGTCATCATCCACGCGACCAAGGACACAGTGATGTCACAGCGTCATCCCTGATGATGCCGAAGAGCCAATAGTAATGCCAGGATATGTGGGCATGTCCACCTTCATTGTCCTCACCCGACACATGCTGTCATCAGTGAGTGCTCAGAGACTGGCCAATGAGGATCACATAGGATCTCCAATGTACACACGTCGTAGGTGGTGTCTCCTATATGGAAAAAGGGAGCAAATCCGGACGGGGGACAGGTGAACCCATAAAAATGAACACATGAAATAAATATGAATAATGCAAATAAAAACATACATGCAAGCAGTACCACATGTGATGCATATAGTAAACAAATATGTTGTCTTGATCGTGGTAAAGGGAACATAAGACATGAGAGGGGGGGGAGGGTGTCACAGGCTATAAACCCCAGGAAGAGAAGTGCCACTCACGCCCAGTTAAAGAAACAGTTGATATCCCAATCAACGTTCATACTATGGGGTGAGTAGCATTTCAACTTGTGTATCCAGTAGGTCTCAAGCCGCGAAACACCCCGCAAACAGGAGTCACCCCTCCAATGTGGTACAAATTTGTCTATGACCTGGAACAGTGTGCCTGTAGGGTCTTTACTGTGATGTTCCCGGTAGTGACGTGGTACGCTATGTTTGATGCAACCCTTTTTAATTTTTGCTGAATGTTCATTGACCCTTACTGAAAAAGTCCTAATCGTACGGCCCACGTACTGTTTCTAACATGGGTACATGATTAGGTACACTATAAACCTAGTGGCACAAGTTGTAAAATAAAACAGAGAAAATACCACGCTATCTAAAAAAAAGAAAACTAAGCAGCAACTAGAAGTGAGAATACACACATAACAGTTAATAAAGAGTGTAGCTGCGCTAACCCAACCTGTAAATGAAAAACAAATATAAAAAAATATATATAAAACAACCCCCCAACAGATGATCGTGATTAGTGCACAATGAATCAGCACCAAAGTACCAGTGTATTATGTGAACCAAAAAACTGTAAAATGCCTGAATCCAACTGGGGAAAATAGCAAATGTGCTGATGGGTTGGTTCGTCCGGATGGGATGGAATCCTCCTATTAAGCAAAGTAACTAATTAAAAAAAGGCTGGGGATGTTGAGACAAGGGGTCCCAACAGAAAATTTGAAGGTGAATCACCACATAGAACCATCACCTCAATGAAAAAAAACGTTATTAATGAATGCAAAATTATCAAAAAACAACTCTTTCCAGGGTGGTATCAAGATCCACAAAGGAAGAGAGGTTCCTCCAGGGCATTTAAAACAATAAAATCATACATGGTATTGCACAGTACAGTGTTGTGTATATAAAAAAACAAACAGAGTTGGATCTAAAATCCACCAACCTAAGCAACTGAAATAAATCTACCCCCTATAGTCCGGAAAATAATTAAGTCTAAAAGTGAGACAGTGATATTTGGGTCACCAAACTTGGCAATTAATACTGAAATAATACACATCCAAGTGGCTGTATCTGAATTGTAGATACTAGTAAATTCCAATAGGGAATAGTCCAAAACACATGGTGCATTGACATATTGCGGCAAGAGTCAATTGGCAGAATTATCAAAAGAATATGACATCCTCTGCTGACTGAACATGAAGAATTCCTGAACATGTAGCAGCAGCCCTAAAAATGGCAACACAACAGTCTCTATGGGCTCCGTGCAGTGTTTAGTGCCTCAACAAATACAGTACTTAGTTTAGCAAGGCATAAAAAGTTCAAGGGAAGCACTGAATAATGGTAATCAGAGTGAGCTTACCCATCCGGTTGTCCAGAGCGAGAGGGCTTTGAGTCGACTACTAGTCAAAGTAATATAGGGAGGATAAAATAGGTAGGAGATAGAAGATATACAAAGGATTGAATATCATCTGTACCAAGCAGGGGAATGGACCTAGGTATTGAGTGGATGAATAAGAGACCCATTTCCCTGCTTGGTACAGCCGATTTTCAATCCTTTGTGTATCTTCTATCTCCTACCTATTTTATCCTCCCTATATTATCTTCTCTACCCAATCCTCTACTTTGACTAGTAGTCGACTCCCCCCTAAAGGTATGCCATGTCAGATATACTTATTATTTAAAATACTTACTTTTAATTCTAGGAAGTCTTTTTGTCAATAGTTTAACCTGTTTATACATGGTAATGTTTTGTTGTCACCACAAGATGGTGCTATACAATCTCTAAGTGGTAAAGATGATGATTGGCCATGTTGCCCTATATAAACTATATGATTACTTCAGCTATACATCCAGAAGAAGTGATAAGCCTATCACGAAACATGTCGATGCCCGATGATGACCCGAGCATTGGATAAACCCCCATCCTTCTAACTGAACCCCCTCCGCTTAAAACAGCTGAGTCAGTGATAAATTGGGACTACTCACATTGCTCCCAGTGGCATAGTGCATCTACTGCATCCATCCGACATCCCCTCTGAGCCACCGTCTTCTGCGTCCTGTGAACTCTCAACCTGGTAAGGGAACACGTGACCTAAGCTGTCTGTACCAGCCGGCACGGGGCTCCGAGCGCACCAGCCACCACTGATGATTCTCGGCCTGTGGCATGTACAGACTGAGTGAACGGCTTCACGTCACCAGCTAGACCTGTCCATCTGGACTGCACTGAATGTGGAGGTCGCTAGAAGTTCCTCTGGACTGCTTTACCAACAAGGACAACACACGGGGCTCAGACTCCAAGCCCTCTGGCTCTGGACAACCGTATGGGTAAGCTCACTCTGATTACCATTATTCAGTGCTTCCCTTGAACTTTTTATGCCTTGCTAAACTAAGGACTAGAGTTGAGCGGACACCTGGATGTTCGGGTTCGACGGGTTCGGCCGAACTTCGGAAAAAAGTTCGGGTTCGGGACCGAACTTTAACCCGAACCCGGACCCGAACCCGAACCCCATTGAAGTCAATGGGGACCCGGACTTCTAAGGACTAAAAAGGCTCTAAAAAGGTAATGGAAAGGGCTAGAGGGCTGCAAATGGCAGCAAAATGTTGTTAAGAGCATGACAAGTGCTATGCAAACAAATGTGGATAGGGAAATACCTTAAAATAACATAAAAAATAAAAATAAAAAATAATAATCTTGACCTAGGAGGACGAGGTCCATATGGAGTAGGAGGTTGAGGTGGCGGTGGATGTGGCTGTGTAGGTGGAAGCGGCGGTGGAGGAGGACGAGTTAGCCAACACTGATTCAAAAATACAACAATGGCTGGGTAAGGCCAGTGATGTGTCGATTTCTGTCCCCCGTCAAATAGTGTCCACCCTGT
This sequence comes from Rana muscosa, assembly GCA_029206835.1. Classification (NCBI taxonomy): domain Eukaryota; kingdom Metazoa; phylum Chordata; class Amphibia; order Anura; family Ranidae; genus Rana; species Rana muscosa. Next base: position 346,368,504 of record CM055116.1, on the reverse strand, counting down.
ACTGCGCTTGCTCAGTATGTAGGACAAGGGGATTTCGAAAATCTCCCAAGACGAACGGCGCCTGCGTGGTGAGTTCAGGTGAAGGCCACACCATCCGTGGTTCAAGCCGAGCCAAGTGAGGCCGTGCCCGAAGCGTGGCGATCGAACCAAGCCCGTGAGGGGCCCTGTTACTATGTGCTACCGTATGTCCACTTGGATGGTGGGGCTTGAACCTGCACTCACAGCGCAGGCGCCGTTCATCTTCGGAGATTTTGTGAATCTCCTTGTCCTCTGTACTGCGCAAGCGCTGCGCCTTCGCAGTATGGGCCGGACACAATCCGATGGCCGGACAGTTTTTGTCACAACACCGGTATACATGTCTATTCTGCACAAGGTACGGACAAGTCCTGTGGGATCCATGCCTGGTTCATTTTAATGAACGTGAGCTTGTCCACATTGGCTCTGGACAGGCGGCTGCGCTTGTCTGTGATAACGCCCCCTGCCGTGCTAAATACACGTTCAGATAATACACTGGCTGCAGGGCAGGCCAGCACCTCCAAGGCATAAAGGGCAAGCTAAGGCCATGTGCCCAATTTGGAGACCCATAAGTTAAAGGGGGCAGACCCGTCATCCAGTACGTGTAGGCCTGTGGACACATACTGCTCAACCATGTTGGTGAAATGCTGCCTCCTGCTAAGACGTTCCATCTCATCTGGTGGTGCTGGTTGTTGTGGCGTGCTGACAAAGCTTTTCCACATTTCAGCCATGCTAACCCTGCCTTCTGAGGTGCTGCCGGTGCCCCGGCTGCGTTGGCGACCTCTTCCTCCTCATCTGCCTTCGCCTTGTGCTTCCACCGTACGCCCGCTGTCAGGTGGGAATGCCACCAGCAGCGCGTCTACCAGCGTGCGCTTGTACTCGCGCATCTTACGATCCCGCTCCAGTGAGGGAATTAAGGACGGTACGTTGTCCTTGTAATGGGGATCCAGCAGGGTGGCCACCCAGTAATCAGCACCAGTTAAAATGTGGGCAACTCGGCGGTCATTGCGGAAACACTGCAACATGTAATCGCTCATGTGTGCCAGGCTGCCCAGAGGCAAAGAAAAGCTGTCCTCTGTGGGAGGTGTATCGTCTGTGTCCTCTGTATCCCCCCAGCCACGCACCAGTGATGGCCACGAGCTGGTCTGGGTGCCACCCTGCTGTGAAAATGGCTCCTCCTCCTCCTCCTCCTCCTCCATCTCCTCCTCCACCTCGTCATCCTCCAGAACTGTGCGCTTTCTGCCGGACAATTGTGTACCTGGCGTTTGTTGGTGCAGGAACCCACCCTCGTAGCCACTTGTGAAAGACTGCCCTGAAAGCCTTTGAAATGATCCCACTTCCTCCTCCTCCTCCTCATCCTCCTGTGCCACATCCTCTTCCATCATCGCCCGAAGCGTTTTTTCAAGGAGGCATAGAACTGGGATAGTAACGCTAAGAACGGCGTCATTGGCACTGGACATGTTGGTGGAGTACTCGAAACAGCGCAACAAGGCACACAGGTCTCGCATGGAGGCCCAGTTATTGGTGGTGAAGTGGTGCTGTTCCGCAGAGCGACTCACGCGTGATTGCTGCAGCTGAAACTCCACTATCGCCTGCTGCTGCTCGCACAGTCTGGCCAGCATGTGCAAGGTGGAGTTCCACCTTGTGGGCACGTCACATATGAGGCGGTGAGCGGGAAGGCCGAAGTTACGCTGCAGCGCTGACAGGCGAGCAGCAGCAGGGTGAGGACGCCAAAAGTGCGCACACACAGCCCGCACTTTCTGCAGCAGCTCTGGCATATTGGGGTAATTTTTAAGGAACCTCTGGACCACCAAGTTCAGCACATGCGCCAGGCAAGGGATGTGCGTCAAACCGGCTAGGCCCAGAGCTGCTACGAGATTTCGCCCATTATCGCACACCACCAGGCCGGGCTTGAGGCTCACTGACAGCAACCACTCATTGGTCTGTTCCATGTCCCTCCACAACTCCTGCGCGGTGTGGGGTTTTTCCCCCAAACAGGAAAGTTTTAAAACTGCCTGCTGTCGTTTACCCCTGGGTGTGCTGAAGTTGGTGGTGAAGGTGTTACGCTGACCGGATGAGGAGGCGGTAGAGGATGAGGAAGCGGAGTAGGAGGAGTTAGCAACAGGAGGCAAACTGAAGCGCCCTGCAATCCTCGGTGGTGGAAGGACATGCGCCAAACTGCTATCTGCCTCAGGCCCAGCCACCACTGCATTTACCCAGTGTGCTGTTAGGGAGATATAACGTCCCTGACCGTGCTTACTGGTCCACGCATCCGTAGTTAGGTGGACCTTGCCACAGATGGCGTTGCGCAGTGCACACCTGATTTTGTCCCCCACTTGGTTGTGCAGGGAAGGGATGGCTCGCCTGGAAAAATAGTGGCGGCTGGGCACGACGTACTGTGGGACAGCCAATGCCATCAGGCTTTTAAAACTCTGCGTCTCCACCAGACGGAATGACAGCATTTCAAAGGCCAGGAGTTTTGAAATGCTGGCATTCAGGGCCAGGGATCAAGGGTGGCTAGGGGGGTACTTCCTCTTCCGCTCCAATGTTTGGGAGATAGAGAGCTGAACGCTTCCATGGGACATTGTGGAGATGGTTGGTGACCCAGGTGGTAGTGTTGCTGGCAGATCCTCTGTTTGCGGGGTGGCAGGTGCCACTGTCACTACAGAGGTGGATGAAGAGGCCGAGACTGCAGCAGAAGAGGAAGCAGGAGGAGCCAGAGACCTTTCTTGGTTTTTGAGGTGTCTACTCCACTGCAGCTCGTGCTTTGCACTTAGATGCCTGGTCATGCAGGTTGTGCTCAGGTTGAGAACGTTTATGCCTCACTTCAGGCTCTGATTGCACAGCGTGCAAACCACTCGTGTCTTGTCATCAGCACATTGTGTGAAGAACTGCCACGCTGGGGAACTCCTTGGACCTGGCTTTGGTGTGCTCGGTCCCTTGCTGCGTTGGGCAGTAGCAGACATACTGTCTAGCTGACAGACGCTCCGCTTTTGCACCCTGCTCCCTCTTCTGCTGTGCTGGTGGCTCTGTGCGACCACCGCCTCTTCCTCCAAACTACACTGGTCACCTGCATAACGTTGATTCCATGTGGGGTCGAGGACCTCATCGTCCTCCACATCATCTTCCACCCAGTCTTCACCCCTGCCCTCCTTGTCTGTCTGCACAATTGCGAAAGCAGCAGCAGTTGGCACCTGTGTTTCGTCATCATCCGAGACGTACTGCGATGGTCCTCCCATGTACTCATCATGAAACATAAGTGGTTGGGCATCGGTGCACTCAATCTCTTCCACTTCTGGGGCAGGGCTAGGTGGATGGCCCTGGGAAACCCTGCTAACAGAGTCATCGAAAAGCAGAAGAGACTGCTGCATGATTTGGGGCTCAGACTGCTTGGCTGATTTGCAAGGGGGTGAGGTGAAAGACTGATGGACATGGGTTTCAGGTGCCAACTCTGTTCTTTCATCAGAAGAGTGGGTGGGAGACAATGTGAAGGAACCCGAGGCACTGTCAGCAACCCAATCTACTATCGCCTGTACTTGTCCTGGCCTAAACATTCGTACAGCCTCATTAGGCGCGACAAAATACCGCCGCAGGCTCGGTCGCCTACTCGCACCTGAGGAAGGTGTTTCACTTGTGCGTGTATCTGGCACAGATCCACCACGTCCTCTCCCTGCAACAGGAGCTCCACCAGCAGCACCACGACCGGGGCCACCACGTCCCTTTGACCTTCTCCTCATATTTTCCAAATTTAGGATCTTGCCCTAAATGGGTGTTTTTGGAAGCGCAGAACACAACCAAAGTACGTAACCGCTGAATCGCACAGCTACAGAACTGCAGAAAATGCTATTCAAAAAAAATGTTGTTTTTTTAGTATAGCACAGTAGGAGAAAACTATATAGAAATTGTTTATTTCACACACCTCAAAATATGTATAACACACTGCAAACTTTTTTTTGTGCCCCTAAACGGCGTTTTTTGGAAGAGCAGAACACACCCACAGTACGTAACCGCTGAATCGCACAGCTACAGAACTGCAGAAAATGCTATTCAAAAAAAATGTTGTTTTTTTAGTATAGCACAGTAGGAGAAAACGATATAGAAATTGTTTATTTCACACACCTCAAAATATGTATAACACACTGCAAACTTTTTTTTGTGCCCCTAAACGGCGTTTTTTGGAAGAGCAGAACACACCCACAGTACGTAACCGCTGAATCGCACAGCTACAGAACTGCAGAAAATGCTATTCAAAAAAAATGTTGTTTTTTTAGCATAGCACAGTAGGAGAAAACTATATAGAAATTGTTTATTTCACACACCTCAAAATATGTATAACACACTGCAAACTTTTTTTTGTGCCCCTAAACGGCGTTTTTTGGAAGAGCAGAACACACCCACAGTACGTAACCGCTGAATCGCACAGCTACATAACTGCAGAAAATGCTATTCAAAAAAAATGTTGTTTTTTTAGCATAGCACAGTAGGAGAAAACTATATAGAAATTGTTTATTTCACACACCTCAAAATATGTATAACACACTGCAAACTTTTTTCCTGGTGCCTCCATGGCAGCATACCTGTGATAGAGCTCCGCCTCGACTCCTCCTTCAGGACTAGTGAATAGCATAAATTAAAAGGTATAGTCCCTCCCCCAACATTCTCCTTTTTTTCCTCATACCTTCTTGTGCTGGTGAAGAGTAGCAGTATGTCCATACCTGTGCAGTCGGCAGCGCCCGCCGGGTTTAGCCTTTCCTGTGCGCAGTCCCTGTTCTTGGGCCGCTCACAGCGCTGATAAGACTGGGAACCCCTCTGTGGATCTGTTGGGGTCTTTCGCAGAGTTTCCTCACAGGAACGCAGTCTGCTATCACATCCATGATGAATGCAGTGGAAGTCGCAAAAGGATCAGCTCCATCTTCCCAGGCTGGTGGTTTCCATTTTTTATTACAGGCATTTGTGTTTTTCCCCTTTCTTTTCCTCTCTTCCCCTCCCCTCCCTTTTCCTTTGCTTGTTAGGCGCCTTTAAAATGATTATTGTCTTACTTTTTTGTTCCTTTAAAACTGTGCAACTGGACAGTGCAGGTGTCTCTCTGTGCAACAACATTGTGGTGCTTATTTCCGGGTTCAGGGGGGGCTACAGGTGCTCTGTACGTCCCGCCAGGTAGGAGAGTGTCACGGCGCGGTGTCCTTGCCGCCGTCTGCGCATGCGCGATTCGGGAGTGATACAGAGCCGTAGTTTCTCGGCTCTCTGTACTGGACGGCGCTGGATCTTCTGCGCGTGCGCATGCACGGTCGCTTGGTTCAGTGTCGGCCATCTTGGATTCTGGAAAGAAGGCTAGATTTGCCCTTTTTTTCAATCCATCCCAAATAGTGGTTTATGGGACCACGCACCTTGAGCCTATTTAGCTTCAGATTCAGGGATTGCTGTCAGTCTCCTCAGCTGTGCCCTGCTAGGTCTCTCTGATGCTGCTTTGTGGTAGGTACTTTTTATTTTCTCAAAAAAAAATGTTGCCGATTAAAAATGTTTGTTTAAAAAAAAAAAAAAAAAAAAAAAGACGATATAAAAATGTTTGTTTAAAAAAAAAAATATAGAAAAGATGACGATATAAAAATGTTGTTTAAAAAATAAAATAAAAAATAGAAAAAGATGACGATATAAAAATGTTTGTTTAAAAAAAAAAAAAAAGTGACGCCAAAAAATCCTGATTCTTTTCCCTTTCTTACTATATTTCCGGAGGTGATCCTTGTGCCCAACTCCGCAATGAGTCATTCATCTCACAGCAAAGATCCTCACACTTCTATTAGGTATGTGACCAACTATACGTGAGTATATAAAAAAAAAAAGTGCGCTCACTGGTCTAGCGTGAGTTCCTTACATCGTAGCCCTACCCACTCCAAGGGGCCACGCTCATCAGGTTGTAGGTCCCATTCTTCACATCGTAGATCAGAGAGGTCAAGATCCAGAGGACATGATTGGTCCCCCTCTCCTAGGACCTATAGCAAGAGAAATGCTGGACATGTGGGGCTACACCGCTACCAGACAGAGTGGTCTGTAAGGACTGTTTTACGGACTATGTGTCCAACCGCGAGCTAGAAAATCAGCACGCTGTAGATCTGCTCAAGCGAACAATGAAGGACTCCTTCTCTGAGCTTTTGACTTTGGTCCCCGCTCAACCACTTCAGCAGATATCCCAGGTTCAGGATATAGAACCTAATCTCCCTGGTCCGTCAGCAGTCAGTACACCTCTGCCACGTCAGGCCGACCAGCTAGAGATTCACCACCTGAAGACTCTTCAGGGGACTCTTGAGAAGAGTCAGAAACTTCTGGCTTCAGTCTCTCCTTGGTAAAGCCATTCATCCAGGCAGTCAAAGCCGCAATCGCCTGGAAAGACGCAGATTAGCCTCCCCAAGAGTCTACAAGCTACTTCCCATTCCTCAAAAGAAAGCAGGTTCTTTTCCCGTTGATGGGCAAGATTAGTCAAGTCATTCAGAAGGAATGGTCAAAGACTGATAAATAAAAAAATAAAAAATAATTATTTTTTTTTGTGTCGGTTCAATAAACTATTTACCCCTTACCAAAGTCGGGAACGCAGTCACTAAACTCCATGCCAGTGGTAGACGCGTTGGTGGTGCGACTCGCAAAAATATAACTTTGCCAATGGAGGATTCCGCTTCCTTCAAAGACCCTCTAGACAGGCGAATCGACCTGGAGCTGAAGAGGAGCTACTTGGCCACGGGAGCAGCGTGTAAGCCAGCTATTGCCCTCACATCAGTATCAAATGCTATAAGATCTTGGACAGATAACATTGAGACGGCATTGCGTCAGGATGTCCCCATGGAGGATATAATTAAAGCCTTGGAAGAGCTTAGATTGTCGGCAGACTTTGTCGGGGTAGCGGCCATTGACACGATCAGGTGCTCGGCAAGATCCATGTTGCATTCAGTAATGGCGAAGAGGGCCTTGTGGCTGAAACCCTGGACGGCTGATTTATCTTCCAGACAAAATTAGTGCAAAATCCTGTTCGATGGTAAAGCCCTATTCGGAGACAAAATGGATAAAGCTATCTCCAGGCTGTCAGGAGGGAAGTCTGGTATGCTTCCACAGGACAGAAGGATGCGAAGATTCAGAGGTGGCTCCTCTAGGTTCCGCCAGTCAAACCCAAGAGATTTTAGGCAGTCGAGACAGCCCAGGGACAACAAAAGACCTTGGAAAGGTACTCGGGGATCCTTTTTGTATAGGAAGATGAAAGCCCTTCCGGCTCCACAGGAGCAGAAGCAGTCTTTTTGACGCCAGAGGAACCCAGGCACTTCCGGTGGGAGCCAGGCTAAAGTCTTTTGTCCCAGTCTGGGCCACCTTCTGCCACGACCCCTGGGTTCTGTCAACAATTCAATGGGGGCACTTTTGGAATTTCTCTTACCCCCCCCCACCTCAGAACTCTTTCAAAGGAACAGAGATTCCATCCTCTCCACTGAAAGCTCAAGCTCTAAAAAAACTTCCTAACGTCACTCCAGCTTCAGGGGGCGGCTGTTCCGGTTCCCATGGCAGAGCGCTTGGCAGGCTTCTACTCCACCCTATTTCTGGTCCCAAAGAGGACAGGTGGGTGGAGGCCTGTGATAGACCTAAAGAGGTTCAGCCGGTATATCTGCCCCCAAAGCTTCAAAATGGAGTCCCTGCAGACGATTATTCAGGCAGTCCAGCCATCAGATTGGATGATTTCGGTTGATCTGCAGGATGCGTACCTACACGTGCCAATTCTACCTGCATTTCAAAAAAATCTGAGATTTGCAGTGGGACGGACCCACCTACAGTTTCAAGCCCTGCCTTTCGGTCTGTGCACCTCTCCCAGGGTGTTCACCAGGATACTAATCTGCTTTGGTTCCCCTGGGGGAGAGGGGCTTGAGGATATACCAATACCTCGACGACATCCTCCTCCTAGCAAGCAATCCGGATCAGTTGGTACGTCACCGGGAAATTCTTCTACAGACCCTAAAAGAGCTAGGGTGGCTGGTGAATTCCGACAAGAGTCAACTAACGCCAACACAGCAGATAATCTATGCGCAACGTTCTACACTCAGGAGGGGACAGTGTCATTACCACCGCCGAAGGCAAGGATTGTCATCCAGAGAATGATCAAAGTCATCCGGAGCCCGTATGACGGCTTCACAATGCCTGAAACTCATTGGCACAATGTCTTCCTGTATACCCATGGTTCTTTCGGCACATTGGCACTTGAGGTATTTCCAGACTGGTTTCTTTGCGCAGTAGAAGAAACAACTATCTCAGACGATCCTGCTGACTGGAAAAATGCGCAGGAGCCTTCACTGGTGAACAGTTCTGGAAAACCTCTCCAAGCCTCATCACCTGGGCTCCCTTCCTTGGATCACAATTGCGTCCGCTTGCAAGCAGACAGGGCTGGGGAGCCCATTGCGGGCAAACCAGAATACAGGGGAGATGGTCATACACCACCCAGGGAGTGGTATCCAACATCTTTGGAGATGAGGGCAGCCTTCTTGGCACTGACCTCTTTGGCACCCCAAATCAGAGGCCAGAGAATACTCCTATGCCTAGACAACAGGGCAGCTGTCGCTTATCTGCAGAAGCAGGGAGGCACTCGCTGCAGGTCACTCCTCAAGGAGATAGAGCCGATCATGCTCTGGGCGGAGCAGAACCTCCTGGACCTCAGAGCAATGTATCTGCCAGGCAGGTTGAACATGGAAACAGACACGTTATCCAGAAACTTCCTGGACAACGAGTGGGCTCTCCACCCTCATGTCTTCCTTCAGATTGCCAACATATTGGATCCCCCTCAGGTAGATCTGTTCGCCTCCCCAAAGAACGCCAAGCTGGATAGGTTCTTCTCTCGGCTGCCGCACCCACAAGCCGAGGCAGTGGATGCCCTGTCATGTCCCTGGAGGTTCACCACGGCATATGCCTTTCCTCCCAGGCCATTAATATTCAAATTCCTCCTGAGGCTCCTCAGAGAGCCAGTCCAGGTGGCGGCAGTACTTCCGTATTGTGCCTCAGTGTGGGCTCTCCAATCAAGATCCCTCCTTTCCCTCAACTTCTGTCGCAGGGCAGTCTAGTTCATCTAAACCCTCAGAAGTTGAATCTTCGAATCTGGAGGGTGTTCCCCAGGAGTCTTAACAACCCTTCTAAAAACCAGGAAGCCTGCAACTAATGCCATATATTCAAAAATCTGGGACAAGTTCTTGTCATTTGCTTCCGGAAATGGATTTGATCCAATCCTTCCCTCTACTTCCCATGTTCTAGGATTCCTTCAGACAGGACTTGATCTGGGACTTGGTCTGAGCTCCCTCAAAGTGCAGGTAGCAGCAATCTCTGCCGCAACAAATAAGAGATGGAACGGAGGATCCTTTAGTAGTCACTTACCTCAGAGGTGTATTGAAGATTCACCCTCCTGTCAGACGATCATTTCCTAAGTGGGATTTGTCCCTGGTCCTTGAAGTTCTATCTGACCATCCTTTTGCTCCAGTGGAACAAGTAACAATATGGAACCTGACACTAAAGACGGCTTTCCTGCTAGCCATTACATCTGGCAGAAGGATCTCGGAACTTCACTCTTTAGGGATAGGTGACGACCACATCTCCTTCTTCCCCGACAGAGTGGAACTTCGCCCCCTTCGGGGGTTCACACCAAAGGTCACTACTCCAAGCCACCTGTTGGAACCCTGGGCACTACCAGTGTTTACAGACACGGATTCAGAGTCTTGTCACGAACTGGATGTATCCAGAGTGCTCAGGGCCTACCTAGAAGCCACCGGTCCCTTCAGAAATTCTGAGAGACTTTTCATCGTACCGTTCGGTAAATACAGGGGCAAAGAAGCTTCCATCAGAACTCTGGCATCTTCGGCTGTAAAGTTAATCCAGACAGCCTACAGGGTGAAGAATATGGAGCCTCCATCCCGAGTGAATGCTCATTCTACAAGGGCAGTCTCAGCTTCCTGGGCGGCAAGGGCTAATGTTTCATTGGAGACGGTGTGCAGGGCTGCCACCTGGTCTTCTCACCATACATTCCTCAGACACTACCATATTGATCCAGGAGCGCTCACGACTGTTGAGTTTGGAAGGAGGGCAGTTCAGGCTGCTATGTGCTCTTCTAATTAAACATTTATTGTTAAGAAATTATCCCACCCATGTCAGCTAGTTATTTATCACAGGTATGCTGCCATGGAGGCACCAGGAAAACTGAAAATTGTATCATACTTACCAGTAATTTTCCTTTCCTGGTGCCTATCCATGGCAGCATACGCTCCCACCCTCGGTATTCTATATTACAGAGAATGTTGGGGGAGGGACTATGCCTTTAATTTATGCTATTCACTAGTCCTGAAGGAGGAGTCGAGGCGGAGCTCTATCACAGGTATGCTGCCATGGATAGGCACCAGGAAAGGAAAATTACTGGTAAGTATGATACAATTTTCTGTTTTTTGTGCCCCTGAACGGCGTTTTTTGGAAGAGCAGAACACACCCACAGTACGTAACCGCTGAATCGCACAGCTACAGAACTGCAGAAAATGCTATTCAAAAAAAATGTTGTTTTTTTAGTATAGCACAGTAGGAGAAAACTATATAGAAATTGTTTATTTCACACACCTCAAAATATGTATAACACACTGCAAACTTTTTTTTGTGCCCCATAACGGCGTTTTTTGGAAGAGCAGAACACACCCACAGTACGTAACCGCTGAATCGCACAGCTACAGAACTGCAGAAAATGCTATTCAAAAAAAATGTTGTTTTTTTAGTATAGCACAGTAGGAGAAAACTATATAGAAATTGTTTATTTCACACACCTCAAAATATGTATAACACACTGCAAACTTTTTTTTGTGCCCCTAAACGGCGTTTTTTGCAAGCGTACATTAAAGTGCACATTTTTTTTTTGCCCTATGGGTCTTTTGGAAAGAGTCTCTCTCTCAGTTTCTCACATCAGCCGATCAGCGGCGCCGGGAGAGAGACTCGTCTAATGTAGTTAAGCGGCGCACTGACACGATACCAGGAGCGGAGGAGGAGGTGGGTGGAGCCTCTTCCCTGCACTCGTTGCTAACGCCTGGCCCGCTTGGCGTCTAGCAACGAGTGACGTCAGTGAGTCACGTCGGGCCGCTCTGCAGGCAGGTGCGATAGCGTGTGGCTCCACAGACGGGTAAGAAAGCTGGCGGCTCCGCTTGCGGCGTGGTTTGTGGGCGGGCGGCGTGGTTCGTGGGCAGACCGTGCTGCTCAGTGTGTTGGCAGCGCAGGTGAGAGAGCAGGCTCATCTCTCACCGCCCGTGCCTGTCCTGCATTCCTGCAGTGACTTCCGCCCTCACTGTGCAGGCAGCAGAGAGATTACATTATCTCTCTGCTGCCTGACTCTGGGAGTCTGGGACACAGCAAGAGACAACCAAAACTACACCTTAGCAGGCAAGTTAGTGACAATCCACAAATTGTGTCAGGTGACGTGGCAAATGACAATCTGCATCTGGTGGCAGGCAAGTGACAATCAGCAAGGTGTGGCAGGTGAGTGGCAAGTGACAATCCGCAAGGTGTGGCTAGTGACAATCCACAAGGTGTGGCAGGTGATGTGGCAAGTGACAACACACAAGGTGTGGCAAGTGAAAATCCACAAGATGTGGCAGGTGATGTGGCAAGTGACAATCCGCAACGTTTGGCAAGTGACACGCTCAGGGCTCCCACTAATTGCAGGCGATGGTGGCAAGTGACACACTCGGGGCTCCCACTGATTCTGCATTGAACTATTTAATTTTATATTACAATGTAATAATAGAAATAATGCGCTTCAATCATCCTGACACCATAACAACCATGGTGCCGGGATGATTGAAGTGCCGACACCAGCCATTTCCCCGATAAATTTCCCATAAAAAAAACATATTTTTTGGCAGTGACCCTCCCGAGAAAAGACTCTGGATCCGCCCCTGGGTTCTCTGTTGGGACCCCTTGTCTTAACATCCCCAGCCTTTTTTACCAGTGTATTATACCAATTAACTGAAAAGTATAATAAACAAAATAGTCCAATAAAATTGTGTCAATGTCCAATATTTGAGCAGAAACAAATAACAAATTGAATGAAGGTCAAACAGCGAAAATCTTGCATAAATGAGTGACATCGGCAACAAATTCCACCACCAGAAAAAGTGCTCACACCATACGGATTGCACACTTACCAGACGGCAAGCAAGGTAAGCTTGCGGCTGCACACCCCAGCCAGGGCCTTTAAGAGGACTCCTCGATGGCAACTTCACAGGACTGTGACGGAAGACTCGGCGCTTGAATTGAACCAGGTATCATGCGGGGAAATTACGTGGTTACCGAGAATAAAGAAGGCTCACCATAGCGTAAATCAAAATAACATCAATGGTTTAATAAGGTTAAAAACACTTACAAGAATCGTAGATAAAAACAGCATGTAAGATACAAGTAGCCAGCCGGCTAGCGAACGCCCGTCCGCTCTGACTTCAACGCAATGACGTCAGCACGTCAACTCCTCCCAGTTATTTGTTTCTGCTCAAATATTAGACAAGTTGTAAAATGCTTCATGTTGTAACTGCGCATAGTAACCGTGGACATAAAAGTATCGGTCATGCGTCTGCCACAAATATTATGTAGGCAGACGTTACATTTTCTACACGGAAAATAGCCCTTGCATTGTTGAAAGAAGGACACAGTTTTGGGAGGGTCTATAGTGTTGGGAGCAATCTTACCCTGAACGGAACGGGTACCTCTAAAAATAATGCCAGCCCATTCTGGAAAGGAAGGCCCCAAGACCCGATGACTCAATAGTACTTTCCAATGTTTATTCAAAATCTTTTTGATCTCTTTATGTTGTGTTGAAAAGGAGGTGAAGAAAGACCACTTAAATGTATTCTCCCTCATAGATTTGGGATGGTCTACTAACAGAGAGTTTCTGACCACCCTAGAGACAGCCTCAATATCAGCATCAAGTCCAATGGATCTATAAGCTTTTTCAAGGAATCTCTGTTTCAGTATCTAAAGCCTCGTACACACGACCGAGTTTCTCGTCCAAAACCGACAAGAAAAGTGCCGAGAGAGCTTTATTGTCGAGAAAACCGTTCGTGTGTATGGTTTTACGACGAGAAAACTGCCGTGAATCTCGACGAGAAAGATAGAGAACCTGCTCTCTTTTTTCTCTTCTGGATTCTAGATTTTCTTGTCGTGTTTCTCGTCGGCCTGTTTTGCGACGAGAAAATGGTTCGTGTGTATGCTTTTACAACTCTTCAAAAAGCGCGCATGCTCAGAATTAAGTATGAGACGGGAGCGCATCTTCTGGTAAAACAAGCCTTCGTAATGGAGATAGCACATTCGTCCCACTGTAAATTATTGCATCGTTTAAATGTTGTGCATTTAAATCTTCTTTAGAATGTTACAATAATGAAAACTAATGAACTTGTTTTGCTGCTGATATTCACACAGAGTTCTGACTATCTATTTTAAACCTTTTTCATGCTGATCTTAAGAAGATTTAGCTGTATTATATCGTGCAAGATCTTCTGAATATTTTTATGTTTAAAATTTTTTATACAGATGTTAATTTTAATTGTTCTTTTTTTTTTTGATAGTGATCTCCATGATTTTATTTTTTATTTTTGTTGTGTCAAGTTTACACCATAATTTTTTTTTATAACACCTTTAATGATATTTTTTTGTGTTATCTGTCCCTTTTATTTTTTTGGTTCAAATGTATCTGCCTACTCCAAAGGTAAATAAATAATTATTATAAAAACACATAGTCAAGTATGAACTTGAAAAAAACCCCCATTTATTCTGGTATAGAACAAAATAAATAGAAGGCAGCGCTGGAGAACCTGCTGCCATTTGTGCATCTATGGGACCCCAGAGCACACATCAACCCTGTGTGGACAATAAAATTGGGAGCTTGAGAAGCACAACAGTTGTGAGCACAATCTGATGCTGGCCTCCCAGAGGCCAGGAACAGCAGCAGGTGATATACATGTCCCAAGTCTGTGGTACTACAACAGACTGCCTTCTGTCCGACCACATTGAAGCAAGGCCATCACTTCCTGGTCTTCTTGGCAGCCTTCCCTGCAACCTTCCCTGCAGCCTTCTCTGCAGCCTTCCTTCTGCTTGTGGCTGGAGGCTGGGCCTCTGGAGTGGTACTCGTGTCAGGAGGAGGAGAAGGAGGTGGAGGAGAAGGGGGTGGCAGAGAAGAAGAAGGTGGAGGAGGAGGAGGTTGAGGTTGGGAAAGCTGGGTGACCTCACATATGGGCGTTTTGGGGGTAATTCTCTCCATCACCCCCTTGTTCAGCAAGGTGATGAGCAGGGGCTCGCATAGGATGCGTTGCTCCATGCTCATCACCTTGAACTTGGCCTCAACTAGGCCGGCAATGGCCTCTTCAGGGGATGTGGGCTCCTGGAGGGTGGCATGTGTCTCTCTAAAAAGGGCCATTGCTGCCTCACTTGTGCTCCTGTCCCTCCTGCTTCTTTTAGGAAGGCGGATGGGAGGTACCTGCGATCTTGTCCTGCTACTCGGCCCGGCCACCTCCTGTCTGCCACTGGGCCCAGCCACCTCCTGGCTGACAGTGGGCCCTGACATCTCCTGGCTGACAGTGGGTCCTGCCACCTCCTGGCTCACAGTGGGCCCTGCCACCTCCTGGCTCACAGTGGGCCCTGCCACCTCCTGGCTCACAGTGGGCCCTGCCTCCTCCTGCCTGACACTTTCCAGACCCTCCTCCTGGCTGATTTCATCCTGTGTATGAAAAAGGGACATAGTTTTATTTTTTGGTTTATTCTTTTCACACAAATTTGAGATCATGAATGTAGCAAATTGAATGTAAATCAAGAGAAAAGACAATTATTTTTATGACCACATCAGATTTAATTTTTTTCCCCCCAATTTATGGCAGACTAATGTCTATAGATATTGATTTCACTTTTGTATCCCAATTTATTTTAGGATTTACATATTGGCTTATTTTTCCGGCATTAATTTTCTCACAATACATTTTCATTAACCTCCCTGGCGGTATGATTCTTTCTGGAATTATGTACCAAAAGCGGTACAATTATTTTGCATGAAAATTTGGTGTTATGTATTATAGGCCTGCGATTCTTAGTAATTACTTACTTAAACCTAAGCAAACCAGAGTCTAGTAGACATCCCGGGTATGATAAATATGAAACACAAAATTATAAATTATAATATAATAAATAACTATAAATAATTATAAAAAATAGTAATCTAATTATAATAAAAATTATTCAATAATGTAATCAAATCAAAAACACTGAAATTTGCTCAGTTGCAGAATTGTCGCTGTCATTAGATTTAGTGTTTGATGACGAATTTCCCCACAAATCGCTATCGCTCAATTCTGCGAGTGATTCTAATTTATTATCGCTGCTTTCTAGTTGGTCTAAAACCACTTTTGACATAAAGGGACACTTTTTGGTTGCTATGGACAATCTCCATTTTCCAGGCAGAAAGAACGATTTTTATTATATAAAAGTGCATGCAGGACACTGGGCAGACCACTAGGGACCAAGGGGGTGTGTAATTATTACATACAGTACTGTAATCTGTAAGATTACAGTATACTGTATGTATACTATGTGTTTACCTTTTTGAATTTGGCGCCCAGTTCCGCTCCCTTGCGACGCTGCGGCTCGCAGGGAACGGAACTAGGAAGTCAGATGGGGACGAAAGTGCCGACACTCGCCGGAGATCTCGCTGGCGATCACAGCAGAGGACATCATCGCTGGATCGCCAGGAGAAGGTAGGGAAACTCCGCTGCGAGCTCTGCAATGTCTACCCCGAGCGTGACTCGGGGTTACCGATCCTAGCATAAAAAAACAACCCCGAGTCACGCTCGGGATTACCGCTAGGGAGGTTAAATACTATACCTGGCTCCAGATGTCCAAATCAGCTTCTTCCAGGATGGCTGCCTCCTCTTGCTCCAGAGAAGGCTCAGGTTGGCTGCAGGGAAGTGTGGGGGGAAGACTGGACAGTGATGGCCTTGCCTCAATGTGGTCATCCAGAAAGGACATCCTGCTATAGTACCACAAATTCGGGACATATACATCAGCTGCTGCTACTCCTGACCTCTGAGAAGCCAGGACCTTAGAGCGTTCAGTCCTGTATGTGCCTCTCAAGCTCCCAATTTTAGTGTCCACCTGTTTTGCTGTTGCTGTGGGTACCTTGGTCTGCACAAATGGGAGCAGGCTCTACAGCGCTGCTTTCCTTACACCTTTTTTGCGATGTCTGGGGTTTTTGGTCTCCCAGAGCGGGCAGCTCCCTTACCCGGTCTATAAATTCCGCAAGGAATTCCTTATCACTGATAAACACATAAAAAAAAATTCTGCAAGCCAAAAATAATGAAAAAAAAAATAATGTCAGTCACACAGTCTAACCTCCTGTAAATCTTATTCACCATATATATCCTCAAACATTCTCTAGACAGTATAGGCCACCAATTTCACAAAGTCTCAAAATCACATACCTTTGTTCGCACGTCCGTCACTTTTACTCCTCTCTCCGCACACCGAACGTAGTATAGTCACATGTGTGTTTGCTATATATACACCACGCATACGTAAAACTACGCACACGTCACTCCGCACACGTCTCCCGCCCATGACGTTCAAAGTAACATCTTTTCCCCGACCCCTTCTCTTTCGGCGCACAGACAGATATGGCGGATTCACAGCAGGTGTCTGCTAATTCCTCAAATAATGAGGAGGAGACAAGCCCGGAGACTGAGGAAATGTCACGATCAAGGAGGAGATTCAAGCCATCGAATATGTCTTACGCGGAGATGGCGGAGATGGTGGACATATTGCAAAAGTCGGATTATGACGCAAAGCATGGGCCATATAGCAAACCTAATCGAAGGAAGGCCAAAATCATGAAGAAAGTTGTGAAGAGTCTGAAGAAGAATTTCGGGGTGAAACGATCAAATGAGCAGCTCAGAAAGAGGTGGTCTGACCTCAAACTGAGGGAGCCGGAGCAGTTAAGGAGCATTAAGAGAATGCTTGAAAAAAGTAAGTACTTTTTTCCCTGTTTTCCTATTATTGTATTTCACAACTTGCATGTTGCTCCATGTTATTGCATTTTTCTATTGTACCTTACAAAATGTCATCGTTTGAACTTGGTTTGGCACAGTAATCGTTCGTTACAGACACATCGTTCGGCCACTATGCAAGATTTTTTTAGATTTTACAGGGTCAAAATAATTTACACAGCTGCCTGTTTTTATTCAATAGTTGTTATTACATTGTTGGCTAGATGATGTGTTTGTAAAGAGAATGAAATGCAAACTTTAATCAGTATAAAGGAGAGGACACTCAGCAGCTGGTTCCACATCTGTACTTTTGAGCACTATAGTGTGGGCCACCAGAACCACATTTTTTGGGTGCCACACACAGGTGCATCAGTGCATTTTTGGGGTGCCTCCATGTGTAAAAATTGACAGCCAAAGGTGAATAGTCAAGAATATATTTTTTCTAAATAATGTCTTCATCTTGAAATCCCGCCCAAACAGACACTTGTACCCCACTTCCAAGCAATGTATCATGTTTTTATTTTTTAACCAAAATTTCTGTGTGCTAACTATACCTTTTGTTTGATTCTCATATGGGAGATAAGACTGGGAGGAGAACACTCCGGGGAGCACAAGAACCCCTCACCTTCTAAACAACCTCAACCTCACCAAGAACCCCAACCTGAGGATGTTGAGGAAGTTGAAGAGGTGGAGGAAGGAGAAGTGCAGGAAGGAGAAGTGGATGACGTGGTGGAACTGGTCACCACAACAGGTCAGTATCTGTCACCACAGCTTCAGGTAAGAGATGTAGGCCTGCAAAGTTATAATTCCTTTTATTTTTTTTTATAGGGGATGAAAATGTTGTGGTGAAAGAAAGTACGCGTTTCTCTGCTGACAGTGCCCTACGAATCATACAGCAAGTGATGGAATGTAGTACAGAACTGGACAGAATTAAGCAAAGAATTAATGTGATGGATCAAACCTTTAAGGACATCCTAGATGTTTTGGGGAGAATTGAATAAGGCAACAAAACCCCCATTTTTTGTTTGAAATTGTTCTTCCCCATTTTTTAAGCTTTTAGACAATCAATCAAGCCAAAATTTGAATATGCACACAGTGTGTCAACATGTGCCATCTGCCATCAGGGGATATCCATGTACGGGTTTTGGGGGTGCAACCCCTTCCTCGTATCTCAAGTAGGTGAAATGAAGAAGGGGTTGCACCCCCAAAACACATCCATTGATCACCCCTGATGGCAGATAGCACATGTTGACAATAGGGATTAGGAGTCTAAAATCCCAATTTAAAATGACTTCAAATTGTGTGCATTTTCAAATTTTGGCTTGGCCACGGGTGCCAATACCCCATATTAGGACGGACAGATAGAGACATATTTTGTGTAATTGAATGTCTCATATTGCCAAGAGGCATCCAATGTTGTAGTTTGTTGAATGCTACTGATGGTTTTGTATTTAAAAAAAAAAAAAAAAAAATGCCGGTTTCTGGCCAGCCAAAAAATAATATATACATACTGTTCTATTTACCATGTGTGTGAATGTGCACAGAGTAAAATGTTTGAACAACAACAAAGTGTAGCTTCTTTATCAAATACGCTCTAACCTTATTTTTGAATATTTTTGTTGTTACTAGTGAAATGGTTGGTATTTACTAAAGGAAAATACACTTGGCACTACAAATGCACTAAGACAAACTAGGAGACAGGAAAAAAAAAAAACTTTAAAGATTTAATCAGATTTTTATTTTGTTCTTTATCAAAGCATATTTAGACATGGCCTGGCATAGGAATTGCCCCCGTACCCATGAAATATTCAAGATATTTCTGATGAACCTCCTGGGCATTTTGGGGTGGCAAGCCAGAACGGCCAGATTCTAGGCCCGCAAGGGTATTGCCAGATGAAAGTCCTGCCTCAGGCAATATAATTTGGTGATTTCCGGAACAGAAAATTATGTAGCACACAGCAACAGAAAACAACATAGTTAATCTTGTACTCCGCCAAGTGAATTGGAGTCATGAAAAGGCGGAACCGGCTGGCCATTATCCCAAAGGCATTTTCAACGACTCTGGGCCCTGGCCAGCCGGTAGTTGAAAACCCTCTTCTCCGGGGTCAGGGTCCTCTGGGGAAATGGCCTCATGAGATGCGGTCCCAGTCCGAAGGCTTCATCAGCCAAAAACACAAAGGGGAGTCCTTCAACATTCCCTGCATCCGGTGGCAATGCAAGGTCATCACTCTGGAGACGGAAGGCAAACTCTGTCTGGCTGAAGGATCCCCCATCGGACATCCGGCCATTCTTCCCCACATCCACATAGAGGAATTCATACCGTGCTGACACCACCGCCATCAGCACAATGTTATGAAACCCCTTGTAGTTGTAGTAGTAGGACCCAGAACGGGGTGGTGGCACGATGCAGACGTGCTTCCCGTCAATGGCTCCACCGCAGTTGGGGAAGTCCCACCGCGTGGCAAACTCCGATGCCACAGTCTGCCATTCCTGTGGCGTGGAAGGAAGCTGTGGAGTCAAACAAGATAAAAAAATATTAGTACTTTTGCACATAACATTGCAAGCAGATTATACTAAAATACATTCTAGCCCAACATCATTCTAAGTTTCCGTTTAATGTGTTTTTAAAAAGTATAATGGAAGGCTCAAGTATCATATTCATCACCCCTTCTGATGGTCCATTATAATCAAATTTGGGGGGGAGCTAGATGTGTTTGGCCACAGGATAGCATTGCAGTGGCGGTGCATCCAGAGTGGGCGCTGGAGCGCTGCCCACTCTCTCCTGCGCCCGTCACTCAAAACAATACATAGGTTCATGCCTTGCATGAACCTATGTATTGTCAATGCCGCCCACTATTCAGGTGGATGGCCCCCTGTTGAGCGACGGCCATATGAATAACAGAGGCAGTTTTTTGGGGGAAATTGCCTATCACAGCCAGCGGGTCAAATAGGCTTGGCGATTACAGCCTGAGGGATGTAATTGGCTTCATAAAAGTTAACCAGGGGATGCGGGGGGGGGGTGTGCATTCCTTGGGTAAACACTGACAGGCTCCTCTGCCAATCATGTTCACCAAGTCTGTTTAACGGTAACCTGATTGGCTGATGCAACATCGAGGGCATGAGAAGACATCAAGGAGAGAAGAAGGATGGCGCTGACCAGAAGAAGGTAAGTGCAGGGCTGGGGGGGAACTGGCTGCATTTGAGGGGGCAAACTGGCTTCATTTGAGGGGGCAAACTGGCTGCATTGGAGGGGGCAAGCTGGCTGCATTGGAGGGAGCAAGCTGGCTGCATTGGAGGGAGCAAGCTGGCTGCATTGGAGGGGGCAAGCTGGCTGCATTGGAGGGGGCAAGCTGGCTGCATTGGAGGGGGCAAACTGGCTGCATTGGAGGGGGCAAACTGGCTGCATTGGAGGGGGCAAACTGGCTGCATTGGAGGGGGCAAACTGGCTGCATTGGAGGGGGGAACTGGTGGCATTTAATAGGCACAGTCGCAAAAATGGATGAATTTTCTAGAGAAAATTTTGGGGTGTCCCCCCAAACATTTTGAGCAGCAGTCGCCACTGCTGGAAAGGTTAGTAAAGTGAAATATGCATGGAGGAGAAAAAAGACGCATTTCAAAGCTTCCAGCATGCATGAGGACAAAGGGGACATTCTCAGCATATTACAATCATAGTAATTAGGGAAGGATGAAAGAAATACAATACATTAGCATACATGAAATACATAAAATGTGATGTTAATGGAGAAAACTTACCCTAATATAGTCCTCCTGCAGGACTTGGATAATGGCAGAACAGGTGTCTGGGATTATGAGGCCCAGAGCCTGGGGGGAGATGCCTGTCGTGAACTTCAAGTCCTGCAGACTTCTCCCTGTCGCCAGGTAATGTAAGGTGGCGATGAGCCTCTGCTCAGCACTGATGGCTTCCCGAATAACGGTGTCCTGCCTGGTAATATAGGGGGACACCAAAGCCAAAAGATGCTGAAAAAAACGGGGTCAGACATCCGCAGAAAAT
Source organism: Rana muscosa (assembly GCA_029206835.1). Taxonomy (NCBI): domain Eukaryota; kingdom Metazoa; phylum Chordata; class Amphibia; order Anura; family Ranidae; genus Rana; species Rana muscosa. The sequence goes on along the minus strand of CM055116.1, from coordinate 346,347,423 downwards.
TCCTGTATTCCTCAGGATTATTCTCCACGATCTCCCGCAGCAGAGGCATATGGCAGAATTGGTCCCGCTGGAGCAACCAATTCTTGGTCCATGAACTCCTCCTCACCCCGTTCATGGACTCGTCTTGGTCCAAAACAAGCAGACCAACACCAAGCGCCCGCACAGCATGAACTCGACAATGAGGACGTACCCGCGACATTGCAAGGAAACGGTCATCTGATCAGAACGTACTAAACAGAATGCACTTTAGAACAGCAAGGCCTATGAAGAACGAACTGAAATTCAGAAACAAACGGGCAAGAACGCACTGTAAAACAGATACGACCTGACTACACGCCCTGAAAGACAAGATACAAACCCACAAGCACAAACTGAAGCGCAGAAAACGAACTGAAAGCACGAAGACTGAAAAGCGCGAATCGTCTCTTCCCAAACTTTTACTTCACACGCGGTAACACGAGATCAGCAAAAGCAGCCCAAGGGATGGCGCCAGTGAAATCGATCTTCCCCTTTATACTGCCGTCGTACGTGCTGGACGTGACCGCGCAGAACAACAACGAGATTTGGAATTGTCAGTGTGTACGCATGGAAAGCTTGACGAGAAACTCGTCAAGGTTGACAAGAATCTCGTCGAGAAAAACAACGTGTTTTTAACGACGAGAAACTCGGTCGTGTGTACGAGGCTTGAGACTGGTGATGGAAAACAGTAACATTGGTACAGTTTTGCCTAAGCCGTAGAAACTGCCCACAGGGGACCGAGTTAACCACTGATCACAATGGCAACTGTCCACAGGGTAGTAGCCATTCCTGTCAGTAGGCTTGAAATAAGTCTTTAATTCCAAGCCGAGATTTCCAGATCCAAAAAGTGGATGGTCGTGGAACTGGCCTCGTAATTCAAGGGTATGCCACGATTGTTGTCATTTAATGTGGCCATAAAGCTGTCCAAAGAAATTCTGTCACCATTCCAGAGGAGGAGGATGTCGTCTATGTATCTGGCCCACAGGACCAACTCAGGTCTCCTTAGGGCATAGACGACATTAGGGATGAGCTGAACACCCCCTGGTTCGGTTCGCAGCAGAACATGCAAAAAGGCAAAAAAAATTGTTCGAACATGCGAACACCGTTAAAGTCTATGGGACACGAACATGAAAAATCAAAAGTGCTAATTTTAAAGGTTAATATGCAAGTTATTGTCATAAAAAGTGTTTGGGGACATGGGTCCTGTCCCAGGGGACATGTATCAATGCAAAAAAAAGTTTTAAAAACTGCAGACTGTGATTTTACTATTGCTTAAAGTGAAAAAATAAAAGTGAAATATTCCTTTAAATTTCGTACCTGGGGGGTGTCTATAGTATGCCTGTAAAGTAGCGCATGTTTCCTGTGTTTAGAACTGTCCCTGCACAAAATGAAATTTCTAAAGGAAAAAATGTAATTTAAAACTACTACGCGGCTATCAGGGATGAGCCGAACACCCCCCTGTTCGGTTCGCACCAGAACCTGCGAACAGACAAAATGTTCGTGTAAACTTTAGAACCCTATTAAATACAATGGACTCGAACGTTCGAAATCTAAAGTGTTAATTATAAAGGCTAATATGCAAGTTATTGTCCTAAAAAGTGTTTGGGGACCCGGGTCCTGCCCCAGGGGACATGTATCAATGCAAAAAGAAGTTTTAAAAACGGCCGTTTTTTCGGGAGCAGTGATTTTAATAATGCTTAAAATGAAAAAATAAAAGTGAAATATTCCTTTAAATTTCGTACCTGGGGGGTGTGTATGATATGCATGTGAAGTGGCGCATGTTTCCCGTGCTTAGAACTGTCCCTGCAAAAAATGTCATTTTTGAAAGAAAAAAAATGCATTTAAAACTGACTCGCGGCTATTAATGAATTGTCGGCTCCCGGCAATACATACAAAAGTCATTGATAAAAAAAAAAAAAAAAAGCGTGGGGGTTCCCCAGAATTCAATTACCAGGCCCTTCAGATCTGGCATGGATTTTAAGGGGAACTCCACCCCAAGTTTAAAAAAAAATGGCGTGGAGTCCCCCTAAAAATCCATACCAGACCCCTTATCCGAGCACGCAACCTGGCCAGCCGCAGGGGAAAAGGGGGGGACGAGAGAGCGGCCCCCCCTCCCTCCTGAACCGTACCAAGCCACATGCCCTCAACATGGGGAGGATGTCCCCATGTTGATGGGGACAAGGGCCTCATCCCCACAACCCTTGCCCGGTGGTTGTGGGGGTCTGCGGGCGGGGGGCTTATCGGAATCTGGAAGACCCCTTTAACAAAGGGGACCCCCAGATCCCGGCCCCCCCCTATGTGAATTGGTAAGGGGTACATTGTACCCCTACCATTTCACGAAGAAAGCGTAAAAAAATGTTTAAAAAAACACACAAACACCTTGAAAAAGTCCTTTATTTAAAAAAAAAACCCATTCCAGCGGTGAAATCCAGTGTCCCGCGGCGATCCCGATGTCCAGCGCTGTCCTTCATTGGTTGTGCCTGAGCGGACCTGATGGGGAACTCCCTCTCAGTATTTTAAATGTATAGACCCGCCCCTTCTAATGTTCCCCATCAGGTCCGCTCAGTGGACGAGATGCGGAACATGAGAAGGGGCGGGTCTATACATGTATTACCAAAGTGAGAGCAGTTCCCCATCAGGTCCGCCTCCTCGGTATGTCGGACCCGCCTACGTCATTGGCTTGAGCGGGGAACTTCCTTCACTATGTAAATTTAAATTACACAGTGAAGGAAGTTCCCTGCTCAAGCCAATGATGTAGGCGGGTCCGACATACCGAGGAGGTGGACCTGATGGGGAACTGCTCTCACTTTGGTAATACATGTATAGACCCGCCCCTTCTCATGTTCTGCATCTCGTCCGCTGAGCGGACCTGATGGGGAACTTTAGAAGGGGCGGGTCTATACATTTAAAATACTGAGAGGGAGTTCCCCATCAGGTCCGCTCAGGCACAACCAATGACGGACAGCGCAAGACATCGGGATCGCCGCGGGACACTGGATTTCACCGCTGGAATGTTTTTTTTGTTTTTTTTTAAATAAAGGACTTTTTCAAGGTGTTTGTGTGTTTTTTTAAACATTTTTTTACGCTTTCTTCGTGAAATGGTAGGGGTACAATGTACCCCTTACCAATTCACATAGGGGGGGGCCGGGATCTGGGGGTCCTTTGTTAAAGGGGTCTTCCAGATTCCGATAAGCCCCCCGCCCGCAGACCCCCACAACCACCGGGCAAGGGTTGTGGGGATGAGGCCCTTGTCCCCATCAACATGGGGACATCCTCCCCATGTTGAGGGCATGTGGCTTGGTACGGTTCAGGAGGGAGGGGGGGCCGCTCTCTCGTCCCCCCCTTTTCCCCTGTGGCCGGCCAGGTTGCATGCTCGGATAAGGGGTCTGGTATGGATTTTTAGGGGGACTCCACGCCATTTTTTTTTTATTTGGGGTGGAGTTCCCCTTAAAATCCATGCCAGATCTGAAGGGCCTGGAATGGATATTTGGGGGAACCCCACGTCAATTTTTTTTTTATTTGCGGCGGGGTTCCCCTTAATATCCATTCCAGACCTGAAGGGCCTGGTAATTGAATTCTGGGGAACCCCCACGCTTTTTTTTTTTTTTTTTATCAATGACTTTTGTATGTATTGCCGGGAGCCGACAATTCATTAATAGCCGCGAGTCAGTTTTAAATGCATTTTTTTCTTTCAAAAATGACACTTTGTGCAGGGACAGTTCTAAGCATGGGAAACATGCGCCACTTCACATGCATATCATACACACCCCCCAGGTACGAAATTTAAAGGAATATTTCACTTTTATTTTTTCATTTTAAGCATTATTAAAATCACTGCTCCCGAAAAAACGGCCGTTTTTAAAACTTCTTTTTGCATTGATACATGTCCCCTGGGGCAGGACCCGGGTCCCCAAACACTTTTTAGGACAATAACTTGCATATAAGCCTTTATAATTAGCACTTTAGATTTCTCCCATAGATTTTTCGAATTTGCCGCGAACACCCCAATTTGTTCGTTGTTCGGCAAACGGGCGAACAGGCAATGTTCGAGTCGAACATGAGTTCGACTCGAACTCGAAGCTCATCCCTAGCGGCTATAATGAATTGTCGGGTCCCAGCAATACAGATAAAAGTCATTGAAAAAACAGCAGGGGTTCCCCCCAGTTCATTATCAGGCCTTTTTTTAAATAGCATAGGGGTCCCCCTCAAAATCCTTACCAGACCCTTTAGGTCTGGTATGGATTTTAAGGGGAGCCCCATGCCAAAATAAAAAAAATGGAGTGGGGTTGCCCCAAAAAATCCATACCAGACCCTTATCTGAGCATGCAACCTGGCAGGCTGCAGGAAAAAAATGGGGGGGCGAGAGAGTGCCCCCCTCCTGAACCGTACCAGGCCACATGCCCTCAACATGGGGAGGATGTCCCCATGTTTATGGGGACAAGGGCCTTATCCCCACAACCCGTCAGAGGGGGGCGGGGTCACCGTACATGTCACTGGGTAACCCCGGCAATTTCCCTTGCGTCAGAGGGGGGCGGGGTGACGGGTGGCCCAGCCCTCAGCTATAAAAGAGCTGTCACGGCGGGAGAGCGTCATACGGCAGGTGCCTCCCATGGAGGCAGGATTGTGTCAGCTTTTTTTGGGGATGGATGGATAATTTGGAGAATGGATTACATCGTTGGAATTTTTTTTCTCGTTTTTTTTTTCTTTTTAATAAAGGACTTGTCCCAAGCTGTCTACTGTGGTTTTTAGCATTTTTGACACATTTTTTTGTGTGAAATGGTAGGGGTACAATGTACCCCATTACCAATTCACATAGGGTGAGGCCAGAATCTAGGGGTCCCCTTTGTTAAAGGGGGCTTCCATATTTCGATAAGCCCCCTGCCCGCAGTCCCCCACCACCACCGGGCAAGGGTTGTGGGGATGAGGCCCTTGTCCCCATCAACATGGGGACATCTTCCCCATGTTGAAGGCATGTGGCCTGGTAAGGTTCAGGAGGGGGGGGGCGCTCTGTCGTCCCCCCTCTTTTCGGCCGGCCAGGTTGCGTGCTCGGATAAGGGTCTGGTATGGATTTTTGGGGGAAACCCCACGCCATTTTTTTTATTTTGGCGCAGGGCTCCCCTAAAATCCATACCAGACCTAAAGGATCTGGTATGGATTTTGAGGGGGACCCCTACGCCATTAAAAAAAAAAAATTGGCGCAGGGTTCCCCTTAATATCCATACCAGACCTGGAGGGCCTGATATGGAATTTGTGGGGACCCCTACGCATTTTTTTTTATTTTGGTTCGGGGTTCCCCTTAATATGCATACCAGACCCAAAGGGCCTGGTAATGGACTGGGGGGGACCCCTGCCGTTTTTTTTCAATGACTTTGATCTGTATTGCCAGGAACCGACAATTCATTATAGCCGCGAGTAGTTTTACATGACTTTTTTCCTTTAGAAATGTCATTTTGTGCAGGGACAGTTCTAAACACGGGAAACATGCGCTACTTTACAGGCATACTATAGACACACCCCCCCCAGGTATGAAATTCAAAGGAATATTTCACTTTTATTGTTTCACTTTAAGCATTATTAAAATCACTGCTCCCGAAAAAATGGCTGTTTTTAAAACTTTTTTTTTGCATTGATACATGTCCCCTGGGGCAGGACCCAGGTCCCCACACAATTTTTATGCCAATAACTTGCATATTAACTAGGGCTGTGGAAATTAACTATTAATTCCTCGATTAATCGATTACTGTTTTTGATTGATCAAAATTCTTTTGATCGGTACTCACCTCTCCGCCGGATTCCGGGTCTTCAGGGAGTTCTGTCAAAGATCCGGTGACATCACGTACACCGGCGGGGCTTCATATCTGCATGCCGGCAGGACCTTACTATCTGCCACACGCAAGGGCTGTTACACTTCCCTCTATCACTTCCCTCTATCAACCTAAGATTCTACAGCCATCCACTGGGAGTTGTGATAGTTCCCTTCACGGGACATCTACATGCCAACGGACTGATGTTAACCCCTCCTCATCTGGATTCAGCAGTGGTATCGTTGTACACATTTTTATACCAGTATCATACATAGCTACATGTTTTTATGACTGGTTTTGCTACCGTTTGGTATTACTCGCACCATTTTTACAGTTTATGTAGCTATATTGATTTTATTTCCAGTACAATATTTATTTTGTTACCTACTTGAAGACTATAAAAGTTTTAATGCTATTCCCATCGAGCGCTGCCTTTGTGTGTTTTTTGTATCCAGCTATCCATTTTTCGAGTGGTTGGTAGCTGCACTGGGAATCAGCCTGCAAGTAGATCAGCTAAAAGTAGTTGGATATGTATGTGCGCTATAATTAATCAAAATTAGTCGATTAATTGATTAAAAAATAAATTGATTAATCGAACACAAATTTTTTAATCAGTAACAGCCGTAATATTAACCTTTAAAATTTGCATTTTTGATTTCTCCCATAGACTTTTAAAGGGTGTTCCGTGGCTTTCGAATTTGCCGCGAACACCCCAAATTGTTCGCTATACGGCGAACGGGTGAACAGCCAATGTTCGAGTCAAACTCATGTCTGGCCCAAACATAAAGCTCATCTCTAGACGACATCCTCCTCCCACTGGGCCATGAACAAGTTAGCCAAACTTTGGGCGTATTTTTTCCCCATGGCCACACCCCTGATTTGAGAGTAGAATGTATCCTGAAACCAGAAATAATTATGTTTAGTAGCGAACCTCAATAACGCCATGATAAAGTTCCTCTGTATCAGGGGGAGAGCTGAATTCTGGTACAGAAACAATTTAACAGCCGTAAGACCCAAATCGTGTTGAATGCACGTATAGTGGGCGGAAACATCCGCTGTGACCAGAATAAAACTGTCCTGGTAGTCAACTTATTCCAACAACTTCATGGTATCACGAGTATCCTTCAAATAGGATGGAATGAGTTTAACTAGCTGCTGTAGATAGAAATCTATGTAACGTCCAATTCTTGTGGTCACCGAAACGATGCCACTGACAATCGGGCGACCCGGAGGATTGGCCGGATCTTTATGTACATTTGGTAAATAGTAGACGATGGGGATCTGTGGTGCCAATGGGATCAAATATTATTTTTATTTCTTGTCCAGAACATTCAAAGCAAAACCCTTGTCTACTATTTCAGTCAAAAACCTTTTATAATTCACAGTGGGATCTCTCGGAAGTACACTATAAGTGGTACGATCATCTAAATGTCTTTTAATTTCTTAAATGTAGTCCTCCTTATCCAACATAACTATCCCGCCCACCCCCCCTTTTCAGCGGGGCGGACAATAAGATTTTTTCTTTCACACAGGAATTTGAGTCCCGATGCGATAGCAGGATCCTGATGGACCCTTTTATCGGGTAGTACATCAAGGTCCTGAAGCACTAGGTTTAGAAATACATTAATAGAGTGGGATGTACTGTTGGGTGGGTTAAATAGAGACGGATTAGAGAGGCCCGAGTGTGTGCTCACAGCCTGCCCCTCTGTCCTTGAACCTCCCAGAGGTAAGGACAAAAAATGTCTGTATATTTAGCTTTCGGGTGTACTTCTGAACATCAATAAAAGTTGCGAATTTGTTGAGTTTTCTGGGAGGAACAAATTTGAGTCCTTTGTCCAAGATATTCGTTTCTTCATCTGTGAGTACTGCTTTACTTAAATTAAAAATACCTGCACCTAATGAGTTCTTTTTCTTTTTCCTTTGAAGGCGCCACCCCCGTCCGGAGCCTCTTTTTGTTTTGGGCTTCTGGAGTTGTTGGGAATGGGTCTGTGAAAACCCGAAGATTAAGATGAGCCAGGGTGATTAGAGTTGTAATTATAGGGGGTTCTCGTAAAATCCTCTTCATCCGGATTCATTTAAGAATATTGATCAGGATATGTTTTGTATGGGTCCTCATCATGGAGGGGGCTAACTTGGCTAACTTGTTCATGGCCCAGTGGGAGGAGGCTGTCGTCTATGCCCTTAGGAGACCTCAGTAAGGATGAGCTGTATGTTCGAGTCGAACATGAGTTTGACTCGAACATTGGCTGTTCGCCCGTTCGGTGAACAGCGAACAATTTGGGGTGTTCGCGGCAAATTCGAAATGCCGCGGAACACCGTTAAAAGTCTATGGGAGAAATCAAAAGTGCTAATTTTAAAGGTTAATATGCAAGTTATTGTCATAAAAAGACCTGGGTCCTGCCCCAGGGGACATGTATGAATGCAAAAAAAAGTTTTAAAAACTGAAGTTTTTTTGGGAGCAGTGATTTTAATAATGCTTAAAGTGAAACACAAAAAGTGAAATATTCCTTTAAATTTCGTACATGGGGGGTGTGTATAGTATGCCTGTAAAGTAGCGCATGTTTCCCGTGTTTACAAATGTCCCTGCACAAAATGTAATTTCTAAAGGAAATAAGTCATTTAAAACTACTAGCGGCTATTCATGAATTCTCGGGTCTCGGCAATACAGATAAAAGTCATTGAAAAAAACAGCAGGGGTCCCCCCACAGTCCATTACCAGGCCCTTTGGGTCTGGTATGAATATTAAGGGGAACCCCCCAAAAAGTGCTGGTCCCCCCAAATTCCATATCGGGCCCTTCAGGTTTGGTATGGATATTAAGGGGAACCCCGCACCAGATTAAAAAAAATGGCGTGGGGTCCCCCCCAAAAATCCATACCAGACCCTTCAGGTCTGGTATGGATTTTAAGGGGAACCCCGCACCAAAAAAATGGCGTGGGGTCCCCCAAAAAGTCATTGAAAAAAACGGTAGGGGTCCCCCCACAGTCCATTACCAGGCCCTTCAGGTCTGGTATGGATGTTAAGGGGAACCCTGCACCCAAAAAAATATGGCAAAAATCCATACCAGACCCTTTTCCGAGCACGCAACCTGGCAAGCCGCAGGAAAAGAGGGGGGATGAGAGAGCACCCCCCCTCCTGAACCGTACCAGGCCACATGCCCTCAACATGGGGAGGCTGTCCCCATGTTGATGAGGACAAGGGCCTCATCCCCGATGTAATCCCGTCAATGTCCAACAATGATCCATTCTCCAGTGACGCTGGAGTCTCCCCTCTCTAGCAGGAACGAAACCCCAGAGGGGTTCCCTATGATAAGGACGGGTGACCCCGCCCCCTCTTACGCATCATGGGGGTTGTGTTCCTGCTGGAGAGGGGAGACTGTAGCGTCGCTGGAGAATGGATCATCGTTGGACATCGACGGGATTACATCGCTGGAATAAATGTATTATTTATTTTAAATAAAGGACTTGTCCAACTGTGTCTGTGTGTTTTTTTACAAATTTTTACACTTTCTTTGTGAAGTGGTAGGGGTACAATGTACCCTATTACCAATTCACATAGGGGGGCCGGGATCTGGAGTTCCCCTTTGTTAAAGGGGGCTTCCAGATTTCGATAAGCCCCCCGCCCACAGACCCCCACAACCACAAGGGTTGTGGGGATGAGGCCCTTGTCCTCATCAACATGGGGACAGCCTCCCCATGTTGAGGGCATGTGGCCTGATGCGGTTCAGGAGGGGGGGCGCTCCCTCGCCCCCCCCCCCTCGTTTCCTGCGGCCTTCCAGGTTGCATGCTCGGATAAGGGTCTGGTATGGATTTTTGGGGGACCCCACGCCATTTTTTTTTTATTTTGGTGCGGGGTTCCCCTTAACATCCATACCAGACCTGAAGGGCCTGGTAATGGACTTTGGGGGGGACCCCTGACGTTTTTTTCCAAAAACTTTTTTTGCATTGATATATGTCCCCTGGGGCAGGACCCAGGTCCCCAAACACTTTTTATGACAATAACTTGCATATTACCCTTTAAAATGAGCACTTTTGATTTTTCATGTTCGTGTCCCATAGACTTTAACGGTGTTCGCGTTTTCGAAAAATTTTTTTGCCTGTTCGCATGTTCTGGTGCGAACCAAACAGGGGAGTGTTCGGATCATCCCTAGACCTGAGTTGGTCCTGTGGGCCAGATACATAGACGACATCCTCCTCCTCTGGAATGGTGACAGAATTTCTTTGGACAGCTTCTTGGCCACATTGAATGACAACGATCATGGCATTGTCTTGAATTACGAGGCCAGTTCCACAACCATCCACTTTTTGGATCTGGAAATCTCGGCCACCAACCATGGCTTGGAATTTAAGACTTATTTCAAGCCTACTGACAGAAATGGCTACATCCCTATGGACAGTTGCCATCAGGATCAGTGGTTTAACTCGGTCCCCCGTGGGCAGTTTCTACGGCTTAGGCGACTCTGTACCAGTGTTACTGTTTTCCATCATTAGTCTCAGATACTCAGAGATTCGTTGAAAAAGTTTATAGATCCATTGGACTTGATGCTGATATTGAGGCTGTCTCTAGGGTGGACAGAAACTCTCTGCTAGTAGACCATCCCAAATCTATGAGGGAGAATAAATTTAAGTGGTCTTTCTTCACCTCCTTTTCAACACAACACAAAGAGTTCAAAAAGATTTTGAATAAACATTGGAAAGTGCTATTGAGTGATCGGGTCTTGGGGCCTTCCCTTCCAGAACGGGATGGCATTATTTTTAGAGGTGCCCGTTCTGTTCAGGGTGAGATTGCTCCCAACACTATAGACACTCCAAAAACGATGTCCTTCTTTCAACAATGCAAGGGCTATTTTCCGTGTAGAATATGTAACGTCTGCCTACATAATATTTGTGGCAGACGCATGAACTATACTTTTATGTCAACGGTTCCTATGCGCAGTTGCAACATGAAGCATTTTACAACTTGTGCCACTAGGTTTATAGTGCACCTAAATACGTGCCCATGTAAGAAACAGTACGTGGGACGTATGATTAAGACTTTTTCAGTAAGGGTCAATGAACATTTAGCAAAAATTAAAAAGGGTTGCATCAAACATAGCGTACCACGTCACTACCTGGAACATCACACTAAAGACCCTACAGGCACACTGTTCTAGGTAATAGACAAATTTGTACCACATTGGAGGAGTGACTCCTGTTTGCGGGGTGTTTCGCGGCTTGAGACCTACTGGATACACGAGTGCTACTCACCCCATGGTATGAACGTTGATTTGGATATAAACTGTTTCAATAACTGGGCGTGAGTGGCAATTCTCTTCCTGGGGTCTATGGCCTGCGACACCCTCCCCCCCTCTCATGTCTTATGTTCCCTTTACCATGATCAGGACAACATATTTGTTTTTGTCTTGATTATGTGTTACTTCTGTTTACTATATGCATCACATGTGGTACTGCTTGCATGTATGTTTTTATTTGCATTATTCATATTTATTTCATGTGTCCATTTTTATGGGTTCACTTGTCCCCAGTCTGGATTTGCTCCCTTTTTCCATATAGGAGACACCACCTACGGCGTGTGTAAATTGGAGATCCTATGTGATCCTCATTGGCCAGTCTCTGAGCACTCACTGATGACAGCATGTGTCGGGTGAGGACAATTAAGGTGGACACGCCCACACATCCTGGCGTTACTATTGGCTCTTTGGCATCGTCAGGGATGACGCTGTGATGTCACCGCATCCTTGGTCGCGTGAATGTGGACACGTCCGGCAAGCGTGATCCCTGATACGCCGCTCCCGTGATGACGTTGTTTTGCGCTGCCGCACTCCTGTGGGTGGGAGATGGAAACACGTATGACATGCACCATCGTGGTAGTGATGTCCTCTAGAACGTGATTGGTCGGTGTGATATGGCCTGGCCATCAGCTGTTTATGTGTGGTAGACCCCTATTGGCTGCTTTTCTCCACTATCGAACCAGGATGAGGCTTGGAGTGCAGGTGGCGATGCACTCTAGCCGATCTTCTCAGATTTAGTAGAAAATTCTTGTGCTTGTACTCTTGATGCTCTTTAATGTATTCAGTATTTTTCTACAATATTGAGACCAGTGGATTGTCTCTGCCTCTCTCAGTCTTTGGGAATCGATATTGAGGCTTGGAGGGCAAGCCGCTGGCCTCACTTCTGGTCCTATCATGATAGGGGCGGGCCGGTATTACACATCATTAAGAATTATTTTATAAATACAGCAGCAATGTGGGGAGGCAAGAGATATGCCCCAGCTGATGACCTCTGGTTTTGAAACGCGTCGGGCTTGCTTATCTTACGCTTTTATACTATTTTGTGATCACATTTTATTCCTTATACATCTGTTCATGTGATGTATGATCTTAAATAAAGCTTATCGATTGATCTGCACCATTTGGAGTCATTTTTTTCCTGCATTGTGGCCCTTGTGAGAACGTCCACCCCCACGGCTGTCTTTTGGATTGACCTCATGGTTGGCTCATCGTTGCTGTCTTGTCGTATGGTTCGGAGTCCAAGGATCTACCATCTGGTTTCATCTGGCTTCTCCATCTCTACTACATCAGAGCGCCAGGAACTAAGCATTCAGAGCCCATTTGATTTACTGCCGTATGGTAGGTGCATCCACCTCATCTGGTAAGTGTACTTAATCTTTTTCATTTGAAAATCATGTTAAAGTCCCCACATGCATCCCAGTTATTTGATTTGAATACCAGCTACTCATCACCTTTGGAAGTGGACCTTCCCCTCTTTGTCACTTCTTGGACTTTGGTGTTCATAATTTTTGGATATACATATATTTTTTTGTTTTATTGCTTCATAGTAATTTTCTTTTTTTTCTATGTATTTTTCTTATGGATATAGTGATTATGGTGATTATGGTTCAATGTCCCTGATCTATTTTATGTTTTAGCACTTTTGTATATGCACTTAGATTGAGTGGCTCGTTATCACTCCTCTCTTATAATAATTTCACCATTTAGCGCTACACTAAATTTTTGCACATTGGCCTTGAAGAAATGTTTGTGTAACGCATTTCCAGACTCTGGGAAGTTACCATTTACTGGTGCTGGACAAAATTTTTCTCAGGCTTCGTTTAGTCAGAGGAAGAGCGAACATCGACTCGAACATTGCACGTTCGCCGAACAGCGAACAATTTGGGGTGTTCGCGGCAAATTCGAAAAGCCGCGGAAAACCCTGTAAAAGTCTATGGGAGAAATCTAAAGTCCAAATTTAAAGCTTATATGCAAGTTATTGTCATAAAAAGTGTTTGGGGGCCCAGGTCCTGCCCCAGGGGACATGCATCAATGCAAAAAGATGAGCAGTGATTTTAATAATGCTTAAAGTTACATAGTTAGTCAGGTTGAAAAAAGACAAAGTCTATCCAGTTCAACCATAAAAAAATAAATATATATATTATACAATCCCATATACCCAATTCTATACCCACAGTTGATCCAGAGGAAGGCGAACAACCCCAGCAGAGCATGATCCAATTTGCTACAGCAGGGGAAAAGATTTCTTACTGATCACCCGAGAGGCAATCGGATTTACGCTGGATCTACTTTACCTATAAATGTTAGTACTTAGTTATATTATGTACATTTAGGAAAGTATCCAGGCCTTTCTTAAAGCAATCTACTGAGCTGGTCAGAGCCACCTCTGGAGGGAGTCTGTTCTACATTTTCACTGCTCTTATGCCGCGTACACGCGACCGTCTTTAATGTCATTGAAAAAAACGGCATTTTTCTCGATGTGATTCTTCTCAAGCCTGCCTTGCCTACACACTATCGTGGAAAAAAATGCTTGAGTAAAGCGCGGTGACGTACAACATGTACGACGGCACTATAAAGGGGAAGTTCCATTCGGATGGCGCCACCCTTCATGTTGGTAAAGTTTGTTGAGAGACGATTCGCGCTTTTCAGCCTCGTGCTTTTCAGTCCGTTACAGCGTGACGAATGTGCTATCTCCATTACGAACGCTAGTTTTACCAGAACGAGCGCTCCCGTCTCATACTTGATTCTGAGCATGCGCATTTTTTTTCACGTCGTTAAAGCCTACACACGGACGTTTTTCATGACGAGAAAAACGACGATGTGAAAAACGACGAGAAAAATTAGAGCATGTTCCAATTTTTTCATGGCCATTTTTCACGTCGTGAAAAATGCTCTGAAGCCCACACACGATCATTTTTAATGACCATTTAAAAAAATTGCATTTTTCTCGTCATTAAAAACGGTCTTGTGTACGCGGCATTACTGTGAAGAAACCTTTCCGTATTTGGAGATGAAATCTTTTTTCCTCTAGACGTAAAGAGTGCCCCCTTGTCTTTTGTGTTGACTATAAAGTGAATAACTCAACACCAAGTTCACTATATGGACCCCTTATATATGTGTACATGTTAATCATATCCCCCCTTATTCTCCTCTTCTCAAGAGTGAATAAATTCAGTTCCTCTGATCGTTCCTCATAGCTGAGCTCCTCCATGCCTCTTATCAGTTTGGTTGCCCTTCTCTGCACTTTCTCCAGTTCCCCGATATCCTTTTTGAGAACTGGTGCCCAAAACTGAACTGCATATTCCAGATGAGGTCTTACTAATGATTTGAACAGGGGCAAAATGATATCTCTCTCTCTGGAGTCCATATCTCTCTTAATACAAGAAAGGACTTTGCTCGCTTTGGAAACCCTAGCTTGGCATTGCATGCCATTATTGAGCTTATGATCTACCAAAACCCCCAGATCCTTCTCCACTACGGATCCCCCCAGTTGTTCTACCCCTAGTATGTATGATGCATTAATATTCTTAGCCCCCAAGTGCATAACTTTACATTTATCAACATTAAAGCAATTTAAAGCAATAAAGTGAAACAATAAAAGTGAAATATTCCTTTAAATTTCGTACCTGGGGGGAGGGTGTATAGTATGCCTGTAAAGTAGCGCTTGTTTCCCTTGCTTAGAACTGTCCCTGCACAATGTGTCATTTCTGAAGGAAAAAAAGTAATTTAAAACCACTCGCGGCTATAATGAATTGTCGGCTCCCGGCAATACAGAGAAAAGTCATTGATAAAAAATAAAAATAAATGCGTGGGGGTCCCCCCAAATTCAATTGCCAGGCCCTTCAGGTCTGGTATGGATATTAAGGGGAACCCTGCGTCAAATAAAAAAAATGACATGGGGTTCCCCCCAAATATCCATACTTGACCCTTCAGGTCTGTTATGGATTTTAAGGGGAACTTCACGCCAAATTTAAAAAATAAAATGGCGTGGAGTTCCCCCAAAAAATCCATACCAGACCCTTATCCGAGCCCGGTGGTTGTGGGGGTCTGCGGGCAAGGGGCTCATCAGAATATGGAAGCCCCCTTTAACAAAGTGGACCCCAAGATTCCGCCCCCCTATGTGAATTGATAACGGGGTACATTGTACCCCTACCATTTCACAAAGAAAGTGTCAAAAATGTTAAAAACTGGAGGCGTGGCTTGGACTCCACCGAGATAGCAGTGTAATCCTTGAGCTCCAGCACACAGTGGGACAACAGAGCGGCTCACAGCGACGGGAGGCATCATACAAAGATCCCTACATGGCGGTTATCTCCCCCACCATCCAGGCAACATGCCCAGAAAAAGGCAGGCGGAACACCGCCCGAAAAAACTGACAGACTATTACACCATGCCGCTGCAGCCTCGTGGGTAAGATGGCACTGGCTCTCCTTCCTCCTCCTGCACGGCGCACAGACATCCACAGAGCCACAATGACCAGCGGTTCAGGCACCTTTCTACCTCAGGAGAGACTTCTCAGGCCTCCTCACCCCTCACCAAGAGCCCAGCTAAAGCTCGCCTCAGGGTGTATGACCCAGATGTACAACAATGTGAGGTAAGGTCTAATGCTGACTCACGGTAGGAAAATTTAATAAGGAATGATCAAAGTGCCCAGTGCTGCATGGAACCTATGGCTGGAGCACAAACATGAATAAAATAAACTAAAAGCCAGCGCTCAATGGGCAAAGATCAGATAATAAAAATTCAATTGATAAAAATGCCTTTAATTAAAGTTCATAAGGCAAAAATAATAACAAGTTCAATAGTTCATACACGGTGGCATATAAAACCAGGGAAAGGTCAATAATAGTAATCATAGAACCTGACATGGAGGTGGGAGCTGAATCCAGGTTGCAGAGTGTAATGAAGAGAGGGCTCAGCCGTCTGACTCGCTGGGACTCGAATGGGCCAATGGGCAGTAGTCCGGCAGAAGGAAGGACTTCCCAGTGATGTATAATGCGTTAGGGAAGGCGGATGGCCTTTGGTGAGGAAAAGGCAATGAAAGAATCCAATCCGACAGACCGTGCTAAGTGCTGGGGGTAGCGACAGGCTGCAGCTTCTGAATCCTCCTGTGATGAGAACAGCACGGAGGGGAACCGCCGCTGTGATGAAATCACTACACTAGCACTTCCGCTGGTCAAACCAACCAGCTGTGTGGCCGGCGGGTCTGAAACGGCAACTCGTTGACCCCAGCAGAGGGAAAGTCCTTCTTCCGGAGGGCACAGATACAATGGTGGGGGGACAATATTGCCCAGGTGATATAGCTTCCTAGGAAACTTCTTAAAGGATCTAGTGCCGTACTGCAGATCATTCAAGCTCAGCCAGAGCTGCAATTTCTGGAAATAATTTCAATGTGATATGGCTCCACTGAAAATGGGATGAAATGAAAAGGGAATTTGGGGGTCCTGAGTGGCTCTGACTACGCGTTTCGCGCTTGAAGCGCTTTGTCACAGTCCTGTGACAAAGCGCTTGAAGCACAAAACGCGTAGTCAGAGCCACTCAGGACCCCCAAATTCCCTTTTCATTTCATCCCATTTTTCAGTGGAGCCATATCGCATTGAAATTATTTCCAGAAATTGCAGCTCTGGCTATTGAACTTGTTATTATTTTTGCCTTATGAACTTTAATTAAAAGGCATTTTTATCAATTGAATTTTTATTATCTGATCTTTGCCCATTGAGCGCTGGTTTTTAGTTTATTTTATTCATGTTTGTGCTCCAGCCATAGGTTCCATGCAGCACTGGGCACTTTGATCAGTTTTAGTTTATTTTATTCATGCTAATCACACTTAAAGGGGAACACCGCAACACTGATTACTCAGCATTACAATTTTATGCGGACTTGTCGCAATTTACCCTGCAACTCCGCAAAAATCTGAATAATGTTACTAAAGCATTAAGAAATCATAATGTTGACTATCGGTGGGGATACCCGACAAAATTGCTGGTAACTAAGGATGGTACAACCCACATGATCACATCCCCAGCTAAAGGTTTCCGGCTCCTCCAAAAATGGAAGATTATACCAGACGAACAGTCTACGTCCTCTAACACAGGTAACCCTGGCAGAATCTCCCCAGAGTGTAAACAGGTTTCTGACTCCTCATAAGAATTAAGAAACATTACTCTCCACCTTGATGCCTTATGACACCTGCCCTAACTAAGAGCCCCACCTTTTGGAGCTTCTCCCACAACGCAAGCTCCCAAAAGCCTGAGCAGAAATGTTCTGCCCTTCGGTTATAATGACCCACCTTTTAAGTTTCAGTTTATGCTGTTTTCTTTTTGTTCACCAGTTACTCTTTCAGGAACTGTTCCTACCATTACATTCAGGATTTCTCAACTATAATCAACCTGTCGAACAAGACAACAACGGGACCTCTACAAACTTCACCAGCCGGAAACAACAGTTATTTTGCCTCCTTAGCCTGACTATAATTGTAAGTACAACCATACTCTAATACCAAAAGCATCACACACTTTCTATTATGGCAGTTAAAATACTCTCCATAAGTGCTCATGGATTGAATCACCCAGCTAAGAGGGCATCTCTCTGGAGGGAGGCTGACTCTTCTCAGTGTGATGTGCTGTGTGTACAAGAGACACATTTTCATTGTATGACCCCACCTAAATGCACTCACAAATCCTTCCAACATTACTTCTCTTCTACCATGAAAGCAAAAAGAAGGGGAGTGCTGATTGCGATCAAAGACACAATTTCCTTCCATCTACTTTAGTGAATGTTTACGTTCCTAACAAACGCCAAATTAACTTTCTCAATGGGCTTATGCAAAAAGTGAAGAAGATACAGCAAGGATCTTTCATACCATGTGGGGAATTTAATATTGTTCCTAACCCGCAACTGTATTCTACTTCAGCACCTTCTAAAAGAACTCCATCTATAGCAAACTTTCTATGTTCGCGCGACCTGTATGATGCTTGCCGTTGTACACATGCCAATGAAAGAGACTATTCTTTTTTTTCCCACAGGCACTGTACGTATACGAGAATTGATCTGTTTCTAATGGATAAGTGGTTGCTCCAAAAAGTAGCCCAAACTAAAATAGATACAATAGCATGGTCAGACCATGCTCCCATCCTTCTCACACTAAGGGACTCATACCCTAACACCACTGCCTATGTTTGGCGCACCAATTCTCAAGTTATTCAGAATCCAACTACTGAGAAAACCATAGAAGACCGCTTGTCTGATTATTTCCAGATCGATTCCTCTTCCACAGATAATGTGTTCTTACTATGGAATGCTCACAAAGCATACATAAGAGGTATATTTATCCAGTTAGGGGCTAGAATTAAGAAGCAGAGGCAGCAAAGAATCGTTACTTTAATGACAGATATTAGTACTTTGGAAGAACTAAATAAAAATAATCCTACCCCCGCCACCAGCGCAAAACTTACAAACCTAAGACATGATCTCAGGCTAGCTTTACTTCAAACCTTTGAACAAAAAGAAAAAAGGATGAAAATTTCATTCTATGCCACTAGTAACAAAGCAGGAAAAGCATTAGCTAGGAAAATACAAGGACAATGCTTTAAAACCAAAATAACACACCTTATCCACCCTAAAAGTAAACAAACAGTATATGATCCCCAAGGCATTGCGGATGCTTTTAGCGACTATTATAGCTCTCTTTATAATTTAAACCAAGATGACTTAACAGCACAACCCTCTCAGAAAGACATCATAGATTTCCTATCAGACATTAAACTACCCAAACTCTCTTCAGCACAACTCCAAGAACTAAATTCCCCCTTGTCCCTGACAGAACTATTACAGGCCATAAAGACTCTCCCGAGTAACAAATCCCCTGGCCCAGATGGGCTCATGGGAGAATACTATAAAAACTTCCAAACAATTTTTAGGACCGCACCTCCTTAATAGGGATGAGCTCGGTGTTCGAGTCGAGCGCATGTTCGACTCGAACATTGCCTGTCCGGCAAAACCAGAACTTTGTGGGCCGTTCGCGCCAAATTCGTGTGCCGCGAACGGCCCACAATGCACTGTGCCATCGCACTGCATTGCCGGCGCTGTGATTGGCCAAGCATGCACTGTGACCCCGCATGCTTGGCCAATCACAGCCCCGGCAGCGAGGAGAGCCATAATTGGCCACAGGTAGGATGCCTGTGGCCAATCATAGCTCAGGGGGGTTTAGTACACGCCCCACACTATAAAAGGCCGCCAGCGCGGCGGCCTTGTGTAGTGTGTTCCGGCATGCAGGGAAAGAGCTGGATAGGCATGGACAGTGTGTTCTTTTCTCAGGCATCTTCAATAGTTAGTGGGTGTTGTGTGCCTCCAGCGCAGTATATACCTGTATCTACCCTTTATTGCTGTTCTCTAAGCTAGATAGGCAGGCAGGGACAGTGTGTTCTTTTCTCAGGCATCTGTAGGAGTTAGTGGGTGTTGTGTGCCTCCAGCGCAGTATACACCTGTATTTACACTTTATTGCTGTTCTCTAAGCTAGATAGGCAGGCAGGGACAGTGTGTTCTTTTCTCAGGCATCTGTAGGAGTTAGTGGGTGTTGTGTGCCTCCAGCGCAGTATACACCTGTATTTACACTTTATTGCTGTTCTCTAAGCTAGATAGGCAGGCAGGGACAGTGTGTTCTTTTCTCAGGCATCTGCAGGAGTTAGTGGGTGTTGTGTGCCTCCAGCGTAGTATACACCTGTATCTACCCTTTATTGCTGTTCTCTAAGCTAGATAGGCAGGCAGGGACAGTGTGTTATTTTCTCAGGCATCTGCAGGAGTTAGTGGGTGTTGTGTGCCTCCAGCGCAGTATACACCTGTATCTACCCTTTATTGCTGTTCTCTAAGCTAGATAGGCAGGGACAGTGTGTTCTTTTCTCAGGCATCTGCAGGAGATAGTGGGTGTTGTTGAGGCTTCGGTCAGTCAAAGAAGGAGCGGTGGGGAAGGTGGCCGTCTGACCGATGTGTTCAGACAATTTTTTAGTCCGCAGCCCCAAGGTATGATCGGTTCCAGCAACCATCGCCAGCGTCTGATATACATGATGCAGGAGTACCTAGGGGCAAGGTCAGACTTGGACACCTTTCCCACCGAAAATCCTCTGGCTTACTGGGTCTTGAGGATGGATCACTGGCCAGAGCTTGCACAGTATGCAATTGAGCTACTGGCCTGTCCTGCATCCAGCGTTCTTTCGGAACGCACATTCAGTGCTGCTGGAGGCTTTGTCATGGATCACAGGGTGCGCCTGTCCACCGACTCGGTTGATCGACTGACCTTCATAAAGATGAACCAGTCTTGGATCACCACCAGCTACCAAGCACCTGAAGCTGATATAACAGAATCATTTATTTTGAAATGTCACATCCCTTCAAGACTGCCTATGCTGATGCTGAGTGACTGTCCTGTTATGTTGACTGACTATCCTCCTCCTCCTCAATGATCCGATTCCTGATGATAGCTTGGAAGAACATTTTTGTTTCTGGGTGCCGCCACCAGTGGCTAAAGCCCAATTTTTCAGCCCCTGTTTAACAGGGGCATGTAATTACAATTTTTTATGCAATGCTTTGCAGCAGGGCTCATTCCTGCACTCTAACTAGAGTATCTGGGAGAGGTTGCAGTGTCGTGGCACCAGCACCAGTGCCTAAGGCCCAATTTTTCAGCCCCTGTTTAACAGGGGCGTGTAATTACAATTTTTGATGCAATACTTTGCAACAGGGCTCATTGCTGTGCTCCAAGTACAGTATCTGTGAGGGGTTGCAGTGTTGTGGCACCAGTGCCTAAGGCCCAATTTTTCAGCCCTTGTTTAACAGGGGCGTGTATTTAAAATTTTTGATGCAGTACTTTGCAACAGGGCTCATTGCTGTGCTCCAAGTACAGTATCTGTGAGGGGTTGCAGTGTTGTGGCACCAGTGCCTAAGGCCCAATTTTTTTGCCCCTGTTCAACAGGGGCATGTAATTACAATTCTTGATCTAATAATTCACAGCAGGGCCCATTCCTGCGCCCACCAAGAGTAACTGTGAGGGCTTACAGTGTTGTAGCACCAGCACCACCAAAGGCCCAATTTTTCCTACCACTGTTCAACAATGGCATGTAATTACAATTCCTGCTATAATAGTTCACAGCAGGGCGTTCCAGCGCCCACCAAGAGGAACTGTGAGGGCTCACAGTGTTGTGGCAACACCAACATCTAAGGGGCAAATTTCAGCAGAGTATATACGGCAGGCCCCTACTTTCAAACATCCAACTTACAAACGACTCTTACTTGCAAACGACGGAAGGAGACAAAAGGAAGTGAGAGGAAATCTACCCCTAGGAAGATAAATTCTCTCCTGTAATGCCGCGTACACACAATCGTTTTTCACGTCGTTAAAAATGCCATTTTTTAAATTGGGCATTAAAAACGATCGTGTGTAGGCTCCAGAGCATTTTTAACGACGTGAAAAATGGCCTAAAAAAAATGAGAACCTGCTCTATTTTTTTACGTCTTTTTTTTTTTTTTTACGACGTGAAAAACGGTAGTGTGTATGCTTTTACGAGGGGAAAAAAAACGTGCATGCTCAGAATCAAGTATGAGACGGGAGAGCTCGTTCTGGTAAAACTAGAGTTCATAATGGAGATAGCACATTCGTCACGCTGTAACGGACTGAAAAACCGTGAATCGTCGCTCAACAAACTTTACTAACATGAAGGGTGGCCATACCATGCCATTGTTCTCGAAGATTTTCATCCATATTGCCAGGACAAGACATGACATTAAAGTCGCAAGCAGTTTTAAATGTCTTTTTTTCCTTTAGAAATGTCATTTTGTGCAGGGACAGTTCTAAACACGGGAAACACATGCCACTTCACAGGCATACTTTAGACACCCCCCAGGTACGATATTTAAAGGAATATTTCACTTTTTTTTTTCACTTTATGCATCATTAAAATGACTGCTCCCGAAAAAACGTCAGTTTTTAAAACTTCTTTTTGCATTTATACATGTCCCCTGGGGCAGAACCCGGGTCCCCAAACCCTTTTTAGGACAATAACATGCATATTAGCCGTTATAATTAGCACTTTAGATTTCAAACGTTTGCGTCCATTGTATTTAATAGGGTTCTAAAGTTCGCACAAACTTTCGGTCCGTTCGCAGGTTCTGGTGCGAACCGAACCGGGGGGTGTTCGGCTCATCCCTACTCCTTAAAGTATTTGATAGTGCAGCTGCCTCTGCTTCCTTTCCAAATGAAATGTTAGAAGCACTGATAGTCACGTTGCCTAAGCCTGGGAAGACACCGGATGTGCCTCAAAATTTTAGGCCTGTATCATTCTTGAATAATGATCTTTAGATTTATGCCACAATGATAGCATTGAGACTGGTTGATATCTTGCCTACCCTGAATGACCTGGACCAGTCAGGATTTACAAATGGTAGATAGTCATCGGAGGCCACAAGACGCCTTCCTAAGGTGATTCATGTAGCTAGATGGAGTCGGGCGCATTCTCTGCTTCTAGCTTTGGATGCGGAGAAGGCATTCGACAGGGTGCACTGGCTATATTTGACCCATGCTTTGGAAAAATTTGGATTCACCGGCCACTTGCTCTCTGCTATATTGGTCCTCTACACTTCTCCATCAGCAAGAGTATATACTTCAGGGATGATATCCAAACCTTTTGGGATTACAAACGGAATTAGGCAGGGGTGTCCATTATCCCCACTCATTTTTAATCCCCTAATAGAACTATTTGCTGCAAGTATTAGACAATTGCCTGACATACAGGGTTTCATGATTAACAATAAACAACATGTCATCAGCCTTTTTGCTGATGACGTAATCCTAATGCTCACTTCACCAGTGTCTTCCCTGGGGAAAGTAACTCTTCTACTCCAAGAATATGGTAAAGTGTCATACTACAAAGTGAACAACACTAAATCTTACATTTTGGACCTAGGGGTACCTCAACAAGACAAATTAGACATACAAGCCAAATTCCCATATATATGGAATGACTATGCAATAAACTACCTTGGGATAAATCTCATGTCTCGTCCTGAACAGCTCTTCAAAGCCAATTACCTATCTCTTGAAGGCAAACTAAAAGAAGGAACGAAAAAACTGAGCAAACATGTGTTATCATGGACAGGAAGGTTGGCAGCCTTTAAGATGCAGGTACTACCCCAGATATTATACATATTTAGAACAGTACCCATACCTGCTCCCAAATTATTTTTTTTAGCAACTTACAAAGCTTGCTCTCTAACTTCCTATGGGAAGGAAAAAAGACAAGATGTGCTTTTTCCAAACTTACTAAAACAAGGGGGGCAGGGGGTGTAGGCATACCAGTTTTCACTGATTACCACATGGCTGCAATATTAGCACAGATCAGAGGGTGGTTTTCGAACCAATCTACATCATTATGGGCTCTCATAGCGCAAATCCAGATACTGGGTGGGGGATTTACATGACTATATCCTAGCTTATCCCTATCTCAACACAAAAACCACAAATCTTTCTCTCCCAATTTTAGCAACTCTAGAATCATGGAAAAAACTGGTGTCATCCACATCTCTACTGTCGCCAGTCAGCAAGCTTGAGACGCCTATTACAGTAATAGCATTGATAATACCTGAACTAAATTTAAATAAATGGGTATCTTGGGGATTAAAATGAATATCAGACCTATTCGCAGACAATACTTTGAAATCTTTTATGAACTACAATTGGAATTTAATCTTCCGGCCTCTGAACAATTCAACTACATCAGAGTAGCGTCCTGTATCAAAAGTAGAAAATATATACATTACAAACTGTTCTGGAGAATACATCTATATCTTACCACTAAAGAAAATTGTAGAGGCGGTATTTCGTTGTTCTACAATTTTCTCAATAGTAAGTAAATTTTTGAGAAAACAAACTCAGTACTAGCCTGGGAAAAGGACTTGGGTACATCTTATACAGATGAACAGTGGTTCAAGGCATTACATCACACCCACTCAGCTACCAAATGCACCAACCTTTGGGAACTCTCCCATAAAGTCATGCAAAGATGGTACCTAATGCCATACAGGCTAGCCAAATTCGATCCCTCAGCGCCTTCTCTGTGCTGGAGGAATTGCTCACAAACAGGTACTATATTCCACATCTTGTGGACATGTGGGAGACTGGCTAAATGTTGGTACGACATATTCACAATCTTTCACCAAGTTACAGGCCTACATACACAGCTTTCTCCATCTTTAGCTATCCTAAACTGAGGTATCGAAGAGATACCACCATCTTTAAGGAAATTTACCACCCATAAGATAAAGTCCTTTATTAAAAAAATAAAAATAAAAAAAACATTCCAGCGTTGCAATCCATTCTCGATGTCCCACGGTGATCCATTCTCCAGCGACGCTGCAGTCTCCACTCATTCTCCAGCGAGGAACGAAACCCCCATGACGCGTAAGAGGGGGCAGGGTCACCCTCCCACATCATAGGGTAACCCCCGGCGGCCGGGGGATACCCTATGACGTGGGCGGGTGACCCTGCCCCGTGACGATATGGAATTTGGGGGGACCCCCACACTTTTTTTTTTGGTTCGGGGTTCCTTAATATTCATACCAGACCCAAAGGTAATGGACTGGGGGGAACCCCTGCCATTTTTTTCAATGACTTTGATCTGTATTGCCGGGACCCGACAATTCATGAATAGCCGCAAGTAGTTTTAAATGACTTTGTTTCCTCTAGAAATGACATTTTGTGCAGGGACAGTTCTAAGCACGAGAAACATGCACTACTTTACAGGCATACTATACACACCCCCCAGGTACGAAATTTAAAGGAATATTTCAATTTTATTGTTTCACTTTAAGCGTCATTAAAATCACTGCTCCCGAAAAAAATGCAGTTTTTTTAACTTTTTTTGCATTGATACATGTCCCTTGGGGCAGGACCCGGGTCCCCAAACACTTTTTATGACAATAACTTGCATATTAACCTTTAAAATTAGCACTTTAGATTTTTCATGTTCGTGTCCCATAGACTTTAACGGCGTTCGTTTGGTCGAACAAATTTTTTGCCTGTTCGCATTTTCTGGTGCGAACTGAACCGGGGAGTGTTCGGCTCATCCCTATTGCTCAATATGCAATTGAGCTACTGGCCTGACCTGCATCCAGCGTGCTTTCTGAACACACATTCAGTGCTGCTAGAGGGTTTGTAACGGATCAAAGAGCGCGTCTGTCAACAGACTCCGTTAATAGGCTCACATTCATAAAAAATAATCAGTCTTGGATCAGCAGCTATCAAGTACCTGATTCTGATGTAACTGATTGAATTTGCTATGGATCTGGGATCCCTTGAAGACTGCCTATGCTGACTATCCTATTCCTCCTCAATCTTGATGACGCTGGCTTCCAAAAAATGTTTGGCTCAGGGCACCACCACCACTACCCAAGGCCCAATTTTTCTGCCCCTGTTCAACAGAGACTAATAAATAAAAAATTTGATCTAATATTTCACAGCAGGGCCTGTTCCTGCTCCCAACAAGAGTAACTGTGAGGGCTTACAGTGTTCTGGCACCACCAAAACCAAAGGCCCAATTTTTCTTCCCCTGTTTAACAGGGGCATGTAATTACAATTTTTGACATATTATCTCACAGTAGGGCCCGTTCCTGCCCCCAACAAGAGTAACTGTGAGGGGTTACAGTATTCTGGTACCACCAAAACCTAAGGACCAGTTTTTATCCACTTTGTAAAACTTCCACACTGGCATAAGGTGCAGTGTGTCCCCCCCTGCAATGATCATGCAAAATACCCCATCCACAGCCGCCGCTGACCTGCCCGAGGTCTTCTCCTCTCCTCCCGCCTGACGTCTGCGGCCCCTCCCTCTGCAGTGCTCGGAGCGGGCTAACGTCAGTGGGAATCTCAGAGCGGAGAAGAAGAGCTGAGACAGGTTACATGATCGCCAAGGGCTGCTGTAAAAGGTACTTCTCATAAAACAGCCACAAAGGAAGACACACCGCACCCTACACCAGCACAATCATCCCAGAAAACAGACTACATCATCTTAAAAGTACTATAACGAAGATGTTTTTTGGGGGATTAAAATTATGTCAAGATACTAATACCAATAAGATATCCCCTGAAAATAAGCCCTAGGGTCTTTTTTGTGGACAAAATTATTATAAGTCCCGGTATTATTTTCGGGGAAACACGGTAGAAAAGATAGCGTGGCCTGTTATGTCTCTGTACTTCTACAATTTATATTTGAATATCCACCAGCTTAAGGAGTTAATGTTCTAAGGGAACACTAGATTATTTTGCTATAATATCTCATCTAGCATTTTTGTTACATTAATTGATTTGAACTTTTCTATGTAATAAAACAAAGGCAAAATTAACTATATTTTTATTTTATTTGACTGTTTTATCATTCACCTATTTATTTTATGCAGTTTTACAACCAAATTAATTTTTGAATACAATAGGAACAAATAAATGTTAAATGTAATCTGTGAGTGCACAGTTTGTGCATTATACAGCATGAATGTAAAGAAACAAAACCATTTTTTTTATTTGTTCTACAACATTATCTGTAGGTATGCAATATTGTGTAATTCGACCCCTACTTCTAGCTCCCCTTTTTCCTCTCCTGCTTTGGAGAAGGTTCAGATAACAAATTCTACATATTACCTTGGATGTGCATAGATTTCTAACAAAAAAAAAATACACTTTACTTTTAGCAGAAATTATTATTCTGAGTGAAAACATAAAAGAAAATCTATATTGCATTCTCAGCCTACTTTTAATTCACCCTTATTTAATGAGAAACAGTGTGGCAAAATAACATGTTTACCATTGTTAGCTGTTTGAATTACAGGAATGGCGGTGTCTTTAAAAGATCATAAATTAAGGTTATTTTGTAGCACAAAAAGTACCTGTAGCTCTCTTGTTTGAAATTCAGAGCACAATGAAAGCTCACATGAAGGAAATGTACAAAGGTACAAAACATTTATTATTAGAGAAAGTCCCCAACTGGTTGGTCAATAATGTGAAAAAAAATAATAAATTAGAAGGCAGTTTTAAATTATTGATCTATATTTTACTTGGTTTTAGATTTATTTTTCTCTTTTTTTAACTTTGTAAAACCTTGCAATGTCTTGAAAGATATGCGTATTACTATTCAACATTTTGTCAGTAAAGTATTTTTTATTTATTGTACAATGTTTAGTATAAAAGTACTATATGTATGGACCAATGACCTATGTTTTGTAATTATCCAATGTACTCTGGAGCAACTATTTAGCCTCTATATGTATTAATAAGTAAATGAGGGCCCATTAAAGAAGAGAGTCCAAAGGACTCAAACCATAGGAAACACCAGCCCGATAAGTAGTAAAAAAAGGTATATAAAAAGGATGCCTTTTTTCAACTGTGGTTCCCATAGGTATATTAAAATATGTCACATAAATACATCAATGATTTTTTAAAGATATAATAAGATTTTTATTAGTACATACAATATTTCACGTCAAAAGGGAAAATGGCAACTATAAGCCCACATATATAAAAGCACATATGCGTGTCAAAAAATCGTCAGACAAGCACAAGCGTAATCTCGGAGCTCCATCCCACTCCAGTCTTTGCAGCCTCACTGCTGCAAGCAGCTTCAGCACACCTAAGCCCACAGGTCTCTATCGCTAGCCGGGGAGCCCAGGATCACCCCCATGTCATTGGGGTCTGTCAGGAGGGACCTCACTTGCCAGCCCGGCTTCAGATCTAAGCCCCCCCATGGATTCCAAAATGGCACCGGATCCACAGCCTGCTTCAGAGGATGGGGAGAAGAAATGGAGGAGAGCTTAGCCTCGGCTCCACAGGCTGCCTCACAACACAGCGCCACTCTTGCGAGTACACCTCTTCCCCATATACTGTCCCCAGCATCAACTGAATCTCTCCTGGAGAGAACATTGTATGAGCTGCTGCTCATCCCCCTGAGAGACCTGGAAGCAAAACCCGCTATGCCCACCGTTGCGGGGCAGTCTTCTCCAGCAACCTCTATGAACTTTACTACCATGACAAATACTTTCTCTAGGATGCTCTCAAAGGGGCTGGCTCAAACAGCATCCCAAATTACTTCAACAATGCATGCAGACCTGCAAAACCTAGGCTTTAGGATAGAAGTCATAGAAAACAAGATGGAACAGGATCTACAAGACTGTCTGGATATGGCCAATTCCAAAATAGATGACTTGGAGAACCGCTCAAGGTGATACAATTTACGTATAAGAGGCCTCCCTGAGTCCATCAAAGATGTTCATGCGGCGGTCCGCTCCTTTTTCTCGGATCTTATTCCCGACATTCCAGAGCATAGGCTGGAGCTAGATAGAGCTCATAGAGCACTCCAACCTGCCTAATCGGATGGCCTTCCCAGGGACATAGTGGTCAAAACTGCCCCTTTACTGGGTGAAGGAAGACATCATGTGAATAACCAGGGATACAGACCAACTGTCCATTCAGGGGCACCCGGTCCAAATCTTTGCTGACCTCTCCTCACTCACTATCTGTCAAGTCTCTGATGTGAGGTCAAGTAGCAGAGAGGGCGCCCCTTGCGGCCGAGTGCAGCACAGCCCTGAAGATGACACAGGGAATGTGGTGCCCACAGAAGCACGGGTTGCCTGGTAGGTAGTGCTGGTTGCCAGGAACTTGGTAGGACAGGCAGACTGCAGGACAGCAGGCGTGCTTAGGAGGTCCAAAGGGTAAGGACCAATGGAATGTTCCGATAACAGGGTCAAAGCCAGGCCAGAGGGTCAAACACAGCAAGACAGTCAGAGAACACAGCAGAGCTGAGTCTTAGCACAGAAGACAAGGTAAGCGGAGTCCGTTAGCCAGACCGGGGTCAGGTATACGCTAGGAAGTCAACAGGAGCAGGTCAGGCAAGCCGGGTTTGGTACACAGGAGATCAGACAGGCAGGATATGCAAGACACAGGAACACAGGAGAAGCTGACGATAATCCAGCAAATGCAGACACTAGCAGACTTCCTTATATAGGCCCATGTGACCTGCTTGTAGAGATACTGGCTCCTAGAGCCCTTCTCCTGCCAGAGATGATGGGTCCTAAAGTCCTTCGCCTGCTGTTGGTTCCCTGACACTATCCAGAAGAGGAGGTCACTGAAGCCCCTTCTCCATGTCCTTTCTCAAAAGGCAATCAAGCACTGGTGGTCCTTTCCATTCCAACTATCTTTCATCTTCAAGAAAAAAAAAAACATAGCTTTACCTTGCTTCAAGAAAGTGAACGCCTCCTGCTCCAGATAGGTTTGCTTTCCCTGGACTGGGAAGCAGGAAAGTTCACCATGTGGGGGGCCCTCACTTTCCCCCTGGCTCCAGAGAGATGTTCTCAAAACGGGGAGATTCCCCTCATCCCTTATTATACCCTTTTGCCTTAAAAGAGTGGGGGGTGGAGTTTTACAATCAGCTAAATTCGGTGTTTGCATGGGCTGGGGCGGCAGCAGTGCTCCTCCCTCTGCCTCTACGTGGTTGACACTCACTCACGTGGCAGCAGATGTACATTGGCCTCATAGGCGAATGTCCTTTATTAAAAAAGGAAAATAAAAATATTCCAGAGATGTAATCCATCTCGGGACGGGAACTAAAAAAAAAAACAGAAAAGTTCCACCTCCATGGGAGGTTGCTGCCGAGTCACGTTACTCCCGCTGTGACAGCTGTTATATAGCTGAGGGCAGGGCCACCCAGTGAGGTGTAATGGTGACCCCGCCCCCCTCTGACGCCACAGGGGTTTCCCGTGGCATCAGAGGGGGGTGGGGTCACCCGTAACTTCATCAGTGGCCCCCGGTGTTTCCCCATGGCGTCAGAGTGGGGCAGGGTCACCAGTACACATCACTGGGTGGCCCCGCCGAGTGACGCTACTCCCGCCGTGACAGCTGTTATATTGCTGTGGGCGGGGGCCACACAGTGACGTTTACTGGTGACCCCGCCCCCTCTGACGCCACGGGGGAAACGCCACGGGGCCACCCGGTGACGTATTTAGGTGACCCAGCCCCCTCTGACACTACGGGAAACCCCTGTGGCATCATAGGGGGGCGGGGTCACCAGAACACATCACCGGAACTCATACAACGTTAGAGTCCTGTGCCTCAGCACACCTAATGGACCGACCGCTCCTGGTAAGACCCCTTTAACATGGAGCGGACGCTGTCAAGCAGATCTGCCTGCTTAGCGGGGGATCTGTCTGCTGGACCCCGCTAAGCAGGCGGATGACAGGTCCGTGTCTGCTTCGCTGACGCAGAGCGGACACGAACACAGCACGCTATTCTCTATGGGATGGTCGGATGGAAATGAACTGCCTGTCCAGTTCCATCGGATACCATCCAATCCGATCATCTGCTAGATGGATGGGAAATGGAATCCCCATCCGTCTGTTTTTAGCAGACTGGATCAGATGCATGCGGGTGTAAATGGACACATGTCTATTTCCATCAGCCTTTCCATAGAGAACAATGAGTGGTCCAATTTGGCCTGCCTGAAAAACGGACAGGCAGACCCGATCGATGTGCTTGTGTGAAAGGGGCCTAAGGCCTTGTTCACACAGGGAATACACAGCGTACCTTTACAGGGTGCACAGGTGAACACCTGTGCATCCCTGTGTGGGTAAACATGGCCCCCCATTGTCCTCCATGGGCATACACTTTAGTATGCCACATGTGAACAATGCTTTAGTACTAATTTAGCAGGAATTTTGTAAGTTATGTTGTGTTTATGTGCAATATAAATTTTTAAGATTTTAGTGTATTTTTCGTGATGACATAATGAAAACGTAATGACGTTACCGTCACAGGCTCCACCCTATGCATTTCATCACGATAGACGTTGTCTGGGGATCGGCCAATCCCCAGACGATGTCCTATTGTGACGAAACATGTAGGGTGGAGGCTGTGATGGTGACGTCATTACGTTTTCTCTTAGGAGATTGATGGGCAAGCAAACAGTAAGCAGAAAGAAGCCTGTGGAGACGCCGCGATCTCCATCTTTGACCTGCATTGTTACACCGCTTATGAAGACTTGATATCTTGTAAGTGCAATTCATTTAGATTATTAAATTCCTTTTATTGAGTACTACACCATGGGAGCATTTCTTGTTTCTCTTTTCCGAGTGTCATAAGCATAGCCTCAACGCCAGACATCTGTACAGGTTCTTGAAAGACCGAATTCCCTGTGCTTGGTGAGACTACCTTACGGTGGTCATCTTAGTCGGTAAGGTGATTTATTACTCACTTGGGTGTGAAGCATCTTGGATAAAGGATTTCTTCTCACAAATCAATTCTTGCAAGTTTATTCCTGCACTCTACACAGACTTTTATTGGTTAAATCTTTTGATTCACGGATTCACATTATATTGGGACTTTGTTTTTGTAATTTATTTTACTTCAGAGTTTTTCTTTATTTGATTGACGGATCTACATTACTTTGAGACTTATACTATTCATTTTGGTATTTGCCTTAGTTTTCCATTTTTCTATTTCTTTCACCATTACCTTTATAATTGTTATATAATTTTATTACTTCAATAATATTAGCGCTGCATTTATATTTAATCATCCTTAATATTCATACCAGACCCAACGGGCCTGGTAATGGACTGGGGGGGGGGGGGCCATGCAGTTTTTTTCAATAGGATTTATCTATATTGCCGGGACCCAACAATTCATTATAGCCGTGAGCATTTTTAAATTACTTTTTTTCCTTTAGAAATGTAATTTTGCTGCAGGGACTGTTCTAAACACGGGAAAAATGTGCCACTTTACAGGCATACTATAGACACCCCCCAGGCATGAAATGTAAAGGAATATTTCACTTTTATTGTTTCACTTTAAGCATTATTAAAATCACTGCTCCTGAAAAACAAGCCGTTTTTAAAACTTAAACTTTAAAACTTAAACTTTAAAACCCAGGTCCCCAAACACTTTTTATGACAATAACTTGCATATAAGCCTTTAAAATTATCACTTTTAATTTTTCATGTTCGTGTCCCATGGACTTTAACGGTGTTCGCATGTTCAAACTAATTTGCCTGTTCGCAAGATCTGGTGTGACCCAAACCGGGGGTGGGGGGTGTTTGGCTCATCCTTACTCTCAATTACCTAAATGTCAGGGATGGAGGTACAACAAAATGTCCTCATATAAAGTCCCAAATCCTTTTCTTTTTTCTCATGGAAGAGGAGGGATGCCGGCTAATGATGGTGGCTGCGGGGAGCAGGTTTGCAGGGGGGTCAGATCGGGTGGATGGGGGTAATCAGTGCTGGGGGGTGAAGGGGATGGGAGAGGAGAGTGGGGGGGCAGTTTTAGATGGAAGGGTGCAGCGGGGGGGTGGATAGGCAGGGGCAGGGAAGCGGCGGCATGGGTGTGGGGGAGCGGTCACATTATGGGTTGTAATCCGCTGATCAGAGTTATATAATTGTTAAGCAGTCTGCTGAACAATTCTGATATAAGACCATAAGCTTATAAGAGAGAGAGAAAGGAGGTCTGTACTCCGTACTGACTTGGCCACCTGTGGGCACTTCTGTAGGTCTGTTCTGTAGGTTCCTCCATGTTTTTTGTTCCTAGGATTTTATCCCATTTAATATCGTCTAGCAAAGAGCTTAGTCTAGGAAGTTGGCTCTTTTGAAATTGTATTACCCTTGTGCTTCTTATTTCTGTGATTTATACTGAAACTCATTGACCTGTGGTCGCTGTTTCCTAAGTTGCCCCATCCGCGATCAGGTCTGTATTGTTTGTAATCAGTAGGTCTAGTAGTGCATTATCTCTTGTTGGTGCGTTCACCAACTGACCCATGAAATTATCCTGCAAGACATTTTGAAATTGGCAAGCCTTAGACGATTGCGCGGTTCCTTCTACCCAGTCTATATCTGGAGAAAATCCCCAATTATAATAAAATTACCCAGCCTCGCCACCATTCCAAGCTGTGATAGGAGGTCCACCTCCCCTTCTTTCCTCAGGTTAGGGGGCCTGTAGCATACACCCACTATTACTTTCCCATTATTTTCCTCCCATTGGAGATCCACCTACAAGGATTCCACCTCCTCCCTAGCTCCATTAGTGACGTCATCCCTCAGGTTCACTTGCACATCATTCTTGATATACAGGCATACGCCTCCCCTTTTGTACCCTCACTGTCTACAATATAGGGAATACCCCTCAAGTACAGTATGTGAGCTGTCAAACCAAGTTTCTGAAATTCCCACAAAATCATAATCCTCCTTGCACATTAGCAGCTCCAGTTCTTCCATCTTATTAGCCAGACTTCTAGCATTGGTATACAAGCCTCATAATTTTGTACTGTTGCATACTATTTCCTTGTTAGTTGGTATGAGGCTGCAATTTGGATTTGCCAACTTACTTACCTTGGGTTTTTGGTATTATACTCACCCTACCGCTATTGCCCCCAATATTACCAACTGAACCTTGCTCCATGCTTGCTAGCTCTACATCTGGATCCTTCCCCCAACACCTAGTCTAAAAGAACCTCTAACTTTTTGACCAACTTCTCTCCCATCCGAGCTGCACCTTCCCCATTTAGGTGAAGTCCATCCCTGCTAAAGAGCCAGTAACCGATTGAGAAGTCAGCCCAGTTCTCCAGAACCCTAACTCTTCCTTTCTACACCAGCTCCTCAGCCACTTGTTAACTTCCCTAATCTCCCACTTCCTCCCTGGTGTGGCTCGAGGTACCGGTAGTATTTGTGAGAATACTAACTTGGAGGTCCTACTCTTCAATTTAGCTCCTAAGTGCCTGAAATAATTTTTTCGGACTCTCCGTCTTCCTCTAACTCTGTTATTGGTACCCACATGTACCATGACAGCTGGGTCCTCTCAGCCCCAGCCAGTAATCTGTCCACCCAATCCGCAATGTGCCGAACCCAAGCACCCAGTAAACAACATACAGTTTGGCGCTTATGGTCTTTGTGACAGATTGCCCTCTCTATCCTTTTAATACTTAAATCCCCTAACACCAGGATCTATCTTTCCTTACCCTTTGCCTTACCCCCACCCTCACTGGAGGAGTTTTTCCTGTGGCAGTTAGGGGCGTCGCTCTGCTCCAGCAATGACACTCCTTGACTGGTTTCTCCAACAGGGCATGCTTATTGGTAAGTTCTAGCCCAGGACCAGCGTCCTTGAAACTTTCCCCTCTACCCTGCCTAAATGACACCCAACTGCTCTGGTGCCTCACCCCTATATCTCCACCCACCTCTGTGCTGCCCCCTGCCAGTACCTGTCAGGCACGTTCCAATCTCGCTTTCAGGTTGGAGAGGCTTCACAGGACCTGAGCTTTTCAAGGAAGCAACATGCTCACAAGATGTGCACCGAGTCGCATTACCATACACATTGGACATTGTACCTTCTAATTTAATGGGGATACTCCTAGAGGATTAGGAATTTCATGCTGCCCGATTAACTGTTAAACTTGCTTCCTGACTCTAATTTATTATTACACTGTTACTCACAGTACTCAGTATCTCACATCACTCAGTACACCGTTACTTACAGTACTCACCAGTTATTCAGCAGTACTCAGTACACAGTTATTCAGCAGTACACATTTACTCAGAAGTACTCAGCCACTCACAGTTACTCAGCAGTACTCAGTTACTCACAGTTACTCAGCAGTACTCAGCTACTCACAGTCACTCAGCAGTACTTAGTTATTCACACTTACTCAGCAGTACTTAGCTACTCAGAGTTACTCAGCAGCACTCAGTTACTCAGCAGTACTCAGTAACTCATAATTACTCAGCAGTACTCAGTTACTCACAGTTACTCAGCTGCTCACAGTTACTCAGCAGTACTTAGTTACTCACAGTTAATCAGCTATAATAGCACAGTTCACATTCATTTTTACAGAGAGGATATATATATATATTATTTTGACACATTTTCAGTACTTAGATTATAATAATATTTTTTGAGATGCATTTTTTATTCACTGTTACATGCCAGTAGCAGATGAGTAGACACTTAGCATAGTGTATGTATTTTGTAGAGGCATCATTCGATTCACAGTTTATCCAGTATGATTTAACTAGTTTCACCACACATCCATGTTTATAGTTTGGGGAAGATGCATTGTTGTAGGAGCATGATTATACCTATGTGGCATTGATTGATTGATACTTTTTTGTTTTTGAAGAAACACACACACACTTGTTCACAGCGCTGGTTTTTAGATACTATTTCTTAGGCAGAGTGTTTTCTCAGCTAACACAACAGCAATGCAACAGATTCATATTTGATTAGTTTCGGGCGTGGTTCCACTTTAAATAAATTCAATCATATCGCGACCTTTTCTCCTGTATACAGTATATTCAGTTTCTGAAGTCTCTCCTGATATGTTTTATCCCTCATCTCTAGGGATTAGCTAAACACCCACCCCCCGGTTCGGTTCGCAGCAGAACCTGCGAACCGACCCGAAAGTTTGTGCGAACTTTAGAACCCTATTAAATTCAATGGGACTCGAACGTTCGAAATCAAAAGTGCTAATTTTGAAGGCTAATATGTAAGTTATTGTCCTAAAAAGGGTTTGGGGACCCGGGTCCTGCCCCAGGGGACATGTATCAATGCAAAAAAAAGTTTTAAAAACGTAGTTTTTTCGGGAGCAGTGATTTTAATGATGCTTAAAGTGAAAAGTGAAATATTCCTTTAAATATTGTACCTGGGTGGTGTCTATAGTATGCCTGTGAAGTGGCACGTGTTTCCCATGTTTAGAACTGTCCCTGCACAAAATGACAATTCTAAAGGAAAAAAAGTCATTTAAAACTGCTTGCGGCTTTAATGTAATGTCTGGTCCCGGCAATATGGATGAAAATCATTGAGAAAAATGGCATGGGTACCCCATCACCCCCCCCCCCCCCCAGACCATTACCAGCCTCTTTGGGTCTTGTATGGATATTAAGGGGAACCCTGCAGCCAAATTAAAAAAAGGCCCTATATACTCTGAAGAGCAGTATACAGGCGGAGCAAACAAGACAGGGACTGTAGGTTTGTTCTTAAGTAGGATATGTTTGTAATTTGGAACAGGTAAATTTTTTAAGTGTAGCTCCAGCCAAAAAATCTATTTTTAAGCTTTTTGAAAAAATGTAGGGAAGGGTTATCACCCATGTAACATTTTTTTTGCTGTCTGTGCACCTGTTCAGAACATTTCACCTCACTTGCGTGTTTTTTGAAAATTTGTTTTTTTTATTGAAACAAGGATTGGTGATAAAGCATCAGTGGAGAGGAGACACCTTTTTCCCATATTAACTCTTACAGGAGAGAATCTGGGCTCACGTTACTGCCTTCCTCTAGCTGGGTACCATCATCGGAGCCTCCAAAATGCTGGGCATCCTCCTGGAGCATGTACCCAACACTGTGGTCAAACAGTTCGGGGGACTCCTCAGGAAGACATGGTGGGGCTAGGGAAGGAGTGACTGATGCCATTGAGCCGGGGGAAGAGGCCGCTTTGGCAGCTGCTTTGCCAAACAAAGTACCCTGAGCCTGGGTGAGAGAGGATGAGGAGGATGAGGACAGCTTGGTCATCCACTCTACCATGTCTTCGGCATGTTGCGGCTCAACATGGCCAGCTTCCGAAAAGAAGGACAAGCGTGTCCCACAGCCACGTGCTGATGAGGATGCACTGTGTCCACGATCAGCACTGTTGCCTCTAGACACAGAGTCTGCTTGCCCTCTTTTATTGGCTCGTGACTATCTGCCTCTCCTTGTTGGCCTTACAGACATACTAATGGCCTGCAGTGAGATGTAGCTGCCCAAAGCTGGGATGCATATATACTGATTATACTGCAGCTAGCAGAATTAACTGCCTGCCTGTGGTATTAATATGATCAGAACACCAGCAATTGACTTCAGGTAGCTTTAGGTGCACACTGTGCAAAGTACACAGTACACTAACAGTAAATACTGAAGCTGCCTTTATTTATTTCACCTATGTCTTTATTATCAAACCAAAGACATAGGTGATCACTAAAATCCACATTTTCTCCCACATCAACATCAGATAATTGATCCCCATTTGTCAGTACTAGCTCTAAAACATGATCACCACAGGTTGTTGTTTTTTTTACTAACTGTTTCAGAGAAACCTCATTCATTGCCTCTATTACATCCCTGTTCCTGCTTGTAATAGCAGTTTGAGAATTTGAGTTAGTGTCAGGCATGTTGAAGTCCCTCATAATCAAAATATCTCCTTTCATTGCCATTTGGGTTATCTCATCAATCAACAAGTTATCATAATCTTCAGTCTGTCCTGGTGGTCTGTATACTACACCAATTCTAAGGGAAGATCTCTCTCTGGTTGGAAGGCAGATGCAGAGGATTTAAAGTATGTTTTTAATGTTTAAAAATAAATTAAATACTTGAAACCCTCTGCATCTGCCTTCCAACCAGAGATGGATCTTCCATTAGAATTGGTGTAGTATACCACCTTCCTTATTCTGAGGCGGTTGTAAAAGGTGGATTCCACCTTAGGTAGTCTGAGGTGGTTGTAAAAAAAAGTTCCAATGGAGCCATTCTTACTAATAGATTGTTCTTTCCCTTCAATGGTGGAAGAAAGATCATCCATGATTTCAATATCATTTTATTTTGTAAACCATTGCTGCAAGTTTGAGGTTCTTTCCTTAGCAGTGTTTGTCAGAATGCAAGATCTAGCAGTAATTACCAGGGTGAGGATTAGAGAGTTTTCCTAAAAAAAAAATCAGCATTGTATTGCGATGAAGGAAAGATAAATCTGGTTTATGCGGTATATTCTGGTCAGTAAATGTTTTTGCCACATTTGAAAGAAAGATTACCAGAAAGTGTTAAGTTTGGGACAAGCTCAAAAAATTTGAAGAAATGTGCATTCTTCTTCACCACAGTGCCAACAGGTTGCAGGCAGGAGCAGAGAGAAGTCACAAAAGATACTATACTAGACTGTGAACCACCATGCAAGAATTTTGTAAACATTTCTGTAAGGGTTGTTAAGGTTGTGAGACATTTCGGTGAAATAAGAGTGCATAAAGAATGCAGAGGTTTAAAAAAAACATAGAGGGGCAGGAACTGTGTTCATGTGGGGGGAAGATGAGAGAAGAAAGTGGTGGAGTTAACAAAATTTCCAAAACCCAAGAGAAGTATAAAGAGGGTCTTTTGTCACATCTATCAGTGATAGCTAGGAGGAGGTATAGTGAAAAATCACTTTGCAAAGTGAACAGACTTTAAATATTGTTTTCTAATAAAAGTCATTTTATCCATTATCACAATATTCCATTGCGGCTTTGAATTTTAAGGGTGCGTGCGTACAGGTTCCAGTGATGCATTTATAGATAATTCAGGCACCTTAGTCCAATAACCACACAATGTGTAGGCAGATGGGAGATGTTAATTGTTCAAGAAGATTAAGGTAGGTGTGTTATTTGTGAAGCTATCCTGTTCTACTTGTCAAGTAGAAAAACTGTAAACAGTATATCTACACAGACGAAAGGGAGGCCTGGGACTATCAAACATACACAAATATTACTTGACGGCGAGACTAGCCCAACTCTCCACAATCTATTCCAGATTTGAATAGAAAGACAGGCAGGGGGCATGGCTTGGCGCGCAATGGAGACGGCAGCTTAACTGAGGAGCTCCGCCAACCTCTCAGCCTACAACCCGCCTTTCTGCACACTATTCCCGCAGGATGCACAAAAGGTCTTACGGCACCCCGCTGACGAGATCCCGCCGCTCTTCAGCTGCCTGTAAAGTATGAGACATCGCGGATATCTTCAGATTCCACTCAGCCTCCCAGAACGACAAGGCCAGAAGCAAGATGGCGCCACCACACGTGGAGGACTGCAGTGAGGACTCCCAATCTGCAACCGAGGAGAATGGTAAGGGATCCTCACGCAACAATCGCCCCCTCACATATGAAGAAATTACTAGTTTTGCAGCAGACATCAAGTCCACATTCTCGGCTGCCATCACGGACCTAAAGTCAAACCTCCTGGTGCTTAATGAGAAGATGGCGGTGGCGGAAGCTGCGGGGAGACACAGGGACAGGGAGATACACAGGCTGGAAAAGGTCACGGTCTCCCATTCCTCACACCTTATTGAGGTTAATAGACACTTGGAAGACCTGGACAATAGGGGGCGGAGGTGCAATATCAGGGTACGGGGGATCCCGGAGTCCGTTGAAGCGGACCAGATAATGATGGCGCTGCAGAGGGTATTCAATAGCCTGCTGGATAGGCCTGAGGACACGGCCATTGAATTTGTCAGGGCACATAGGGCACTCCGAGCTAGAGGACCTGATTCCCAACCCCCTCGTGACATAATCTGTTGCCTCCAAAGCTTCTCCCTGAAGGAGGATATAATGAAGAAAGCATGCAGAAATTACCGAATAATCTTTAATGGGGAGACTATCATGCTCTTCCAGGACCTCTCTCAAATAACTTTGAAGAACCGCAGGGCGCTACGCCCGCTTCTGGATAAGCTCAGAGAAAGAGATCTTAAATACACATGGAGGTTCCCGTTTGCTCTCCTGGTGAACCACAATGGCAGACAACATCTACTA
The DNA here is from genome assembly GCA_029206835.1 of Rana muscosa. Taxonomy (NCBI): domain Eukaryota; kingdom Metazoa; phylum Chordata; class Amphibia; order Anura; family Ranidae; genus Rana; species Rana muscosa. The sequence goes on along the minus strand of CM055116.1, from coordinate 346,307,747 downwards.
AGACCTCCGGAGCACCTGCCAGAGTTCTGCCATGCTTTTCAGCTAGATCCGCGTGAGCTCCCGGAATGGTATCAGGACTTTCGTTTGCCACCTTTGGAGAAAAGCCCGCCTGACTCGCCATTCTCTTCTCCTGACAACAGGACCTCAAAGAAGCTGAAAGCCTCTCACCGGGGGGGCTCCCAAGCTGGATCACAGGCGGGAACCCCAAACCTCAAGTCCTGCTCATTTAGGGCCCTGGATGAATATTGATTGTGATACGGATCCCCCTCCTCCTAGTTCCCATCTCCCCCCGGATCTACCATGGTGCTGGCTTGTTTATCTGTACACTCCTTCTGCACACCGAAGCCCGCTTAGATGAGTATACCCCTCCCTGGCATGTACTATCACCGGACTCACTCTACTGCTCTCCTCAGCAAACGTGTTACTCTGGACCGTTTTTCCTTTTTTTCACTTTTATTTTTATTTTCCTCTTCACTTTTTTTCTGCTCTCTGAGTCCATGTGAGGGTTTAGCAACCATTATCCGCAGAATGGAGCTCTGCATTCTCCACCTCTGCTCACCTAGTCACACCAACGTGCCTTCTCCTTGAACTACCCAGGTTCTACTGCATGTTGTTTGTTTTATTTGAATAAGGCAGAACACGCTCATGACTAACTGGAGAAAGAGTTCTCCTACCTTCCCGGTCCATGCCGTTGATATACCTCCAGCTCCTAACTTTGGCTGGAGAACTGCACGATGCTCTATGTTTGATGCGGATAGGGGGGGTTCTGTGCAGTCACATGTCCCGCAGCTACCGATGTATCCCATACTAACAGCCATCAGCTGTGCATAAGGAGACTGGGGGAGAATGTTCCCCGACTTCCGAGCTGTTTGGGGAGGAGGATGTTTGTATATACTTTTGCTCTGTTAATCTGTTTTCTCTTTTACAGTTGATGTTTCAGTGCATTTTAGCTATTGTGTCTATGTCCTGGTTCTATGAGTCTTAAGCCCTGTACACACGATCGGATTTCCTATGGTTTTTAAACCGATGGATTTTTCCATCGGAAAACCGATGAAGCTGACTTCCATCAGTCTTGCCTACACACCATCAGTCAAAAAACCGACCGTTCAAAACGCGGTGACGTAAAACACTCCGATGAGCCGAGAAAAATTAAGTTCAATGCTTCTGAGCATGCGTCGACTTGATTCTGAGCATGCATGGATTTTTTTTTTTTTTTTAATATTAAACGGTTTTTATTGAACAATGTTCAGGTGAAACATGACAATGCAACGCACATGACAGTAAGCTTAGCATGTCAAGCCATCAAAAATAGTACACAGACAATGCAATCAACTCCATATTATTCCACTGAATACATAGTACAACATAGAGGTATTATTTAAGTCAGAAGGGAGTGAGCAACCGGGCTTCCGGGCCAGTCAATAACAATAAGAAGGACAACACAGCAGATCCCCCCTTTTTTTTAAGAAAATATGTTGGTGTGTTCTCAGGGCCAGTTCACACAAGTGTCAGCGGATTCGAGCCATCTATCCCAGATTTTATTATATTTATCGGGGCAACCACGGTTAATATATATGATTTTTTTATACGGGAGGGCAGCATTAATGTCGGCTTTCCACTCAGACGAACAGGGCGGTATGGGCCTCATCCAGTGCCTGGCTATGATCCTCCGAGCTGAGAAGAGTGTCTCATGCAAAAATGTTTTCGTAAATTTATTAAGCTCGGAGTCAGGGAAAATACCCAGCAGGCACTGTTTAGGGTCCAAGGACAGAGGGGAGCCCATATCATCGTGTAGGAAGTCCACAACCTGCTTCCAGAGTACCTGGAGTTTGGGACATGACCAAATCAAGTGGAAGAACGTGCCCGGATCACGTCTGCACATTGGGCAGACCGTCGGGGCATCAGGTTTAAAGCGCGCCAACCTAAGAGGGGTGAGGTACGATCGGTGCAAAATAAACAGTTGCGATAGCCGATCAGAGAGCCTGGGTGACACCAGTCTACATGTATCTAAAGCCTCGCTCCACTCCTCATCCTCCAGCGGTCCCACATCTCTCTCCCACCTCGGCTTCAAGTTATATGCTAGTGTGGTGGCCGTCGGGGTGATGAGCATGTTATAGAAATCGGATATGAGCCTACGGGGATCTGATCCCTTGATCACTGCGATCAGTGCATTTGGGGCTGGCTGTGGAATATCTGCTGGAAACTGGGAGCGGACCGCATGGACCAGCTGAAGAAACCTGAACTGCATGAAGTCAGGCAATGAGTATTGTTCCTGAAGTTCAAGGAAAGACCTGAGGGACCCACCAGAAAAGATGTGGTGTAGATAAAACACTCCCCTCCCACTCCATAGCTCCGTGTCCGGGAGCAACCTAAGCTCAGGCAGGGATTTGTTATGCCACAAAGGGGTGTAATCATTAAATACAGGGGTCCCAATTAGCCCAATGCATGGATTTTTTAACCGATGGACTTGCCCATAGATGATCGGAATTTGCTATCGGTTTTTTATCCATCGGAAAAATGTAAAACATGTTCTATTTTTTGACACCGATGGAAAAAAGACCGATGGGGCCCATACACGATTGTCGATGAAAAAAATCCATCATACTGTTTTCATTGGTAAATCCGATCGTGTGTATGCGGCTTTATAAGCACTGGGACCCAGGCAGGATGCTAGATTTTTGCCTACTCGCATCTATTCCATATTGCTCATAGTGTGCAGTGATGACCCATTTACACCTGTCTATTGTTTTTTTTTGGCTGAGAGGCAGGCACCTCAGGTCACACGATACTTAGAACTACTTTACATTAGCATTTGTTGTTAATTCACAAACCTGTCGTATAGACGCCTTCCTATCCCCCGAATAGTGCATCCTGGGTGAACTTCATTGATTACCCGGGATTCACTACCTAGAGTTCTCTGTGGGTTCTTTCTAACCCCAAGGAAGATAACCATTTCTCCATTCTCTGATCCTTTCCTCAGTACTCCTAACCCTTTCACCCCTCGTCTAAGCCTAACCTTCCCCTTTCTTGCCCCCCCCTCTCCTTCTTATTTCTGTTGTCTCCGAGCATTCCTCAACTGTAACAGACTATTTTTATTTCTTTTTTTTTGTACTATATTTGCATTGACCTCACGCAAGATCTGCTTTTTTTTTTGGTCAGTCTTTTTGTTAGCCGCAGATCACCAGCTCTCTCTGAATACTAGCCATGGCGTACTCATCTGTTGGCCACAACCCGACAGTGATATCTCATAACGCAAAGGGACTGAATATCCCAGAGAAGCACACGACTCTCTTAAGAGAATTTAAAAAAGGTAAGCCGTGGGTTGTCTTCCTGCAGGAGACGCACTTCAGAACCTCTCACGTCCCCAATCTCACAGACTCCTATTTCACTGAGGCATTTCATGCCACAAATAATGTAGCAAAATCCAGAGGTGTGTCTATCCTGATAAGTAAATCCACCTCTTTTGAAATCACTGACAAACTTGTGGACCCTGAGGGATGGTATGTCTTCCTGAAAGGGAAATGCTGCGGTGTGCCCTTGACCTTAGCTAATGTTAACTTCCCCAACACAGCCTGCCTCACATTTTGCAAACACATGATATCACAGTTGAAGGGATTTGGCACTGGATGTGGAATTCTAGGAGAGGACTTCAATATTCCACTGAACTCCCCGGTCGACACTTCCTTTGGTAAATCTTATATCACGTATAAGATTCTTAAAAAAATCAAATCCCTCCTAAGTTCTTTACAGCTGATAGACTCATGGTGCCTCCTACACTCAGACGACAGAGATTACACGTTCCACTCCATCCCTCATAACCGGTACTCACAAATTGATTACATCTTCACGTCACAAAGAGACCTCAATCTGATAGCAGAGGCCAATATAGGAATTCAGTCCATTTCCAACTATGCGCCAGTTTCACTCACCTTGGACCTGACTAGACCCCCCCTAAATCTAACACCTGGAGACTGAACCCGGCCCTCTTAACAGACCCACAAAGGCTCCCTGGAATTTCCAAAGCTATAAAAGAATTCTTTACACGTAAGGTCACACCAGACGCAGACCCTATGATGATTTGGGAGGCACACAAATGCACCATAAGAGAGGAATTAATCAAAATAGGGGCTCATTGTAAAAGGGACCGGGAGAGGACTATCAGACAGCTTTCCGACAAGATTCATACTCTAGAAGCGTTACATAAACAATCTTTGTCGGAGCGCTCTGCGAGTTCTCTTTTGGAAGCTAAGAAAGCACTCCAGCAACTTTAGGACTCAAAGACCAAAATATTTTTGTTTTTCAGAAAGAAGGTCTATTAGGAGCATGGAAACAAAGCCGGTAGGTTTTTGGCCAGTGCTTTGAAGGACGCCAAATCGACTCAGAATATACTGGGCATTAGAAACAATAATGGCACAGTAGACATTACTACAGAGAAAATTGCCAAACATTTCCATGAATACTACGCTAGCCTTTATAGTCTGCCCACCCAGGGAAACCCCCCACACTCACCAAAGTCTAGACTTCAAGTGATCCAGGACTATTTAAGAAATTCCAACTTACCTACTTTGACAGATGAGATCACCCGACAACTAGATAGTCCCATTAATAAGTCAGAAATCCAGCAATCCATTAAAGACCTTAAAGAGGGGAAAAGCCTAGGACCGGACGGATTCACCTCCATTTATTACAAGACATTTACTGACCTGTTTCTCGACCCCCTACGCAAAGCTCTGAGCTCCCTATCGTCGCCTAGGAAATTTCTTTCTGCCCACATAACTGTCATACCGAAACCGAATAAAGACCCCCAACTGTGCACCAGCTATAGACCTATCTCTCTCCTTAACATTGATGTCAAGATCTTGGCTAAAATAATTGCTAACAGGCTTAGACCACTGTTGCACGATATCATTGGCCCCGACCAGGATGGCTTTATGCCGGGCAGGGAGACCAAGGATAGGGTGACAAAAGCACTCAACCTAATTTATGCGGCGCGTTCGCGGAAGATTGAAGGCTTTCTCCTGTCCACAGACGCGGAGAAGGCCTTTGATCGTGTGGCATGGGACTACATGCTGGAGACATGCCAACACATTGGTCTGGGCTCTCGCATGATGTCATGGATCACGTCACTCTTTTCAAACCCATCAGCACAAGTTAAGATCAATGGTTCACTGTTGGACACGGTTCAAAAATGGGACGAGACAGGGCTGCCCCCTCTCGCCCCTCCTCTTCATACTATCACTAGAACCGTTCATCAGGTTTTGGCAGAGGAAGCTATACAAGGCTTTACGATAGCAGGCCGCAAATTTAAGATTGCGGCTTATGTGGATGACCTGCTCTTCTTCCTAACTAATCCCCACGTTACCCTAACGTCTCTATTGCGTGAATTCTCAGTATTTGGCCGTATCTCTAACCTCAAAATTAATTTCTCCAAGTCGGAAGCCCTAAACATAACTCTACCCACAGACTCACTTGATAGACTCAAATCTAATTGTCTCTTTAAATGGGAGACATCAGCCCTTAAATACCTAGGGATTTGGCTAACTCCTAACATTGCTCAAATTTATGAACGAAACTTGCCGCCCATTCTTAAGATAATCAACCAAGAGCTTCAAAAATGGCACACTCGTAATTTTTCCTGGTTTGGTCGGGCCGCCATTTGTAAAATGGCTATCTTACCAAAACTCCTCTACCTTTTCCGCAATTTACCAGTCAAGATCCCCCAGAGCTTTTTCAGAACCATCTCTGGTATGCAATTACGGTTTATCTGGGCACACAAACCCCCCAGAATCAAATCCCAACTACTAACTAACGAGGTCCAAACTTAACGGAGGGATGGGTATACCGGATTTTAGAAACTACTACTATGCGGTCCACATCACCAGAATCATTGACTGGCACTGTCACCATACACACAAGGATTGGATCCAACTAGAGAATGATCTCAGTCCCGTGCCCCTAAGATTCTCCCGTGGATCCCTTGGTCTAGTTATCCCACACCACTTAAAGCTCACTCCTTCATTGGTACCTCGCTGGGAATCTTTCATAAATTGACCAAACAAACAGACCTCTCTACCCCACTAAGTCCGTTGATGCCCCTATTCAAAAACCCAGACTTTCTACCTATAATGGGGAACCGCTTCCTCTGCCCCCCCCATGCTACCACACCGTTACTGGCCAGAGACTGCTTCCATAACGGCAGTTTCAAAGATTTCAGACGGCTTGCTACTGAGACTGACACACCTACCCTCCCACTATGGACATACTTCCAGATTAGACATTACCTAAACCAACCTTCCAGGAGGAATTCCTTTGGTAGGGAACTAACAGAGCTGGAGTCAGTGTGCCTGGCGGGTGAACACGTGCTGAGAGCTACCTCAATTTCATACGCATGGCTACGAGACAAACCTGTGCAGGGAGATGACAGATTCAGAGAGAGCTGGTCACGGGCCCTGAATAGGCCCATTTCTGCTAAACAATGGAAGAGAGCTTGCACTTTTGCACATAAGTGCTCCCTCAGCTCCAGAACACAGGAAACAGCCTATAAACTCTTGACCTACTGGTATGCAACGCCTGCTAAAATCCACACCTGGTTCCCAAAGGTTCCAGACACGTGCTGGAGATGTGGGAAGGAACGAGGTGATCTCCTCCATATTTGGTGGCAGTGCCCCGTGATTGCTCCTTTCTGGGAGGCTGTTTGTGAGAAGATACGGGCAATCACGGAAACCTTGATTAAGCTAGATGAGGCTTGCTGTCTGCTTCATATTTCTGAAGTGTCTTACAAAAGATATAAGAACTCCCTGACCAAACACCTGCTGAATGTGGCTAAAGCACTCATACCGCTATTTTGGAAATCCACCAGAATCCCCTCATGCCAGGACTGGCTTCACAGAGTTTCCGAGATATGTGATGTGGAAGATACGGTAGCCCAGTCTACAGACAACATTGACATATTATTTGATACTTGGTCCCCCTGGATACAATTCAAATTCTCACAAGAATACAGGGGCACAATGGCAGTAGACTTGGCTACCTAGTCCCTCTTTACTGGTCCTGAGAGGCTCTGCGCCTCTGAATTTGGCCACTGGCCCTTTGAATTGCTTGATGAGTGGCGGTGCCTGACATCGCCCCTCTTATATATGTACATCCTGATGATAATTGAAATTGACTTGTCTGTGTATATCTATATCTGTCTCTTCTTATCCCCTATTTCACTACATGTCCTCCCTATAGCTTCCAGTGATACTATCACCACTTCAGTACCTTGTTCTATTCTTATACCTGCCCCTTCCCACAATCTCTTTCTCGCCTTTCTTACCACCTTTCCCTCTCCCACCCCTTTGATCAACTCTGTCTCATACGCCTGCAGTATTTTATCAATCTTCACCTTGCCACTAGCATACAACCCAAAACTAAATCCCGCTTTTAACTAAGGAATATTTGTTCGATCAATATAGATCTTATTGTTTACCCATTTCTCAGCCAATACTGTACTGATTGCCTTTTAGAGAGCTGCGTCTCCCAATCTGACCCCTTTTGTATGACTTTTCAATAAACTTGATGTTATAAAAAAGAAAGACAGGCAGTCCTTAGTTTTACCCTGGACTTTTTGCTCTAGTGCCCCCAGAAAAGCAGACCCCCAATTCTAGCCCCCACTCTCTCATTCTTGTGCCCTTTGGGACATCCTCAGAAACCGGCCTGACACAGTGTCTTCAACCCACCCTCTGGCTCACATATTCCACAACCCTGAATTTCCACCTGGAATGGACATTAGATCCTTCAAATGGTGGCTAGATAAAGGGCTGTACCGTATAGGACATTTCTTTACCCCCAAGGGCCCCATCAGGCTTAGTCACTGCATCAACAAACTTGAACTCCCAGACTACGAGAGGTTCAGATTCAGGCAGATTTCAAACTTCCTACTACACAAATTATGGAAAGGTAAACCACTCCCACCCAATTTTACAGCTTATGAGCTCTGGTGTGGACAAGCCATGGAGCAAAGGGGGGGGGGGAATATCTGTGATCTATTTGTCACTCTCTCTACCAATAGTTAAATCTTCCTACATGTCTTCCTGGGAAGCTGACATTCAGTTTGAATGGGACCTGGAGACCTGACAGACAGCCTACACCCAAGATTTCAAAGGGATCCTCAACTCTTCCCTGATAGAAGCCAATTTAAAGGACTTAACTAGATGGTACCTAACCCCACTAAACTCTCAGCTATCTACTCAACAGCAAACCCCTAGTGCTTAAGGGGCTGGCAACTCTGGGGCACAATGGTGCATATCTGGTGGGAGTACCCCAAAATCAGATCATACTAGAAAAAGATTTTTAATCTCATCTTCAAGGTTACCAACTGCACAGTCCCCAAGTCCCCCATGGTCACCCTACTCAACGCCCATATTCCCCAGACACCCAAATCCAAACAAAAGCTAATCCACTTTATCCTTCTAGGAGCCAAAACTGACTGTTGCAAGGGCTTGGAAACAGCCCCTCGTCTCCCTAGCATTAGCTAGACGCAAGATCTCCTGGATTATGTCACAAGAAAAATTAGCAAGCATCCTCACTGACACAACCCAAAAATTCAAAAGTGTCTGGGAACCATGGGCCTCATTTCTAGGTATCTTGTTCATTACCAGAGTTACCCCACATCAACCTTAATCCACTAACTAGGAACAGGTAATATTTTTCCCCCTCTTCTTACTCTAACCCTCCTTTTTTCTTTTAATTTCTGTATTTACCTCTCTCTAAATGTTTGAATTGAGGGGAAGCTAAATTTTGCACTAAGAAACCAATTATAAACAGCTACGCTAACCTCCAAGTACAATGC